>CM038670.1:214382361-215715681 GCA_021605145.1 Aegilops bicornis
CCCATTAGTTCCCCGGGGGGTTTCTTAACCCTCCCAAGACTCGGTTTTACCCGAAACCATCCAGAACACTTCCGGTGTCCGAATAACATGGTCCAATATATCAATACTTATGTCTCGACCATTTTGAAACTCCTAGTCATGTCCGTGATCTCATCTGGGACTCCGAACAACCTGCGGTCATCAAATCACATAAACTCATAATATAAATCGTCATCGAACTTTAAGCGTGCGGACCCTACGGGTTCGAGAACTATGTAGACATGACCGAGACACGTCTCCGATCAATAACCAATAGCGGAACCTGGATGCTCATATTGGCTCCTACATATTCTACGAAGATATTTATCAGTCAAACCGCACAACAACATATGTTGTTCCCTTTGTCATCGGTATGTTACTTGCCCGAGATTCGATCGTCGGTATCACTATACCTAGTTCAATCTCGTTACCGGCAAGTCTCTTTACTTGTTTCGTAATGCATCATCCCACAACTAACTCATTAGTCACATTTCTTGCAAGGCTTGTAGTCATGTGCATTACCGAGAGGGCCCAGAGATACCTCTCCGACAATCGGAGTGACAAATCCTAATCTCGATCTATGCCAACTCAACAAACACCATCAGAGACACCTGTAGAGCATCTTTATAATCACCCAGTTACGTTGTGACGTTTGATAACACACTAAGTGTTCCTCCGGTATTTGGGAGTTGCATAATCTCATAGTCATAGGAACATGTATAAGTCATGAAGAAAGCAATAGCAATAAACTAACAATCATAGTGCTAAGCTGACGGATGGGTCTTGTCCATCACATCATTATCTAATGATGTGATCCCATTCATCAAATGACAACACATGTCTATGGCTAGGAAACTTAACCATCTTTGATTAACGAGCTAGTGTAGTAGAGGCATACTAGGGACACTTTGTTTGTCTATGTATTCACACAAGTACTAAGTTTCCGGTTAATACAATTCTAGGATGAATAATAAACATTTATCATGATATAATGAAATATAAATAACAACTTTATTATTGCCTCTAGGCATATTTCCGTCACCCCGCGGGTACATGTACGAGAGAAACGCGCATCACTCGGCCCCCGACCACCCACCGTAACCGAGAACTCCCCGATATTTTCCTCGCCCTCGCTTCTACCATGGTTTTCTTCCGTCATGGACGGCCCAAAGAATGTCATGCAGCTGCGTCTCCGGCCCGCCCAGGACAAAAATCCCATTTTCTATCATGATTTTTTTGTCATAGAAGTAGGAGCCCACCGCATTTATGATAATACCGGGTTTTGTCAAAATTATCGTCATAGAAGTGTCATAAGCATGACAGAAAAAAAATTCATTCGGCCCGAAATGTCATGGATGTGTCTTTTTTGTAGTGATGCTAGCTATCTTACGATCATGCAAAGCAATATGACAATGATGGTGCGTGTCATAATAAAACAGAATGGTGGAAGTTGCATTGCAATATATCTCGGAATGGCTATGGAAATGCCATAATAGCTAGGTATGGTGGTTGTTTTGAGGAAGGTATATGGTGGGTGTAAGGCACCGGTGAAAGTTGCGCGGTACTAGAGAGACTAGCAATGGTGGAAGGTGAAGGAAATATGCCCTAGAGGCAATAATAAAGTTGTTATTTATATTTCCTTATATCATGATAAATGTTTATTATTCATGCTAGAATTGTATTAACAGAAAACTTAGTACATGTGTGAATACATAGAGAAAACAGAGTGTCCCTGGTATGCCTCTACTTGACTAGCTCATTAATCAAAGATGGTTAAGTTTCCTAACCATAGACATGTGTTGTCATTTGACGAATGGGATCACATCATTAGAGAATGATGTGATGGACAAGACCCATCCGTTAGCTTAGCATAATGATCATTAAGTTTTATTGCTATTGCTTTTTTATGACTTACACATATTCCTCTGACTATGAGATTATGCAACTCCCAAATACCGAAGGAACACTTATGTGCTATCAAACGTCACAACGTAACTGGGTGATTATAAATATGCTCTATAGGTGTCTCCGAAGGTATTTGTTGGGTTGGCATAGATCGACATTAGGATTTGTCACTCCGAGTATCGGAGAGGTATCTCTGGGCCCTCTGAGTAATGCACATCACTATAAGCCTTGCAGGCAATGTGACTAATGAGTTAGTTACGGGATGATGCATTACGGAACGAGTAAAGAGACTTGCCGGTAACGAGATTGAACTTGGTATGATGATACCGACGATCGAATCTCGGGCGAGTAACATACCAATAACAAAGGGAATAACGTATGTTGTTATTGCGGTTTGACCGATAAAGATCTTTGTAGAATGTGTAGGAACCAATATGAGCATCCAGGTCCCGCTGTTGGTTATTGATCGGAGATGTGTCTCGGTCATGTCTGCATAGTTCTCGAACCCGTAGGGTCCGCATACTTAACGTTCGATGACGATTTGTATTATGAGTTATGTGTTTTGGTGAGAGAAGTTTGTTTGGAGTCCCGGATGAGATCACGGACATGACGAGGAGTCTCGAAATGGTCGAGAGGTAAAGATTGATATATTGGACGATGATATTCGGAACCAGAACGGTTTCGGAATGGTTCGGGTATATTTCAGAGTACTGAGGGTTACTAGAAACCCCCGGGGAAGTATTGGGCCTACATGGGCCTTAGTGGAGAGAGAGGGGAGCCCGCAAGGGCTCGCGCGCGCCCCCTCCAAGGGAGTCCGAATAGGACAAGGAGGAGGGGGTGCGGCCCCCTTCCCCTCTCCCTCTCCTTCCTTTTCCCCCTCCGATGAGAAAGGAAAAAGGGGAGGGGGCGAATCCTACTAGGAGTGGAGTCCTAGTAGGACTCCCCCCCATGGCGCGCCCCTCTTGGCAGGCCGCCTCCTCCTCCCCTCATTTATACACGGGGACAGGGGGCACCCCAAAGCACAACAGTTGTTCTCTTAGCCGTGTGCGGTGCCCCCTCCACAGTTTACTCCTCCAGTCATAGCGTCGTAGTGCTTAGGCGAAGCCCTGCACGGATTACATAACCATCACCATCACCACACCGTCGTGCTTACGGAACTCTCCCTCGACCCTTTGCTGGATCAAGAGTTCAAGGGACGTCATCGAGCTGAACGTGTGCTGAACTCGGAGGTGCCGTACGTTCGGTACTAGATCGGTTGGATCGCGAAGACGTTCAACTACGTCAATCGCGTTAACATAATGCTTCCGCTTTCGGTCTACGATGGTACGTGGACACACTCTCCCCTTCTCGTTGCTATGCATCTCCTAGATAGATCTTGCGTGACCGTAGGATTTTTTTTGAAATTGCATGCTATGTTCCCCAACAGTGGCATCCAAGCCAGGTCTATGCGTAGATGATATGCACGAGTATAACACAGAGAGTTGTGGGCGATAATAGTCATACTGCTTACCACCAATGTCTTATTTTGATTCGGCGATATTGTTGGATGAAGCGGCCCGGACCAACATTACATGACCACGTTCATGAGACCAGTTCTACCGATGTGCTTTTGAACATAGGTGGCTGGCGGGTGTCTGTTTCTTCAAGTTTAGTTGAATCGAATTTGACTACAACCGGTCCTTGTTGAAGGTTAAAACAACACACTTTACGACAAATTGTTGTGGTTTTGATGCGTAGGTAAGAACGGTTCTTGCTAGAAGCCCGTAGCAGCCAGGTAAAACTTGCAACAACAAAGTAGAGGACGCTAACTTGTTTTTGCAGGGCATGTTGTGATATGATATGGTCAAGACATGATGTGATATAAGTTATTGTATGAGATGATCATGTTTTGTAAAAGTTATCGGCAACTGGCAGGAGCCTTATGGTTGTTGCTTTATTGTATGAAATGCTATCGCCATGTAATTGCTTTACTTTATCACTATGTGGTAGCGATAGTTGTAGAAGCAATAGTTGGCGAGACGACAATGACGCTACGATGGAGATCATGACGATGCTTTGGAGATGGAGATCAAAGGCACAAGATGATGATGGCCATATCATGTCACATTTCTTGATTGCGTGTGATGTTTATTTATTATGCATCTTATTTTGCTTAGTACGGCGGTAGCATTATAAGATGATCCCTCACTAAATTTCAAGGTATAGGTGTTCTCCCTGAGTATGCACCGTTGCTACAGTTTGTCATGCCGAGACACCACGTGATGATAGGGTGTGATAAGCTCTGTGTTCACATACAATGGGTGTAAGAAAGTTTTGCACGTGCAGAATACTCGGGTTAAAACTTGACGAGCCTAGCATATGCAGATATGGCCTCGGAACACTGATACCGAAAGGTCGAACGTGAATCATATAGTAGATATGATCAACATAGAGATGTTCACCACTGAAACTAATCCATCTCACATGATGATCGGACATGGTTTAGTTGATATGGATCACGTGATCATTTAGATGACTAGAGGGATTTCTACCTAAGTGGGAGTTCTTTACTAATATGATTAATTGAAATTAAATTTATCATGAACTTACTCCTGATAGTTTTTGCATATCTATGTTGTTGTAGATCAATGTCCCGTGCTACCGTTCCCTTGAATTTTAATGCATTCCTAGAGAAAGCTAAGTTGAAAGATGATGGTAGCAACTACACGGATTGGGTCCGTAACTTGAGGATTATCCTCATTGCTGAATGTAAGAATTACGCCCCGAAGCACCGCTAGGTGCAAGGCCCGCAGGAGCAACCCTGCACGTTATGAACGTCTCGGCAAACTAAAGTCGATGACTACTCGATAGTTCGTGTGCCATGCTTTACGGCTTAGAATCGGGACTAAAAGACGTTTTGAACGTCATGGAGCATATGAGATGTTCTAGGAGTTGAAGTTAATATTTCAAGCAAATGCCCGAGTTGAGAGATATGAAGTCTCCAACAAGTTCTATAGCTGCAAGATGGAGGAGAATAGTTCTGTCAGTGAACACTTACTTAGAATGTCTGGGTACCATAACCACTTGACTCAGCTGGGAGTTAATCTTCCTGATGATAGTGTCATTGACAGAGTACTTCAATCACTGCCACCAAGCTATAAAGGCTTCGTGATGAACTATAACATGCAAGGGATGGAAAAGACAATTCCCGAGTTCTTCGTGATGCTTAAGGCTGCGGAGGTAGAAATCAAGAAGGAGCATCAAGTGTTGATGGTTAACAAGACCACTAGTTTCAAGAAGAAGGGCAAAGGGAAAAGGGGAACTTCAAGAAGAAAAGCAAGCAAGTTGCTACTCCCTGGAAGAAGCCCAAGCCTGGACCTAAGCCTGAAATTGAGTGCTTCTACTTCAAAGGAACTGGTCACTAGAAGCGGATCTGCCCCAAGTATTTGGCGTATAAGAAGGATGGCAAAGTGAAAGGTATATTTGATATACATGTTATTGATGTGTACCTTACTAATGCTCGTAGTAGCGCCTGGGTATATGATACTGGTTTTGTTGCTCATATTTGCAATTCGAAACAGGGGCTACGGATTAAACGGAGATTGGCTAAGGATGAGGTGACGATGCGCGTCGGAAATGGTTCCAAGGTCGATGTGATCGTCATCGGCATGCTACCTCCATATCTACCTTCGGGATTAGTTTTAGACCTAAATAATTGTTATTTGGTGCCAGCGTTGAGCATGAACATTATATCTGGATCTTGTTTGATGCGAGACGGTTATTCATTTAAATCAGAGAATAATGGTTGTTCTATTTATATGAGTAATATCTTTTATGGTCATGCACCCTTAATGAGTGGTCTATTTTTGTTGAATCTCGATCATAGTGATACACATATTCATAGTATTGAAGCCAAAAGATGCAAAGTTAATAATGATAGTGCAACTTATTTGTGGCACTGCCATTTAGGTCATATTGGTGTAAAGAGCATGAAGAAACTCCATGCTGATGGGCTTTTGGAATGACTTGATTATTAATCACTTGATACTTGTGAACCATGCCTCATGGGCAAGATGACTAAAACTCCGTTCTCCGGAACAATGGAGCGAGCAACTGACTTATTGGAAATAATACATACTGATGTATGCGGTCCGATGAATGTTGAGGCTCGTGGCAGGTATCTTTATTTTTTGACCTTCACAGATGATTTGAGCAGAGATGGGTATTTCTACTTGATGAAACATAAGTCTGAAACATTTGAAAAGTTCAAAGAATTTCAGAGTGAAGTGGAAAATCATCGTAACAAGAAAATAAAGTTTCTACAATCTGATCACGGAGACGAATATTTGAGTTACGAGTTTGGTCTTCATTTGAAACAATGTGGAATAGTTTCACAATTCGCGCCACCTGGAACACCACAGCGTAATGGTGTGTCCGAACATCGTAATCGTAATTTATAAGATATGGTGTGATCTATGATGTCTCTTACCGATTTACCACTAATGTTTTGGGGTTGTGCTTTAGAGACGGCTGCATTCACATTAAATAGGGCACAATCTAAATCCATTGAGACGACACCATATAAACTATGGTTTGGCAAGAAACCTAAGCTGTCATTTCTTAAAGTTTGGGGTTGGGATGCTCATGTGAAAAAGCTTCAACACGATAAGCTCGAACCCAAATCGAAGAAGTGCGTCTTCATAGGATACCCAAAAGAAACTGTTGGGTACACCTTCTATCACAGATCCGAAGGCAAGACATTTGTTGCTAAGAATGGATCGTTTCTAGATAAGGAGTTTCTCTCAAAGAAGTGAGTGGGAGGAAAGTAGAACTTGATGAGGTAGTTGTACCTTCTCTCGAATTGGAAAATGGTTCATCACAGAAATCAGTTCCAGTGATGCCTACACCAATTAGTGAGGAAGTTAATGATGATGATCATTGAGGGAGTCCTGGATTAGGGGGTGTCCGGATGGCCGGACTATGACCTTTGGCCAGACTCCTGGACTATGAAGATACAAGATTGAAGACTTCGTCCCGTGTCCGGATGGGACTTTCCTTGGAGTGGAAGGAAAGCTTGGCGATACGGATATGTAGATCTCCTTCCATTGTAATCGACTGCTGTAACCCTAACCCTCTCCGGTGTCTATATAAACCGGAGGGTTTTAGTCCAGAGGACGAACAACAATCATACCATAGGCTAGCTTCTAGGGTTTAGCCTCTCGATCTCGTGGTAGATCTACTCTTGTACTACCCATATCATCAATATTAATCAAGCAGGAGTAGGGTTTTACCTCCATCGAGAGGGCCCGAACCTGGGTAAAAACATCGTGTCCCTTGTCTCCTGTTACCATCCGCCTAGACGCACAGTTCGGGACCACCTACCCGAGATCCGCCGGTTTTGACACCGACATTGGTGCTTTCATGAGAGTTCCTCTGTGCCGTCATATTTAGGCCCGATGGCTCCTCCGATCATCAACAACGATGCGGTCTAGGGTGAGACTTTTCTCCCCGGACAGATCTTCGTATTCGGCGGCTTTGCACTGCGGGCCAATTCGCTTGGCCATCTGGAGCAGATCGAAAGCTACGCCCCTGGCCGTCAGGTCAGGTTTGGAAGTTTGAACTACACGGCCGACGTCCGCGGAGACTTGATCTTCGACGGGCTCAAGCCACAGCCAAGTGCGCCGCACTGTTGCGATGGGCATGATCTAGCTCTCTGCCGCGAGCGATTGCCACAGAGGCCGCACCGATGTCCACTCCGACCCTTAGCTCGGAGCCGATGCATGTCGAGGGCGGGTGGGCTGGACACCGCCTCGGGGGCTGCAATCTCTATGGCGATCGAGCCGAACACCATACCTGTCCTTTGCGAAGCTCGTGGCTCCAAGGCGCCGGACTCCTCTCCAGAATCCGAACCTTCCGCGTCCCTGCTAATCGAAACCGATTGGGCGCCGATCATGGAGTTCACCGCTGCGGACATCTTTCAGCACCCGCCCTTCAGCGACATTCTGAATTCGCTAAAGTCTCTCTCTTTATCAGGAGAGCCCTGGCCGGACTATGGTCAGCAAGGTTGGGATGCGGACGACGAAGAAATTCAAAGCCCGCCCACCACCCACTTTGTAGCCACTATCGATGATTTAACCGACATGCTCGATTTCGACTCCGAAGACACCGACGGTATGGACGACGATGTAGGAGACGAATAGGAACAAGAGCCTATAGGCCACTGGACAACCACCCCATCTCATGATGTATATATGGTGGACACACCTAAAAGAAACGGCGACGAGGAACAAAGGGACGCAACAAGGGATCGTTCCCTTGAAAAGCAATCAAAGCGTCGGCGTAAGCGCCGCTCCAAACCCCATCTTGACAGAGAAAGCAGCCATACAGACCCAGCCATAGAGCAGGGCGAACCGGCGGACGACGAACATGCCATCGAGCAACCGTCCGAACAGGGCAACTTGGATAAACAACCCGTCCCCGGCGAAGACAACAGTCCGGACGACCTCACGCCGGACAAGTTGCTGGAGCAGAAGAACCTCGAAAAAACGCTCGTTGCCATTGCGCGCAGCCTGAAAAAGCAGAAGCGGAACCTCAAAACAGCGGAAGATGCACTCAGAATTAGATGGAGCAAAGTACTCAACACCGCAGACAAATACGGCGACAGTCGCCACACAAAGAGCTATCCGAAGCGAAAATTACTGCCGGAATTTGATGATGAGGCCTTAGAGCCTCCGCAATCAAAAATAAGGAAGCCACCCGGTCGGACAAACGACCCCATGGCCAACATAGTGCGGCAAAGGACACCGCACACAAGCCGGCACGCGATCCGCACAAGGATTCGCATCAAAAAGATGGCCCAGCCAGATCTATCTATGGGCCAAGAAAGCAAGCTCTAGTAAGCAATGCAACACATCAAATATCCGAACATCGCGGTACGCCCAGATATAGGTGCGCCGCACACCCCCTACGTTTCACCGATGAGGTGCTGGATCATGAATTTCCAGCGGGATTCAAGCCCGTAAACATAGAGGCATACGACGGAACAACAGACCCTGGAGTTTGGATTGAGGATTACATCCTCCACATACACATGGCTAGAGGAGATGATCTCCACGCCATAAAATACTTACCCCTCAAACTCAAAGGGCCAGCCCGGCATTGGCTTAAAAGCCTTTCCGAAAACACCATTGGAAGTTGGGAAGAGCTCGATGATGCTTTTCGGACAAATTTTCAAGGGACCTATGTCCGACCTCCGGATGCGGATGATTTAAGTCATATAACTCAACAACCCGGAGAGTCAGCCCGGAAACTCTAGAACCGATTTCTTACTACAAAGAACCAGATAGTCGACTGTCCGGACGCCGAAGCCTTAGCAGCTTTCAAACACAGCATTCGAGACGAATGGCTTGCCAAACACCTCGGCCAAGAAAAGCCAAGAACAATGGCCGCATTAACAAGCCTCGTGACCCGCTTTTGCGCAGGAGAGGATAGCTGGTTGGCAAGATGCAGTACCAGCGACCCAAGTACATCCGAAGTTAGGGATGGAAACGGGAAACCGCGGCGCAGCAAGGACCATCGCTGGACCAAGGGAAAAAACAGCCCGAAGAGCACGACAGTCAACGCTGGATTCAAAAGCTCTCGGCAGAATCAGAAAAAGCTGCCCCCCAAGGATAACAGGGACGAGCTAGCTAACTTAAACAAAATCTTGGACAAGATATGTCAAATCCACGGTACTCCCGGGAAGCCTGCAAACTATACCCACAGAGATTGTTGGGTCTTCAAGCAATCCAGCAAACTCAACGCCAAACACAAGGGGCTCGACACACCAAGCGAGGACGATGACGAACCCCACAAGCAGAGCACCGGAAAACAAAAGAACTTCCCACAAGAAGTCAAAACAGTAAATTCACTTCACGTGACAAAAGGGGAGAACAGAGTGGCGCCCATAGAGATACGCGCCATACGGCCTATCCCAGAGGAGCCCCGCCAGTGTTGTTAAAACCAATCACCTTCGACCATCAGGATTACTCTAGAAGTATCCGGAAGGCTGGCTGGACTGCCTTGGTATTAGATCCGATAATTGACGGATTCCACTTTACATAAGTCCTAATGGACGGCGGCAGTGATTTAAATCTGCTATATCAGGACACAATCCGCAAAATGGGGATAGACCCAACAACAATTCGCCATAGCGATACTTCCTTTCAGGGGTAACGCCAGGCCCAGATGCCCATTGTACGGGCTCTTTCCTTCTAGAAGTTATGTTTGGCTCACCCAACAACTTCCGCCGTGAAAAGCTGACCTTCCACATCGCCCCATTTACAAGTAGCTATCAAGCACTACTGGGACGCGAAGCTTTCGCCCCGCTTTAACGCAATACCGCATTATGCATCCCTTATACTTAAAATGCCCGGTCCACGAGGCATTATCTCATTAAAGGGAAATATCGAGTGTTCCTCGAGCGCGGAAGATTGTGCGGCTGCCTTACCAGCCACACACTAAACCGGCTTCACTAAGCAAAGCACCCAAATAGGTCGTTCAGACCCCGGACATGGCTAGACAAGTCCGGCATAAGGGCTTACTAGCCGCATACCCCCGTTCAAGGGGCTCCGCGCATGTACAACAAGAGACAATAAAGCTCAATTTTATTCACTTTTTTAAAACGAACTTTGTTTATTTAATGTAACGTACATTTTCGCACGATCTTTTTCAACTAAGTTCCTCTCTTTTACAGATGAACACCGTGCTACACTCGTCCAGGATACGGCACAACGGAGACACAGGCGGAGACGTGAAGTAGGGACCCGTTGCAAGGATTCTTTTCAGATTAAGACCCTGCATAAACCTTTTTTACTGTCTCTTGTTGATACACATCCCCCGGTTTCTTGCTATAACCGAGGTGGAGGTTGGCATCTTGGCATTGGCCACGCTGTAACTTTTGCGCTGCACGGACACCAGGGGCTTATTACTAAGGGCGTTGTTCAGCCCGTTTTCATAAAGACCGAACACCTTAGGGAGTGTTCGGCGTCTCGAGTTTGGCCTTATATGCATCAGCTCCGAATCATGTCTTTGGTCAAATGTTGGGTTTGCCCGGCTCCTGTGTTTTGTTGCCTTACATTCCTCTCTATCGGCTAAGGCGGCACCAGGAAAACTACTCGATTGTGCCCCGGTTCGGCCGGGCGAGCACCTCAGTAGAGAAAGCCGAAAACTGACTATCATGATGTAGCATGAGACTGGTCAACCACTCGATGAGCCACCGGAATCTTTAGGATTCCTCCGCATTAACGAAGGGCCGTTTCCCGGTCAGGCACACACGCGCCCCGAATTCGGGCGAGCGTGGTGCCCCTAGGGGCTATATAGTAGCCCACTGTCAAACTCCTATGGCTAAGTGAAAGTGATAATGCATTATAGTCCGGTTGCCTAGTTCGCTAAGCTATAACCTCCAATATAGGAACAAGACGTAGGATAAAGTGTGAAAATTCGCTTTCCGCGAACACCCCGCATTATATGTGTGGGGTCAAGCCAAAGACTGCCATCTTTCAAAGTTATATACACATATATATTAAACGGCCGCCATTGTGAGGTATTTCAATTCTTGCAGGCACAAGTATAAAAAGCTTTTATATTCCATCGAAACATTGTTTTACAATTATACATGTTATTCGAACATGATGTCCTTCGAGCACTGCGTCTCTATCAAACGAGCGCCCTGCAGAACTTCCTGAAAATAGTGCTCGGCAGGTACTCGGCTCCCGTCCGAATCTTGGGATGCAACGTCGGTGGCCTTCATCTCCGCCCAGTATGTCTTGACACGGGCAAGAGCCATCCGCACACCCTCTATGCATGCTGACCTCTTCATCGCATTGATATGCGGCAGCGCACCAAGGAACTGCTGCACCAAACCAAAATAACTCTTTGGCTCGGGCCTTTCCGGCCAAAGATGACTCACGACATCCTTCATGGCGAGTCCGGATAACCTATTCAGCTCCTCCTATTCGGCCAAGCGCTCGGATAATGGAAGTGGGCGCTCTGGATTATGGAACTGCAACCAAAAAAGCTTTTCCACTTCGTGATCCTGCTGATCTCGGAAGTGTTCGTCATTCGCGGCACTTGCCGCCAAGTCCAGATAAGTATCCGCCGCACTCCACAGCCGGTCCAACTGAGCATACTTAGGATCCCCGAACTTCATCCGCAGCATAAAGGGCTTTCCAGCCGCGATATCTCCGTCCTGACGTAGCTCCTGCTTCATGGATCTCATTGCAGAGCGAGCATCCTTGGCCTCGATAGTGGCCTTTTCCGGGTCCTTTTGTTCCGCCCGATCTTCTTTCTCAAGAAGCTTGCAGCGGTCGGCAGCATCCTTCAACTTCACAGCCATCTCGGCCATTTCCTTCCTGCTTCGGCAGTGAGCTGCCTGTTCGGCCTTCAGCTCTTCGGCCGCCTTTAAGGCAGCCGCATCACTTTTTCTGGCCTGCTCCTTGGCTCGGGCGAGTTCCGCCCGGAGGTTCTCCATGGCAGCGGCACCATCTGCATCAAGCATACATGTTGTAAGGCACGGGCATCAAGCCCCCTTACCAGGTGTCCGCGGAGAAATTGCATACCTTGTGACTCGTCAAGCCGCTTGTTGACAAGCACGATGTCGGCATTCGCCACGTCAAGTTGCCGCTTTAGCTCGGCAAATTCATCAGTCAGGCTAGCCACCGGACACTTCGCCACCTACATAGGAAGAGCAACATGTTATACCTGGGATTATGATCGTCGGCGCGCTGTCATTTTTGACAACGCACCGAGTCTCAGGGGCTACTATCTATACAGGGCGCATCTTTTATATGCGGAACTGTCGAAATGTACATCATTTCGCGTACCTCAAAACCTGTCAGTAAACTCCTGACGGCCTCGTGCAACCCGCTTCCCGCGGATGAAATCCTTTCAATCACCGTGCCCATCAATGCACGGTGTTCTTCTGAGATAGACGCTCGCCTGAGCAGATCCTTCAGCTCCTCTGACCGTGGAACGGACGGTGCCGGACTCGTCCGATGGCCTTTTTCGAAGGCCGGACACGGAGGGCTTCGGGGAGCCATACGGCTGCTTTCCGGCCCTGCCGGATTCGGAGAAACCCTTCGCGACAACACCTCAGGGTCGCCCGCCTCGCAAGGTGGTACGGTAGGAGGACGCATTCCGCTCTCCATCATCTCCGTCCGGGTGATTGCATCTTAGACCTGCGTCCTCGGTCAAGTCCGGACACACTGCTTGTGATCCAAAGAACAATTTATACATCTCCATGGGCGTCATGCCTGCAAAGTGTTGGAGAGCTCGTGGTCCCTCCGGATTAAACTCCCTCGGGCGGAGGGGGCGGCATTTGCAGGGCAAAGTGCGGCGAATCAACATGACCTGCGCCACTACGGCCAGGTTGATGTCTCTTTCCAGGAGATCTTGAATGCGGCCCTGCAACAAGGGCACGTCCTTGGACGGCCCCCAGTCAAGCCCTTTATTGACCCATGATGCCAGCCGTGGGGGAGGACCCAAGCGAAAGGTAGGAGGCGCCACCCACTTGGTGCCCCTGGGAGCTGTGATATAAAACCACTCTCGTTGCCATAAGTTGAACTCCTCTTGAAAAGAGCCCTCGGGCCATGGAGCGTCAACATTCTTGCTTATAACAGCCCCTCCGCACTCCGCTTGCTGCCCCTTTATCATCTTCGGCTCTACTTTGAAGGTCTTAAGCCACAATCCGAAGTGAGGGGTAATGCGGAGGAAGGCTTCACACACGACAATGAACGATGAGATGTGGAGGATGGACTCCGGATCCAAGTCATGAAATTCTAACCCATAATAAAACATGAGCCCCCTCACGAAGGGGTCCATCGGAAAGCCTAACCCCCGAAGGAAGTGAGACGCAAACAACACGCTCTCACCAGGCTTGGGAGTGGGAATAACCTGCCCTTGAGCAGGCAGCCTATGCGAAATTTCGCCGGTTAAATACAGCATCTCTCGCCTTTAGCACGCCTTCTTCCGTAATGGAGGAAGGCATCCACCGACCTTGAAGGTCGGAGCGGACATTATCGAAGGTCCGGCGCTTGAATCTGGAGCTTTGGGTGTTGGAACTCGAGGCGAGGGGCGGATTCGATTGAGATTGAAAGAAAGGAGTAGAGCCTTGGTCTCTTTATAAAGAGGTTGAATACCAAGAGCCCTCCCTGTGACCGTTTGGGACTCGCCTTCGATAGAGGAGGCGTGCCACAGGCAAGATTGTGTTACCCACGCCCGTATTGATGAGAATCCCGGAATAAGGGGACATGATCTCTGCTTTGGCAAGACGTGCCAAGGAAACCGCCTCGCTAAACGCGCTGAGGTGGGACAAGAAAACGATTCAATAAAGGCTTGGCCGTGGTGTGATGACACGCTGCGAAATACGTCGTGATTGGATTTGTGTAAATATTATTCTCTCTACGGTGGTATGTGGAAATTATTTTGCAGAGCTGGACACTATCCTTGTGTTAAAAATCTTCTATGAAGTATTCAGAGGAGGAACCCGCCTTGCAATGCCGAAGACAAATTGTGTGCCGAACTCGTCGTCATTCAAGCCTGATTCAGGGGCTACTGAGGGAGTCCTGGATTAGGGGGTGTCCGGATGGCTGGACTATGACCTTTGGCCGGACTCCTGGACTATGAAGATACAAGATTGAAGACTTCGTCCCGTGTCCGGATGGGACTTTCCTTGGCGTGGAAGGCAAGCTTGGCGATATGGATATGTAGATCTCCTTCCATTGTAACCGACTCTATGTAACCCTAACCCTCTCCGGTGTCTATATAAACCGGAGGGTTTTAGTCCGTAGGACGAACAACAATCATACCATAGGCTAGCTTCTAGGGTTTTGTCTCTCTGATCTCGTGGTAGATCTACTCTTGTACTACCCATATCATCAATATTAATCAAGCGAGGAGTAGGTTTTACCTCCATCGAGAGGGCCCGAACCTGGGTAAAAACATCGTGTCCCTTGTCTCCTGTTACCATCCGCCTAGACGCACAGTTCGGGACCCCCTACCCGAGATCCGCCGGTTTTGACACCGACAATCATGAAACTTCAGATCAAGTTACTACCGAACCTCATAGGTCAACCATAGTACGATCCGCACCAGAGTGGTATGGTAATCCTCTTCTAGAAGTCTTGTTACAAGACCATGACGAACCTACGAACTATGAGGAAGCGATGATGAGCCCAAATTCTGCGAAAGGGCTTGAGGCCATGAAATCTGAAATGGGATCCATGTATGAGAACAAAGTATGGACTTTGGTTGACTTGCTCAATGATCAGCAAGCCATAGAAAATAAATGGATCTTCAAGAAGAAGACTCACGCAGACGGTAATGTTGCTGTCTACAAAGCTCGACTTGTTGCAAAAGGTTTTTGACAAGTTCAAGGTGTTGACTACGATGAGACTTTGTCACCCGCAGCGATGCTTAAGTCTGTCCAAATCATGTTAGCAATTGCTGCATTTTATGATTATCAAATTTGGAAAATGGATGTCAAACCGCTTAATGGATTTCTTAAATAAGAGTTGTATATGATGCAACCAGAAGGTCTTGTCAATCCTAAAGGTGCTAACAAAGTGTGCAAGCTCCATCAATCCATTTATGGACTGGTGCAAGCCTCTCGGAGTTGGAATATACGCGTTGATAGTGTGATCAAAGCATATGGTTTTATACAGACTTTTGGAGAAGCCTGTATTTACAAGAAAGTGAGTGGGAGCTCTGTAGCATTTCTAATATTATATATGGATGACATATTGTTGATTGGAAATAATACAGAATTTCCGGATAGCATAAAAGGATACTTGAATAAGAATTTTTCAATGAAAGACCTCGGTAAAGCTGATTATATATTGGGTATCAAGATATATAGAGATAGATCAAGATGCTTAATTGGACTTTCACAAAGCACATACCTTGATAAAGTTTTGAAGAAATTCAAAATGGATCAGTCAAAGAAAGGGTTCTTGCCTATGCTACAAGGTGTGAAATTGCAAACTCAATGCCCGACCACTGCAGGAGATAGAGAGAAAATGAAAGTCATTCCCTATGCCTCGGCCATAGGATCTATCATGTATGCAATGCTGTGTATCAGACCTGACGTGTGCCTTGCTATAAGTTTAGAACAGAGGTACCAAAGTAATCCAGGAGTGGATCACTGGACAGCGGTCAAGAACATCCTGAAATACTTGAAAGTACTAAGGATATGTTTCTCGTTTATGGAGGTGACAAAGATCTTGCCATAAATGGTTACGTCGATGCTATCTTTGACACTGATCCGGATGACTCTAAGTCGCAAACCGGATACATATTTATATTGAATGGTGGAGGTGTCAATTGGTCCAGCCCAAGCGAGGCCGTATGGCGGGATCTACGTGTGAAGCGGAGTACATAGCTGCTCCGGAAGCAGCAAATGAAGGAGTCTGGATGAAGGATTTCATATCTGATCTAGGTGTAATACCTAGTGCATCGGGTCCAATGAAAATCTTTTGCGACAATACTGGAGCAATTGCCTTGGCGAAGGAATCTAGATTTCACAAGATAACCAAACACATCAAGAGACGCTTCAACTCCATCCGCGATCAAGTCAAGGAGGGAGACATAGAGATTTGCAAAATACATACGGATCTGAATGTTGCGGACCCCTTGACTAAGCCTCTTCCGTGAGCAAAACATGATCATCACCAGGACTCCATGGGTGTTAGAATCATTACAATGTAATCTAGATTATTGACTCTAGTGCAAGTGGGAGACTGAAGGAAATATGCCCTAGAGGTAATAATAAAGTTGTTATTTATATTATTTAAATCATGATAAATGTTTATTATTCATGCTAGAATTGTATTAACCGGAAACTTAGTACATGTGTGAATACAAGTTTCACTAGAGGCTTCTCTCTTGAAGGCAAATAATATGGTGGGTGAACAATTTACTGTCGAGCAATTGATAGAAAAGCGCAAGTTATGACGATTGATACGTCTCCGTCGTATCTATAATTTTTGATTGTTCCATGCCAATATTATTCAACTTTCATATACTTTTTGGCAACTTTTTATATTATTTTTGGGACTAACATATTGATCCAGTGCCTAGTGCCAGTCCACATGCATTGCATGTTTTTGGTTTCGCAGAATATCCATATCAAACGGAGTCCAAACGGGATAAAAACGGACAGAGCTTATTTTTGGAAAATATGGAAAATTTGGAAGGAAAATCAACGCGAACCAGTGCTCGAGGTGGTCACGAGGAAGGGGGGCATGCCCCCTACCCTCTTGAGCCCACCATAAGGCGGTTGATGCTCTTCTTTTGCCGCAAGAAAGCTAATATTCGGAAAAAAATCACGGCGAAGGTTTCAGGACAATCGGAGTTACGGATCTCCATATATACGCCAAAACAGGAAACAGAGCGAGAATAGAACGCAGAACAGAGAGATAGATCCAATCTCGGAGGGCTCTCGCCCCTCCCAAGTCATGGGAGCCAAGGAACAGAGGGGAAACCCTTCTCCCATCTAGGGAGGAGGTCAAGGAAGAAGAAGAAGAAGGGGGCATCTCTCCCCCTTGCTTCCGGTGGCGCCGGAGCACTACCGGCGGCCATCATCATCACCGCGATCTTCACCAACAGCACCGTCATCTTCACCAACATCTCCATCACCTTCCCCCTTCTATATTCAGCGGTCCACTCTCCTGCAACCCGCTGTACCCTCTACTCGAACATGGTGCTTTATGCTTCATATTATTTTCCGATGATGTGTTGCCATCCTATGATGTCTGAGTAGATTTCTATTGTCCTATCGGTGATTGATGAATTGCTATGATTGGTTTGAATTGCATATTTTAATATTGGTGCTGTCCTATTGTGCCCTCCGTGTCGCGCAAGCGTGAGGGATTCCCGCTGTAGGGTTTGCAATATGTTTATGATTTGCTTATGGTGGGTGGCGTGAGTGTGTAAGCTCGCACCGAGTAAGTAGGTTGTTTGCATATGGGATAAAGGGGACTTGATAATTTAATGCTATAGTTCGGTTTTACCTTAATGAATCTTTAGTTGTTGCGGATGCTTGCTAGAGTTCCAATCATAAGTGCATATGATCCAAGTAGAGAAAGTATGTTAGCTTATGCCTCTCCCTCAAATAGAATTGCAATAGTGATTACCGGTCTAGTAACATAGTCAGTTGCCTAGGGACAATTCCACAACTCCTACCACCACTTTTCCACACTCGCCATATTTACTTTAGTTGCTTCTTTATCTAAACAGCCCCTAGGTTTATTTTCGTGCTCTTTACTTTCTTGCAAGCTTACCCGAAAACACCTACAAAGTACTTCTAGTTTTATACTTGTTCTAGGTAAAGCGAACGTCAAGCATGCGTAGAGTTGTATCGGTGGTCGATAGAACTTTAGGGAATATTTGTTCTACCTTTAGCTCCTCGTTGGGTTCGACACTCTTACTTATCGAAAACTGTTGCGATCCCCTATACTTGTGGGTTATCAAGACCTTTTTCTCGCGCCGTTGCCGGGGAGCAATAGCGTGGGGTGAATATTCTCATGTGTGCTTGTTTGCTTTATCACTAAGTAATTTTTATTTGCTGTTCTTAGTTGTTCCCTATCTTTAGTTATGGATATGGAACACGAAATACCAAAAAAACTAGGTGTACTTTCTACTCATGGAGATGGGGAACCTCCTAAAACCCTCAATGCTGTATGTGAAAGATATTATGTACTACTTTAATAATCCTGAGAAAACCCCATTCAATTATGTAACGGGAGTAACGTTGGATCAATGTGAATACTTTAGGGATTATCGCTTAACACAAAAAGGGAAACTATTATGGGACCAAATTCATATATTGAAGTGGTATGCTTGGCAACTATGCATGAGTTATGATTATACTTGTTGCTCTAGGATGAAGGCTCCACACCTTCCCTTTTCATGCAAATTTAATGATAATGAAACCTTAGCTTCTTATGCTAATGGTATATATGATTACTATGATGTGGAACAAATAGAAGAAATTGTTGCTTTTATGGGTGCTTATGAAATTGAAGCTATGTGTAAAGAGTTTGAGGATTTTGATGATGTTGTTTATAGATCTGAAAATTTAGCTATCCTCAAATATTGCTATGAGGATTATAAATACAATTATGAAATTAATGCACTTATTAAGAATGTCTCCGCTGTCCAAGAAGAGACTAATATTTTGCAGGAATCTATGGAAGAAGAATTTGATGAAACTATGAGCTCATTGGATGAAAAAGATGAGGAGGAGAGCGAAGAATAAAAGGAGGAAGAGCGGATTGATCACCCGTGCCCACCTTCTAATGAGAGTAACTCTTCAACTCATACTTTCTTTAATTCCCCTTCGTGCTTACCGACAGATGATTGCTATGATGACTGTTATGATCCTATGATTCTTTTGAAATATCCCTTTTTGATGATGCTTGCTATGCTTGTGGCCAAGATGCCAATATGAATGATGCTTATAGAGATGAACTTGCTATAGTTCCTTATGTTAAACATGAAATTGTTGCTGTTGCACCCACGCATGATAGTCCTATTATCTTTTTGAATTCTCTCGAATATACTATATCGGAGAAGTTTGCCCTTATTAAGGATTATATTGATGGGTTGCCTTTTACCATTGCACATGATGATTTTGATAGATATAATATGCATGTGCTTTCTGATCCTACTTGCAATTATTATGAGAGAGGAACTATATCTCCGCCTCTTTATGTTTCCAATATGATAGAATTGCTAGAAACTGTTTATACTATGCATTGGCCTTTACTATGTGTGCATGAATTGTTCTTTTATGACATGCCGATGCATAGGAAGAGAGTTAGACTTGGTTGTTGCATGATATATGTTACTTTGTGCTCACTACTAAATTACAAATCATTGTTAATTAAAATTGGCTTTGATATACCTTGGGATCCGGGTGGATTCACTACTTGAGCACTATATGCCTAGCTTAATGGCTTTAAAGAAAGCGCTGCCAGGGAGACAACCCGGAAGTTTTAGAGAGTCATTTATATCCATTGAGTGCTTTCATATAGTTCAAAAACTATAAAAATAAAGAGGGGAACCCAAAACTTTTTCAAAAAGGAAAGTGAAAGTGAGAAAGACAAGCATTGTTGAAGTGGGAGAGCTCCTTGAACTTTGTTCATGTTCACGGCAACTTTGTGAATCTTGATTAAAGAAAATTTTCAACAAAAATAATTATCCCCTTGTACAATTCCATTGTACTATAAAAATAATTCGCCAAGGTTTGCCTTTAGGATGTTTACAATGCTTGTTGGTTTGGACGGTGCAGGACAGAAACTTTGGCTGTAGTGCACGAATTTTAGTTTTTTACTGGAACATCAAATGGTTCTGATTCTTTTTTAACTGTATTTCTATGCAAATTGTTTATTTTTCATAATTTTGGAAGAATTTTTCAAGTATCATAAGTATGGTTAATGTTCAGATTGCTACACACTGTTCTGTTTTAGACAGATTCTGTTTTTGATGCATAGTTTGCTTGTTTTGATGAAACTATCAATTTATATCAGTGGATTAAGCCATGAAAAAGTTATATTACAGTAGACAAAATGCAAAAAAAATATGAATTGGTTTGCAACAGTACTTAGAGTAGTGATTTGCTTTATTATACTAACGGATCTTACCGAGTTTTCTGTTGAAGTTTTGTGTGGATGAAGTGTTCGATGATCGAGAAGGTCTCGATGTGAGAAGAAGGAAGAGAGGCAAGAGCTCAAGCTTGGGGATTCCCGAGGCACCCCAAGTAAATATTCAAGGAGACTCAAGCGTCTAAGCTTGGGGATGCTGGGAAGGCATCCCCTCTTTTTTCAACAAGTATCGGTATGTTTTCGGACTCGTTTCGTTCATGCATTATGTGCAAGTCTTGGAGCGTCTTTTGCAATTAGGTTTTTATTTTTCTTTTATGCACCATGCTGGTATGAGATGGTCCTTGGTTGATTTATAGAATGCTCTATGCACTTCACTTATATCTTTTGAGTATGGCTTTATAGAATGCTTCATGTGCTTCACTTATATCATTTGAAGTTTGGATTGCCTGTTTCTCTTTACATAGACAACCGCTATTTTTAGAATGCTCTTTTGCTTCACTTATATTTGTTAGAGCTTGGGCATATCTTTTGTAGAAATAATTAAACTCTCTTGCTTCACTTATATCTATTTAGAGAGATGACAGGAACTGGTCATTCACATGGTTAGTCATAAAATCCTACATAAAACTTGTAGATCACTGAATATGATATGTTTGATTCCTTGCAATAGTTTTGCGATATAAAGATGGTGCTATTAGAGTCGTGCTAGTTGAGTAATTGTGAAATTGAGAAATAGTTGTGTTGAGGTTTGCAAGTCCCGTAGCATGCACGTATGGTGAACCGTTATGTAACGAAGTCGGAGCATGAGGTGTTTATTGATTGCCTTCCTTATGAGTGGCGGTCGGGACGGCGATGGTCATTTCCTACCAATCTATCCCCCTAGGAGCATGCGCGTAGTACTTTGTTTCGATGACTAATAGATTTTTGCAATAAGTATGTGAGTTCTTTATGACTAATGTTGAGTCCATGGATTTTATGCACTCTTACCCTTCCATCATTGCTAGCCTCTTCGGTACCGTGCATTGCCCTTTCTCACCTTGAGAGTTGGTGCAAACTTCGCTGGTGCATCCAAACCCCGTGATACGATACGCTCTGTCACACATAAGCCTCATTATATCTTCCTCAAAACAGCCACCATACCTACCTATCATGGCATTTCCATAGCCATTCCGAGATATATTGCCATGCAACTTCCATCATCATCATATACATGACTTGAGCATTCATTGTCATATTGCTTTGCATGAACGTAAGATAGCTAGCATGATGTTTTCATGTCTTGTCCTTTTTTTTATGTCATTGCTACGCTAGATCATTGCACATCCCAAAGACATCACGGAGGCATTCATATAGAGTCATATCTTTGTTCTAGTATCGTGTTGTAATATCGAGTTGTAAGTAAATAAAAGTGTGATGATCATCATTATTAGAACATTGCCCCAAACAAAAAAAAGAGAGGCCAAAGAAGCCTAAATAAAAAAATGGGGCCAAAGAAGCCCGCAAAAAAAACAAAAAAAGGGGTAATGTTACTATCTCTTTTTCCACACTTTTCCTTCAAAGTAGCACCATGTTCTTCATGTAGTGAGTATCATATCATGTGCTTCAAAGTAGCCCCATGTTCTTCATATAGATTGTCTCCTATGTTGTTACTTTCATATACTAGTGGGAATTTTCATTATAGAACTTGGCTTGCATATTCCAACGATGGGCTTCCTCAAATTCCCTAGGTCTTCATGAGCAAGCAAGTTGGATGCACACCCACTTAGTTTAAGTTTGAGCTTTCATACACTTACAGCTCTTAGTGCATCCATTGCATGGCAATCCCTACTCCTCACATTGATATCTATTAATGGGCATCTCCATAGCCCGTTGATATGCCTAGTTGATGTGAGCCTTTCTCATTTTTTGTCTTCTCCACATAACCCCCACCATCATATTCTATTCCACCTATAGTGCTATGTCCATGGCTCATGCTCATGTATTGCGGTAAAGTTGAAAGGGTTTGAGAACGTCAAAAGTATGAAACAATTGCTTGGCTTGTCATCGGGGTTGTGCATGATGTGAATGCTTTGTGTAGTGAAGATGGAGCATAGCCAGACTATATGATTTTGTAGGGATGAGTTTTCTTTGGCTATGTTATTTCAATAAGACATAATTGCTTGGTTGGTATGCTTGAAGTATTATTGTTTTTATGTCAAAAGATAGATTATTGCATTGAATCACTCGTGTCTTAATATTCATGCAATGATTAGACATATGATCAAGATTATGCTTGGTAGCATTCCACATCAAAAATTATCTTTTTTATCATTTACCTACTCGAGGACGAGCAGGAATTAAGCTTGGGGATGCTGATACGTCTCCGTCATATCTATAATTTTTGATTGTTCCATGCCAATATTATTCAACTTTCATATACTTTTTGGCAACTTTTTATATTATTTTTGGGACTAACATATTGATCCGATTGCCCGGTGCGGTCCCCTGTCTGCTGCATGTTTTTGGTTTCGCAGAATATCCATATCAAACGGAATCCAAACGGGATAAAAATGGACGGAGCTTATTTTTGAAAAATATGGAAAATACGGAAGGAAAATCAACGCGAACCAGTGCCCGAGGTGGTCACGAGGTAGGGGCGTGCCTGCCCCCCTGGGCGCGCCCCTACCCTCGTGAGCTCACCGTAAGGCGGTTGATGCTCTTCTTTTGCCGCAAGAACGCTAATATTCATAAAAAAATCACGTCGAAGGTTTTAGGCCAATCGGAGTTACGGATCTCCATATATACGCGAAACAGTGAAAGCAGAGCTGCAATGTAACGCGTAAACAGAGAGATAGATCCAATCTCGGAGGGGCTCTCGCCCTCCCAAGCCATGGGGGTCAAGGAATAGAGGGGAAACCCTTCTCCCATCTAGGGAGGAGGTCAAGGAAGAAGAAGAAGGGGGCCTCTCCCCCCCTTGCTTCCGGTGGCGCCGGAGCGCTGCCGGGGGCCATCATCATCACCGCGATCTTCACCAACACCACCGTCATCTTCACCAACATCTCCATCACCTTCCCCCTTCTATATTCAGCGGTCCACTCTCCCGCAACCCGCTGTACCCTCTACTCGAACATGGTGCTTTATGCTTCATATTATTTTCCGATGTGTTGCCATCCTATGATGTCTGAGTAGATTTCTATTGTCCTATCGGTGATTGATGAATCGCTATGATCGGTTTGAATTGCATATTTTAATATTGGTGCTGTCCTATTGTGCCCTTAAATGTCGCTGGCGTGAGGGATTCCCGCTGTAGGGTTTGCAATATGTTTATGATTTGCTTATGGTGGGTGGCGTGAGTGACAGAAGCACAGACCCGAGTAAGTAGGTTGTTTGCGTATGGGATAAAGGGGACTTGATACTTTAATGCTATGGTTGGGTTTTACCTTAATGAATATTTAGTAGTTGCGGATGCTTGCTAGAGTTCCAGTCATAAGTGCATATGATCCAAGTAGAGAAAGTATGTTAGCTTATGCCTCTCCCTCAAATAGAATTGCAATAGTGATTACCGGTCTAGTAACATAGTCAGTTGCCTAGGGACAATTCAACAACTCCTACCACCACTTTTCCACACTCGCCATATTTACTTTAGTTGCTTCTTTATCTAAACAGCCCCTAGTTTTATTTTCGTGCTCTTTACTTTCTTGCAAGCTTACCCGAAAACACCTACAAAGTACTTCTAGTTTTATACTTGTTCTAGGTAAAGGGAACGTCAAGCATGCGTAGAGTTGTATCGGTGGTCGATAAAACTTTAGGGAATATTTGTTCTACCTTTAGCTCCTCGTTGGGTTCGACACTCTTACTTATCGAAAATTGTTGTGATCCCCTATACTTGTGGGTTATAAAGACCTTTTTCTGGTGCCGTTGCAGGCACTACAAAAAAAATACACTTCCGTGATGATACGTGTTTGTCATAGTAGGTCGCGTTTTTTGTCATGCATGTACATCCATGACAAATTTATGACAGAATCAAGATAGTCATACTGTCTTTGTCGTAGAAGTGTTCCATGACATTACCAAAATTATCATCACGGAAGTGTCCACTTCCATGACGATAAATCGCGCGTCACGTAAATGCTTTTCGTCAAGGGTGACCGACATGTGGCATCCACCGTAACGGAACGCTGTTAAGCTATCGTGTCGGGTTTTGGATCCGATAACCCGTTAACAGCCCACGACCAATGGGGATTTTCCACGTGTAAAATCATCATTGGGTGGAGGAAACACGCGTCGCTCATCATTGGGATGTATGTCATCCACTCATTGGACGAAGGCGCCTATGATACGTCGACACGTGGCACGGCCAATCAAGTTTAAATGGGCCGCCCAACTAAAGGCCCACAAGATTTGGCGGCCCATAATGGGCCGCCCAGATTAAAGGCCCACGAGATTTTATGACTATACTGGGCTGGCCCAGCTAAAGGCCCACAAGATTTCGCGGGCCATAATAGGCCGGCCCAGCTAAAGGCCCACAAGATTTTTGTGTGCCATAATGGGACGGCCCAGGTAAAGGCCCACAAAATTCTTGTGGATCATAATGGGCCGGCCCAGCTAAAGGCCCACGAGATTTCGCCCGACATTAATGGGCGGCCCAAATTTGTAGGCCCACATGATTTTGAGGACCCTTGTTGTCAGGCACATTAACTTGCTACCATGTTTTGGGACAAATGCCGCCCACAATTGATCCGTCCATTAATGGCTCGCCACGTTCCGGGCCTAGTAATGGCCCATATAAGATCCGCCCGTTAAGTGCCTCCCACTTTCTCAGGCCAAATCACGGCCAGATCAGGTCCGGCCCTTTAAGAGGCTTTGGGCTCAATTATGGCCCATATCAGATTCGGCCCGTTGACTGGACCCTATGCTTTTGGGCCCACTTGCTAAAGGCCCATTTAGTAATTTGGCCTGATGTTAGTTTTGGCCTGTTAAGGGCCCATTTAACATTTCGGCCCTATATTAATTTCGGCATGTTAAAAGCCCGTCATATAGTTGGGCCTAACTACGGCCCGGTTTGCATCCGGCCTGCTCGCAGCCGATATCTGATTGGGCCAAACAAGGACCGAGACAACTTTGGCATGTTAAAAGCCCATGAATTGATTCGCACAATCATGGGCCGGGTCCATTTCGGGCTGCCGCCGGCCCGTGAGCTATTCGGCACATTTTAGGCCCAGCCTACTTCGCAGCCTCCTAAAAGCCCATTGAGTTTTCTTGCGAAAAGAGGGTCGGGGGTTACTCGGCCTATTAAAGGCCCGAATCTACTAGTGGGCCAGTTTGACGGGGCCCATGATGCGGACCATACATCGTGATTGCATGACGGCCCGATTATGTACCGTAATTTTACGGTTTGGCCGGTTTACTGCGAAGACAGGATATATATATACAGTAAAATAACTGCAGCATCGTGAATAAGAAAAAACCTAGACTATACAATAAAGAAATTACGGCACATTACATCCACTGGGCATCAAAGTTCGCCACTATGATAATAAAGCACAAGCAGACAGCAGATTACATACACTGGGCATCAAAGATCGCCACCAGTGCAAATAAACACGCCGAAAAAATAATATACAAAACCGACTGCACTTCAAAAGAGTTCAAGCAGAACTCATAAGTATCAATGGTTAGTGTGCTGTCAATTTAACCCATTCCAGATTGGCAAATAAAGCGGCGGTTTAAATAATAGTAGAATGATATGACATTGTTCATAGTTAACACATTGCAGAATATGACATTGTGCTGTAGTGGGTAGGTTCACCACACCACTGGATTACAGATGAGGAACAGAAGCATACATGCAGTGCAAAAGAAGATCACTTGCTCTGTATAGTTTAATTTACATGGTATGAAGAAGGAACTTGGTTGTACAACTGAAAACTTAAATTGAGAAGGACAAACTTTTGTTTATGATCTACATAATAAACTTTAAACATGCAATTTGATGCAAACACCAAAAGTAAACAGCTGTTGCAGTCATGCCTAACCAAATATACACAACAAAGTTTGAAGGCTTGAGAAGGACAAACTTACATTCTTGGTGAAGACAGCTCTATAAAGCCCTTGTCCATGCCGATGGGGGGCAATTCAAGAAGTACAGCACAGAATGTTCTACATAAGCACTGCCTCTAGTCTACATTGTGATAAGACTAACTATAGATGTGATAATATACGAACAAATGGAGAATATTTAAGATAAGACGAAGAGTGATGCTACATAACCAAGGAGCTATAAATGTATGTGCAGCGATACAGTAAAAGGCATAGCCAAGAGCAATGCACAGCTAACTTCTTCAAGACCAACCTTATGGTAAGAGTAAATATAGATCCGATGTGTAGAAAATGGAGGGCAAAGGAAAATAAGCTGCAGAGTGATGGTACATGAACAACTACTGTCAATATAAGTACACCGATAAAGGAAAGCATGTACTTACAAGAACAATGCAGAGCTAAAAAATTCATTGGCATTGGATATATTCTACACTAATGTAACCATTCATACGGATCGAGATAATTTGGAGCGAACAATTGATAAGAAAGCTATCATGCATACCTTTGTCACATAATGAACCAGGTATGTATGCAAGTACAGTGATACAGACAACATGTACTAACAAGAGCAAAGCAGCGGGCAGCATATTTGCGATATCCTCGTCGTTCTTTTCAAACCGGAATTCTTCTTCGAGCTGATTTCCGCAAAAAAGATCCGTAAGGCACATGCGGAAAAGTAGAAGTTCAAATTGTCATGTGATTTCATAGACAGTACCTCATCCTGGGAACAAGACCAGTGCATAACAAGGTTTTTCCATTCAATGTCTTCTAAATTTAGCACAGGAGACTTCAGCGGAAATTCGTTTATAGACTTGCCATCAAAGTGTGATTTCCTCAGGTAACACCGATACTGCTGCAATGCTTCCTTGAAAAGCACAAGCAAGCTTTGCTCGTCATGACTATCCAGATTGACCCTCACCTAGTTACAACAATGTAATGTAAATCATTGATGTGTTCGATCAGCGTGAAAACAGGAAAATAATAACCATGAATAATAGCACTTACACGTAAGTTGGACAGGAAGATGTGAAAATGGTGTTTGTCTTCACTATAATCTTCCCATGATGGGAATATATGCACGTAGTTCCTAACAACATTGAAAGCATTGTCTTTTTGTCGGGGAGGCTGATCATACCCACGGACACCTATGGGGCTGGCGGACCAGGCCCCTTGTGGTTCGGAGGGGGGCGGAGATCGCACGAAGAGCAGATCGAGGCGATGCACACGAGCAGTTTACCCAGCTTCGGAGCTCTCCGGAGAGATAAAACTCCTGCTGCTGCTTGTTTGATCTATTGTGTTCTTGCCAGGGAGCACTGCGAGCTACGTAACCTAAGCGTGAGTGTGTCTAGTCTCTGACGGTCGAATGAATCGAACCAGCCCAACTGCGGAACCAGCGGAACCGAACCGAACGGAACCTTGCGAAAACGCGAACCTCCTTCACGTTGCACTCGGGCCTCCTTTTATATGCTCAAGGGTCTCCGGCAGGTGGCAACATAGGCGGGGTACAAATGTAAAAACAGGAGTTGGTACACCTACTTGAGCGATTATGCGGTGCAAAATACCTAACTCGGCGACAAGGGATAAAAGCAATAAATGCCCGTCGTTGTCGCCCAAACAGTGTAACAGACCGTCAGTGCGCCTCCGCTCGCCACGATGGCGAGCCTGTCAGCACCGCTTATCGCTGCTCTCCGCTGGCTGCACAGCCACTCGACACGCGCCCATGGAACGGTCCCATGGCGACACGTCGCTGGGTGAGCTGGAGCGGAGACGGAGAGAAGTTGCATGCCGCGACAAGCGCCTTGCCGCGGCCGAATCCTTGTCGCGCTCGGAGACTTGTCGCGCTCCGAGCCTTCCCGGCAAGCTCCTCTTGCCGGGGCCTTGTCTGTGCCTAGAGAGGCCTTCCCGGCAAGCTCCTCTTGCCGGGGTCTTGTCTTCTCAATCAAATACTTTGTTCTTGAATGGCTCCAAAAGAGCCACGAAGGATCTTGGCGGTGACGAGGCAAACCCTGCCGCGGGGTGCTGCAACCGTCCGTGCACGAGTACGGAGTACTAGGGTACCCCTACTCTAGTACACCGACAGGAGCCCCCGGGCCTGGGCCGTACACGGTGCCGAGCGCCTGTCGGGCCAGGCCCAGAACTGTGCATGGACACGCGCGGCCTCGACCGCGTCGCAACTCGCCCCGGACCCACCACGATCCCCACTAACGGCACACGCCGGACGTGGCGTCGTGCGAGAGATCGTGGGCGCGGTCGTGGGGGATTCTTTATTGATATAAGCGGAACGTTCGCCCCCGCCTCCCCTTTATAAGCGGAGGAAACAGAGGCAGGCCGACCACCCCTGCCATTGCTGTCTTGTCAAGAAACCACCGCCGATCCCCTCTTCTTCTCCGGTGCGAAGAGAGCAGCGCCCGCTTCTTTCGCCGCAAGCACACTCACCGCCGTCGACCTCCTCCGCCCCCCTCGCCATGGCTCAAAGCCGATAAGGAGAAGGGCGTCAAGTCGGCCGAGGCGCAGCGGCTCGCGCGCGCCGCGCAAGGAGCGGCCGTCTTCCCCGCAGCTTCGGCGGAGCTGGAGCTGCGGGCGTCTTCTACCTTTACGGTCGACGGAGACCCGTGCGCATCGGCGCACGAGGGTGCTCCCGCCTCCGCCGCTGATCTGGCCCTAACAGGTACCCTTTCTTCGCCTGTTCTTCTATTGCGGTCTTTGCCCGCCGTTTTCGAAGTTCTGTTGCGACATAATGAACACCTTTGGCCTCCACCTCCTTGATTTCACCCCCAACGCCATCTTGACCATGGCCGTTTTCGCACATTTGTGCGAAAACTTTGTCGGGGTCCACCCGAACGTGGCACTCTTCCGCCATTTCTTTGTTCCCCGCGTCAAGAGAGGAGAGCCACTTGCCGGAGGAATAGCCTGGGTCTCTAGGATCGGCAAGAAGGAGGCCTACCTAGCGGGGGAATTCCGGAACAAGTGGGAGGAGTGGAGAGCCAACTGGTGCTGGGTCGTGGAGGAGAACCCACAGCCGTTCACCGCCGTGCCCAAACCCCAATTTCGCGCGGCAAGGATTGGAGTAACTTGGCGCCAGAGGATGCGAAGCTAAAGATAGCTGTGACCCGAATTCTGCGCCTCAGGCTTGCCGGGTTGACAGTAGGAGCAGTTGGCGCAGACTTCATTCGCCGCCAGACGCTTCCCTTGCGGTGAAAGGAGGAGGCCTACTTGGGAGTTCCGTAACGCGGCGGACATCATGAGGCTGCGTCCGGGCCTGAATTGGAACTTCACCGTCATGGAGCTGGATTCAGTGCTGCTCGAGCTATTCAAGAACGACCCCGAACATCCCGAGTGGTTCAGGTTGCCGCGGGGGGTCGTCCCATTGTGCAACAACTCGGCGCTCGACCGCATCCGCGCCATGATGCCACTGCGGCGACTCCCACGGATCGCCCCGACCTGGCAGAGCCCCCGACGAGGTCGTGCAGCAATTCTTGACGACTTGCAAGAGGTGCCGATTCGCCCGACGAGCGAAGAGGCTCACCCGAGACACCACCGAGCAGGAGGTGGCGCGGATTGCCACCAGGTGGAGGCGGCAGCAGCCGCTGCCGCTGGAGCCTTCGGGTTCACCATGGAGGAGGCGGAGGCGGCGAAGGCGGCAAGCCTTGCCGAGCTAGGGGAGGTCGCCGGCGAGGACGAGCTTGTCGGGACCGAGGCCGGGTCGAGTGGACCGCCGAGGGTGCTTCTTCTCGTCCGCCAAGCGACTTGCCGCCAGCGGAGCCCCCGGCTCCGCTGAGGAGGCGTCTCCGCAGGGTTGGAGACGAGTCGGGGCGGCAGACCGCCCAGCAAAGCGCCGACGCTGCCCAGCTCCACGCGGCAAGTGAGGTTGCTGAGCGCCCTAAACTGCAGCGACAATCGGGCAGAATCTTCTCGAGCCGCCGCCGACGCCCGCTTAAGCGGCCAAGAGAGCCCACTTCGCCTCATCGCACCGGAGGCGGGCCGGAGTTTGATTTCTCCGCGCTCAGCTCCGAGGAGGAAGGCGAAGAGTAAGCTTCTCGCGATTGTGCTTGCATTTCTTCAATTTTTATTGCTTCATCTTGAATCTGATTTGCTTTGTTCTGGACTCTTTCCTTTTCAGGACGCATGCCCAGAGAGCGGCGAAGAGGGCCAAGATCCCGACGGTCGTCGTTGAGGACGATTCTCCCGTGGCGACGGGGGACGCGCCCGAGATCGCCTTTTCGGACCCGACAACCCTTCCCCAGAGCAGCCCCCAGCACAGCCCCCAGAGTAAGTGTGCAGTTTTTCTCCTTACTACTAGGTGTGCAGGGGTGCCCTTTCTTCGTTGATTTCTGACTGTTTGTTTGTGTAGGAGCGGAGCAGCCTCATCGGGAGGGCTCGGAAGCCGCCTCCGAGATCCTGCCCGATGTCACCACGCCGCCAAGGGAGAACTCCCCGCAAGGGAGCTCCCTCCGACAAGGGAGGCCACCCCCAAGGAGGCCACTCCGGCAAGGGAGGCTACCCCGGCAAGGGGCCAGGCGCCCGACCCTCCAGTGGTCGAGGCCATGGCTGCGGATCCCGTTGCAGGTAACTCCCTTACGCGAAAATCTCCCTCGGGCTTGCTTTCTTTTGCTTCTCTTTTTTGAATATCTGCTTGACTGCTCTTTCTTCGTCTGACGCAGACCCGATGGAGGTCGAGGCCGCCGCCGAGGAAGAAGAGGTCATCGTCGTGGAAGAAGAGGCCGTCGCCGACGAGCCTGTTGGCAAGGAGGCCACTGAGGCTGCCGACGCAGAGGCCGGCGAGGGGTCAGGCGGTCGTCTTGGCGGCCCCGAGGCCGCAGGAGCGGCAAGCGCTACACAAAGCCGATTCCCCGCCACAGCCGTTGCGCCAGCCCGAGGAGCCCCAGCCCGGGCGCCTACCAAGGCCGCGGCGGCGTCTTCATCAAGCTCCCACAGGAACCGAGTTCGTGGCGCCGGTCGAGGGCGAGACCTTCGACGGCGAGCTACTCGCGTCCGCTGGGCTGACGCTCGTGGATGCGCCAAGCAGCAGCAGCGGCGAGTCCGAGGAGGAGCAACTGCTGAAGAAGCTGCTGTCTCTCTACCGCACCCGCTAGGCCAAGTTAGAGACCCGGGAAGCCCTTGTCGCGAGGGCGGGAGCGGACATGGAGAAGCGTGCCGAGGAGCTCCGGAGCGCCAACAAAGAAGCGCTTCGCGACGTGGCGGACGCGCGGGCGCCTTCGCGAAGAGCGCACGGCCTTCATCCTTGAGAAGGCCGCAATGATGAGGAGCAGCCGGGCTGCCGAGAAGCTTCGCCAGCAGAAAGCGAAGCCGGCGCGTAGCGGAAGGTCAATCTGGACAGCCACGAAGAGGACCTTGTCGCGCGCGAGGAGTCGCTTGGCGGGGCGCTTCAGGAAGCGAAGGACGCTGCCGCAGCCGCCGAGGCCGCCAAGGAAGAGCTGAAGGCGAAGGTGGCACAGCCGAGGCCACCCTCAAGAAGAGCGGCGAAGAGCTTGTCGTGCTCTAGCGTGTGCGAGAAGGACGCCTACACGCTGGGCGAGCTGCAGAGCCGTCTTGCTGACAGGGCCAAGGAGCTCGACGCCGCCAAGGACTCCAAGGCGGATCTGGAGCTGAAACTGACCACTCTGACGCAGACGTTGGATGGTGCCAGAGAGCGGGAGGTGGGCTGTTGGAGGCGATCAAGGCCAAGGAGGAGCTGCTGGCGAATGTTGCTTCCGTCCAGAACACCTTGAGGGAGAGCATCGAGCACTGGACCGAAGGTCTTGTGGACACCGCCACCGACATCCACAACGAGCTGATGGAGCTGGGGATGGCGGACCTTGCGTACTCCTCCGACGAGCATCTCCAACCCAGCGTCAAGCTTAGCCTATTCTTCAAAGGCGTGGTGACGGGCCTCCGGCGACTCCGGGAGGAGGTCCCGAAGCAGCTTGCCGAGGAATCTCGCCAGGTTTGTGCAGGGGCCCTCGAGAAGGTGTTGATGAAGGTGGCCTTCCGCAACCCGGGCCTCAACCTTAACGGTGTCCTCAGATCCTTGTCGTCCGACGCCAACGTGGAGGAGCTCAAAGCCCTTGTCGCACCCATTGTGGACAAGGTGAACAAGATCAAGCGGATCGATGGCGACCGCGTAGACTAGGCCGTCAACCTTATCTTTCCCTTGTCGCTGCTGATCATGTTTAGAAAACTTTGTTAGATCAGCGACAAGTTATTCTGTAATATACTCTATCTTATGTGAATCGATCAACACAACGTTATTTCCTCTACTTGATTCCTTCCTTTGTACGTTTCTGCCTTACGCATTTAGGGGACTTGCCGGTGCAGGCACCCTTGCCGCGAGCGCCGAGTGCGGAACTTCAAAGACTTCTTTGGCGGGTCGCTACCGACAAGCAACCTTGTCGCGACTAGCCGCAGCTCACTTAAGTTGTTGAGCGGACTCGAAACAAAGTAAGGGCGCGACCAGTCACGATTTGGTTCCTCTGCGCACAGGTTTTCCATACAAAGTACTATCGTTCGAGGAAGATAACTAAAATTTAAAAATTGATTGCTCAAACTTTGGCAACTTAGCTTTTCGGTCTCTTGCTTCCCGATGAGGCGAGACTTCCTCGAGCGGTGCCTGGTCCATAGTATTATCTCCTCCTCCCCCCCCGGTTAACTTGTGCGCGAGGGGGCTTCCCTTTCTTTGAGAAAAGAAAAAGAAAGGGAAATAACGTTATGGAGCCCAGTGGCTCGATTCTGCTTACCGGGTGTGGTTGCTGCACAAAGTGTTAGCCAAAGCATGCAATAAAATAATGAAAGCATGAACTTGACAAGCTGTGCGCAACACATGAGCTTTACTGATGCACGGGTCTGCTTGGCTTTGTAATGGAAGGATTACATGCAACAGCGGCAAGACTTGTACAAAAGGTGGTTGCCGGAACGGTTCCGACAACCGTGCCTTATGGGTAAAACTTACGAAGATGCTCAATGTTCCAGGAGTTGCTCACCGAATGCCATCTTCGGTCTCAAGGCGGACAGCGCCAAGGCCTAGTGACTCGTTTCACCCGATAAGGGCCTTCCCACTTGGCGTCAACTTGTTTGAATTCTTGGGGACTGAACGCCGAAGAACAAGGTCACCTTCCTCGAGACTTCGGCACTAACCCTGCGGCTATGGTAGCGACGCAGGTTTGTCAATAGTGAGCGGCTCGCAAATGACTGAAGACGATCCTCCTCGAGGAGCAGCGGCGTCATCTTGTCGCAGCTGCTCTTTCTCAAGCTCATCATAAGCGAGTACTCGAGGCGATCCAGATATCTGAAGTTCCGTGGGGAGAACTGCCTCTGCTCCATAGATTAGAGCAAAGGGTGCCTGGCGGTGGCTCGATTTGGCGTCGTCTGATCGACCAAAGAACCACCGGCAGCTCCTCGATCCAGCTTTCTTCCGCACTTGTGCAGCTGTCGAAAGTTCTGGTCTTGAGCCCGCGCATCACTTCAGCATTTGCCCTCTCGCTGACCGTTGCTTCTCGGGTGAGCAATGAAGCAAAGCAGACCTTGGCGCCAAGGTCTTGGACGTCTTGCATGAAGGTGCGACTCAGAATTGTGTGCCGTTGTCGGTGATGATCCTGTTAGGGATTCGAAGCGGCAAACAATCGACCAAGAACTTATCGCCGACTGTGCCGTCACCTTCCTCACTGCTTCCACTTCCGGCCACTTTGTGAACTTGTCGATGGCGGCGTACAAGTACTCAAAGCCCCGACAACTTCGGGGAAGGGGCCGAGATGTCGAGCCCCGACCGAAAATGGCTGGGATAAAGGGATCGTCTGGAGAGCTTGAGCTGGCTGGTGTATCTGCTTGGAATGGAACCGCACGCTTCACACTTGGTTACTTGTGCAGTTGCATCCGGAGGGCTGTCGGCCGGAAGAAACCTTCTTGGAAAGCTTTGCGGCAAGGGCTCTTGCGCCAATGTGGTGACCACATATGCCTCCATGTATCTCGCCAACAGCTTCTATCCATCTTCCACAGGAATACACTTCAATTTCACACCGTTGAGTCTTCTTACATGCGGTATCTTTGTCGACAAACTGGTACATACTTGACTGCCGGGCTACTCTTTCCGCTTCTTCTTGCTCTTCGGGAAGTTCTCCTGTCTGAAGGAAATGGACAATCTGCTGCGCCCATGTTGGAGCTTGCGACTCGACAACAAGGACTAAAGGCACATCTGCTGCTGCGGGAACATCAGCTTCTATGGCAAGAGCCTGCGGCTCTGCCGGAGCTAGATGCTCCCCGACAAGCTTGCCGGAGCAAGACTTGTCGGGAGCGTCTGCTTCAACGGAACAAACCACAGGGTCTGCCGGAGCAGGCTGCTCCTCGGCTTGTTGGTGTTGATCTTGGGGACCTTTTGCAACGACGGCTTCGAAGCTCTCGCCGGAAAGTAGTCACCAGAGGCGAACTTCCTCTTCTTGCTCTGCCCAATCGGCGGTGTTACGGTTGGCTGAGTCAGCTTGAGCACAAAGATCCCTGGTTCCACAGGTAACTTAAGCGCAGCGCACTTTGACAGCCGTCAGCAATATCATTCTGAGCTCTTGGAACATGTTCCAGCTTCCTCACTTCATCAACGTAGGCTTCCATCAACGGACTCTGGTAATCTTTGTTGACTTGGCGGACGACGAGTTGCGAGTCACCCCTGACAATAAGCTTCATGATCCCAAGGTCCATCATGCGATCCACGAGACCGGCAAGCAAACCTCATACTCTGCAGTATTGTTTGTCGCTTGCTCCTTGGGAAAGTCCATCCGGACGACGTACTTGAGGTGTTCTCCGGTGGGTGCGATAAGCAGCACGCCAGCACCGGCGCCTTTGCAAATGAGAAGGCACCATCAAAGTACATCAGCCACTCTTTGCTGGCTTCTTTGACAAGAATGCTCGTCTCCGGAATCTCTTCATCCGCGTTGGCGTCCATTACGCTATGAATTACGCCAATGCTCGCTTTGGATAGTTGATGTGCTTTCAAACTTAAGACCAAAGCTTGACAGCTCCAAAGGCCCACTCGACAATCCTGCCTGCCGCTTACGGATTCTGCAGTATCCTCTTCAGGGGAAAGCGAGTGACAACTGTGATCTCATGTGCTTGGAAGTAATAGCGCAGCTTTCTCGAGGCCATGAGGAGGCCGAAAAGCAATTTCTGCACACCAGAATACCTTGACCTAGCCCCTCGCAGGAGGGAGCTGACAAAATAGACTGGGCGCTGCACCATCCTTTTCTGTATCTGTTCATGTGTCTGCGTGGATTCGTCCTTGTCGGGACCAGAGCTTGTCGGCGAAGCCCCCTGCTTGTCGCTGGATGTGCTTGCCGCGGTTGCTGGCTCGTCATCCGCCTCCCTCTCCGCCACTAACGCAACACTAACCACTTGATTGGTTGCCGCTATATATAGCAGCAACTTCTCTTGTGGCCTAGGTGCGACAAGTGTTGGAGTGGAGGACAGGTATCTCTTTAAGTCCTGCAGTGCAGCCTCCGCTTCGGGAGTCCATTTTACTGGACCTGCCTTTTTCAAAATCTTGAAAAATGGCGGTATGCGCTCAGCAGAACCTAGAAATAAACCTCTTTGAGAGCAGCCACGCAACCGCAAGTCTTCGTACATCCTTGACGCGCTTTGGTGCTTCAATCTGCTCAATGGCCTTGATCTTGTCGGGATTAGCTTCAATCCCCGGCCGAGACACGAAGAACCCGAGAAGCTTGCGGAAGGGACTCCAAACACGCACTTCTCGGGGTTGAGCTTGAGGTTGATCTTGCAGATTTGCAAAGGTCTCGTCCAAATCTTGAACCAAAGTTGCTTTGTCCTTGCTCTTGACCACTATGTCATCCATGTAGGATTCTTCATTTCCGTGCATTTGCGGCTCAAAAGCGTAATGGACTACCCTTGCAAATGTTGAACCAGCATTCTTCAAACCGAAAGGCATCCGTATGAAACAAAGATGTGCCACATGGTGTGATGAATGCGGTCTTCTCCTCATCTTCTTCAGCCATGAAGATCTGATGGTATCCTGAGTAGGCATCAAGAAACGAAAGCAAATCACATCCAGCCGTGGAGTCAACAATCTGGTCAATGCACGGCAAGGGAAATGGATCTTTGGGGCAAGCTTTATTAACATCCGTGAAGTCAATACAAAGTCTCCATTTCCCATTTGCCTTGCGCACGACTACGAGATTGGCCAACCACGTAGAGATGGAGCACTCCTCTGACAAGGCCTGCTGCTTCCAGTTTCTTGATCTCTTCGGCTATGAATTCTTGGCGCTCCACTGCTTGCTTCGACTTTTTGCTTGACGGCGCGCGCATGAGGACAAACGGCCAGCGGTGCTCAATCACTTTCACAGGAACACGGGGATATCAGACGGTTGCCATGCAAACACGTCGACATTCGCTCGCAGGAAAGCAACGAGCGCGCCTTCCTATTTGGGGTCGAGAGAGGCACTGATGGTGAAGGTACCACCAGCGCCGTCCTCCTTGGCGGGCACCTTCTTGGTCTTCGGCGGAGCCACCATCTTCTTGCACTTGCCGGTGGAGCTCGATGGTGCGTCCTCAGCGGTAGCGCAGCACTCCGAAGAGGCGGCGCTTGCCGGAGTGAGCATCGAGCCATTGCCGGACTTGGACTTGGTCTTCTTCCCCGGGAGCTTCAGCGGCAAGTGTCACGGCAATCTGTCGCGGCTGCTGCATCCCGGAAGATCTTGTCGGCACGGATAAGGGCATCCTTCTTGTCGCCATGGACAGAGATGACGCTTATCGGGCCCGGCATCTTGAGTAGGTTGTAGGCGTAGTGAGAGGCTGCCATGAACTTGGCGAGTCTTTGGGCCGACCAAGTATCCCATTGTAAGGCAATGGGAAATCGGCGACGTCAAACGTAACCCTCTCGATCACGAAGTTCAGCTCGCTACCAAATGTGACCGCAACGTAATCTTCCCTTCGCTTGCTCCTTCCCGGATTGATTCCTTGGAAGGTTCCGGTCTCTTCGAGCTTCGCTGTCGAGGATTTGAAGCTTCGGAGCACCGCGGAGGAGATCAGATTCAAGCCGGCCCGCCGTCAACTAACATTTTTGTGACCTTGAGGTTGCGGATGGTTGGAGAGACCAACATCGGCAAGCACCGGCAGCGATTATGCGATCAGGGTGGTCCTCAATATCAAAAATGATAGGCGTGCTGGACCACTTCAGAGGCCTGCGTGACTCTACGGATGGTTCCGCTGCATTGACCTCCCGCATCCATTGCTTGAGTTGGCGGTGGGAGGTATGCAGGGAAGCACCTCCGTCAACGCAGAGAACCTCTGTGGCTTTCTGAAACTCCTGCTCATCAGCGTCGTCGTCCTCCATATCTTCGTCGTCATCATCATCTTCATCCTTGTCGCGGCCGCGGGGAGGTCGATCTCCTTGTCGCTGCTTGACTTTGCCGCGGCGTCCTCCCCGGCCGGGACGTTTCTTGCTTGCTCCCCAGCACCTTCCTGGGCCTTCTCCTTGTCTCGCCGCTCGTACTCAGCTCTCTGGTGTTCGACGAGCTCCTCGACCTTCTTGCAGCTCACGGAGATCGTGGCCCTTGGTGCGGTGGATCTTGCAAGATCGCTGCCGGAGCCGTCCGCTTGTCGGGCGGCCGCCACCGACTGGTGGTTGGCGTCAGCGGCAACCTCCTTGCCGGAGCCACTAGCCTTGGCGTTCTTGTCGCCGTCTCCATTGCCGGACTGCTCGACAGCTAGCACTTCTCTGCTTTTCTTCTTCCTGTTGCCTCGCCGCCGACCCTTCTTTGCCGGGGCGGTGTCATCACTGTCAGATCCTGCTTCTGCATTCTCTCCTGGGAGTCTCCTCCCTTCCTCAGCGCGCGCACACTTGTCGGCCAAGGCGTACAGCTCGCTGACGTCCTTGACTTTGCACATCGCCATCTCCTCCCTCATCCTGCGGTTCCGCACATTCTGATGAAATGCGCTGATCACCGCGGCAGGGTGGACGTCTGGGATGTTGTAGTGCACACGGCTGAATCTCTAAATGAACTTGCGCAGGGACTCTCCTTCCTTCTGGGCGAGCAAGTGAAGGTCGCTCTCTTGGCCATGAGGTTTGTGGCCACCTGTGAAGGCGCCAACAAACTGATGGCACAGATCTGCCCAAGAGGATATGGAGCTGTCCGGCAAGTGCATGAGCCAAGATCTCGACGTTTGGAGCACGAGCGGGAAGTAGTTGGCGAGGATCTTGTCGTCCCGTCCCCCCGCAACCTGCACCGCGATGGTGTAGATGCTGAGGAACTCCGACGGGTGCGTCCTGCCATCATACTTCTCCGGCACGTCTGGCTTGAAGTTTTTTCTGGCTGGGCCACTGGACTTGCCGCAGCTCACGAGTGAACGGAGGGCAACCTACCGCGTACGGCAAGTCGCCTGGCCCCTCCGGCGCGTGCATGTCAATAGAAGGCCCAGCGCGCTTGTCGGACTGACGTCGCGCTTCTCTTCGGCGCTCGATGCGAGTTCGAGCGTCCTCTTGTTGTCGCTCATGAAGAACTTGGCGCTGATCGCGGCGAGCCCGCGGATCCGACGACGCAGTGGAGTCGCTGTCGAGGTGGATCCGTTGGGTCGGTGATCTTGGCCTTCTTGGCGGAGAGTGCACGGTGGTTGCACCTCCGACAGTCTCGTCGCCACCGGCTCGTGCCTTGTCGTCTCGCCGCGGCAACAATGGCGTTGGTTGCCGCGGAGCGTCGCCGCTGCTGGCAAAGCCAATGAGGCTCGATAGTGGCCCTCCACTCGTCGACCTTGTCGGCCGTTGGAGGGTAGTCGAGAAGCGATTGAGCTCTCGCCAGAGCTTCTGGAGTAGTGGGTGGCATTGGAGAAGCAGTGCGAGGAGGCGGGACACGCCGGACTTCTAACTAAGTTAGAAGGAGCAGCACCCGTCCGGGACCGTATCTCACTCGTGCCCGCATGTTGGCGCGCACGCTGGTCTTGAGGGTCTCGATCCAGCGAGCGTATGGCGTTGTGAACGCCATGGCGTTGTTGGTCCCGCGTCTCCTGAGACGGGCGCGGGGGATGCGCGGACGCCGAGGTTTGCGGTGCCTTGTCCTTGGACTTGGCAACGTCGCGAACACCTTCGTCGGCGCCCGTTCCTCCGCCAGCGTCTGCCCCACCACCCGTTCGCTGTGGTGAGGGTGGGTACGACGCGGACGGCTCTGCTGCCGCCGAAGCCTTCTTCTTCGGTGGCATGTCGAGGAAGATGTTGATGACGCTGCTCGTGTGAACGCCGGATCAGATTCACACGGCCTCAACTGCCCCTACCTGGCGCGCCAAAAGATGTCGGGGAGGCTGATCGTACCCACGGACACCTATGGGGCCGGCGGACCAGGCCCCTTGTGGTTCGGAGGGGGGCGGAGATCGCACGAAGAGCGGATCGAGGCGATGCACACGAGCAGTTTACCCAGCTTCGAGCTCTCCGGAGAGATAAAACTCCCTCTGCTGCTTGTTTGATCTATTGTGTTCTTGCCGGGAGCAATGCGAGCTCTGAGAACCTAAGCGTGAGTGTGTCTAGTCTGGCCGGTCGAATGAATCGAACCAGCCCAACTGCGGAACCAGCGGAACCGAACCGAACGGAACCTTGCAAAACGCGAACCTCCTTCACGTTGCACTCGGGCCTTCTTTTATATGCTCAAGGGGTCTCCGGCGGTGGCAACATAGGCGGGGTACAAATGTAAAAACAGGAGTTGGTACACCTACTTGAACGATTATACGATTAAAATACCTAACTCTCGACGGCAAGGGACAAAAGCAATAAATGCCCGTCGTTGTCGCCCAAACAGTGTAACGAGACCGTCAGTGCGCCTCCGCTTCGCCACGATGGCGAGCCTGTCAGCGCCGCTTATCGCTGCTCTCCGCTGGCTGTACAGCCGCTCGACACGCGCCCATGGAACGGTCCCATGGCGACACGTCGCTGGGTGAGCTGGAGCGGAGACGGAGAGAAGTTGCATGCCGCGGCAAGCGCCTTGCAGCGGCGAATCCTTGTCGCGCTCGAGCCTTCCCGGCAAGCTCCTCTTGCCGGGCCTTGTCTGTGCCTAGAGGCCTTCCCGGCAAGCTCCTCTTGCCGGGTCTTGTCTTCTCAATCAAATACTTTGTTCTTGAATGGCTCCAAAAGGAGCCACGAAGGATCTTGGCGGTGACGAGGCAAACCCTGCCGCGGGGTGCTGCAACCGTCCGTGCACGAGTACGGGGTACTAGGGTACCCCTACTCTAGTACACCGACACTTTTAAACTGGGAATAAATGGAATGGGGTTCCAATCTGCAGGAATTGGCCGTCTCTGCAGTTGGGATAGGTCTTCGGCCGGTGGACTTGCTGTACTTTTTGCTGGAGTGGGATTTTTCTGTGGTACAGCTGGTTCTATGGCAAATGAAATCGGTATACCTTTTCTTTGGAGTGCAGGTCCTGTGTGGTGGGGCTAGTGGTGTGGCCAGTGAAGTATGGGTACAGTCTGCTGGTGTCGGTCCTATGTTTTGTGTCACTGGTTGTACAGCCAATATAAGTGGGGCACTGTCTGATTTCTCCGGCACCACCACGTTTTTCAAGGACTTTGCTGGTGCTCCTTTAGGTTCGGCAATCACCCTCTTACTTTTTGATGTCTGATGCACAAGAACATCATTTGAGTGAAAAAACATGGTATGACGACAGATGGAATATGTATTGATAATGGATGGGCATAGCATCTCGAGTTATATGATGAGTAAACTAAGAAGATGGTGGTGCAACAAAGTAGAAGAAATGCAAGACAACATATGCAAGATACGCCCAATCAATAAAACCTTGCCAAATTAGAACAGGCACCTTGATGGGTGAACAGGACAGGCCATCTGCCTTTGACTCCTCGAGGTTAGAATAGTCATTAGAATGATATTCTGAACAAGAATCAACAGGTGGGGAGTGTACGAGTTTCATTGCTTCCAAAATGGCACTCAATGCCTTGGTGCCAATTTTGTCAGTCATTGCAGTGTCCCACAATATTCTTTTGATGCGCGGCTTCTGATATTCACTGTAATTTCGTATAATATCTGACAACCATGAAACCATAAATAGCTGTGAGATTATCTTTGTAATGTAGATGATATTCTAATATAGGGGCGCCCCTGTAAACACTTATGTGCTATCACTGGATTCTGATGAGAGAGCTCATCTGTGCTGTAATATCGTGTGTGCATTTATATAATCTGGCACAAGTACACAAAAAATAGGCTCCAGAAGTAAGGATAGCTGGAAGATGATAGGTTCATAATATATTGTATAGATAGTTTATTGCCAAACCATGATAACAAGAGCACACAGCAACTAGGCAGATCATAGTGTACATAACATGAGTACACCATAACCACGATATATAAATCGGGAAAGTGGAACTGGCTTGAAAATACGGTGTTGTATTGCCGCTAGTAATTGAAATCCTATCGATCGCGTACATGCCAGCACTATCGAACATGGTAAAGAAGAGCAAGCAGATTTTGGATAATAAAATGTTGGTTGCACAGTGCCCACACATGATGAACCAGAGCACATTAAGAATACAACTCCCACCTGTCTCTCGACCATTTCAGGCGGTTGGATGAAGATCCTATGTCTCCTAACCCTTCTTCTTCCTCGTCTATGATTCTTCCCATACAGAACACCGCACAGGCCGCCGGCCGGACCACCGCCCCCCACCACCTGTGTTCCTCCGCCACCCCCACCCCCCACCCGCGTCGAGTTTTCTTCGTTCAACGAGGCCCGCAACCACCCGAGCCCTTGGATCGCGCGAATTCCGGCGAGCTCTCAAAATCGACCACCCAATTTTGAAATTTACTCTCGTGATTTAACTAGTTTGGAATATAAAGGGAAAACCATAAGCATTGGGAGTATAGCGTTGAGCGTGCAATGGCGGATCTGAAGGTGCAAACCGGACAAAGGCAACTGCAACCAAGACAAGAAATCAGAGTAAAGCGGTGGCGATCTATTTTCTTGCTGCGATAAATAAGTTGAGCAGATACGAAAAGAGTACCACCTGCAGTGCGGCGCCGTGTCTTGTCTGGTGAGAATTTGATTTCTGCGGTAGCGATATGGTCGGCGCGGCGTGAAGCAGATCTAGGAGGGTAGACGGTGGCGGCGGGGCGCGGTGGATGAGACGGTCGTAGGAGCGGCGCCGGCAAGGTGGACGACGGCGGGGATGAAGCGAGAGGACGGGATGCAAGGATCCCGGTCCGAAGGCGTGGATGAGAGAGGTCGATCTCTTGTAATGGACGGCGGTGTCGGGGTATCAGCTCTGAAAGGACATGCGGTGCCCCCATGTGTGGTTTTGGTAATTGATGACATTCTCTATGGACTAATGGTTGCATTGAGTTATATTTGAAGGATTTGTCCATAGGCATTTCTTGAAGTCCATGTGTTGGTTTCAAGGAGTTTATGTGTTGACCAAGGTGCTATTAAGGAATTATCCAAAGATTGGTCATGTGAGTGTTGAGCTTATTGCAAGCATGTCTTGAAGAAGAAGATTGTGTGATCATTCATGTTTACCTTCAAGACATCATCCAAACGAAGAGAGTTGGAAAGATTCAAGGTTGATCAAGACTAAGTCAAGAGTGAATAAAGTTGATCAACTCACAAAGCGTAGAAGATGTACCGAGAGGGATCAAGTGATCCCATGGTATGGTAAGCATTATCCATTGCACTTTGTGTACTAACCCATGGTCTATGTGAGAGTCTATGTGGGGTTAGGTGCGTGTCCATGGGCTTGCGTCCAAGAGGAAGATATCATACAACCCATGGAAAGGATGACATCAAGTGGTGATCGTCATCAAGATTGCCGTGTGCAAGTTCAAGTGGAGCATCACGAAGAGATCAAGTGCTTGAAGCTTGCCATCCATTATGGTGTCAATGTACTTGTGAAGATGTGCCGAAGAGTGGCTCACCCATAGTGGAGTATGGGGGAGCAATCATCTAGTCTCCATCGACCCAACGCAATCAAGAAAGGTGGTCCATCTAGAGGAGGACAAGATCGTCATCATCTAGCTCAAGTGGATCATGTGCAAGGCAAAGGTTTGCCCTTGATAGGTTTTCTATTTTACGGGTCTCATGGTGGTAGTTGGGAGACCGGGTTATAGGATCGATAGCCGTACAATCAAGGGGGGCTCTCAAGTGAGTAGCTTGATCGTATCGTTCGTCGAGAGCTCAAACCATTGCATCCTTGCATCATGTTTCTTGGTTCTTGTTTGGTTCTCTTTGTGAGTCTTAGAGCTTATGGTCATCTTTATGACAAGCTTGAGTTCATCGAAAACCTAGTTTGCATGCGTCTTCTATGATGTTTTCGGTGTTGGAGGTTTTACCGGTCTTTTCCGAGGAAGGGTTCTCACCATTTTCTTTTGGGCCTTTTCTCATTTTCTTATTATTGGTATTTCTCTCAAGATTGTGTTAGCCCTTGTCTCTAGCTTTCCAACAAACTTTGTTTCGTCGAATTCGGAGTCCGAATGCAGAAGTTATGATAGTTTTGGTGTTCTGAAAAGGCTGCAGCGGTACTACCGCGAATTGGAGCGGATGTAATTTTTTACTACCGCTCCAGAGCGGTACTACCGCGACTCCTACAGCGGTAGTACTGCTCCGGACCAAAAAACTCGTCCCAAGTCCTATGGAGGTAGGTACGGAAGTATTTTTTTTGTACCGCAAGCAGTAGTACCGCGATCCCTAGCGGTAGTACCGTGAGGACGAGCGGTAGTACCGCTCTGTGCGGGTTGTGAGCATAACGGTTGGATTTTCCCCCACCTATAAAAGGGGGTCTTCTTCCCCATTGAACCTTATCTTTGAGCTCGTGTTCTTCCCCCATTGTTGACCTTCTTCGAGCTTGCTAACTCTCAATCCCTCCATGGATTCTTGCTAGTTTTTGAGGGAAAAGAGAGAGGAGATCTAGATCCACATTTCCACCAATCACTTTCTCCTCTAAGTGAGGGGAACCCCTTGGATCTAGATCTTGGAGTTCTTTGTGTTCTTCTTTCGTTCTTCCTCTCATTTTCCTCCCAAGCATTAGTTGCTTTGGTGGGATTTGGGAGAGAAGGACTTGGGCACTCCGTGTTCCCTTGCCATTGCATTTGGTGCATCGGTTTGAGTTCTCCACGGTGATACGTGGAAGTGAAGTTTGAGAAGCTTATTACTCTTGGGTGTTTGGGCACCCTAGAGCTTGTTCCTCTTGGGTGCCTTGGCGCCCTAGGCGGTTGGTGGTGTTAGGAGCTCAATCATTGTGGTGTAAAGCTCCGAGGCAAGCGTCAGGGTCTCCAATTAGGTTGTGGAGATCTCCCGAGCAATTTGATCTGCACCGTGACCGCCCCAAGGGTTCCAAAAGTGTCTGGGTTCGGTGACCGCCCCAAGGGTTGCCATTTATGCAGGTTCGGTGACCGCCCTCAAGGGTCCCTTAGTGGAATCACGACATCTTGCATTGTGCGAGGCGTGAGGAGATTACGGTGGCCCTAGTGGCTTCTTGGGGAGCATTGTGCCTCCACACCGCCTCCAAGCGGAGATTAGCATCCGCAAGGGTGTGAACTTCGGGATACATCGTCGTCTCCAGCGTGCCTCGGTTATCTCTTACCCGAGCCCTTTACTTATGCACTTTACTTTGTGATAGCCATATTGTTCTTTGTCATATATCTTGCTATCACATAGTTGATTATCTTGCTTAGCATAAGTTGTTGGTGTGCATAGGTGAGCCTAGTTGTTTTAGGTTTTGTGCTTGACAAATTAACCGCTAGGTTTTTTTCGCATTTGTTCAAGCCTAAACCGTAATTATTTTAAAGCGCCTATTCACCCCCCCCCTCTAGGCGACATCCACGATCTTTCAATTGGTATCAGAGCCTCGTCTCTCTTTATTAGGCTTAACCGCCTAGAGAGTAAAGATGTCGACTAGGGGATTAGGATTCTCTGACACTCTTAGTTTCGATGGGACAAATTTTGATGTTTGGGTAATTCGCATGCTTAATCTCTTTAGGGTCATGGACCCAAATTTAGAGTGAATTGTAGATATGGGTTTTTCTCCTCCAAAGGATCCCCAAAGATTATCTTTAGAGGATGAGAAAAACTCTTATCTCAATGCTCAAGCTTCTAATGTGCTTTTTGATGTTTTGAGCAATGTAGTTATATTTCAACTCATGCCGTTCCGGGATGCTCATGAGTTGTGGACAAAGCTTCAAGATAAATATGGCGTGTCCAAGATTTGTAGGGATGATTGTTCTCCCTCCACCTCCGGCCGCATAGTCTTCTCAACTTCTTCTACTTCACCTACATGTGGTTTGCCACAAGGTAATGATATGGTGAGTAGTGTCGGTCATTGCAATGATGATAGTGTGCTTTTGTGGATGATTCTTCATCACTATATTATTGCAATGCTCTGCCTTTGGGCCTTAGCACTTCGAGCACTCCAAATGTTTCACTTGCTTGTGTTGATAGTCCTTGCATATCATGTAGAAATTGCTTGACTATCTCATGATGATATGCTTGCTATATCTTGTTGCCATGATAAAAATGCATGTATTTCCTCGAGTTGTTGTGCTACCAATGTAGATGAAACCCAACACTCCATGGAACAAGATGTGGTCTTGAATGGTGCTTCAAGGGATCCTATATCATCATCTACTGCATTTTGCCTTATGGCCAAGGCTTCAAAGGTATCTCCCACTTTGAATCCGAGTATATCTTGTGATGATATTGATGATGGCAAGAGTGATGATGATGTTGATTATGATGAAGAGAGTGATGATGTTGCCTCCTTAAAAATTAAGGGGGAAATGATTTTTAAAGCTCTTCTTAAGAATAAAATTGCTCGTTCCAACTTCATGGAAATCATGTCTATTGCTATTGAGGGCAATAAATATATTAATGAGTTGAAATCTCGTCTTGAGGAGCATGAGGTCACCATTGATCAAATGGAAGGTCATGAGCGTGATTACGCTAATGAGATTGCGGACCTCTCTCAAGCTCTTGAACTTGAACAAACCACAAAGGAATCTCTTGAGGAGACTTTTGCTCTAGAATTATCTAGAGTGAGGGAATCTCGTGATAGAGCTCTTGACGTGGCCAATGATTTTGAAACTAAAAATGAGGAGCTTGAAGTTGTGCATGCTAAACTCCTTGAGGACTTTGAGCACCTCGAAAATGGCTCAAGGGTCATTAAGAGTGAGCTCATCAAACTCACCGAGTCTCATGCTCAACTAAAAGCTTAATATTCAAAAGAGCTTGCCAAGTTGTCTTCTCCTCTTGTTGCTAATGATGATGCTTGTGCTACTAACTCTATCTCTTGTGAAGCATCCATATTGAAGGAGAATGTTGAGCTAAGGGCTCTTGAGTTGCTATCTAGCAATTATGGGATGTTGGAAGAAAATCATGTAAGGCTCACAAGCTCTCATGATGATCTTCTAGTATCCCATAATGTGCTAAAGATAGCTCATGAGCCCATGCTTGCTAAGGTAACATCTAGTGAGCCTCATGTGGATACTAGCACTACTTCTAGTCAAAATGCTATATTGATATGTGCTAGTCCTTGTAATTCATCTACTCACAATGTTGGTACATCTTGTGATGAATTGCTTTCCTTGCCTTGTTGCTCTAACAATGAAGCTTATACTTCCTCTAATACTTGTATTGAGACTAACCATCTAGAGGAAATCAAAGAGCTCAAGGACCAAGTCACTTCTTTGAAGAAAGACTTGGAAAAGAGTCATTAAGGGAAATCCACACTCAACAATATCTTGAGTGTGCAAAAATCCCCCAATGACAAAGGTGGACTTGGATTCAACTCCAATAAGAAGAAGAAGTCCAAGATGAACAAAAAGAAGGGCCAAGAACAAGTCAAGAAATCGGCCAAGATTGTTTGCTTCAAGTGCAAAGTAGAAGGGCATCATGTTAGATCTTGCCCATTGAAGAAGAAGGCCATTAGTGTCAAGCAACAAGGGAAGAGGGCACAAGTTCAATCTCATGCTCAACCTCAAGTTGAAGAGAGGCCACTTCCCAAGAAGACTCAAGTTAATGCTTCTCTTGTTGAGAAATCAATTGAGAAGAAAGTGAAGAGTAGACGTTGCTACTTATGTCATGAGAAAGGCCACGTCGCTTCTTCATACACTAGTGGTAACTTATCCAACCCAATTATTATTGATGATGTCTATTCTCTTGGGAAGGATAAGGTTGGCAATGTGTTTGCCAAGTTTGTTGGTACTCAAAGTGGTGTCAAGAAAAGAACCATTTGGGTGGCCAAGCCTATTGTGACTGACCTCTTAGGACCCAACTTGGTTGGGGACCAACTAGCTCAAACTTGATCAATAGGTGTTGTTGGATGTCATTGGAGACTTGGCTACATTATGAAGATTTAAGGGGTCCTCATCATTCATATTGTGTCAAGCCAAGTCATTCCGATTATCTGTCTATCATATATCCAATGTTCCTCCTTATGTAACTCGTGCTTAAATTGCTTACATTAAAAGTTACTTGTCCCTTAGCATGTTGTGGTTTTGTATCTTGCATGTGCTTGTATATGTTGTGCTTTAAAATTGCTTATCTTGAGAAATCAAGTATGTGCATGTTGGTTTGCACATCATGTACATGTGTGTTGTGTGTTGAGCCTTTTTGCATCTTGTTTATTTCTTAGTTGGCTCTTCTGAGAGATTAATGGAATATCCCATTATGGGGGAGTGATGTGCTTTGTGCACCTCACAATCCTATAAATGTGTGTACATGAGTAATACCATCTAGTATTGATATTTCAAGATTATCTAGTCTCTAGGTGGTATATCTCTCATGAGAAATTCAAATTCTAAATTTTCCATTAATTATCTCTTGTTGGATCCTTTTAATTGCCTCTTGTCTATCTTTATTTGGTATCACATTATGGGGAGTAATATGCTATGTGTGTATTACTATCCTAGAAAATGTGTACATTTGAGATATTGTCACCTAGAATTGATATTGTAAATTATCTTGTTCCTAGGTGGCATGATAGCTCTACAAGTTGCAATTTGCTTGTGTTTGTTGTGAAGATGATGTTGGATATCCTTGTTATCTACCACCGGAATTATTTCCATATACTTTTTGTCTTTTGACAATTGGTAGTCACTTATGTGTGATAGAATTTATTGATCATCTTTACATTGGCTTTTGTTTTTATTTGCCTTTCCTCTTGCCAAGTTTGTGTCAACTCCCTTTGTCTTACCTACCACTTGTGGATCTTGTTTATTTCTTGTTCTTGTCTAGTGTTTTCTAGGTATAGTGAAAGTGGTGATCCCACCTTGTGCATTTTGTATTCAAATGCAAATCCTATGTAATGCACAACTTGTCGGGGAGCTATCCTATTTTCTCTAAAACGCTCATCTTGTGATCCTTATCAAGTGTGTGTTTGTGGAAGGCAAGCCGTTTCTTTCTGGTACTTTGTGCCATCATGAAACTTTGTAGAGGGCTTGGTTTGTTTGGAACCATTCTCTCTTTTGGGAGTGTGACATCCTTCATTTCGTGTGTATCAATGGATATCTCCCTTGATGTATCTTTAATGATATCTTCCAAGTGATAATTTATCTATTTTGTATCCTTTTTCTTTGCATTTCGTTTTCATTTGGTTTCGGTTCTTGAAAGTTTTGAGCATGCATGTTTACTTCATGTATTTTATTTGGCATGCTTTCTTTCTTTGACCCAATATATAGGGAAACTCCACCAAGTCTCAAATTGGATGAGAGGTGCATGAAATTCATTTTCATATCTATATGCACCTATTTATGTGGAGTTTGTCCTATGTATATTGGTGTTTCTAACTCTTGGTCCCAATGAGTTTGGGTACCGTTTAGTTTGTCTTGTTCTCCTAGGAACATTTGGAGGTGCATTGGATGCTGGACTCACTCACAAGGAAGGTGTTTCCACCATGTCCTTATTGGAGTCAAGCTAGGATCATCAATGAACCACCATCTACCTTCAATTGGTATCTACTAGATCCTTCCAATGGTATCTCGGTAACAAGTATCATCATCTACTTCATGCACACATTTCTTGCATCAACCTTGTGTAGGTTGTATCATGGCATGTAATTCATTCTTTCTTGTGATACTTGTTTCCTTCCTCAAAGCATCCCAACATGATCTCATGTTGCTAGTTGTGATGCCTTTGATAGTTGTGTGGTAGGAGTTCATTTATATACAATAAGACCAAATCTAGCCATGTGCTATGCTTCCAAGCAACTATCTTATTAGTATATGTATGACTTCCTTTTGGATATCTTATTCCTTCGTGTTGTAACTATGTCGGGTGTACATCCTTCTTTGTAGACACATATCATCATGATTTCGTCTACCTAGAACCTTATACATCTGAGAGAAATTACATCTCTAGATGATATCCTTTCTTTCACGTCCACCTTGTCTTTCTTATGTTATTTCTTTGGTGGCTCCGTGAAATCTTTTTTCTTGAGTGCGGGTCTTATCTCGTTGCATCTTGATGCACTCTTGTGTGGTGAAGATTATTTTCCTCTTGCTTATCTTTACGAGGCTTGCCATCTTAATTGGTATCCCTCGTCTTGATGAGGCTTTCATCTTCTATCTTCACCACGGGTTGTCACAAGCATAGGTTCTTTATATGCTTATTAGTAAGCTTGTGAACCCATTTGCTAGTTGTGTGTGGGAATGATAGGCCTTGCACCGTGTGCCTCATTCTTTCAAGACTTTATTAATGCTTTATGCTCATCCGTACATTAGTCTTCTCAAGTGCATTGCCTTGACTCACACCCATCTTTTTGGTTGAGCCCATTCTCAAGTTGCCTCTTTTACTTGTTGCTCAACCATGTGCTTGTCATAGCGCTAGGCTTATTTTCCTATATGCTCTCTTGCACTTGTTGTTAGTTTCTGTTGACTTTGGGGGAGCTATGATCCTATTTTGTGCACTTTGTATCCAAATACAAAAATTCTTGATGTGCACAAATCATGGGGAGCTTCTCTAGTTTCTTTACAACAATCCTCTGCTCATATCATAATATCTTTTTCATGTGGCTCGTAGGATCTTTGGTCTAGTTGGTTCAGTTGATTTCTTATGATAGCTTGCTTCAATTGGTATCTTTTGATTGCCTGATTGCTTGTTTCTCTCTTTGTTATGTCTTTGTGGCATATCATTCTTTTGCAATCTTGGTGCCTCAATATAGTTGGTCTTCCTCCAAGTATTACCTTTGGATATGTGTATGGCATTCCACTCTCTTGTTGAGAAATACACAACTTTTGGAGGAACACCTTTTATATTGGTCTTCTTAGCTTTTCGTCCATTTTGGCAATCTATGCCAATGGGGGAGAAGTTTCAGAGAGTTTTGTGGAGAATTCTTCAGAGTTTTCTCCTTGCTTTGGTTTTGTTCCTAAGCATTTGCATCTCATACACATGCATTATTGGTTGTTGCATTGCATGGTGATGCATAATTCCTTATATAAACTCTCTTGAAAGTGATTGTCATCAATTACCAAAATGGGGGAGACTGAAAGGACATGCGGTGCCCCCATGTGTGGTTTTGGTAATTGATGACATTCTCTATGGACTAATGGTTGCATTGAGTTATATTTGAAGGATTTGTCCATAGGCATTTCTTGAAGTCCATGTGTTGGTTTCAAGGAGTTTATGTGTTGACCAAGGTGCTATTAAGGAATTATCCAAAGATTGGTCATGTGAGTGTTGAGCTTATTGCAAGCATGTCTTGAAGAAGAAGATTGTGTGATCATTCATGTTTACCTTCAAGACATCATCCAAAAGAAGAGAGTTGGAAAGGTTCAAGGTTGATCAAGACTAAGTCAAGAGTGAATCAAGTTGATCAACTCACAAAGGGTAGAAGATGTACCGAGAGGGATCAAGTGATCCCATGGTATGGTAAGAATTATCCATTGCACTTTCTGTACTAACCCATGGTCTATGTGGGAGTCTATGTGGGGTTAGGTACGTGTCCATGGGCTTGCGTCAAGAGGAAGATATCATACAACCCATGGAAAGGATGACATCAAGTGGTGATCGTCATCAAGATTGCCGTGTGCAAGTTCAAGTGGAGCATCACGAAGAGATCAAGTGCTTGAAGCTTGCCATCCATTGTGGTGTCAATGGACTTGTGAAGATGTGTCAAGAGTGGCTCACCCATAGTGGAGTATGGGGAGCAATCATCTAGTCTCCATCGACCCAACGCAATCAAGAAAGGTGGTCCATCTTGAGGAGGACAAGATCGTCATCATCTGGCTCAAGTGGATCATGTGCAAGGCAAAGGTTTGCCCTTGATAGGTTTTCTATTTTACCGGTCTCATGGTGGATTAGTTGCTTTGGTGGGATTTGGGAGAGAAGGACTTGGGCACTCCGTGTTCCCTTGTCATTGCATTTGGTGCATCGGTTTGAGTTCTCCATGGTGATACGTGGAAGTGAAGTTTGAGAAGCTTATTACTCTTGGGTGTTTGGGCACCCTAGAGCTTGTTCCTCTTGGGTGCCTTGGTGCCCTAGACGGTTGGTGGTGTTAGGAGCTCAATCATTGTGGTGTAAAGCTCCAGGCAAGCGTCGGGGTCTCCAATTAGGTTGTGGAGATCTCCCCGAGCAATTTGACGGGTACCGGTGACCGCCCCCAAGGGTTGCAAAAGTGTACGGGTTCGGTGACCGCCCCAAGGGTTGCCATTTATGCGGGTTCGGTGACCGCCTCAAGGGTCCCTTAGTGGAATTACGGCATCTTGCATTGTGCGAGGCGTGAGGAGATTACGGTGGCCCTAGTGGCTTCTTGGGGAGCATTGTGCCTCCACACCGCTCCAAACGGAGATTGGCATCCGCAAGGGTGTGAACTTCGGGATACATCGTCGTCTCCGCGTGCCTCGGTTATCTCTTACCCGAGCCCTTTACTTATGAACTTTACTTTGTGATAGCCATATTGTTCTTTGTCATATATCTTGCTATCACATAGTTGATTATCTTGCTTAGCATAAGTTGTTGGTGTGCATAGGTGAGCCTAGTTGTTTTAGGTTTTGTGCTTGACAAATTAACCGCTAGGTTTTTTCCGCATTTGTTCAAGCCTAAACCGTAATTATTTTAAAGCGCCTATTCACCCCCCCCTCTAGGCGACATCCACGATCTTTCAAGCTCCGACATGGTGGAGGAGGACGGCGGTGGATGGGGTGGCGGACGGCGGACGGAGGAGGGTGGGGTGGAGAGGGTGTTTTGGCGCCCACGGAGTACGAATGGGGAAAAGGGAGGTAGAGAGGACGACCATGTAGTCAGGGCGCGCTTGTCTCAAATGCGAGGAAATTTACAAACTTAGCCCCCGTTTCAAATTTCTACTACATCACAGCAACATTAGTCGGTTGGGGATAGGACGGTAATCTCGCATACACCGAATATTTGCCGACGAGAGTTTGTTTTTGGCGCCCACCGTGTATGAATATGAATCGGGGAGGGAGTCAATTTCGGCCGAGGGCACACTGTGTTTTTGCGCCCACCGTGTATGAATCCGGGTGAGAGGCGGTTACGTCACGTTTGGGTGAAATTACAAACCTACCCCTATCAAAACCTATAGAAATCCAGCAGATAGGTTTTCTTGCGGCGAGATAGGCGATGAGTTATTTCCATCTCGCAGATTTTGGTTTCGGTGATTCTTTGTGACTTTCCCCGCTTTGTTCAAATTTTGCACAAGGCACGCCATCGTGCCAACTCAATTCAATTCCGTTTGTATTCTACTATTTTTTTTCGGGTGGGATCCATTTTCAATTGGAATTACATTCTATATACATCATTTTTTACATATATACTTTCAAAAGCACAACACCATTTATACATAAATATGGTTTACAAATGGCATGATCTCAGATTCATAAGGTTGTATCCATCAATTTGGATTTTCAAATATTTGAAACCACTTTATGTTGAAATCCAATGTATGCATTCCTCGCTAACTGTCTCCAATTAATGTGTGTTTCATGTGGGTTTTTTTTAACTTCTCAAACATGTATAATGTGTTTCACACATGTAACATATAGTGTAATCCCGTTTAGACACTAATTGCATATAAACCATGCATTGTTTGTAATTGAAGAATCTATGGATCACCAATATTGATAAACTATATAACATTACACGTGTGCCCAAATTCAAATGAATATGCATGTTTGATACACCAATTTGCGTTATGATATTATCGATGTCGTGATCTCCGTTTTAAATATTTGAATCCCCTTTAATCCAGATATTCGTCTCATATAGCTATCACTCATGCTTATATAGGACTATCTCTCTGGACCTATACGCGTTCATCGTCTCTCAGGCATCTCTCATGCTACCTGTATGTCGACAATGATCTTTTATCTTTGTAACACACTGACGGTACTCTCTCCATCGATCTTCATCACTCTATCTCTCTCTAAGTATATCTCGCTCCCTGCTATGTGTCTCTAGCTATGATTCTCCATGTGGAATCTCTTTCTCTCAGACAAACACAAAACTTTGTCTCCCGGGGTCTCATTTCTCTCAACTATTCCCATGTGTGCCACTCGGACACCCCTCATACAGAGATGTCTTTCGCTCCTTAGATATGAGAACCTATGACTCTTCCTCTTCAATATCTCTTTCTCACACACAAACACAAACTCTGTCTCCCAGGGTCTTATATTTCTCCATTGTTCTCTTGTATGTCGCTCAAACACACCCTCTCTCCCTAGAGATATCTTGCGTTCCCTCATATGTCTCTCTTGCTATCACTCTCGTTGTGAAATATCTTTCTCTCTCGCAGACACAAAACTCCATCTCTCTGGATCTCATTTCTCTCTGATATTTGTTTGTATGTGACTCACATGCACCCTCTCTCTATCTCTCTCACACCCACACACATAACCCAGCCTTCTGATCCACTCGATTCCTATCTCTAGCGCACACTAGCTAGCATCTTTATCTTTCTATTTATCTGTTTCTCCATCAACCTTCTTTCTCGCCCTCACTCTTGATTCCTATCACGCACACTACATATGTTTCTCTCTACATGCATGCAGTCAAGTGCCCTCTCACACACATATATAACTTCACCCTTTGAACCACCCGACGGTCATCTCCGACACCCAAACTAACAGATGTCTCTCTAGCTAGCATCTCCATCTCTGTATCTATCTGTAGTTTCTCCGTCAACATTTCTTTCTCGCACGGAGTCTTGCTTCCTATCACCCACACTATATATGTCTATCCATACATATGCATTTATAGGTTGATCTCTTTTGCACAATTGTTGTGCCTCACCCCCTCTGCTCGCCATAGATGCATGCTCCAGCCCACGCCACTATCTCTTAAAGACAAAAACACATGCTCAATTGTCGGGCCTTCTTTCCTGCATTCTCACATGCATGCGTATTGTCACACCGATCCGTCTCTCACATGTCGTTGATCTTAGGACTTATGTCTTCTTTCTTTTATCTCGATCATGCGCGCGCGCACACACACACATCCCACGTATACATGTATACCTCTCACACATGCACGTTCAAGGTCTCTATGTCTCCATCGTAGTTAATTACCGTCAATCCTAACGCCACACGAATCGCTCTCCTCTTTTGTGCACATAACTTCCACTTTGGATGGGCAAAACACACACTAACACTTAACAATCTCCTTCTAGCTAACCCCCCCCCCCCCCCGCCCCGCGTGCCTCTCACTCTTCCCCTATATCCCTGAAACATATAGTAGTCTTCCGTGGTGTCTCTCGAACAAACACGTTCTCTCGATGTCGACTCCTCTCACGCGCACGCACCTTCTCTTCCCTCCTACGGGCATTTTCTCTATCTCACCCCATTGTTGGTGGCCTCTGCCATACACATCACCTCTATGATGAAGCCATGCACACTCAAATTACATCCGCCACAGAGGACCCCAGGACACACACACACGCGCGTGTGCGCGTGCGCACACACACACACACACACCTACACACACACACACACACGCACGCACGCACCACCCCCCACACACTCTCTAAGACTCCATCTCTCTCTCTCACACACACAAACACGCACCCCCCCCCACACACACTTAGACTCCATCTCTCTCTCTCTCACACACACACAAACTAAGACTCCATCTCTCTCTCCTCTCTCTCTCACTCACTCTCTCTCTCTCTCTCTCTCTCACACACACACACCACACACACACTAAGATTCCATCTCACACACACATGCTCTAGGCGGAGCATTTGTTCCTACCACCCTTCATCCAACCTTACCCATATGATAAACAATCACCTTTACTTACTTGCATAACATGGACAGATTCCACTTTACTTTAGTAGTTAGAAAACTTATCATCTGTATACCCTTATAAAAAACGAGTTGGCGATGATGGTGTGCCTGCCATCTTGTAATACAGACTGTATGATCTATATCTGACGGATAGGAAGCAAACTATGATAATTTTACAAAAGATACCCGCACCTCTCTCCACATCATTATCTCCCGCAACCTCATTGCTCAGCAATTAAAAAAGTAATAAGTCTCTGGAACAATCTAGCATGCATGGTGGCCGCTGCCGCCTGCCGGCGCCGTCCATCCCCATGCCTCCGCCCATTTCGACCACTAGTCACCACCACGCTCCACTCCTCCTCGCCTTATCTCTCATCTTTCATTTTTTTGATGACATTCTCGAGATACCGGTTTTTCGATAAAATTCTCGAGATATCATTAGTTTTTACACATGGGATTAGTCCTGCATGGGTCAATCACAACAGGTGTTTTGTAAAAAAAAATGCATATTGATGTTCCGTGCAATGCACGAGAATCTTGCTTGTAATTATATAACGCAAATCACGAGCAGGAAGTGACATTTTTTTGACACAACCACGTTAACATGGCCACGTAAATCACGTGCAGGAAGGAGAAGGGAAGCGGGCTGTGGAGTAACGTTTTTTACCACAATTTCTTAGGAAACTGAGTTCAATAATTGAGTAGTTTTGCAAACTACCATTACTACTACACCTGAAACGGTTCAAAACCTATACTCCCTTGCCAGCGCGCTCTTCCCACGTGAAACGGTCAGCGTCGCCTAGAGCGTCAGTGCTGCATTAATGCCCGGTCAGAGTGGAGGCGACCTCTCACTGGCACCGGCTTTGAAGTGGCGCGCCGGCCGAGAGAGCGCCGCTTCCCGGTGCACGCGACTGCTCCGTGTCGAGACTGGCCATAGGCCCTGTTTGGATCCATGGGTTAGAGCTAGTTGGGGCTCAAATAGCCCTAAAGTATCCAAGCATGAGGGTTTAAATTGGAGCAAGTTGCACCGAACCCACCAAAAAAAACCTAATCCACCCAAGAGGTGCTAACTGGAGATAGTTCTTATTGGGACCAATCAAAATCACTTTTCTCTCTCCATGAAGTGCATTTATTGTCAATCTAACCCGGTCACCCAAACACCTCTTTGGCTACAGTTAGTTCAGGGTTAGTCATGAGTTAGTCTAACCTCTAGCTAAGTTAGAGTATCAAACAGGAGCAGTATAGGACATGCAAGTTGCTCAAAGCATACAGGCAAATTCGTACGTGAAAGGATTTTTTCTTTTTGAAAACGGAACGTGAAAGGAATTTTTCTAGAATGCTCTTGGCATGTCGCTAACATGTGTTAGTTAACCGACCTCAATAGACGGCAGAAACGCCAGCCCGCCACACTTTGATAGCAGCACTGCTACAGGTACGATATTTTGGAGCCGATCTGCGCACGACACAAGATCGTAGCCATGCATGCCATTTGTTTAGTGGGCCGCAACCGTTGATCACGACTGCCGTGCGACTTTCTTGCGCCAAGTATCGTCTGCACAGTACTTCCGCTTTGATAGAGACGAGGAGGGAGAAGCGATACAGGCTGCTGGATTACTAGAGATAGGTGTCGCACAGAAGCCAAGAAATATGGTGATAGCGTGGGTTAGCCATGTACTAGTATGATGTAACTACACTGGGCTGCCGTGTTTCGTACTCTTCCAAATTAATCGTGGAGATGATTGGTTAATTTTATATCGCTGAATAATATTAAATATTATGAGTGCAGACGCTCCACCACGAGGTTCCTTGCTCCACCACGAAATATGTAATGAATTTCGTTCAGTTTGTAGGAAAAATTTTCTAAATGTAATGAATTTCATCTGGTTAATTTGAAATTTGCTTTGTTTGCATGAATTTCGTCCGGTTAGTTCATATAGTTGTCAAAAGGTATGCGGGCAGTATCGGATGGCATCCATCAGTGTCCTCGGATAGATGCTGGTGTAAATTTGTGGGCCAGCGCTGGAGATGCCCTAACTATCATGCTATAATCGCTAACAATCCTCCATTATTTGGTAGGGAACAGTTATCCCTCGATCAAAATCAGATCCGCGGTGTTTCGCACTCCTCCCGCGTACGAGTGTAAACTCTTGCTTACATAAAAATGGAGCAAGTGGACGGCACTGTAGTACGTCATATCACTCGAACTAGCCCGCCTAACGAGCGGGAAAGCACCGCCTTGTCATTTTGTTCTGGATTTCTATCGATCGATCGCTGAAAATGTTACGCTCGCAAGTTCTAAAGGAAAAGGCGGCACACTTATTTACAGACGCTACGCAACCCCGACAGTCCGACTCGCACACCGCTCACCAAAGGGGACACACGTTGTCTTGCAATTTCACTGACATGTGGGACCGTAATTGAATAAACCGTCGATAGCCGAAATCTAACCGCTCGGCGGGCGTTGGCTGAGAAGAGAGAAACGGGGGAGGGAGAAGAGATCGCCGCCTGCCACAAGACGGACTCCAAGAAATATATGGTGATAATGTGAGGTGGGCCATGCTGGAGTCCGGACCGCTCGAGCCCGCTCTCACCGGCTGGCCCTCAAGACGCCAGCCTCAGCTGCATGCATAGCAAGTAGTCCCCGTGATGTGGAGGAGAGAGGCATTGACAAAGTCAAGGAGTAACAGTGGAGACAATAGCTTTCATCAAAAATAAACAATGAATACTCGTTGCTCGTCCTATATATCGGAAAGAATACTTTCATTCGCCGACATGTGGGACGTCGACCATCCTGGTCCACCTGCCATGCACAAAATTATCCTGGTCTACCCGGGTCGTATCGCAGGCTCAACCTTTCCCACCGTAAGTTGTTCGGAGGAAGGAACCATCATGACTTCGTTGAATTCCGCTTCTTCAAGAAAACTTACTATACCCGCAATACTGCTACCACACGTGAAGACTGGACGGCACTGTACCACGTCATATCACTGAAACCCACTAGGCCAAACTAGCCCGCCTAGGTCATCTATTTTGGAACGGAGGGAGTACGTCACTGCTATGATTTTGTGTTGCACGTTCTCTGTACTTTTGCTACGATTTTCCTACCCTATGAACCAAATGAGGCCTGAATGTATGTCGACTATTGTCTGATCGATCGCTAAGCCTACAATTTTAGGAGCTAGGGCTATTGGTCGATCGACGAGGGATAAGTATAAGCGCACCACGAGCTCATCTCGCTAACGCTTTCTCTTTGGTGAGTGTTTTGCAAGTACTATAGCTCGCACAATAGCTAGCCTACTAACACCAAGAATCATCAAACAAGCCCTGGTGATATGATAAACAGTTCAAACTTACATCTAAGCATGCCATATATTACATCAAAAGCTGGTGAGGATACATCTGTTTCCATAACTCGGAGAGGGTTCGCATGATTCACTATCAAACAAAAGTAGCAAGATCCGCCCACACAAGACAGTGCACTAGCCCTAAGATGGTTTGATAACACGCATCGTTCTGGTAATTAAACACAAGGCGATGCAAACTACCCTGAAGGACTAGCGCGACCAACTATTTCTTGTCATCGATCTCTCGGGCAATGACCACAGCACGGACAGCGGCATGGGAATCGATTTCTGGGGCGATGTCCACAGGACTGACCGCGACATCGGAATCGATCTCTGGGGTGATGTCCACAGGATGGACAGTGGTATCGGGATCGATCTCCGGGGCGATGCCAATAGGACGGGCCACGACATCGGAATCATCAAGGACAACCACCGGCACCTGCACAACACTAACATATTAGCAAGCACATTGCAAATAATCAAAAAGCAAGCACATTGCAAATAATCAAAAACCACAACTATGGTAATAAGCCATTATTTTTTACCTTGTGCAGCTCACCGGGGATCTCATCCCTCCGGGGGCCATCTCCTCGTCCTCGATGGGGGCCATCACCTTGCCAGGGGAATACTGCTTCTCAACGGCGACTATCTCCTCAAACTCAGTCTTGAGCCGCACATAGGTGGCAATCAGAGCTCCTCAGGTAGGCACGGTGGGGCCCTTGCTGTTCTTCCAACTTTCTTTGAGGAGTTCGTCCGCCAACGTCCTCAACTCTTTGGCCAGTGCTTGTTTCTTGGAGTTCTTCGTCTCCATGGGTTGGCCCACCAACATGGTCAACTCGTTGGTCGGTGCTCGCTTCCTGGAGATCGCTGTCTCCAGTGGGTTGTCCGCCGGCAACTCTTTGCCTAGTGCTCCAGGATCCATCAATGAACTGACAAACAAAAAGCAATCGAAAAGAAACCACAATCACAATGAAAACGGGAAAAGAATAGGATGTGGGAATCGGTCGGTGCTTCGCAAAAAGAAGATTATTGGAATGAAAATATAGCAGCATAACTGATTCGCCCACCTTTCCTTCGTCGGTAGAGAAGAAAAATGGCGTAAGTGAGTAGCCCGGAGTGAGGTTTTCTTCAAGAAAGGGAAGAAAGGGCTTGAACAAGCGTTCAATGAAATGATGGTTGCTTCGTCCAGTCCAACTTGGAGGCCACCTTACCACCGGGTAAAGGTGTGGGTTTTGTGATATGATGGGTCATGACAGCCACACACCGGGTGACAGTGAGTCTCTACTGTAGCACCTCGTTGTGATTTGGTGGATGGCACGCGGCCCGGATGCTTTGAAATGTCATTAACTTGATTTTAGTCTCTTTAGTATTTGGATCCAAGCATGGATGAGGCTAACAAGTTTTAGTCCCACTACTTTTAGTCATGAGACTAAAACGTATCAAAGCACTCTCTCAGGCCGGTCATAGTGGGGAGTAACTTAGACTAGTGTCATGCATATGACACTAGTGTGTTACTACTCCCTCCTTTCCGGTTTATAAGGCTCAATTCAAAAATCTCATCAACCAAGGTAGATGGTGAATGGTGGAATACTTTTTGTAGTTTGCAAAAGCACCCAATTAATACTCTTGTTTTCCTCAAAAAAGTATGTTTACCAATGCATTAATTGCAATGCATGCATGCATAAATTACATGCATTGGTCAATTTTCTTAATACTTGCATGCAATGATTTAATGCACCTTGAAATCTGAACATGTGATTGGGAACAACCAAATTGAGCCTTATAAAATGGAAAAATGAAAATTTTAAGATAAGCCCTATAAACCGCAAAGGAGGGAGTACCTCCATAGTGCAAAGTAACATAGTAGTAGTATCATAGATTGCTTCATTTATTATCGCATAGACTCATTTTGCCTCGGTCAGCGCTTATGTTACAAGAACATATTATGTTACCACAAGCACCTCTTTCCTCATTAAATACTTGCCACATAAGCAAAATTGTCTTGGGATATGTTAAGTTACTACCTAAGTTACTCCCACTATGGCTAGCCTCAATATTGTGCAATCATGACCAAGGCGGAGAGGAAAAGGAGAGAACTACGTAATTAATGCATGAGTTTAATTAGGGTAGTTTTGTAAAGTACGATATACATTCCTCCAATCACAAAATGCCTTGGTTCATGAGACTTGAGATTTGAGCCCTATAAACCGGAGGGGAGGGGGTACTGCACATGGTGTAGTCTAGTCACTTGTTTTTTTAGACGAAGTCTAGTCACTTGTTGAAATCTCTAGAAAGGCAAATACTCCTTTCCGGTTTATGTGTCTATACTACTCCCTCCGTCTAGGTGTGTAAGTCATCTTACGAAAACCAAATAGTCCCAAAACACTTAGGCGCGGTGCATTAACTTCTACCTTGTTTCTTGTTTCTTGACATACGTATCAACCAATAAGAGATGAGAGGTGTGCATGCTTTTAATGACTTGCAATGTCTAGTTCATTGCATGGAATGCTATTAATTAGCAAATAAACATTGGTGACCCCAGGAGGAAACGGTTCTAAGCGTGTGGACCTATGCAGAATGAGTATCAACCAATGGATAATGGAGTTTAATTGTTAAACAATAGCAATTTTGTCTCATGCAAGAGCCTGGCTAGTACTCCAAGGAACCGCACCACGCGAGCTGTTCAAGAATCGCCACGTTCGGTTTGCACTTGGCTCTTCGCCTCTTCGAGAAGACGAACAATGATTTTACCCCTACTTCTACAGTATCGAATCCACTGCTGCATGTCCGTCCACCTCGTGCGGGAGGAATAGCGTGTAGCAAAAGCTTCTACTTACTGCTCCTGCCTTTGCGTCCATGACAGGTGGGCCCAACAGGTGGTTGGCCCACCTGTCATGCAGCCAAAGGCAGGTGCAGTTAAGGCACCGGAGCTCACCATGAGGGAGAGGGCGTCGTAGTAATCAAATTTCTCGGACTTGTACGAGTTGACGCGACACATCAAAGCACTGCATTCGATAAAACTCTTTTTACACATTTCAAATGGGCTACTTCGTATGTAGAAGTAGACATATTCTGCTTCGTATGTACTCACTCCGTTCCAAAATATAAGTCTTTTTAGAGATTTCACTATGAACTGGAGTACATACGAAACAAAATGAGTGAATCTACACTCTAAAATATGTCTATATACATCTATATGTAGTTTGTAGTGGAATCCCTAAAAAGACTTACATTTAGGAATGGAGGGAGTAGTCACTTGTTGCAATCTCTAAAAAGACTTATATTTGGAAACGGAGGGAGTACAACGCATGCATGCATGCCGTGACTTTCCTTTTGATACTTGCATGTGTTGATTTGATGCACCTTGCCAAATTTTGACTATAAATTTAACTAACCAAATTTTCATGCATGTCACAAAAAATCACGGGCTGTTTGGATTGTGACTATGTTTGTCTTATGTTGCCAAATTATTTTTCCCACACTTGCCACACTTGCCTAACCTGAGTTGCTCAAATTCTTAGACACACTTTGGCTTGCCTAAGGGAATCTTGCCACAATTTTTGTGTCTATGACATGTGGGGTTCACTGCTAATAAAAAAAATTCTTGTCTTAGGTGTGGCTAATAAAAAAGACTTATATTTAGGAATATTGGGAGTAGAAAATATAAATAATAATTCATGTTGGGGCAACCCACATTTCCGCTAATTTTAGCTGTGGGCTTGTTCAAAAATTTTGCGAGGGGGTGGTTGTTCATTTAATGGAGGGACTTGTATTACTACCAGACTTGAACGATACAAAGTGCGACCTGGCACATCGTAACACCACTTGGAACAAGCGGGTAGCTATCTCAAAAAACAATCAACAACTAAAAAAAACCGCGACCTGGCATTTAAGTATAGTACACAATTTTAAATGATTCTTTTGATGGAGTGAAAAAGGAAAACTACCCCACTACTTATATATAGGTTGGAGCCTCCGCGCTTGCTTGCTAGGGCTGCTCTATTCACACACTCTCATCCTCTCCAGATCTAAACAAGATAGGGGTAGTAACCCTGTCTTTCTCCCTTCAAAAAACACTGGCTTTCTATCCTCATCGCTGGTTACAGATCCGGACGTATCCCCCTCCGCCAGTGAAGGGGAGAAGGGGCAGCATTTGGTCCGTCGTCGACAGCGAGGGAGGAGACCCACTGCCGGCCGCACTGTTATCTCTGGCCGAGTGCCGGCGCGGGAGGTCCTCCGATCCCTTCATCGTTGCCTGTGGGCGGATCCGGCCTCCCGTCGCCCACCTATCCACATTCCGACGACCTTCAGGTATATCTTCGTTCGAAACCGCCTTAGCTCTACTTCCCCAGCTCGCTACGTCACTGCAAGTGCATCATTTTCTACCTCTCAGCCCCTCTCGATTGGATGGTCCAACGTCACCTATTTTTTCTTCTTCTATTGTTAGAGGTAAAGCTACTTCATGGAGTCGAATCTTGTACTCTCTCCGTCCGAAAATACTTGTCATTGAAATAAAGTGGGGTGGGGAATTTAGTATGTACATCGGACTTGGTACAAACAGGAAGGAAAGGGATGAAAGTAGTACAGACCGGTCATCCAACCGGTCTCTTGGTCGAAAAAGGGAAATATAGGGGTAATGCTGTACACGTGGTATGACCAGGACTAGATTTGCTATCCACACATAGGAGTAGGTGGCTAGAGTGAACAAAAATGGGACCAACCCAGATATGTTTCTTGGATGTTTGTTTCTCGGGGCAACAAACTATGAATCACCACTTTATGCCCCTGCTTACGTACATGGTGTTGTATCATTGGTGCACCCACCGGCCCCATGCCCTTATACCAAATATTTAGGCTCCGTTCGGAATAAAGGGTCAGAAAACATAGGTCTTGATGAAAATAGATGAATAGGAAAGGAATGTAGGTATAAAACTATGGAACAGCGAACCGGAGGAAACTCTCAAGAGAATGTGTTCGGATGGACTACGAAATGTACAAATTTGTTTTTTTAGAGTAGCATGCTTGGAAGTATGAGATGTTATTTGTTTATTCAGCTGCACAGTGACTACTCTTGTCCTCACCTCACGTACCACACATAGGTTGATTTTTTTTATTCCGGCAAACACAGCACAGCAACCTATCTAATGCATGGCAGCGAGCGCCTGCCTCGGGCTTCCGCCCAAAAAATGAGCAGCGCATGGATGTTTCTAATCCGATGGAATCAGTACTACCAGACCAGCTTTCCTATGAAACATTATTCACCTTTCCCTTGTTCCGAACAGTTGGAAGGGAAAGAATATGGTAGGAATTGTGTTCCTACGAAAATCCTGCACCAAACCTGTGAACCAAACGCAGCCTTAGTTGTTCTTAATATAATGTCCCTGGTAAAAATGAATCCATGCCACTATTTTTTCCTGTAATTGTTTGAGACTCTGACAAGTTTAGCTAAATGTTTTTGCCTGTAATTGTTTGAGACTCTGACTGTTTCCTCTATGCCTTTTTGTGCAAACAGGGATATCCAATTCACCTGGTTGCTGTTGTGACCTTTTGGTGCACTGCACAAAACTCTTCTTAAAAGAATTGACTTTTGTGCTGTTTAACTGGAATGTCAGATGGAACAGTTGGTTCATTTTGGTGGAACTGCACAAAGGGAGATCTTTGTTCCAATCCTCATCATCCATATTGGCGCAATAACCTTCCTTTAGGTAAGAATGATATTTAATGCATGTGTTCATCTCTATTTTCCGACTGCCGTGAGAAAATAATGATGTTTTTTACTAGTACACTTGTACTCCCTCACTGACAAAACCAATTCTGAATTAGAAGGCCAATCATGTACTTGGTTTCACCAACTGGTGAGGAGAAAGAGAAACATAGCATGAAGAGGAAGAAGAAGAAGAAGAATAAACAGTGCCAAGGCGATCTTGCTGAAGCCAGAGGCCTCAGTCGAGGCTATTCAAGGGCTCCGGCAACGACTACCTTATTTGTGAGACGATCCTCCAGGGAGCCCTTCCACTTCTGCTGTCTCACTTAATTAATTAGGAGCACTTAAGTACCACTAATTTATTATTGCCTAATTTTCCTGTTGGAGTTAAACAAATCTTTAGTAGGACCCTATGCTGAATCATGTACGTGTGAATGTTTGTCTATGGAGGTGAATCATGTGGTGGAGCAGGGAGGGAATATTATTAGTGTCATGACATAATAGTGCTATTGTTTTGCATGTCAATTTATTGCCATTGGTTCAATGAGGCAATGTTTTTGCGTATTGTCCATCATGAATTTGATGCTACTGTTTGAGTAATATGCTAATGTCTTCCTATCCTTTCTCACTAAGCTAATGAAGGTTTCACCTTGTTCCTACTTGTGCAAACAGGGATCATGTTGTGCCAATCATACATTTTAGTGGAACTACACAAGACAGTACAATGAACTGTATCCCAGCCAGAGCTTTAACTCTGCTGGAAGTTCTTGATAATCTTTTGATATAATCTCAAGATCGGTAAACAAGAGTGATTTCAACCATACATTTGGAGTGCACAAAAATATATACTATTGTGCGATTCCAGTGAGTGCTTTATCATCTCTTATGGGACTATATGAATAAGCTTTTTTTCTCAGGTTGGTACGGGCCTAAGGCCTTCATCCATATTAGTTTGCTGTCATCTCTATTTGCATCGTACTCTTGTCATGAGAAACTCCTTTATCTTTGCACTTTTAAGTTTTGCAACCTATGATAAATGGCAATGCTTTGAGTGTTGAGTTGAGCTAATTGGCACTGATTAAATAAACTAATACCTCTCTTTAAGCAAGACTACTATGTTGCTAACTTTACCATTAAGATAATGAGGGTGCTTCTATTTGTTAGTGTATGTTTCATCAACTAGTCCCACTATTACAGTAATCTCACTCTCTCAATATATGTGCCAACAGAGATGCTCGATTTTGGTGGAACTGCACAAAATTTTGGGTGCTTCATTGCCTCGGCGGCTTAGCCGTTTCACTGTCGATCGCTAATATCCGCTTGCTTTCTTCCTTTTCTTTGTCGACCGCTTGGCTTATCTCGGCTTCCAAATAAAGGAAATAGTAATTGATATGCTACCTCACACAGGTTGGTACTGGTCTTTATCCTGATTATTGTGCGTGTCATATGTATTGGTAATTTGGTATTGTGCTACTATTTGCCGATTTCATAAAGGAGTAATTTGGAGCCTGAACTCACAGGAAAATCATTACATCGGGTGATTTCAGTAGAACTGCAAAAATGATCCGATGGACAGGTACTTATGCTGCTGCTATGTACTCCAAAGTTCACTCAGACAAGCATCGATGTTGACAAGAAGTGCCTATATTCATTCGAGTATCAACCGGCGTCAACCAATTGTCAAACTCAAGTATTAGGAGAGTGAACGCCAAAATATTGCTTGGTGCATAGCCCAGAAAACGCAATCCGATCTTTGGTCCCAACTTGTGCCTTTTGGTTATCGGCACATATGGTAGCGAACTATATGGCATGGAGTCTAAAGATTCCGGACAAGTTGGTTGACGCAGATATTCATCTGGGACTTAATCAACAAGACACCAAGGATGCTCCATTTCAGCTTGAACTGCATAAAAATTTGGGTGGTTCATTTTCTCAACCGCCTCCTTTCTAAATCTGCAATGTAGAATTTTGGCGAGATACGGACCAAGATGAGCCAAGAACTAGTTGGATGAAAGTAGTGGCCAAGTTGCTCAAACCTCCGTTGGCACGAGGCCACTATTTGAGGATAAACCTACAAGCAAAGTTCAGATTGTCTCAGGTTGCCTCTTATGTACTTGAAAGTTTACTCGCATAAGAACTAATTTTAGCAAGAAGTACCTCCGATTGAACTCCATTTACCTGTCTGTACCCTAGGTAATTAAAGTTCGTCCATGGATCATATTGGTTGTGATCTCAATCATTTGGATGCATAAACATACTGAACATGTGTATATCTGAATCTTTTTGTGAATTGTGTATGAATATTGTCGTGTGATCTATCAATCATTTGGATGCATAGATATGCTGAGCTTGTGTATATATGAATCTTTTGAGTTGTTGATAGTGAATGTTGGCTATGAATATGAACGTGTCCTGTGAACCTGAGTTTGATATGAATTGCAATAGAACCAGTTATAACCCTTCTCCTCCTCTCAATCTGCAACTCCACTGTCGCGTTTTCCCATCTCCGAGTCGTTCCCATCCGGGGCCTTGCCGTCGTCCACGGCCTCGCTGTGTTCGGTGCGGCGTGGTCAACAAACGAGAGTCATCGGAAGAGGATCAGACGTGAGAGCTTCGACGGCCGGGACCCACGAGGTCCATGGTCGCACGCAAGGAAAGTTCCTCCTTATTAAGATGAAAAATGTTTCCTCCACTGACAGCCGGGACCCACCGGCCGTATCTTCGCATCTAGGAAGTGCCTCCTTGTTTTGCGAAAAAATTATTCATCCCGGTGACAGCTGGGACCCGTCGGATTTGGTGACTGACTTGTGGGCCTGCTAAGCGGACGTGTACGCATGGATTTGTCAACTTAATCAACAAATGATTCTAGTAGCTGGACCGTTGGATGTTAATCCAACAGCCATGCTCCTTCTTCAACCTCTATTCTTGCTCCTGTCTCCCGTGGGCGGCATCACCGGCTGCCGCCACAAGACCAACCAGTGAAGTTTCCCACTCCTCTCCATCTGCGACTCCACTGCCCCGTTTTCCCCATCTCCGGGTCGTTCCAGTCTGGGTGCGTCGGCACGGTGTGGTCAACATGGTCAACAACCCAGAGTCATCGGAAGATGACTGTACGTGAGAGGCTGACAGTGGGGACGCACCATGCCCATGGAGACATGCATGCAACGGAACGCGGCGAGGTCGACCTGGTCAAGGAACGACTTCCGTCGGAATTATACTGTACGTGGAGAGTCTCAGCTGGGTCCACGGCCGCAGCAAGTAAGTGCCTCCTTATTACGCGGAAAATAATGATTCCTCCAATCGACAATGAGGACCCAATCGGACGGGCCACCGTATTTTGTGAAAAAACGTTTGCCCGATCGCTGGGACCCACCTAACGGACCACCGTATTTCGCGAACCCCCTCATTGTCGGCTCGGACCCACCGGAAGTGCCTCCTTATTACGCACAAAAAAATGAATACTCCCCCGGCAAGCTGGGACCCACCTTGGTGGGAGGCTGACTTGTGGGCCTACTAAGTTGACGGGGACGAAGGGCTTTGTCAACTTAGTCAATATGAACGATTCTAGCTCCAGTGACCGTACGATGTCCATCCAACGGCCGTAGTGCTTCCTCAACCTCTGGTTTTCTTGCTCCAGCCGCCCAAACCAGCGCCGGTCGTGCCTCATGCTCCTTCCTCCTGTGGCTGGCTGTGCTGGCGTGGAGGACTCACCGCCCCCTACTATTCCCACCGGCCAGCCTGCGGCGGCAGCCTCACACCGCAGCCGAACCAGTGAACCCTCGTACTCCTCTCCGCGCGGGCTTCCACTGCCTCGTCTTCCCCAGCTCCGCATTGTCCCCTTCCTAGGCCTCGTCGTCGTCCACCACCATGGTGCTCTCCGCGCGGCGTGGTCAACGTGGTCAAGGAAGGACTTCCATCGGAAGAGTAATCAGACGTGGAGAGGCCGACAATGGGTCCACGGCCACAGCCAGTTTTTTGTGATTTGCCAAGTAAGTCACTTTGTCGTGCCCTGTTGGGCTGCAAATCTTTCAAGACGAGGAGAGCTTTCATTCGGCTGGCCAAGAAAATGGCCCACCAGTAATGAGAAATGGGTTGTACATTTTTAAAACACATCAAAGCGGCAATTAGTTTCAAATATCTTTTTTTTCATTTCAAGATTTTAAATTACGTTAATTTTTATGCGTGGAGAATTGTTGGATTTTATATTGATATATATTTAGTTTTAAAATCAGTTTGAATGTGAGTCGAAATTTCGGGATTAAAAACAGTTCGGACCGCACCGAAATATGCAAAATTTCGTATAATTTTTTAACCGTGCCCACAATATGGGCTGTAATGCTAACAAAAAGACTAAGGGCTCCACAAAAACCTTAAGAATTAGCAAATGGGATGTAAATTATTAGAAATAATGGCAGATGGGTTGTATGCTGTTTTCCACAGATTTGAGGCTTTCCTAAAAAAAGGTTGACGCACAAGCAGTGACTGTTGGATGGCCATCCAACGGCCGTCGTGCTTCTTCAATCTCCGCTCTTCCTGCTCCAGCCGCTCAAACAAGCGCCGGCGGGACTGCCTGCTCCCTCCTCCCCGTGGCCGGCTATGCTGCCGCGCAGGCCTCACCGCCCCACCGTACTCCCATCGCCGGCCTAGCCATCCCTCTACTCACCCACACCTGCTGTTATTCTCCGGCGATGGCAGACGAACCAGTAAACCCTCGTACAGTCGTACTCCCCTCCGCGTGGGAAACAAAAACAACGATCGAGTCTTCCCTGCCTCCGTGTCGTTCCCTTCCTAGGCCTCGCCGTCGTCCACCGCCCTGGTGCTCTCGCCGTGGCCTGGTCAACATGGTCAACGACTGACATGCATCTGAAGTGGATTGTACGTGGAGAGGCCGACAGCTGGGTCCACGGCCGCACGCAAGAAAATGCCTCCTTATTACGCGCAAAATAATGATTCGTCTACCTGACATCAGGGTCCCACCGAAAGGGCCTCAGTATTTCGCGAAAAAAACGCTACCGCCGCTGACAGCTTGGACCCACCTGCTATATCTTCGCATGCAAGGAAGTGCCTCCTTATTATGCACAAAAAAATGAATACTCCACCTGTTAGCTGGGACCCAGTATAGTGGCAGGCTGACTTGTGGGCCTACTAAGTTGACGAGGACGGAGGGCTTTGTAAACTTAGTCAATATGCACGATTCTAGCTCCAGTGACAGTACGATGTCCATCCAATGGCCGTAGTGCTTCTTCAACCTCTGGTCTTCGTGCTCCAGCCGCCCAAACCAGCGCCAGTCGTGCCTCGTGCTCCACGCCTCCCGTGGTCGGCTGCGATGCGGTGGAGGCCTCACCGCCTTACTACTCCCACTGCTGGCCGTGCCATCCCTCTACTCACCCACACCCTGTTATTCTACGGTGACGGCAGCCTCACACCGCAATAACCAAGAACACTGCACTCCTCTACGCGTGGGCATCCACTGCCGCGTCTTCCCCGGCTCCGCGTCGTCCCCTTCCTAGGCCTCAGCGTCGTCCACCGCCCTGGTGCTCTGGGCGCGGCGTGGTCAACGTGGTCAAGGAACGGCTTCCATCGGACGTGGACTGTACGTGGACAGGCTGACAGCTGGGTCCACGGCTGCAGCAAGGAAGTGCCTCCTTATTATGCGCAAAATAATTATTCCTCCACCTGACAGCGGGACCCACCGGACGGGCCACCATATTTCGCGAAAAAAATGTTTCCCCCCTGACTGCTAGGACCCACTAGCTACACCTTCGCATGCAAGGAAGTGCGTCCGGGCAAAAATAAAACGATTCGCCCCCCTGACTGCCGGGACCCACCAGCTACATCTTCGCACGCAAGGAAGTGCCTGACAGTCGGGACCCACCTGGTCGAAGTGCACGTAGCGTTGTCATTCTGGTCGCGAACGTGTACGTACATATATACTGGTGGATGTAAAGGCGCGCACGTGTCGTAGTACAGGCGCGCACGTAGCATGTACACGTACGTACATCGGCGAGGCTGCAAGAAAGAAAATACGGCCACGTACATACATACGGGCAGGGTCTCTAACACCTATCGCGCATACGTACATGGCTGGGTCGGAACGGAGAAACAGCGTCGTCGTCGTGTTCATGGGGAGCCAACCGGCTGGGTCGGAATGGAATGCGTGGTCGTGTTCATCGGCGGGGCTTGGACGGAACAGGCGATGGAAACGAGGCCTGGCGTACCGCACAACAGAGGAAACGGCCTTGTGTTCGACCGGCCACGTTCGAAACGGGGTCCTGTTGATCGGGAGGGGCCTGGCGTACCGCAAAATGGAGGAAACGGACCTCCTACGGTCGAAACGGGGGTCCTGTTGATCGGGAGGGGTGTGGCGTACCGCAAAACGGACGAAACGGACCTCCTACGGTCGAAACGGGGGTCCTGTTGATCGGGAGGGGTGTGGCGTGCCGCACAACGGACCTCCTACTACGAAACGGGGTCCTGTTCATCGGGAGGGTGTGGCGCATCGCAAAACGGACTCCACGGGATATTGTTCATCTCCACCGTCGACCTCCTCCAGCCTCCACGGGCTACCATCGACCTCCTCCAGCCTCCACGGGCTCCTGTTCATCCAGCCTCCACCGCCGCTACTCCACCGCTCTTGTTCAACCACCCCTCTCCACGGGCACCCCTCCACCGCTTCACTGTTCATCCAGCCCTCCACACCACGGGGTCCTGTTCAACCACCCCTCCACGGCCACCCCTCCACCGTCTACTGTTCATCCAGCCCTCCACACCACGGGTTCCTGTTCATCCAGAGGCCACGCCATCGCTCACTGTTCATCCAACCCCCGCCCCCCCGGCAACGCTCACTAGCAGCAGTAGCGAAGAAATCGCTCCATCGGGTTCAGGTAACAGCCATCGATCGATCCCTCGGGTTCGATGCTAGCGTAGCCTGCGATCTGTCGCCGGGTTCGATTAGTGCCCAACGCCTCGCTTCGGCTTGATTAGAGCCAATGCCTCGCACACATGCGCCAGACGTCTGAGAGAAACGCCCATCGCTCCCCGACCTCCCACCAGAATCGCAACTCCCGAAATTTTCCTCCCTCGCTTCTACCATGGTTTTTTTCGTCATGGATGGCCCAAAGAATGTCATCCAGCCGCGTCTCCGCCCTGCCCAGGACGAAAAGCCCATTTTCTGTCATGATTTTTGTCATAGAAGTAGGAGCCCATCACATCTGTGATGATACCGGGTTTTGTCACAATTATTGTCATAGAAGTGTCATATGTATGATGAGAAAAATTTTCGTTCGCCCAAAATGTCACGGATGTGTCTTTTTTTTGTAGTGAGGGAGCAATAGCGTGGGGTGAATATTCTCGTGTGTGCTTGTTTGCTTTATCACTAAGTAATTTTTATTTGCTGTTCTTAGTTGTTCTCTATCTTTAGTTATGGATATGGAACACGAAATACCAAAAAATTAGGTGTACTTGCTACTCATGGAGATGGGGAACCTCCTAAAACCCTCGATCTTTGGTTATGTGAAAGATATTATGTACTACTTTAATAATCGAGAAAACCCCATTCAATTATGTAATGGGAGTAACGTTGGATCAACGTGAATACTTTAGGGATTATCGCTTAACACAAAAGGGAAACTATTATGGGATCAAATTCATATATTGAAGTGGTATGCTTGGCAACTATGCGTGAGTTATGATTATACTTGTTGCTCTAGGATGAAGGCTCCACACCTTCCCTTTTCATGCAAATTTAATGTAATGAAACCTTAGCTTCTTATGCTAATGGTATATATGATTACTATGATGTGGAACAAATAGAAGAATTTGTTGCTTTTATGGGTGCTTATGAAATCGAAGCTATGTGTAAAGAGTTTGAGGATTTTGATGATGTTGTTTATAGATCTGAAAATTTAGCTATCCTCAAATATTGCTATGAGAATTATACATACAATTATGAAATTAATGCACTTATTAAGAAAGTCTCCGCTGTCCAAGAAGAGACTAATATTTTGCAGGAATCTATGGAAGAAGAAATTGATGAAACTATGAGCTCATTGGATGAAAAAGATGAGGAGGAGAGCGAAGAACAAAAGGAGGAAGAGCGGATTGATCACACGTGCCCACCTTCTAATGAGAGTAACTCTTCAACTCATACATTGTTTAATTCCCCTTCGTGCTTACCGAAGGATGATTGCTATGATGACTGTTATGATCCCTATGATTCTTTTGAAATATCCCTTTTTGATGATGCTTGCTATGCTTGTGGTATAATATGATGATTTTGATAGGTATAATATGTATGTGCTTGCTGCTCCTACTTGCAATTATTATGAGAGAGGAACTATATCTCCGCCTCTTTATGTTTCCAATATGATAGAATTGCAAGAAACTGTTTATACTATGCATTGGCCTTTACTATGTGTGCATGAATTGTTCTTTTATGACATGCCGATGCATAGGAAGAGATTTAGACTTCGTTGTTGCATGATATATGTTACTTTGTGCTCACTACTAAATTACAAATCACTGTTAATTAAAATTGGCTTTGATATACCTTGGGATCCGGGTGGATTCACTACTTGAGCACTATATGCCTAGCTTAATGGCTTTATAGAATGTGCTTCCTTGGAGACAACCCGGAAGTTTTAGAGAGTCATTTATTTCTGTTGAGTGCTTTCATATAGTTTAAAAACAACAAAAATAAAGAGGGGAACCCAAAACTTTTTCAAAAAGGAAAGTGAAAGTGAGAAAGACAAGCATTATTGAAGTGGGAGAGCTCCTTGAACTTTGTTCATGCTCACGGCAACTTTGTGAATCTTGATTACATAAACTTTTCAACAAAAATAATTATACCCTTGTAAAATTCCATTGTATTATAAAAATAATGTGCCAAGGTTTGCCTTTAGGATGTTTACAATGCTTGTTGGTTTGTACGGTGCAGGACAGAAACATTGGCTGTAGTGCGCGAATTTTACTTTTTTACTGGAACATCAAATATTTTTGAGTCTTTTTGCACTGTATTTATATACAAATTTTTTATTTTTCCTAATTTTGGAAGAATTTTTCAAGTATCATAAGTATGGTGAATGTTCATATTGCTACAGACTGTTCTGTTTTAGACAGATTCTGTTTTTGATGCATAGTTTGCTTGTTTTGATGAAATTATCAATTTATATCAGCGGATTAAGCCATGAAAAAGTTATATTACAGTAGAAAAAATGCAAAAATAAAATATGAATTGGTTTGCAACAGTACTTAGAGTAGTTATTTGCTTTATTATACTAACAGATCTGACCGAGTTTTCTGTTGAAGTTTTGTGTGGATTAAGTGTTCGATGATCGAGAAGGTCTCGATGTGAGAAGAAGGAAGAGAGGCAAGAGCTCAAGCTTGGGGATTCCCAAGGCACCCCAAGTAAATATTCAAGGAGACTCAAGCATCTAAGCTTGGGGATGCTGGGGAGGCATCCCCTCTTTCTTCAACAAGTATCGGTATGTTTTCGGATTCGTTTCGTTCATGCATTATGTGCAAGTCTTGGAGCCGTCTTTTGCAATTAGGTTTTTATTTTTCTTTTATGCACCATGCTGGTATGAGATGGTCCTTGGTTGATTTATAGAATGCTCTATGCACTTCACTTATATCTTTTGAGTATGGCTTTATAGAATGCTTCATGTGCTTCACTTATATCATTTGAAGTTTGGATTGCCTGTTTCTCTTTACATAGACAACCGCTATTTGTAGAATGCTCTTTTGCTTCACTTATATTTGTTATAGCTTGGGCATATCTTTTGTAGAAAGAATTAAACTCTCTTGCTTCACTTATATCTATTTAAAGAGATGACAGGAACTGGTCATTCACATGGTTAGTCATAAAATCCTACACAAAACTTGTAGATCACTGAATATGATATGTTTGATTCCTTGCAATAGTTTTGCGATATAAAGATGGTGATATTAGAGTCGTGCCAGTTGAGTAATTGTGAAATTGAGAAATAGTTGTGTTGAGGTTTGCAAGTCCTGTAGCATGCACGTATGGTGAACCGTTATGTAACGAAGTCGGAGCATGAGGTGTTTATTGATTGCCTTCCTTATGAGTGGCGGTCGGGGACGAGTGATGGTCTTTTCCTACCAATCTATCCCCCTAGGAGCATGCACGTAGTACTTTGTTTTGATGACTAATAGATTTTTGCAATAAGTATGTGAGTTCTTTATGACTAATGTTGAGTCCATGGATTTTACGCACTCTTACCCTTCCATCATTGCTAGCCTCTTGATGCCGTGCATTGCCCTTTCTCACCTCGAGAGTTGGTGCAAACTTCGCTGGTCCATCCAAACCCCGTGATACGATACGCTCTGTCACACATAAGCCTCATTATATCTTCCTCAAAACAACCACCATACCTACCTATCATGGCATTTCCATAGCCATTCCGAGATATATTGCCATGCAACTTCCATCATCATCATATACATGACTTGAGCATTCATTGTCATATTGGTTTGCATGATCGTAAGATAGCTAGCATGATGCTTTCATGGCTTGTCCGTTTTTTGATGTCATTGCTATGCTAGATCATTGCACATCCCGGTACACCGCCGGAGGCATTCATATAGAGTCATATCTTTGATCTAGTATCGAGTTGTAATATCGAGTTGTAAGTAAATAAAAGTGTGATGATCATCATTATTAGAACATTGCCCCAAACAAAAAAAAGAGAGGCCAAAGAAGCCTAAATAAAAAAATGGGGCCAAAGAAGCCCACAAAAAAAAGAAAAAGAAAAAAAAGAAAATAAATAAAAAGGGGCAATGTTACTATATCTTTTTCCACACTTTTGCTTCAAAGTAGCACCGTGTTCTTCATGTAGTGAGTCTCATATCTTGTGCTTCAAAGTAGCCCCATGTTCTTCATATAGATTGTCTCCTATGTTGTCACTTTCATATACTAGTGGGAATTTTCATTATAGAATTTGGCTTGTATATTCCAACGATGGGCTTCCTCAAATGCCCTAGGTCTTCATGAGCAAGAAAGTTGGATGCACACCCACTTAGTTTCAGTTTGAGCTTTCATACACTTACAGCTCTTAGTGCATCTGTTGCATGGCAATCCCTACTCCTCACATTGATATCTATTAATGGGTATCTCCATAGCCCGTTGATATGCCTAGTTGATGTGACACTTTCTCCTTTTTTTGTCTTCCCCACATAACCCCCACCATCATATTCTATTCCACCTATAGTGCTATGTCCATGTCTCACGCTCATGTATTGCGTGAAAGTTGAAAAGGTTTGAGAACGTCAAAAGTATGAAACAATTGCTTGGCTTGTCACCGGGGTTGTGCATGATGTGAATGCTTTGTGTGGTGAAGATGGAGCATAGCCAGACTATATGATTTTGTAGGGATGAGCTTTCTTTGGCTATGTTATTTCAATAAGACATAATTGCTTGGTTGGTATGCTTGAAGTATTATTGTTTTTATGTCAAAAGATAGATTATTGCTTTGAATCACTCGTGTCTTAATATTCATGCCATGATTAGACATATGATCAAGATTATGCTAGGTAGCATTCCACATCAAAAATTATCTTTTTTATCATTTACCTACTCGAGGACGAGCAGGAATTAAGCTTGGGGATGCTGATACGTCTCCGTCGTATCTATAATTTTTTTATTATTCCATCCCAATATTATTCAACTTTCATATACGTTTTGGCAAATTTTTATATTATTTTTGGGACTAACATATCGATCCGATTGCCCGATGTCGGTCCACATGCATTTGCATGTTTTTGGTTTTGCAGAATATCCATATCAAACGGAGTCCAAACGGGATAAAAACGTACGGAGCTTATTTTTGGAAAATATGGAAAATTCGGAAGGAAAATCAACGCGAACCAGTGCCCGAGGTGGTCACGAGGCAGGGGGAGCGCCCCCTACCCTCGTGAGCCCACCGTAAGGCGGTGATGCTCTTCTTTTCCTGCAAGAACGCTAATATTCAGAAAAAAATCATGGCGAAGGTTTCAGGCCAATCAGAGTTACGGATCTCCATATATACGCAAAATGGTGAAACAGAGCCAGAATAGAACGCAGAAACAGAGAGATAGATCCAATCTCGGAGGGGCTCTCGCCCCTCCCAAGCCATGGGAGCCAAGGAACAGAGGGGAAACCCTTCTCCCATCTAGGGAGGAGGTCAAGGAAGAAGAAGGGGGCCTCTCTCCCCCTTGCTACCGGTGGCGCCGGAGCGCTGCCGGGGGCCATCATCATCACCGCGATCTTCACCAACACCACTGTCATCTTCACCAACATCTCCATCACCTTCCCCCTTCTATATTCAAGGGTCCACTCTCCCGCAACCCGCTGTACCCTCTACTCGAACATGGTGCTTTATGCTTCATATTATTTTCCGATGATGTGTTGCCATCCTATGATGTCTGAGTAGATTTCTATTGTCCTATCGGTGATTGATGAATTGCCATGATCGGTTTGAATTGCATATTTTAATATTGGTGCTATCCTATTGTGCCCTCCGTGTCGCGCAAGCGTGAGGGATTCCCGCTGTAGGGTTTGCAATATGTTTATGATTTGCTTATGGTGGGTGGCGTGGTGTGAAGCACGAGACCGAGTAAGTAGGTTGTTTGCGTATGGGATAAAGGGACTTGATACTTTAATGCTATGGTTGTGTTTTACCTTAATGAATCTTTAGTAGTTGCGGATGCTTGCTAGAGTTCCAATCATAAGTGCATATGATCCAAGTAGAGAAAGTATGTTAGCTTATGCCTCTCCCTCAAATAGAATTGCAATAGTGATTACCGGTCTAGTAACATAGTCGATTCGCGTGGGGACAATTCCACAACTCCTACCACCACTTTTCCACACTCGCCATATTTACTTTAGTTGCTTCTTTATCTAAACAGCCCCTAGTTTTATTTTCGTGCTCTTTACTTTCTTGCAAGCTTACCCGAAAACACCTACAAAGTACTTCTAGTTTTATACTTGTTCTAGGTAAAGCGAACATCAAGCGTGCGTAGAGTTGTATCGATGGTCGATAGAACTTTAGGGAATATTTGTTCTACCTTTAGCTCCTCGTTGGGTTCGACACTCTTACTTATCGAAAACTTTTGTGATCCCCTATACTTGTGGGTTATCAAGACCTTTTTCTGGCGCCGTTGCCGGCACTACAAAAAAAATACACTTCCGTGATGACACGTGTTTGTCACAGTAGGTCGCGTTTTTTGTCATGCATGTACATCCATGACAAATTTATGACAGAATCAAGATAGTCATACCTGTGCTGTCGTAGAAGTGTTCCATGACATTACCAAAATTATCATCACGGAAGTGTCCACTTCCATGACGATAAATCGCGCGTCGCGTAAATGCTTTTCGTCAAGGGTGACCGACACGTGGCATCCACCGTAACGGAACGTTGTTAAGCTATCGGGTCGGGTTTTGGATCCGATAACCCGTTAACAGCCCCGACCAATGGGGATTTTCCACGTGTAAAATCATCATTGGGTGGAGGAAACACGTGTCGGCTCATCGTTGGGACAGATGTCATCCACTCATTGGACAGAAGGCGCCTATGATACGTCGACACATGGCACGGCCAATCAAGTTTAAATGGGCGGGCCCAACTAAAGGCCCACAAGATTTGGCGGCCCATAATGGGCCGCCCGATTAAAACCCACGAGATTTTGCGGACTATAATGGGCTGGCCCAGCTAAAGGCCCACAAGATTTCGTGGGCCATAATAAACGGCCAGGTAAAGGCCCACAAGATTTTTGTGTGCCATAATGGGCCGGCCCAGGTAAAGGCCCACAAAATTCTTGCGGATCATAATGGGCCGGCCCAGCTAAAGGCCCACGAGATTTCACTGGCATTAATGGGCCAGCCCAGCTGTAGGCCCACATGATTTTGAGCACCCTAGTAGGCCGGCCCATTAACTAGCTGTCATATTTTGGGCCAAATGCCGGCCCATAATTGATCCGGTCCATTAATGGCCTGCCACGTTCCGGGCCTAGTAATGGCCCATATAAGATCCGGCCTGTTAAATGCCTCCCACTTTCTGGGCCAAATCACGGCCCAGATCAGGTCCGGCCCTTTAAGAGGCTTTGGGCTCAATTATGGCCCATATCAGATTTAGCCCGTTGACTGGACGATATGCTTTTGGGCCCACTTGCTAAAGGCCCATTTAGTAATTTGGCCTGATATTAGTTTCGGCCTGTTAAGGGCCCATTTAACATTGCGGCCCTATATTAATTTCGGCCTGTTAAAAGCCCGTCATATAGTTGGGCCTAACTACGGCCCGGTTTGCATCCGCGCTTTCATGACGATATCTGATTGGGCCAAACAAGGACCGAGACAACTTTGGCCTGTTAAAAGCCCATGAATTGATTCGCACAATCATGGGCCGGGGTCCATTTCGGGCTGCCGCCGGCCCGTGAGCTATTCGGCACATTTCAGGCCCAGCCTACTTCTCAGCCTCCTAAAAGCCCATTGAGTTTTCTTGCGAAAAGAGGGCCAGGGGTTACTCGGCCTATTAAAAGCCTAAATCTACTAGTGGGCGGTTGGCCAGGGGCCCATGATGCGGACCATACATCGTGATTGCATGACGGCCCGATTATGTCTTTGTAATTTTACGGTTTGGCGGTTTACTACGAAGACAGGATATATATACAAAAAATAACTGCAGCATCATGAATAAGAAAAAACCTAGACTATACAATAAAGAAATTACGGCATATTACATCCACTGGGCATCAAAGTTCGCCACTATGATAATAAAGCACAAGAAGACAACAGATTACATACACTGGGCATCAAAGATCGCCAACAGTGCAAATAAACACGCCGAAAAATAATATACAAAACCGACAAAGACTTCAATAGAGTTCAAGAAAGGTTAGCCTATTTGGGAGCCTGCAGACAAGCAGCTGGGCAAGATGATGAGACTGCTCTTGTTCAACACTTATATCTTCCTCACTCTGAAAGATAAACAAGCAGACATATGACAAGTTTTGCACATAAAAGTATCAGTGCTGACAATTCATCACATTTCTTACTGACGAATAAAGTGACATGATTAAAATTGCATTAACACAATATGGTATTGTTCAGGTCAAGACATGGCAGGAATTGACATTGTGAAGGAGTTGGCAGCTTCATGACACCACGGATTACGGAATCAAGAACTCATAAGTATCAATGGTTAGTGTCTTTGTCAATTTAACCCATTTCAGATTGGCAAATAAAGCGGCGGTTTAAATAATAGTAGAATGATATGACATTGTTCATAGTTAACAAATTGCAGAATATGACATTGTCTTTGTAGTGGGTAGGTTCACCACACCACGGATTACGGATGAAGAAATGAAGCATACATGCAAAGGTAAAAGAAGATCAGTTGCTCTGTATAGTTCAATTTACATGGTATGAAGAAGGAACTTGTTTGTACAACTGAAAACTTAAATTGAGAAGGACAAACTTTTGTTTATGATCTACATAATAAACTTTAAACATGCAATTTGATGCAAACACCAAAAATAAAAAGCTGTTGCAGTCATGCCTAACCAAATATACACAACAAAGTTTGAAGGCTTGAGAAGGACAAACTTACATTCTTTGGTGAAGACAGGCTCTATAACCCCCTTGTCCATGCTGACGGGGGGCCAATTCAAGAAGTTTAGCACAGAATGTTCTTCATAAGCATTGCCTTTATTCTACAATTTTTAAGAGTAAATATAGATGTGATAATATACGAAAAAATGGAGAATATTTAAGATAAGATGAAGAGTGATGCTACATAACCAAGTAGCTATAAATGTATGTGCAGCGATACAGGCAAAAGGCACATCCAAGAGCAATGCACAGCTAACTTCTTCAGTACCAACCTTATGGTAAGAGTAAATATAGATCTGATGTGTAGAAAATGGAGGGCAAAGGAAAATAAGCTGCAGAGTGATGGTACATGAACAACTACCTGTCAATATAAGTACACTGATAAAGGACAGCATGTACTTACAAGAACAATGCAGAGCTAAAAAAATTCATTGGCATTGGATATATTCTACACTAATAAACCATTCATACAGATCAGATAATTTGGAGCGAACAATTGATAAGCAAGCTATCATGCATACTGCTATCACATAATGAAACAGGTATGTATGCAAGTACAGTTATACAGGACAACAGGTACTAACAAGAGCAAAGCAGCGGGCAGCATATTTGCGATATCCTGTAGTTCTTTTCAAACCGGAATTCTTCTTCGAGCTGATTTCCTGCAAAAAAGATTTGTAAGGCACTTGCGGAAAAGTAGAAGTTCAAATTGTCATGTGATTTCATAGACAATACCTCATCCTGGGAACGAGACCAGTGCATAACAAGGTTTTTCCATTCAATGTCTTATAAATTTAGCACAGGAGACTTCACCGGAAATTCGTTTATAGACTTGCCATCAAAGTGTGATTTCCTCAGGTAACATCGACATCTTTGCAATGCTTCCTTGAAAAGCACAAGCAAGCTTTGCTCGTCATGACTATCCAGATTGACCCTCACCTAGTTACAACAATGTAATGTAAATCATTGATGTGTTCGATCAGCGAGAAAACAGGAAAATAATAACCATGAATAATAGCACTTACATGTAAGTTGGACAGGAAGATGTGAAATTGGTGTTTGTCTTCACTATAATCTTCCCATGATGGGAATATATGCACGTAGTCCCTAACAACATTGAAAGCATTGTCTTTTAAACTGGGAATAAATGGAATGGGGTTCCAATCTGCAGGAATTGGCCGTCTCTGCAGTTGGGATAGGTCTTCGGCTGGTGGACTTGCTGTACTTTTCTTTGGAGTGGGATCTTTACGTAGTAATGCGGCTGGTGCTATGGCAAATGAAATCGGTATATATTTTGCTGGAGTGCAGGTCCTGTGTGGTGGGGCTAGTGGTGTGGCCAGTGAAGTATGGGTACAGTCTGCTGGAGTCGGTCCTATGATTTGTGTCACTGGTTGTACAACCAATATAAGTGGGGCGCTGTCTGATTTCTCGGCACCACCACGTTTTTCAAGGACTTTCTTTGGTGCTCCTTCAGGTTCGGCAATCACCCTCTTCCTTTTTGATGTCTGATGCACAAGAACAACATTTGAGTGGAAAAACATGGTATGATGACAGATGGAATATGTATTGATAATGGATGGGCATAGCATCTCGAGTTATATGATGAGTAAACTAAGCAGATGGTGGTGCAACAAATTAGAAGGAATGCAAGACAACATATGCAAGATACGCGCAATCAATAAAACCTTGCCAAATTAGAACAGGCACCTTGATGGGTGAACAGGACAGGCCATCTGCCTTTGACTCCTCGAGGTTAGAATAGTCATTAGAATGATATTCTGAACAAGAATCAACAATTGGGGGCGTCTGATTTCATTGCTTCCAAAATGGCACTCAATGCCTTGGTGCCAATTTTGTAAGTCATTGCAGTGTTCCACAATATTCTTCGATGCGCGGATTACGATATTCACTGTAATTGCGTATAATATCCGAGAACCATGAAAACATAAATAGTTGTGAGATTATCTTTGTAATGTAGATGATATTCTAATATAGGGGCGCCCAGTAAACACTTATGTGCTATCACGGATTACGATGAGAGAGCTCATGTGTGCTGTAATATCGTGCGTGCATTTATATAATCTGGCACAAGTACACAAAATAATAGGCTCCAGAAGTAAGGATAGCTGGCAGATGATAGGTTCATAATATACTATATAGATAGTTTATTGCAAAACCATGAAAACAAGAGCACACAGCAACTAGGCAGATCATAGTGTACATAACAGGGGTACACCATAACCACGATATATAAATCTGGAAAGTGGAACTGGCTTGAAAATACGGTGTTGTATTGCCGCTAGTAATTGAAAGCCTATCGGTCGCGTACAGGCCAGCACTATCGAACATGGTAAAGAAGAGCAAGCAGATTTTGGATAATAAAATGGTGGTTGCGCAGTGCCCACACATGATGAACCAGAGCGCATTAAGAATGCAACTCCCAGCTGTCTCTCGACCATTTCAGGCGGTTGGATGAAGATCCTACGTCTCCTAACCCTTCTTCTTCCTCGTCTGTGATTCTTCCCATACAGAACACCGCACGGGCCGCCAGCCGGACCACCGGCCCCCACCGCCTGTGTTCCTCCGCCACCCCCACACCCCACCTGCGTCAAGTTTTCTTCGTTCGGCGAGGCCCCACAACCACCCGAGCCCCTTGGATCGCACCGGCGAACTCCGGCGAGCTCCGAAAAATCGACTGACCCAATTTTGAAATTTAGTCTACTGTGATTTAACTAGTGTGGAATATAAAAGGGGAAAACCATAAGCATTGGGTGTATAGTGTTGAGCGTGCCATGGCGGATCTGAAGGTGCAAACCGGACAAAGGCAACTTCGCAACGAAGACAAGAAATCAGAGTAAAGCAGTGGCGATCTATTTTCTTGTTACGATAAATAAGTTGAGCAGATATGAAAGAGTACCGCCTCTGGTGCGATGGCTGTCGGCGGCGTGGAACCAGATCTAGGAGGGTAGACGGTGGCGACGGGGCGCGGTGGACGAGACGGTCGTAGGAGCGGCGCCGGCAAGGTCGACGACGGCGGGGATGAAGCGAGAGGACGGGATGCAAGGATCCCGGTCCGAAGGCGTGGATGAGAGAGGTTGATCTCTTGTAATGGACGACGGCGTCGGGGTATCAGCTCCGGCATGGTGTAGGAGGACGGCGGTGGATGGGGTGGCGGACAGAGGAGGGTAGGGGTGGAGAGGGTGTTTTGGCGCCCACGGAGTACGAATGGGGAAAAGGGAGGTAGAGAGGAAGGGGGGGGGACCATGTAGTCAGGGCGCGCTTGTCTGAAGTGGGAGGGAAGTTACAAACTTATCCACCGTTTCAAATTTCTACTACATCACAGCTACATTAGTCGGTTGGGGATAGGACGGTAATCTCGCATACACCGAATATTTGCCGACGAGAGTTTGTTTTTGGCGCCCACCGTGTATGAATATGAATCGGGGAGGGAGTCGATTTCGGCCGAGGGCACACAGTGTTTTGGCGCCCACCATGTATGAATCCGGGTGAGAGGCGGCTACGTCACGTTTGGGTGAAATTACAAACCTACCCCTATCGAAACCTATAGAAATCCAGCAGATAGGCTTTGCGCGGTAGGGATAGGCAGTAGTGATTTCCATCTCGCAGATTTTGGTTTGGTGATTCTTGCAACTTTCCCCGCTTCGTTCAAATTTTGCACAGTGCATGTTTACCGTGCCAACTCAATTCGAATCCCGTTTGTATTCTACTATTTTTTTTCGGGCGGGATCCATTTTCAGTTGGAATTACATTCTATATACATCATTTTTTTACATATATACTTTCAAAAGCACAACACCATTTATACATAAATATGGTTAACAAATGGCATGATCTCAGATTCATAAGGTTGTATCCATCAATTTGGATTTTCAAATATTTGAAACCACTTTATGTTGAAATCCAATGTATGCATTCCTCGCTAACTGTCTCCAATTAATGTGTGTTTCATGCGGGTTTTTTTTTACTTCTCAAACATGTATAATGTGTTTCACACACGCAACATATAGTGTAATCCCGTTTAGACACTAATTGCATATAAACCATGCATTGTTTGTAATTGAAGAATCTATGGATCACCAATATTGATAAACTATATAACATTACACGTGTGCCCAAATTCAAATGAATATGCATGTTTGATACACCAATTTGCGTTATGATATTATCGATGTCGTGATCTCCAGTTTAAATATTTGAATCCCTTTAATCCAGATATTCGTCTCATATAGCTATCACTCATGCTTATATAGGACTATCTCTCTGGACCTATACGCGTTCATCGTCTCCCAGGCATCTCTCGTGCTACCTATATGTCGACAATGATCTTTTATCTTCGTAACACACTGACGGTACTCTCTCCATCGACCTTCATTACTCTATCTCTCTCTAAGTATATCTCGCTCCCTGCTATGTGTCTCTAGCTATGATTCTCCATGTGGAATCTCTTTCTCTCACACAAACACAAAACTTTGTCTCGGGTTCTCATTTCTCTCAAGTATTCCCATGTGTGCCACTCGCACACCCCTCATACAGAGATGTCTTTCGCTCCTTAGATATGAGAACCTACGACTCTTCCTCTTCAATATCTCTTTCTCACACACAAACACAAACTCTGTCTCCCAGGGTCTCATATTTCTCCATTTTTCTCTTGTATGTCACTCAAACACACCCTCTCTCCCTAGAGATATCTTGCGTTCCCTCATATGTCTCTCTAGCTATCACTCTCGTTGTGAAATATCTTTCTCTCTCATGAGACACAAAACTCCGTCTCTCTGGATCTCATTTCTCTCTGATATTTGTTTGTATGTGACTCACATGCACCCTCTCTCTATCTCTCTCACACCCACACACATAACCCAGCCTTCCTGATCCACTCGATTCCTATCTCTAGCGCACACTAGCTAGCATCTTTATCTTTCTGTTTATCTGCTTCTCCATCAACCTTCTTTCTCGCCCTCACTCTTGATTCCTATCACGCACACTACATATGTTTCTCTCTACATGCATGCAGTCAAGTGCCCTCTCACACACATATATAACTTCACCCTTTGAACCACCGGACGGTCATCTCCGACACCCAAACTAACGGATGTCTCTCTAGCTAGCATCTCCGTCTCTGTATCTATCTGTAGTTTCTCCGTCAACATTTCTTTCTCGCACGGAGTCTTGCTTCCTATCACCCACACTATATATGTCTATCCATATATATGCATTTATAGGTTGATCTCTTTTGCACAATCGTTGCACCTCACCCCCTCTGGTCACCATAGATGCATGCTCCAGCCCACGCCACTATCTCTTAAAGACAAAAACGAGCTCAATTGTCGGGCCTTCTTCCCTGCATTCTCACATGCATGCATATTGTCATACCGATCCGTCTCTCCCATGTCGTTGATCTTAGGACTTATGTCTTCTTTCTTTTATCTCGATCATCTTGGCACACACACACACACATCCCACGTATACATGTATACCTCATACACATGCACATTCAAGGTCTCTATGCCTCCATACGTAGTTAATTACCCTCAATCCTAACGCCACACCGAATCGTTCTCCTCTTTTGTGCACATAACTTCCGCCTGGATGGGCAAACACACACTCACACTTAACACTCTCCTTCTAGCTGCCCCCCCGCCCGCCGCCTCTCACTCTTCCACTATATCCCCGAAACCAATAAGACCATCCCTTTGTTTAATTCCCGCCTACATGCACCATCGATATATAGTAGTCTTCTGTGTTGTCTCTCGAGCAAACACGTTCTCTCGATGTCGACTCCTCTCACGCGCACGCACCTTCTCTTCCCTCCTACATGCATTTTCTCTCTCGCACCCCATCGTTAGTGGCCTCTGCCATACACATCACCTCTCTATGATGAAGCCATGCACACTTAAATTACATCCGCCACAGAGGACCCCGGGACACACACCCACACCCGTGCGTGCACACACACACACACACATGCACACACACACACGCACGCACCACCACCCCCACACACACACTAAGACTCCATCTCTCTCTCTCTCTCTCTCTCTCTCTCTCTCTCTTTCACACACACACACACACACACGTACCCCCCACACACACTTAGACTCCATCTCTCTCTCTCTCACACAAACTAAGACTCCATCTCTCTCTCACTCTCTCTCTCTCTCTCTCTCACACACACACCCACACACACACACTAAGACTCCATCTCACACACACATGCTCTAGGCGGAGCATTTGTTCCTACCACCCTTCATCCAACCTTACCCTTATGATAAACAATCACCTTTATTTACTTGCATAACATGGACAGATTCCACTTTACTTTAGTAGTCAGCAAACTTATCATCTGTATACCCTTATAAAAACGAGTTGGCGATGATGGTGTGCACCGCCATCTTATGTCTGAGACCGTATGATCTATATCTGACAGATATGAAGCAAACTATGGTAATTTTACAAAAGATACCCGCACCTCTCTCCACATCATTATCTCCCACAACCTCATTGCCCAGCAATTAAAAAAGTAATAAGTCTCTGGAACAAACTAGCACGCATGGTGGCCGCTGCCGCCTGCCGGCGCCGTCCATCCCCATGTCTCCGCCCATTCCGACCACCAGTCACCACCATGCTCCACTCCTCCTCGCCTTCTCTCATCTTTCATTTTTTCGATGACATTCTCGAGATACCAGTTTTCCGATAAAATTCTCGAGATATCATTAGTTTTTACACATGGGATTACTCCTGCATGGGTCAATCACAACAGGTGTTTTGTAAAAAAAATGCATATTGATGTTCCGTGCAATGCACGAGAATCTTGCTTGTAATTATATAACGCAAATCATGAGCAGGAAGTGACATTTTTTAACACAACCACGTTAACATGGCCACGTAAATCACGAGCAGGAAGGAGAAGGGAAGCGGGCTGTGGAGTAACGTTTTTACCACAATTTCTTAGGAAACTGAGTGCAATAATTGAGTAGTTTTGCAAACTACCAGTACTACACCTGAAACGGTTTAAGACCTATACTCGCTTGCCGGTAGCGCTTCCGTGTAAACGGTCAGCGTCGCCTGGAAGCGTCGATCTGCCGCGTGTCTGCGCGACGAATGCGGAGGCGACCTCTCACTGGCGTCGGCTTTGAAGTGGCGCGACGGCTGAGAGAGCGTCGCTTCCCGGTGCACGCGACTGCTCCGTGTCGAGACTGGCCATAGGCCCTGTTTGGATCCATGGGTTACAGTTAGTTTGAGCTAGTTGGGGCTCAAATAGCCCTAAAGTATCCAAGCATGAGGGTTTAAATTGGAGCAAGTTGCACCGAACCCACCAAAAAAAACCTAATCCACCCAAGAGGTGCTAACTGGAGATAGTTCTTATTGGGACCACTGAAAAATCACATTTCTCTCTCCATGAAGTGCATTTATTGTCAATCTAACCCTGTCACCCAAACACCTCTTTGGCTACAGTTAGTTCAGGGTTAGTCATGAGTTAGTCTAACCTCTAGCTAAGTTAGAGTATCAAACAGGAGCAAGATAGGACATGCAAGTTGCTCAAAGCATACAGCAAATTAAATGCGTGAAAGCATTTTTCTTTTTGAAAGCGGAACGTGAAAGGAATTTTTCTAGAATGCTCTTGGCATGTCGCTAACATGTGTTAGTTAACTGACCTCAATAGACGGCAGAAACGCCAGCCCGCCACACTTTGATAGCAGCACTGCTACAGGTACGATATTTTGGAGCCGATCTGCGCACGACACAAGATCGTAGCCATGCATGCCATTTGTTTAGTGGGCCGCAACCGTTGATCACGACTGCCGTGCGACTTTCTTGCGCCAAGTATCGTCTGCACAGTACTTCCGCTTTGATAGAGACGAGGAGGGAGAAGCGTCTGTCTTTGGATTACTAGAGATAGGTGTCGCCTGAAGCCAAGAAATATGGTGATAGCGTGGGTTAGCCATGTACTAGTATGATGTAACTACACTTTGGGCTGCCGTGTTTCGTACTCTTCCAGTCCACTGTGGAGATGATTGGTTAATTTTATATCGCTGAATAATATTAAATATTATGAGTGCAGACGCTCCACCACGAGGTTCCTTGCTCCACCACGAAATATTAATGAATTTCGTCCAGTTTGTAGGACAAGTTTTTGAAATGTAATGAATTTCATCTGGTTAATTTCATCCGGTTAATTTGAAATTTGCTTTGTTTGCATGAATTTCGTCCGGTTAGTTCATATAGTTGTCGAAAGGTATGCGGGCAGCATCGGATGGCATCCATCAGTGTACTCGGACAGATGCCGGTGTAAATTTGTGGGCCAGCGCTGGATATGCCCTAACTATCATGCTATAATCGCTAACAATCCTCCATTATTTGGCAGGGAACAGTTATCCCTCGATCAAAATCAGATCCGCGGTGTTTCGCACTCCTCCAGCGTAAGATTGTAAACTCTTGCTTACATAAAAATTGAGCAAGTGGACGGCACTGTAGCACGTCATATCACTCGAACTAGCCCGCCTAACGAGCGGGAAAGCACCGCCCTTGTCATTTTGTTCTGGATTTCTATCGATCGATCGCGTGAAAATGTTACGCTTCGCAAGTACTAAAGGAAAAGGCGGCACACTTACGACTCGTACGCGTCGCAACCCCGACAGTCCGGCTCGCACACCGCTCATCAAAGGAGACACGCGTTGTCTTGCAATTTCACTGACATGTGGGACCATAATTTAATAAACCGTCGATAGCCGAAATCTAACCGCTCGGCGGGCGTCGGCTGAGAAGAGAGAAACGGGGGAGGGAGAAGAGATCGCCCGCCCGCCGCGCACGGACTCCAAGAAATATATGGTGATAATGTGAGGTGGGCCATGCTGGAGTCCGGACCGCTTCGAGCCCGCTCTCACCGGCTGGCCCCTCAAGACGCCAAATGCCCGCTGCATGCATAGCAAGTAGTCCCCTCTTATGTGAAGGAGAGAGAGGCATTGACAAAGTCAAGGAGTAACAGTGGAGACAATAGCTTTCATCAAAAATAAACAATGAATACTCGTTGCTCGTCCTCTATATTGGAAAGAATACTTTCATTCGCCGACATGTGGGACATCGACCATCCTGGTCCACCTACCATGCACAAAATTATCCTGGTCTACCCCGGTCGTATTGCATGCCCAACCTTTCCCACCGTAAGTTGTTCGGGCGAAGGAACCATCATGACTTTGTTGAATTCCGCTTCTTCAAGAAAACTTACTATACCCGCAATACTGCTACCACACGCGAAGACTGGACGCCACCGCATTCACGTCATATCACTGAAACCCACTAGGCCAAACTAGCCCGCCTAGGTCATCTATTTTGGAACGGAGGGAGTACATCTCTGCACTGCTATGATTTTGTGTTGCACATTCTCTGTACTTTTCCTACGATTTTCCTACCCTATGAAGCAAATGAGGCCTGAATGTATGTCGACTATTGTCTGATCGATCGCTAAGCCTACAATTTTAGGAGCTAGGGCTATTGGTCGATCGACGAGGGATAAGTATAAGCGTACCACGAGCTCATCAGCCCCAACGTTTCTCTTCGGTGAGTGTTTTGCAAGTACTATAGCTCGCATAGTAGCTAGCCTACTAACACCAAGAATCATCAAACAAGCCCTGCTGATATGATAAACAGTTCAAACATACATCTAAGCATGCCATATATTACATCAAAAGCTGGTGAGGATACATATGTTTCCATAACTCGGAGAGGGTTCGCATGATTCATCGCATGATTCACTATCAAAATGTAAGTAGCAAGATCCGCCCACACAAGACAATTGCACTAGCCCTAAGATGGTTTGATAACACGCATCGTTACGGTAATTAAACACGTATGCGATGCAAACACCCGTATGATTAGCGCGACCAACTATTTCTTGTCATCGATCTCTCCGCAATGACCACATCGGACAGCGGCATGGGAATCGATTTCTGGGGCGATGTCCACATGACTGACCGCGACATCGGAATCGATCTCTGGGGCGATGTCCATAGGATGGACAGCGGTATCGGAGTCGATCTCCGGGGCGATGCCAACAGGAAGGGCCACGACATCGGAATCATCAAGGACAACCACCGGCACCTGCACAACACTAACATATTAGCAAGCACATTGCAAATAATCAAAAAGCAAGCACATTGCAAATAATCAAAAACCACAACTATGGTAATAAGCCATTATTTTTACCTTGTGCAGCTCACAGGATCTCATCCCTCAGGGGCCATCTCCTCGTCCTCAATGGGAGCCATCACCTTGCCAGGGGAATACTGCTTCTCAACGGCGACTATCTCCTCAAACTCGGTCTTGAGCCTCACATAGGTGGCAATCAGAGCTCCTGGGGTAGGCACGGTGGGGCCCTTGCTGTTCTTCCAACTTTCTTTGAGGAGTCCGTGCATAGCGTCCTCAACTCTTTGGCCGGTGCTTGTTTCTTGGAGTTCTTCGTCTCCATGGGTTGGCCCGCCAACATGGTCAACTCGTTGGTCGGTGCTTGCTTCACGGAGATCATTGTCTCCAATGGGTTGTCCGCCGCAACTCTTTGCCTAGTGCTCCGTGATCCATCAATGAACCGACAAACAAAAAGCAATCGAAAGGAAACCACAATCGCAATGAAAGCGGGAAAAGAATAGGATGTGAGAATCGGTCGATTGCTTCGCAAAAAGATGATTATTGGAACGAAAATATAGCAGCATAATCGATTCGCCCACCTTTCCTTCGTCGGTAGAGAAGAAAAATGGCGTAAGTGAGTAGCACAGGTGAGGTTTTCTTCAAGAAAGGGAAGAAAGGGCTTGAACGAGCATTCCAATGAAATGATGGTTGCTTCGTCCGGTCAACTTGGAGGCCACCTTAACACTCTTGGTAAAGGTGTGGGTTTTGTGATATGACGGGTCATGACGGCCACACCGGGAGACAGTGAGTCTCATTGTAGCACCTCGCTATGATTTGGTGGATGGCACGGGCCGGATGCTTTGAAATGTCATTAACTTGATTTTAGTCTCTTTAGTATTTGGATCCAAGCATGGATGAGGCTAACAAGTTTTAGTCCCACTACTTTTAGTCATGAGACTAAAACGTATCAAAGCACTCTCTCAGGCTGGTCATAGTGGGGAGTAACTTAGACTAGTGTCATGCATATGACACTAGTGTAAGTTACTACTCCCTCCTTTCCGGTTTATAAGGCTCAATTCAAAACTCTCAACAACCAAGGTAGATGGTGAGTGGTGGAATACTTTTTGTAGTTTGCAAAAGCACCCAATTAATGCTCTTGTTTTCCTCAAAAAAGTATGTTTACCAATGCATTAATTGCAATGAATGCATGCATAAATTACATGCATTGGTCAATTTTCTCTTAGTACTTGCATGCAATGATTTAATGCACCTTGAAATCTGAACATGTGATTGGGAACAACCAAATTGAGCTTTATAAAATGGAAAATCGAAAATTTTAAGATAAGCCCTATAAACCGCAAAGGAGGGAGTACCTCCATAGTGCAAAGTAACATAGTAGTAGTACCATAGATTGCTTCATTTATTATCGCATAGACTCATTTTGCCTCGGAAAGCGCTATGTTACAGTAACATATTATGTTACCACAAGCACCTCTTTCCTTATTAAATACTTGCCACATAAGAAAAATTGTCTTGGGATGTGTTAAGTTACTACCTAAGTTACTCCCACTATGGCTAGCCTCAATATTGTGCACATGACCAAAGGCGGAGAGGAAAACGAGAGAACTACGTAATTAATGCATGAGTTTAATTAGGGTAGTTTTGTAAAGTACGAGATACATTCGTCCAATCGCAAAATGCCTTGGTTCATGAGATTTGAGATTTGATCCCTATAAACCGGAGGGGAGGGGGTACTGCACACGGTGTAGTCTTGTCACTTGTTTTTGTTAGCCGAAGTCTAGTCACTTGTTGAAATCTCTAGAAAGGCAAATACTCCTTTCCGGTTTACAGGTCTATACAACTCCCTCCGTCTAGGTATGTAAGTCATCTTCCGAAAACCAAATAGTCCCAAAAACTTAGGCACGGTGCATTAACTTCTACCTTGTTTCTTGTTTCTTGACATACGTATCAACCAATAAGAGATGAGAGGTGTGCATGCTTTTAATGACTTGCAATGGCTAGTTCATTGCATGGAATGCTATTAATTAGCAAATAAACATTGGTGACCCCAGGAGGAAACGGTGCTAAGCGCGTGGACCTATGCAGAATGAGTATCAACCAATGGATAATGGAGTTTAATTGTTAAACAATAGCAATTTTGTCTCATGCAAGAGCCTGGCTAGTACTCCAAGGAACCGCACCACGCGAGCGTTCACAACTGCCACGTTCGGTTTGCACTTGGCTCTTCGCCTCTTCGAGAAGACGAACAATGATGTTACCCCTACTTCTACAAAGATCGAACCCGGTCTTTGCATGTCCGCCCACCTCGTGCGGGAGGGATAGCGTGTATCGAAAGATTCTACTTACTGCTCCAGCCTTTGCGTCTATGATAGGTGGGCCCAACAGGAGGTTGGCCCACCTGTCATGCAGCCAAAGCGAGTGCAATCAAGGCACCGGAGCTCGATCCGCGAGGAGAGGGCGTCGTAGTAATCAAATTTCTCGGGCTTGTACGAGTTGACGCGACACATCAAAGCAATGCATTCGATAAAACTCTTTTTACACATTTCAAATGGGCTACTTCGTATGTAGGAGTAGACATATTATGCTTCGTATGTACTCCCTCCGTTCCAAAATATAAGTCTTTTTAGAGATTTCACTATGAACTGGAGTACATACGAAACAAAATGAGTGAATCTACACTCTAAAATATGTCTATATACATCTGTATGTAGTTTGAAGTGGAATCCCTAAAAAGACTTACATTTAGGAACGGAGGGAGTAGTCACTTGTTGCAATCTCTAAAAAGACTTATATTTGGAAATGGAGGGAGTACAACGCATGCATGCATGCCGTGACTTTCCTTTTGATACTTGCATGTGTTGATTTGATGCACCTTGCCAAATTTTGACTATAAATTTAACTAACCAAATTTTCATGCATATCACAAAAAATCACGGGGCTATTTCGATTGTGACTATGTTTGTCTTATGTTGCCACATTATTTTTCCCACACTTGCCACACTTGCCTAACCTGAGTTGCTCAAATTGTTAGACACACTTTGGCTTGCCTAAGGGAATCTTGCCACAATTTTTGTGTCTATGACATGTGGGGTTCACTGCTAATAAAAAAAATCTTGTCTTAGGTGTGGCTAATAAAAAAGACTTATATTTAGGAACGGAGGGAGTAGAAAATATAAATAATAATGCATATTGGGGCAACCCACGTTTCCGCTAATTTTAGCCGTGGGCTTGTTCACAATTTTTACGAGGGGGTGGTTGTTCATTTAATGGAGGGACTTGTAGTACTACCAGACTTGAACGATACAAAGTGCGACCTGGCACACCGTAACACCACTTGGAACAAGCGGGTAGCTATCTCAAAAAACAATCAACAACTAAAAAAACCGTGACCTGGCATGTAAGTATAGTACACAATTTTAAACGATTGTTTTAATGGAGTGAAAAAGGAAAACTACCCCACTACTTATATATAGGCCGGAGCCTCCGCGGTTGCTTGCTAGGGCTGCTCTATTCACACACTCTCATCCTCTCCAGATCTAAACAAGATAGGGGTAGTAACCCTGTCTTTCTCCCTTCAAAAAACACTGGCTTTCTATCCTCACCGCTGGTTACAGATCCGGACGTATCCCCCTCCGCCGGTGAAGGGGAGGAGGGGCAGCATTTGGGCTGTTGTCGACAGCGAGGGAGGAGACCCACTGCCAGCCGCACCGTTATCTCTGGCTTAGCGCTGGCGCGGGAGGTCCTCCGATCCCTTCGTCGTTGCCTGTGGGCGGATCCGGCCTCCCGCCCACCTATCCACATCCCGACGACCTTCGTATATCTTCGTTCGAAACCGCCTTAGCTCTACTTCCCTAGCTTGCTACGTCATTTGCAAGTGCATCATTTCTACCTCTCAGCCCCTCTCGATCGGATGGTCCAACGTCACCTATTTTTTTCTTCTATTGTTAGAGGTAAAGCTACTTCATGGAGTCGAATCTTGTACTCCCTCCGTCAAAAAATACTTTTCATTGAAATAAAGTGGGGGTGGGGGAATTTAGTATGTACATCGGACTTGGTACAAACAGGAAGGAAAGGGGATGAAAGTAGTACATTCTGGTCATCCAACCGGTCTCTTGGTCGAAAAGGGAAATATAGGGGTAACGCTGTACACAGTGGTATGACGAGGACTAGATTTGCTATCCACACATAGGAGTAGGTGGCTAGAGTGAACAAAAATGGGACCAACCCAGATATGTTTCTTGGATGTTTGTTTCTCGGGGCAACAAACTATGAATCACCACTTTATGCCCCTGTTTACGTACATGGTGATGTCTTCTTTGGTGCACCTTGTCCCATGCCCTTATACCAAATATTTAGGCTCCGGTCGGAATAAAGGGGCAGAAAACATAGGTCTTGATGAAAATAGAGGAATAGGAAAGGAATGTAGGTATAAAACTATGGAACAGTGAACCGGAGGAAACTCTCAAGAGAATGTGTTCGGATGGACTACGAAATGTACAGATTTGTTTTTTAGAGTAGCATGCTTGGCAGTAGGAGATGCTATTTGTTTATTCAGCTGCACAGTGACTACTCTTGTCCTCACCTCACGTACCACACATAGGTTGATTTTTATTTCGCAAACACAGCACAACAACCTGTATAACGCATGGCAGCGGCGCTGCCTCGGGCTTCCGCCCAAAAAATGAGCAGCGTGGATGTTTCTAATCCGATGGAATCAGTACTACCAGACCAGCTTTCCTATGAAACACTATTCACCTTTCCCGTGTTCTGAACGGTTGGAAGGGAAAGAATACGGTAGGAATTGTGTTCCTACAAAAATCCTGTACCAAACCTGTGAACCGAACGCAGGCTTAGCTGTTCTTAATATAATGTCCCTGGTAAAAATGAAGCCATGCCACTGTTTTTTCCTGTAATTGTTTGAGAATCTGACAAGTTTAGCCAAATGTTTTTGCCTGTAATTGTTTGAGACTCTAATTGTTTCCTCTGTGCCTTTTTGTGCAAACAGGGATATCCAATTCAACTGGTGAGGAGAAAGAGAAACATAGCATGAAGAGGAAGAAGAAGAAGAATAAACAATGCCAAGGCGATCTTGCTGAAGCCAGAGGCCTCGGTCGAGGCTATTTAAGGGCTTCGGCAACGACTACCTTACATGTGAGACGATCCTCCAGGGAGCCCTTCCACTTCTGTTGTCTCACTTAATTAATTAGGAGCACTTAAGTACCACTAATTTATTACTACCTAATTTTCCTGTTCGAGTTAAACAAATCTTTAGTAGGACCCTATGCTGAATCATGTACGTGTGAGTGTTTGTCTATGGAGGTGAATCATGTGGTGGAGCAGGGAGGGAATATTATTAGTGTCATGACATAATAGTGCTATTGTTTTGCATGTCAATTTATTGCCATTGGTTCAATGAGGCAATGTTTTGCGTATTGTCCATCATGAATTTGATGCTACTGTTTGAGTAATATGCTAATGTCTTCCTATCCTTTCTCACTAAGTTAATGAAGGTTTCACCTTGTTCCTACTTGTGCAAACAGGGATCATGTTGTGCCAATCATACATTTTAGTGGAACTACACAAGACAATACAATGAATCGTATCCCCGATTGCTTTAACTCTGCTGGAAGTTCTTGATAATCTTTCGATATAATCTCAAAGATCGGTAAACAAGAGTGATTTCAACCATACATTTGAAGTGCACAAAAATATATACTATTGTGTGATTCCAGTGAGTTCTTTATCATCTCTTATGGGACTACATGAATAAGCTTTTTTCTCAGGTTGGTACGAGCCTAAGGCCTTCATCTATATTAGTTTGTTGTCATCTCTATTTGTATCGTGCTACTGTCATGAGAAACTCCTTTATCTTTGCACTTTTAAGTTTTGCAACCTATGATAAATTGCAATGCTTTGAGTGTTGAGTTGAGCTAATTGGCACTGATTAAATAAACTAATACCTCTCTTTAAATAAGACTACTATGTTGCTAACTTTACCATTAAGATAATGAGGGTGCTTCTATTTTTAGTGTATGTTTCATAAACTAGTCCCACTATTATAGTAATCTCACTCTCTCAATATATGTGCCAACAGGGATGCTCGATTTTGGTGGAACTGCACAAAAACTTTGGGTGCTTCATTGCCTCGACAGCTTTAAATGCGTTTCCTATCGATCGCTAATATCCGCTTGCTTTCTTCCTTTCTTTGTCGATCGCTTGGCTTATCTCGGCTTCCAGTCAAAGGAAATAGTAATTGATATGCTGCCTCACACAGGTTGGTACTGGTCTTTATCCTGATTATTGTGCCTGTCATATGTATAGGTAATTTGGTATTGTGCTACTGTTTTCCGATTTCATAAAGGAGTAATTTGGAGCCTGAACTCGCAGGCAAATCATTACATCGGGTGATTTCAGTAGAACTGCACAAAATGATCCGATGGACAGGTACTTATGCTGCTGCTATGTACTCCAAAGTTCACTCAGACAAGCATCAACGTTGACAAGAAGTGCCTATATTCATTCGAGTATCAACCGGCGTCAACCAATTGTCAAACTCCAAGTATTAGGAGAGTGAACGCCAAAAATATTGCTTGGTGCATAGCCCAGAAAAACGCAGTCCAGTCTTTGGTCCCAAATTGTGCCTTTTGGTTATCGGCACATATGGTAGTGAACTATATGGCATGGAGTCTAAAGATTCCAGACAAGTTGGTTGACGTGTATATTCATCTGGGACTTAATCAGCCTGCACGCCAAAGATGCTCCATTTCAGTTGAACTGCACAAAAAATTTGGGTGGTTCATTTTCTCAACCGCCTCCTTTCTCGTCTTCAATGTAGAATTTTGGCGAGATACAGGACCAAGATGAGCCAGTAAACTAGTTGGATGAAAGTAGTGGCCAAGTTGCTCAAACCTCCGTCGGCACGAGGCCACTATTTGAGGATAAACCTACAAGCAAAGTTCAGATTGTCTGTGCTGCCTCTTATGTACTCGAAAGTTTACTCGTACAAGAACTAATTTTAGAAAGAAGTACCTCTGATTGAACACCATTTACCAGTCTGTACCCTAGGTAATTAAAGTTCGTCCATGGATCATATTGGCTGTGATCTCAATCATTTAGATGCATAAACATCTTGAACATGTGTATATCTGAATCTTTTGTGAATTATGTATGAATATTGTTGTGTGATCTATCAATCATTTAGATGCATAGATATGCTTTGAGCTTGTGTATATATGAATCTTTTGAGTTGTTGATAGTGAATGTTGGCTATGAATATGAACGTGTCCTGTGAACCTGAGTTTGATATGAATTGCAATGAACCCGATTATAACCCTTTTCCTCCTCTCAATCTGCGACTCCACCGCCGCGTTTTCCCATCTTCGAAGTCGTTCCCGTCCAGGGCCTAAATAAATCATCCACCGCCTTGCTGTGTTCGGTCTTGGCGTGGTCAAAAACGAGTCATCGGAAGAGGATCTGTACATGGAGAGCTCGACGGGTGGGACCCACGAGGTCCATGGTCGCATACGCAAGGAAAGTTCCTCCTTATTAAGCTGAAAAAATGTTTCCTCCACCGATTTGGGACCCACCGGCTGTATCTTCGCACGGAAGGAAGTGCCTCCTTGTTTTGGCGAAAAAATTATTCATCCCGTTGACAGTGGGACCCATCAGATTTGGTGGTGACTTGTGGGCCTGCTAAGCGGGGCGATACGCAGGGCTTTGTCAACTTAAGCAACAAATGATTCTAGCAGCTGGACCGTTGGATGTTAATCCAACAGCCGTGCTCCTTCTTCAACCTCTGTTCTTGCTCTTGTCTCCCGTGGGAGGCACCGCGGCTGTGCTGCCGCACCCGAACCAGTGAAGTTTCCCACTCCTCTCCATCTGCGACTCCACTGCCCCGTCTTCCCCATCTCCGGGTCGTTCCAGTCTGGGTGCGCTCGGCACGGTGTGGTCAACATGGTCAACAACCGAGAGTCATCGGAAGATGACTGTATGTGAGAGGCTGACAGTGGGGACGCACCACGCCCATGGACGCATGCATGCAACGGAACGCGGCGAGGTCAACGTGGTCAAGGAACGACTTCCATCGGAGGTATCTTTGTCGTGGAGAGTCTCACCGGGTCCACGGCCGCAGCAAGTAAGTGCCTCCTTATTACGCTGAAAATAATGATTCCTCCAATCGGCAATTTGGGACCCACTGGACGGGCCACCGTATTTTGTGAAAAAATGTTTGCCCCCTGACTGCTGGGACCCACCTAACGGGCCACCGTATTTCGCAAAAAAAACGTCCCCACCCCCCCGCTGTCAGCTCGGACCCACCGGAAGTGCCTCCTTATTACACAAAAAAATGAATACTCCCCCTGCTAGCTGGGACCCACCTTGGTGAGAGGCTGACTTGTGGGCCTACTAAGTTGACGGGGACGAAGGGCTTTGTCAACTTAGTCAATATGAACGATTCTAGCTCCAGTGACCGTACGATGTCCATCCAACAGCCGTAGTGCTTCTTCAACCTCTGGTCTTCTTGCTCCAGCCGCCCAAACCAGCGCCGGTCGTGCCTCATGCTCCTGCCTCCCGTGGCTGGTTGTGCTGCCGCGGAGAACTCACCGCCCCTACTATTCCCACCGGTGGCCAGGCCCTGCGGCGACGGCAGCCTCACACCGCAGCCGAACCAGTGAACCCTCGTACGCCTCTCCATGTGGGCTTCCACTGCTGCGTCTTCCCCGGCTCCGCGTTTTCCCCTTCCTAGGCCTCGCCATCGTCCACCGCCGTGGTGCTCTCCGCGCGGCGTGGTCAACGTGGTCAAGGAACGACTTCCTTCGGAAGAGTACTGTACGTGGAGAGGCTGACAGCTGGGTCCACGGCCATAGCCCAGTTTTTTTGGGATTTGCCAAGTACATCGCTTTGTCAGGCCTGTTGGGCTGCAAATCTTTCAAAATGAGGAGAGCTTTCATTCGGCTGGCCGAGAAAATGGCCCATCAGTAATGAGAAATGGGTTGTACATTTTTAAAACACATCAAAGCGGCAATTAGTTTCAAATATCTTTTTTTTCATTTCGAGATTTAAATTACATTAATTTTTATGCGTGGAGAATTTGTTGGATTTTATATTGATATATATTTAGTTCTAAAATCAGTTTGAATGTGAGTCGAAATTTCGGGATTAAAAACAGTTCGGACCGCTTTTGAAATATGCAAAATTTCGTATAATTTTTTAACCGTGCCCACAATATGGGCTGTAATGCTAACAAAAGAATATGGGCTCCAAAAAAAACCTTAAGAATTAGCAAATGGGCTGTAAATTATTAGAAATAATGGCAGATGGGTTGTATGTTGTTTTCCACAGATTTGAGGCTTCCCTAAAAAAATGTTGACGCACAAGCAGTGACTATTGGATGGCCATCCAACGGCCGCCGTGCTTCTTCAATCTCTGCTCTTCCTGCTCCAGCCGCTCAAACAAGCGCCGGCGGGACTGCCTGCTCCCTCCTTCCTCATGCCGGGCCAGGTTGCCCCAAGCAGCCTCACCGCCCCACCGTACTCCCATCGCTGGCCTAGCCATCCCTCTACTCACCCACACCTGCTGTTATTCTCCGGCGACGGCAGACGAACCAGTAAACCCTCATTCATTCGTACTCCCCTCGGCGTGGGAAACAACTGCTGAGTCTTCCCTGCCTCTGTGTCGTTCCCTTCCTAGGCCTCGTCGTCGTCCACTGCCCTGGTGCTCTCGGCACGGCCTGGTCAACATGGTCAACGACTGACATGCATCTGAAGTGGATTGTACGTGGAGAGGCCGACAGCTGGGTCCATGGGCGCACGCAAGGAAATGCCTCATTATTACGCGCAAAATAATGATTCGTCCACCTGACATCAGGGACCCACCAAAAGGGCCTCAGTATTTCGCGAAAAAACGTTACCGCCGCTGACAGCATGGACCCACCTGCTATATCTTCGCATGCAAGGAAGTGCCTCCTTATTACGCACAAAAAAATGAATACTCCCCCTGTTAGCTGGGACCCAGTATAGCGGCAGGCTGACTTGTGGGCCGACTAAGTTGACGGGGACGGAGGGCTTTGTCAACTTAGTCAAAATGCACGATTCTAGCTCCAGTGACCGTACGATGTCCATCCAACGGCCGTAGTGCTTCTTCAACCTCTGGTCTTCTTGCTCCAGACGCCCAAACCAGCGACGGTCGTGCCTCGTGCTCCTGCCTCCCGTGGCCGGCTGCGATGCGGCGGAGGCCTCACCGCCCCCTACTACTCCCACCGCTGGCGAGCCATCCCTCTACTCACCCACACCCCGGTTATTCTGCGGCGGCAAGCATCACACCGCAGCGAACCAGTGAACCCTCGTACTCCTCTACGCGTGGGCATCCACTGCCGCATCTTCCCTGGCGCCGCGTCGTCCCCTTCCTAGGCCTCGCCGTCGTCCACTGCCCTGGTGCTCTCGTTGTGGCGTGGTCAACGTGGTCAAGGAACGGCTTCCATAGGACGTGGACTGTACGTGGAGAGGCTGACAGCTGGGTCCACGGCCGCAGCAAGGAAGTGCCTCCTTATTACGCGCAAAATAATTATTCCTCCACCTGACAGGAGGGACCCACCGGACGGGCCACCATATTTTGCAAAAAAACGTTTCCTCCTGACTGCTGGGACCCACCAGCTATACCTTCGCACGCAAGGAAGTGCCTGACAGTCGGGACCCACCTGGTCGAAGCGTACGTAGCGTTGTCATTCTGGTCGCGAACGTGTACATACATATATACTGGTGGATGTAGAGGCGCGCACGTGTCGTAGTAGAGGCGCCGCACGCGGTCGTAGTAGAGGCGCCGCGACGTAGCATGTACACGTCACGCATAGCGGAGAGGGTGCAAGAAAGAAAATACGGCCACGTCGCATTACACGGGCAGGTCTCTAATGCCTATCACGCATACGTACATGGCTGGGTCGGAACAGAGAAACAACGTCGTCGTCATGTTCATGGGGAGCCAACAGGCTGGGTCGGAACGAAATGCGTGGTCGTGTTCATCGGGAGGGCTTGGACGGAACAGGCGATGGAAACGAGGCCTGGCGTACCACAAAACGGAGGAAACGGACCTCCTACGGTCGAAACGGGGGTCCTGTTGATCGGGAAGGGTGTGGCGTACCGCCAAAGCGATTTAAACGGACCTCCTACGGTCGAAACGGGGGTCCGGTTGATCGGGAGGGGTGTGGCGTACCGCAAAACTGATGAAACGGACCTCCTACGGTCGAAATCAGGGTCCTGTTCATCGGGAGGGGTGTGGCGTACCGCAAAACGGGACACCACGGGATACTGTTCATCTCCACCGTCGACCTCCTCCAGCCTCCACGGGCTACCGTCGACCTCCTCCAGCCTCCACGGGCTCCTGTTCATCCAGCCTCCACCACGCCGCTACTCCACCGCTCTTGTTCAACCACCCCTCTCCACGGGCACCCTCCACCGCTTCTCGCTCATCCAGCCCTCCACACCCACGGGGTCCTGTTCGACCACCCCTCCCCGGCCACCCCTCCACTGTCTACTGTTCATCCAGCCCTCCACACCACGGGTTACTGTTCATCCAGAGGCAACGCCACCGCTCACTGTTCATCCAACCCCCCCCCCCCCAACGCTCACTAGCAGCAGTAGCGAAGGAATCGCTCCATCGAGTTCAGTTAACAATCATCCATCGATCCCTCGGGTTCAGTAACGTGTAGCCTGTAGTGCAATCGCTCGGGTTCAGTTAGAGCCCAACGCCTCGCTTGGCTTCAGTTAGAGCCAACACCTCGCACACACGCACATACATACGAGAGAAACGCGCATCGCCCCGCCCCCGACCTCCCACCGTATCCGGCAACTCCCCGAAATTTTCCTCCCCCTCGCTTCTACCACGGTTTTTTCCGTCATGGACGGCCCAAAGAATGTCATGTAGCTGCGTCTCCGGCCCGCCCAGGATGAAAAGCCCATTTTCTGTCATGATTTTTTGTCATAGAAGTAGGAGCCCACCGCATCTATGATGATACCGGGTTTTGTCACAATTATCGTCATAGAAGTGTCATATGTATGACAGAAAAAAATTCGTTCGGCCCAAAATGTCACGGATGTGTCTTTTTTCTGTAGTGTGGGGAGCAATAGCATGGGGTGAATATTCTCGTGTGTGCTTGTTTGCTTTATCACTAAGTAATTTTTATTTGTTGTTCTTAGTTTGTCTCTATCTTTAGTTATGGATATGGAACATGAAATACCAAAAAAATTAGGTGTACTTGCTACTCATGGAGATGGGGAACCTCCTAAAACCCTCGATGCTGGTTATGTGAAAGATATTATGTACTACTTTAATAATCCTGAGAAAACCCCATTCAATTATGTAATGGGAGTAACGTTGGATCAAGGTGAATACTTTAGGGATTATCGCTTAACACAAAAAGGGAAATTATTATGGGATCAAATTCATATATTGAAGTGGTATGCTTGGCAACTATGCGTGAGTTATGATTATACTTGTTGCTCTAGGATGAAGGCTCCACACCTTCCCTTTTCATGCAAATTTAATGATAATGAAACCTTAGCTTCTTGTGCTAATGGTATATATGATTACTATGATGTGGAACAAATAGAAGAATTTGTTGCTTTTATGGGTGCTTATGAAATTGAAGCTATGTGTAAAGAGTTTGAGGATTTTGATGATGTTGTTTATAGATCTGAAAATTTAGCTATCCTCAAATATTGCTATGAGAATTATAAATACAATTATGAAATTAATGCACTTATTAAGAAAGTCTCCGTTGTCCAAGAAGAGACTAATATTTTGCAGGAATCTATGGAAGAAGAAATTGATGAAACTATGAGCTCATCGGTTGAAAAAGATGAGGAGGAGAGCAAAGAACAAAAGGAGGAAGAGCGGATTGATCACCCGTGCCCACCTTCTAATGAGATTAACTCTTCAACTCATACATTGTTTAATTCCCCTTCGTGCTTACCGAAGGATGATTGCTATGATGACTTTTATGATCCCTATGATTCTTTTGAAATATCCCTTTTTGACGATGCTTGCTATGCTTGTGGCCAAGATGCCAATATGAATGATGCTTATAGAGATGAACTTGCTATAGTTCCTTATGTTAAACATGAAATTGTTGCTATTGCACCCACGCATGATAGTCCTATTATCTTTTTGAAATCTCTCGAATATACTATATCGGAGAAGTTTGCCCTTATTAAGGATTATATTGATGGGTTGCCTTTTACCGTTGCACATGATGATTTTGATAGATATAATATGCATGTGCTTGCTGCTCCTACTTGCAATTATTATGAGAGAGGAACTATATCTCCGCCTCTTTATGTTTCCAATATGATAGAATTGCAAGAAACTGTTTATACTATGCATTGGCCTTTACTATGTGTGCATGAATTGTTCTTTTATGACATGCCGATGCATAGGAAGAGAGTCAGACTTCGTTGTTGCATGATATATGTTACTTTGTGCTCACTACTAAATTACAAATCATTGTTAATTAAATTGGCTTTGATATACCTTGGGATCCGGGTGGATTCACTACTTGAGCACTATATGCCTAGCTTAATGGCTTTAAAGAAAGCGCTGCCAGGGAGACAACCCGGAAGTTTTAGAGTCATTTATTTACATTGAGTGCTTTCATATAGTTTAAAAACAACAAAAATAAAGAGGGGAACCCAAAACTTTTTCAAAAAGGAAAGTGAAAGTGAGAAAGACAAGCATTGTTGAAGTGAGAGAGCTCCTTGAACTTTGTTCATGCTCACGGCAACTTTGTGAATCTTGATTACATAAACTTTTCAACAAAAATAATTATACCCTTGTACAATTCCATTGTATTATAAAAATAATGTGCCAAGGTTTGCCTTTAGGATGTTTACAATGCTTGTTGGTTTGTACGGTGCAGGACAGAAACTTTGACTGTAGTGCGCGAATTTCTATACAAATTGTTTATTTTTCCTAATTTTGGAAGAATTTTTCAAGTATCAGAAGTATGGTGAATGTTCAGATTGCTACAGACTGTTCTGTTTTAGACAGATTCTGTTTTTGATGCATAGTTTGCTTGTTTTGATGAAACTATCAATTTATATCAGTGGATTAAGCCATGAAAAAGTTATATTACAGTATACAAAATGCAAAAACAAAATATGAATTTGTTTGCAACAGTACTTAGAGTAGTGATTTGCTTTATTATACTAACGGATCTTACAGAGTTTTCTGTTGAAGTTTTGTGTGGATGAAGTGTTCGATGATCGAGAAGGTCTCGATGTGAGAAGAAGGAAGAGAGGCAAGAGCTCAAGCTTGGGGATTCCCGAGGCACCCCAAGTAAATATTCAAGGAGACTCAAGCGTCTAAGCTTGGGGATGCTGGGGAGGCATCTCTTTCTTCAACAAGTATCGGTATGTTTTCGGATTCGTTTCGTTCATGCATTATGTGCAAGTCTAGGAGCCGTCTTTTGCAATTAGGTTTTTATTTTTCTTTTATGCACCATGCTGGTATGAGATGGTCCTTGGTTGATTTATAGAATGCTCTATGCACTTCACTTATATCTTTTGAGTATGGTTTTATAGAATGCTTCATGTGCTTCACTTATATCATTTGAAGTTTGGATTGCATGTTTCTCTTTACATAGACAACCGCTATATGTAGAATGCTCTTTTGCTTCACTTATATTTGTTAGAGCTTGGGAATATCTTTTGTAGAAAGAATTAAACTCTCTTGCTTCACTTATATCTATTTAGAGAGATGACAGGAACTGGTCATTCACATGGTTAGTCATAAAATCCTACATAAAACTTGTAGATCACTGAATATGATATGTTTGATTCCTTGCAATAGTTTTGCGATATGAAGATGGTGATATTAGAGTCGTGTGTCACGCCCAATATGCGACCCTATCCAAAAGGAACTCGACTGTCCCACCAAGGATAGACCCGCATATTGGAACGCTTTTGCAAGGTGGATAGCATTACATCAACATTACATAATAGGTGGGGATACATACATAAGGCACAAATGCCACAAGAATACATCAACATCATATACCAGATCAACATCCGACTACGGATGAAACATAAACAGAAACTCAAACAATATCCACCCTGCTAGCCCAGGCTGCCGACCTGGAGCCTATCCCCTGATCAAAGAAGAAGCAGAAGAATAACTCCAAAACAAGCAACATCACTCTCGCGTCATGATCAATGCATAACCTGTACCTGCAACTGGTGGTGTAGTAATCTGTGAGCCATGAGGACTCAGCAATCCCATTACCATGGGTATCAAGACTAGCAAAGCTTAATGGGTAAGGAAGAGGTAAAGTGGTGAGGTTGCAGCAGCGGCTAAGCATATATGGTGGCTAACATACGCAAATGAGAGCGAGAAGAGAAACAAAGGAACGGTCGTCAACTAGTAATGATCAAGAAGTGATCCTGAACTCCTACTTACGTCAGGCATAACCCGAAACCGTGTTCTCCTCTCGATCAACCCCGAAAAGAGACACTCACGATTACGCTGCGGTTGGTCTATTTTAGAAGAGTTTGCTTCGAAGTTTACTACAACCGGATATTAACAAATTCCCATCTCGCCACATAACCATGGGCACGGCTCTCGAAAGTTTATACCCTGCAGGGTGTCCCAACTTAGCCCATGATAAGCTCTCGCGATCAATGAAGGATATTCCTTCTGCCCGGGAAGACCGGATCGATCTCGGATTCGGCTACAAGACATTTCGACGAATAAAACAAGACCAGCAAATCCGACCGATGCGCCGACAATCCCGATAGGAGCTGCACATATCTCGTTCTCAGGGCAACACCGGATGAGACTAGCTACGAGTAAAACCAGACCTCGAGTTGCTCCGAGGGGGCCCCGCAGGCAGCTCGGTTCAGGCCAGCACTTAGAGAAGCACTGGCCCGGGGGGGCTAAAATAAAGATGACCCTTGGGCTCCGGTAACCCAAGGGAAAAAAGGCTGGGTGAGGCAAATGGTAAAACCAATGTTGGGCCTTGCTGGAGGAGCCTTATTCAAAGCGAACTATCAAGGGGGTCCCATAAATCACCCGACCGCGTTAGGGACGCAAAATCCGGGAACATAACACCGATATGACGGAAACTAGGACGGCAAGAGTGGAACAAAACACCAGGCATAAGGCCGAGCCTTCCACCCTTTACCAAGTATATAGATGCATTGATAATATAAGATATATTGTGATATCCCAACAAGTAAACATGTTCCAACAAGGAACAACATCTCCATGTTCCAACAAGGAACAAACTTCATCTTCACCTGCAACTAGCAACGCTATAAGAGGGGCTGAGCAAAGCGGTAACATAGCCAAACAACGGTTTGCTAGGAAGGGTGCAAAAGGTTAGAGGCTGACATGGCAATTTGGGAGGCTTGAGGAACAAGTGATAGGTAGCGCGGCATAGCGATAGAACGAAACAACTAGCATAGCAATGATAGTAGTGAGATCCAGGGTAGCGGTCATCTTGCCTGAAATCCCGCTAGGAAGAAGAACGAGTCCATGAAGAAGATGAACGGGAGTAGTCGAACGAATCCTCACAACTCCGGAATGAAACCGAAGCTAACGAGAGAAGCAATCCAGAAAGAAACAAACAACATGGTAAATGCACAAGCATAAACATGGCACGATGCACAATCAAGTATGATGCATGTCCGTTTTAATGAGGCATGGCATGGCAAAGTGCAACAAACAATGCTACAAGTAGTGGAGCTCAATATGCAACGAAGTTGCATATTGACAAAACACCACATTGACATATTTAGTTTAATCTCGTTTAGGAACACAACAATATTAAATGTTGTTAAACATGGCAAGAGGTGAAGCAACAGTAAACTACACATCTAGGCAAGTTTAAATGAGGCCGGAAACAACGAACAACAATTCCGGTAAAACCCCATATGCATATTTTAGATTTGGAACTGATCTGCCCTGAACACAATTTTAGAGTTGTTAAACATGCAAATTAATGTCACCATGTTAAGCTAGGCATTTTCTACCACATTTACATATAAAGTTTAATAAATTTGGATCTACGGTTATTTAGTTATGAAATAAATCATTTTAGCATGGCATTTAAGCAAATTTAAACAAACAACATTTTAAACATTTTAATTGTTGTTATCATGATGCGGATGACATATGCAAGTTTTAAGCAATTTTATGAAAATGTTGACAAGAGCATTATGAAGCATTTGTCGTCGTGGCGGAAACAAAAAAAGATGCCACGTCAACGACAACGGAAATGGTGCCACGGCAACATTCCGGTTCCGATAACTCGATTGAGATGTCGGTGCAAAAGAAAGTGTGAATAGCGTGCCATGCAAGATGGTGGGGTGATCCCGGTTACCGGGTTCCCACGTGTCGATGGCAAGGCAATGAGGAACGCGCAAGGAACAACTCCGACATGGTGCAAACACGGGCATCTCATACAACCCACATTCGTTCTCGTAAGGTCGTTCCGGTGGTTATACCTTCGAAGCGTGCATTTTCGAAGCGGACCGAGTTCGTCGAGGGAAGTAGTGGTACACGGGTCGTAGTGGGAAGTAGTCGTTCTAGCGACGGTAGCGGAAGTAGTGGTTCACGGACAAAGTAGTGGTTCACGTTTTGAAGAGGAACTTGACGAATCCGATGTCTCCGGGGTCGATGGTTGTGGTACATGGTCGTCGTGGTACTTGGCGAATCTGCGTAGTCGAACTTGGCGCATCCGAAAGGGTACTTGACGAAATCCACCTCGGATATAGTCGTACCCGTGTAGTCGGACTTGACAAAAAAAGGCACACCGGCTGCAGTCACGGTACTTGGTGAAAATCTGAAGATGGCCTTGGCGGATGCAAGCAGCAGCACAGGGCTGGCAGAGGCAACGCGGGACAAGGGCGAGGCGACGCCGCGGGGTTGCGGGAGGCGAAGCCACAGGGCGGCGCGGCTGCTGGGGCTCCGACGAACTCCGGCCAAACGGAGGGAACGAGCGGCGCGGGGCTCCTGCTGGGCGCAGAGGCAGCCAGACGACGCATGCGCCGAGGAGCTCCTCTCCTCGGCGCCGGGCGACGGGGACCTGATGGCGCCGGTGGAGATGCAGTGCAGCAAGCGCAGTTATTGTGGCTCCGGCGACGCGAGGCTGGGCACGAAACTTGGCGAGGCGGAGGGCAGCAGAGAAGGCCCGGCGATGCAGGCGGCGACTGGCTTGGCTCGAGTGGCACGCGGCCATGGCAAGGAGGCGAGGCAGAGGAGGGGCTCAGGCGGCGAGGAGGAGGTCGGGCGTGGTGGCGGGCGATGGGGATGGACGGAGGAGATGGGCTTGCCGGCCAGAACGACGGCACGGCGGCAGAGGAATGGGTGGCCGGAGGCGCGGCCGGTCGCCGTGCAGTGGCGCGCGGGAGGAAAAGAGAGGCCATGGATCGGGCGTGAGGAGCTGCGGAGGAGGCGCTCGGGCGGCGATGGAGGGCACGAGCGAGGGAGAGGGAGAGATCGAGAGGAGGGAGGCGAGGGGATCGAGCGCTGGGCTCTCCCTGTCGATGCGGTGTGTGGCGGCGGGCAGGGACCGAGAGGGAGAGAGATGGATCGAGGGATCGGGCAGAGCTGCGGCTAGGGTTAGAGGGGCACCGGCTGGGCTGCGGATGGGCCTAAGAGGCCGGCTAGGTTGCAGGCTGCTGGGCTCTCTTCTCCCTCTCTCTTATATTTCTAACGGAAAGCATTAGAGAGAAGGAAAATGAAGAGGGGGGGTTAGGGAAAGAAAAATGCGCAAGGGGATAATTTTCCCGGACTCGCAAAAATATGCTTGTTCCGAGAAAATAGAAAAAAACCATGATTGAAAGATTTAAATTCAAACTCATTTGATTTAAATTCAAATGATTTGAATAGGAAGTGAGGGTTGGGAAGGTCCAAAAATGTTGAGGATTTCGTGGGGCTCCGGAAAATGACGAAATAATTTATTGGACAAAGTTTGAGGTCAAGAAGTGAGATAACAAAGGCATGGGGAATTATTTTGCAAGTGTGTCAAAGGTAATTCCACATCAATGGAATATTTTATAATAGCTCCATAAATATTAGGAGGATATGTTATAAAGAGAAAACACCATGTTAATTCCTTCGATTTAAATAGATCAAAAGATCTATGCAATTTATTTAGTTGAGGTTTAAAAAAATTAAATGACATGCTGGCATGATGACATGATGCAATGCAAAAATAAATAGAGCAAGCACAAATAAAAACACACAGTGGTCACAAAATATGGAAGTCTTCTGAGCGTCGGTCTCGGGGCGTTACAACACTCCACCACTTCAAGAGGATCTCGTCCCGAGATCTAGGATGGCACCGGATAGAAAAACGGAAGAAGAAAGAGGAGGTAAAACTAAGTTGCTTCTTTGACGAACGAGTGAAACACCTAAACTTGAGAGGTTGAGCAATTTAAAAGAAAGAGTACAGCAGAGATGAACGAGATTGCAAACACTCCGTTAACAAAGAGGAACAAGGAACATTACAAGAACCTTGTAGGTTAAAAGACATAAGAAAAAGGGTTGCAAAGGACAAGAAGTACATGCAAGCACTCCAAAGAGAAACGAGGTGTACAAGGAATGATAAGGATCAATTACGACAACACTCCGTTGGAAATGGAAGATAAAGAATATGAGCTTGGCAAAATGAAAGCACTTGGATGAGACTCCGGTTAGAAGAGGAATGATAGATGTAACTCTCCGGTTAAAACAAGATAGAGAAGGAATAAGAATGATATAATTTTGGCAGCACTCCATTTGTAAATGGAAGGAATTGAACATGAACCTGAGAAGATGGGATGATACTTGATGAAATCAACAACACACTGCCTCCGGAACTATTGAAAGAATGGCACAAGGGGTAAGAAAGATTTCAGACAGCTCTCCGGTTGAGGAAGGAGGCAAAACTTGATAAAATGAGAGAACTCGAATGAAAACACGACACTCCGGCTAAACGGAGAAGCAAGGAGAAGAACATGATCTTGACAAAACAAGATGATGGGTCGAAGAGAGCAACATCACAATGCCTCCGGAAGAAATGAAAGAATGGAATGGAATGGACGAAGGGAAACAAGATCTTGAAAGAGCACGCTTACAAGAAATGCTAGAACGGAGTTGTTGGATTATCAACAACGAAAGGAACAAGCTTGTTGTGGGCTTATAGAACACATCTCAAAATTATGAGGTGACAACCCGCCACTAACGGAAACAGTTGATTGGATTAAGATCAACAAGAAGATGAAAACTTCTTTCATTGAGAGGATAGGAGGAAAACTTGGATCATTGATAAACACTATAATAGCAACATTCCTTAGGGAAGGCTTTAAGTTTTATCTATACCAAGATAACACCAACGAATAAATTGTTGGGTTGAAAAGATCTCGTGAACGAAGAGAAATGATGGATTTAAATATCTCATTCCTGACAACTTGTGAATCAAGAAACACGAAGGGAAATTGTCAAGAATGACATAACACCACCTCAAAATATAATGATAGAAAGAATTGCACTTTGGAATGCAATAAGAAGAATACTTGAACTCCTCAAAGCAAAACATGTGTTGAGCACCCTGTTTATTTTGAAGTATGGCTTGACGGATCTTAACTCCGAGAGAAATCTTGATGAACAATTGAAGAATGAAAAGAATCCTTGATGAAGCACCATGTAGAGCCTCCATGAAGAACTCCGGTAAGAAAAGGATGATAAAAGAAAGAGAAGTTGAAAACACAAGGTGAAGCCTTGCAGTGATAAGAAGAAGCTTTGAAATGATATAACCGAGAAAACTTTGAACTCCGGAAAGAAAAGATGAAGCATCTCGGACCAAGAATGTGATATGATGAACAAACTCCGGAAAGAAGAGATGAACAACTTAGAACTGAGAAATTGATACCATTACGAACTCCGGAAGAATGAATCAATCACTTGGATGAAACAAGAACAAGAATTATGTTATGCGTATCCTTCACGAATTTAGATTGATGACAAGCAACGGATTAGGCATACTACTTATTCTCATTGAAAAAGGATTGAAGAGAGATATTGCTCAACTTGGGAAGGTCTTCAACGATCCGCCGGTAGGATTCGGGAAGAACGAATGTATCTATATAATAACGAAGGAAGAGAACTCTTGAACGAACCACCGTAAGAATTGAAAATGAAAGTAGCAAAGGCACAATTCACCGTGAAGAATTAGAAAACGAATAAAGATGCTTGACAGAATTTAGATACATTAGAACGAAGAGATCATGAACTGATTAGAGGATATTTCGACGATGCACCGATGAGATTTGGAAAACAAGAGTTGAACGCTTGAATGAATAATTCTGAGATGATGGGCTCTGGAGAATCAAACTGAAAAGACTCCTGAAATGCTCCGGGTGGGTTAAAAGAATTCTCACAATCAAAAATAATTATGAGAGGATGGCATCAAGCTAGAACCATGAATCTTGAAGAGAATGGAGCAAGATTAAAGAGAAACTCTTCTTCGGTCTTCAAAATTCGAGAATGACGACGAGAAACACCACCATGAATTGTTGAGGCACTCCGAATGAAAATTAGAAAGGTTGAACCAACGATGAAAAGAATTTGAAAGATCTTGGAGAAAGACATGACTGATGAAAATTCATCCTTACATCAAACTTTGCAAAGAATTTGAGAATAACTCCGGAAAAATAGAAGAGTCAGGTAAGATCCTGGGAAAAGACACGTGGGTTAGGGCCCACTAAAGAGATAACACCGTTGGAAAGGGATGTTAAGCAGATAGATGATGCACGGAACAATTGAAATATTTGAATGAGGTGACAACCTCGAATTAATTGGAGCACAGACGAATCTCCTGAGATGTCTTGAACACTCCGGAAGGATAAACTGGCGAGAGGCGAATGAGCAAAAGGAAATATTTGAGCTGAGGGAAAGAATATGATCGACAACGAAGAAAACTTGACTTGAATCCACCGGGAAGAAAAAGAGATGATGAATGTCAAAGCGAGGCGAGAATTCACGGTTGAAATGATTGTGAAAAGACTGAAAAGGCTCGCATTTAATGAGATAGATGGTCGAGAGAGACTCGAACTCCGGGAAGAAAAGGGTGGGAGGCGGAAAACAAAGACAACTCGGGAGGGGAAACCGACGAATATCTTGAAGAGAAAACACCAGTTGAAATCATTGAGGAAAGAAAGCAAAGACTTCGCATGAGTAGGATGGATACTCGATTACGGACTCCGGTTCCGAGAAGAAGAAGGGTGGGTGGGTGGTAAAAACAAGGACAACTTCGGACAGAGAAATAACATCGATCGAAAAGAGCTGAGGATTGATCTCCCAAAGACAAAGAGGTTCGAGTCGACTTGACGAGAAAAACACCGGATGAAAAGAGCTGAGGACCAACGATCGAAAAACTAACCACGTGAACCTAAAGAAAAATTTGAAGGGAAGAGGAGTAGTTCAAAACACCTACGTCGAGGATTTCTCACCGGAGCGACGAAAGCTGAGGAGTAAAAGAAATCCTACTCTCGATATAACTAGACTCAAAACAGTTTTCTTCTAGACTCAACAACGGCCAAACTACACGATCAATCAAGGGGGCTCCTAGGGTCGGTCGAGGCTCTGATACCAACTTGTCACGCCCAATATGCGACCCTATCCAAAAGGAACTCGACGGTCCCACCAAGGATAGACCCGTATATTGGAGCGCTTTTGCAAGGTGGATATCATTACATCAACATTACATAATAGGTGGGGATACATACATAAGGCACAAATGCCACAAGAATATATCAACATCATATACCAGATCAACATCCGACTACGGATGAAACATAAACAGAAACTCAAACAATATCCACCCTGCTAGCCCAGGCTGCCGACTGGAGCCTATCCCTGATCGAAGAAGAAGCGGAAGAATAACTCCAAAACAAGCAACATCGCTCTCGCGTCATGATCAACGCATAACCTGTACTGGCAACTGGTGGTGTAGTAATCTGTGAGCCACGAGGACTCGGAATCCCATTACCATGGGTATCAAGACTAGCAAAGCTTAATGGGTAAGGAAGAGGTAAAGTGGTGAGGTTGCAGCAGCGACTAAGCATATATGGTGGCTAACATACGCAAATGAGAGCGAGAAGAGAAACAAAGGAACGGTCGTCAACTAGTAATGATCAAGAAGTGATCCTGAACTCCTACTAACGCCGAGACATAACCCGAAACCGTGTTCTCCTCTCGATCAACCCCAAAAAGAGACACTCACGGTTACGCACACGGTTGGTGTATTTTAGAAGAGTTTGCTTGAGTTTACTACAACCGGATATTAACAAATTCCCATCGCCACATAACCGCGGGCACGGCTCTCGAAAGTTTATACCTGCAGGGTGTCCCAACTTAGCCCATGATAAGCTCTCGCGATCAACGAAGGATATTCCTTCTCCCGGAAGACCCGATCAGTCTCGGAATCCGGCTACAAGACATTTCGACAAAGAATAAAACAAGACCAAAGAAGCCGCCCGATGCGCCGACAATCCCGATAGGAGCTGCACATATCTCGTTCTCAGGGCAACACCGGATGAGACTAGCTACGAGTAAAACCAGACCTCGAGTTGCTCCGAGGGGGCCCCGCAGGCAGCTCGGTTCAGGCCATCACTTAGAGAAGCACTGGCCCGGGGGGGCTAAAACAAAGATGACCCTTGGGCTCCGGTAACCCAAGGGAAAAAAAGGCTGGGTGAGGCAAATGGTAAAACCAATGTTGGGCCTTCTTTGGAGGAGTCTTATTCAAAGAGAACTGTCAAGGGGTCCCATAAATCACCCGACCGCGTTAGGGACGCAAAATCCGGGAACATAACACCGATATGACGGAAACTAGGGCGGCAAGAGTGGAACAAAACACCAGGCATAAGGCCGAGCCTTCCACCCTTTACCAAGTATATAGATGCATTAATAATATAAGATATATTGTGATATCCCAACAAGTAAACATGTTCCAAAGAAGGAACAACATCTCCATGTTCCAACAAGGAACAAACTTCATCTTCACCTGCAACTAGCAACGCTATAAGAGGGGCTGAGCAAAGCGGTAACGTAGCCAAACAACGGTTTGCTAGGAAGGGTGCAAAAGGTTAGAGGCGACATGGCAATTTGGGAGGCTTGAGGAACAAGTGATAGGTAGCGCAGCATAGCGATAGAAACGAAACAACTAGCATAGCAATGATAGTAGTGAGATCCGAGGTAGCGGTCATCTTGCACGAAATCCCGCTAGGAAGAAGAACGAGTCCATGAAGAAGATGAGCAGGGAGTAGTCGAGCGAATCCTCACAACTCCGGAATGAAACCGAAGCTAACGAGAGAAGCAATCCAGAAAGAAACAAACAACATGGTAAATGCACAAGCATAAACATGGCACGATGCACAATCAAGTATGATGCATGTCCGTTTTAATGAGGCATGGCATGGCAAAGTGCAACAAACAATGCTACAAGTTAAGTGGAGCTCAATATGCAACGAGTTGCATATTGACAAAACACCACATTGACATATTTAGTTTAATCTCGTTTAGGAAGACAACAATATTAAATGTTGTTAAACATGGCAAGAGGTGAAGCAACTTTAAACTACACATCTAGGCAAGTTTAAATGAGGCCGGAAACAACGAACAACAATTCCGGTAAAACCCCATATGCATATTTTAGATTTGGAACTGATCTGCCCTGAACACAATTTTAGAGTTGTTAAACATGAAAATTAATGTCACCATGTTAAACTAGGCATTTTCTACCCCATTTACATATAAAGTTTAATAAATTTGGAGCTACGATTATTTAGTTATGAAATAAATCATTTTAGCATGGCATTTAAGCAAATTTAAACAAACAACATTTTAAACATTTTAATTGTTGTTATCATGATGCGTATGACATATGCAAGTTTTAAGCAATTTTATGAAAATGTTGACAAGAGCATTATGAAGCATTTGTCGTCGTGGCGGAAACAAAAAAGATGCCACGGCAGCGACACGGAAATGGTGCCACGGCAACATTCCGGTTCCGATAACTCGATTGAGATGTCGGTGCAAAAGAAAGTGTGGAGAGCGTGCCATGCAAGATGGTGGGGTGATCCCGGTTACCGGGTTCCCACGTGTCGATGGCAAGGCAATGAGGAACGCGCAAGGAACAACTCGGACAAGGTGCAAACACGGGCATCTCATACAACCCACATTCATTCTCGTAAGGTCGTTCCGGCGGTTATACCTTCAAAGCGTGCATTTTCGAAGCGGACCGAGTTCGTCGAGGGAAGTAGTGGTACACGGGTCGTAGTGGGAAGTAGTCGTTCTAGCGACGGTAGTGGAAGTAGTGGTTCACGGACGAAGTAGTGGTTCATGTTTTGAAGAGGAACTTGACGAATCCGATGTCTCCGGGGTCGATGGTTGTGGTACATGGTCGTCGTGGTACTTGGCGAATCTGCGTAGTCGAACTTGGCGCATCCGAAAGGGTACTTGACGAAATCCACCTCGGATATAGTCGTACCCGTGTAGTCGGACTTGAAAAAAAAAAGGCACACCGGCTGCGATCCACGGTACTTGGTGAAAATCTGAAGATGGCCTTGGCGGATGCAAGCAGCAAAGACAGGCTGGCAGAGGCAACGGGACAAGGGCGAGGCGACGCCAGAGGGTTGCGGGAGGCGGTTACAGGCGCGCGGCTGCTGGGCTCACGAACTCCGGCCAAACAGAGGGAACGAAGCGGCGCTGAGGCTCCTGCTGGGCGCAGAGGACGACGGACGCAGCGCAGGTGCTCGAGGAGCTCCTCTCCTCGAGCGCCGGGCGACAAGGACTGGCGCCGGTGGAGATGCAGGCAGCAAGCCAGGCACAGGCTCCGGCGACGCGGAGGCTGGGCACGGAACTTGGCGAGGCGGAGGGCAGCAGAGAAGGCCTGGCGATGCAGGGCGGCGACCTGCTGGCTCGAGTGGCACGCGGCCATGGCAAGGAGGCGAGGCGAGGAGGGCTCAGGCGGCGAGGAGGAGGTCGGGCGTGGTAAGCGGGCGATGGGGATGGACGGAGGAGATGGGCTCGCCGGCCGTAACGACGGCACGGGCGGCAGAGGAATGGGTGGCCGGAGGCCGGTCGCCGTCTGCAAAGGGCACGCGGGAGGAAAAGAGAGGCCATGGATCGGGCGTGAGGAGGCTGCGGAGGAGGCGCTCGGGCGGCGATGGAGGGCACGAGCGAGGGAGAGGGAGAGATCGAGAGGAGGGAGGCGAGGGATCGAGGCTGGGCTCTCCTGTCGATGCGTGTGGCGGGCAGGGACCGAGAGGGAGAGAGATGGATCGAGGGGATCGGGCAGAGCTGCGGCTAGGGTTAGAGGGGCACCGGCTGGGCTGCGGATGGGCCTAAGAGGCCGGCTAGGTTGCAGGCTGCTGGGCTCTCTTCTCCCTCTCTCTTATATTTCTAACAGAAAGCATTAGAGAGAAGGAAAATGAAGAGGGGGGTTAGGGAAAGAAAATGCGCAAGGGGATAATTTTCCCGGACTCGCAAAAATATGCTTATTCCGAAAATAGAAAAAGCCATGATTGAAAGATTTAAATTCAAACTCATTTGATTTAAATTCAAATGATTTGAATAGGAAGTGAGGGTTGGGAAGGTCCAAAATGTTGAGGATTTCGGTGGGGCTCCGAAAATGACGAAATAATTTATTGGACAAAGTTTGAGGTCAAGAAGTGAGATAACAAAGGCATGGGGAATTATTTTGCAAGTGTGTCAAAGGTAATTCCACATCAATGGAATATTTTATAATAGCTCCATAAATATTAGGAGGATATGTTATAAAGAGAAAACACCATGTGAATTCCCTCGATTTAAATAGATCAAAAGATCTATGCAGTTTATTTAGTTGAGGTTTTTAAAAAAATTAAATGACATGCTGGCATGATGACATGATGCAATGCAAAAATAAATAGAGCAAGCACAAATAAAAACACACAGAGGTCACAAAATATGGAAGTCTTCTGACCGTCGGTCTCGGGGCGTTACATCGTGCTAGTTGAGTAATTGTGAAATTGAGAAATAGTTGTGTTGAGGTTTGCATGTCCCGTAGCATGCACGTATGGTGAACCGTTATGTAACGAAGTCGGAGCATGAGGTGTTTATTGATTGCTTTCCTTATGAGTGGCGGTCGGGGACGAGTGATGGTCTTTTCCTACCAATCTATCCCCCTCGGAGCATGCGCGTAGTACTTTGTTTCGATGACTAATAGATTTTTGCAATAAGTACGTGAGTTCTTTATGACTAATGTTGAGTCCATGGATTATACGCACTCTTACCCTTCCATCATTGCTAGCCTCTTGATTGCAGTGCATTGCCCTTTCTCACCTCGAGAGTTGGTGCAAACTTCGCGGTGCATCCAAACCCCGTGATACGATCGCTCTGTCACACATAAGCCTCATTATATCTTCCTCAAAACAGCCACCATACCTACCTATCATGGCATTTCCATAGCCATTCCGAGATATATTGCCATGCAACTTTCATCATCATCATATACATGACTTGAGCATTCATTGTCATTTTGCTTTGCATGATCGTAAGATAGCTAGCATGATGTTTTCATGGCTTGTCCGTTTTTTTTTGTCATTGCTACGCTAGATCATTGCACATCCCGGTACACAGCCAGAGGCATTCATATAGAGTCATATCTTTGTTCTAGTATCGAGTTGTAATATCGAGTTGTAAGTAAATAAAAGTGTGATGATCACATTATTAGAACATTGCCCCAAACAAAAAAAAGAGGCCAAAGAAGCCTAAATAAAAAATGGGGACAAAGAAGCCCGCAAAAAAAAAGAAAAAAAAAAGAAAATAAATAAAAAGGGGCAATGTTACTATCTCTTTTTCCACACTTGTGCTTCAAAGTAGCACCATGTTCTTCATGTAGTGAGTCTCATATCTTGTGCTTCAAAGTAGCCCCATGTTCTTCATATAGATTATCTCCTACGTTGTCACTTTCATATACTAGTGGGAATTTTCATTATAGAACTTGGCTTGTATATTCCAACGATGGGCTTCCTCAAATGCCCTAGGTCTTCATGAGCAAGCAAGTTGGATGCACACCCACTTAGTTTCAGTTTGAGCTTTCATACACTTACAGCTCTTAGTGCATCCGTTGCATGGCAATCCCTACTCCTCACATTGATATCTATTAATGGGCATCTCCATAGCCCGTTGATATGCCTAGTTGACGTGAGACTTTCTCCTTTTTTGTCTTCTCCACATAACCCCACCATCATATTCTATTCCACCTATAGTGCTATGTCCATGGCTCATGCTCATGTATTGCATGAAAGTTGAAAAGGTTTGAGAACGTCAAAAGTATGAAACAATTTCTTGGCTTGTCATCGGGGTTGTGCATGATGTGAATGCTTTGTGTGGTGAAGATGGAGCATAGCCAGACTATATGATTTTGTAGGGATGAGCTTTCTTTGGCTATGTTATTTCAATAAGAAATAATTGCTTGGTTGGTATGCTTGAAGTATTATTGTTTTTATGTCAAAAGATAGAATATTGCTTTGAATCACTCGTGTCTTAATATTCATGCCATGCTTAGACATATGATAAAGATTATGCTAGGTAGCATTCCACATCAAAAATTATCTTTTTATCATTTACCTACTCGAGGACGAGCAGGAATTAAGCTTGGGGATCTTGATACGTCTCCGTCGTATCTATAATTTTTATTGTTCCATGCCAATATTATTCAACTTTCATATACTTTTTGGCAACTTTTTATATTATTTTGGGACTAACATATTGATCCGATTGCCAGTGCAGTCCACATGCATTGCATGTTTTTGGTTTCGCAGAATATCCATATCAAAGCGGAGTCCAAAGCGGGATAAAAAGCAGACGGAGCTTATTTTTGGAAAATATGGAAAATTTAGAAGGAAAATCAACGCCGAACCGGTGCGAGGTGGTCACGAGGCGGGGCGCCTTGCCTAGGCGCGCCCCTACCCTCGTGAGCCCACCGTAAGGCGGTTGATGCTCTTATTTTGCCGCAAGAAATCTAATATTCGGAAAAAAAATCATGGCGAAGGTTTCAGGCAAATCGGAGTTACGGATCTCCATATATACGCGAAACGGTGAAACAGGCCGGAGCAGGCGTAAAGCAGAGATAGATCCAATCTCAGAGGGCTCTCGCCCCTCCCAAGCCACGGGAGCCAAGGAACAGAGGGGAAACCCTTCTCCCATCAAGGGAGGAGGTCAAGGAAGAAGAAGAAGAAGAAGGGGACCTCTCTCCCACTTGCTTCCGGTGGCGCCGGCGCTGTCGGGGGCCATCATCATCACCGCGGTCTTCACCAACACCACCGACATCTTCACCAACATCTCCATCACCTTCCCCCTTCTATATTCAGCGGTCCACTCTCCCGCAACCCGCTGTACCCTCTACTCGAACATGGTGCTTTATGCTTCATATTATTTTCCGATGACGTGTTGCCATCCTATGATGTCTGAGTAGGTTTCTATTGTCCTATGGGTGATTGATGAATTGCTATGATCAGTTTGAATTGCATATTTTAATATTGGTGCTGTCCTATTGTGCCCTCTGTGTCGCGCAAGCGTGAGGGATTCCCGCTGTAGGGTTTGCAATATGTTTATGATTTGCTTATGGTGGGTGGCGTGGTGTGAGAAGCCTGCACCGAGTAAGTAGGTTGTTTGCGTATGGGATAAAGGGGACTTGATACTTTAATGCTATGGTTGGGTTTTACCTTAATTTATCTTTAGTAGTTGCGGAAGGTTGCTAGAGTTCCAATCATAAGTGCATATGATCCAAGTAGAGAAAGTATGTTAGCTTATGCCTCTCCCTCAAATAGAATTGCAATAGTGATTACCGGTCTAGTAACATAGTCGATTCTTGTAGGGACAATTCCACAACTCCTACCACCATTTTTCCACACTCGCCATATTTACTTTAGTTGCTTCTTTATCTAAACAGCCCCTAGTTTTATTTTCGTGCTCTTTACTTTATTGCAAGCTTACCCGAAAACACCTACAAAGTACTTCTAGTTTTATACTTGTTCTAGTTAAAGCGAACGTCAAGCGTGCGTAGAGTTGTATCGGTGGTCGATAGAACTTTTGGGAATATTTGTTCTACCTTTAGCTCCTCGTTGGGTTCGACACTCTTAGTTATCGAAAACTGTTGCGATCCCCTATACTTGTGGGTTATCAAGACCCTTTTCTGGTGCCGTTGCCGGCACTAAAAAAAATACACTTCCGTGATGATACGTTTTTGTCACAGTAGGTCGCATTTTTTGTCATGCATGTACATCCATGACAAATTTATGACAGAATCAAGATAGTCATACATGTGCTGTCGTACAAGTGTTCCATGACATTACCAAAATTATCATCACGGAAGTGTCCACTTCCATGACGATAAATCGCGCGTCACAGAAATGCTTTCGTCAAGGGTGACCGACACGTGGCATCCACCGTAATGGAACGTCGTTAAGCTATCGGGTCGGGTTTTGGATCCGATAACCCGTTAACAGCACTGATCAATGGGGATTTTCCATGTGTAAAATCATCATTGGCTGGAGGAAACACGTGTCGGCTCATCGTTGGGACAGATGTCATCCACTCATTGGACAGAAGGCGCCTATGATACGTCGACACGTGGCACGGCCAATCAAGTTTAAATGGGCCGGCCCAACTAAAGGCCCACAAGATTTGGCGGCCCATAATGGGCCGGCCTAGTTAAAGGCCCATGAGATTTTGTGGACTATAATGGGCTGGCCCAGCTAAAGGCCCACAAGATTTCGGGCCATATTAGGCCGGCCCAGTAAAGGCCCACAAGATTTTTGTGTGCCATAATGGGCCTGCCCAGGTAAAGGCCCACAAAATTATTGTGGATCATAATGGGCCGGCCCAGCTCAAGGCCCACGAGATTACGCCGACATTAATCGGCCATTGTGAGGCCCACAAGATTTTGAGGACCCTAGTAGGCGGCCCATTAACTGGCTGCCATGTTTTGGGCGAAATGTCGGCCCATAATTGATCTGGTCCATTAATGGCCTGCCACGTTCCGGGCCTAGTAATGGCCCATATAAGATCATGCCCGTTAAATGTCTCCCACTTTCTGGGCCAAATCACGGCCTAGATCAGGTCCGGCCCTTTAAGAGGCTTTGGGCTCAATTATGGCACATATCAGATTCGGCCCGTTGACTGGATGCTATGCTTTTGGGCCCACTTGCTAAAGGGCCATTTAGTAATTCGGCCTGATATTAGTTTCGGCCTGTTAAGGGCCCATTTAACATTTCGGCCCTATATTAATTTCGGCTGTTAAAGCCCGTCATATAGTTGGGCCTAGCTACGGCCGGTTTGCATCCGACACCTTTCGCAACCGATATCTGATTGGGCCAAACAAGGACCGAGACAACTTTGGCCTGTTAAAAGCCCGTGAATTGATTCGCACAATCATGGGTCGTGGTCCATTTCGTGCCGCCGCCCGTGAACTATTCGACACGTTTGCACCACTACTTCTCGACCTCCTAAAGCCCATTGAGTTTTCTTGCGAAAAGAGGGCGGGGTTACTCGGCCTATTAAAGGCCCGAATCTACTAGTGGGCGGTTTGGCCAGGGCCCATGATGTGGACCATACATCGTGATTGCATGAAGGCCCGATTATGTACCGTAATTTTACGGTTTGGCCGGTTCTTCTTGAAGGCAGGATATATATACGATAAAATAACTGCAGCATCGTGAATAATAAAAAACCTAGACTATACAATAAAGAAATTACGGCATATTACATCCACTTTGGGCATCAAAGTTCGCCACTATGATAATAAAGCACAAGCAGACAGATTACATAAAGCGGGCATCAAAGATCGCCACCAATGCAAATAAACACGCCGAAAAATAATATACAAAACCGATGACACTTCAATAGAGTTCAAGAAAGGTTAGCCCTCTTTGTGCTGCAGTATAGCGGTGAGAAAGATGATGAGACTGCTCTTGTTCAACACTTATATCTTCCTCACTCTGAGAGATAAACAAGCGAAGACGGATGTGACAGGTTTTGCACATAAAAGTATCGGTCTTTGACAATTCATCATATTTCTTCTTGTGAATAAAGTGACACAGTTTAAAATTGCATTAACACAATATGGTATTGTTCAGGTCAAGACATGGCAGGAATTGACATTGTGAAGGAGTTGGCAGCTTCACGACACCACTGGATTACAGATCAAGAACTCATAAGTATCAATGGTTAGTGTCTTTGTCAATTTAACCCATTTCAGATTGGCAAATAAAGCGGCGGTTTAAATAATAGTAGAATGATATGACATTGTTCATAGTTAAGACATTGCAGAATATGACATTGTGTTGTAGTGGGTAGATTCACCACACCACTGGATTACGGATGAAGAGCGAAGCATACATGCGGTGCAAAAGCGAGATCACTTGCTCTCAGATAGTTTAATTTACATGGTATGAAGAAGGAACTTGGTTGTACAACTGAAAACTTAAATTGAGAAGGACAAACTTTTGTTTATGATCTACATAATAAACTTTAAACATGCAATTTGATGCAAACACCAAAAATAAACAGCTGTTGCAGTCATGCCTAACCAAATATACACAACAAAGTTTGAAGGCTTGAGAAGGACAAACTTACATTCTTTGGTGAAGATAGGCTCTATAAAGCCCTTGTCCATGCTGATGGGGGGGGGGGGCAATTCAAGAAGTTTAGCACGGAATGTTCTTCATAAGCATTGCCTTTATTCTACATTTTGTTAAGAGTAAATATAGATGTGATAATATACGAAAAAATGGAGAATATTTAAGATAAGATGAAGAGTGATGCTACATAACCAAGTAGCTATAAATGTATGTGCAGCGATACAGGGAAAAGGCACAGCCAAGAGCAATGCACAGCTAAACTTCTTCAAGAACAACCTTATGGTAAGAGTAAATATAGATCGATGTGTAGAAAATGGAGGTCAAAGGAAAATAAGCTGCGAGTGATGGTACATGAACAACTACTGTCAATATAAGTACCTGATAAAGGACAGCATGTACTTACAAGAACAATGCAGAGCTAAAAAAATTCATTGGCATTGGATATATTCTACACTAATGTAACCACTCATACAGATCAGATAATTTGGAGCGAACAATTGATAAGCAAGCTATCATGCATACTGATGTCACATAATGAACCAGGTATGTATGCAAGTACAGTGATACAGGACAACAGGTACTAACAAGAGCAAAGCAGTGGGCAGCATATCTGCGATACCCTGTCGTTCTTTTCAAACCAGAATTCTTCTTCGAGCTGATTTCCTGCAAAAAAAGATCCGTAAGGCACATGCGGAAAATTATAAGTTCAAATTGCCATGTGATTTCATAGACAGTACCTCATCCTGGGAACGGGACCAGTGCATAACAAGACTTTTCCATTCAATGTCTTCTAAATTTAGCATAGGAGACTTCACCGGAAATTCGTTTATAGACTTGCCATCAAAGTGTGATTTCCTCAGGTAACACCAATACTGCTGCAATGCTTCCTTGAAAAGCACAAGCAAGCTTTGCTCGTCATGACTATCCAGATTGACCCTCACCTAGTTACAACAATGTAATGTAAATCATTGATGTGTTCGATCAGCAGAAAATAGGAAAATAATAACCATGAATAATAGCACTTACACGTAAGTTGAACAGGAAGATGTGAAAATGGTGTTTGTCTTCACTATAATCTTCCCATGATGGGAATACATGCACATAGTCCCTAACAACATTGAAAGCATTGTCTTTTAAACTGGGAATAAATGGAATGGGGTTCCAATCTGCAGGAATTGGCTGTCTTTGCAGTTGGGATAGGTCTTCGGCCGGTGGACTGGTTGTACTTTTTCTTTGGAGTGGGATTTTTTACGTAGTGCAGTGGTGCTATGGCAAATGAAATCGGTATACCTTTTCTTTGGAGTGCAGGTCCTGTGTGGTGGGGCTAGTGGTGTGGCGGTGAAGTATGGGTACAGTCTGCTGGAGTCGGTCCAATGTTTTGTGTCACAGGTTGTACAGCCAATATAAGTGGGGCGCTGTCTGATTTCTCCGGTACCACCACGTTTTTCAAGGAATTTGCTAGTGCTCCTTCAAGTTCGGCAATCACCCTCTTCCTTTTTTGATGTCTGGTGCACAAGAACAGCATTTGAGTGGAAAAACATGGTATGACAACAGATGGAATATGTATTGATAATGGATGGGCATAGCATCTCGAGTTATATGATGAGTAAACTAAGCAGATGGTGGTGCAACAAAGTAGAAGAAATGCAAGACAACACATGCAAGATACGCGCAATCAATAAAACCTTGCCAAATTAGAACAGGCACCTTGATGGGGGAACAGGACAGGCCATCTGCCTTTGACTCCTCGAGGTTAGAATAGTCATTAGAATGATATTCTGTACAAGAATCAACAAGTGGGGAGCATACGAGTTTCATTGCTTCCAAAATGGCACTCAATGCCTTGGTGCCAATTTTGTAAGTCATTGCAGTGTTCCACAATATTCTTCTGAATGCGCGAATTCTGATATTCACTGTAATTCCATATAATATCTGAGAACCATGAAAAAATAAATAGTTGTGAGATTATCTTTGTAATGCAGATGATATTCTAATATAGGGCGCCCAGAAACACTTATGTGCTATCACGGATTCTAATGAGAGAGCTCATGTGTGCTGTAATATCGTCGCGTGCATTTATATAACGGCACAAGTACACAAAATAATAGGCTCCAGTAAGGATAGCTGGCAGATGATAGGTTCATAATATACTGTATAGATAGTTTATTGCCAAACCATGATAACAAGAGCACACAGCAACTAGGCAGATCATAGTGTACATAAAAGGGGTACACCATAACCACGATATATAAATCGGGAAAGTGGAACTGGCTTGAAAATACGGTGTTGTATTGCCGCTAGTAATTGAAAGCCTATCGATCGCGTACAGGCCAGCACTATCGAACATGGTAAAGAAGAGCACGCATGATTTTGGATAATAAAATGTTGGTTCTTGATTGCCCACACATGATGAACCAGGCGCATTAAGAATGCAACTCCCAGCTGTCTCGACCATTTCAGGCGGTTGGATGAAGATCCCTCGTCTCCTAACCCTTCTTCTTCCTCATCATGATTCTTCCCATACAGAACACCTTGCAGACGGGCCGGGACCACCGCCCCCACCGCCTGTGTTCCTCCGCCACCCCACCCCCACCTGTCGAGTTTTCTTCTGCTCGGGCGAGGCCCCACAACCACCCGAGCCCTTGGATCGCACCGCGAACTCCGGCGAGCTCAAAATCGATCGACCCAATTTTGAAATTTAGTCTCAGTGATTTAACTAGTTTGGAATATAAAAGGGGAAAACCATAAGCATTGGGAGTATAGTGTTGAGCGTGCCATGGCGGATCTGAAGGTGCAAACCGGACAAAGGCAACCATAACCAAGACAAGAAATCGAGTAAAGCAAAGGCGGTCTATTTTCTTGTTGCGATAAATAAGTTGAGCAGACATCTGACAGTACCGCCTCAGTGCGGCGCCTGTATGCATCTGGTGAGAATTTAGCGGTCTGCGGTAGCGATAAATTTGGTCGGCAGCGTGGAAGCAGATCTAGGAGGGTAGGCGGTGGCGGCAGGCGAGGTGGGCGAGGCAGTCGTAGGAGCGGCGTCGGCAAGGTGGACGACGGCGGGATGAAGCGAGAGGGCGGGATGCAAGGATCCCGGTCCAAGGCGTGGATGAGAGAGGTTGATCTCTTGTAATGGACGCACGGCGTCGGGGTATCGGCTCGGCATGGTGGAGGAGGACGGCGGTGGATGGGGTGGCGGACGGCGGGACGGAGGAGGGTGGGGTGGAGAGGGTGTTTTGGCGCCCACGGAGTATGAATGGGGAAAAGGGAGGTAGAGAGGAAGGGGAACCATGTAGTCGGTACGCTTGTCTCAAATGTGATGAAATTTACAAACTTAGCCCCCGTTTCAAATTTCTACTACATCACATCAACATTAGTCGGTTGGGGATAGGACGGTAATCTCGCATACACCAAATATTTGCCGACGAGAGTTTCTTTTTGGTGCCCACCGTGTATGAATATGAATCGGGGAGGGAGTCGATTTCGGCCGAGGCACTGCTTGTGTTTAAGCGCCCACCGTGTATGAATCCAGTGAGGCGGTTACGTCACGTTTGGGTGAAATTACAAACCTACCCCTATCGAAACCTATAGAAATCCAGCAGATAGGCTTTTGGCGAGGATAGGCGGTAGTGATTTACATCTCGCAGATTTTGGTTTGGTGATTCTGCGACTTTCCCGCTTCGTTCAAATTTTGCACGATTGCTCGTTTACCGTGCCAACTCAATTCGAATCCCGTTTGTATTCTACTATTTTTTTCAAGGGATCCATTTTCAATTGGAATTACATTCTATATACATCATTTTTTACATATATACTTTCAAAAGCACAACACCATTTATACATAAATATGGTTTACAAATGGCATGATCTCAGATTCATATGGTTGTATCCATCAATTTGGATTTTCAAATATTTGAAACCACTTTATGTTGAAATCCAATGTATGCATTCCTCGCTAACTGTCTCCAATTAATGTGTGTTTCATGCGGGTTTTTTTTAACTTCTCAAACATGTATAATGTGTTTCACACACGCAACATATAGTGTAATCCCGTTTAGACACTAATTGCATATAAACCATGCATTGTTTGTAATTGAAGAATCTATGGATCACCAATATTGATAAACTATATAACATTACACATGTGCCCAAATTCAAATGAATATGCATGTTTGATACACCAATTTGCATTATGATATTATCGATGTCGTGATCTCCATTTTAAATATTTGAATCCCCTTTAATCCAGATATTCGTCTCATATAGCTATCACTCATGCTTATATAGGACAATCTCTCTGGACCTATACGCGTTCATCGTCTCTCAGGCATCTCTCGTGCTACCTGTATGTCGACAGTGATCTTTTATCTTCGAAACACACTGACGGTACTCTCTCCATTGACCTTCATCACTCTATCTCTCTCTAAGTATATCTCGCTCCCTGCTATGTGTCTCTAGCTATGATTCTCCATGTGGAATTTCTTTCTCTCACACAAACACAAAACTTTGTCTCCCGGGGTCTCATTTCTCTCAACTATTCCCATGTGTGCCACTTTCGCACACCCCTCATCTGAGAGATGTCTTTCGCTCCTTAGATATGAGAACCCTCGACTCTTCCTCTTCAATATCTCTTTCTCACACACAAACACAAACTCTGTCTCCCAGGGTCTCATATTTCTCCATTGTTCTCTTGTATGTCGCTCAAACACACCCTCTCTCCCTAGAGATATCTTGTGTTCCCTCATATGCCTCTCTAGCTATCACTCTCATTGTGAAATATCTTTCTCTCTCATGAGACACAAAACTCCGTCTCTCTGGATCTCATTTCTCTCTGATATTTGTTTGTATGCGACTCACATGCACCCTCTCTCTATCTCTCTCACACCCACACACATAACCCAGCCTTCTGATCCACTCGACTCCTATCTCTAGCGCACTATAGCTATCATCTTTATCTTTCTATTTATCTAATTCTCCATCAACCTTCTTTCTCACCCTCACTCTTGATTCCTATAAAGCACACTACATATGTTTCTCTCTACATGCATGCAGTCAAGTGCCCTCTCACACACATATATAACTTCACCCTTTGAACCACCCGACGGTCATCTCCGACACCCAAACTAACGGATGTCTCTCTAGCTAGCATCTCCATCTCTGTATCTATCTGTAGTTTCTCCGTCGACATTTCTTTCTCGCATGGAGTCTTGCTTCCTATCACTCACACTATATATGTCTATCCATATATATGCATTTATAGGTTGATCTCTTTTGCACAATCGTTGCGCCTCACCCCCTCTGCTCGCCATAGATGCATGCTCCAGCCCACGCCACTATCTCTTAAAGACAAAAACACATGCTCAATTGTCGGGCCTTCTTCCTTGCATTCTCACATGCATGCATATTGTCATACTGATCCGTCTCTCCCATGTCGTTGATCTTAGGACTTATGTCTTCTTTCTTTTATCTCGATCATTCGCACACACACACACACACACACATCCCACGTATACATGTATACCTCTCACACATGCACGTTCAAGGTCTCTATGTCGTCATACGTAGTTAATTACCCTCAATCCCAACGCCACCCCGAATCGTTCTCCTCTTTTGTGCACATAACTTCCGCCTGGATGGGCAAAACACACACTCACACTTAACAATCTCCTTCTAGCTACCCCCCGCCCCGCGCGCCTCTCACTCTTCCCCTATATCCCCGAAACCAATAAGACCATCCCTTTGTTTAATTCCCGCCTACATGCACCATCGATATATAGTAGTCTTCTGTGGTGTCTCTCGAACAAACACGTTCTCTCGATGTCGACTCCTCTCACGCGCACGCACCTTCTCTTCCCTCCCTACGGGCATTTTCTCTCTCGCACCCCATCGTTGGTGGCCTCTGCCATACACATCACCTCTCTATGATGAAGCCATGCACACTTAAATTATATCCGCCACAGAGGACCCCAGGACACACACACACGCACGTGCATGCGCACACACACACGCACGCACGCAGGCACCACCCCCCACACACACACTAAGACTCCATCTCTCTCTCTCACACACACACACACAAACACACACACGCAAGCACCCCCCCCCCCCACACACACTTAGACTCCATCGCTCTCTCTCTCTCTCACACACACACACAAACTAAGACTCCATCTCTCACTCTCTCTCTCTCTCTCTCTCTCTCACACACACACACACACACCACACACACTAAGACTCCATCTCACACACACATGCTCTAGGCGGAGCATTTGTTCCTACCACCCTTCATCCAACCTTACCCGTATGATAAACAATCACCTTTATTTACTTGCATAACATGGATAGTCCCACTTTACTTTAGTAGTCAGCAAACTTATCATCTGTTTACCCTTATAAAAAAACGAGTTGGCGATGATGGTGTGCCTGCCATCTTGTAATATGCATCGTATGATCTATATCGACGGATAGGAAGCAAACTATGATAATTTTACAAAAGATACCCGCACCTCTCTCCACATCATTATCTCCCGCAACCTCATTGCTCGGCAATTAAAAAAGGAATAAGTCTCGGAACAATCTAGCATGCATGGTGGCATTGCCGCTTTGCCGTGTCGCCCATCCCCATGCCTCCGCCCATTCCGACCACCAGTCACCACCACGCTCCACTCCTCCTCGCCTTATCTCTCATATTTCATTTTTTCGATGACATTCTCGAGATACCAGTTTTACGATAAAATTCTCGAGATATCATTAGTTTTACACATGGGATTACTCCTGCATGGGTCAATCACAACAGTGTTTTGTAAAAAATGCATATTGATGTTCCGTGCAATGCACGAGAATCTTGCTTGTAATTATTTAATGCAAATCACGAAAGGTGAAGTGACATTTTTTTGACACAACCACGTTAACATGGCCACGTAAATCACGAGCAGGAAGGAGAAGGGAAGCGGGCTGTGGAGTAACATTTTTACCACAATTTCTTAGGAAACTGAGTGCAATAATTGAGTAGTTTTGCAAACTACCATTACTACTACACACAAGCGGTTCAAAACCTATACTCCCTTGCCGGTAGCCGCTTCCTGCGTGAAACGGTCAGCGTCGCCTGGAGCGTCAGTGCCGCATTAATGCCCGGCCAGAGCGGAGGCGACCTCTCACTGGCGCCGGCTTTGAAGTGGTGCGATGGCCGAGAGAGCACCGCTTCCCGGTGCACGCGACCGCTCCGCGTCGAGACTGGCCATAGACCCTGTTTGGATCCATTGGTTAGAGTTAGTTTGAGCTAGTTGGGGCTCAAATAGACCTAAAATATCCAAGCATGAGGGTTTAAATTGGAGCAAGTTGCAGTGAACCCACCAAAAAAAACTATCCCACCCAAGAGGTGCTAACTGGAGATAGTTCTCATTGGGACCACTAAAAAATCACTTTTCTCTCTCCATGAAGTGCATTTATTGTCAATCTAACCCTGTCACCCAAACACCTCTTTGGCTCTAGTTAGTTCAAGGTTAGTCATGAGTTAGTCTAACCTCTAGCTAAGTTAGAGTATCAAACAGAGCGATATAGGACATGCAAGTTGCTCAAAGCATACGAGCAAATTAAATGCGTGAAAGGATTTTTTTTTCTTTTTGAAAACGGAACGTGAAAGGAATTTTTTTAGAATGCTCTTGGCATGTCGCTAACATGTGATAGTTAACCGACCTCAATAGACGGCAGAAACGCCAGCCCGTCGCACTTTGATAGCAGCACTGCTACAGGGACGATATTTTGGAGCCGATCTGCGCACGACACAAGATCATAGCCATGCATGCCATTTGTTTAGTGGGCCGCAACCGTTGGTCACGACTGCCGTGCGACTTTCGTGCGCCAAGTATCGTCTGCACAGTACTTCCGCTTTGATAGAGACGAGGAGGGAGAAGCGATACAAGCTGCTGGATTACTAAAGATAGGTGTCGCATGGAAGCCAAGAAATATGGTGATAGCGTGGGTTAGCCATGTACTAGTATGATGTAAGTACACTGGGCTGCCGTGTTCCGTACTCTTCCAGTCCACTGTGGAGATGATTGGTTAATTTTATATCGCTGAATAATATTAAATATTATGAGTGCAGACTATTATGAGTGCACACGCTCCACCACGAGGTTCCTTGCTCCACCACGAAATATGTAATGAATTTCGTCCAGTTTGTAGGAAAAGTTTTCAAAATGTAATGAATTTCATCCGGTTAATTTGAAATTTGCTTTGTTTGCACGAATTTCGTCCGGTTAGTTCATATAGTTGTCGAAAGGTATGCGGGCAACATCGGATGGCATCCATCAGTGTCCTCAGACAGATGCTGGTGTAAATTTGTGGGCCAGTATTTGGAGATGCCCTAACTATCATGCTATAATCGCTAACAATCCTCCATTATTTGGCAGGGAACAGTTATCCCTCGATCAAAATCAGATCCGCGGTGTTTCGCACTCCTTGAGTGTAAACTCTTGCTTACATAAAAATGGAGCAAGTGGACGGCACTGTAGCACGTCATATCGCTCTAACTAGCCCGCCTAACAAGCGGGAAAGCACCTCCCTTGTCATTTTGTTCTGGATTTCTATCGATCGATTGCGCGAAAATGTTATGCTTCGTGTTGGGGATATTACTACTGGGCGTAAACCAGCCAGGAGAGGTCGGGTTAACTTCATCAGTAGTCAAGTATGCTTGAAGCCCGTGAGGATATTCAATAAGGGCCCAAGGCCCAAAACTTGTTTAAGGGTTGTAGCCGTTAACCAGCATTAGTAGGTAACTTGTGTTGTAAGTTAGAAATACTAGAGACCGAACCGGACACGTCTATGAGCCGGTCTCGGGACTCTGCAAACCGACGGGCGTCACCCATGTATATAAGGGGCGACCCGGCGGCGGTTCAAGAACAACAGACAACAACTCAAGACTTAGGCGAAGCTTGTTTGCTCCCTAGTCATCAAAACCCCCATCAATTCCATCACAACTAGACGTAGGCTTTTACCTTCATCGAAGGGGCGAACTAGTATAAACTCTCTTGCGTCCTTGTGTCCACTTTAACCCCTTTAAGCTAACCCGTAGCGATGGCTCCACGACTAAGTCCTTTCATGAGGACATCTGCCGAGACAAAACCACGGCGCTTGGCGCCTTTGTGGGGCTATCGCATCGATGGTTTCAAGTTCTTGGAGGGCAACTTGAAGGACTCAAGGGTTACGCCAGGCCGGATGACCAAGAGTCGTCGCGATAAGCTCTACATCGACGATTCAGGCTGGGGCCCCGAGGCCGGCTCTATTGAGTACGGGTACCGGGTCCCCTTTGGTGGCATACACGTCTTCATTGGCAAGATCGATGAACCAGGCCCTGAGCCGGACATCTGCACCGACCTCGTCGAAACGGCTCAGCGTGCGGGATCTGCCCAGGGTAAACCGGCCATGAAGCGTGCCTTCGTGGGAGTCATCCATGGAGGAGAATATGACGGTGGATCGGGATCTGGTAGCGAGACCGTCGTTTATTCCGGCGACGAGTCCTCGACCGGAGAAACCGAGTTATTGTATTGGTTACAAGACGGCCGGATTGAGGGTTGTTCCGATGGTGACAGTATTCCAGACCCCTCTGATCTACCCAACCAGGTCGGGATATTCATGGCCGGTACAGAGGCGGCGGTCCACTCTTCGACTGCAGCGGCAATGTTCTCCGGATCAGCAGCGGTGGTGGCGGCCGGGGCAGGAGGCTCTATGCGCCCGCCGGCTCAAGTTTTATCTGATCTGTTTGATGTGTTGGCTGTGCTCATGGCAGAGGCTAACCCGGCGGATCAGGACGCCCACAACGCGGAGATTGCAAAAGTGAGGGAACAGATCACTCAGGCGAAGGCCGACCTAGCACCGAGAACAACAGGATGGCCGCGGAGCGGGCCGTTTTGGATGCGCAGGCCTATAAGCTTATGCTGGACCAGAACACGTCGCATGAAATCCAGAAAAGGAAGCATCGATCTCGCCTGCCGACGGTCTTCGTTGGAAGAAACCTCTTTAACACCCCAGGAGCAGGGACTAGTAACCCGCCGATGTTAAACCGGGCGGAGGCACCTGGGACGGGTGCGCCGGTTCAACCTCGCCTGATGGAGCCGCCTCGACAGAATAACATCATGCCTCAGCCTGTCTAGACACCTCCAGGTCATTATTCCAATCCGATGGACAATCTTATTGCCGCCGCTTCACGGCTGGAGGCCATCCCGATTGAAGGTGATTCTCCACAAGCGGTGGAGACACGCCGGGTTAAGGAACTACTTCGAATGGCTTTGGTTCAGCAGGAAGCATATTCATATAGCCGTGACCGAATTCATTCCGCCCCCCGTCCAAGTCGGAGTTACAGCAGGCGGAAGGATGAACCGGCCGTATCCAGTAATGCGCGGAACCGTGAAGCGCCCCGTGGCCATAACCCGGCAGGTGATGCTCAGGAAGTGGTGGACCGGGCCCGGCGCGAGGGACGCCTTGAGTTAGCGGACAACATGAGGATCGTCAACTTACGCCGGTTCGTCCAACCACCACAACTGAGCCAGGGTTACTTCCAGTTCTTTAGGAGTGCCTTGTCTTGTCCCGCTTACGCAATGTGCGCCTGCCCAAGGATTTCAAGGGCCCGCGCAAAGTACCAAGTTACACGGCCGATTTATCTCCGGAAGCATTGGTAGAGAGCTATGAGATGGCAATGGAGATGCTTGATGTAGATGAAGCGGCGTGTGCAAATTATTTTACCATGATGCTTGAAGGGACAGCCCGTATTTGGTTAAAGAGCTTACCAGCCAATTCTATCAGTTCATGGGCCCAGTAGCGAGCCCGGTTTATCCAGAATTTCAAGGATACATGTAAACAGCCCATGTCGATAGTGGACTTAGCGGCTGTGTCCGGGAGGAAGGAGAGTCAACAACCCATTTGGTACGCCGAGTCTCGGAAATTTTGCACTCCTCGAGACCAGATAACGCCGACTCATGGTTATAACTTTGGAAAGCAACTGCCGGTTTAAACCTCTGAAGTTGAAATTGGGAAGGATGAAGCGCCATTGCAATGATATGGGAACACGGATGACTGCGTTAGTGAAGTATGCTGATTCTGATGGTACCAAGGATTCCGAGTCTGATGATGACAAGACAGGGAAGGGAAAGAAGAACGACAACTCCAAGGGGCAGCAGCACAACACGGCAGGTCATGGTAACGGAGGCAAGCGTAAAGCAGATGGTAACATGGACTTTGTGGCTAATGCCAACGCACAGGACAGGGGTCAGCGACGGAAGGGTAAGCCGCCGAATCGTGGTGGAGCTCCAAGTCCCAATCCGGACCGCCTGACTTATCTATTAAACCAGCCATGTCCGAAGCACGGGACGAAGGAGGCGCCAGCTACCCACCTTTGGAAAGATTGTTATATTATGCAGGAGTTCAAAAATTCTAATGCTTTCCGGTATGATCACGGATCAGGTGGTGGCTCAGGATCTGGATTCCATGGGATGGGTCACGGTGGAGGAAACGCCAGTTTAGGCTTCAATGGAGATCGGGGTGGACATAGCAATCAAAACAATCAGAATAGCCAGGGTGGTTACAACCAGCAGCAGCAGCAGTCGGGTTATCAGAGCCATCCAAAACAGTTGAATAGTGGGCAATATCATGTATTCACCACTATCTTGGATAAGCGGGACCAGAAGCTTCACAAGCGAGCAGTGAATTCTGTTGAACCGGCCGTGCCTCGTTATTTACGCTGGTCCGAACAGCCAATCATATGGAGCAGAGAGGATCACCCGCCCCGGGTTGACAATCCGGGTCAGCTAGCGTTGGTGGTGGCACCTCAGGTGGGAGGTTATAAGTTCACCAAGGTGCTCATGGATGGAGGAAGCAGCATTAATATCTTGTACTATGAGACCTTCCGTCGTATGGGGCTAACAGACAAGAATCTTAAACCGTCCAATACGGTGTTCCATGGTGTGGTACCGGGCAAGTCAGCATATCCTGTTGGCAAGATAGCTCTGGAGGTAGCCTTTGGAGATGATCATGATTCCAGGTCAGAAACATTTGTTTTTGAGGTGGTTAAGATCCGGAACCCGTACCACGCTTTGTTTGGCCAGCCGGCTTATGCCAAGTTTATGGCACGACCCTGTTATATCTATCTGCAGCTCAAGATGCCGGGTCACAAGGGGACCATAACCATTCATGGAGGTCGCAAGATTGCCTTGGAGTGTGAAGAAGGTGATGCGGCCTATGCAGAGTCGGTTTGTGCCACGGAAGAGTTGAAGTATTACAAGGATAATGTTGACCCGGCTGACATGACTCCGTTGAAAAAGCCAACCACAGAACATGATCCGGCTCTAAAGTTCAAATAGGTGGCTGAGACCAAGCTTGTTGACTTCATACCTGGCGATTCGTCCAAGCAGTTTAGTATCAGTACCAACTTGGATCCGAAATAGGAAAGCGCGCTCATCAAGTTCATCCGTGAGAACAGGACATTTTGCATGGAAGCCTTGACATGCCAGGTGTACCGAGGGAATTCGCTGAGCACACTCTTAATGTTGATCCTAAGTACAAACCGGTGAAGCAGTTTCTCCGCTGGTTCAATGAAGAAAGGCGCAAAGCTATTGGAGAGGAAGTGGCCAGTCTCTTAGCGGCTGGCTTTTTTGTTGAAGTGTTCCATCCTGAATGGCTGGCTAATCCGGTGCTGGTCCTTAAGAAGAACGGCACTGGCGCGTAATGTGGATTACACAGATCTTAACAAGGCTTGTCCAGCAGATCCTTTTGCCCTCCCCCGCATTGATCAGATTATTGATGCTACGGCGGGTTGTGAGCGTTTGAGATTTCTGGATGCATATTCTGGTTATCATCAGATCAATATGGCAGTTAAGGACCAGGAGAAGACGGCATTCATAACTCCTTTTGGAGCCTTCTGCTATGTATCTATGCCCTTTGGGCTCAAGAGTGCCCAGGCAACTTATCAACGGTGTGTACAGAACCGCCTTCATAAGCAGATAGGCCGTAATGTGCATGCTTATGTGGATGATATTGTGGTTAATTCAAGAGAGAAGGAGACTCTGGTTGATGATTTGAAGGAAACCTTTGATAACCTATGGACATACAAGATGATGCTCAATCCGGCCAAGTGTGTTTTTGGTGTCTGCGGCAGGCAAGTTATTGGGTTTTCTGGTGTCCAACAGGGGAATTGAGGCTAATCCGGAGAAGATCACAGCTATCACCTCTCTGGCTAAATCGAAATGTATCAATGATGTCCAGCGTTTGGCAGGCCGGATTGCCGCATTGAGCCCTTTTATCAGTCGCCTAGGTGAGAAGGCAATACCTTTGTATCAGATGCTGAAAAAGCGGATCCTTTTGTCTGGAGTCCGGCCGCTGATAAAGCGTTGGAGGACGTAAAGCGGCAGCTAGCCAACCCGCATGTTCTTGCTGCTCCGATTGACAAAGAACCATTGCTACTATATGTGGCAGCTAATGCTTGTGCAGTCAGCGTAGCTATTGTGGTAGAACGCAAGGAGGCAGGCAAGGAATATCCGGTTCAGCGTCCGGTTTACTATATCAGCGAGGTGCTTATTGAGTCCAAGCAAAGATACCCGCATTGGCAGAAGCTGGTGTATGGAGTTTTCATGGCAAGCCGTGCTTAAGCAATACTTCGAGGACATCCCATCATAGTGGTCAGCTCTGCTCCTTTGGGAGATATAATTCAAAACAGGGAGGCAACTGGCCGGATTGCTAAGTGGGCTATAGAGCTTGGGCCGCACGGTTTGAAATTTGTGCCTCGGACGGCGATCAAATCTCAAGCACTTGTGGATTTCATCAATGATTGGACGGAACTGCAAGCGCCTTAAGAGAAGCCGGATCACACCTACTGGACTATTCATTTCGATGGGTCTAGGCAATTGGAGGGCTCAGGGGCTGGAGTCGTATTAACTTCCCCACGAGGTGATAAGTTCTGTTACTTTCTCCGCTTAATGTTCCCTTGTACTAACAATGCAGCTGAGTACGAAGCTTTACTCCATGGTCTTTGGATGGCTAAGGAGATGAATCTCAGCCGAGTTAAGTGCTTCGGTGACTCGGACACAGTAGCCCGACAAAGTGTCTGGTACTTGGGATTCTAAGGACCCGCTTATGGCAGCATACCGTCGTGAGGTGGATATCATTGCAGGCCACTTCAAGGGATATCAGGTGGATCATGTGGACAGACGGAAGAACGAAGCGGCGGACGCTTTAAGCCGGCTGGGCTCCCAGCGTAAACCGGTCCCGCCTAATGTTTTCTTGGATGTCCTGCACAACCCGTCGGTCAAGCTCCCTGGCAAAGAGGATTTGGCTATTCCTGATCCGGAGGCTCAGTTGGTGGCGGCTCTGCATGTTATTCCGGATTAGACGGTTCCTTATCTTGCGTACATGAACCGGGGCGAGTTACCAAAGGATGAGATGCTGGCCAGACAGATAATCCGGCGATCCAAGTCCATGACTATTGTCAATGGCGAGTTGCATCGTTGCAGTGTATCAGGGGCGTTTCAACGTTGTGTGTCGCCAGAGGAAGGTTGTGAGATCTTGCGGGAAATCCACGAAGGAGATTGTGCTCACCACGCCGGTTCAAAATCTCTGGTGGCTAAGGCGTTTCGTCACGGTTTCTATTGGTTGACTCCTCATCGCGTCTGGAGGAGGACCTGGTTAAGCGATGTGACGGATGTCAAAATTCTCAAGACGCTCATGTGCGGCTCAAGAATTGAGGATGATTCCAATTACTTGGCCGTTTGCGACTTGGGGGCTGGATATGGTCGGGCCTTTCAAAGCGGTCCAAGGACAAGAAGACCCACCTTTTGGTGGCGGTTGACAAATTTACAAAGTGGGTAGAAGCGGAGCCCGTCGGTGTGTGATGCAGCCACGGCGGTTCAATTCATTAAGAAGGTGATTTTCGGTTGACTTTCCACACGGTATCATTCGATAATGGTACCAATCATCTAAGGGTGCTATGAAGGAGTTTTGTGAGCATGAGCACATCGACAGCGTTTCATTAGTGACTCACCCACGGTCCAATGGCCAAGCGGAGAGCTAACCAGAGATCTTACGAGGCATCAAGCCCGGCTTATGGTTCCGTTGCAGCGGACTCGGGTTGTTGGGTCGAGGAGTTACCATCTGTGTTGTGGAGCATCAACACTACACCCAACAGATCGACGGGATATACGCCGTTCTTCATGGTCTACGGAGCGGGCGGTTCTCCCAGTGATATCCGTCATGACTCACCTCGTGTAGCAGCTTATGTTGAAGCGGACAACGAGGTAGCTCGGCAAGACGCTTTAGACCTCTTGGATGAGGAGCGAGACATTGCAGCTGCCCGTTCGGCGATTTACCAGCAGGATCTTCGTCGCTATCACAGCCGCCGAGTTAGAACCAGAACCTTTCAAGAAGGAGATTTGGTGCTCCGACTCATTCAAGACCGGTGATATGCACAAGCTATCCCCACCTTGGTAAGGACCTTTCGTGGTCAGCAAGAATCTGCACAATGGGTCGTACTATCTGATTGATATTCGAGAGCATAAAGACTCACGTACATCAGAGGAGGAGACCAACAGGCCGTGGAACATAGCTCATCTTCGACCCTACTATACTTAAGCCATAGGCTTTACTTATGTACATATTATGACAATGTATATATTATGATCAATACAATAAACCGGAGCCTTAGCTAAAGCGGGGTCTCTGTTATTTTTACATCATGAGTGGTTACATGGAGTTTTTATCTTAAAGTGGTCTCCGGTTTACCCCTTGAGTTAGCTTTTTAACAAAGCTTTATATTATGTCACTTGGGGGCTTGGTCGTGTCCGAACCAATGCAACACCTTTTGACAGGCGAAAGCCACGAGATCACTTGGGGACTTGGTCACGTCTGAACCAGTCACGCCTCTTGGTCGGCCTAAGGCCACGGGATCACTTGGGGGCTTGGTCGAACCCGAACCATCGCTACACCTCTTGATCGGCATAATGCCACTGCATCATTTGGGGGCCTGGCTGACATGAACCATAGCTACACCTATTGGGAGCTTGGTCGTGTCCGACCATGGTAATGCCAATTGATCGGTTCAAGTAGCCTCTTTTCACAAAAGATTTTGTCTTTGCTTTTGCTTGCAATTTGTTTTTCTTTTTCTCTTATTGTGTTCTTAAACCGACAATTGTTAAACCGATTCGACTGTCCATTGACAGGACACGGTTGTTTTTATCCGAAGACACTTTTTCCCGGTTTGATTTTTAATAAACATCCTATTATGGAGTAACACCGGTGTTCATCTTAACCCGGAACGGTTTACCTGGTAGACCGACCTTATATATGCAGGAGCTGTTTTCTCCTTCAGCAGAGCGGGCTTTTTACAACTCCGCTTCAAGATTGGCACGGCCAACTTCATGCCCTATGATGGCAAGTATCATATATTCCCATATTTTATCATATGTGTACTCTAAAGTATTATCTTTAGTTTCATATACATGGATATGATGACCTGTCAGGTGGTACAACCACAATGGCGGTTTAAGATTTTTTGGCTGCAGATAACAGTTTAAAGTTGATTATTCAACGAAAACATAAGTTGCAATAAATATGCACGAAGGCATATCAACATAAAGTGTGGCAGCTAGTCTATTACAAGGCAACACAGTGCCCAGATAAGATAATTGTTTTTGGCATAACAAAGATGTCATGAGGATGTAAACCGGCCTCCGGTTTATGCTTGATCGCCAACTTGGCACGATGATTGCGGGTCATCTCCTGCGCCGCTTCAACTTCCGATTCCCTACCCAGCCGGGTGAAATCAACGGCTGTCGATCGATTCCCATTAATGCTTGAAATCTGGCTTCATCATTGATCGGCAAGGATGGTTTGATATCGAGCGTAAGTATGCTTACGGATTGGCGGTATAAGGTTCCCGCTTGAGAATCGGTGCAAACACTCGTTTATTTTCTCCATCATACTGGGCCTGATAGTGAGACAGATTTGCCTCTTCAACCAGCTGACAGGCCAAAGGGCGCACCTCCCGGTTTATGGCTCTAAGATCTTCTTCGTTGAATTCCGTCCCATCTTCCTTCAAGCTTGGGAAACCTTGGGCCGCTTCAACAGGATCAAAATCAGGCACCCACGCTTTGGCCCGGATTAAGGCATTTATTGCGCCGGTTCTAGCAGCAGATTTCTTTAATTCTTCAAACCGGGCAGGAAGCATTGACAACCTTTTTAGGGTATCCTGGATCAAGGTCGGGGCCGGGTTGTTGTGAGAAGCGGTCTTTGATGAGCCGTCACAAGACCGCAGTATAGAGTTGCTCTATCAATGTATAAGAAGCTTTCAACTTTTTCCGCACGTCTGATCCCAAGTGGCCAATACGTGTCCCTGTATCATTCAAAGGATTATTAAACCGGCAATTTTATGAGAAGGCTTTATTAAGGTAGAAGTCAAAAAGGGCTTACCAAAGACAGCAGCGGTCATGGCATGTACTTGCCGCTTTACACTGGTCAGTTCATCCACCGCCGTTTTAAGGGCAGCTTCAGCATGTTCTGCCCGTTGAGTTAAAGCGGCCTTTTCAGTGGCCCAATCTGCCCGCTCCTTGTTGAAGCCCTCCTTAAGCTTTTCCATGACGCTTAAAGCGTTGGTTAATTCGTCCTTTGCTTTGGAGGTTTCAGCTTGCTGGGATTTCAGGTTCTCTTGAAGATCAGCAATTTAACTATCTTTCTTGTTCACATCAGCCTACATACAGATAATCATTTAAGGATTAAGATGCAGAGTTGAAGTACCAACCCCACAACAAGTTATGCCCTTGGTACTTGGGGGCTAATGCATATTTGCTTTTCATCCTACACTTTATATATAAAGTCCCAAGCTCAATACAAGTATTCAACTTGGCACTTGGAGGCTAACGCCTATTTGCTCTATCATTAAGTAATGCTGGAATTCTTATGCTATTCAAGTCCCGGTTTAACTACATTAAGTTGAACCGGCCCTTGGGGGCTATCGGAGTTGACAGTTTGCAATATACAAGCAGAGAGTTATGGAGTTTACCTCATATTTGTCCTTCATCATGTTCACCAAACCAGCTTCATGGTCACGGCTGGTATATAACCGGTTCAAGTAGCCGGAATGAAGCTCTTGTGGATTCAAAGCGGCGTAAGTTGCCAAATCGGCATTCCACTTGCCTTTACCAAAAGCAGTAAATTCATCCTTGGCAGTATGCTTGGACAAGGCGACAGGATTACCTGGCTCAGAATGGCCAAAGCCAGTAATCACAACATCATCATCCTTGGCTTCGCCGGTTCGCACTAGGGTCACCGGTTTATCCGTCTGCTTTGGTGGACTCGCTGTCTTGCCAGTTTGAGCAGGACTTGTGGGTTGACTTGGAGGACCGGTGGCATCAACATACGCCTCTTCAACAGCAACATCATGACCTTGCAATGGTGGATCAGTCAGTATATCATCCTGGATATGTTCCTCAGGGTTTCGTGTTTGGGCCGGTTCAGGAGCCTCGCCTTCTGCCGCTTTATCCAGGCGAGCTTTCTTGCTTGGCCTGGGCTTGGCTCTGAAAGGAAAAAGACAGATCAGTCCAATCAACATTGAAAGTGCTATACCAAACAACGTTATCAGGAATATGGCTCACCCAAGCACTGTCTTGAGCAGTGGGAGTTGGGTGCATGTCGACTCGCCAGAGGAAGAATGAGAAGTCACCTGATAATCGGAGTCAGATGGATTAAGAGGTTGTCGAAAGCAGCCCGCTTTAGGATAAGCATTAACGAAACAGTTAGCGACCTCTGAACGGCGTTTCCGAACCGGACTGTTCGGTAAACCGGTGGAGGTGACTACCTGGCCACTATGCCGGGTTGCGCGACGAGCTTCATGCTGTTGTGTCTTCATAAGAAAGTTTCGATCCAAGTAAGCAAGAGGATGAGAAAATTTAACTTTCCGGTTTGCCAGACGGATTTGTCTTTGAAGGTAAAGGGTTTGAATCGGAAGTAAGAGCGATTACCTCTACAACATCAGCATGACTAGCTTGACATCATCCTAGCAATAATCATTATCAATAAGGTGTGTAAAATAGACCAAGTGAGTCAAGTTCTACCACAAGGTCCGGATTACCCACATCATCGCCATTTGGTGGATCGGAAGAGGCGGTGGTTTTCTTTCTATAAAATTTGGTTACTTCACAACTTTGGTCTTGGGCCGGGTTATTGCCACCGGTTTCTCTTGTGGAGTCTTCCTGCTCCAAAATGTATCATCACCCTGTTGGAAAGATGTTAACATCAACAAAGAGTACTTGAACATAATCAGATTTTATAAAGGAATAAGACATGAGTCTTATGGTTGGCGGTTCGTTAATAGCAGAAAAGGGAGCCAGGCCGGTTTGTGCGCAAGCAGCTTCCGGTTCGTTCAACATCCTCTTAACAGCTTCAGTAACTTCATCATCTGTCAGTTGGATCTCGATATGCCGAAGAGGGTCTTTTACATCTTCTGTGCATTTGCACATCAAACCGGAGCGCAAGCTCAGTGGCAGTATACTCCAAGATATCCAGCATCAAGCAAGATCAACTCCTGTCAACCCGTTGGCCATGAAGGCCCGGAGCTTGGATAGTTGGGGGGCATATTTGCTTCTTTCCCTAGCAGTCAGTCTGTGAGGGAGAGGGTGTGTATTGCTTAGCCGTTCCAGACGGTAACCTGGTAAAGGATTTTCTCCTTCAGGTGAGGTATCTTTGCAGTAAAACCATGTTGAGTTCCACTCTTTGGGATGGCTATGCAGTTTGGCGTGAGGGTAAGTGACTTCTTTTCGCTTTTGAGTCGCCACACCACCTAACTCGGTGTTGGGACCGTCAGAAAATTAAGTGCGGTGGTTTAGATGGAAGCAATCTCTGAACAGTTCAACTGAGGGCTCCTCCTGAAAGAACACCTCAGAGAGCACTTGAAAATGACAGATATTGGTTATGGAGTTGGGGCCAATATCTTGTGGACGCCTTGGAAGTTGGACAAGACATCTCGATAAAACTTTGAACCGGGCGGACTGAAACCCCGGGCTAGGTGGTCAGCAAAAACGACAACTTCTCCATCCTTGGGTTCTGGAGAACTCTCCGGACCAGGGACCCTCCAGTGAATGACGTCTTTCTGGCCTAAAGCGCCGGTGCGAACTAAGTTCTCCAGTTGGGTTTCAGTCACTCGAGAAGGGACCCAGTTACACTCATACACTTGCTTAGCCATGATGCAATCTGCAAGGCAGTAATACCGGTTCAAGAACATATGGAAGGATATAGATTGATGCATTCATTGTTAAACCGGAAGATGTTGCTTATAAACCGGAGTTCTGCAAGGTGGCAATACATAAACTAGAAAAATTTTGGCGGTTCAACAAGGGGACTAATGGTATATGCCGAGTTGTCAATTTCTCTACCAAGTTAAACCGCCTAGTCTGAAACATGGATGAATCAAGTGTGGATGTGCGAAAACAGGTTTCACGAAAACTTGTTACAGTTTCGGATCTGGAGCATATTCAGAAAAGAAATAAAAACTCAAGGTATAAAACGGAGTGGTACTGAATCAACGAGCAAGAACGCAGGGAGATCTAAGACCTTGAGATGCACAGGTGACAGCGGATGCTAAAAAAATACCGCTACGCAGAACAAGGATTCACAGACTTAACTGAAAGATATCGTCTGAGCAACAAACAAGTGATGAACACCGAAGAACATGGAAACCCTAAGAACAGATCTATGGTGAAAGGATAGAAGATTTACCGGAACGGAGGAAGAAGCGGAGGGTCGCCGTGATGCTCTGGTACGTTCAGGGTGATGCAGCGGCCAAGGCTGGTGTAGAGGTTGACGGCGGCGGAGCTCAAGCCGGGCGCGAGGAAGACGAAGCAGAGGGGCACGAAGGGGAAAAAGAAATGACCCTTCGGTCTATTTATAAAGGCAAAGGACATGTGTCAGGCGCGAGAATCAAGGAGCCATGAGTTTGGAAACGGAGCCGTTGCCTCGGTTGCCGCAGGTCTATTAAACAAAAGAGGTATTGTGAATAGTTTTTTTATGACAACTGACGTCATGCCGGTTCAGCACAATCTGAGAAGATGACGTCACGGTGGTTCAACCAAGAAGATGATTGAAGACGAAGTTTTTTCTAAGGATTGACATGAACCTGTTCAAACCAATCTCGGGCCTAATGTTGGGGATATTACTACTGGGCGTAAACCGGCCAGGAGAGGCCGGGTTACCTTCATCAGTAGTCAAGTATGCTTGAAGCCCATGAGGATATTCAATAAGGGCCCAAGGCCCAAAACCGATTTAAGGGTTGTAGCCGTAAACCGGCATTAGTAGGTAACTTGTGTTGTAAGTTAGAAATACTAGAGACCGAACCGGACACGTCTATGAGCCGTTCTCGGGACTCTGCAAACCGACGGGCGGCACCCATGTATATAAGGGGACGACCCGGTGGCGATTCAGGACAACAGACAACAACTCGAGACTTAGCCGAAGCTTGTTTGCTCCCTAGTCATCGAAACCCCCATCAATTCCATCACAACTAGACTTCATCGAAGGGGCCGAAATAGTATAAACTCTCTTGCGTCCTTGTGTCCGCTTTAACCCCTTTAAGCTAACCCATAGCGATGGCTCCACAACTAAGTCCTTTCATGAGGACATCTGCCGTGACAAAACCACGGCACTTCGCAAGTTCTAAAGGAAAAGGCGGCACACTTACGACTCGTACGCGTCGCAACCCCGACAGTCCGGCTCGCACGCCGCTCACCAAAGGGGACACGCGTTGTCTTGCAATTTCAGCGACATGTGGGACCGTAATTGAATAAACCGTCGATAGCGAAATCTAACCGCTTTCGGGCGTCGATCGAGAAGAGAGAAAGCGGGAGGGAGAAGAGATCGCCCGCCCTCGTTACGGACTCCAAGAAATATATGGTGATAATGTGAGGTGGGCCATGCTGGAGTCCGGACCGCTTCGAGCCCGCTCTCACCGGCTGGCCCCTCAAGACGCCTTGACTGCCGCTGCATGCATAGCAAGTAGTCCCCGCTTATGTGGAGGAGAGAGGCATTGACAAAGTCAAGGATTAACAGTGGAGACAATAGCTTTCATCAAAATAAACAATGAATACTCGTTGCTCGTCCTCTATATCGGAAAGAATACTTTCATTCGCCGACATGTGGGACGTCGACCATCCTGGTCCACCTGCCATGCACAAAATTATCCTGGTCTACCCCGGTCGTATCGCAGGCCCAACCTTTCCCACCGTAAGTTGTGAAGGAAATATGCCCTAGAGGCAATAATAAAGTTATTATTTATTTCCTTATATCATGATAAATGTTTATTATTCATGCTAGAATTGTATTAACCGGAAACATAATACATGTGTGAATACATAGACAAAGCAGTGTCACTAGTATGCCTCTACTTGACTAGCTCGTTAATCAAAGATGGTTATGTTTCCTAACCATAGACATGAGTTGTCATTTGATTAACGGGATCACATCATTAGGAGAATGATCTGATTGACATGACCCATTCCGTTAGCCTAGCACTTGATCGTTTAGTATGTTGCTATTGCTTTCTTCATGAATTATACATGTTCCTGTAACTATGAGATTATGCAACTCTCGTTTACGGAGGAACACTTTGGGTACTACCAAACGTCTACAACGTAATCGGGTGATTATAAAGGAGTATTACAGGTGTCTCCAAAGGTACTTGTTGGGTTGGCGTATTTGAGATTAGGTTTTGTCACTCCGATTGTCGGAGAGGTATCTCTGGGCCTTCTCGGTAATACACATCACATAAGCCTTGCAAGCATTGCAACTAATGAGTTAGTTGTGAGATGATGTATTACGGAACGAGTAAAGAGACTTACCGATAGCAGATTGAACTAGGTATTGGATACCGACGATCAAATCTCGGGCAAGTAACATACCGATGACAAAAGGAACAACGTATGTTGTTATGCGGTCTGACCGATAAAGATCTTCGTAGAAAATGTAGGAGCCAATATGGGCATCCAGGTCCCGCTATTGGTTATTGACGGAGATGTGTCTCGATCATGTCTACATTGTTCTCGAACCGTAGGGTCCGTGACGCTTAAGGTTTCGATGACGGTTATATTATGAGTTTGTGTATTTTGATGTACGAAGGTTGTTCGGAGTCCCGGATATGATCACGGACATGACGAGGAGTCTCGAAATGGTCGAGACATAAAGATTGATATATTGGACGGATATATTTGGACACCGGAAAGGTTCCGGAGAAGTTTGGAGCTCCGGGAGGTTAGCGGAACCCCCCGGGAGGTATATGGGCCTTATTGGGCCCATGTAGGAGGAAGGGAGAAGGAACAAGGGAGGCGCGCCCCAAGCCCAATCCGAATTGGGGAAGGGGCCGCCCCTTTCCTTTCTCCTTCCCCCTCTTCCTATTCCTACTACTAGTACTACTTCCTAATACTAGTACTCTTTCCTTCCCCCTCCAAATAAGATAAGGAAAAAGAGAGGGAAACCTACTTGGAGTAGGTTTCCCCCTCCTTGGTGCGCCTCCCCCTTGGGCCGGCCACCTCCTCCCTCCCTCCTTTATATCACGGGAGGGGCACCCTAGGACACACAAGTTGATCCTTGAGATCGTTCCTTAGCCGTGTGCGGTGCCCCTCCACCATATTCCACCTCGGTCATATCGTGGCGGTGCTTAGGCGAAGCCTGCGTCGGTGAAACATCAAGATCGTCACTGCGCCACCGTTGTCTTGTGGAACTCCTTCTCTCCGGAGCTCTGCTGGATCGGAGCCCGTGGAGCGTCATCGAGCTGAGCGTGTGCCAAGAACTCGAGGCGCCGAAGTAACGGCGCTGGGATCGGCTGGATCGTGAGGAGAACGTCTGACTACTTCCTCTACGTCATCATCGACTCGGAGGTGCCGGAGTAACGGTATTTGGGATCGGCAGGATCGCGAGGAGAACGTCGACTACTTCCTCTACGTTGTGATCGCTTCCGCCACGGTCTCTGAGGGTACGTGAACAACACTCTCCCCTCTCGTTGCTATGCCATCACCATGGTCCTGTGTGTGCGTGGGAAAATTTTTGAAATTACTGCGTTCCCTAACGGTGGCATCCGAGCCTGGTTTTATGCGTTGATGTCATATGCACGAGTAGAACACAAGTGAGTTGTGGGCGATACAAGTCATACTGCCTACCAGCATGTCATACTTTGGTTCAGCGGTATTGTGAGATGAAGCGGCCCGGACCGACATTACGCGTGCAGCTTACGCGAGACTGGTTTCACCGTTCACGAGCATTAGGTGCTTAAAGGTGGCTGGCGGGTGTCTCTCTCTCACTTTAGTTGAACCGAGTGTGGCTACGCCCGGTCCTTGAGAAGGTTAAAAGCGGAGTCTATTTGTGAAATATCGTTGTGGTTTTGATGCGTAGGTAAGAACGGTTCTTGCTCAGCCCGTAGCAGCCACGTAAAACTTGCAACAACAAAGTAGAGGACGTCTAACTTGTTTTTGCAGGGCATGTTGTGATGTGATATGGTCAAGACGTGATGCTATATTTTATTGTATGAGATGATCATGTTTTGTAACCGAGTTATCGGCAATGGCGAGAGCCATATGGTTGTCGCTTTATTGTATGAAATGCAACGCATACATAATTGCTTTACTTTATCACTAAGCGGTAGCGATAGTCGTAGAAGCAATAGATGGCGTAAACGACAACGATGCTACGATGGAGATCAAGGTGTCGCGCCGGTGGCGATGGTGATCACGACGGTGCTTGAGATGGAGATCACAAGCACAAGATGATGATGGCCATATCATATCACTTATATTGATTGCATGTGATGTTTATCCTTTATGCATCTTATTTTGCTTTGATTGACGGTAGCATTTTAAGATGATCTCTCACTAAAATTATCAAGTAGTGTTCTCCCTAAGTATGCACCGTTGCCAAAGTTAAATGCGTCCGAGACACCACGTGATGATCGGGTGTGATAAGCTCTCGTCCATCTACAACGGGTGCAAGCCAGTTTTGCACCTTGAGAATACTCAGGTTATACTTGACGAGCCTAGCATATGCGAGATATGGCCTCGGAACATGGAGACCGAAAGGTCGGCGTGAATCATATAGTAGATATGATCAACATAAGATGTTCACCATTGAAAACTACTCCATCTCACGTGATGATCGGTTATGGTTTAGTTGATTTGGATCACGTGATCACTTAGATGACTAGAGAGATGTACGTCTAAGTGGGAGTTCTTAAGTAATATGATTAATTGAACTTAAATTTATCATGAACTTAGTACTGATAGTATCTTGCTTGTCTATGTCTGTTTGTAGATAGATGGCTCGTCTTTGTTGTTCCGTTGAATTTTAATGCGTTCCTTGAGAAAGCAAAGTTGAAAGATGATGGTAGCAATTACACGAATTTGGGTCCGTAACTTTGAGGATTATCCTCATTGCCGCACGTAAGAGTTACGTCTGGATGCACCGCTAGGTGCAAGGCCTCTTCGCCGATGCAACCGACGACGTTAAGAACGTCTGGCGAGCAAAGCTGATGACTACTCTATAGTTCAGTGTGCCATGCTTTACGGCTTAGAACCGGGTCTTCAACGACGTTTTGAAAGTCGTGGAGCATATGAGATGTTCCAAGAGTTGAAGTTGATATTTCAACAGAATGCCCGGATTGAGAGATATGAAGTCTCCAATAAGTTCTATAGCTGCAAAATGGAGGAGAATGGAGTGCATCGGTGAGCACATACTCGTAATGTCCGGGTATTACAATCACTTGACTCAACCGGGAGTTGATCTTCCTGGATGATTGTGTCATTGATGTAATTCTTCAATCAACGCCACCAAGCTACAAAGGCTTCGTGATGAACTATAATATGCAAGGGTTAGTAAAGACTATGCAGAGCTCTTACAATGCTTTGAAAGCTGCGGAGGTAGAAATCAAGAAGGAGCATCAAGTGTTGATGGTCAATAAGACCACTAGTTTCAAGAAGAAAGGCAAAGGGAAGAAGAAGGAACTTCAAGAAGAACAGCAAACAAGTTGCTGCTCAAGTGAAGAAACCCAAGTCCGGACCTAAACACAACTGAGTGCTTCTCTTAAGCAGACTGGTCCTTTGGAAGCGGAACTGCCCCAAGTATTTGGCGGATAAGAAGGATGGCAAGGTGAACAAAGGTATATGTGATATACATGTTATTGATGTGTACCTTACTAGAGCTCGCAGTAGCACTGGGTATTTGATAATCGGTTACATTGCTAATATTTGCAACTCGAAACAGGGACTACTGATTGCGAACACCGCAAAGGACGAGGTGACGATGCGCGTGGGAAATGGTTCCAAAGTCGATGTGATCGCGATCGCACGCTACCTCTACATCTACCTTCGGGATTAGTTTTAGACCTAAATAATTGTTATTTGGTGCCAGCGTTAAGCATGAACATTATATCTGGATCTTGTTTGATGCGAGACGGTTATTCATTTAAATCAGAGAATAAAGGTTGTTCTATTTATATGAATAATATCTTTTATGGTCATGCACCCTTGAAGAGTGGTCTATTTTTAATGGATCTCGATAGTAGTGATACACATATTCATAATGTTGAAACCAAAAGATGCAACGAGTTGATAATGATAGTGCGACTTATTTGTGGCATTGCCGTTTAGGTCATATCGGTATAAAAGCATGAAGAAACTCCATCTTGATGGACTTTTGGAGTCACTTGATTATGAATCACTTGGCACTTCTGAACCGTGCCTCATGGGCAAGATGACTAAAACCCCGTTCTCCTAAGATTATGGAGAGAGCAACAGATTCGTTGGAAATCATACATACAGATGTATGTGGTCCAATGAATGTTGAGGCTCGTGGCGGATATCGTTATTTTCTCACCTTCACAGATGATTTAAGCGGATATGGGTATATCTTCTTAATGAAACATAAGTCTGAAACATTTGAAAAGTTCAAAGAATTTCAGAGTGAAGTTGAAAATCATCGTAATAAGAAAATAAAGTTTCTACGATCTGATCGTGGAGGCAAATATTTAAGTTCTGAGTTTGGTCTACATTTGAAACAATGCGGAATAGTTTCGCAACTCACGCCACCGGAACACCACAAGCGCAATGGTGTGTCCGAACGTCAGTGTCGCACTTTACTAGATATGGTGCGATCTATGATGTCTCTTACAGATTTACCGCTATCGTTTTGGGGTTATGCTCTTGAGACGGCCGCATTCACGCTGAATAGAACACCGTCAAAATCCGTTGAGACGACACCTTATGAACTGTGGTTTAGCAAGAAACCAAAGTTGTCGTTCTTAAAGTTTGGGGATGCGATGCTTATGTGAAAAAGCTTCAACCTGATAAGCTCGAACCTAAATCGGAGAAATGTATCTTCATAGGATACCCAAAGGAGACAGATTGGGTACACCTTCTATCACAGATCCGAAGGCAAGACATTTGTTGCTAAAATGGATCCTTTCTAGAGAAGGAGTTTCTCTCGAAAGAAGTGAGTGGGAGGAAAGTAGAACTTGATGAGGTAATCTGTACCTTCTCCCTTATTTGAAAGTAGTTTATCACGAAACCAGTTTCTGCGATATCTACACCAAATAGTGAGGAAGTTGATGATGTTGATCATGAAACTTCAGATCAAGTTACTCTGAGAACCTCGTAGACCAACCAGAATAAAATCCGCACCAGAGTGGTGCGGCAATCCTGTTCTGGAAGTCATGCTACTAGATCATGATGAACCTCTGAACTATGAAGAAGCGATGGTGAGCCCAGATTCCATAAAATAGCTTGAGGCCATGAAATCCGAGATGGGATCCATGTATGAAAACAAAGTGTGGACTTTGGTTGACTTGCCAGAATTGACAAGCAATAGAAAACAAGTGGATCTTCAAGAAGAAGACCGACGCCGACGGTAATATTGTCGTCTACAAAGCTCGACTTGTCGCAAAGGGTTTTCGACAAATTCAAGGGGTTGACTACGATGAGACATTCTCACCCGTAGCGATGCTTAAGTCTGTCCGAATCATGTTAGCAATTGCCGCATTTTATGATTATGAAATTTGGCAAATGGATGTAAAGACCGCATTCCTGAATGGTTTTACGGAAGAAGAGTTGTATATGATGCAACCGTAAGGTTTTATCGATCCAAAGGGAGCTAACAAAGTGTGCAAGCTCCAGCGATCCATTTATGGACTGGTGCAAGCATCTCGGAGTTGGAATAAACGCTTTGATAGTGTGATCAAAGTATTTGGGTTTATCTGAGACTTATGGAGAAGCCTGTATTTACAAGAAAGTGAGTGGGAGCTCTGTAGCATTTACGATATTATATGTAGATGACATATTATTAATCGGAAATGATATAGAATTTCTGGATAGCATAAAGGGATACTTGAACAAGAGTTTTTCGATGAAAGACCTTGGTGAAGCTACTTACATATTGGGCATCAAGATCTATAGAGATAGATCAAGGCGCTTAATTGGACTTTCACAAAGCACATACCTTGATAAAGTTTTGAAGAAGTTCAAAATGGATCGAGCAAAGAAAGGTTTTTACCTGTATTACAAGGTGTGAAATTGAGTCGACTCAATGCCCGACCACGCAGAGAAGATAGAGAGAAAATGAAAGATGTTCCCTATGCTTCAGCCATAGGCTCTATCATGTATGCAATCTTGTGTACCGGACACGGCGTATGCTTAGGCTGTAAGCTTGGCGGGAAGGTACCAAAGTAATCCAGAGTGGATCATCTGGACAGCGGTCAAGAACATCCTGAAATACACGAAAGGACTAAGGATATGTTTCTCGTATATGGAGGTGACAAAGAGCTAGTCGTAAATGGTTACGTCGATGCAAGCTTTGACAGATCCGGACGATTCTAAATCGCAAACCGGATACGTGTTTTGTTAAGCGGTGGAGCTGTCGGTTGGTGCAGTTCTAAACAAAGCGTCGTGGCGGGATCTACATGTGAAGCGGAGTACATAGCTGCTTGAAGCAGCAAATGAAGGAGTCTGGATGAAAGAGTTCATTTCCGATCTAGGTGTTGTACCTAGTGCCTCGGGACCAATGAAGATCTTCTGTGACAATCTTTGGTGCAATTGCCTTGGCAAAGGAATCCAGATTTCACAAGAGGACCAAGCATATCAAGAGGCGCTTCAATTCCATTCGGGACCAAGTCCAAGTGGGAGACATAGAGATTTGCAAAATACATACGGATCTCGAGCGTTGCGGACCCGTTGACTAAGCCTCTTCCACGAGCAAAACATGATCAGCACCAAGACTCCATGGGTGTTAGAATCATTCTTGAGTGAACTAGATTATTGACTCTAGTGCAAGTGGGAGACTGAAGGAAATATGCCCTAGAGGCAATAATAAAGTTATTATTTATTTCCTTATATCATGATAAATGTTTATTATTCATGCTAGAATTGTATTAACCGGAAACATAATACATGTGTGAATACATAGACAAACAGAGTGTCACTAGTATGCCTCTACTTGACTAGCTCGTTAATCAAAGATGGTTATGTTTCCTAACCATAGACATGAGTTGTCATTTGATTAACGGGATCACATCATTAGGAGAATGATCGATTGACATGACCCATTCCGTTAGCCTAGCACTTGATCGCTTAGTATGTTGCTATTGCTTTCTTCATGACTTATACATGTTCCTGTAACTATGAGATTATGCAACTCCCGTTTACGGAGGAACACTTTGGTACTACCAAACGTCACAACGTAATCGGGTGATTATAAAGGAGTATTACAGGTGTCTCCAAAGGTACTTGTTGGGTTGGCGTATTTCGAGATTAGGTTTTGTCACTCCGATTGCCTGGAGAGGTATCTCTGGGCCTTCTCGGTAATACACATCACATAAGCCTAGCAAGCATTTCAACTAATGAGTGATGTGTGAGATGAAGTATTACGGAAAGAGTAAAGAGTCTTACCTGTAACGAGATTGAACTAGGTATTGGATACCGACGATCAAATCTCGGGCAAGTAACATACCGATGACAAAAGGAACAACGTATGTTGTTATGTGGTCTGACCGATAAAGATCTTCGTAGAAAATGTAGGAGCCAATATGGGCATCCAGGTCCCGCTATTGGTTATTGACCGGAGATGTGTCTCAGTCATGTCTACATTGTTCTCGAACCGTAGGGTCCGCACGCTTAAGGTTTCAAGGACGGTTATATTATGAGTTTGTGTATTTTGATGTACGAAGGTTGTTCGAGTCCGGATATGATCACGGACATGACGAGGAGTCTCGAAATGGTCGAGACATAAAGATTGATATATTGGACGGATATATTTGGACACCGGAAAGGTTCCGGAGAAGTTTGGAGCTCCGGAGGTTACCGAACCCCCGGGAGGTATATGGGCCTTATTGGGCCCATGTAGGAGGAAGGAGAAGGAACAAGGAGGGGCGCGCCCCAAGCCCAATCCGAATTGGGGAAGGGGCCGCCCCTTTCCTTTCTCCTTCCCCTCTTCCTATTCCTACTACTAGTACTACTTCCTAATACTAGTACTCTTTCCTTCCCTCCAAATAAGATAAGGAAAGAGAGGAAACCTACTTGGAGTAGGTTTCCCTCCTTGCGCGCCTCCCCTTGGGCCGGCCACCTCCTCCCTCCCTCCTTTATATACGGGAGGGGGCACCCTAGGACACACAAGTTGATCCTTGAGATCGTTCCTTAGCCGTGTGCGGTGCCCCCTCCACCATATTCCACCTCGGTCATATCGTAGCGGTGCTTAGGCGAAGCCTGCGTCAGTGAAACATCAAGATCGTCCCACGCCACGTTGTCCGACGGAACTCCTTCTCTCGGAGCTCTGCTGGATCGGAGCCCGTGGAGCGCCATCGAGCTGAGCGTGTGCCAAGAACTCGAGGCGCCGGAGTAACAAATACCGATCGGGCTGGATCGTGAGGAGAACGTCGACTACTTCCTCTACGTCATCATCGACTCGGAGGTGCCGAGTAATGGCGCTGGGATCGGCAGGATCGCGAGGAGAACGTCTGACTACTTCCTCTACGTTGTGATCGCTTCCGCTTACGGTCTACGAGGGTACGTAGACAACACTCTCCCCTCTCGTTGCTATGCCATCACCATGGTCCTGTGTGTGCGTAGGAAAATTTTTGAAATTACTGCGTTCCCTAACAAGTTGTTCAGACGAAGGAACCATCATGACTTCGTTGAATTCCGCTTCTTCAAGAAAACTTATTGTACCCGCAATACTGCTACCACACGCGAAGACTGGACGGCACTGTACCACGTCATATCACTTAAACCCACTAGGCCAAACTAGCCCGCCTAGGTCATCTATTTTGGAATGGAGGGAGTACGTCTCTGCACTGTTATGATTTTGTGTTGCACGTTCTCTGTACTTTTGCTATGATTTTCCTACCCTATGAACCAAATGAGGCATGAATGTATGTCGACTATTTTCTGATCGATCGCTAAGCCTACAATTTTAGGAGCTAGGGCTATTGGTCGGTCGACGAGGGATAAGTATAAGCGTACCACGAGCTCATCAGCCCCAACGTTTCTCTTCGGTGAGTGTTTTGCAAGTACTATAGCTCACACAGTAGCTAGCCTACTAAAACCAAGAATCATCAAACAAGCCCTAATGATATGATAAACAATTCAAACTTACATATAAGCATGCCATATATTACATCAAAGCTAGTGAGGATACATCTGTTTCCACAACTCGGAGAGGGTTCGCATGATTCATCGCATGATTCACTATCAAACAAAAGTAGCAAGATCCGCCCACACAAGACAGTGCACTAGCCCTAAGATGGTTTGATAACACGCATCATTACGGTAATTAAACACAGGCAATGCAAACTACCTCAAGGATTAAGCGCGACCAACTATTTCTTGTCATCGATCTCTCGGCAATGACCACACGCAGACGGTGACATGGGAATCGATTTCTGGGGCAATGTCCACAGGACTGACCGCGACATCGGAATCGATCTCTAGGGCGATGTCCCTAGGATGGCCAGCGGTATCGGAATCGATCTCCGGGGCGATGCCAACAGGACGGGCCACGACATCGGAATCATCAAGGACAACCACCGGCACCTGCACAACACTAACATATTAGCAAGCACATTGCAAATAATCAAAAAGCAAGCACATTGCAAATAATAAAAACCACAACTATGGTAATAAGCCATTATTTTTACCTTGTGCAGCTCACCGGGATCTCATCCCTCCGGGGCCATCTCCTCGTCCTCGATGGGGCCATCACCTTGCTAGGGAATACCGCTTCTCAACGGCGACTATCTCCTCAAACTCGGTCTTGAGCCTCACATAGGTGGCAATCAGAGCTCCTGGGGTAGGCACGGTGGGGCCCTTGCTGTTCTTCCAACTTTCTTTGAGGAGTTCGTCCGCCAACGTCCTCAACTCTTTGGCCAGTGCTTGTTTGTTGGAGTTCTTCGTCTCCATGGGTTGGCCCGCCAACATGGTCAACTCGTTGGTCGGTGCTCGCTTCCTGGAGATCGCTGTCTCCAGTGGGTTGTCCGCCGACAACTCTTTGCCTAGTGCTCCGTGATCCATCAATGAACTGACAAACAAAAAGCAATCGAAAGGAAACCACAATCGCAATGAAAACGGGAAAAGAATAGGATGTGAGAATCGGTCGGTGCTTCGCAAAAAGAAGATTATTGGAATGAAAATATAGCAGCATAACTGATTCGCCCACCTTTCCTTCGTCGTTAGAGAAGAAAAATGGCAGAACTGAGTAGCCTGGAGTGAGGTTTTCTTCAAGAAAGGGAAGAAAGGGCTTGCACGAGCGTTCCAATGAAATGATGGTTGCTTCGTCCAGTCCAACTTGGAGGCCACCTTACCACTGCTGGTAAAGGTGTGGGTTTTGTGATATGACGGGTCATGACGGCCACACCGGGGTGACAGTGAGTCTCGATTGTAGCACCTCGTTGTGATTTGGTGGATGGCACGCGGGCCGGATGCTTTGAAATGTCATTAACTTGATTTTAGTCTCTTTAGTATTTGGATCCAAGCATGGATGAGGCTAACAAGTTTTAGTCCCACTACTTTTAGTCATGAGACTAAAACGTATCAAAGCACTCTCTCAGGCTGGTCATAGTGGGGAGTAACTTAGACTAGTGTCATGCATATGATACTAGTGTAAGTTACTACTCCCTCCTTTCCGGTTTATAAGGCTCAATTCAAAAATCTCATCAACCAAGGTAGATGGTGAGTGGTGGAATACTTTTTGTGGTTTGCAAAAGCACCCAATTAATGCTCTTGTTTTCCTCAAAAAAGTATGTTTACCAATGCATTAATTGCAATGCATGCATGCATAAATTACATGCATTGGTCAATTTTCTCTTAATACTTGCATGCAATGATTTAATGCACCTTGAAATCTGAACATGTGATTGGGAACAACCAAATTGAGCCTTATAAAATGGAAAACGAAAATTTTAATATAAGCCCTATAAACACAAAGGAGGGAGTACCTCCATAGTGCAAAGTAACATAGTAGTAGTATCATAGATTGCTTCATTTATTATCTCATAGACTCATTTTGCCTCGAAAGCGCTATGTTACAAGAACATATTATGTTACCACAACCACCTCTTTCCTCATTAAATACTTGCCACATAAGCGAAATTGTCTTGGGATGTGTTAAGTTACTACCTAAGTTACTCCCACTATGGCTAGCCTCAATATTGTGCACCGCGACCAAGGCGGAGAGGAAAACGAGAGAACTACGTAATTAATGCATGAGTTTAATTAGGGTAGTTTTGTAAAGTACGAGATACATTCCTCCAATCGCAAAATGCCTTGGTTCATGAGATTTGAGATTTGAGCCCTATAAACCGGAGGGAGGGGGTCTTGCACACGGTGTAGTCTAGTCACTTGTTTTTTAGTCAAGTCTAGTCACTTGTTGAAATCTCTAGAAAGGCAAATACTCCTTTCCGGTTTATAGGTCTATACTACTCCCTCCGTCTAGGTGTGTAAGTCATCTTCTGAAAACCAAATAGTCCCAAAACACTTAGGCGTGGTGCATTAACTTCTACCTTGTTTCTTGTTTCTTGACATACGTATCAACCAATAAGAGATGAGAGGTGTGCATGCTTTTAATGACTTGCAATGGCTAGTTCATTGCATGGAATGCTATTAATTAGAAAATAAACATTGGTGACCCCAGGAGGAAACGGTGTTAAGCGCGTGGACCTATGCAGAATGAGTATCAACCAATGGATAATGGAGTTTAATTGTTAAACAATAGCTATTTTGTCTCATGCAAGAGCCTGGCTAGTACTCCAAGGAACCGCACCATGCGAGCGTTCACAACTGCCACGTTCAGTTTGCACTTGGCTCTTCGCCTCTTCGAGAAGACGAGCAATGATGTTACCCCTACTTCTACAAAGATGTCGAATCCACTGCGTGTGTCCGCCCACCTCGTATGCGGGAGGGATAGCGTAGCTTAAAGCTTCTACTTACTGCTCCTGCCTTTGCGTCCATGACAGGTGGGCCCAACAGGTGGTTGGCCCATGTGTCATGCAGCCAAAGGCAGGTGCACTTAAGGCACCGGAGCTCAGTCCGCGAGGGAGAGGGCGTCGTAGTAATCAAATTTCTCGGGCTTGTCCGAGTTGACGCGACACATCAAAGCACTGCATTCGATAAAACTCTTTTTACACATTTCAAATGGGCTACTTCGTATGTAGGAGTAGACATATTCTGCTTCATATGTACTCCCTCCGTTCCAAAATATAAGTCTTTTAGAGATTTCACTATGAACTGGAGTACATACGAAACAAAATGAGTGAATCTACTCTCTAAATGATGTCTATATACCTCCGTATGTAGTTTGTAGTGGAATCCATAAGACTTGCATTTAGGAACGGTGGGAGTCGTCACTTGTTGCAATCTCTAAAAAGACTTGTCTGGGGAAACAGAGGGAGTACAACGCATGCATGCATGCCGTGACTTTCCTTTGATACTTGCATGTGTTGATTTGATGCACCTTGCCAAATTTTGACTATAAATTTAACTAACTAAATTTTCATGCATGTCACAAAAACCACGGGTTGTTTGGATTGTGACTATGTTTGTCTTATGTTGCCACATTATTTTTCCCACACTTGCCACACTTGCCTAACCTGAGTTTCTCAAATTGTTAGACACACTTTGGCTTTCCTAAGGGAATCTTGCCACAATTTTTGTGTCTATGACATGTGGGGTTCACTGCTAATAAAAAATTTATTGTCTTAGGTGTGGCTAATAAAAAAGACTTATATTTAGGAACAAAGGGAGTAGAAAATATAAATAATAATGCATGTTGGGGCAACCCACGTTTCCGCTAATTTTAGCCGTGGGCTTGTTCACAATTTTTACGAGGGGGTGGTTGTTCATTTAATGGAGGGACTTGTAGTACTACCAGACTTGAACGATACAAAGTGCGACCTGGCACACCGTAACACCACTTGGAACAAGCGGGTAGCCATCTCAAAAAACAATCAACAACTAAAAAAACGCGACCTGGCATGTAAGTGAAAAAGGAAAACTACCCCACTACTTAAATATAGGCCGGAGCCTCCGCGCTTGCTTGCTAGGGATGCTCTATTCACACACTCTCATCCTCTCCAGGTTTTCCTTTTTCCCTTCAAAAAACACTGGCTTTCTATCCTCACCGTTGGTTACAGATCCGGACGTATCCGGGTGTCAGGACCCTGATTCCAAGTCCCATCGATCTAGCCGGTAACACCTCATATCACTTCGCGGCCTCACGCACGGTATTCCCATGGGTGTCGCCTTTTCATGTCCCGGGACCGTTTGGGCCTTTTGGCTCACGTATATGATAGTGTCGCTAGCATCCATATGACAGAGAACCCGGGCCGACATGGCTAGTCGTGAACCCAAAGCGGCACTAACCCATGGGGACAGGCATACATGAATCAACTTGAGCATGTCAAATTGACGTGCGAATCCTGGCTGTAGCACTGGGCTAACAGGACTCCGGTAACCCGGTCTGTAGCAGGCTAGGCAGGACTCCGGATGTCACCGCGTGACATTTCCCCGAAGGGACAGACACAGGAACGAAGTGAATCACATGCCGGCCAGTCAAGCGTTCCGGAGCAGTAGTGCTGGGCTAGCAGGACTCCGATGAACCGGGCTGTAGCGGACTATTATGGCTCATGGAAGCACAAGACTACATTTCCCCATAAGAAAGGCTATCAAGGATAAACAACTAGGTTGTCGGATCCCACACATACCAAGCATTTCAATAACATACACACAATATGCTCGATATGTGCAAATACAACATGGCATCACAACATGACTCTACAACTCAAGTATTTATTCAATAGGCTCCGAGGAGCGAGATATTACAAACATGGGTCTCTCGACCCAAAGCATTCGTGAGCATACAAGTCAAACACATGCGGAAGCTTAACATGTCTGAGTACAGACAACTATAAATGAAAAAGGCTGAGAAGCCCGACTATCTACAAGACCCTGCCGAGGGCACAAGATCGTAGCTGAGGTAACCAGCTAAACGTAGAAGTCCACGCGGAACTACTAGCGTGACTGAAGTCTCTCTGCAAAAACATAAATTAAGCAAACGTGAGTACAAATGTACCCAGCAAGACTTACATCAGAACTAACTACATATGCATCGGTGTCAACAAAGGGGGTGGTGGAGTTTAACTGCAGCAAGCCAGCTTTGACTCGGTGGCTATCCTAAACTACATTTGCAAGTAACTCTTTTGAGGTGGCGCACACGAGTCCACATATTCACCATATCAGTACACCACTATGGATCTGCTCCCGTCTCCCTACGAGAAGGCCATCCATAGCACTCACGCTTATCTTGCGAGTGTTAGAGTATCCACTTTCACTTCTCTATGAACTGTACAGGCAACCCAGAAGTTCTTTACCGCGGACACGGCTATTCGAATAGATGATGTTAACCCTGCAGGGGTGTACTTCTTCACACACGCTCTCACCACTTATCGCCGTTTACACGACATGTACTCGTCAACCTTCAAGCGGAAGCCCAGCGAGGGTGTCGGCAACGGCCTACCTAAACACTCAAGTCTCTAGTCCAGGTTTATCGCTTATTCAGGTTCCATCCGCAGGGAGTCCGGCCGAGGTTTCCACATACGGCCCCGAACGATGTGTACAGGGTTCCATGACACCAAACAGGCGCCCGGTATACCCGGCCACGTTCCTACCGCATCACAGCCCACCCCTCCGGTCAGCGCCCACGGCCTCCAAAGATACTACAAACACCAGAAACTACTTGCAACTCCTGGACAGAGGACAAGGGTGATTAAGAAGCCGAGAGAGTCAATTAAGGATCCCAATGTGTGGTAGTAGCTGTTTCATGGATCACAAACACAGAACTCAGTTCCTGAGGACGGCTTCAATGAGACAACCCACCATGTACTCCTACATGGCCTCTCACCGCTACCTTTACCAAATCGTGTTCACACACTTAGCTCTCAATGGTAGGACATGTTCACACACCTCCGATTCATCCCCGATGAATCAGACCTGACACAACTCTAAGCAATAGCAGGCATGACAACCAAGCATGAATGAGTAGGCACATCAGGGCTCAAACAACTCCTACTCATGCTAGTGGGTTTCATCTATTTACTGCGGCAATGACAGGTCATGCAGAGGATAAAGGGGTTCAGCTACCGCAGCAAGTAACAAATGAATTGTTGTTGTCCTAATGCAGTAAAAGAGAGCAGGAGCGAGAGAGTAGGATTGTATCGAAATGAACAAAGGGGTTCTTCTTACGTGGCACTCCTGAAGATATTATAGCTCTTCATCGGTGTCATCGAACTCATCGTCGGAACCTCGTCTACTGAGAGGGGACAAGTACCGGCAAACAAGGAAGAACACAATCAATGCAATGCAACAATATGATGCATGATCATGACACGGAAACATGCTGTGTTTTGAGCTAATGCAACTAGCAACATGTTAAATGGAGTTGGTTTGAACCCTAGGTTCAAATTCAAACTCCAAATGTGAGAGTTTAAATGCCATTTATATGATTTGGCCTAAACATCAGCCATAAGTTGTTCTAACATGCATGAAAGTGGTACATATGGATAGATTGGATTTTTCTGATCATTTTTCATATATAAATTATTTCATTCTGAGCTACGGTTGATTTTCTATGATTTTTAGAAGTTTCGGCTATTTTCTGGAATTTCCTGTAAAAGAATAAATCTAGAAAAAGGGTTACTGTGTCAGCACTGCGTCACTGTGACGTCAGCAGGTCAACAGGGCGGCCCAGGTCAAACCTGACGGCTGGGACCCATCAGTCAGTGACTCATCTAACTAATCCTATTTATTAGTGCTGATTAAGTTTTTAGAAAATAAACTAAACTAATTTAACAGAGGGTTGGCCCCACTTGTCATTGACCCAGGGGAGGTCAAACCCCTGGTCAACAGGGCCTAACAGGCCGGCGGCTTGCCGCCGGCGAGTGCCGAGACGGCGGAGCGCGTCGGGAATCGCCCACTGGCGATGGTTTTGGCGTGGGAAGGTTCTATGAGAAGCTTCCGCTCGCGCGCATCCAACGGTTGCAGGGGAGGGCGCGAGGTGGCCGGAGTTGAGCATGGCGACGACCTCGGCGGCGGCCAAAGCTCGAGTGAGCTCGAGGTCGAGGCCGTAGTGTGCAAAAGGACGGGGTTTTGCGCTAGGGAGGCGCTACGCAATGCGGCGATCACGTTAGGCACGCCGGAGTGATCATTGGGACACCGGAGCTGCGTCGGCGACGAGCTCAGGCGGCGGCGGTTCTCTGGTACGGCGGCTGGCACAGCTAGAGGACCGGAAAGAGCTCGGGGAGGATGGGGGAAAAGCGGCGGAGCTCACAGAGATTTCTATGGCGTCGTCAACAAGCTCAGGCATGCACTGGAGTCGGCGAGGCAGTGGTGGCGATCTCCGGTGCCCGGGGTTGAAGACGAGGGCGAAGGAGGCTTCACACGCCGTCCGGTGATGTGTGGCTGATGGAGACGACGCAGGAAGATGACTCGGAGCTCGTGGGCATGACGGAGGGGCGAGGGGGGGGCTGTGGCCGCGGTGGTGCTAGTCGGCGGCGGCAGGAGTGTTCGGTGAGGTGGGGGAATGGCGAGGGAGAGAGCCAGGGGAGAGGGAGAGCTCGAGGGAGAGGTCGAGGGGGTTCGTGGCATCGCCAGACGCGAGGGGGAGGCAGGAGGTGGAGCTCGGGTGCACGCGTTGTCACCACGCCTCTGCCTACTGGTGGAGGTTGAAGACAGCCGCTTCAGGCCAGCGGGCTGGGCCAGCCACTTGGGCCGCAAGGTGGGCTGCACAGGTGAGTTGGCCCAGGTTAGTCTCTCTCTCTCTTTTATTTCTGTTTTTTATTTTTCTGTAATCTTTGTGGCTTTACTAAAAATACTAAAACAGATCCAAAAATCATAAAGCTGCTCAATGCCACTGTTTGGAATATAACCAACAGCAAACATTTTAGTTTATGATTAATTGAGCATTTAAAATATTTAATAGTATTTAAATGCCCAAATGCAAATACTATATGATTTAATTCGGAGCCCAAATATGTCATGGAAAAATGTGCAACACCTTTGGTTATGGTTTCTAGCATTTTCCAGAAATGATGAACATTTTTGGAAGCCATTTGGATTCACTGAAAATATTTTAGTTGAACCTAGTGAATTCCTTTGATGCTAGGGTTTAGGCAATCCCCATTTCAAGTTTCAAAATAATTTAAACATGATGCAACAGACAAGTGCTAGCCTAGTGCAAGGTAAGGCTAGGGATGTGACAACTCACCCCCACTAAACAAGAATCTCGCCCCGAGATTCAAGACGTGAGGTAAAAAGACAAAGGGGACACTAAGCATCACAAACTTCATGATCCAACTGTCTCCTCGAGGTTGTTGATTTGTTGACTCAAATTGATCTTGATGTCTTTGCTTTCGAAATCTTCATCCAACACGAGGACAAGAAGCGAGACATGTCTACATAGATGGATCATCTTAATGATCACAAGATCAACCCGCGGAACAAGACGTAGAAACATCTTTTGAGCCGAGACACGAAGCATCTATCCAAATAAATGGAGTGAAACAGATGACGAGGGCTCGCTAGGTAGTCAACAAGTCCACTCTTAAGAAGGTGTTGAACGGTTGTCAACATAGCTAGGAGTTGAGTTGCCATGATACCATAACGAGACAACTTAAGGAAGGTGACTTGCAGAAATATTTCCTTAAGTGGCAAAAAGAATTACTTTTGATTTAGAGATCATTGAGACTCTCTATACCAGGTTAGGGCAAATCTCGAGTGATCGTTGGAGGAGTTCGGTAGAATGGCATACTCGGACTAGTATGGATGATATGGATTACCTTGTTGAAGACAACGCAATGGATGATTTTTGCTTATCATCGGAAATGGATGGAACCCGTGGTAGGATGGCACAAGACGGTGCAATCTGGGAGCAAAATACAAATGCTGGGAATAATTCTAGTAACTGGGGAGAAACTCAACAGTAGAGAGTGATTCCACTGTTTGAATGGTTCTAGCATAATTGAGGAAATCGAGAGCACAACGACCCTTGAGGAACAACTTCTAGCATAAGTTGCACTAAATCCTCATGGAGAAGATGGTCAAATAGCTCAATCAAGATACTACAATGATAGATCTTCCGGCTAGGTGTGTCGGCCAAAACATCAACCTTGTCGGGACCTACATCATAATCTTGGAGAAGTTCCAACCGTCATATCTGCCTGAGATTCAGATCTAGTTGGTAACAGGATATTCCAGACTCATCGAGTCTAGAAGAAAATTAAAAGTTTGCAACACAAATCGATGAGATGGCGTTGCGAGATTCTCGGGAAATGAACTACGGTAGTAAGCTCCAAAGCATGAGCTGGTTCTGCTACAAGCATGTGAACACGCTGTCCCAGACAATCATGATCACATGGTAGTCTTACAACAAAACACTACTGAATTCTGGTTAGGAACCATCAACGAGGATATCGAAGTCCTTGTGTAAGTCTAGCTCTTAAGAAGAAACTTCTTCTCCTTGAACAAATCAATCAGTGGCTTGGTGTGCTAGGGATACATATAGAATGAAGGTTGCAAGTCTCCAAACCATAGAATACTTTGCACATGTGCATGACTGGCTTGGGATGATTCCAGAGGAAGCAAAAACAAACTTTATCGAATTCACGGCGGCAACTTACATCTAATGCACGTGAATCAAAGGAAGTCACTCCTATCATCCAAACATATGCTTCATGAACGGAACATGAAGGCATTGTTTACCAAGTTTCCAACACTAGCTTAAAGTTTAACACGAATCATGGGGGAAACAAGATGCTACTGATGGGCTCAACAGCAACTCATCGGAATTTCCATATCACTAGACTTCCACCATTATGTGAACAATGTGATAGTATTGGTCAGACGAAAAGATGTAATGGTGTATGCTCGAGGAATCAACCACGAGTAAGACAACATTACGAATATCGTTGGTTCTGATTTGATTTGAAGATAGCCCATACACAAATCAAAGATTTGGGTAAGACAATAGATCCAACAACTAATCACGAGGACCAATTGATGAAGATATCATCTTTCTTCAGCACACACGCACACTCAAGGATATCCCTTAGTGATGAACTAAGTCGGACAAGCTTTTATCTTCCAACTCTCCAAGTTGTTGTTTTAGCTCAACCAACTAGCTCAGGGGTATCCAACACAGATGCTTGGAGAAAGGGTGGTTCACAAGAAACCAACTTGATCACGAGCTCAACATAACAGTCAGGGGACAACCTGGTAATACTTCCGAGAAGATATTCGGAAAATCACGAACCACCGATATGTTACTAAGCTTGAGAACAATCTTGCTTTCGAGACAAGACGATATGATCAAAAGAGCGAGGGATTGATACAATCCTAACTCATTGAACGGAGAGTGCACCAGAAATAAGGACTGGGTAGCACGATCAATCCTAGGATGGTGACTCAATAACCAACATGCTAAGAATGAGATTATTGTCCATTAACTACCAAGCAACAGAGTTGCTAGGAGTATTGATTTCACACATCATGGTTCACTTGTCGGCATTCCGGCTGTGACAACACGGAACCGGGGAATGAATAATGATGGCGAGAAGTATCACTATACCAAGAGTTCATAAGAGAAGGTGCAATTCTCATGACGTTCCTGCAATAAAGTGGGTAATTCTTCGGGGTAGAACAGACCAAAAACTGGGTTGCATTTTGATCTGCGGAATACAACTGCTTTGACCCAATCCTGGAAATGGACAAGGTACTGGAGTTTGTTTCTCCTAGTCATTCCGGAATAGGATGGCTTGACGGACCACAAGAATACTAGGCATCGATAACACGAATGCATAATTACTCCTGACTATCAATTGATAGACGAAGGTCGGAATACAACTGAAGAGGGACAACTCAAAGGAACATATGTCTTTTTTTCTGAGTTGTGGATGCATAGATTAGTATGTCGAGCGAAGCTCAACATTTCTTCCGGATAACCCATGCAGAAAGGGTAGAACTGGCAGATCCACAATTATGAATAAAGAACTCCTCAAGAGTACTCTGATTGTGATCCTTCGGTTCAGCGAGGAACTTCTGCCATAAGCGGTTCATAGTATTTGGAACAAGGAAATACCACGGACCTCGAGGACTATCGCAAAGTTACTAATATCCTAAAGGAACTAGCAAACACTATCAACAGGGGGTAAGTAGGGTGAATCTCGGGTTCAAGAACCCAGGAATAGAATACCTACTACTAAATAGCATCACGGGATGCTTTCGAGAATGGTGGCCAGAATCATCACACTGGAAACATAAAACATGGCTAGATTACTAGGTGATACTCTAGACACCTAGGGTCATAATAATAGCTCCAACGTAAATGTCGAGGCAATGAAGTACCTCAACACACTAGTTAGTGTGGTTGATCTGGCACAAAGGAACTTCGGGACGGTAAGAAGGGATTTGCAAATGCATCAGACTATTTTAGAAACACAGGATGACTCGGACATCATAACGGCTGTAAATGCTCAAAATAATTTGAGACATCCTGCAAAATAGTGGCATGACCACTCAACATCACAATATCAAGGTTCTGAGACCAGCTATGAACATACGTAAGTGGTAAAAACTGAACTGAGATTTGAAACTATCAATTCTATAAGTCTATGGATTAGTAACACGTCATCCTGATAGATAGATGAGAAGGCCTAGTTCGTAATCCCCGTAGAAGAGAAGAGGATGACTCAGATCAGAAGGGCATAAGGTAAAGGAGTAAAAAGAGCCTTACGTTCCCTTCCACAATCAATTCCCTTATATAAATAAAGCATTTCTAGACACAACTTCGACCGGTTTGGCTTGGTAATCCTCTGAGCAACAACTCACGATACCAAAGCTGTCGGGACCCGATTCCAAGTCACATCGATCTAGCCGGTAACACCTCATATCACTTTGCGGCCTCACGCACGGTATTCCCACGAGTGTCGCCTTTCCATGGCCCGGGACCGTTTGCGCCTTTTGGCTCACGTATATGATAGTGTCTCTAGCATCCATATGACAGAGAACCCGGGCCAACATGGCTAGTCGTGAACGCAAAGTGGCACTAACACATGGGGACAGGCATACATGAATCAACTTCGAGCATGTCGGTCAACAGCGTGTGAATCCGGGCTATAGCACTGGGCTAACAGGACTCCGAGAACCCGGGTTGTAGCAGGCTAGGCAGGACTCCGGATGTCACCGCGTGACATTTCCCGAAGGGATGTATACAGGAACGAAGTGAATCACATGCCGCCACGATCAAGCGTTAGGAGCGGTGAGTGCTTGGCTAGCGGGACTGCTGAACTGGCTGTAGTGGACTACTATGGCTCATGGAAGCACAAGACTACATTTCCCCATAAGAAAGGCTACCAAGGATAAACAACTAGGTTGTCGGATCCCACACATACCAAGCATTTCAACAACATACACACAATATGCTCGATATGTGCAAATACAACATGGCATCACAACATGACTCTACAACTCAAGTATTTATTCAATAGGCTCCAAGGAGCGAGATATTACAAACATGGGTCTCTCGACCCAGCATTCAGAGCATACAAGTCCAACACATGCGGAAGCTTAACATGTCTGAGTACAGACAACTATAAATGAAAAAGGCTGAGAAGCCCGACTATCTACAAGACCCTGCCGAGGGCACAAGATCTTAGCTGAGGTAACCAGCTAAACGTCGAAGTCCACGCGGAACTACTAGCGAGACTGAAGTCTCTCTGCAAAAACATAAATTAAGCAAACGTGAGTACAAATGTACCGAGCAAGACATACATCAGAACTAACTACATATGCATCGGTGTCAACAAAGGGGGTGTTGGCGTTTAACTGCAGCAAGCCAGCCTTGACTCGGTGGCTATCCTAAACTACGACTGCAAGTAACTCTTTTGAGGTGGCGCACACGAGTCCACATATTCACCATATCAATACACCACTATGGATCCGCTCCCGTCTCCCTACGAGAAGGCCATCCATAGCACTCACGCTTATCTTGCGTAGTTTTAGAGTATCCACTTTCACTTCTCTATGAACTGCATACAGTGCAACCCGTAAGTCCTTTACCGCGGACACGGCTATTCAATAGATGATGTTAACCCTGCAGGGTGTACTTCTTCACACACGCTCTCACCACTTATCGCCGTTTACACGACATGTACTCGGCAACCTTCAAGCGGAAGCCCAACGTGGGTGTCGGCCACAGCCTACCTAAACACTCAAGTCTCTAGTCCATGTTTATCGCCTATTCAGGTTCCATCCGCAGGGAGTCCGGCCGAGGTTTCCACATACGGCCCCGAACGATGTGTACAGGGTTCCGCGACACCAAACATGCACCAGGTATACCTGACCACGTGCCTACCGCATCACAGCCCACCCCTCGGGTCAGCGCTGCCCACGGCCTCCAGCATACTACAAACACCAGAAACTACTTGGAACTCTTGGACAGAGGACAAGGGTGATTAAGAAGCCGAGAGAGTCAATTAAGGATCCCAATGTGTTGTAGTAGTTGTTTCATGGATCACAAACACAGAACTCAGTTCCTGAGGACGGCTTCAATGAGACAACCCACCATGTACTCCTACATGGCCTCTCACCGCTACCTTTACCAAATCGTGTTCACACACTTAGCTCTCAACAGTAGGACATGTTCACACACCTCCGATTCATCCCCGATGAATCAGACCTGACACAACTCTAAGCAATAGCAGGCACGACAAACAAGCATGAATGAGTAGGCACATCAGGGCTCAAACAACTCCTACTCATGCTAGTGGGTTTCATCTACTTACTGTGGCAATGACGGGTCATGCAGAGGATAAAGGGGTTCAGCTACCGCAGCAAGTAACAAATGAATCGTTGTTGTCCTAATGCAGTAAAAGAGAGCAGGAGCGAGAGAGTAGGATTGTATCAGAATGAACAAAGGGGTTCTGCTTGCCTGGCACTCCTGAATATATTATAGCTCTTCATCGGTGTCATCGAACTCATCGTCGGAACCTCGTCTACTGATAGGGGACAAATACCGGTAAACAAGGAAGAACACAATCAATGCAATGCAACAATATGATGCATGGTCATGACATGGAAATATGCTGTGTTTTGAGCTAATGCAACTAGCAACATGTTATATGGAGTTGGTTTGAACCCTAGGTTCAAATTCAAACTCCATATGTGAGAGTTTAAATGCCATTTATATGGTTTGGCCTAAACAGCAGCCATAAGTTGTTCTAACATGCATGAAAGAGGTACATATGGGTGGATTGGATTTTTCTGATCATTTTTCATATATAAATTATTTCATTCTGAGCTATGGTTGATTTTCTATAATTTTTAGAAGTTTCGGCTATTTTCTGGAATTTCCTGTAAAAGAATAAATCCAGAAAAAGGGTTACTGCATCAGCACCGCGTCACTGTGACGTCAGCAGGTTAACGGGACGGCCCAGGTCAAACCTGACGGCTGGGACCCATCAGTCAGTGACTCATCTAACTAATCCTATTTATTAGTGTTGATTAAGTTTTTAGAAAATAAGATAACTAATTTAACAAAGGGTTGGCCCCACTTGTCATTGACCCAGGGGAGGTCAAACCCCTGGTCAACAGGGCCTAACAGGCCGGCGGCTTGCCGCCGGCGAGTGCCGAGACGGCGGAGCGCGTCGGGAATCGCCCACAGGCGATGGTTTTGGGCGTGGGAAGGCTCTACGAGGAGCTTCTGCTCGCGCGCATCCAACGGTTGCAGGGGGAGGGCGCGAGGTGGCCGGAGTTGAGCATGGCGATGACCTCGGCGGCGGCCAAAGCTCGGGTGAGCTCGAGGTCGAGGCCGCAGTGTGCAAAAGGACGGGGTTTTGCGCTAGGGAGGCGCTACGCGATGCGGCGATCACGTTAGGCACGCCGGAGTGATCATTCGGTCACCGGAGCTGCGTTGGCGACGAGCTCAGGCGGCGGCGGTTCTCTGGTACGGCGGCTGGCACTGCTAGAGGACCGGAAAGAGCTCAGGGAGGACGGAGGAAAAGCGGCGGAGCTCACAGAGATTTCTATGGCGTCGTCAACAAGCTCGGGGATGCACTGGAGTCGGCGAGGCAGCGGTGGCGATCTCCGGCGCCCGGGGTTGAAGACGAGGGCGAAGGAGGCTTCACACGCCGTCCGGTGATGTGTGGCTGATGGAGACGACGCGGGAAGACGACGCGGAGCTCGTGGGCATGATGGAGGGGCGAGGGGGTGGTTGTGGCCGCGGTGGTGCTAGTCGGCGGCGGCAGGAGTGTTAGGTGAGGTGGGGGAACGGCGAGGGAGAGAGCCAGGGGAGAGGGAGAGCTCGAGGGAGAGGTCGAGGGGGTTCGTGGCGTCGCCAGACGCGAGGGGGAGGCAGGAGGCGGCAAGCAGGAGGTGGAGCTCGGGCGCACGCGCTGTCGACACGCCTCTGCCTACTGGTAGAGGTTGAAGATAGCCGCTTCAGGCCAGCGGGCTGGGCCAGCCACTTGGGCCGCAAGGTGGGCTGCACAGGTGAGTTGGCCCAGGTTAGTCTCTCTCTCTTTTATTTCTGTTTTCTATTTTTCTGTAATCTTTGTGGAGATCCAAAAATCATAAAACTGCTCAATGCCACTGTTTGGAATATAACCAACAGCAAACATTTTAGTTTATGATTAATTGAGCATTTAAAATATTTAATAGCATTTAAATGCCCAAATGCAAATACTATATGATTTAATTCGAAGCCCAAATATGTCATGGAAAAAATGTGCAACACCTCTGGTTATGGTTTCTAGCATTTTCCAGAAATGATGAACATTTTTGGAAGCCATTTGGATTCACTGAAAATATTTTAGTTGAAACTAGTGAATTCCTTTGATGCTAGGGTTTAGGCAATCCCCATTTCAAGTTTCAAAATAATTTAAACATGATGCAACAGACAAGTGCTAGCCTAGTGCAAGGTAAGGCTAGGGATGTGACAAAGGGGAGGAGGGGCAGCGTTTGGGCCGTCGTCGACAGCGAGGGAGGAGACCCACTGCCGGCAGCACCGTTATCTCTGGCCGAGCGCCGGTGCGGGAGGTCCTCCGATCCCTTAAATGCTGTTGCTGTGGGTAGATCCGCCTCCTGCCGCCCACCTATCCACATCCCGACGACCTTCGTGTATATCTTCGTTCGAAACCGCCTTAGCTCTACTTCCCCATTTCGCTATGTCATTTGCAAGTGCATCATTTTCTACCTCTCGGCCCTCTCGATCGGATGGTCCAACGTCACCTTTTTTTCTATTGTTAGAGGTAAAGCTACTTCATGGAGTCGAATCTTGTACTCCCTCCGTCCAAAAATACTTGTCATTGAAATAAAGTGGGGGTGGGGGAATTTAGTATGTACATCGGACTTGGTACAAACAGGAAGGAAAGGGGATGAAAGTAGTACAGACTGGTTATCCAACCAGTCTCTTGGTCGAAAAGGAAATATAGGGGTAACGCTGTACACAGTGGTATGACCAGGACTAGATTTGCTGTCCACACATAAGAGTAGGTGGCTAGAGTGAACAAAAATGGGACCAACCCAGATATGTTTCTTGGATGTTTGTTTCTCGGGGCAACAAACTATGAATCACCACTTTATGCCCCTGTTTACATTACATGGTGTTGTACTCATGGTGCACCTTGTCCCATGCCCTTATACCAAATATTTAGGCTCCTCGGAATAAAGGGGCAGAAAACATAGGTCTTGATGAAAATAGAGGAATAGGAAAGGAATGTAGGTATAAAACTATGGAACAAATGAACCGGAGGTAACTCTCATGAGATTGTGTTGGGATGGACTACGAAATGTACAGATTTGTTTTTTGAGAGTAGCATGCTTGGTAGTATGTGATGATATTTGTTTATTCAGCTGCAGTGTTACTTCTCTTGTCCTCACCTCACGTACCACACATAGGTTGATTTTTTATTCCGGAAAACACAAAGCAACCTTTGTCTAACGCATGGCAGCGAAGCGCTGCCTCGGGCTTCCGCCCAAAAAATAAGCAGCAGCGTGGATGTTTCTAATCCGATGGAATCGATTACTACCGGACCAGCTTTCCTATGAAACACTATTCACCTTTCCCGTGTTCAACGGTTGGAAGGAAATAATACGGTAGGAATTGTGTTCCTCGAAAATCCTACACCAAACACATGGAACCGAACACAGGCTTAGCTGTTTTTAATATAATGTCCCTGGTAAAAATGAAGCCATGCCACTGTTTTTGCCTGTAATTGTTTGAGACTCTGACAACTTTAGCCAAATGTTTTTGCCTGTAATTGTTTGAGACTCTGAATGTTTCTTCTGTGCCTTTTTGTGCAAACAGGGATATCCAATTCACACAGTTCTTTGTTGTGACCTTTTGGTGCACTTCACAAAACTCTTCTTAAAAGAAGTGACTTTTGTGTTGTTTAACTGGAATGTCAGATGGAATAGTTGGTTCATTTTGGTGGAACTGCACAAAGGGAGATCTGTGTTCCAATCCTCATCATCCATATTGGCGCAATAACCTTCCTTTAGGTAAGAATGATATTTAATGCATGTGTTCATCTCTATTTTCCGACTGCCATGAGAAAATAATGATGTTTTTACTAGTACACTTGTACTCCCTCACTGACAAAACGAATTCTGAATTAGAAGGCCAATCATGTACCTGGTTTCACCAACTGGTGAGGAGAAAGAGAAACATAGCATGAAGAGGAAGAAGAAGAAGAATAAATAAAGGCTAAGGCGATCTTCTTTGAAGCCGTGAGGCCTCGGTCGAGGCTATTCAAGGGCCCGCAACGACTACCTTACATGTGAGACGATCCTCCAGGAGCCCTTCCACTTCGTTGTCTCACTTAATTAATTAGGAGCACTTAAGTACCACTAATTTATTACTGCCTAATTTTCCTGTTGGAGTTAAACAAATCTTTAGTAGGACCCTATGCTTGAATCATGTACGTGTGAATGTTTGTCTATGGAGGTGAATCATGTGGTGGAGCAGGAGGGAATATTATTAGTGTCATGACATAATAGTGCTATTGTTTTGCATGTCAATTTATTGCCATTGGTTCAATGAGGCAATGTTTTGTGTATTGTCCATCATGAATTTGACGCCTTCTTGTTTGAGTAATATGCTAATGTCTTCCTATCCTTTCTCACTAAGCTAATGAAGGTTTCACCTTGTTCCTACTTGTGCAAACAGGGATCATGTTGTGCCAATCATACATTTTAGTGGAACTACACAAGACAATACAATGAACTGTATCCCAGCCTGTGCTTTAATTCTGCTAGAAGTTCTTGATAATCTTTCGATATAATCTCAAAGACCTTTGGTAAACAAGAGTGATTTCAACCATACATTTGAAGTGCACAAAAATATATACTATTGTGTGATTCCAAAGTGAGTGCTTTATCATCTCTTATGGGACTATATGAATAATCTTTTTTCTCGAGGTTGGTACGGGCCTAAGGCCTTCATCCATATTAGTTCTTTGTCATCTCTATTTGTATCGTACTCTTGTCATGAGAAACTCCTTTATCTTTGCACTTTTAAGTTTTGCAACCTATGATAAATGGCAATGCTTTGAGTGTTGAGTTGAGCTAATTGGCACTGATTAAATAAACTAATACCTCTCTTTAAGCAAGACTACTATGTTGCTAACTTTACCCATTAAGATAATGAGGGTGGTTCTATTTGTTAGTGTATGTTTCATCAACTAGTCCCACTATTACAGTAATCTCACTCTCTCAATATATGTGCCAACAGGGATGCTCGATTTTGGTGGAACTGCACAAAAACTTTGGGTGCTTCATTGCCTCGACAGCTTCCGTCCTTTCACCTGTCACCGCTAATATCCGCTTGCTTTCTTCCTTTCTTTGTCGATCGCTTGGCTTATCTCGGCTTCGGTCAAAGGAAATAGTAATTGATATGCTACCTCACACACAAGTTGGTACTGGTCTTTATCCTGATTATTGTGCATGTCATATGTATTGTTAATTTGGTATTGTGCTACTGTTTGCCGATTTCATAAAGGAGTAATTTGGAGCTTGAACTCGCAGGCAAATCATTACATCGGGTGATTTCAGTGGAACTGCACAAAATGATCCGATGGACAGGTACTTATGCTGCTGCTATGTACTCCAAAGTTCACTCGCACAAGCATCGATGTTGACAAGAAGTGCCTATATTCATTCGAGTATCAACCAAGGCGTCAACCAATTGTCAAACTCAAGTATTAGGAGAGTGAACGCCAAAATATTGCTTGGTGCATAGCCCGAAAAACGCAGTCCATTCTTTGGTCCCAACTTGTGCCTTTTGGTTATCGGCACATATGGTAGCGAACTATATGGCATGGAGTCTAAAGATTCCAGACAAGTTGGTTGACGCGTATATTCATCTGGCACTTAATCAGTCTGCACGCCAAGGATGCTCCATTTCAGTTGAACTGCACAAAAATTTTGGGTGGTTCATTTTCTCAACCGCCTCCTTTCTAAATGCGCAATGTAGAATTTTGGCGAGATACGGGACCAAGATGAGCCAAGAACTAGTTGGATGAAATTAGTGGCCAAGTTGCTCAAACCTCCGTCGGCACGAGGCCACTATTTGAGGATAAACCTACAAGCAAAGTTCAGATTGTCTGTGCTGCCTCTTATGTACTCAAAAGTTTACTCGTACAAGAACTAATTTTAGCAAGAAGTACCTCTGATTGAACACCATTTACCAGTCTGTACCCTAGGTAATTAAAGTTCGTCCATGGATCATATTGGCTGTGATCTCAATCATTTGGATGCATAAACATATTGAACATGTGTATATTTGAATCTTTTTGTGAATTATGTATGGATATTGTCATGTGATCTATCAATCATTTGGATGCATAGATATGCTGAGCTTGTGTATATATGAATCTTTTGAGTTGTTGATAGTGAATGTTGGCTATGAATATGAACGTGTCATGTGAACCTGAGTTTGATATGAATTGCAACAGAACCAGTTATAACCCTTCTCCTCCTCTCAATCTGCGACTCCACTGCCGCGTTTTCCCATCTCCGAGTCGTTCCCGTCCGGGGCCTCGCTGTGTTCGGTGCGGCATGGTCAACAAACGAGAGTCATCGGAAGAGGACTGTACGTGGAGAGCCTGACGGCTGGGACCCACGAGGTCCATGGTCGCACGCAAGGAAAATTCCACCTTATTAAGTTGAAAAAAAATGTTTCCTCCACCTGACAGCGGGGACCCACCGGCTGTATCTTCGCACGGAAGGAAGTGCCTCCTTGTTTTGCGAAAAAAATTATTCATCCCGTTGACAGCTGGGACCCGTCAGATTTGGTGACTGACTTGTGGGCCTTCTAAGCGGATGTGTACGCACGGCTTTGTCAACTTAATCAACAAATGATTCTAGCAGCTGGACCGTTGGATGTTAATCCAACAACCATGCTCCTTCTTCAACCTCTGTTCTTGCTACTGTCTCCCGTGGGTGGCACCGCGGATGTGCTTCCGTGCACCCGAACCAGTGAAGTTTCCCACTCCTCTCCATCTGCGACTACACTGCCCTGTCTTCCCCATCTCCGGGTCGTTCCAGTCTGGGTGCGCTCGGCAGGGTGTGGTCAACGTGGACAACAACCAAGAGTCATTGGAAGATGACTGTACGTGAGAGGCTGACAGTGGGGAAGCACCACGCCCATGGACGCATGCATGCAACGGAGCAGCGGCCGAGGTCAGCGTGGTCGAGAGCGACTTCCATCGGAAGTGTCTGTCTGCGTGGAGAGTCTCACCGGGTCCACGGCCGCAAGTAAGTGCCTCCTTATTACGCTGAAAATAATGATTCCTCCAATCGGCGCAGGGACCCACGTGACGGGCCACCGTATTTTGTGAAAAAACGCTTTTCCCCGATCGCTGGGACCCACCGACGGGCCACCGTATTTCGTGAAAAACGCCCCCCCATTGTCGGCTCGGACCCACGGAAGTGCCTCCTTATTACGCACAAAAAATGAATACTCCCCTGCTAGCTGGGACCCACCTTGGTGGGAGGCTGACTTAATGGGCCTACTAAGTTGACGGGGACGAAGGGCTTTGTCAACTTAGTCAATATGAACGATTCTAGCTCCAGTGACCGTACGATGTCCATCCAACGGCCGTAGTGCTTCTTCAACCTCTGGTCTTCTTGCTCCAGCCGCCAAAACCAATGCCGGTTGTGCCTCATGCTCCTGCCTCCCGTGGCGGTCAACTTTGCCTTGGCGGACTCACCGCCCCTACTATTCCCACCGGCGCCGGGCCTGCGGTGACGACAGCCTCACACCCGGCCGAACCAGTGAACCCTCGTACTCCTCTCCGCGCGGGCTTCCACTGCCGCGTCTTCCCCAGCTCCGCGTTGTCCCCTTCCTAGGCCTCGCCGTCGTCCACCGCCGTGGTGCTCTCCGCGCGGCATGGTCAACATGGTCAAGGAACGACTTCCATCGGAAGAGTACTGTACGTGGAGAGGCTGACAGCTGGGTCCACGGCCACAACCCAGTTGTTTTGTGATTTGCCAAGTAAGTCGCTTTGTCAGGCCTGTTGGGCTGCAAATCTTTCAAGACGAGGAGAGCTTTCATTCGGCTGGCCGAGAAAATGGCCCATCAGTAATGAGAAATGGGCTGTACATTTTTAAAACACATCAAAGAGGCAATTAGTTTCAAATATCTTTTTTTTATTTTGAGATTTTAAATTACATTATTTTTTATGCGTGGATAATTTGTTGCATTTTATATTGATATACATTTAGTTTTAAAATCAGTTTGAATGTGAGTCGAAATTTCGGGATTAAAAATAGTTCGCACCGCACCGAAATATGCAAAATTTCGTATAATTTTTTAATCATGGCCACAATATGGGTTGTAATGCTAACAAAAAGAATATGGGCTCCAAAAAAGACCTTAAGAATTAGCAAATGGGCTGTAAATTATTAGAAATAATGGCAGATGGGATGTATGCTGTTTTCCACAGATTTGAGGCTTTCCTAAAAAAAGGTTGACGCACAAGCAGTGACTATTGGATGGCCATCCAACGGCCGTCCTGCTTCGTCAATCTCTGCTCTTCCTACTCCAGCCATCCCTCCTCCCTTCTTCAATCTCAAACAAGCGCCAAGTGGACTGCTCGCTCCTCCTCCTTCGGCCGGTGTCTTTGCCGCTTGTGACCTCACCGCCCCACCATACTCCCATCGCTGGCCTAGCCATCCCTCTACTCACCCACAGCTGTTATTATTCTCCGGCGACGGCAGACGAACCAGTAAACCCTCGTTCAACGTACTCTCCCTACATGTGGGAAACATCTGCTGAGTCTTCCCTGCCTCCGTGTCGTTCCCTTCCTAGGCCTCGCCGTCGTCCACCGCCCTGGTGCTCTCGGCGCGTCCTGGTCAACGTGGTCAACGACCGACATGCATCTGAAGTGGACTGTACGTGGAGAGGCCGACAGCTGGGTCCACGGCCGCACGCAAGGAAATGCCTCCTTATTACGCGCAAAATAATGATTCGTCCAACTGACATCAGGGACCCATCGAAAGGGCCTCAGTATTTCGCGAAAAAAATGTTACCGCCGCTGACAGCTTGGACCCACCTGCTATATCTTCGCACGCAAGGAAGTGCCTCCTTATTACGAACAAAAAAATGAATACTCCCCCTGTTAGCTGGGACCCAGTATAGTGGCAGGCTGACTTGTGGGCCTACTAAGTTGACGGGGACAGAGGGCTTTGTCAACTTAGTCAATATGCACGATTCTAGCTCCAGTGACCGTACGATGTCCATCCAACGGCCATAGTGCTTCTTCAACCTCTGGTCTTCTTGTTCCAGCCGCACAAACCAGCGCCGGTCGTGCCTCGTGCTCCTGCCTCCCGTGGCCGGCTGCGATGCGGCGGAGGCCTCACCACCCCCTACTACTCCCACCGTTGGCCAGGCCATCCCTCTATTCACCCACACCCCCTGTTATTCTGCAGCGACGGCAGCCTCACACCGCAGCGAACCAGTGAACCCTCGTACTCCTCTACGCGTGTGCATCCACTGACGCGTCTTCCCCGGCTCCGCTGTCCCCTTCCTAGTCCTCGCCATCGTCCACCGCCCTGGTGCTCTCGGCGCGGTGTGGTCAACGTGGTCAAGGAACGGCTTCCATCGGACGTGGATTGTATGTGGAGAGGCTGACAGCTGGGTCCACGGCAGCAGCAAGGAAGTGCCTCCTTATTACACGCAAAATAATTATTCCTCCACCTGACAGCGGGTTCCCACCGGACGGGCCACCATATTTCGCGAAAAACGCTTTCCCGATCGCTGGGACCCACCAGCTACACCTTCGCACGCAAGGAAGTGCGTCCGGCAAAAACGATTCGCCCGATCGCTGGGACCCACCAGCTACATCTTCGCACGCAAGGAAGTGCCTGACAGTCGGAACCCACCTGGTCGAAGCGTATGTACCGTTGTCATTCTGGTCGCGAACGTGTACGTACATATATACTGGTGGATGTAGAGGCGCGCACGTGTCGTAGTAGAGGCGCGCACGTAGCATGTACACGTACGTACAGCGACGAGGGTGCAAGAAAGAAAATACGGCCACGTACGTACATACGGGCAGGGTATCTAACGCCTATCGCGCATACGTACATGGCTGGGTCGGAAAGGAGAAACAGCGTTGTCGTCGTGTTCATGGGGAGCCAACCGGCTGGGTCGGAATGGAATGCGTGGTCGTGTTCATCGGCAGGGCTTGGACGGAACAGGCGATGGAAACGAGGCCTGGCGTACCGCCTGACGGAGGAAAGCGGCCTTGTGTTCGACCGGCCACGTTCAAACGGGCCCCTGTTGATCGAGGGGCCTCGCGTACATAAAAGCAGAGAAGCGGACCTCCTACGGTCGAAACGGGGTCCTATTGATTGGGAGGGGTGTGGCGTACTGCAAAACGGAGGAAACGGACCTCCTACGGTCGAAACGGGGGTCCTGTTGATCGGGAGGGGTGTGGCGTCTTTGCAAAACGGGGCCAAACGAACCTCCTATGGTCGAAACGGGGATCCTGTTCATCGGGAGGGGTGTGGCGTACCGCAAAACGGGACTCCACGGGATACTGTTCATCTCCACCGTTGACCTCCTCCAGCCTCCACAGGCTACCGTCGACCTCCTCCAGCCTCCACGGGCTCCTGTTCATCCAGCCTCCATCGCGCGCTACTCCACCGGCCATCGCTCAACCAACCCTCTCCACGGGCACCCTCCACCGCTCATCGCTCATCCAGCCCTCCACACCACGGGGTCCTGTTCAACCACCCCTCCACAGCCACCCCTCCACCATCTACTGTTCATCCAGCCCTCCACACCACGGGTTCCTGTTCATCCAGAGGGAACGCCACCGCTCACTGTTCATCCAAACCCCCCGCAACGCTCACTAGCAGCAGTAGCGAAGGAATCGCTCCATCGGGTTCGGTTAACAGCCATCGATCGATCGCTCGGGTTCAGTAACGCGTAGCCTGCGTCAATCGCTCGGGTTCGATTACATTAACGCCTCGCTTCGGCTTCGATTAGAGCCAATGCCTCGCACACACCTGCAGCGTCGTCACGAGAAACGCAGCATCGCTCCGCCCGACCTCCCACCGTAACGGCAACTCCCGAAATTTTCCTCCCCCTCGCTTCTACCACGGTTTTTTCCGTCATGGACGGCCCAAAGAATGTCATGCAGCTGCGTCTCCGGCCCGCCCAAGACGAAAAGCCCATTTTCTGTCATGATTTTTTTCATAGAAGTAGGAGCCCACCACATCTATGATGATACCAGGTTTTGTCACAACTATCGTCATAGAAGTGTCATATGTATGACAGAAAAAAATTCGTTCGGCCCAAAATGTCACGGATGTTTCTTTTTTTTGTAGTGCGGGGAGCAATAGCGTGGGGTGAATATTCTCGTGTGTGCTTGTTTGCTTTATCACTAAGTAATTTTTATTTGATGTTCTTAGTTGTTCTCTATCTTTAGTTATGGATATGGAACACGAAATACCAAAAAAATTAGGTGTACTTGCTAATCATGGAGATGGGGAACCTCCTAAAACCCTCGATGCTAGTTATGTGAAAGATATTATGTACTACTTTAATAATCCTGAGAAAACCCCATTCAATTATGTAATGGGAGTAACGTTGGATCAACGTGAATACTTTAGGGATTATCGCTTAACACAAAAGGGAAACTATTATGGGATCAAATTCATATATTGAAGTGGTATGCTTGGCAACTATGCGTGAGTTATGATTATACTTGTTGCTCTAGGATGAAGGCTCCACACCTTCCCTTTTCATGCAAATTTAATGATAATGAAACCTTAGCTTCTTATGCTAATGGTATATATGATTACTATGATGTGGAACAAATAGAAGAATTTGTTGCTTTTATGGGTGCTTATGATATTGAAGCTATGTGTAAAGAGTTTGAGGATTTTGATGATGTTGTTTATAGATCTGAAAATTTAGCTATCCTCAAATATTGCTATGAGAATTATAAATACAATTATGAAATTAATGCACTTATTAAGAAAGTCTCCGCTGTCCAAGAAGAGACTAATATTTTGTAGGAATCTATGGAAGAAGAAATTGATGAAACTATGAGCTCATTGGATGAAAAAGATGAGGAGGAGAGCGAAGAACAAAAGGAGGAAGAGCGGATTGATCACACGTGCTTACCGAAGGATGATTGCTATGATGACTGTTATGATCCCTATGATTCTTTTGAAATATCCCTTTTTGATGATGCTTGCTATGCTTGTGGCCAAGATGCCAATATGAATGATGCTTAAAGAGATGAACTTGCTATAGTTCCTTATGTTAAACATGAAATTGTTGCTATTGCACTTACGCATGATAGTCCTATTATCTTTTGAATTCTCTCGAATATACTATATCGGAGAAGTTTGCCCTTATTAAGGATTATATTGATGGGTTGCCTTTTACCGTTGCACATGATGATTTTGATAGATATAATATGCATGTGCTTGCTGCTCCTACTTGCAATTATTATGAGAGAGGAACTATATCTCCGCCTCTTTATGTTTCCAATATGATAGAATTGCAAGAAACTGTTTATACTATGCATTGGCCTTTACTATGTGTGCATGAATTGTTCTTTTATGACATTCCGATGCATAGGAAGAGAGTTAGACTTTGTTTTTGCATGATATATGTTACTTTGTGCTCACTACTAAATTACAAATCATTGTTAATTAAAATTGGCTTTGATATACCTTGGGATCCGGGTGGATTCACTACTTGAGCACTATATGCCTAGCTTAATGGCTTTAAAGAAAGCGCAGCCAGGAAGACAACCCGGAAGTTTTAGAGAGCCATTTATTTCTGTTGAGTGCTTTCATATAGTTTAAAAACAACAAAAATAAAGAGGGGAACCCAAAACTTTTTCAGAAAGGAAAGTGAAAGTGAGAAAGACAAGCATTGTTGAAGTGGGAGAGCTCCTTGAACTTTGTTCATGCTCACGGCAACTTTGTGAATCTTGATTACAGAAACTTTTCAACAAAAATAATTATCCCCTTGTACAATTCCATTGTATTATAAAAATAATGTGCCAAGCTTTGCCTTTAGGATGTTTACAATGCTTGTTGGTTTGTACGGTGCAGGACAGAAACTTTGGCTGTAGTGCGCGAATTTTAGTTTTTTACTGGAACGTCAAATGGTTCTGATTCTTTTTGAACTGTATTTCTGTACAAATGTTTTATTTTTCCTAATTTTGTAAGAATTTTTAAAGTATCAGAAGTATGGTGAATGTTCATATTTCTACAGACTGTTCTGTTTTAGACAGATTCTGTTTTTGATGCATAGTTTGCTTGTTTTGATGAAACTATCAATTTATATCAGTGGATTAAGCCATGAAAGAGTTATATTAAAGTAGAAAAAATGCAAAAACAAAATATGAATTGGTTTGCAATAGTACTTAGAGTAGTGATTTTCTTTATTATACTAACGGATCTTACCGAGTTTTCTGTTGAAGTTTTGTGTGGATGAAGTGTTCGATGATCGAGAAGGTCTCGATGTGAGAAGAAGGAAAAGAGGCAAGAGCTCAAGCTTGGGAATTCCCGAGGCACCCCAAGTAAATATTCAAGGAGACTCAAGTGTCTAAGCTCGGGGATACTGGGGAGGCATCCCCTCTTTCTTCAACAAGTATCGGTATGTTTTCGTATTCGTTTCGTTCATGCATTATGTGCAAGTCTAGGAGCGTCTTTTGCAATTAGGTTTTTATTTTTCTTTTATGCACCATGCTTGTATGAGATGGTCCTTGGTTGATTTATAGAATGCTCTATGCACTTCACTTATATCTTTCGAGTATGGCTTTATAGAATGCTTCATGTGCTTCACTTATATCATTTGAAGTTTGAATTGCCTGTTTCTCTTTACATAGACAACCGCTATTTGTAGAATGCTCTTTTGCTTCACTTATATTTGTTAGAGCTTGGGCATATCTTTTGTATAAAGAATTAAACTCTCTTGCTTCACTTATATCTATTTAGAGAGATGACAGGAACTGGTCATTCACATGGTTAGTCATAAAATCCTACATAAAACTTGTAGATCACTGAATATGATATGTTTGATTCCTTGCAATAGTTTTGCGATATAAAGATGGTGATATCAGAGTCGTGCTAGTTGAGTAATTGTGAAATTGAGAAATAGTTGTGTTGAGGTTTGCAAGTCCCGTAGCATGCACGTATGGTGAACCGTTATGTAACGAAGTCGGAGCATGAGGTGTTTATTGATTGCCTTCCTTATGAGTGGCGATCGAGGACGAGCGATGGTCTTTTCCTACCAATCTATCCCCCTAGGAGCATGCTCGTAGTACTTTGTTTTGATGACTAATAGATTTTTTTCAATAAGTATGTGAGTTCTTTATGACTAATGTTGAGTCCATGGATTATACGCACTCTTACCCTTCCATCATTGCTAGCCTCTTGATGCAGTGCATTGCCCTTTCTCACCTCGAGAGTTGGTGCAAACTTCACGGTGCATCCAAATCCACGTGATACGATCGCTCTGTCACACATAAGCCTCATTATATCTTCCTCAAAACAGCCACCATACCTACCTATCATGGCATTTCCATAGCCATTCCGAGGTATATTGCCATGCAACTTCCATCATCATCATATACATGACTTGAGCATTCATTGTCATATTGCTTTGCATGATCGTAAGATAGCTAGCATGATGTTTTCATGGCTTGTCCGTTTTTGATGTCATTGCTACGCTAGATCATTGCACATCCCTACATCACGGAGGCATTCATATAGAGTCATATCTTTGTTCTAGTATCGAGTTGTAATATCGAGCTGTAAGTAAATAAAAGTGTGATGATCATCATTATTAGAACATTGCCCCAAACAAAAAAAAAAGAGAGGCCAAAGAAGCCTAAATAAAAAATGGGGCCAAAGAAGCCCGCAAAAAAAAGAAAATAAATAAAAAGGGGCAATGTTACTATCTCTTTTTCCACACTTGTGCTTCAAAGTAGCACCATGTTCTTCATGTAGTGAGTCTCATATCTTGTGCTTCAAAGTAGCCCCATGTTCTTCATATAGATTGTCTCCTATGTTGTCACTTTCATATACTAGTGGGAATTTTCATTATAGAACTTGGCTTGTATATTCCAACGATGGGCTTCCTCAAATGCCCTAGGTCTTCATGAGCAAGCAAGTTGGATGCACACCCACTTAGTTTCAGTTTGAGCTTTCATACACTTACAGCTCTTAGTGCATCCGTTGCATGGCAATCCCTACTCCTCACATTGATATCTATTAATGGGCATCTCCATAGCCCGTTGATATGCCTAGTTGATGTGAGACTTTCTCCTTTTTTGTCTTCTCCACATAACCCCCACCATCATATTCTATTCCACCTATAGTGCTATGTCCATGGCTCACGCACATGTATTGCGTGAATGTTGAAAAGGTTTGAGAACGTCAAAAGTATGAAACAATTGCTTGGCTTTTCATCGGGGTTGTGCATGATGTGAATGCTTTGTGTGGTGAAGATGGAGCATAGCCAGACTATATGATTTTGTAGGGATGAGCTTTCTTTGGCTATGTTATTTCAATAAGACATAATTTCTTGGTTGGTATGCTTGAAGTATTATTGTTTTTATGTCAAAAGATAGATTATTGCTTTGAATCACTCGTGTCTTAATATTCATGCCATGATTAGACATATGATCAAGATTATGCTAGGTAGCATTCCACATCAAAAATTATCTTCTTATCATTTACCTACTCGAGGACGAGCAGGAATTAAGCTTGGGGATGCTGATACGTCTCCGTCATATCTATAATTTTTGATTGTTCCTTGCCAATATTATTCAACTTTCATATACTTTTTGGCAACTTTTTATATTATTATTGGGACTAACATATTGATCCGATTGCAGTGCCAGTCCACATGCTGTTGCATGTTTTGATTTCACAGAATATCCATATCAAACGGAGTCCAAATGGGATAAAAACGGACGGAGCTTATTTTTGGAAAATATGGAAAATTCGGAAGGAAAATCAACGCGAACCAGTGCCCGAGGTGGTCACGAGTCAGGGGGCCGCGCTTGCCCCCTGGGCGCGCCCCCTACCCTCGTGAGCCCACCGTAAGGCGGTTGATGCTCTTCTTTTGCCGCAAGAAAGCTAATGTTCGGAAAAAAATCATGGCGAAGGTTTCAGGCCAATCGGAGTTACAGATCTCCATATATACGCGAAACGGTGAAACAGAGCCAGAACAGAATGCATAAACAGAGAGATGGATCCAATCTCGGAGGGGCTCTCGCCCCTCCCAAGCCATGGGAGCCAAGGAACAGAGGGGAAACCCTTCTCCCATCTAGGGAGGAGGTCAAGGAAGAAGAAGAAGAAGAAGGGGGCCTCTCTCCCCCTTGCTTCCGGTGCCGCCGGAGCGCAGCCGGGGGCCATCATCATCACCGCAGTCTTCACCAACACCACCGTCATCTTCACCAACATCTCCATCACCTTCCCCCTTCTATATTTAGCGGTCCACTCTCCCGCAACCCGTTGTACCCTCTACTCGAACATGGTGCTTTATGCTTCATATTATTTTCCGATGATGTGTTGCCATCCTATGATGTCTGAGTAGATTTCTATTGTCCTATCGGTGATTGATGAATTGCTATGATCGGTTTGAATTGCATATTTTAATATAGGTGCTGTCCTATTGTGCCCTCCGTGTCGTGCAAGCGTGAGGGATTCCAGCTGTAGGGTTTGCAATATGTTTATGATTTGCTTATGGTGGGTGGCGTGAGTGACAGAAGCACAGACCCGAGTAAGTAGGTTGTTTGCTTATGGGATAAAGGGGACTTGATACTTTAATGCTATGGTTGGGTTTTACCTTAATGAATCTTTAGTAGTTGCGGATGCTTGCTAGAGTTCCAATCATAAGTGCATATGATCCAAGTAGAGAAAGTATGTTAGCTTATGCCTCTCCCTCAAATAGAATTGCAATAGTGATTATCGGTCTAGTAACATAGTCAGTTGCCTAGGGACAATTCCACAACTCCTACCACCACTTTTCCACACTCGCCATATTTACTTTAGTTGCTTCTTTATCTAAACAGCCCCTAGTTTTATTTTCGTGCTCTTTACTTTCTTGCAAGCTTACCCGAAAACACCTACAAAGTACTTCTAGTTTTATACTTGTTCTAGGTAAAGCGAACGTCAAGCGTGCGTAGAGTTGTATCGGTGGTCGATAGAACTTTAGGGAATATTTGTTCTACCTTTAGCTCCTCGTTGGGTTCGATACTCTTACTTATCAAAAACTGTTGCGATCCCCTATACTTGTGGGTTATCAACAATATCCAAGGCAATGATTATGAATATAGGCATCACATCCATGTCAAGTAGACCGACTCCTGCCTGCATCTACTACTATTATTCCACACATTGACCGCTATCCAGCATGCATCGAGAGTATTAAGTGTTGGGGAACGTAGCATGCAATTTCGAAAATTTCCTACGATCACACAAGATCTATCTAGGAGATACATAGTAATGATAAGGGGAGAGTGTGTCCACGTACCCTCGTAGACCGAAAGCAGAAGCGTTAGGTTAACGCGGTTGATGTAGTCGAACGTCTTCACGATCCAACCGGTCTAGTACCGAACGTACGGCACCTCCGAGTTCAGCACACGTTCAGCTCGATGAAGTCCCTCAAACTCTTGATCCAGCAGAGGATAGAGGGAGAGTTGCGTCAGCACGACGGCATGGTGACGGTGATGGTGATGTGATCCGCGCAGGGCTTCGCTTAAGCACTACGACGCTATGACCGGAGGAGTAAATTATGGAGGGGGGCACCGCACATGGCTAACAGAACAATTGATGTGCTATGGGTTGCCCCCTGCCCCCGTATATAAAGGAGGGGAGGAGGAGGCAGGCCACAAGGGGGCGCGCCATGGGGGGGAGTCCTACTAGGACTCCACTCCTAGTAGGATTCACCCCCTCCCCCCCCCCTTTTCCTTTCTTAACGGAGGGGAAAAGGAAGGAGAGGGAGAGGAAGAGGGAAAGGGGGCGCCACCCCCTCCCCTAGTCCAATTCAGACTGCCATGGGGGCGCGCGGCCACCCCTTGAGGCCCTCCTCTCTCTCCTAAGGCCCATGTAGGCCCAATACTTCCCCGGGGGGTTCCAGTAACCCCTCGGTACTCCGGTAATATACCCGAACCACTCGAAACCATTGCGATGTCTGAATACTACATTCCAATATATGAATATTTACCTCTCGACCATTTCAAGACTCCTCGTTATGTCCGTGATCTCATTCGGGACTCCGAACAAACTTCGGTCACCAAAACACATAACTCCTAATACAAATGGTCATCGAACGTTAAGCGTGCGGACCCTACAGGTTCGAGAACTATGTAGACATGACTGAGACACATCTTGGATCAATAACTAACAGCGAAACCTGGATGCTCATATTGGTTCCTACATATTCTACGAAGATCTTAATCGGTCAAACCGCAATAACAGAATACATTATTCCCTTTGTCATTGGTATGTTACTTGCCTGAGATTCGATCGTCGGTATCATCATACCTAGTTCAATCTCGTTACCGGCAAGTTTCTTTACTCGTTCTGTAATGCATCATCCCGCAACTAACTCATTAGTCAAATTTCTTGCAAGGCTTATAGTGATGTGCATTACCGAGAGGGCCCAGATATACCTCTCCGATACTCGGAGTGACAAATCCTAATCTCGATCTATGCCAACCCAACAAACACCTTCGGAGACACCTGTAGAGCATCTTTATAATCACCCAGTTACGTTGTGACGTTTGATAGCACACAAGGTGTTCCTCCCATATTCGGGAGTTGCATAATCTCATAGTAATAGGAATATGTATAAGTCATGAAGAAAGCAATAGCAATAAAACTTAACGATCATTATGCTAAGCTAACAAATGGGTCTTGTCCGTCACATCATTCTCTAATGATGTGATCCCGTTCATCAAATGACAACACATGTCTATGGTCAGGAAACATAACCATCTTTGATTAACGAGCTAGTCAAGAAGATGCATAATAGGGACAATCTGTTTTGTCTATGTATTCACACATGTACTAAGTTTCCGGTTAATACAATTCTAGCATGAATAATAAACATTTATCATGATATAAGGAAATATAAATAACAACTTTATTTTTGCCTCTAGGGCATATTTCCTTCATTAAGTTCATAAAGAACGGAGTAACGCCTTAAGTAAGATGACATGATGTAGAGGGATAAACTCAAGCAATATGATGAAAACCCCATCTTTTTATCCTTGATGGCAACAATACAATACGTGTCTCGCTACCCCTACTTTGTCATTGGGTGAAATCACGCAAGATTGAACCCAAAACTAAGCACCTCTCCCATTGCAAGAAAAACCAATCTAGTTGGCCAAACCAAACCGATAATTCGAAGAGATTACAAATATATTAAATTATGCATATAAGAATTCAGAGAAGATTCAAATAATATTCATAGATAAGCTGGTCACATATCCACAATTCATCGATCTCGACAAACACACCGCAAAAGAAGGTTACATTGGATAGATCTCCAAGAACATCGAGGAGAACATGGTATTGAGAATCAAAGAGAGAGAGAGAGAGAGAGAGAGATAGATATATATATATATATAGAGAGAGAGAGAGAGAAGAAGCCATCTAGCTACTAGCTATGGACCCGTAGGTCTATGGTAAACTACTCACGCTTCATCGGAACGGCAATAGGGTTGATGTAGATGCCCTCCGTGATCGAATCCCCCTCCGGCGGGATGCCGGAAAAGGCCCCAAGATTGTATCTCATGGGAAGAGAAGGTTACGATGGCGGAAAAGTATTTTGGTGGACGCCTCTGGTGGTTTGGGAATATTTGGGAATTTGTAGGCCGAAGAATAGGGTTAGAGGAGCTCCAAGGGGCCCACAAGGCAGGGGCGCCCCCCTAGGGCGTGCCCTGCACCCTTGTCGCCGCCTCGGGACTCTTCTGACTTGGTTTCTGAGTCCTACATGTGTCTTCTGGTCCAAGAAAAATCATCGTAAAGTTTTATTCCGTTTGGACTCTGTTTGATATTCATTTTCTGCGAAACTCAGAAAACAAGGAAAAAATAGAAACTAGCACTGGGCTCTAGGCTAATAAGTTAGCTCCAAAAATAATATAATATAGCATATTAATGCATATAAAACATCCCAAACAGATAATATAATAGCATGGAACAATCAAAAATTATAGATACGCTTTCGAGGGCGTATCACCCACCTGACAAGAAATGAGGCCCCCTAGCTCTAGTTTTGGTGGAGAAGCCACGGGCAAGGATGGCCGAAGCTCTCCACGGCACGAGGTGGCCGAAGGACGGCGGGGGCAATGGCAGCGGCAAACAGCGGGCACACGCTCAAATTGTCCCTCCCGCCAAGTCACGCGTGGAATAGAGGAAACCGTAAAGGAGAAGGGGGAAACGCGAGATTTGAGGGCAGCGGGGCGATTTTTAGAGCTCGCTGCAGCAAAATAGCGGGACATCTGGATATATGGCTCCTGCTCGGGCCATTTTTTTGGCCGGTACCTTATATCAGCGGTTATTTTGCAAGCTGGGCGAATATAGCATCTCTGCTAGAGTTGCTCTTAGACCGACCAGACTCGTGCGGTATCTGGCCACATTTCCGCCCCAAAATCTCCTCTGCTCTCTGGTGCCATGGGTAACCAGATGTAGATGGGCATATGGATGTCATTTAAGTGGTCATTTTAAGGATGTTTTCTTCTTTATTTCTGTGAGAGGATTAGCATGGATGCCCTCCTATTTTTATATTATTTGTGTAAACATAACCCCCTCCTATTTAGTTCAATCAAATAAATTAATTTTCCAAGTCATCACTTTTTAGTTCAATCAAATGAACTAATTTTTCTAATAAAAAATGAACTAATATCTCAAAATTGTATCACTTATGGAGCTTTGGCTCGCTTGACTAATCTAAGTAGAGTTAGAGAGTACCCTAAAAGGGTTTTGCACCGCTATGAATGGAAGATTAAGTGTAGCTTACAAACTTCACCCCACTATATGCAATATAGGGTGAGCCCCTATGGGAGCATCTCCTACAGCAGATCAAAATTTTGGCGGTCTAAATCCATTTTTTAACAAGCAGGGAGAAGATTTAGGACATCTCCATCGGTGATCATCAAATGGACACCACCTAATCTCTGCGGACACGTCCGGCCTGCCGGGCAGACGCCATCCAACTGTGTCCCTCAATTTCCCCCTACTTGTCTGGCCTCCTCTTTTTGTCAAATTTTATAGACAAACATCCATTGGATCATGCATTTAGAGTAACTCTGCCAGGGTCACCATATTACCATACTCCATATGGATATGGAGACTAAAGCACAAACACAGAACCGCCACAAAAAGCGCATGCCATAATTTTTTTTCATGTGGAACATGTTTACCATCGGCTAGAAGACATCTTTCTTCCTCGCCTCAACAATGAAACTTTTTGAACTAGGATTTCAATTCTAATTTCACAAAGATTTCAACATGAATTTACAAATAGATTTCAAGAAGGATTACAACTAGGATTTGAACAAGATTAAAAATATGGTTATCTACTAATTGAACTACGTACTCTTGCTCCTCTTGGAAGTGATCTCGCCGGTGAGGAGGCTTTGGCTGTCGTGACTTTTGCCGTCGCGTGGTCGAAGAACACCTATATGTCCTTGATGAGGGACACAACAAAAAATTTGAAGCCACACACGGCTTCCATTTCTACGTAGACGATCGTCCATATGCGGGCGAAGTACTCGAGGGTGGCAAGGAAGCGGGTGCGGCTGATGGCTCATTCAGCCTTACGGTGTGCCATCATCCTTGACTCACTTGGAGAAGTTCCACGCCCTATGCCAAAACTCTCTCTCGGTGTGGTCCTGATCGATTTGCCAGGGAAAGGTCCATGCGGAGCGCGCTGCCACACTAACATGGTAATGGGGGAAGAGAGGGTGCAGGGTGACGATCGACGAAGGGTCAATGAAGGTGGGTGTGTCGGCGATGAGGATGAGTGAAGATGTTGAACGGTGGCATTGAAGAATGGGGTCAATGGTGCAACTGAGCTATGAAACACTCATAGCAAACCAGATGTTTGATAAGCTGAAGAAATGAACATTTGTACATGCACAAGTATAATATCTTAGGAACTTGGCCACACTATCAGAAAGGATGTGATTGCCATTGAACCACAAAATAATGAGGTTGTCACTAACTGGCCACCTCCAAAGATAGTTATTGAATTAGGGAGCTTTGTGAGACTTACGGGCTATTACAGGAAATTTGAATAAAACTATGGCTACATTTGCAAACCATTGTTTCAAATGTAGAAGAAAGATATTTTTTTATGGAGGGGCTAAGATTCAACACACTGAAACACGAAATGACACAAGCACCAATACTTGCCTGCCAAACTTTCCTCAACTATTTATACTCGAAGTTGATACTTGTGGATATAGTATTGGGGATGTGCTTATGCAAGGGGTATACCGATATGATCTTATTTCAGTAAACCATTGTACCTAGAGGAGATACTTCCTTTACTTATGTTGAAGAAGTTGTGAAAATCATAGAGGCACTCATGAAGTGGAAGTACTACATATGCCTGCTTTCTAATCATTAGAACAGATTGGCAGAGCCTCTAGTACAACCATGACTAGAAAGTAACTGAGGGAATTGAACATTAGTTGTTTGTCAAACTACTTTGATAAAAGTATACAGTGGAGTACAAGTAGCTAGGGCAAGACCGATAAAGTTACAGATGCTCTCTCTGGAGTGAGATACAATATTCATGCACTCGTCTGCAGTACATCACTCCCCACTTGGGCATCTGATGTTATTGCTAGCCACACTGTTGAGTCCAAATGCATTGAACTTCTCATTGAACTGGCTGTGAACAAAATTGTAGTACCAAATTACTTCTTACACAAGGGCCTCATCATATACATAAACAAAGTGGTTATGTGTACTTAAATAACTTGAGAACTCATATCATTACTTCACTTCACAATAATGAACTGGGTGGTCATGGCCATCGAGGTACCCAGAGAGGATCAAAGTATTGTCTCATTAGCCTGCCACGAAAAAGGATGTCCACAAATTTATTGGGCAATGCTCAATTTCCAAATAATAAATCTAAGCATGCAAAATGCTCAAGCTTATTGTAGGCTCTACCAATTCTTGATTCTGCCTAGTCACAGATAACAATGGATTTTGTCGAGGGGATTCCTATATCCAACAACGAGAACATGATCTAAGTTGTGGTTGATGTGTTCACTAACTACATCCATTTCATGCCACTCAAACATCACACGTATCGTTTCTTTGTTGTTAGGGCATTTACTGAGAACATCTTCATATTACATGAACTGTCCAATGTTATAATCACTGACATGGACATAATCTTCACTAGCCACCTCTTGTAGTACCTGTTTAAATCAATCAAAGTTAAAATGCATGTAAGCACTTTCTACCACCCCAAAGTAATGGGCAGACACAAAGAGTCAAGCAGTGCTTGAAAAACTGCCTTAGGTTCATGGCTTCCACACAACCTAATAAATGGTGTTGCTGGTTGTATGGTTCCATATGGTAGAGTGTTGGTATAACACATCCTACCACACTTCATTCAAAATGACACCTCTTTCAGGCCCTTTATGCAAGAGATCATACTTTGATTGCTGAAGCTGCTCTGTACCTAGAGAAATTTTCTGAAGACACTAGTAACAGTATTTCCACTAAATGCATTCTTCTCTAGATCAAGGAAAATCTATAGAAGGCTTAGGAAAGAATAAAGAACCGTGTTGATAAAAATAGACCGGAGAGGTCCTTCAAGGCTGGAGACATGGTATAACTCCTACTTCAACCTTACATGCGCACTTGCATCAACATCCATCACAGTCTGAAGCCGCACTCAAAATTCTATGGGTCATTTCATGTGCTAGATAGAGTTGGGGTAATTTCTTACAAATTGTTACTTCCTAAAGGATGTAAACTTCACCCTCCCTTCCATGCCAGCCAGCTGAAACAACGCCTTGTGCCAAAAGCAACACCCAACGCCACTTTACCGCTCCTAAACCATGATGGCACGATAATTATTGAACCTGAAGAACTATTGGCCAGGAAACTCATTCCTCGAGCCCAAAGTAACATCAACATTCCAGTGGTACAATGGCTCATTAAGCGGAAGTACATGCCCATAAATAATGGCTGCTTGGGAAGATTCAGGCTGCATCCAAAAGATTTTTCCTACATTTCAGCCATGGGAAAATCTGATACTTTGATCTCTCCACGGAGGAATTGTCACACCCCAAAATGAGAAATTTGACACTTCGTAACATCCAGCTAAATGGGTGCGATGTACCGCTCCAGGGAAAATTTAAAGATAGACATCCATCTCCGATCCAACGAGCCTGGGCGCACCTTACTGCTTTGCGCCAACCGAAGCTTGTAGACGGCGCTAACCTACGACCGGACTGCCCTCCTTCACCCTAGGGTCATTGTTAAATGTTACCTTGTGACGAAGTTCACCCACTGCGTTTGTACTTTTTACTTTTTTTACCTTGATTCTAATGGCTATAAAGCCACGGGTCCTTGACTTGGGAATCTTCATGTAATTGGGTTGAAACACTTGCCGCCATGTTCCAGTTAGCCTAATATGCGTATTTGATGGCTGTGCAAACCCTAGTCCCTTTCCCCTTAAATCTGGCTATTTTCCTTGAACCGACTTGAGAATTCGATAATTTGCTAATTCGGTTAGTTTGAATCGTCTACCCGACCGTCTACTTCACCAAAGTTTGCCTAGCTCCGATGACGGTGGCGCGCCTTCGGCTTGCTCCACTGATTGTAGTCATCGGTAGGTAGTATATGGTCCTAAATGTAATTTCTATTACTTCTAATGTTCTTTGTACTGTCATGAGCCTAGGACAGTTGATGAATAGGTTGAAAGTTTTTTCCGCATTTTTGTTAAAGTAATGTGATCAGGAATTTGGGGTCACCATGACCGATACGACAAAGCCTATAGTTTGTGCAATTAATTAACTCCTAAAAGCGAACCAACCTATGGTTGAATGGCTAGGATGATAGTGGTATCCCCAGCACACCAGGTTTCAAGTCCTAGACTCGGCACTGGTGCTCATATTTTCTTGGATTTATTTCAGGCGTTTCGTCGATGTGTGTTCAGTGAGAGGAGACGTTCCCATCAATTGCAAACGTGTTTGTGGCGACTTCGTCAATCTCAAGATGATGTGCCGGCTCAGTCTCTCGAATGTGCTAAAAAATTAATTCCTAAAAGAAAAAGGGATAATTAATTTTATGTCCCTAGTTGTGTCCCACTTGGTAGTTTTACCCCTAGTTTTCAATAACTCTCGGTTCTACCCAAGCCACTTTGCTCCTCTTATGCTTTTGCCTTTGAACGTTTGACCGTCACTTCGAAAACTTCATAACAAATTCACACTAACTCAAAAATTGCAAATAATATACCAAAATGTTTAGAAAAATATCACATATATGTGCATGTCATTTGTATTCCTGACAAAAGTGTTGGAAGGTCCTCATCTCAGTTTGAGCTCGTATGATCTCAGGACGAACAGTAAAATTTGAAAATTTTGAAAAAATTGAAAAAAAAAATCTTAAAAATATCTATTTTTATGACAAATATTTTGAGTTCTTGCAAAGTTTCATCAGGTAATGACATTAGTGGAAGTCATGGAAAAAACAAAACAAAACCAGCACTCCAAAATGCTTTCGTTTTGGAGCATCGATTTTGTCCTTTTGCCACGACTTCCACGAATTTCATTCCCTGATGAAACTTGACAAGCACTCAAAACATTGGTCAATGTATACCACCATTTTTTTTACAATTGCTTCATATTTTACTGTTCATGCTGAGATCGTATGAGCCCAAACTGAGATGAGGACTTTCCAACATTTTTGTCATGAATGCAAATAACATGTATATATAGGTGATGTTTTTCTAAATATTTTGATATCTTATTTGATTTTTTCTAAGTTAGTATGAATTTGTTATGATGTTTTTAAAGTGATGGTCAAACGGTTAAAGGGCAAAAACATAAAAGGAGCAAAATGACTTAGGCAGAACCGAGGATTTTTAGAAACTAGTGGTGAAATTGTCGAGTGGGACACAACTAGGGGCATAACATTAATTATCCCAAAAGAGAAACAACTTTCAAGAAAAAGTTGATATCAATTGTGGGTACATCCTTACGTGCCCCTTATCACTGAACGCGTCTACCGTTAACGGATGACACACTTGGAATGACGATCAATCACGTTATAGTCACGTCTTTAACATGAACGAGGGCGGATGACACACTATGTGCGGCGTACGTCTCTCAAACTAAACACTTAAGGCATTGCGTCTCTGTCTCCACAACAGATAATCAAAGTGCCAAAGCACATAATACCTTCATCACAATAGATAAAATACCCGAAATTAAACTTGCACGAACACCTGACTCAGTCTGTTGGTTCGGCTTGCCATGTTTAGAACGAACGAACAAATATCTCCGCTACGGTTTCCAAAAATATCTGAGTTTCGCTTCTGTTTAGGGTTTATAAATATGTTCAATCAGATTTTGCACAAAGTTCATGCAAATAAAAAAGAAATAGACGTGCACGGTAGTGATGTACAATTCCCAAAAAAAAAGTTAATATAACACTTCACGTACACCCTTACGTGCCCCATATCGCCGAACGCGTCTACCGTTAGCGGATGACACACTTAGAATGACAATCAATCACGTTACAATCACGTCTCCAACAAAAACGAGGACGGATGACACACTACATGCAGCATGCAGCGTACGTCTCTCAAACTAAACACGTTTGGATCGGCGCGTCCGTTTGAGTCGGCGTTGAGCCAATTTTTTTGTCCGCAGCAACCCAAACTGACACACGCGGACGAAATAGGCATTGCGTCTCTGTCTCAATAGCAGATAATCAAGATGCCAAAGCACATAATACCTTCATCACAATAGATAAAATACCTGAAATTCAGGTACCTGGGTCAATTTGTTGGTTCGGCTTGCCATGTTTAGGCTGGCCATAGTGGGATAACATAACTAGTATCGTGTACTTGGGACTTGTAAACATGCTTATGTTGCAGGTAATTAAAGAAGAGAGAGGGGATCATACTAACTCTCTCTCAGTTTACAGGGCCTGCGCGTATCCTTAGATCGTCAATTTGACCAACCTAATGCAAGTCATATATTATAAAAAATACATCAACATAAACTTCGTAGTTTCTACTTTCAAAAGGTATAATTTTTGTGTTATATAGTTTATACTAGGGTGATAAAATTGACAACTTAGGTATACGCGTAGGACTTGTAAACTGAAACGAAGGTAGTAGTAACATAGGTAGATACCGTATCATAATAAATTTAATGCTACTATGTGTCATGCATGACAATAAATGAGACCATCTATGATACTACTTTATGATACTATGCACTATGGATATAATATCATATACTAGTATCATATGCATGATACTTCCTCCGTTCCTAAATATTTGTCTTTCTAGAGGTTTCAAATGGTGACTACATACGGAATAAAATGAGTGAATCTACACTCTAAAATATGTCTATATACATCCGTATGTGGTGATCATTTAAAATCTCTAGAAAAATAAATATTTAAGAACGGACGGAGTATTACTATATGTTACTCCCCACTATGACCAGCCTTAGAACGAATGGACGAATATCTCCGCTAGGGTTTCGGAAAATATCTGAGTTCCGCTTCCGTTTCCGGGCGGCAGCGACGAAACCGCGGGCTTCCCCTTCCCTTCCCTTTGACGTGACGTGGCACGAACCACCAATCATTCAGCGCCCTCCTTGCGATTTTTGTTGCCCCGGGGAATAAATACCGCGCGTCCCACTTGGCAACCAATCTAACAGCAGAAAGCATCCCCCTCCCTCCAGCCCACTCGCTCGTCGCCGACGCGCGCGTACGCTACGCTCCTCTGCTCACCCATGGCGGCGGGGCAGTGGTCAGGCATCGGCGACGGCGGCGGCCTCTGGGCCCCGCCCACGCTCGACAGCCTCTTCCCCGACGATCAGCCGGCGCTCGGCTTCTACAGGGGATCCCTCGCGCAGCTCCCTTCCCGTCCGCCGCTCCTCGGGTACCCCCAGGTACCGACCACCGATCTCATCTCACCTCCCTCCCCCTAATCGCACCCTCGCTGCTGCCGTCCTGTTTGATTGATTATTAACAGTACGTAACTATCCGTCCTAGCTTGACGTACTACCAATTACAGTAATAATTATTATACCAGTAGTGGTGGTACAGATACTGAATGGGCATGAACAGGGTAGATTTTCCTTCTGTTGTTTCTGTTGCCAATCGAGCTCCCTCCGCATTGCTATTTTTAGGCCGCGGGATCGGAATTTCCGCGGCCTGCGGCCCGTGCTGCTCGGAATTATTGGCCCTGGACGCCCCAGCCGGAAGGGGACCAGCTTCTCCAGGGACGAATGGCCTGCATTGCACGTGCGTAAGTTAATCGCGGGTCGGCCTCGGCCCGTGGATTGGTAACTGTCAAGGTCGCCGATGTGTGCCTTCTGCCTTGCCGACAGCTGCACATGACGTGCTGGGCGCCACAATTTTTTTCACGTGCTAACAGGTCGAATTATAGATAAGTAAACATCGCAATCCACAAGGACAGGCAGTGGGCGGGCGATCTTTCCAATAACCTGATGTTTCTTGAGATGGTGGTGACAGGACAACGGCCGGCTCAACACTTCAGAACTCTGATGAACTCAAAGAACAGAGCTGGAGAGAGGATTTTTTTGCAACTATAAGACACACTGCGTTTTCTGATTCTTCTCTTATTTATGAAGAGGTTACAGGGAACACTAAAAACCCTGAAAACCAGCTACTAACCCGGATCACGACCGAGTTGTGGACGCTGCCATCCCAACGTCCCTCGCCCGCTATCCTACTTGATCGCCACGACCCACTACTGCCGCGCCATCCCATGACGGAGTCCCAGCGATCCCCTAAACTCTAGGAAATCAAAACGTGCGTGCCAAGTCGTGAACAGACTCACGCTACATGGCCTTATTTCTGACGAAACTGAATCTATACTAGCAACAGGGTTTAACTGACATTCACTCCCTAAACTCTGTGCTGTTTTACTGCACCACAACGACACCAATTGCTGCTCGCAGTTCCTGAAACTTGACACGTCCCAATGCCTTCGTCAGTATATCAGCAAACTGTCCATTGGTGCCGATGAACTCGACCTCCACACGCCCGTCTTCCACGCACTCCCTGATGAAATGATACCTGGTATTGATGTGCTTGCTGCGGTCATGAAAGACAGGGTTCTTGCAGAGGGAAATTGCTGACTTGCTGTCCATCTTCAACGTGAACTGCTCGGTCTCCTTCTTCTGCAGCTCACCGATGAGGCGAGCTAGCAGATACCACTGGCATGCCGCCCGTGGTTGCGGCAATGTACTCTGCCTCACAAGATGAAAGAGCGACCACTTTACGCTTCATGGGACTGCCCATCAGGTTAGGCCCGAGGAAGAACATAACGCCGGTGGTGCTCTTGCGGGTGTTCACGTCGCCCGCCATGTCGCTGTCGCTGTACCCGCACAGCACGGCTCGTTTGTCTCTGCGTGTGTACTTGCATCCGAGGTGCTGTGTTCCGGCGACATACCGGAGAATTTGCTTGACGGCGGCCAGATGCTCGGTGGTGGGCGCCTCCATGAAACGGCTCATGTAGCCCACCGGATAGGCGATGTCGGGGTGTGTGTGCACCAGGTACCGCAGGCTGCCGACGACGCTGCGGTACTCCATTGCATCTGTCGCCGGCGCGGTGCTGACCTTGCTAAGCTTGAACCGAGGCTCCATTGGTACATGGCACGGGTTGCATTCAACCATGCCGCTCTTCCCAAGGATCTTCATGGCATATGCGGCCTGGCTGAGCGTGATGCCGTCCACCTCCTGCTTAACCTCTATGCCAAGGTAGAAGCTGAGCAGGCCCAAATCACTCATATGGAAGAGCTTCTTCATCTCCTCCTTGAAGTGTGTGATCTCCAGCTTGTCGTTGCCGGCGATGACAAGGTCGTCGACGTACACGCCGACCAGCAGCCTCGCCGTGCCTGTGCCGCGCCCGTAGATGGCATGTTCAGACTCGCTTCTGCTGAAACCGAGCGACAGCAGGCAGCTATCTAACTTGGAGTACCACGCTCGTGGTGCCTGACGTAGTCCGTACAGCGCCTTGTCGAGGCGCAGCACCTTGTCGAGGCGCAGCACCTTGTGTTCTTGTCCGGCGACAGCAAAACCAGGCGGCTGAACCACGTACTCCTCCTCCTTCAGCTCGCCGTTGAGGAAGGCGCTCTTCACGTCCATGTGATGGACTGGCCACCCTTCTTGTGCTGCGAGAGCGAGGAAGCGGCGCCGCGGACTCGAGCGAGCTACGAGAGCAAACACCTCCTCGAAGTCCACTCCACGCCTCTGGACATAGCCGCCGCCACCAGCCTCGCCTTGTACTTGTGCACGTCGCCGTTGGCGTCTCGTTTCAGCTTGTAGACCCACTTGAGTCCGATCGGCCGAGAACCTGCAGGCAGATCAACAAGGAGCCATGTTTTGTTGTCGATGATGGACGCCATCTCGCCGTCCATGGCGGCGCCTCCGGCTTGCATCTGCTCGGCCTCGGCGAAAGTGCGTGGCTCGTCAATGGCCCCAAGGTGCAGCTCCTCTTCCTCGACCATCACGTAGTCGAGATCGTCTTCGTGCACCATCACGTAATCTTCATAGATCTTCGGTTGCACGATGCCGTTGCGTGATCGCGTCGTCATGAAGTGACGAGGCTGTGGCGAAGACTCTGCTGCCTCTGGTGACGGAGCGCGTGGTGGAGGTGAGGGAGCTGGAGCAGCCGATGCAGGTTCAGGTTCAGTTTGAGCCCGCTCTGTTGACGATGCAGGGTTCTGCTGCCCATTCTCCGTCGCGGCAGGGCTTGCCGCGCATGGCGATGCCCGCGCCACGGTGTGTGTGTAATAGTCGACGGCGAATCCGCCCGTATCGACCACTGCACCAGGCTCCGTCCAGTTCCAGCTTGCCTCTTCATTGAACACCACGTCCCTCGTGACGTGGATGCGTTGCCGAGCCGGATCATACACACGGTAGGCGGCCGAGCCTGGCTCGTACCCGAAGAACACCATGGGTGTGCTCCGGTCATCCAACTTGGCGGGATGCGGCTTCACGACCTTCACATGTGCAACACACCCAAATACACGCAAGTAGCTCACGTCTGGTTTGCGTCCGTGCCATACCTCATATGGTGTCTTGCCGTCGACGCTCTTCGTCGTCGTGGCCAGTTCAGCGAATACACCGCGGTGGTCACCGCCCTCGCCCCAAAATTTCGCGCCGGCACGCCCCTGGCCTTCATGATGCTGCGCGCGCCGCTATGATGGTCTGTTCGGCGTTCCACCACCGCTTCGCTGCGGCGAAATGCGGCGCGGTGAGTCGGGCGCCCACCCTCGTCGGCGCAGTAGGTGGCGAAGGTGATCGAGGTGAACTCGCCGCCACGGTCCGTGCGGAGGAGTCGAAGCTTGCGCCCCGTCTCGACCTCCGCGTGTGCCTTGAAGTGCTTGATCGCGTTCGCCGCCTCGTCCTTGGTCCTAAGCAAGGTGAGCCACATGTAGCGGCTCTGGTCGTCGACGAGGAGCAGGAAATACCGCTTGCCGGCGGGCGTCGCCGGCGCAATTGGCCCGCAGAGATCTCCATGTACAAGATCAAGCAGGCCCTCAGCGCGGTACTTGGCGGCTTGCGGGAAAGGTGTTCGCCGTTGTTTCCCGCCAGCGGTATCGCCTGACTGCTCGACGTGCTCGATGGACGGCAGACCGCGCACCACGCCGCGGCTCGCTAGCCTGCGGAGTGCGTCAAAATTCAGGTGTCCGTACCTGGCGTGCCATCTCCATGCGTCCTCGCCGTGGCGTGCGGCGAGGCACACCGGCTGCGTGATCTCCAGCGTGACCACGTCTGATCTGTTGCGCGCCGTGCACTTTCGGGCCGATGGCGGTTCTGGCGATCCCGGAGGCGAAGAAGGCCGCCGTGGATGTGGACGTCGCAGCCGTTCTCGTCCAGCTGGCCAAGACTGACGATGTTGCTGCGGAGATGAGGTATGTAGTAGACGTCAGTGAGTGCTCGGTGCTCACCGTTCTGGCAAGAGAACAGAACAGTTCCCCGCCCCTTGATCTCGACCACAGAGGCGTCGCCGAATTTCACTGTGCCCGTGATGCCGGTGTCCAGCTCGGCGAAGGCAGACGCGCAGCCCGTCATATGGTTGCTGGCGCCGGTGTCCATGATCCAGGTATCGTCGCGTTGCGTCTCCTTGGTGAGGTGGACGTGCTCCTCGACTAGCTCGACGCTCTCGGCGAGGTCGGTGACCACCGTGGCCACGTCCTCGGTCCGCGCCATCTGCAGCGTCAGTCCCTCGTCAACAGACACCGCTGTCGCCGTCAGGAGCGCGGGCCCGTCATCGTCGTCACGAAGTGTACATGCCCTCACGAGGTGCAGGGCAGGTTCATCTTCGTCCGTCTTGGCCACGTTGGCCTGCTGCCCCTTGCGCTCGCGACGCGGCTCTGTGCAATCCCTGGAGAAGTGGCCGGCGTATTTGTTGCAGTTATAACATTTTACCTGCGACATGTCACGTTTGCCGCCAGAGTCGCGACGGTCGTTGTCGCGGCCTCGTCCCTGCGGCTTGCCCTTCTGCTTGCCCTTTCCGCCGTTCGAGCCAGAGCCTTGCCCCTGCTCGCGTTGCTTGCCTCGGGCCAGCCACTCCTTCTCCGTGAGAAGCAGCTCCCCGCCGACGAGGTTCGCTGCGGTGATTGAACATCGCTCGACCGACGATCGCAGTCGCCCAATCAGTTCCTCGACTGATAGATCGTTCAGATCGAGTAGAGTCTCAATGGAACACGCGATCTGGGCGTACTGGCTCGGCACCTCCCTGAGAATCTTCTGGACCACTTTTACCTCGTCTACGGTGTCCCCGAGGGAGCGCAGGTTGTTGACGAGAGCCGTGATCCGCAGGCCGAACGCGTCGAGGGTTTCGCCCTCCTTGAAGGCGATCTGCTCGAACTCCCTGCGGAGGCGCTACGCGGTCGCCTCGCGAACGCGGCTCACCCCCAAGCGCATCAGCCTGACGGCTTCCCACGCCTCCTGTGCGGTTTCCTTGACGGCGAGGACCAGAACCATCTCCGGTGGCACGGCCCGCAACAACACTGACAGAGCGGCCATGTCGTCGCGGTCGCCAGGCACACCCATGCCCGACATGGCCTCCCAGAGACCTTGAGCCCGCAGGTTGATCCTCATGATCAATGACCACTCGACGTAGTTGGTGGCGGTGAGCGTGGGGTAGACGATCGTCCCGGCGCCGCCTCCTTGCACGACACGTTCGTGGATGACGATCTCGGTGCCGTTGCCGCTGCGCCGCGTCCTGCTGCGCCTCCGGCTTTGTTCTCGTGCCGGCACCGGGCGCCCAACGGACGGCGCCCTGCTGCGGCGCTGTCCACCATCGCCGCCATCCGTCCTTCCGTCCCCTCCTCCGTCGCTGCCGACCATCGTGCCCAGGACCTCGAAACCTGGCTCTGATGCCAAATGACAGGACAACGGCCGGCTCAACACTTCAGAACTCTGATGAACTCAAAGAACAGAGCTGGAGAGAGGATTTTTGTGCAGCTATAAGACACACTGCGTTTTCTGATTCTTCTCTTATTTATGGAGAGGTTACAGGGAACACTAAAAACCCTGAAAACCAGCTACTAACCCGGATCACGACCGAGTTGTGGACGCTGCCATCCCAACGTCCCTCGCCCGCTATCCTACTTGATCGCCACGACCCACTACTGCCGCGCCATCCCACGACGGAGTCCCAGCGATCCCCTAAACTCTAGGAAATCAAAACGTGCGTGCCAAGTCGTGAACAGACTCACGCTACATGGCCTTATTTCTGTCGAAACTGAATCTATACTAGCAACAGGGTTTAACTGACAGGTGGAGTAGATTTGTGATCGGTGTAGTTAGAGCGTTAATCGTGGCACCTTCTTCTTCCTTAACATCAAAATTTGTTGATACCACGTTGATGTGCATTTTTCCTATCCTAAGTTTTGTTACTATGTTTTGTTAAAACTGGTATGTTTTTGTTGAATTCATTTACATGGTTTCAGTTACTATTGCACTGTGTTTTGTTGAGTTGCTTTACATTGTTTTTTAGTTACTATTGCAATAGTATGTTCTATTAAAACTGGTATTTATATTTTCTTCTTTTGCAGGACAACTTTGATGTGCTCCATGAACAAGACCTAGCACAGCTGGCAGCACAAGTAGCTCAAAAGAAAGAGTTGCGGGAAAAACAAGGGGCGGGATTGCATCACAAGATTGGACCTCAACTAGCTTTCTCGAAATACAGTATACTGGATCAAGTGGACGACTCTTCTTCTTTCTCATTGGCAACTTCAGTGCTGACACCTCAGCATGTCAGTTCTTCCGTAGGCGCGGCATCAATGCAGGGACAGACTTTGCCATCACACACTGGTAGTGGTAGTGTCAACACTGGACCAACTGGAGTTTTACAAGTGCTCCAAGATTCATCCACCACTCTGGACAGTATCAACACTGGATCAGCTGGAGTTCTGGAAGCACTCCAAGGTTCATCCATCACTCTGGATAGACCTGCTGATGATGGATACAATTGGCGTAAGTATGGACAAAAGGCAGTCAAGGGTGGGAAGTATCCAAAGAGCTATTACAAATGTACCCTGAACTGCCCGGTCAGGAAAAATGTAGAGCACTCTGCAGATGGACGAATTATTAAAATAATTTATAGAGGTCAGCACTGCCATGAACCTCCCTCAAGAGGTTTAAAGATTGTGGTGATTTATTGAATGAGTTAGATGATTTCAATGATGCCAAGGAGCCTTCAACTAGATCACAATTAGGTTGTCAAGGTTATTATGGAAAACATTTAACACCAAATGGCACGATGGTGGATGGTTTATTGCCAACGAAGGAAGAGGGAGATGAACAATTATCTAGTTTAAGTGATATCCGGGAAGGTGATGGTGAAATAAGAACTGTTGATGCAGATGTTGGTGATGCCGATGCAAATGAAAGGTATTTCCTACAACTGAACATAAGTTCCTTACTTGGAACTTTGCTAAGCCCATCCAGACTTCCTAATTAGCATCTTTAAGCTTACTGTTATAATTTCCGTGAGGCAGGAATGCGCCAGGTCAAAAGATTATCGTGAGTACAACGAGTGATGTTGATCTTTTGGACGACGGCTATAGGTGGCGCAAGTATGGACAGAAAGTGGTGAGAGGAAATCCTCACCCAAGGTAAGCCCATTATCCCATTTTATTGTTGAATGTTTGAAGTTTTTTCTTTGTCATTTTATCTTAGAAAATGTGTCATATTTATAATTGTATATGTAATAACTGCATTGAATACTAATTAGTTAATGCTGGAGCATGTGAAGTATCTTGGCATCAACCTGATGTTGTTTTTGACAACTCCACATAGCTCACTTGCACTTGCGCAGGCATGGGATGTTTGTCTTGCAGTCATGCATGAAGGGGTTGCATTTGCATTCAAGAGAACACTTGACAAGCTTAAAATGAATGATAGACTGATACTGCTTCTTAATAGCGGCCAATATCCCATCCTACATAGAATTGGCTATGGAATACTTTGGCAAAGAATCCATGCCTTGCTTATCTTATAATTCAACTGATATGAAGATCCTGCTGCTGATCTAAGTAGAATTTGTAACTGCTGCTCTGGTTTATTTGAATGAGTACACATTTGACTGTATCATAGATAGTTGGTCAAATAAGGAATATGTTTCTTCTTTTATTCTCAAAGTGTAGAGATGAACAATTGTCTGTTTGGTGATGTATCGTCTGTTATTTTTCATAAGGTCCATCTGGTACAGACAATTCATTATATATAAAGCAAACCAGATAATTCATTTCAAATTGAAAAAACGTATACCCAGTGTTTTTTAGATCTGAGAAACATCCACGAACCTGAGTTCCATACTCTGTCCATGCAGGAGCTATTACAAGTGCACTTACCAAGGCTGCGACGTCAAGAAGCATATCGAGAGATCTTCCGAGGAACCACATGCTGTGATAACTACATACGAAGGGAAGCATACCCATGACGTGCCTGAGTCTAGGAACAGAAGTCAAGCCACAGGTCAACATCACTGCAAAGAGCAGACTTATTCAGAACAACCAGCTGCTAGCTTCTGCAGTAGCTCGGAAAAGAGAAAATACGGAACAGCCATTCTGAATGATCTCGCCTTCTAGTTTGGTCCCGGTGTCTTCTTTACCGACCACGGTGGTGGCTCGCGAAAGAAAGAAAGAAGCACAATTCGATTGGTTCATCGGTGACGGGCTGTTGTTGCTCATGCTCTGTTTGCTGTATATTCCCCACTCCAGTAATAACTCTTGCATATGCAGAAATTGTAACTGCTGAACATGATGGCATTGATGGGTGGTCCATTGTTGGTAAAAACCTTCCAGTTGGACCAGCATGACTGCGTGTCAGGTGCACATATTTTGTCTGTTGAAAACTTGGATATTTCAGTTAAACAGCACAAGGCAATGATTGCATGTTAACCCAACTGCAATTTGAAGTACAGTTTGTTAAGATGTTTTTTTTTGCGGGAGAGTTTGTTAAGATGTTACTGTAACTGACACTGATTAAAAAAGACGTGCTTCTGTAAACTAATCTGTAAGTATACTGGAAGTCATTTAACAGAATCATTGAAATCTAAATGTGATTGCTGTAATTTCTGCTCTGCCCTGGCACATTATCGGCAAGAAAATATAATGAAATACAGGTTGTGTTCTGAACGGGTATCTTGCTTCTTTCCTTGTCAACATCTTGCATGTCCACGAAAATTGTTGCCACCTGCAGTCGTGGATCTTGAACTGAACTATAGTTGTCTCAGCCGTTCCTCCAATCCTAGCAGTTATATTCTTCTTCTCAGGGAATCCTAGTAGTTATACTGTTCATAGGATTCAAAGCTTTTGGGAGAATTCTCTGTCACACCCAGGCGGCGAATCCTATTTCTCGCGTAGGTCGCCGTATAACCACCAAACACATAACTCTCGCCGCTTGCTTTCTTTTCAGGACCGGCCCCCTTATTCGCTTTGTGTCGCACGCCGCGAAGTAGAACTGCGTTAGATTTTTTTTCGGGAGACTCCCCTTCTGGTTAAGGGAGGGTTAAACAGTTTTTTTTCTGTGTATTTTTTTTTCGTTTTCTGAAATACGAGAATAATATTCAAATACAAACAATTTTTGAAAGTCAGAACGTTTTCAAATTTTTCTAAAAAAATGAAATCTGGAACTTTCTTCAAATTCTTGAACAATTTGTTAAATCCAGGTACATTTCTCGAATACTGAACATTTTATGAATTCAGAACATTTTTTAAAATTCAAGAATTCTTTTTTGAAAACCGAGAATATTTTTAAAATTTATGAAATTTTATTAAATTTGGAACATTTATTCCAAATTCGTGAAACATATTTTGAAATCCATGAACATTATTCAAATTATGAACATATATTGAACTGAGAACATTCTTCAATTTCATGAATTTTTGACATCCAGGAACATTTTTCAAATTCACTTAAGTTTTTAAAATTCAAAACATTTTTTCAATTAACAAACATTTTCGAAATTATTGCACTTTTGAAATTTAAGAACATTTTTTAAATCCATAAACATTTGTCAAATTCATGATTTTTTTTGAATTGTGAAACATATTATGCAATTCAGAACTTTTTGGAATCCCGAACTTTTCTAATAAAAAAACGAAAAGACCAAAATCACTAATTAAGGGGTATCACTTGTGAACTTTGCAAAGGTCACTCCCACTTGTGACAAACTATGAGTCTTTCTTTATTTTCACAGATCCATTTATTCGAAATGTTTTATCTCTTAAACCATGTGTTCAGATTATGAACCGTTTTCACCATTGGATTTCTCACGTCGGGATCCTCGAAGCTAGATCCCATGTTAATAGGTTTCGACGAACTTTTTTTTTATGAAAAAACCCAGAAAACCTGAAGCAAAAAAGTGATCCAGAAGCATGATTTTCCCTCACTTTTTTTCCTTTTCCACGAGGCACATTTTGTCCTCTGGCGAAAACAAATTTGTGGCTCCACGAGAAGCAAATCTGTGCCTCTCGCGAAACTAGAATAGAACGTATTTTTCTCCGTTTCCGAGAGGCACAGTTGTGCCTATTGCGGAAGTAAAATTGTGCCTCTCCAAGAAGCAAATCTGTGCCTCACGCGGAAGAGAAAACACTTTTTTTATTGAGAAGCGTGAAAAAAACTTGTACCTTCACAAAAAGCAAATTTGTGCCTCTCATAGATTTTTTAAAAATACATTTTTTTTCCTGAGAGTTGTGCCTCTCGCGGAAGCAAACGTGTGCCTCCACGAGAAGCAAATCTATGCCTCTCACAGAAGAAGAAAAAAATGCATTTTTCGGCACAATTTTCCAAAACCTAGGGGAGACCGGGCAAAAACCGAAAACCCGAAAAAGACCTCATCTAAAACCCATAAACATGTATAGAATAAATATCCGATGGGAGCGTTCAAAACGCGACACATGGCTGCGGCTAAGAGCGAGCCAAGTGGCGCACTCTCAACCCACCCAAAGTGGCTCTTAAGGGGCTCCCGCAAGGGTTACCCCTCAATTAATTGCTCTCCAGAAAAGATACAAAAAAACAAAAAATAGGGGAGACCCACATATGGCCCGGCCCAAAGCTAGCACCAGCGGGGGATGGGGCTGCCCGTTTCTTCTCTATTCCCTGCGTAGGTCGGGGAATAGGAGGTCCACACCCAGGCGCAAATCCTACATGACGCTCTCAATGCCGTTGTGTCGAGCAAAAGCACAATCCTAGAGAGGCGAGCGACTAACAAAACTGGCCGTTTAGGGTTTCACAGATCCTGGTTTCGGGAACCTTCTAGAAGGTACTTGACCAGTTCGGGTTTGGGTTTATTTTTTTTCTTTTTCCTATTGTTTTTTCGATCATTTCCTTTTTTTTGTTTTTTTATGTTCACTTTTCTAAGAAAATGATTGCATTTTTTAAAAATTATTTGAAATTTAAAGATGTTTATACAATGTAAATGGCACCTGATAAAAAAAGTTTCATACATCCAAAAAACAGTATGTTACATTTTTAAAAATGTTCACAAGTGTCAAAAATGTATTTGTGATGTTTGCAAAAAAACTAGTGTATACAATATAAAAAATGTTTGTGTAATTTTAAAAAGTGTTTCGTGCCATTAAAATGTATGTGACATTTAAAAAAAGAATCTAGCGATTCCAATTTTTTTTATATAATATGTTTATTCAATTAAAAAAAGGGTCCCCGTTGGTTAAAAACTTTTTATCTCCATTAAAAAGTATGTGATTTTTAAAGTAAATATTTACATGTGTCCAAGAAATGTATGTGAAAATTTAAAAAGTTTATACAATCTAAAAGATTGTTCGTGTAGTTTACAAAATGTTCATTGCCACTAAAAAAATATACAACATGTATTTCGAAAATGTTACCGTGTATTCAAAAAGGTGTTGAAAACATGAATTTTAGAAATGCATCATGTATTTGAAAATGTCTAAAGTGTAGCAAAAAAATGTTTCACGTGTGCGCCAAAACTATACGTTGTTTACTTACAAAAAATGGACATGTTTTAAAAATGGAAACTAATTAAAACCGACAAAGAAACAAAAAGAAAAGCAAAGAAAACAAAGAAAGAAACAAAAAATGAACAAAAAGTATAATGAAGAAAGAAAAACCAAAGAAAATCAGTGAAAACAGAAAGAAAACACAAAATATAACGAGGAAAAAACCCCAAAGAAAACCGGTGAAAAAAGAAAGTAAAAACAAAAGAAAGCGGAAAATAAAAAACAAAAAAAATTGGAGCGAGCGAGCGAACCTACATCGATGCACGAGCGATTGGTCGGATGGGCGACCCGATTCGGTTGCCCGTTGGCAATTCCTAATAGGAATCGATACGGGTCGGACATGGCCCTGGTGGTACCACCCTATTGGTTTGGCACATCGACATCTCGGGCGGTGTCCAGGGATCTCTAGGCCTATGCAGCCTCTTTGATTCACCAAAATTTCAAAACAATGGAACAAGGAAAGAGAAATCATAAAAATTGAATGTCGTGATAAATCAAGATTGTAGGACGATTTGATTGTGGACAAGAGAAACATAAAATTCTTCATGTGAGGTTGGAGTGGACGGACATTTCTTATTGATTTTTTTTTGCGAAAAGGCCCAAGGCTATATATTAAGTATCACAGGTACTTACGAACATACTCATACAAAAAGATAAAATTACAATCATATCATTGTGAGTGTTGAAGTTTTCTTTCTCTTGCATCCATCGATGGTGTGTCGTGAGGTTATCTCGATGTCGCCTCTAGGACTCTGCTTCGGCGGAGCAAAGTTTTTAAAACCTAGAAGCTAGTAGAAGCAACGGTTGGGAGAGTCGTCGATACAAATCAGGAGACACCAACGATTACGATTTGCGAAGCAAATCACAGTCCCGAGAAGAAAATGTCGATAAAGACATGTAGAAACTTCGAAGACCACGATCAATGACCGAACCCTGGCGGATCAACCGAAAAACTAAACAAACCGGATCCTGGAACGCACGCCCTCCTTCAACAATAAGCACACTAAAGGAACGGGGACGGGTAAGGAGAATATTATTCCTACATTGGGACAACACCATTGCCTCGCAGTCCCAAACCAATCACCAAGACTCCCTAAAGAAAGCCTGAGAAAAATCACCCATGTTGTTGCCCGACAAGTCCGGATATGATGACGGGCTTGCCACCCTCCAGGACCGTGTTCTGACACTCTCTTCTCGGTGACCTAGCCAGGTCGGGCTGCCGTTGAAGATTGTCGCGCTGGATCTCTCTGGCCACCAACAGCTTCACCAATGCCGCTGTCAAGCACCTACTAACGCGGATCGCTCGAACACACATCACATTCGCTGCCTTTTTTTTGCATGCTCCAATTCATCATTGAATCTAATACAAATGAATTCTAAAAGAAATTCCTATGAGTTGCAATCCTATAAGCGGTGATGGCCGACCAGCTTGTCGTTGTCCCTCCTGGTGTCGTCCCCGCCTTTCGGCCTCACGTGAAGCACAATTGACTGACACTAGACAATAAAAATTCAATGTAATTTTTTCTTGTCTCAGGACCTTTCTGTAAGAATCCTGTGCTCCTGGCTTAGGGCCTGTTCGGCAACTCCCCAGCTCCTGGCTTCGCCGAACCCGCTGGTGGAGCTGGGCCGAACGGTTGGACTCCGCGAAGCTAGCTTCCGAGATCTGTGGCTGGTCGTAGTACAAAAACCTGGAGCTGGTGTTTCGCCGATCTCAGAAATTGGAAAACGAGGAGTTCAGGCTATTTACGGAGAGTTGCCACCGCCAAGTCAAAGAAAACGATTCGTTCGAGTGGAAAACAGAAGGAGCTTGTCGCTTCCCTCCCTACCAGGGTGGAATAGAGCTTATGGGCTAGGCAGCTAGCGGCCCAAGACTAGCGATTGGGATCATGGAGTTCGGTTGCCGAACAGTTTTTTCGATCTGAGATTTTTGTCAAGAAGCTGGAAGCTGGATCGAGAAGCCGGATTTGAGGATTTTCTGGAGTTGGGCAGTTGCCGAACAGGCTAAATATCAGTAGTTCTTTTTCCGCAAAAAAAAAAAGATTTAGCAGAAGCAAAAAAATTATTATAGAATTCTGCAAAATTTCTTTGGAAATTCTCTGAACGAAAGAGTCCCTCCATGGTTTCTGGACTGACCAATGAATCAAAGGATCACCACCCTCCCTCCCAATTCCGTTTTTCCGCCCTCACTACTCCCTGCCGTTACAACAGAGAGAACATCAATCATGCGGTGCACCTGTCGTAGCTGCTCGCGCTTTTGGAGACACCGAGTTCGGTCGTTTCTGAATCGGGCGAACCACTGCAGACAGGCAGAGAAGACGGAGGGAAAACTACGAGTACGGGAGCGTTCCGTGCCCACAGGAAGTGGAAAGAGAGCGAGCGGGAGGCCTGCAGACTCTGTACCTTGCGCTGCAGTCGTTTCGGTTGTGAGGACGAGAAAATAGAAAAAAGAGTAGCAGCATGCGGCCGTTGCGTACGAGATTCTGAAGCTTGACGCCACATGATCTACAGGAACGTATACTTTGTCGTTGGTTGAGCTGAGTCGGTTAGGAGGAGTCTAGGACGTGTCCTTTCATCTCAGAATCATGGACGTCCTTCAGTCTCATCTCTAGAGACAGTGCTGTTGGGGCAGCTCTCTCTCAGGGGATGGAGGTAGAAAAAGTATAAAAGCATCTCCAGCCGCGCCCATAATAGACTACCCTTCCCTCCTTTCAGGCGATTTTTTAATGCCGGTGGGCGAAAATCGGCCCAGACGCGTTCCTAGAATCTCATTTAGCGCCGGTTTAGGCCAAAATGACAGCCGGCAAACCTGAGCCGAACCCAAGCGCCGGGGGTTGCCTGGGGCGGCGGCAGAAGCGAAAAGGGGCGTGGGGCCGCTCTGTCGGCGAGAGGAGGCCCTTTTCCCGTCGTTTCCTCCCGCTTTCCCCCCTCGGCTTTCCTTTCATTCTCTATTCCTCCCGCCAATCTCCTCCTCCCCTCCTCCCAGCCGGCCGCCATGCCGCCGAAGAAGTACGTGGTCCCCCGCGTCGCGGTGGATGCCACCGCCACTGCCGCCCAGCCGAAGCAGAGGAAGCAGAGGGCGCCGCCGTCCAAGCCGTCTGACGGGCGCCCGGACGGCAACAAAGGGGCCAAGAAGGGGAAACACGCTGAGTCGGCTACCGCACGTGTGCAAGAGTCCATCGAACATTGCATCGCCGACGCCCAGACCCGGGCCGCCCGGCGGGAAGCGAAAACCGAGGCGCGGTGGTCGGCGTCAACGCCGTCAAGCTCGACCTGCTCCGGACCAACGTCGCCGCGAAGAAGAGGAACACCGACTTGGCATTCCTGATGGGGGCGGACATGTCGACGATGGACGAACAGGTCAAGGCATGGTACCTGGCGGAGCGCGCCCTCATCCTGAACCAGATGCCGTCGACGGCGCCGCCAACTCCCACGCCGACGCCCATGCCGCCGCCAAGCCCGAGCGATTATGACTCCACGATGCCCAGCAACACAGAAGCCGCACCGACGCCGCCCAGCCCGCGCACGCCGACTCCTCCAACGCCGGAGGCGGACACCGCCGTTTGATGCATTGCCTACGCGTCCTTTCTTTTTGCACGCCGAACTGTTCATTTAATCGCCGAACTGTAGCAAAGGTGATCGCCGAACTGTAGCGCTGATCGCCGAACTTGTGGCATTTTTGGGGGCGGGAATGGACCAAGTTTGAATTTGCGACGCCTTGGGGGCGGCACCTGGGGGCATGGCTGGGACCTAGATCGCCCCCAAGGCCTAAATATCACCGGGCGAGCGCCTGAAAGAACGCCGGCCTATGCGCTGGGGGGCCGAACGAGTGGAGATGCTCTAAGATAGTAGAGATGTTTTTCGCTTTTATCTCAAACTGGATACATAACGCACTGGATCAGTTCACACGAGAAGGGATTTATACGTGCATGCATACACGCCACGCCCTCCACTCTACCCAGCTCGCACGATCGATCCGCACGCCCTGGCCAGTGCCCACGACGCGCTCGCACGCGCGTGGAGCGGCCGGCCTCCAACGGATCGCAACGTCTGGCCGCTACTCTAGCTTAGAGCATTTTTAGCCGCGCCCTCAACAGTCCCTCAAGACGACTTTTTTCACGCCGGGGCCAAAAAAACCCTCAGTCGCGTCACCAAGACACTGAAATCCGTCGGCTCAGCCCATTTTTGGCCCCGGCGATCGCAGGTCGAACCCGGCACACTGGGGGGCGCTTGGGGGCTCCAGCGGAATGGAAAAACACGCCTAGGCCACACTGTCAGGCGAAAAGTCAAGGCAATCGTCTAGATTCGCCCCAACCCCCACGCGCTCGGCTACCACCCTGCCGATCCTGGCGCCGCCAAGCGCCCAGGACCGCTAGATAGGCCATTCCCCGTCGGAAAAGAGAGAAGGTTTCGCCGCAGCAACCTCTCCACCACCTTCCGGGCGAGTTTTTCGGTGTTCCGGCCGCGCAGGGCGGTATACCGGCGACTGTGCGCCCACCACGCGCGCCAGGTGTTCGGCGATGGACTCGGACAACGAGGAGGCGTTTGTTGGAAATATGCCCTAGAGGCAATAATAAAATGGTTATTATTATATTTCCCTGTTCATGATAATTGTCTATTGTTCATGCTATAATTGTGTTATCCGAAAATCGTAATACATGTGTGAATACATAGACCACAACACGTCCCTAGTGAGCCTCTAGTTGACTAGCTCGTTGATCAACAGATAGTCATGGTTTCCTGACTATGGACATTAGATGTCATTGATAACGGGATCACATCATTAGAAGAATGATGTGATGGACAAGACCCAATCCTAAGCATAGCGCAAGATCATGTAGTTCGTTTGCTAGAGCTTTTCCAAATGTCAAGTATCATTTCCTTAGACCATGAGATTGTGCAACTCCCGGATATCGTAGGAGTGCTTTGGGTGTACCAAACGTCACAACGTAACTGGGTGACTATAAAGGTGCACTACGGTATCTCCGAAAGTGTCATTGGATTGGCACGAATCGAGACTAGGTTTTGTCACTCCGCATGACGGAGAGGTATCTCTGGGCCCACTCGGTAATGCATCATCATAATGAGCTCAATGTGACCAAGTGTCTGGTCACGGGATCATGCATTACGGTACGAGTAAAGTGACTTGCCGGTAACGAGATTAAACGAGGTATTGGGATACCGACGATCGAGTCTCGGGCAAGTAACGTACCGATTGACAAAGGGAATTGTATACGGGATTGATTGAATCCTCGACATCGTGGTTCATCCGATGAGACCATCGAGGAGCATGTGGGAGCCAACATGGGTATCCAGATCCCATTGTTGGTTATTGACCGGAGAGTCGTCTCGGTCATGTCTACATGTCTCCCGAACCCGTAGGGTCTACACACTTAAGGTTTGGTGACACTAGGGTTGTAGAGATATTAGTATGCAGTAATCCGAAAGTTGTTCGGAGTCCCGGATGAGATCCCGGACGTCACGAGGAGTTCAGGAATGGTCCGGAGGTGAAGAATTATATATAGGAAGTCCAGTTTCGGCTAACGGGAAAGTTTCGGGGTCACCGGTATTGTATCGGGACCACCGGAAGGGTCCCGGGGGTCCACCGGGTGGGGCCACCTATCCCGGAGGGCCCCATGGGCTGAAGTGGGAGGAACCAGCCTGGTGGGCTGGTGCACCCCACTTGGCCTCCCCGCGCCTAGGGTTGGAAACCCTAGGGGTGAAGCGCCCACTTGGCTTGGGGGCAAGCCACCCCCCACATCTAGATGGGATCTAGAGGGCCGGGCGCCCCAGACCCCTATATAAAGAGGGGAGGGAGGGCTGCGCAACCCTAGCCCCTGGCGCCTCCCTCTCCCTCTCCAACACCTCCTCCTCCTCCGTAGAGCTTGGCGAAGCCCTGCCGAGATCCCCGCTGCATCCACCACCACGCCGTCGTGCTGCTAGATCTCCATCAACCTCTCCTTCCCCCTTGCTGGATCAAGAAGGAGGAGACATCTTCCCCAACCGTACATGTGTTGAACGCGGAGGTGTCATTCGTTCGACACTCGGTTATCGGTGATTTGGATCACGACGAGTACGACTCCATCAACCCCGTTCTCTTGAACGCTTCCGCTCGCGATCTACAAGGGTATGTAGATGCACTCCTTTTCCCCTCGTTGCTAGATAACTCCATAGATTGATCTTGGTGATACGTAGAAAATTTTAATATTCTGCTACGATCCCCAACAGTGGCGTCATGAGCTAGGTCTATGCGTAGTTTCTATGCACGAGTAGAACACAAACTTGTTGTGGGCGTAGATGTTGTCAATTTTCTTGCCGCTACTAGTCTTATCTTGCTTCGGCGGCATCGTGGGATGAAGCGGCCCGGACCGACCTTACACGTACACTTACGTGACACAGGTTCCACCGACTGACATGCACTAGTTGCATAAGGTGGCTAGCGGGTGTCTGTCTCTCCCACTTTAGTTGGAGCGGATTCGATGAAAAGGGTCCTTATGAAGGGTAAATAGAAATTGGCATATCACGTTGTGGTTTTACGTAGGTAAGATACGTTCTAGCTAGAAACCTATAACAGCCATGTAAAAACATGCAACAACAATTAGAGGACGTCTAACTTGTTTTTGCAGCAAGTGCTTTGTGATGTGATATGGCCAAAGGATGTGATGAATGATATATGTGATGTATGAGATGATCATGTTCTTGTAATAGGAATCACGACTTGCATGTCGATGAGTATGACAACCGGCAGGAGCCATAGGAGTTGTCTTAATTTATTTATGACATGTGTGTCAACATAAACGTCATGTAATTACTTTACTTTATTGCTAAACCGTTAGCCATAGTAGAATAAGTAATAGTTGACGAGACAACTTCATGAAGACACGATGATGGAGATCATGGTGTCATGCCGGTGAGGAAGATGATCATGGCGCCCCGAAGATGGAGATCAAAGGAGCAATATGATATTGGCCATATCATGTCACTATTTGATTGCATGTGATGTTTATCATGTTTTACATCTTATTTGCTTAGAACGACGGTAGCTTAAATAAGATGATCCCTCGAAATAATTTCAAGAAAGTGTTCCCCCTAATTGTGCACCGTTGCGGAGGTTCGTTGTTTCGAAGCACCACGTGATGATCGAGTGTGATAGATTCTAACATTCGAATACAACGGGTGTAAGCCAGATTTACACACGCAATACACTTAGGTTGACTTGACGAGCCTAGCATGTACAGACATGGCCTCGGAACACGGAAGACCGAAAGGTCGAGCATGAGTCGTATAGAAGATACGATCAACATGAAGATGTTCACCGACGTCGACTAGTCCGTCTCACGTGATGATCGTACATGGCCTAGTTGACTAGGATCATGTTTCACTTAGATGACTAGAGGGATGTCTATCTGAGTGGGAGTTCATTGAATAATTTGATTAGATGAACTTAATTATCATGAACTTAGTCTAAACTCTTTACAATATGTCTTGTAGATCAAATGGCCCACGCTCATGTCAACCTCAACTTCAACGCGTTCCTAGAGAAAACCAAGCTGAAAGATGATGGCAGCAACTATACGGACTAGGTCCTAACCCGAGGATCATCCTCATAGCTGCCAAGAAAGATTATGTCCTAGAAGCACCGCTTAGGTGAAGCACCCATCCCGAGAGAACCAAGACGTTATGAACGCTTGGCAGTCTCGTCTTGATGATTACTCCCTCGTTCGGTGCGGCATGCTTTACTTAGAACCGGGGCTCCAAAAGCGTTTTGAGCAACACGGAGCATATGAGATGTTCAAGAGCTGAAAATGGTTTTCCAAGCTCATGCCCGGTCGATAGATATGAAGTCTCGACAAGTTCTTGATTGTAAGATGGAGGAAAATAGTTCACAAGTGAGCACATACTCGAGAATATGCAGGTTGCACAACCGCTTGACTCAGTTGGGAGTTAATCTCCCAGATGACGCGGTTATTGACAGAATCCTTCAGTCGCTTCCACCGAGCTACAAGAGATTTGTGATGAACTTCAATATGCAGGGGATGGAAAAGATCATTCCTGAGGTATATTCAATGTTGAAATCAGCGAAGGTAGAGATCAAAAAGGAACATCAAGTGTTGATGGTGAATAAAACCACTAAGTTCAAGAAAGGCAAGGGCAAGAAGAACTTCAAGAAGGATGGCAAGGAAGTTGCCGCGCCTGGTAAGGCAGTTGCCAGGAAGAAGCCAAAGAATGGATCCAAGCCTGAGACGGAGTGCTTTTATTGCAAGGGAAGTGGTCACTGGGAGCGGAACTGCCCCAAGTACTTAGCGGACAAGAAGGCCGGCAAAACCAAAGGTATATGTGATATACATGTTATTGATGTGTACCTTACCAGCACTCGTAGTAGCTCACAGGTATTTGATACCGGTGCGGTTGCTCATATTTGTAACTCAAAGCAGGAGCTGCGGAATAAGCGGAGACTGGCGAAGGACGAGGTGACGATGCGCGTCGGGAATGGTTCCAAGGTCGATGTGATCGTCGTCGGCACGCTACCTCTACATTTACCTATGGGATTAGTTTTAAACTTCAATATTTGTTATTTAGTGCCAAGTTTGAGCATGAACATTGTATCAGGATCTCGTTTAATGCGAGATGGCTACTCATTTAAATCCGAGAATAATGGTTGTTCTATTTATATGAGAGATATGTTTTATGGTCATGCCCCGCTGGTCAATGGTTTATTCTTAATGAATCTCGAACGTGATGTTACACATATTCATAGTGTGAATACCAAAATATGTAAAGTTGATAACGATAGTCCCACATACTTGTGGCACTGCCGCCTTGGTCACGTTGGTGTCAAGCGCATGAAGAAGCTCCATGCTGATGGACTTTTAGAGTCTCTCGATTATGAATCATTTGACACATGCGAACCATGCCTCATGGGCAAAATGACCAAGACTCCGTTCTCCGGGACAATGGAGCGAGCAACCAACTTATTGGAAATCATACATACTGATGTGTGCGGTCCAATGAGCATTGAGGCTCGCGGAGGATATTGTTATGTTCTCACCCTCACTGATGACTTGAGTAGATATGGGTATGTCTACTTGATGAAACACAAGTCTGAGACCTTTGAAAAGTTCAAGGAATTTCAGAATGAGGTCGAGAATCAACGTGACCGAAAGATAAAGTTCTTACGATCAAATCGTGGGGGAGAATATTTAAGTCACAAATTTGGTACGCACTTAAGGAAATGTGGAATCGTTTCACAACTCACGCCGCCTGGAACACCTCAGCGTAACGGTGTGTCCGAACGTCGTAATCGCACTCTATTGGATATGATGCGATCTATGATGTCTCTTACCGATCTACCGCTCTCATTTTGGGGCTATGCTTTAGAGACTGCCGCATTCACTTTAAATAGGGCTCCGTCAAAATCCGTTGATACGACACCGTATGAATTATGGTTTGGGAAGAAACCTAAGCTGTCGTTTCTAAAAGTTTGGGGATGCGATGCTTATGTCAAGAAACTTCAACCTGAAAAGCTCGAACCCAAGTCGGAAAAATGCGTCTTCATAGGATACCCTAAGGAAACCATTGGGTATACCTTCTACCTCAGATCCGAAGGCAAGATCTTTGTTGCCAGGAACGGGTCCTTTCTGGAGAAAGAGTTTCTCTCGAAAGAAGTAAGCGGGAGGAAAGTAGAGCTTGATGAAGTATTACCTCTTGAAACGGAAAGCAGCGCAGCTCAGGAAGATGTTCCTATGGTGCCGGCACCGACTAGAGAGGAAGTTAATGATGATGATCAAGGTACTTCGGATCAAGCTCCTCACGAACTTCAGAGGTCCACAAGGACACGTTCGCACTGCAGTGGTACGGCAACCCGTCTGGAAATCATGTTGTTAGACAACGGTGAACCTTCGAACTATGAAGAAGCGATGGCGGGCCCAGATTCCGACAAATGGCTAGAAGCCATGAAATCCGAGATAGGATCCATGTATGAAACCGAAGTATGGACTTTGACAGACTTGCCCGATGATCGGCGAGCAATAGAAAATAAATGGATCTTTAAGAAGAAGACAGACGCGGATGGTAATGTGACCATCTATAAGGCTCGGCTTGTCACTAAGGGTTATCGACAAGTTCAAGGGGTTGACTATGATGAGACTTTCTCACCCGTAGCGAAGCTGAAGTCCGTCCGAATCATGTTAGCAACTGCCACATTCTATGATTATGAGATATGGCAAATGGATGTCAAAACGGCATTCCTTAACGGCTTTCTTAAGGAAGAATTGTATATGATGCAACCGGAAGGTTTTGTCGATCCTAAGAATGCTAAGAAGGTGTGCAAGCTCCAACGCTCAATCTATGGGCTGGTGCAAGCATCTCGGAGTTGGAACATTCGCTTTGATGAGATGATCAAAGCGTTTGGGTTCACACAGACTTATGGAGAAGCCTGTGTTTACAAGAAAGTGAGTGGGAGCTCTGTAGCATTTCTCATATTATATGTGGATGACATACTATTGTAAGTGCATCTAATGCCCCTTAGTGTTTTTGGTGTATTGAAGACTTATAGGTTAAGAAACTAATGTGTTTATGAGTGTACATAGGTCTATAAGTCTATGAGGAGTTCGATATTTACAAATAAAGTCGACCCCTAAAAATGAAGTTCTTCGACTGAAGACTTTGATATTCTGAAGACTTTCTGAAGACTTTGAAAGTGAAGAAATTGGTGTGACCTTGAAGACTTGGTATTCATTTGAGGAACATGAAGCGTGATTTACTTTTGTTTTCGTAGTTTCGTTTTTTCTTTCTTGAGTCATAGGAAACACCGTCTTTGTTAAAGGGGCCAAGGAAATACTAAGGAAAAATTTCCATGTGATGCTCAACTCAAAATCCTACACCTACCAATCCCTTCGAGTGAAGCCTTTGGAAATCTCATACGATTCAGTCAATTTCTTCGATGTGAGACGATGTTCTTCTGGTCACGAGGAATTTGTTCGACCGAGGAGTTAGGAATTCGCCAAAGGCGGATTGCCTACACAAAGGAGGAACATGATAGCCCCGAGGAATTTGTGATTCAAATTTCTCGACTGCTGTCTTTGCGCGCCTGTCCCAAAATATCTTATCCACCTAACGGTCGTATCATTGAAGGGCATTTATGTCTTATCATGTCGGGTTGCTCCCTAGGCTATAAATAGCCGCCCCTACAACCACTAGCTGGTTGGCTGCTCGAGAGAAACTTGACACTTGTCATTTGAGAGCAACCCATCCTCCGAGGACTTTGAGTGAAAATCATTGAGTGAGGAAAAACCCAAAACCAAACCCCTACAAACCCAAAGTGATTGAGCATCACTGAAGAGATTGATCATGTGTGGATCCTACGCTTGTTACCTTTGAAGACTGTGCTTCTTCCAGACGGTTAGGCGTCATGGTCTAGAGCATCCAAGAGGAATTGTGGATCGCCGAGTGACCGAGTCTGTGAAGGTTTGGAAGTCGCTCAAGACTTACCACGAGTGATTGGACGAGGTTTGTGTGACCTTAGTTCAAGGAGAATACGGTGAGGACTTGGTGTCCGAGCTGCGTGCTCAGCCGATCGGGTGTCCGGACTGTGTGTCCTCGAGTTTAAATACTCGGCCGCTCCAACCAGACGTACATAACCGAGACAGCAGTTGGAACTGGTCTACCAAATCATTGTCTTAACCAACCTTGTTGGTTCTATTTCCTCAACCCTTTCATTTCCTCATTCGTGTTGAGTGTTCATTCATATCTGTGTTTGAAGACTTTGATCAAGACTTTCTCAATCTCCTCGGTTCAATTTCTTCACCATTTGTCTTCATCTTGTGCTATCTTGTGTTTACGCTTTCTGTACTCTTTGAGTGTCTTCATTTCATCATGATGACCATGCCCGCATTCTGTTATGCATATTTCTGAGTACTTATTCCGCTGCAAGTAGTTCTTCGCTAAGGAATTTCCTCACCGGCAAATTCCTCAGTGAAGAATTCATAAAAGTCGCCTATTCACCCCCCCTCTAGTCGATATAACGCACTTTCAATTGGTATCAGAGCAAGGTACTCCCTTGTTCTGTATGATTTTGGTTTAACCGCCTGGAGTTTTAGTTATGTCGACCGCAGTATGATCAAGGTCTCGGCAGGGTGTCCTACCTTTGATGGGACGGACTACCCCTCTTGGAAGAACAAGATGTGAATGCATCTTGAGGCAATTGACAACGATCTACGGTATGTTGTGGAAAATGGTGTTCCCTCAGTCACACCTTCTCTGAATGTTGCCGATGTGAAGAGATTCAAGCAACTCGATTCTCAAGCGAAGAATATCATATGTGGCCATATGAGCAAAGGACAATATGGAAGAGTGAGTGCTTTGGAAACTGCCAAGCTCATCTGGGACAAAGGCTGTCCAAAGTAAATGAAGGAGTCTCAACTCAGCGTGACTCTCGAGTTGATGTTCTTCGCAATCTCTTCAACCGCTTCAAAAGACTCAACAACGAAAATGTTCAACAAACCTTCGATCGCCTCATCGACATCTCAAATGAGCTTCAAGCGCTTGGTGCCCTTGACATCACCGACCATGAGGTGGTGAAGAAATTATTGAGATCGCTTGATTCCTCATTTGATACTCCGCATCGATGATACAAGAGCGCGTTGACTACAAGTCACTTGATCCAGTGATATCCTCGAGAGGCTAAATACTCATGAGTTCCAAATTTTGAAAGAGAGATCTCTATGGTTCTAGCTATGGAAAAACACGTGCCCTGAAGGCCAAGGCTGTGTCTGAATCTGAGTGTGAAGACTCTGGTAGTAGCCTTGGAGATCCTGAAGAATTAAGCCAGGAGCTAGCACTGCTCGTGAAGAAATTCCAGAAGTTCTCAAGACGTGGTCGCTTTGGAAAATCCTCAAGAAGCAGTGATTCCTCATCCAGTGACTATAAGAGAAGACTTTGCCACAAATGCAAGAATCCTGGTCACTACATTCAAGATTGTCCTTAGTGGGAAAAGGAATTAAAGAAGAAGAAATACAAGGATTACAGTTCTGATGACGCTAAGAAGAAGAAGAAATCGTCGAAATCTTCGTCATCAAAATCCTCAAAGCCCTCTTCTCACAAGAAAAGCAGCTCCAAGAAGGCTCGGGCATTCATTGGCAAGGAAATGGACTCTGAAGCTGAATCTGAGGAACATGAGGAAGAGGAGGCATCAGAAGAATCTAAGTCTGGTGTGGCGAGTCTATCTCTCGCTACTGCCTTCGTCAGCAAGTCCATCTTCAACTCTGAAGAAAGTGACCTCACCAACAAAGCTGATGAAGATAGTGATGACTACGATCCCACCTATTGCTTCATGGCAAAGGGTGCCAAGGTACTCAAATATACCTCCTCTGAATCTAGTGAAAATGAATCTGATGAAGATCTAAAGCCCGATTACTCAAAACTTGCTAAGATTGTCAGTAAAACAACAAAGGGCTTTTGAAAAGGTTCAAAACATGCTAGATAAGAGTGATGATATGTTAGGTGAAGAAATGGATCGCACTAAAGCCCGATCGAAAATCTTCGAGACTTGATCAAGGTTTGACAGCCTTCAAGGTCATCATAACACTCTCTTATCTGATCATGAGAAACTTTATTATGAATTTCTTCAAAGAAAGCAAGATCTTGAGAAGCTAAGAGTGAGTTATGAAGATCTTCAGAAGGAGCCCGATTCATTACTTGCTCGACAAATCAGCGCTTCTCAGGAAGAATTTGTTCCTCCATGCTTAAAGTGCATTGAACGTGAATCTGCTAATTCTTCACCTGAATGTTCAAATGCTTCAACTGTTACAAATTCTTCACCTGCCTCTGTTATCACTAATTCCTCATCCGAGGACATTGCTAGTATCCTTGACGATGCAGGTGAAGGAATTATACATGACAGGCATGTACAAAAGCCTCAAAGGGCATCGGACTCTTTGTGATGTGCTTAAAAGCAGATCCTCAACTTGGGAACCCTAGGAAAGAGGGTATTGCCTTTGAGAGGAAACTCAATCTTGATGGAACATATTGGAAGCCCAGCGGTATCCCAAAACCTCATGGGTTCTTTGCAAAGGGACCTCCGATTGATCCATCTAACTTATCTGACTTTACATGCGAATCTCCCCATTCTTCCGATGAGTCATTTGACTCCAACTATAAACTGTTCAAAAATCAGAATGGTGAAGTATTTGCTAGATATGTTGGCACTAATCTGCAGGAGCAGTTCCCCTATGAACAAAATCTGGGTTCCCAAGAAGTGCCTTGAAAGTCTTCAGTGAATGTCCTCATGACACCACACATGAAGAATAGGAACCCCATATCAAACTCTTCATATGGACCAAATTCTTCATATGGATCCAAGTCCTCATACGGACCAAATTCCTCACGTGGATCAAATTCCTCAAAAGGATCAAAGTCCTCATATGATTATCATCGTGCTAACAACTCTGTTTCGCAGGTAGAGCTAAGGGCTATGAATATGTGCATTATTCTTCAAACCAATATGTTCATAAGTCCTCGAAGAATTTCTCTCGCTTCTTCATATGCTTACCCTAACCCCTCTTATGTGAAACGAAATGGATTGGCCTCTATGCCACCATTCTCATATGGTGCTCGTGAGTAATGAACTCTTTGCCACCCCTTGAGATGTGGGTGGTGAAGAAAAGAACTAACCTCTTCTCAAGGTCGAGGTCTCGGGCGTGCTTTAAGCGTCTCAAGAATTTGCTAGGGGCCTGAAAATGCACGAAAGGACGCAGGCTAATCATGATGAAATGAACTTTCATTTCACACGTCCTCATCTTGCTTATACATTATCTTTGCTCGATGAAATTCATCTGATGAACTTGATATCATATTCTTCACTGATGAAGTATATGAGATCGTAAGTTGCACTAATTCATCTGCAGGATGATCAACCCAAAGCCACTAAGTGGGTTCTCGATAGTGGATGTACAAATCACATGACTGGTGACAAGAATCTATTGATGGATGCTCCCTTATCACCGTCACATCTGAAGCATATCATCTTTCTTGACAAAGGCAAAAGTCGTGTATTGGGTCTTGGTAAGGTTGCGATCTCTAAGGACATACACATGGACAAAGTCATGCTTGTTGAGTCCTTAGGATACAACCTCATGTCGATCTCAATGTTGTGTGATCTTGATATGGTTGTTATCTTTGGCAAGTATCATTGTGTTGTGATTATGGAAGTCGACAATTCCAAAGTCTTGAAGGCTTTAGGAGAGGAGACTTGTATATTGTTGATTTCTCTACAGACCACAACCAGCTGTGTGTCTACTTGCAAAAGCTTGAGGAAAGTGGCTATGGCATCGACGACTTGGTCACGCAGGCATGAGGAATTTGAACACGCTTGCAAAGAAGAAGAATGTCATTGGCATTGAGAATGTCAAATTCCTCAAGGATCACTTGTGTGGAGCTTGTGAAGCTGGAAAAATGACCAAGGCCAAGCATCCAGCAAAGACTATCATGACCACTACTCATCCCTTCGAATTGCTTCACATGGACCTCTTTGGTCCTAATCATTACTCAGTCACTAATGATGCATCTCTATATGGCTTTGTTATTGTTGATGATTACTCTCGTTACACATGGGTACACATTGTTACTTACAAAAATGAAGTGCAGGAAGTCTTCAAACGATTTTCCTCGAGGGCTTCAACTAACTTTGGTGTGAAGATCAGACACATCAGGAGTGCCAATGGAACTGAGTTCAAGAATTCCAGTCTTGATGCCTATCTCGATGAACTTGGTATTACTCATGAGTTATCTGCTCCCTATACTCCTCAGAAAAATGGTGTCATGGAGCGCAAGAACAGAACTCTTGTTGAGATGGCTCGCACTATGCTTGATGAATACAAAACGCCTAGTCGTTTTTGGATTGATGCAATTGATACCGCGTGCCATATCATCAACAGAGTATATCTTCACAAATTCTTTAAGAAGACTGCCTATGAACTCCTCACTGACAAGAAACCCAATGTGAGTTATTTCAAAGTCTTGATTGCTAAATGCCGGATTAGAGATCCTCATCACAGTTCTAAATTTGCACCGAAAGCACATGAAGGTTTTATGCTTGGTTACGGAAAGGACTCGCACACCTACTGAGTCTTCAACATCGCTCTTCACAAGATTGTTGACCTTTGTAGATGTGCGGTTCGATGAAACCGATGGCTCGCAAAGAGAGCACCTACCTTCTGTGTTAGATAAACCAGCACCGAGGAATCTATCAAGTTCAAGGCAATCGAGGATGTCATTCCCTCTTGAAGAATCTGTGAAGAATTCATTCCAAAGACGCTGAAGAACGCCGAAATGATGCACTGAAGATAATCTTTGAAGACAATGGTGCCGAGGAAAATGATCAAATTCATCGTCGAAAACAAGCTCATCCTCTCGTTGCAAAAGAAGTGCAAGTTTACAAGATCATCGATAACATTGAAGCGCCAGTTCCTCTCACACGCTCAAAAGATTCACATATATCTAACTTTTGTGGGCACTATGCTTTTGTCTATATCTAAGAGACCACTAAGGTAGATGAAGCATATCTGGAGCATGATTGGATACAGGCCATGCAAGAAGAATTACATCGATTCGAGCTCAACAATGTCTGAAACTGGTCAAACGTCCGGATCCTCGCAAGCATAATATCATTGGCACAAAGTGGATCTACCGCAACAAGCAAGATGAAAATGGCCTTGTGGTGAGGAATAAGGCACGACTTGTAGCTCAAGGCTACACACAGGTTGAAGGAATTGATTTCGATGAAACTTTTGCACATGTTGCTAGACTTGAGTCTATTCGCATATTACTCGCCTATGCTAACCATCACAATATCACTTTATATCAAATGGATGTGAAAAGTGCATTCCTCAATGGTAAGCTTGAGGAAGAAGTATATGTTGCTCAACCCCAGGTTTTGAAGATCCAAAGAATCCCGACAAAGTCTTCAAACTCAACAAGGCCCTCTATGGTCTCAAACAAGCCCCACGGGCGTGGTATGATACATTGAAGGAATTCTTCGTGAAGAATGGCTTCACACCAGTTCACTCGACCCTACTCTCTTTACTAAATCATATGATGGTGAACTGTTTGTGTGCCAAATATATGTTGATGATATTATCTTTGGCTGTGTCTTGACCAACGTTATAGTGATGAATTTGCCTATATGATGAGTGAAGAATATCAAATGTCTATGATGGGAGAGTTGAAATTCTTCTTAGGTCTTCAAATTAAATCAACAACACAATGGCATATTCATATCTCAGAGAAATACCTCAAAGATGTCCTGAAGAAATTCGGCATGCAAGATTGCAAAGGCGTCAAAACTCCTATGCCCACAAATGGCCATCTATGCATCGATGAAAATGGTATTGACTTGATCACAAGGTATACCGCTCCATGATTGGTTCTCTATTGTACTTATGTGCATCTAGGCCAGATATAATGCTTAGTGTTTGCATGTGTGCCCGATTTCAAGCTACACGAAGGAATCACACCATAAGGCTGTGAAGCATATTCTTCGATATCTAGCTCACACACCAACACTAGGATTATGGTACCCCAAGGGCTCTACTTTTGATCTCATTGGATATTACGACTACGACTATGCTTTGGTGATCGTGTGGACCGCAAGTCAACATCTGGTACTTGTCATTTCCTCGGACGATCTTTGGTCCATTGGTCCTCGAAGAAAGCAGAACTGCGTATCACCGCTTCATCGCGGAAGCTGAATACATTGCTTCTGGCTCTTGTTGTGCTCAATTGTTGTGGATAAAGCAAACTCTCAAGGACTACGACATCAACGTGAAGAATGTGCCTCTCATCATGTGACAATGAGAGTGCCATCAAGATTGCTCACAACCCAGTTCAGCACTCGAAGACAAAGCACATTCAAATTCGTCATCATTTTCTTCGTGATCATGTGTTGAAGGGCGACATCTCCATCGAGCATGTGAAGACTGAAGAACAGCTAACCGATATCTTCACTAAGCCCTTGGATGAGAAGATATTTAGCAAGTTGCGGTGTGAGCTAAATATCTTAGAATCTTTGAATGTTCTTTGAAAAGGGCACACATCTTGACACTTATGCAAAATTGATGACTTAGATGTGCAACACATGAAGAAACGTTTTTCTTCAATCAATGAAGAATAACACTCTTAAGTGTGAAGAAATTAATGAAGAATTTGATTCTCAGAACCCTACAACAATTATGCAGCGGTGTCTGAAATCATCATTCTTATCTGATTGGGTCACGCCACCACCAAAGCTGAAAATCTTCAATTTGAGTTTTTCCTCACATTTTGAAATTCTTCAGTTTTTCAAATTCTTCAACTTTGCAAAATCTTCACTGTTTCCGTCGTTTTTCTTCATTGGCTATATATATATATATATATATATATATATATGGGTTTATGTCCTCTACAACATTCACTTATGGCTATTTCTTCAAGTCGCTTTTTCTGCTAAGTGAATGTGATCGGACCCTTCCCCCTCTATGCTATACTCAACCCAATCTATTCACAAATTATTCATGTGCGTTCTATTTGAAACTCGTTCAAAATCTTCACTGTGTCCTTGTCAGCTAAAGAAATTGCGAACGGAACTTTAAAACTGATCTTATCCAAACTTTCGGTTTTGCTGCTCAAACCGTTCCGCATCCCACGATGGATTTATCAATTCACCCACGATCTAACACGATCTCCACTTTTCAGTACGTGGGTGACACATGTCAAGCGAAGGAGAATGGCCAGGGGCACGTTCATCCTAAATCTTCGGGCGAACAGTTTTTCACTGCCTCTATAAATACCCCTCTCCCCATCCTCACTTCTTTTACTCCGCTCGTCGCCGGTGAGGAAGAGCTTCACTGTCTCGACCTCGTCCCCGACGTACTCGCGTCGACCGCGGAAATCCTCACTCCGCCGCCGCCGTAGCTGTCTTCCTCAGCCAAGTTAGGGCGTGGAAGATCTGAACTGACGAACTTCCCAACTGTTCTTCTTAGTTCGTCGTGTTCTTCACTTCGGGTAATTAAGAGTTACTTTTATTACTCACTTTGATTCTCAAACCTTCCTGAAAATCTTCAAAGGTGTTTATTCTTCAAATCTTCACACATATGAACACCTCAAACAAAATATGCTCTTGATTCGTTTCTCTAAGCAATGATTTTCTTTAAGATTCCTCAATTGTGTGGATCCTCGATCTATACAACTCTGGAACCTAAGACAAAGATCGCTTAGTGAAATTCTTCAAGGCTCATCTGGTCAAATTCCTCAAACTAGTTCTTTTTGAAAAACCTTCTGAGAACGCATATGACCTCTCCAAATTCCTCGCAACTATACTCCATTCACAGGTACTCATGTCCATTTCTTTGAATCACTAGGTTCTCATCAACTTAACTCATTTGCAGCGTTCCTTGAAGAAAAGTTGCATACTTATTCAGAGAATTCATTTGTTCAAATTCCTCACCAAGAATATGGCGGAAGGAAAGAAGCCACGTAAAGGAGGAAAGAGGCCTGAGGTCATGACTGCGTCTGAAATCCCTGAGGAAATATATGCTGATTATTGCACACCTGATGAAGCCGAGTTCGGCAAAGAAAACAAAAATCAGCGCAAGGTGCACATTCAAAGGATTGAACGGAGATGGGCAAGGGAATGGAGGGAGTACATATATGTAACTCCAAAGTACATGAAGAAATTCACACTCAATCCTCCATGCCCAAGAGCTCCATTGGCACCGGTCAAGAAGTGACCCCACCAAAGATCAAGCGTGGTGAGGACTTTCCTAAAGAATGGGCCAAGCGCCAAGCCAAACTGGCAAGACAAGCCAACGAGGCAAAGTGAGGAAAATCAATGAGGACTCTGCTATCACTGCTGCCATCGAGGCCTCTGTCAAGCCAAGAAAATCTATGGCAAAGAAGCCCGCACACAAGCCAAGTGCTTCACCAACAGTGCCCTCACGGCCAAGTTCCTCGGCGGTGCCCTCACGGCCAATTCCTCATCTTGCTCCTGCTCCTCCCAAGTCCTCAATTGCTCCTACAAAATCCTCGTGATTCGACAAAGTCCTCGGCACACTGTGCATCCGCCACGTGCCAAAGGACTACATGCTTCTCCATTGCCTCACAGTGTTTCAGCAAGTTCCTCACCGCACCAAAGTCTTCATTTGGCCCGACTTCTGCTGAAGACTAAGGCCACAAAGGGCGAGGTCCTCGGCCAAGTCCCAAGAAGAAAGCAGTCGCCTTCCAAGTGCCACCTGAAGATGATGAGGCTGATGATGATGAACTTGCAGAAATCATCAGAGAGCGCCAAGAAAGGGCCGCTAGAGCCAAAGGCACATCTGTGCCACTGCTGTTGGATTCGAGGAAAATCCTTGATTACATTGATCTCTGGCACAAGGATCCAAACACCCCTATGCCTGATTTTCATCTAACCCCTGGACAAAGTCATATGCTGACCCATTTCATCAGTGAAGAGAAATGGAAGTTTGAAAAGGCAAGAGAGATCAAGAAAGCTCAATACAGAAAGGAGAAGTTCCTGAAGAAAAACGTTGTCAGAATGACACGAGGAACTTCTCAAGGTCCAGACTGAAATCCAAGACCTCGGCAAAACTTCGATGCTTATTATGCCGATTGGCAAAGAGCCAAGGTCGATTCGTCAACCTCGACGAAGAAGTTCACCAATGTTGCTGCCCCAACGCAACATGAAATTCCTCAGTGGAGCCTCAACTCAGCAGATCAAGAACATGCCGGACCGCCGATGAAGTTCAAACTCTGAGAAGAAAATGCCAGGTCCAGGCTGATGATCCCATTCCAGCCCGAAGAAATTGCCGGGGCATCCACTAGTGGTGCGCTGAAGAAACTGAACAAGCCAGGCAAGCTGCATCGATTCGCTGAGGAAAATCAACCAGATTCCTCGGCTCCTCCTGCGCCAACACCAACTCCAATTCTTCCATCCGCCTATGATGTGAAGAAGACCAAGGCTGCAGAGCGAGCTGCGGTGAAGAAAGCGGAAAGCATCACCGCGTCAAATTCTTGACTGCGAAGAAAATGAAGCCAATGACCATCTCCTTTGAAAATCCTATTGATGTTGTTCCAATTTCCTCAATTCCATCAAAGGACCTTGTTCCTTTTGATGAAGATTATGTGATCCCAAGCGGATCTGATGAAGAAAATCATTCTGCTGCTTCGTCAGAGTAGATTGATGAAGAAATTGAAGTGGAAGCAATCCCTTCAACCCCAATCATTTCCTCGCCTATGCCTCGGTTCACGGTGAAGAGGCCGGTGTTGAGGAAATTGAAGAAGATGTGGATATTGGAAGCACAATGCCAGTGATGAATGATGACTTTTGGGAAAGTCAGCATCCAAACTCTCCACTCTTCACCCCAATTCAACAGATTCCTCAGTCCCCTGCTCCAACAGTTCAAATGGGCTCTGAAGAAACTCATCCCACTTCATCTGTCCATGAAGAAATTCCAGCCACTAGCGCTGATGAACTCTTCTTGCTGATCCTCGGTACCTGTAGAGGAACAAGAAATTCCTCACCAAGAACACGAGATTGCAATTCCAGAGGTCGTGATGCAACTCACCGACACTCCACCGCCAAAGCCAAAGAATCCCTTCTCAACAAAGCAAAAATTCAAGGCTGAAGACTTCTTCAGCGAGCATGTATTCTTCACTGATTACAATCCATATGATTCTGCTTGCATAAGGAAGAGGCGTTTCTGGACTGCCAATCAAGCCAATTTCTATTCCTCAGTGCTTTTCAACAAACACAAAGTCTTCGATCATGCACATATTCCTCATGTGGACATGGAGTCTCTGCCGAACTTTGAGCCAGGTCCTCGGTGTTCTTCACGACACGGGACTTCTGAATTTCTGCTGACCGACATCTGTGGATTGGAATGAAGAACTCATTCTTCAATTCTATGCAACGCTGCACATCACGGAGGCGTCAAGATGTGAACTCTTGGGTGTTGGACTGGATGTCCGAAAATACTCACTACAAGGCACCAAAGAATCAATTGCTTCGTACCCTACCACTTAGTCCTCCACTTGATGGTGCTCGTTGTATCTACAACGAACCCGAAGCTTTCAAATCACTATATGCAAGTCTTGATGAAGCCTTTGAAGCCAGGGCAGGCCCCAAGAACCAAATTCCTCGTCAAGGAATTATTGTATGTGCCTCGGACTGTTTATCGGATTCTGACGAAGACAATGAGTCCTATCAAAGGCCATGACTCAGATGATGAAGAAGTCGTTGGCATCATGAAGAATATGCTTTTCAATATCATACATGGCGTTCCCATTAACTTCCATGATTTCTTCATGAGGACTCTGGCAAATATTGCTATGTCACCATTTGAGCAGAAGCCTTATGCGCCTTGGATAATGAGATTCATCAGGACAAGGTCTTCACTCAATTACAAGGCTGATACTCTGAACCACTGCAGCTACTTGCCCCCGATTGAAGTCCTCAAACGGACATTTACCTTAGCTGATGACAAGGGCAAGGCTACTGCTGTGATCGATGAAGGCATTCGTCCATTGGATGGACAGTTTCGCAAAGCTGCATCCTACTCCACCAATGATGACTCTGCCACACATGACTCTTCCATAAATACCTCGGTAAGCAAAGTCCTCAAGCCACAAAGACCTGTGGTGATGACTGATCGTGAGTTACTCCTCAGTCTTCATCAGAAGGTTGATCGCAATCATAAATGGGTCAAGCGTCAGTTTGGTTCAATTCTTCACAACATGACATCTACACACAATGCTGTGAAGAAAAACCACTACTACCTCCATGAAACCTTCAAACGCACCTGGGCTGTTCTTTCAAATGTCTACAACACGGAAGAACTGACGACAATAGGTCTCAAGGAAGAATTTGGTGATGCGCACCTCCTCTCAAGAAATACATGAGGTCAAAGTTCCTTCCTTGGTGGCGGCTCCTATTCTTCATCACGAGACACCGATGAAAATGAAGACTTGGACGACACTGCGGCGGGCCCCACTACAAAAACCGACCCCAACAACGCCACGCTCCTTCTTCAACTTGAAATTCTTGAGCGTTAGTCCTCGGTTTTGATCCTTTTGGTCATTCGATGACAAAGGGGAGAAATTTGAGTTTGTCTTCAAGCGGGTCTATTATATGGGCAATTTTTGTTAAGTTACAACTCTCGTTCTTCTGAAACTTTTATTGGATCGAGTTGTAATCTTAAACTCGATGGTGCTCTGATACTTTTGATGCACTGAGCTCTGATTCTCTTGAGCTCTAATACTCTTGATGCGTTATTTTGCATGCTTGTTCCTCATTAATGTTATCGCACGCATGCTGAATTTCATCAAGCACCATATTTCATCATGCATTTCAAATCCTTCATATTATATGTCAAATGCGTGTATGAATTACAAGATATAGGGGGAGATCTCCATGATTCAACTCTTCAAATGTGCATTGCCTCAAAAGCAAATTCCTCACTATGCACATCTTCAGTGGGAGTTCTTCTATATCTTGCAATCAAACTCCTCAATATCAGTATTTACACTTCATATGTTTATCCCCGTTGAAAACTTAACCTATATTGTCATTAATCACCAAAAGGGGGAGATTGTAAGTGCATCTAGTGCCCCTTAGTGATTTTGGTGTATTGAAGACTTATAGGTTAAGAAACTAATGTGTTTATGAGTGTACACATGTCTATAAGTCTATGAGGAGTTTGATATTTACAGAGAAAGTCGACCCCTAAAAATAAAGTTCTTCGACTGAATACTTTGATATTCTGAAGACTTTCTGAAGACTTTGAAAGTGAAGAAATTGGTGTGACCTTGAAGACTTGATATTCATTTGAGGAACATGAAGCGTGAAGACTTTTGTTTTCGTAGTTTCATTTTTCTCTTTCTTGAGTCATAGGAAACACCGTCTTTGTTAAAGGGGTCAAGGAAATACCAAGGAAAAATTTCCATGTGATGCTCAACTCAAAATCCTACACCTACCAATCCCTTGAGTGAAGCCTTTGGAAATCTCATACGATTCAGTCAATTTCTTGATGTGAGAGGCGATGTTCTTCCGGTCGTGAGGAATTTGTTCTGACCGAGGAGTTAGGAATTCGCCAAGGTCACGGATTGCCTACACGATGAGGAACATGATAGCCCCGAGGAATTTGTGATTCAAATTTCCGATCGTTCTTTGTCTTCTTGGCCACCTGTCCCAAAATATCTTATCCACCTAACGGTCATATCATTGAAGGGCATTTATGTCTTATCATGTCGGGCTGCTCCCTAGGATATAAATAGTCGCCCCCTACAACCACTAGATGGTTGGCTGCTCCGAGAGAAACTTGACACTTGTCATTTGAGAGCAACCCATCCTTCGAGGATTTTGAGTGAAAATCATCGAGTGAGGAAAACCCAAAAACCAAACCCCTACAAACCCAAAGTGATTGAGCATCATCAAGAGATTGATCCTGCGTGGATCCGACGCTTGTTACCTTTGAAGACTGTTCTTCTTCCAGACGGTTAGGCGTCATGGTCTAGAAGCATCCAAGAGGAATTGTGGATCGCCGAGTGGCCGAGTCTGTGAAGGTTTGGAAGTCGCCTAAAGACTTACCACGAGTGATTGGGCGAGTGCATGTGACCTTAGTTCAAGGAGAATACGGTGAGGACTTGGTGTCCTGAGCTGCGTGCTTTCGGCTGGGTGTCCGGGCTGTGTGTCCTCGAGTTTAAATACTCGATCGCTCCAACCCAGACGTACAACCGAGACAACAGCAGTTGGAACTGGTCTACCAAATCATTGTCTTCACCAACCTTACTGGTTCTATTTCCTCAACCCTTTCATTTCCTCATTACTGTGTTGAGTGTTCATTCATATCTGTGTTTGAAGACTTTGACTGAAGACTTTCTCAATCTCCTCAGTTCAGTTTCTTCAGTCTGTTTGTCTTCATCTTGTGCTATCCTGTGTTTACGCTTTCTGTACTCTTTGAGTGTCTTTATTTCATCATGATGACCATGCCCGCATTCTATTATGCATATTTCTGAGTACTTATTCCGCTGCAAGTAGTTCTTCGCTAAGGAATTTCCTCACCGGCAAATTCCTCAGTGAAGAATTCATAAAAATCGCCTATTCACCCCCCCTCTAGTCGATATAACGCACTTTCAACTATTGATGGGAAATGATATATAATTCTTGGAAAGCATAAAGGCCTACTTGAACAAGTGTTTTTCAATGAAGGACCTTGGAGAAGCTGCTTATGTTTTAGGCATCAAGATCTATAGAGATAGATGGAGACGCCTCATAGGTCTTTCACAAAGTACGTACCTTGACAAGATATTGAAGAAGTTCAATATGGATCAGTCCAAGAAAGGGTTCTTGCCTGTATTGCAAGGTGTGAGATTGAGCTCGGCTCAATGCCCGACCACGACAGAAGATATAGAAGAGATGAGTGTCATCCCCTATGCCTCGGCCATAGGGTCTATTATGTATGCCATCTTTGTGTACCGGACTGATGTAAACCTTGCCGTAAGTTTGGTAGGAAGGTACCAAAGTAATCCGACAAGGAACACTGGACAATGATCAAGAATATCCTGAAGTACCAAGAGGACTAAGGATATGTTTCTCGTTTATGGAGGTGACGAAGAGCTCGTCATAAAGGGTTACGTCGGCGCTTAGCTTCGACCACGGATCTGGATGACTCTAAGTCACAAACCAGATACGTGTATATTTTGAATGGTGGGGCGATGGTAGTGCGATTTGCAAGCAGGCGTTGTGGTGGGATCTACATGTGAAGCGGAGTACATGGCAGCCTCGGAGGCAGACACAAGAAGCAATCACAGGTGAAGGAGATCATTACCGACCTATGAGTTATTCCCAATGCGTCGGGCCCGATGACTGTCTTCTGTGACAACACTGGAGCTATTGCCCTTGCCAAGGAGCCCAGGTTTCACAGGAAGACCAAGCATATCAAGCGTCGCTTCAACTCCATTCGTGAAAGTGTTCAAAATGGAGACATAGATATTTGTAAAGTACACACGGACCTGAATGTAGCAGATCTGTTGACTAAACCTCTCCCTAGAGCAAAACATGATCAACACCAGAACTCTATGGGTGTTCGATTCATCACAATGTAAATAGATTATTGACTCTAGTGCAAGTGGGAGACTGTTGGAAATATGCCCTAGAGGCAATAATAAAATGGTTATTATTATATTTCTCTGTTCATGATAACTGTCTATTGTTCATGCTATAATTGTGTTATCCGGAAATCGTAATACATGTGTGAATACATAGACCACAACACATCCCTAGTGAGCCTCTGGTTGACTAGCTCGTTGATCAACAGATAGTCATGGTTTCCTGACTATGGACATTAGATGTCATTGATAACGGGATCACATCATTAGGAGAATGATGTGATGGACAAGACCCAATCCTAAGCATAGTGCAAGATCGTGTAGTTCGTTTGCTAGAGCTTTTCCAAATGTCAAGTATCATTTCCTTAGACCATGAGATTGTGCAACTCCCGGATACCGTAGGAGTGCTTTGGGTGTACCAAACGTCACAACGTAACTGGGTGACTATAAAGGTGCATTACGGGTATCTCCGAAAGTGTCCGTTGGGTTGGCACGAATCGAGACTAGGATTTGTCACTCCGTATGACGGAGAGGTATCTCTAGGCCCACTCGGTAATGCATCATCATAATGAGCTCAATGTGACCAAGTGTCTGGTCACGGGATCATGCATTACGGTCTGCAGTAAAGTGACTTGCGATAGCAGGATTAAACGAGGTATTTGGATACCGACGATCGAGTCTCGGGCAAGTAACGTACCGATTGACAAAGGGAATTGTATACGGGATTGATTGAATCCTCGACATTGTGGTTCATCCGATGAGATCATCAAGGAGCATGTGGGAGCCAACATGGGTATCCAGATCCCGCTGTTGGTTATTGACCGGAGAGTCGTCTCGGTCATGTCTACATGTCTCCCGAACCCGTAGGGTCTACACACTTAAGGTTCGGTGATGCTAGGGTTGTAGAGATATTAGTATGTAGTAACCCAAAAGTTTTTCAGAGTCCCGGATGAGATCCCTAACGTCATGAGGAGTTCCGGAATGGTCCGGAGGTGAATAATTATATATAGGAAGTCCAGTTTCGGCTAACGGGAAAGTTTCGGGGTCACCGGTATTGTACCGGGACCACCGGAAGGGTCCCGGGGGTCCATCGGGTGGGGCCACCTATCCCGGAGGGCCCCATGGGCTGAAGTGGGAGGGGAATCAGCCCTCGGTGGGCTGGTGCACCCCCCTTGGGCCCCCCTGCGCCTAGGGTTGGAAACCCTAGGGGTGGGGGCGCCCCACTTGGCTTGGGGGGCAAGCCACCCCCCTTGGCCGCCGCCCCCCCATCTAGATGGGATCTAGAGGGGCCGGCGCCCCCCTGGACCCCTATATAAAGAGGGGAGAGGGAGGGATGCGCAACCTAGCCCCTGGCGCCTCCCTCTCCCTCTCCAACACCTCCTCCTCCTCCTCCGTAGAGCTTGGCGAAGCCCTGCCGAGATCCCCGCTGCATCCACCACCACGCCGTCGTCTTCTTTGGATCTCCATCAACCTCTCCTTCCCCCTTGCTGGATCAAGAAGGAGGAGACGTCTTCCCAACCATACGTGTGTTGAACGCGAAGGTGCCGTCCGTTCGGCACTCGGTCATCGGTGATTTGGATCACGACGAGTACGACTCCATCAACCCCGTTCTCTTGAACGCTTCCGCTCGCGATCTACAAGGGTATGTAGATGCACTCCTTTTCCCCTCGTTGCTAGATAACTCCATTGATTGATCTTGGTGATGCGCAGAAAATTTTAATATTCTGCTACGATCCCCAACAGCGTTCGCGGCGCTGCTGGAGGAGGAAGCCGATGCCGACGTCCAGGACGAAGAGCATCTCATGGTCCTCGTCGGCCTGCTCGCGAGAACTGAAAAGCCGCGGCGAGGTGGCTCGGTGCCAGGGCGGCTGAAAGCAAAGAACCGGCCTCGTCTGGAAGGCTATTGCATGCTCTACTTCGACTACTTCGCCGATGCTCCACTGCACGGCGACAAAGTATTTCGGCCCCGTTATCGGATGAGCCGAATTTTTTTCCTCGGGATTGTGAATTCCATCCGGGAGTTCGACAGCTACTTCAAGTGCAAGAAGGATTGCACCGGCAAATTTGGATTCACCTCAATCCATAAGTGCACGATAGCTATGAGGATGCTTGCATACATAGCTCCTGGTGATTCACTCGACGACTATGGGCGCATGGCCGAGTCCACGATCATTGAGTGTTTCTACAAGTTCTGCATGGCAGTGGTGGCAGTGTTTGGACCGCAATACTTGCGATCACCCAATGCTGAAGACACTGCTCGGATCCTAGCACAGAATGCAGCAAGAGGATTTCCTGTGATGCTTCGAAGCATCGACTGCATGCATTGAAAATGGAAGAACTGTCCATTTGCTTGGCAGGGGATGTACAAAGGCGCCAAAGGCGGTTGCAGTGTGGTACTTGAGGCAGTGGCCACACAAGACCTCTGGATTTGGCACTCATTTTTTCGGCTCCCTGTCTTTGCCAAGCTTGTTGAAGGTCATTCTCCTCCGATGAACTTTGAGGTCAATGGGCGGCACTACAACAAGGGATACTACCTAGCTGATGGCATCTATCCGAGATGGTCTATATTTGTGAAAACTATCTCAAACCCTGTGCCAGGAGGCAAGAACTCCCACTTTGCGAAGGTTCAGGAGGCTTGCAGGAAGGATGTCGTGCGGGCATTTGGTGTGCTCCAATCTTGATTTGCTGTTGTCCGGTACCCTGCGCAAACCTGGTCGAAAGATCAAATGTGGGAGGTCATGACTTGCTGTGTCATCTTGCACAACATGATCATTGAGAGCGAGCAGGAAGAGCCAGTGTTTGACACTAAACCATATTACATGCATGGTCCTCTTGCGCGAGTTGATCACCAGCTACCGGCAACCTGTATTGCCTTCCTCAATATGCGTCAGGAGATCCGAGACCCACAGGTGCATCAACAACTGCAGCAGGATCTGGTGGAGCACCTATGAAGGCTCAAGGGCAACGCCTAACTCGACGTGTGATGAAATATGAGTTTTTGTTTGTTGAACTATATAATTTGTATTGAACTATTTGATTTATATTGATTTTCTGTGATGAACTATGTGATAAAAAAATTATGTTGAATTTACGCCGAACCACGGTGAATATTTTGCGCCAAAAATGGGCCAAAAAGGGGCACATTTGCGCTAAAAATGGGCCGATATCGGCACCTGGGAACGACCTTGGGCGGCGGCTGGGAACCCGATCGCCCTCAGAGCCGATTTTAGCGCGGCTTGGCCCCAGGCGGCGATTTTTAAGCCTCTTGTGGAGGCCAACGGCTGGAGATGCTATAACAGCCTCGGTCTCCAACTGCGAGCACTGCATCACGTTCACCAGCGACACACACGCACGCCACACACACACACATAGGTACATACACGGCCGTGACCCAGCCTGCGAACCCACCTGACGCACCGACGCTGATCGCACCGCCACTGACCCAATCTGGCACATCGACGCGGGTGGCACCGTGCTCCGTCATGACTTATTCCCAACAAGTGCCGGTGCATCTGAAAGGGATTGGCGCTGAGTTGTTCACGGACTACGTACGTTGCGCCTCAAAATATTCATCGTGCGAAGCTAATCTGTTGCGAATGGAGGACCGAAATGTTTGATGCAGAGATCATGACCTCTTCTTATTAACTGAATGATCGGACGTACCACTCGGCTGTATTCAGTTCTGTGTCGTGTGTCGTGGGCCCGCTCCACTCAAGTTGTTTCCTAGCTTGGCTCCCGCTCGAGCTGCACGCACGACCTTCTTGATTCAATCCACTAAAGCCTTTTTTCTCGGCGGCGGGCCCATCGCCACGCAAAATCTCGATCGTAGAAAATTCAGGTGAATCGGGAACTGATTTTCTGTAAGTACAGTCAGTTCAAAATGAACAACTTCAAGTGCTGTCCAAGCCACTCTAGCAATGAGTTTTCTCTCTGTTGAAGGAAGCAGTCAGTTAAGAGAGGGGCCTGAGACTCTGAAGAGTGATGATACGGGCTGTGACGAATAAATAGATTAACCTTGAAACAACAACGATTAATTACTCTTGCTATAAAACAGGCTCGTATTTTATCTTTCTTACCGTTTCGTAACTATGAGAACGAAAAGCAATTTCAAGCCCAGTCAATTTCAATAATTACAGGTTCTAGACCCAGAAAAAATAGACATATTCCTCAATTAACGCAAAAGTACAATTCCAATCAAAACTTAAGAAACAACAACCAAAATTTAAGAAACAACAATGTCGAGAGTCTTGTCACGTTACCGGCTAGCTAAGCTAGCTCGACGGTGTCTCTGCATCTGGTTAATATGTACGGAAGTCGCCAATCATGGCATGGTAGTTCGATCAACAGAGAACTGATTATTGCGCCAATGGGTTAATTGATCTGCCGTGGTGGTTGCACCCAACAGCGCAATTAGGCAACAAAAACACAGCTCTTCTTCTTGTTTTGCAAATGATTCATCAGAGTTTTGTTAAGACCAAACCGCAGGCCCAGAACCGAATCATTGGCGTGCACTCAGACTATCATGCAATCTTAATTGCTGGAGGAATTGATTCCACGGTTTCATTAATAGTACAGCATGGTCGGCCACGCAAGACGATAATCAGGCCGGGCCTAACAGTCGTTAGCAACTGCTGATCAGCAGAACATCCATGTCTGTCAGCAACTGTTGATCAGAACAGCTGCACAAGTGATGATGCCCATGTGCGGCTCGTGGCGTGAGGACGGACCGACCGTGCGCACTGCACGTACCCGGCTGCGCGCGTGCGTGCCGTCCCCGTAGTCGGAAAACACGGATCTGCGGCGCAGCCGCCGCAATGAGCCCGGTGACACCCGTTTCAGTTCAGACCTTCATCGTCGCCGTTTCCACTAGTGGTAGTAGAGAATACTTTCTGCGTCCTTTCTGGCTCAATTTGATCCCTCCGCATATAGTAGTACGAGTATGCAATATCCGGCAGTCCGGCACCCACCCACACACGGATGCTCTATCCCTAGATTTCCTTTTGGAAAACTAGCGTCCCCGATGAAGACAGCGGTATCTACTTGCATTTCGTATCTTTCCTGCGTGAGCGATAAAATCGAAAAAATAAAAAATTGAAATTCAATTTTTTTGAGAGAAACATTGAAAAAAGTTCTAAGTGCCTGCAATAATTCGTCATGAAATCACATTCCTAGAAGGCGTGGCAAAAAAAAACAAAAATAGTACTCTGAAAAAGCTACTTTCAAACGCATTTTGAAGCACTGAATTTGTTTTTTTTTGCCACGCCTTACAGGAATGTGATTTCATGATGAATTTTTGCAGGCACTTAGAACTTTTGTCAATGTTTCTCTCAAAAAAAAATTGGAAAATTTTAATTTTTTTTAAATTTTTTTCGATTTTACTGTTCATGCGGAAGCATATGAGCTCGGGTGCAGAATGTACTTTTCGCCCCGATGATTGTGTCGTGAGAGAAGCACTCCCCGAGATTCCCTGCTGTAGCACCAACTAATCTATTAATATCCACCCATTTGCAAATATGCTTCTATTCCTTCAAACTTAGTATATGCTATCCTCCATTCCAAATGAATTCTTTTGCGGTGTTCCATTCGTGCGTAGGACCCCGTGGAAAAATATTTCCATAGGAGAAATGAGCATTGTTCTAGATTTTTTGCTGATTTCAGGATTGGGCCAACTTGTAATAAGAGCTCGTCTTTCGTCGATTTACCATGGCCTTCTGCATGTGTAATGGCCGATGGTAGGCGAAAGCGGAAGATAATAAAGTTTGGAGAGGAATAATTACAACAGTAGCCTTTATACTAGCTCCCTTTGCTTAGACTTTTTTTTATGTTGAGGAATCCTTTGCTTAGATTCGTGGTGCACTCGGTATATTGCAAAAAATATTCTACGTCAACACGGAACCAACCAACGTCGTGTTGGCCCGCCCGTCACATGCATGCCCACTCTCCCACTAATCACAAGATTACTTACTTCGTCGGAGGCATCCAGAAACAAGAATAGAAGCTCTTCACCCGGCTCCTCAGCGATTTGGGATTCCTGACCGTCGGATCTGGTTGCTTGATGGATCTTGGGCCGTTGGATCGACCCCTAAAACGACCTCGTCCGTCGGATAAAAAAAGGTTACTGCTGAATGAATAGTTACTCCTGTTTCGTGCCACCGCTCGTAAATAGCCTGCCCCGCTGGGGGCATTTTCGTTATTTCACTTGCACGGGTATAAAAGGGCCGGCTTCCGTGGTGAACCCTGGCCGGCTCCTCTCCCGCTCGCGCCGCCTCCTCCTCCCCACCCGCGTTTCCCTCTTCTCCTTCCCCGCCGCCGCCCGCCTTCTCCCCACCCGCGCCTCCCTCTCCTCCTTCCCTGCCGCTGCCCGGCCTCCTCCCCACTCGCTCCTCCCTTTCCTCCTTCCCCGCCGCCGCCCGGCCTCCTTCCCACCCGCGCCTCCCTCTCCTCCTTCCCCGCCGCCGCCCGGCCTCCTCCCCATCGGCACCTCCCTTTCCTCCTTCCCCATCGCCGCCAGGCCTCCTCCCCTCACGGCCTCCTCCTTCCACCCCTTTGATCTGGCGCCGCCCAAACCCTAACGCCCCGCCCCGTCCCCGGCTCCCACGGGAGGGAAGAAGGAATGGCGAGGCGAGGCAAAGGCGGCGGCGTAAGGGACGCGGGCCTTGGCGGCGTGGCCTGTGGGTCGGCCTCCTCCTCCACTCGCCTCTCTCCTTCCGCCCCAGTATGATAGTCGCGCCAAGACGTCTCTTCCTCTCCCGCGTCCATCCCGGCGGCGGTGGCGACTTGCAGGCAATGGGCGAGTCCCTATAGCCATGGCCCGTGGCTAGGGTTTCAGGCTGGGCATTGTCTTCGTCGCCGTCGCGGCTCTGGTGCACTCTGGCGGCTCCTCTTCGTCTCCTCCCTCGCCCCCACGCGTGGCTCCGCTTCCCGCTGGCCATGAGGTACAGCCTTGCAGGGGCGCATCGGACTGGGCCTCCTCCTTTTCCGGTGAGTACGCCAAACTAAAGACCACAATGTGAAGGTTCTATGCTTGTAGGTTTTTGGTCTTCTCTGTCTGGAGATGTTGTTGGATTAGGACTACTATATTCCAAAGATTGGGGCCTTTGTGCTCTTTGGTATGGCTAGATTCCAAGTACTAGGAGTTTTTTTGGCTGGATGGTGCAGCTAGGTTCCAAAGATGGCACTTTTTTGGGGCCTTTTGTGCTACCTTGCTTGGAATCGATGGGAGATAGAAGGATTGAGCTAGGTTCCAAATATTGGAATCTTTTGAATCGGTGGTTTGACTAGGTTCCAAAAAAATGGACATTTGTTGCTGCCTTGTTAGCTTTAGCTGGTTTGCATAAAGTGTGCCTTTGTTGTTTACAAGGGACTTGGTTACGCTTAGATTCTTGAAGTCATTTAGTAATTAGGAGGTTCTCTTATGATGTGGATTGGGATTAGTGTTTGGGATTATGGATGTGCTGCCAGGAAGGTGTGCAGAGTGAATTATGTGGGCTTTAGTTTGGTCTGGTCCAATTTCTTCCTTGGGTCAGGGTTAGGTTTGGATGCAATAAACTATGTGTCGTGTGGTTTAATTTGGTGCATTACAGTTTACATTGGGGATCAGCGAAGTCACATGGTTGGTTAAGTAGAAGATGTGGGATCTATGCCTGCTCCAGTTATTTGGATTACGTCATGGTTGCAGTTGTTTGAATGAAAGTGTTGTTTTCAGGTGCTAGATTAATTTGGTCCTTGCTTACCCATATAATCACATGCCAGATAAGTCACATGGTTGATTAGAAAAAGAGCTTCGAGGGTCTACGCTTATTGTGGTTGCAGTTCTGCGAATCAAAATGTTATTCTTGGTTATGCTAGATTAATTTGATTATCCAGTTGGCTCCCAATTTTCAGTTTCTGATTATATGAGGAATTGGTGTTTCTTGCTAACTATATTGTTTGGTTCTTCTGTTTTCGATTCTTTGCTTGATGTGTTTTCGATTGGGAGCTCTCCACTTGGAAGATACCTCCACGCCCAACCACCTCTTCACCACCATGTGCCGGTCGGCCAACAAGCGGTGGGAATCGCGGCGCCGTCAATGAGGAACATGGACACGGTGTAACCCTTGCTCGTTCGTGTGTGTGAAGTCGAGCACGACCGTGTTGATGGGTGATGTCGCCGTCGGCAGAAGCGCATAAGTCGCGGCTCACGCCCGCTGCTCCGTTAGGTCACCATCGTGTGCGGTTGTTGTACTCGTGTTGCTTGGCGTCTTTCAGTCTTGCATCTCGGGTTCCCCTCTCTCATAGATGTCCATATATACAGTTCTGATCTCCTTTTTTGCTGCTCCATATAGCGTACAACCGAGTCGTTGATGCGGTGAGAGCTTGGTGTCATGTCTGCCGCCGGCTGACAAGCCGGGCTGCAAGTCTCTAAACATGGTGGTGCTACTGTGAGGATCTCATGTCTCTCACTTTGTGTATCTTTCATCAGCCCGTTCCACTTTTTGCTAATCATTCATGCCCTTCATGATCACTAAGGCTTTTCTTGGTTTTGTAGTTGTGGATTGTGATTAAGAATAATGATGACCCTGGTTAATTATAGGATTTACCATGAGAGCATGAGATCTTTGCACCTGTATGTCTTACCTATTAGTGATTACGCTAAATAGTAATTACTAAATAATTGTTTCGATAAATAACGATGCCTTTCTTATACATGTTTTTAGTGCGTTTGTGCTCGTCGGTAAGGATGGTGCAAGGCTTAACTCGACGCGATTCCTTGCGGTTGGTCGGCGTTCATGCAACCCGGCGTGCCTTTGAAATCTTGCCTCGGCTACAACCTCCTCGTGAGCTCCATCCTACTCCTGCTCCTCTGCTTGACTCTTGTATGGGACATGTCCATGGCTATATTGATCCATCCATCCATCCGAAATAAGAGATGAAGCATCCACCGAGCTCCCTCGAGCTCGGTGCTTCAGTTTGCTCTTCCCACTCTCACTTACCTTCCCTCTCATGCATGCGCTTGGTTTCTTCCTCATGCAGGCGGGCTGGGTGGGCTCCTCGTTAGCGTCGGCTTTCCATGCCTGGCACTCCTCTCTGATGGAGCGGACCTTTGGATGCTCCTGCACCTCCGGGCGTGGGCTAGGTAACTCTCTTTCTTTAATGTGCTCGTGGATGTAATAGGATTTTAGTGCAGATTGTCATGGGACAGCTAAAACAAAAAGTCTTTAAACCTTTCCTGGGCATTATAATTGAAAAATAACCTAAAATCCTTAATTTCATCAAGCTTGCTATCTAAAAAATGCTTAGCACTATTGCTAATATACCATCCTATGGGTGCTTAAAGATCTACTTATGAATCAACTGCATTTTCCAATAGGCCAGCTCCTAATCTACGGCTGTTTTGGCCGTTCGATCAGATATGTTTAGTATAGAGTAACCGCATCGAATAAATATGTACAGAGCATACAAATTAAATATACTTTATAAATGAATATGGGGCAAGCAATGTCGGTTAGGTAATACTCCACTCTTGCCCACTGAAGGACAAGCTCGCTCTTGGGCTACCGCTAGGTGAGCTAATTGACTCGGGGGTGTCTTTTCTCAAAAAAGAGAGGCTCAACCATGAGAGCATGAGATCTTTGCACCTATATGTCTTACCTATTAGTCATTCTGCTAAATAGTAATTACTAAATAATTGTTTCTGATAAATAACGTTGCCTTTCTTATACATGTTTTTGGTGCGTTTGTGCTCGTCGGCGGGACGGTGCAAGGCGCAACTCCGACCTGATCCATTGCGGTTGGGCCGGCGTTCACGCTGCAACCCGGCGTGCTGGAAATCTTGCCTCGGCTACAACCTCCTCGGTGAGCTCCATCTTCCTCCTGCTCCTCTGCTTGACTCAGATGGGACATGGCCATGGCTATATTGACCCATCCATCCATCCAGAAATAAGAATAGAAGCTCCTCAGGCCGCACCACAACGATTTTGGATTCCTGGCCGTCGGATCGGGTGGCTTGATCGGATCTGGGCCGTCGGATCAACCCCTGTAACGACCTCATCCGTCGGATAAAAAAAGGTTACTGCTGGAATGAATAGTTACTCCCATTTCGTACCCTTTGCTCAGTAAATAGCCTTGCCCGGGGGCATTCTCGCCATTTCGCTTTGTCTGCGTGGCGGTGGCGTTAAATGCTAGGCGATGATGATTAACTTCTTTGGAATAAGTGTGCCTTTGAGCAATCAAGGCACCTGTGGGTATCAAGTTGGATCCTCCTGTTGTCTCTAGAATCTTTTTTGATCCTGTGATACCTATTGATCTGTCCTTGGATGGTCATTCTTGTTGAGTGATAACCGGGGCAGCTCCATTGTATAAACAGATTGATCTGGTGATAAGAGATGATGGGGGTAGGTTATATGATCGAGAAAAGGCGAATCTGAGCCCACTATGCAATAAAACTGCAGCTACCTCCCCTAATGTGTGTAGTATTGAAGGCAAAAGAGAACTTTTAATGTCTTGATACTTTAAAATTCCAAAAAGGTGCATTCTTCCTTTGCTGGTTACTTAACCATGATTTTTTTGTTTTGCTTTGGTTCTGGTTGAGATACTAAAGGTTGTTTATATATGAAAATAATAGACACTTGTAGTTTTGTATGCCTCACCTGTAGCTTAGGATCCAGTGTTGTAATGTTTTGCCTGAGTAAAAATAACTCTAATCAATAATAGTGGTTCTATCCTTCTGATTTGAATTGAGAGAGGGCCACTGATTCTTCATCTTAAGGTGACCCCATTTTTCTATACCTCATGCTCCTGCTGCTCTATGTTCCCTTTTAAAGATTCTTGCTTGCATTTTGGGTTGGTTTTCTGCTCTATGTTCCCTTTTAGCATTTCTTTCCGCTGTTGCTGCATTCCCTTTTTTGGTATATTACATGTTCTTTTTGTATCTCATTTTGCATGTAGCATAACTAAATAATACATTGAGATGAAAGGTTATTTATGATATCATTGAGAGGAGCAGGCCAACATCCCTACCTCCCTCTTCAACTCCCACCCAACACAATTGTGGTGAGCTCCCCCTCTCATCTACCTGCTATTTGTACCTTCGGTTTTGGATGCATACAAATTGTGTATGCCATGACTGAAACTCGAGCAGCAAATTGTGTGTGTATGTGCGCTCGCACATCACGTTTTTGTTTTATTTTGGATGGCTCAAACTGGCTGGAGCCAACTTTGTGTGCGTGTGAGTGCGCATCCATTGCATGTAAAAATCTTGTGATATTAATGCCCACTACCTTTTATTTCGCTTGTTTCTTACCATCTTCCTTGCTTCTCTGGTTGTTTCACGGTTGGGACGGTGGCGTGGCGTTGGGGCTGTCTTGCGGGTCGGCCGGAGAGGGAGCACACCGAGTGGGCTTCTAAGATGGCTGAGGTGATTATTTGCTCCCTTGTTTGTCTTTCCCTTTGTGATGTGTATGTGCTCATCAAGGGCTTTGTTGTTTTTAGGGATTTGTCTAGGGTTTCCTGGTTAATCCATTCTGATTTTGGTCTGCTCATGCTCTTGGCTTCCGGACCATGTTGCTCAAGGTGGTCTGGCTATCGCCGCCGCCCCTGCTCGATGATGCTGCACCCCTGCTCGATCACTTTATAAAAATAGCGTATGCAGAAGTGAAAACGAGTCAAGCAGATGATCAGTGCCTCAGTCCTTTAGTACTTGAGGTATGTGTTGACTATATTAATGCTGTTATGTTTTTAGTGGCCAATATTTCTGACGAGTGTATAAACCCATAGTTGACCATGGTCCACATATGAGTTTAATTGGTGTCTAAGATAATTAGTAGCATGATTTTATAAAGCTCCAGTTCCATGGTTCTGAGCACTTGTGTTTAATTGGAATCACTTGTTATTATAGAAGTATGTTGTTGACTATAGTTCCATGTAGCTTGAGTATTTATCTGTACTTGAAGTCTACAAGTGTTTTCTTAAGTATACCAGAACCACCTGACCGAGAATAATTAATTTCGTAACTATTAAGTAAACTTAATTGAGCATTTCTTAGATTTTTTGGTTCAGAGCTTTTATTGTCTCTTTGGTAATATGTTGGAGTTTACTTTTCCTGTGGCATACGTTTATTTTGGAAGTTATTTGCATGTATACTGGTATGCGGTTGTCTACGTGTCCCCTTACAGCTGCTTATTATCTATAAGTGGTGAAAAATATTTTCCTGAGTTTAATTGTATGTATCAAGCCGCTTGGTGGAAAGACTTCCTATTGTATCTTGACATGTGAATTGAATGATGTGGTTATATTAACATCGCTCTTTGTTTTGTTGTCTACTTCTTTATTTCTCTTTGGATGGGCGCTCATGTCGGCGTGGGGCACAACGGCCGCCGAGGGAGCCGAGCCGGCGGATGTGGAGGCTGCCGAGCGGCGGTGCTCGCGTGAAGGATGAGTTCATGTTAGTCCCCCTATCCCGATCTGGATTTTATGGATCTTTCAAAAAAAGTTCTTGTTAGGGATTTGAGTTTTTTCCATTTAACATGCTCTCATGCAGGGTAGTAGCACTCTTTCGGCTGTGGCTGCACGTTCAACTGGCCAGTCAAGGAGCTCCAGCAAGCAGGTCCGCCTACTCTCCTTTCCCCTGAGCTCCTGCAACTACACAAATCATCTTCCTGGTATTTTCTCACTTTTGATTCACATACTATGTATTGTAGTTAGTTCTGGTGATTATCAATTGATCTAAGAGAACTGTACGTGCATATCCCAGACTTGAGAAGAATGCACATAGCCTTGCTGAGAACATAATATTGTTTCGATGATTATCTTGTTTGTGCGCTTGTTTTGATAAAACACAGGGGTTATAGAGGAATTGAAACATGTTACATTGAAATCAGAGAGCATGTCGTTGTTGCTTAATTCCGTTAATCGTGGCTGTCATTGTATACCTTGAGATTCAGGTAGAAGCAATAGAATCCAGGGAAAAAAACCTACCTGCATGTGTTCCTTAGAGAGTTTGTTTTTTTCATACCTCACCATTCTTGATATATATGGTCATCTCTGTTCTGGATATCACACTCGACGGCCTCTCTTCATGGCACAAAACTAAAACTACGCCATGAATATATTTATTTAGTGAAATAGCTGATTCCAATCATTCATCAACTAGCTTTATTTTAATCACAACAATAAGTCGTGATATCTTGAAATTGCCTGATTGGTGATTATACATTTTATATGATGTTTTTCACCTGCAAGCTCTGCACTTCTTTCCTTTCAACTTTATCTCTCTTGCTTTATTTCATGAATATATTCCTCTTCTCATTCCATCATTCAGTCTGTTTGCAACAAAATCCTGATTCATAGTCTGTTTTTTTAATGCTTGGCACGTCCTAAACAAAATCCTGATTAAACGATAGGTTTGGCATATCTTTTTTATCACTATGGTTGCTTTTATCCGCAACTGATTTCTTTGATTCCTTTCCCATGCTATAATGCAATTGTTTTGGGCAATTCCCCAAGGCCTTATATTTTATGTTATTGGGAACTGCAGGACACCCAGCGAGTGTTTAGGATCCCACACAGGGCAGTTCTTGGCATGCTCCTGGCACACCTTGGACTATCACCGGCTCAGTATGAACGCGTTGTTCATGAGGACGGCAAGACCCATGTTGTAAATTGTCTATAAGCAACGTGTTGTCGTATTTTCTATGCCTAAAACGTCTGTAAGCGACATGTTGTCATATCTTCTATGCCTAAACGTCTAGGTTATGCCTAAAACTTAAAGTTATCTATGCGTAGTTGTAAATTGTCTTTAAGCGACGTGTCGTCGTATCTTCTATGCCTAAGATATTTGGTGCTAACCTATCGTGAAACATGCTTTTTATGTTCATGCATTGTTAAGTAGCTTCTTATTATGTGCATACAAACGTTTGGACCGGCACCCTCGCGCCACGGCGCGCGATCGCGATCTAGTAGACTATTAGACCGGCCAGCACCCACTAACTGTCTGCTTACTTATTACTACCCTAGTTTCAACTCTACCCTCTAGATGCCGCCAGCAGCTGCATTGTCGATGCTACACCTAGAATATACTCTACCAGACAGAATTTATAATTCAGATGGCTGTCTCTTGTGACCTACTTTGGCCTGTCCGGTTATAAATCTGAAGAGAAACACAGAGAAAGTACTGCACTCGGTCAAATTGAAACCCTAAAAAATGCATGCCCGCCTTATATTCCCACTTTGAGTTTTTTTTTTCTTGGCCTTTTGAGGTTGAGCTTGTCAACTCTCAAGTACGTAGTGATCCCCAACCTAATCTTGATTGTATTAGCCCGTTCACTCTTTAAAGAAAAAAACTGGCCCGTTCACCGAATCTTCGTGTGTTGACCAAATGTCCGTAGACATAAGGATATCTGTACTGGCATTGGAAGAAAAATGATATATGTACTGTCTTTGACAGTTGGAAATGCAATGCGATGTCATTCCACTTATTTTTAAACAGCATTCCAGATATTATTAGTGGGCGTAGGCAGTTGAGAATATAGTACAAACTGTTGTACTACGTTGAAATGTCATAACGTGCAGAAGACTGAATCTGAATGAGAAAGCAATGTTGTCACTGTCACTCTGCTGGTCACTCACGGGTATCAGATATAAATAATAACGGAATCGATGTAGTGAACGAAAGGATCTTTTATTTCAAGCACACGTCCAAATTAGACGCACCACTAGGCAGTAGCACAGGGGCGTGTTTGGTTGCCTGCATTTGGCCCAATCAAACCAGTGTGGGAAGAAACCGGGTTGTTGGTTCACTTATGTTCACTGTTGGGTCTGCATCGCACGAAGTTTAAAGCACCCATTAACCAGGCCCAACAACTACGCCCGAATCGACAGTTTCTAGAGAGTCAGGCTCGGCCGAAGCAGGGGAGGGGAACACGGCGCTGAGCTCATGCGACTAGGAGATTTCGGCTCACCTCCCGTCGATTTGGTACCCCTATTTAGCCCCCTCCTCTCACCGCCCAAAGTCCCGCCACCCTTCTTCCCCCTTTCGAGCTTTCCCGCCAATGCGCATCGGCACCGACGAGCAGGTAAGCGACGCTTCTTCACCGGCGGACGATCCAGGGCGGCAGCGACTCCTGTCCTCAACTTCTCCGACCGTTCCCGCGTCCACCTCGAGCTCCAGTCATGGCCTCCGCGAGTTCAATAACCCTCTTCTGCCTGTCCGTTGTAGCTAGATCTGAGAGCATGTGGTCGTAGGGTTTGATGTGCAAGCATGTGGTAGGGTTGATTCGTGCGGTTCATGTGCTATGCTTACTGTAAATGCGGTAGATAGTGTTGTTGTGGTAGCTAGTGGTGGTGGATTTGTAGCATAGTATAGTAGTTTGATAGTGATGAACACATTCATAGGTAGTTGTCATGTATGCTCCTCCTTTCATAGATCGTTCGATACTCTGTGTGCTATGCTTACTGTCAGTGCGTGCTCCTCATTTCAAGATTGTCCAGTACAGTGTGTGTTATGCTTACTGTCAATGCGTGCTACGATTGTAGGACATGAGGAACGTATCTGGTGCACCAAGGCAATTGGTGCTACCGGTGCACCGGACCACGTTACACATTTAAAATTGTTCAAAAAAATCTGGAAAAAAATTAATGTATCGTTACAACATCAATGTATCTTGTCACAAAAATTCAAATCAAAAATCAAAACAATGGTCAAGATACAAAAATGACAAATTTGACGTCAATGTGCTAATAGGCTCAAACTGAAAGCCAACTTGTGTTATGTACACTATTTATTGTCAAATTTGTTATTTTTGTATCTCGAGCAATGTGTCAAATATCGATCTAAATTTTTGTGACAACATACATTCATGTTGTGTCAATGCACTATTTTTTCGGATTTTTTCGAACAATTTTTAATGTGCAATGGACGACATGCACCGGTAGCACCAATTGCCTTGGTGCACCAGATACATCCCCGTAGGACATGACCACGCAGACCCAAGATCTTAGTCAGGCCCTTGTCTTGTCCGATAGCCAGTACGGTGTGCCCTATGTCGAGGACCCCCCCTCCCCCCTCGATGGGTAGATGCCTCCTGATTCAGATGTGTTCGAGGTATCACCCGATGGTCCTCTTTTTGTGTCAGTTGTGCTCGTTGAGCCAACTGCTGATGCTGCTACCGCTGCACTGCAGCAACCACAAAGGCAAAGAAGGATGGTAGGGGGAACAATGAAGTGCCAGCCGTTCATGTCCACGTTTGTGCTGAACAAGATGCTTGAGCTCATCTCTAGTGGGGTTAGGACTGACAAGTGCTTCAGGGAGGTGCACTTGAACTACGTTGTGAAGCAGGTGTTCGAGTTCTGTGGCCAGGAGGTGACAACCACCTAGGTGTACAACCAACTCAGGAAGTGGAGAGATCGATGGGTCCAAGTGTCCAAGCTCAGAGAACTTAGCGGCGCCTCATGGGTTCAGAACACCTGCTCGACCATTCTGAAGGCAGAGCACTACACCGGCCTCTTGGGGAACGTTGCTTGGGAAACAATATTTTTCCTACGCTCACCAAGATCAATCTAGGAGATGACCATCTACGAGAGGAGAGATTGGATCTACATACCATTGTAGATCGCTAAGCGGAAGCGTTAAGAAACGGGGTTGATGTAGTCGAACGTCTTCGCGATCGAATCACGATCCATCCCGCGAACGTCTTCGCGATCCAATCACGATCCGTCCCGCGAACTCCCGATCCAAGTGCCGACGGATGGCACCTCCGCGTTCAACACACGTTTGGCTTGATGACGCCTTCACCTCCTTGATCCAACGAGCGATGGTGAAGTAGTAGCTCGAGTCCTCCGACAGCACGATGGCATGGCGACGGCGGCGGTGGTGGAATCTCAGCAAAGCTTCGCTAAGCACTACAGAGAGGAAGAGGGCTACGAGGGAGAGGAAGGGCAGCGCCGTGGCGTGGAGATGTGCTCAAGAGTTCTGCTGCCCTCTCTCTACCTCTCTATACAGGAGGGAAGGGAGGAGGAGGAGGAGGAGGAGGAGGAGGCGCTCTAGATCCAATATAGGAGTGGCGGCCAAGGCACATGGGATCTCCCCTAGGGTGACTTTACCCCAAGCCGGGAGGTGGGAAGCCCTAGGGGCGCCCCCAAACCTCCTGGTTAAGTGAGATGGGGTGAGGGGGGCGCTCAACCCCTTAGTGGGCTGGTTTGCCCCCTCTGTCGGTGTCAAAACCGGCGGATCTCGGGTAGGGGGTCCCGAACTGTGCGTCTAGGATCGATGGTAACAGGAGACGGGGTACACGATGTTTACCCAGGTTTGGGCCCTCTCTATGGAGATAATACCCTACTTCCTGCTTGATTGAACTTTATGAATATGAGTATTACAAGAGTTGATCTACCACGAGATCGTAATGGCTAAACCCTAGAAGTCTAACCTGTATGACTATGGTAATGAATATCCTTTCCGGACTACCCCCTCCGATTTATATAGGCACCGGGGGGATCTAGGGTTTACATAGAGTTGGTTACATAAGAAAGAATCTTCATAATCGGTCGCCAAGCTTGCCTTCCACGCCAGGGAGAGTCCAATCCGGACAAGGGTACAGTCTTTGGCCTTCATGTCTTCACAGCCCATCAGTCCGGCCCATGGATAACAGGACGGACGCCCGAGGACCCCTTAGTCTAGGACTCCCTCAGTAGCCCCTGAACCTGGCTTCAATGACGAGGAGTCCGGCGTGCGGATTGTTTTCGGCATTGCAAGGTGGGTTCCCCCTTCCGAACTCCAAGATGGTCTTCGGATGCGATGATAGAATCCGGACCTATCACACACACCATACACAACCACAGAGAGAATATATTTTTACACGAGTTCTATCCGCTGACAACTTTTTGCAGCACGACATTACATCTAACTGGCCATAATTCCAAACCGCTTTCATGTTCGACGCCCCACGTCCCGAGACGCGGTTGCCATTGGCACGTCTTGTCAAAGCAGAGATCGTGTCCCCTCATCGCGGGATTCTCATCAATGCGGGCATGGGTAACCCAACCGTGCCGTTTATACAACCCTTGGGAATAGGCGAATCTCAAGGCGAGTGAGGAGACGTTTAATATTCGCTGCCTTTATAAGGGGATAAGGATTCCCTCTTCCTCTCTCACGCCCTCTCTTTGTCTCCGCCTTTCCAGTCTCGAGCTCCAGCACCCAAGTTTCTCATCTCCTTTCCACTCAAGCGACCATGTCCGGATCCGGAGGTCAGGGCAAGTGGATGGTCTCCTCCGTCAAGGAGGAGGACATTACTGAGCTTCGGGCGGCCGGATATTTGGCGAAGGATATCACTCACCACCTACCAACCGAGGGACAAGTCGTCCCCACGCCGCAGACCACCGAGAGGGTAGTGTTCATCCCTCATTTCTTCTGCGGGCTAGGGTTTCCACTCCACCCTTTCGTCTGCGGGTTGATGTATTATTACGGGATAGATTTCCATGATCTGTCCCCGAATTCCTTCCTCAACATCTCGGTGTTTATCGTCGTGTGTGAGGCCTTCCTCCGCATCCAACCCCACTTCGGGCTGTGGCTCAAAGTCTTCAACATGAAGCCGAAGGTGGTGGATGGCCAGCACGCGGAGTGCGGAGGAGCCATGGTGAGCAAGCTGTCCAACGTCTCCTGGCCCAAAGGTACTTTTGTGGACACGGTAAAGGAGTGGAAGAAGTAGTGGTTCTACATCACAGAACCTCGCGGCACCACCTGGGCCGCAGCTGCCAAATTCCGCTCCGGCGCTCCTACGCGACGCACCTCCTGGGTCGAGAAGAGTCCGGACTGGTGTTCACCTGACGAGCTGATAGCGTTGCAGACGCGCGTTCAAAGCATGGCAACCAAGAACGTCAAGCTCATTGATGTGATCCAGGTGATGCTAGGTCGCCGGATCCTTCCGTGCCAGCGCCGAAGCCGCCCTCTGTGGGAGTTCAATCCGAAGAAGCACCAGACCCTGATGAGGCTCTTCGAGACTACACACGAAGGCGCATGGAGGTTTCTCTTTTAAGGGCAACGAGAAACCGCCGGCCGCAGATTCAGATCGCGTGCACGACGCTAAACACCTCGCTAGCGAGGTATGTCATTTTTAATGCATTCTCCACTTGTTTGTTTGAAAGATGACGCCTGAGCTTTTATTGTTGCTTTTTCAGGACTGGATGGAGAGGGCGAAGCGGCTCCAGTGTCCGGCTCCGCTGCCTGAAGAACCGGTCATCCCGTGTCTAGCGAAGATGCTGGTGCCGGGGCCATATAAGGCGCCGGAGAAGAAGGCCAAGAAGAAGGCCAAGGGGCCAAGAGTGGCCCCCGTCGCAAGGGCACTTCGGACGTGACGTCCGAAGACGATGAAGCTCATTCCTCTGTCCCTGAGGACAATGACAAGGAAGAGGAGGAGGAAGAAGAGGAAAACAACCCTCCCCCCGAGGAGAGGTGGAAGAAGAGGGCGGCTTCGGTGCACCTGGAGGCGGAAACGCCCAAGAAGGGGAAGGGCGTCCCAGCGGTCAATACTGCGTGGGACATTGGTAGCAGTCCGGAAGGACGCCCCCGCACTAAGCCACAGGCCGCATCTTAATTGACATGGCTCGCTCATGCGCACATTCGACCCTTTCTCTTCATTACTTTGACATAGCTAACTGTACTATTGCAGTCCGGCCCGCGGCCTTATCCAGCGATTCTCATCTGGAGGTTCGTTGGCTCCGTCGGAGATGGCGAGCATGTCGCCACCGCCTGCTTATTCCCCCGGGGCCACGGACGACACCGAAGTGTTGTCCCGGAGGATCGCTTCGAATCAGGGAGGAGCCCAGGACGCTGTCCGGGAGGCGCCACAAGGCGAGACCTCCACTGCCGGACACATGGGGGAGCTGATCCCCATGGAAACTGGCAAAGAGGGCCGCATCCAGTTCGGCCCTCAGCCGAATACGATTCCGGAGACTCATATGGCTCCGGAGTCGGGCGAGCAGCCCCCTTTGAAGGAGGGGGGTGCGTCGCTTCCACCGGTAGCCCATGTCCATCCAGGGGCGCCGGGTAACCTGATGGAGGCGCTACAAGACGCCTCCGTCATGGACGAGCACCGTGTCCTTGTGGGTGCGGTGATCGAGAAGGTTCAGTCCGCCAAGAGTGGACTGGATGAAGCCTGCAGCAACCCGTTGACAGGTTTCGAGGTAAGAAAGAGAAAAAACCCGTGTAGACAGTAGCCCCTGAGACACTGTCCGGTGTTCGGCGAGAAGAACCGGACAGAGGATCAATCCTTTGTTATAAGAGACTAACTTAATATGTATCAATAAGCAGGCGTCATTGTTGTCCGCAACCTCGCATGTTGCCGAAGTCTCTGAACTGAAGTAGAGGCTGGAGCGGACCGAGCACGAGCTCGGCAAGGTTAAAATTCGGCTCCAGGAAAAGCAAGGTGAATGACGACTTGCTATGTGTTCGGAAAGAATAAGCGCTGTATATTGACCGCAATGTCGTAATATGTGCAGGAGACGCGACCGAGGTCGAGGCCCTGAGGAAGGCCCTGGGCGAGGCCGAGGAGAAGGTTGTCTAGCAGCAAGCCGCCCGTAAGAAGCTCAAGGCCCGGGTCAAAGAAGTCCAGCAGGAGCTCCAGGATGCGGTGAAAAAATGCGAGGCCTTGGAGCATGATGCGTCGGCTCAAGGGGCCGAACTCGCCAAGGCTCGTTAGAGCGCAGAGACCGCACGGAATGAGGCCCAGAACGCCCTCCAGGAGATCCAGGAGGCCAAGAAGATCACGGCGGGTAAGGCATTTAAGATGCAAAGCAAGTATGCGGAGAAGCAGTGCCTTTTACTAACCTGGGTTCGGAGTTCCCCAGGGGCTTTTGCGGATTTGCCACGCAGTGTATCAGACGCCGCGGAGTTCTATCGAGCCGAAGGAGGGGGTTCTACGGAGAAGCTATTCTGGTCGCAGTATGCGGCGCTAGAGCATCCCGTGTCCTTCACCGATCAAAAAATACCGGTGGAGCTGCATAGGGTGGCCGAACTAGCCATTAAGGATTTGATAATCCGGCTATGGCCAGCCGAAGCTATGCCAGGAAGCTACTTCAGACTCGTGAGGCGGATGGTGAACGCCTGTCCTCGGCTGGACGTCGTCAAGTGCTCGGCCTGCATTGAAGGTGTGCGCATGGCCTTCGCACGTTGCAAGATGTGGTGGGCGAAGATGGACGCCGTCGAGGTGATCAGAGGACCACCAGAGGGCAAGGAGCACCGCACACCCGAACGGTATTTTGCGAATGTCCTAGAGGGGTCTCGCCTTGCGGCAGCACAATGTTCGCAGGACATTGTATTTGAATAAATGTATTCATGTCGCCTTTGCCTTGTATTATGAAAACAAAGCCTGTTTTGTAATGTAATTTTGTTATGCTTTTAATTGTTTCCTCCTGTGCGGCCGTGTTGTATGTAATCTGAGGGTTGGCCAGTCGTCGGCTTCTGCCCTCACGTAGGTAGTACGGAGGTGTTCGGGATGGAATCTAAACAATCTTGATCCAATTATATGGTCCTTGAAGGAGTTGTTTAGCGCAACGAACAAGGCAATCAAACTATACGGCTTAAACGCGCTCACTTAGCCATAGGAGTTTTATAATAAAGCATGGGCGCAACCCCTGGTTTAAACCAGAGTGCTGTCAGCATCTGATCGGGAAGTGCTGATCTCTCGCATAATGTGGAAAAAATCTCCAACGATTTGTAACCCTCGAACAGCTGACCGGCTTTCGCCTTATCATGACAGTCAGTTTCGGCTTTCTCTACTGAGGCGCTCATCTGGTCAAGGCCAGGGCACAATCGCAGTAGTTCTCCCTTTACTACCCTAGCCAATTTAGCGGAACGTAGGGTAGCAAGCACAGGAGCCGGGTAACCCAACTATTGACCAAAGACATGATTCGGAGCCAATGCATATAATGCTAAATTCGGGGTGCCGAACTTCTCTATAAGAAGTGTTCGGACTTTGTTGCCGTGTTATTGGGCGATGAGGAGCCCCTGGCAAATATGAAATGTACCAGAGTGTACGGTTGCTAGGAAATAAGTAATTGAAAGGAAAACAGAAGGAGAACAGAGATGGTATCTGGGGTCCTTGAACTTGGACCATGAACTGTTTTCATTATAGTTGGATTAATGCATCAAAGCGCATCGGTACAAAGTAATGCCATAAGCAACCATCTATTTGACATGCCACAACTAAAGGCGAGCTGCGCGTGGGTCCTGAAAACATATAGAGTAATCGTAGGATTGGCCTCTAGGGCTGCCCCTGTACGCCTCCATGTCGATCCGGTGTATTTGTCCTTTGATAGGACCATAAATCAGGCCGTTGAAAGAGGCCCGCATGAGAGAAACCCGCGAAAAGGGGAAAAAGGAGATAGTAAAGTTATATGTGTGTCCGGGATCGGTCTAGCCGAACTATAGATCCCGGGCTAGCTTGTGCCTCCGTCGATGTCCATGCGATTTTGAGTGCGCGTGGTATGAATGCCACTACTTCATCGGGAGGGGACGGAGTCCGAATTGCTAATCGAGCTCTTGACGAGCCGCGCTGTCCTGTTGCAGTGTAGTCTGGAACCTCTTAGTGATGTCCAGGGGCTCGGCAGCCGTACTATAGTACTGCTTGAGAAGGCCACTCTGTACCTCTGCTGCTAGGGCGGCGCTGTGCTCCTCTATTCGGAGGGAGTGTTCAGTATTGCCATTGACTGTTATGACGCCGCGTGGACCGGGCATCTTGAGCTTGAGATAAGCATAGTGTGGCACTGCATTGAATCTAGCAAACGTGGTTCGTCCGAAGCGGTCTTTGGTAGCTGCGGAAGGGGACGATATCGAAGATTAACTCTTCGCTTCGGAAGTTGTCCGGAGAATCGAAGACCACCTCCAGCGTGATTGAGCCCGTACAGCGGGCCTCTACGCCTGGTATGACTCCTTTAAAGGTAGTCTTTGTTGGTTTGATTCATGAGGGGTTAATGCCCATCTTCCGCACTGTGTCCTAATAAAGCAGGTTGAGGCTGCTACCACCGTCCATCAGGACTCGTGTTAGGTGAAACCCATCGATAATTGGGTCGAGGACTAGTGAGGCTGAACCGCCATGGCGGATACTAGTTGGGTGATCTCTACGACCGAAGGTGATCGGGAACGACGACCACAGATTGAATTTTGGGGCGACTGGCTCTACCGCATAGACGTCCCTAAGTGCTCGCTTGTGCTCCCTTTTGGGGATGTCTGTAGCGTATATCATGTTCACCGTTTTGACTTGAGGGGGGAATTTCTTCTGCCCCCCAGTGTTCGGCTGCCGGGGCTCTTCGTCCTCGTCCTCACTTTGTGATCCCTTTTCTTTGTTTTCGTCATTTAACTTGCGAGCCTGTTTGAAAACCCAATAGTCTCTGTAGGTGTGATTGGCTTGTTTGTCTGGGGTGCCGTGTATCTGGAACGGACGGTCGAGTATGCGGTCCAGGTCCTTCATTGTTTCTTTTGTAGGGTTTCTTCCGTTGGCAGGACTTGGAGCCACTAAATCCAGCGTTAACTGTGGTGTCATCGGTGTTGTCGCCATTGCTTCGGCGTTTGTGTATATTGGGCCGGAGCTTGCCGGTGCTGTTCTTGGCCTCGGTGGGGCCTACCTCGCTGGCTGTATTTTTACTTCGAGCCAGCCAGTTGTCCTCACCCGCGCAAAAACGGGTCATGAGTGCCGTAAGGGCTTCCATAGACTTTGGCTTTTCTTGGCCGAGGTGGCGCGCTAGCCATTCGTCACGGATGCTATGTTTGAAGGCCGCTAGGGCCTCGACATCTGGAAAGTCAACTATCTGGTTCTTTTTGGTTAGGAACCAAGTCCAGAATTTTCTGGCTGATTCTCCATGTTGTTGAACTATGTGGCTTAAGTCATCGGCATCTGGTGGCCGGACATACGTTCCTTGGAAGTTATCAAGGAAAGCCTCTTCCAAGTCCTCCACGCTGCCGATGGAATTTTCAGGCAGACTATTTAGCCAGCGTCTAGCCGGCCCTTTTAATTTTAGTGGGAGGTATTTGATGGCGTGGAGATCATCCCCTCGGGCCATGTGGATGTGGAGAATAAAATCTTCGATCCACACTACGGGATCGATTGTTCCGTCGTATGATTCAATATTGACGGGCTTGAACCCCTCAGGTAATTCGTGATCCAGCACCTCATCTGTGAAGCAGAGGGGGTGTGCGGTGCCTCTATAGCGGGCCACGTCACGGCGCACCTCCGATGAAGTCCGTCTGCGGTTATCGGCCCGGGTGTGACTAGGTTTGTCACGTCCGAATAGGTAGCCGTCATCCCGAGTAGGGAAGCGTTCTCGCGATCCGTAGATCGATCTGGTGTGTCCTGCTCTACTGTCCAATTCCTGCCGAAGGTTGTATGTATGGTCCCGAGCTGGTCTGTCCCTGTGTTTACGAGGCGGTGGGGCGGGCTGTTGTTCCGCCTGAGTTGTCGTTTTATCCCGACCGCGGGGTGGTCGGTCTGCCGCACTGTCCCGATGATACGTCTCCAACGTATCTATAATTTTTGATTGCTCCATGCTATATTATCTACTGTCTTGGGCAATATTGGGCTTTATTATCCACTTTTATATTATTTTTGGGACTAACCTATTAACCGGAGGCCCAGCCTGCATTTGCCGTTGTTTTATGCCTATTTTAGTGTTTCGAGGAAAAGGAATATCAGACGGAGTCAAAACAGAACGAAATCAACTGGAGAAGTTATTTTTGGAAGGAAAGCCACCCGATGGACTTGGAGTGCACGCCAGAAGATATGGGAGCTGGCCACGAGGGTGGGGGGCGCGCCCCCCTGCCTCGTGGGGCCCCCGAAGCTCCACCGACGTACCCCCTGCACCCATATATACCTACGTATCGAAAAGCTTCCTGCAGTAAGATAGATCGGGAGTTCCGCGCCGCAAGCCTTTGTAGCCACCAAAACCTCTCGGAGCCTGCTCAAGACCCCGGAGAGGGGATCCTCATCGATGGCCATCTTCATCATCCCGGCGCTCTCCATGACGAGGAGGGAGTAGTTCACCCTCGGGGCTGAGGGTATGTACCAAAGAGCTATGTGTTTGATCTCTCTCTCTCTCGTGTTCTCTCTCGTGTTCCCTCTATGGCACGATCTTGATGTATCCCGAGCTTTGCTATTGTAGTTGGATCTTATGATGTTTCTCCCCCTCTACTCTCTTGTGATGAATTGAGTTTCCCTCTTGAAGTTATCTTATCGGATTGAGTCCTTTATGAGAACACTTGATGTATGTCTTGCCGTGCTTATCTGTGGTGACAATGGGATATCATGTGCCACTTGATGTATGTTTTGGTGACCAACTTATGGTTCCGCCCATGAACCTATGCATAGGGGTTAGCACACGCTTTCTTGACTCTCCCAGAGAAACTTTGGGGCACTCTTTGAAGTACTTTGTGTTGGTTGGATGAATCTGAGATTGTGTGATGCATATCGTATAATCATGCCCATGGATACTTGAGGTGACAATGGAGTATCTAGGTGACATTAGGGTTTTGGTTGATTTGTGTCTTAAGGTGTTATTCTAGTACGAACTCTTTAATAGATCGATCCGAAAGAATAACTTTGAGGTGGTTTCGTACCCTACCATAATCTCTACGTTTGTTCTCCGCTATTAGTGGCTTTGGAGTGACTCTTTGTTGCATGTTGAGGGATCTATCTATGCTATTATTGTTGAGAGAACTTGCACTAGTGAAAGTATGAACCCTAGGCCTTGTTTCCTATCATTGCAATACCGTTTATGCTCACTTTTATCCTTAGTTACCTTGCTTTTTTTATTATTTCAGATTACAAAAACCTTTATCTACCATCCATATTGCACTTGTATCACCATCTCTTCGCCGAACTAGTGCACCTATACAATTTACCATTGTATTGGGTGTGTTGGGGACACAAGAGACTCTTTGTTATTTGGTTGAAGGGTTGTTTGAGAGAGACCATCTTCATCCTACGCATCCTACGAATTGATAAACCTTAGGTCATCCACTTGAGGGAAATTTGCTACTGTCCTACAAACCTGTGCACTTGCAGGCCTAACAATGTCTACAAGAAGAAGGTTGTGTAGTAGAAATCAAGCTCTTTTCTGGCGCCGTTGCCGGGGAGGTTAGTGCTTGAATGTATATCTTTAGATCTTGCAATCGAATCTTTTTGTTTCTTGTTTTAGCACTAGTTTACTTTGTAAAAGAAAATAAAAAAATGGAATTGAGTTTGCCTCATACGCTTTATCTTTATAATATCTTTCGTGAGTATGATGGAAAGGAAAATTGTGCCAAAGTGTTAGAAGAAGAATGCATTAAATTGTTTGGCACTAAATCTTTGAATGATGAGCATGATTGCAATGTTGTTAGTATGAACTCCTTGAATATCCATAGTACTAATGATGATTGCACTAGTTATGATGAAAATGCCTCCTATAAACATGTCAATTTTTGTGGAGTGCATTGGGTTTGTAAGTACACACCAAATAGGGAAGATAGATATTGCAAGAGGCATAAGTACTTAGAAACCAAATTGTTGCAAGAAGAGCTAGATGTATGTGCCGAAAGATTCAATATTTTTCGTGCCCCTTGTGAACTTTGCAACGAACATGGTCATTTAAAGCTCCAATGCTATTTGTTTCATGATCAAGTTGTGTCCAAATATTGTGATAATTTGATTACCCTTGAGCATCATAAAGAGCTTAGTCTTCTTTTGGGGTATGAGGAAATGAAACGTATAACTGAGGGTATTCCAAAGTTTAATCTTGATAGAATTCTTGATTTTGATCTAGAGAAGATTTATATGTATTGTGCGGTGAATTGCATGAAAATCCTTATATTGCCAATTACATAAAGAAAAGAAACAAATAGAGGATGAAGAGAATACTAATGAAAGGGAAGAGACTTCCCAATATCCTCCTATTATTTCTTATGATGAATCAGGTAACGAGGAGGAGCGTTCTATTCAACCAATCTCATTAATAAGGAGCTCCAAAAAGAGGATTGAACCCACACATGATGTGGTGAAGAAGAAGAAAAGAAAAAGGAAGAGAGGTAAAAAGGTATCTCTCCCAAATAAAGTTGCTCCTATTATTGTTGTGCCTCATGAAAATGAAGATGATACACTTGATGATGATATCGTTATGCCTATTGCTTGTTGTGATGATTATGATTGGAAAGATAATGATACTCCTTATGATCTTGAAAATCTTTTTGGCACTTGCTTGGAAGAATATGATAATAATGTTTGCTATACTATTGGTGCTATCTATACTATTAATGATGAGAGTGATTATGCTTATGATATGAAAAGGCCCAAGCTTGGGGAAGCTATGTTTAATGAGGATGACATATTTGATAATATATTTGCTGAAATTAATGTTTGTCCCAAGCTTGGGGATGCTATGTTTAAAAATAATGATATTCTTAGCCTCCCAAGTTTTGATATACAAAGTAGTTATGATGATAGCATACCTTCTACTTATGATGATTATATTTATGAAAATGGATTTGGAGAGGTCATGACTTTATTTAGTGATGTATCCACTATTTCGGAAGAGGTTTCAATCGATTATGATGAGAACAAAGTTGCTACATATGACGATTATTGTGATAAAACTTATGCTATAAAGAGTAGTGATGATTATATTTATAAAACTTGTCATGATTATGAGTACCCTTTCTCTGAACATTACACTTTTAATGTGGAAACAGTTTATAGTATTCAAGTCTCTTATGATACTCCCACTATTCCGAATGAGAAGAATTTTGCTTATGTGGAGAGTAGTAAAATTTACATGCTTGTAGATCATGAAAATAATGCTTTAGGTTCTGGTTATATTGTCAAATTTATTCATGATGCTACTGAAAATTATTATGAGGGAGGAATATATGCTTGTAGGAATTGCAATAATATCAAGTTTCCTCTCTATGTGCTTAAAATCTTGAAGTCATGCTTGTTTTACCTTCCTAGGCAAGTTGATTCTTGTTCCCATAAGTTGTTTTGTCACAAAATCCCTATGCATAGTAAGTGGGTTAGACTTAAATGTGCTAGTAATATTCTTCATGATGCTCTCTTTATGTTTCCATTCTTATCTCTTATGTGAGCATCATTGAAATCATCATGCCTAGCTAGGGGCATTAAACGATAGCGCTTGTTGGGAGGCAACCCAATTTTATTTTAGTTTCTTGCTTTTTGGTTCTGTTTAGTAATAAATAATCCATCTAGCTTCTGTTTAGATGTGGTTTTATGTTTTAATTAGTGCTTGTGCCAAGTAGAACCTTTGGGAAGACTTGGGTGAAGTCTTTATGATCAGGCTGTAAAAAACAGAAACTTTAGCGCTCACAAAATTAGCTTCACCTTTTTACTGGTGAGTGCTATTTAGTTGATTCTTTTTGAAGATTTTTAGTAGACAAATTCCTCAGGTCCACCAATTTATTTTAGAATTTTTGGAGTTCCAGAAGTTTGCGTTAGTTACAGATTACTACAGACTGTTCTGTTTTTGACAGGTTCTGTTTTCATTGTGTTGTTTGCTTATTTTGATGAATCTATGGCTAGTAAAATAGTTTATAAACCATAGATAAGTTGGAATACAGTACGTTTAACACCAATATAAATAAAGAATTATTTCATTACAGTACCTTGAAGTGGTGTTTTGTTTTCTTTCGCTAACGGAGCTTACGAGTTTTCTGTTGAGTTTTGTGTTGTGAAGTTTTCAAGTTTTGGGTAAAGATTCGATGGATTATGGAATAAGGAGTGGCAAGAGCCTAATATTGGGGATGCCCAAGGCAACCCAAGGTAATATTCAAGGATAACCAAGAGCCAAGCTTGGGGATTCCCCGGATGGCATCCCCTCTTTCGTCTTCGTTCATCGGTAACTTTACTTGGAGCTATATTTTTATTCACCACATGATATGTGTTTTGCTTGGAGCGTCATTTTATTTTGTTATTATTTGCTTGCTGTTAATTAGATTAATGTTCTGCATCTTTAGTTTCAATAAAAATGTCAAGGATAGCTTTTGCCATGCTTATTTTGCAAGGATGCATGTTACTGTTTGAAAACAGAAAGTTTACCGCTGTTGCAAAAATTCCCTAGAAAAGTTAGAGAGTGGTATAATGTTGAATCTTTTTGCATATTGAGCTCTGATAAATTTATTACAGTGGGAATTTTAGTTCATAATTTTTGGAGTCAGGGAAGTATTGATACTCTTGCATTCTTTACAGACTGTACTGTTTTGGCAGATTGCTGTTATGTTTGCATTGTTTGCATATGTTTGCTTGTTTAATGATTCTATTTAAGGGTAGGAGTATTAAATATGCAGAGGCATTTAGTATGCAATGTTGAATAATAATGTTAGTGATTTGTTACAGTAGAAAATGATAAGGTTTTGCATTGGTTTATACTAACCTATCTCACGAGTTCTTGTTGAGTTTGTTGTGAATGAAGCTTTTGATAAAAAGAGAAACCATGATATGAGAGTAATTAAGGAGACACAAAAGTTCAAGCTTGGGGATGCCCAAGGCACCCCAAGATAATATTCCAAGAAGTATCAAGCATCTGAGCTTGGGGATGCCCCGGTAGGCATCCCACCTTTCTTCTTCAACAACTATCGGTTAGTATCGGTTGAGCCTAAGTTTTTGCTTCTTCACATGAGTTGTGCTATCCTTGCAATGTCATTTTATTTTGTTTTGCTTGCTGTTTGAATACAATACCAAGATCTGAAATTCCTTAATGTTAGAGAGTCTTCACATAGTTGCACAATTATTCGACTACTCATTGATCTTCACTTATATCTTGTTGGAGTAGTTTGTCGTTTGCTCTAGTGCTTCACTTATATTATTCTGAGAGTCTTAAACAGCATGGTAATTTGAATGAAAACTATCATAGAGAGTGAATTGGATGCTATGATCAATTTGATGCTTGATAATTGTTTTGAGATATGGAGGTAGTGATATTAAATCATGCTAGTTGGGTGATTATGAATTTAAAGAATGCTTGTGTTGAAGTTAGCAAGTCCCGTAGCATGCACACATGGTTAAAGTTGTGTAACAAATTTGAAACATGAAGTGTACCTGGCTTGTGCATCCTTATGAGTGGCGGTCGGGGACGAGCGATGGTCTTTTCCTACCAATCTATCCCCTAGGAGCATGCGCGTAGTACTTGATTTTTGATGACTTCTAAATTTTTGCAATAAGTATATGAGTTCTTTTGACTAATGTTGAGTCCATGGATTATACACACTTTTACCTTTCCACCTTTGCTAGCCTCTTCAGTACCGTGCATTGCCCTTTCTCACCTTGAGAGTTGGTGCAAACTTTGCCGGTGCATCCAAACCCCGTGATACGATACACTCTATCACACATAAACCTCCCTATATCTTCCTCAAAACAGCCACCATACCTACCTATTATGGCATTTCCATAGCCATTCCGAGATATATTTCCATGCAACTTTCCACCGTTCCGTTCATCATCATCATGACATACTTTACTTTTGTCATATTGCCATTGCATGATCATGTAGTTGACATCGTATTTGTGGCAAAGCCACCATGCATTATTTTTCATACATGTCACTCTTGATTCATTGCACCATCCTGCACATCACGGAGGCATTCATATAGAGTCATATCTTGTTCTAGTTTTGAGTTGTAATTCATATGTTGTAATCAATGAAAGTGTGATGATCATCATTATTAGAGCATTGCCCCAAAAAAGAAGAAAGGCCAAAAAAAGAAGGCCAAAAAAAAGGGGCAATGCTACTATCTCTTTTTCCACACTTGTGCTTCAAAGTAGCACCTTGTCCTTCATGTAGTGAGTCTCATATATTGTGCTTCAAAGTGGCACCATGTTTTTCATATAGTGAGTCTCATAAGTTTTATTTTTCATACTAGTGGGAATTTTTCATTATAGAACTTGGCTTGTATATTCCTACGATGGGCTTCCTCAAATGCCCTAGGTCTTCGTGAGCAAGCAAGTTGGATGCACACCCACTAGTTTTCTTTTGTTGAGCATTCATTTATAGCTCTAGTGCATCCGCTGCATGGCAATCCCTACTCCACATGTTGACATCAATTGATGGGCATCTCCATAGCCCGGTCATTATCCTCACAATGTGAGAATTTCTCTTTTTTGTCTTCTCCACACAATCCCCATCATCATATTCTATTCCACCCATAGTGCTATATCCATGGCTCACGCTCATGTATTGCGTGAAGGTTGAAAAAGTTTGAGATTATTTAAGTACTAAACAATTGCTTGGCTTGTGATCGGGGGTATAGAAGTTGGGAACATCTTTGTGTGACGAAAATGAAGCATAGCCTAACTATATGATTTTGTAGGGATGAACTTTCTTTTGCCATGTTATTTTGACAAGACATGATTACTTTGATTAGTATGGTTGAAGTGTTACTATTTCTTTTATCAATATGAACTTTTATTTTGAATCATTTGGATCTGAACATTCATGCCACAATAAAGAAAATTACTTTGAGAATCATGTTAGGTAGCATTCCACATCAAAAATTCTGTTTTTATCATTTACCTACTCGAGGACGAGCTGGAATTAAGCTTGGGGATGCTTGATACGTCTCCAACGTATCTATAATTTTTGATTGCTCCATGCTATATTATTTACTGTTTTGGGAAATATTGGGCTTTATTATCCAATTTTATATTATTTTTGGGACTAACCTATTAACCGGAGGCCCAGCCCAGATTTGCTGTTTTATGCCTATTTCAGTGTTTCGAGGAAAAGGAATATCAGACGGAGTCAAAACGGAACGAAATCAACTGGAGAAGTTATTTTTGGAAGGAAAGCAACCCGATGGACTTGGAGTGCACGTCAAAAGATACGGGAGCTGGCCACGAGGGTGGGGGGCCTCGTGGGGCCCCTGAAGCTCCACCGACGTACCCCGTGCACCCATATATACCTACGTATCGAAAAACTTCCAGAACAGAAGATAGATCGGGAGTTCCACCGCCGCAAGCCTCTGTAGCCACCAAAAACCTCTCAGGAGCCTGTTCCGCACTCGCCGGAGGGGGATCCTCACCGTGGCCATCTTCATCATCCCGGCGCTCTCCATGACGAGGAGGGAGTAGTTCAGCCTCGGGGTTGAGGGTATGTACCAGTAGCTATGTGTTTGATCTCTCTCTCTCTCTCTCATGTTCTCTCTCATGTTCCCTCTATGGCACGATCTTGATGTATCCCGAGCTTTGCTATTGTAGTTGGATCTTATGATGTTTCTCCCCCTCTACTCTCTTGTGATGAATTGAGTTTCCCTCTTGAAGTTATCTTATCGGATTGAGTCTTTTATGAGAACACTTGATGTATGTCTTGCCGTGCTTATCTATGGTGACAATGGGGTATCATGTGCCACTTGATGTATGTTTTGGTGACCAACTTGCGGGTTCCGCCCATGAACCTATCCATAGGGGTTGGCACATGTTTTCTTGACTCTCCGGTAGAAACTTTGGGTCACTCTTTGAAGTACTTTGTGTTGGTTGGATGAATCTGAGATTGTGTGATGCATATCGTGTAATCATGCCCATGGATACTTGAGGTGACAATGGGGTATCTAGGTGACATTAGGGTTTTGGTTGATTTGTGTCTTAAGGTGTTATTCTAGTACGAACTCTTTAATAGATCGATCCAAAAGAATAACTTTGAGGTGGTTTCGTACCCTACCATAATCTCTACATTTGTTCTCCGCTATTAGCGGCTTTGGAGAGACTCTTTGTTGCATGTTGAGGGCTTGTTATATGATCTATCTATGTTATTATTGTTGAGAGAAGTTGCACTAGTGAAAGTATGAACCCTAGGCCTTGTTTCCTATCATTGCAATACCGTTTACGCTCACTTTTATCCTTAGTTACCTTGCTGTTTTTATTATTTCAGATTACAAAAACCTTTATCTACCATCCATATAGCACTTGTATCACCATCTCTTCGCTGAACTAGTGCACCTATACAATTTACCATTGTATTGGGTGTGTTGGGGACACAAGAGACTCTTTGTTATTTGGTTGCAGGGTTGTTTGAGAGAGACCATCTTCATCCTACGCCTCCTACGGATTGATAAACCTTAGGTCATCCACTTGAGGGAAATTTGCTACTGTCCTACAAACCCGTGCACTTGCAGGCCCAACAACGTCTACAAGAAGAAGGTTGTGTAGTAGACATCACCCGACCTCGTGGAGGTCGTTCCGCCTTACGCGAGGGATCTGGTGCCTCCTTGTCGAACTGAGGTAGCAGTCTGTGCTTTGGGTATCTCTTGGTTGGGCGCTTGAGGCCGTATTCTTCGACTGCCAGGACATCGGTCCATCTATCGATGAGTAGGTCTTGGTCGGCTTGGAGCTGCTACTGCTTTTTCTTTAGGCTTCTTGCAGTAGCTATGAGCTAGCGCTTAAAGCGCTCCTGTTCGAGGGGTGCCTCAGGAACGATGAAGTCCTCATTGTTGAGGCTCTCATCATCCTCGGAGGGTGGACGGTAACTATCGTCCTCCAGGTCACTGGGCCTGGCCTGTTTATGAGGGTTAACTTGCTTGTTGTCTTGTTCCTCTTGTTCGGATGTTGCTCCAACAGGGTCTTCATTGTTTTCGGCGTCGTCAGGAGTACTATTTTCTCGGTCTTGCTGTCTTTTGAGCGACGTGACTTAGAGCGGCGTTTAGGGTGCCGGCGCCTGGACTGCGTCTCAGAGGGTTTATTCTCATCTGGCTCTTCTTTGTCATCGCCGTCAGATCCTTTAGGTGTGTCAACCATGTACACGTCGTACGAAGAGGTGGCCGTCCAACGCCCAGTGAATGGCGGGTCTTAGCCTTGCTCCTTGTCGGCATCGTCGTCCATACCATCGATGTCTTCAGAGCCATAATCGAGCTCATCAGTTAAGTCCTCGACGGTAGCTATGAAGTGGGTGGTGGGTGGGAAGCGAAATTCCCCATCATCAGCCTCTAGTTCGAACCGAACATACTTCGGTTGTGAGTCCTTCTCCAAGGACAAATTCCTTAAAGAGTTCATCACATCACCCAAAGGTGAGTGCTGGAAGATGTCTGCGGCGCTGAATTCGAAAATCGATAACCGATCTAGCTCGGTGTCCACATGCTTACACGGTCCGGAACTTATAGCCGGAGACGAGTCCGGAGTTTCGTTGATGCAAATATTGCAGGGTGTCGAGTCCGTGTGCGGCTCCAACGCCGCAGACTCTTTGGCCTCGGATGGCACGATCTGCTCCGGTTCTAAGGCCGTTGCAGCAACAAGAACCATCTCCTGGATGTGATCCGATGACAGATTTAAGTCATGTTCATCGGGGCGAGGGGGAGCGATCATCGCGGTCTCGAATCCGTCGAAGATCAGGTCTCCTCGGATGTCCGCGACGTAGTTCAAGCTTCCGAATCTGACCTGATGTCCAGGGGCGTAGCTATCGATCTGCTCCAGATGGCCAAGCGAGTTGGCCCGCAGTACGAAGCCGCCGAACACAAAGATCTGTCTAGGGAGGAAGGTTTCTCCTTGGACGACGTCACTATAGACGATTGAAGGGGCCATCGAACCTTTCGTTGACGGCACAGTGGAACTCTCAATGAAAGCACCAATGTCGGTGTCAAAACCGGCGGATCTCGGGTAGGGGGTCCCGAATCGTATGCCTAGGATCGTTGGTAACAGGAGACGGGGGACACGATGTTTACCCAGGTTCGGGCCCTCTCTATGGAGGTAATACCCTACTTCCTGCTTGATTGATTTTGATGAATATGAGTATTACAAGAGTTGATCTACCACGAGATCGTAATGGCTAAACCCTAGAAGTCTAGCCTGTATGACTATGGTAATGAATATCCTTTCCGGACTATCCCCTCCGGTTTATATAGGCACCGGGGGATCTAGGGTTTACGTAGAGTTGGTTACATAAGAAAGAATCTTCATAATCCGTCGCCAAGCTTGCCTTCCACGCCAAGGAGAGTCCAATCCGGACGCGGGTACAGTCTTCGGCCTTCATGTCTTCACAGCCCATCAGTCCGGCCCATGGATAACAGGTCGTACGCCCGAGGACCCCTTAGTCCAGGACTCCCTCACCCTCCCCTTGGCCCATGGGGCCCCCCAACACTTGTCGGGGCCCTCGGAAACCCCTTTCGGTGACGCTGGTCATCACCGGTACCCCCGGAACAATTCCGGACTCCAATATCCTTCGTCCAATATATTGATCTTCACCTCCTGACTATTGCGGAGTTCCTCGCCACGTCCAGGATATCATCCGGGACTCCGAACAACCTTAGGTAACCACCACAATGACTCAACTATACTTATATCGTCACCAAACGTTAAGTATGTAGACCCTGCGGGTTCGAGAACTATGCAGACATGATCGAGACACCTCTACGGTCAATAACCAATAGCAGGACCTGGATGCCCATATTGGTTCCTACATATTCTAAGAAGATCTTATCGGTCGAACCTCGATGTCAAGGATTCAGCTAATCCCGTTTGTAGTTCCCTTTGTCTATCCGTATGTTACTTGCCCGAGATTCGATCGTCGGTATCTCCATACCTAGTTCAATCTCGTTACCGGCAAGTCTCTTTACTCGTTCCGTAATACAAGATCCCGTGACTAACTCATTGGTCACACTGCTTGCAAGATCATTGTGATGTTGTACTACCAAGTGGGCCCTGAGATACCTCTCTGTCATACAGAGTGACAAATCCCAGTCTTGATCCATGCCAACTCAATAGACACCCTCGAAGATACCTGTAGAGCACTTTTATAGTCACCCGGTTATGTTGCGACGTTTGGTACACACAAGGTACTCCTCCGGTGTCTGTGAGTTGCATGATCTCATGGTCAAAGCAACATATACTTGACATGCAGAAAATTATAGCTATAAACTTGACACGATCATATGCTACGTTCACAGTTTGGGTCTTGTCCATCACATCATTCTCCTAATGATGTGATCCCGTTACCAAATGACAACTCATGTCCATGACTAGGAAACCATAGCCATCTTTGGTCAACGAGCTAGTCTGGTAGATGCTCACTAGGGACACGTTGTTGTATATGTATCTGCACATGTATTTGAGTTTGTGATCAATACAATTCTAGCATGGATAATAAACGATTATCATGAACAAGAAAATATGATAATAACCAATTTATTATTTCCTATAGGGCATATTTCCAATAGTCTCCCACTTGCACTAGAGTCAATAATCTAGTTTACATCGCCATGTGATCAACACTCATAGTTCACATCGCCATGTGACTAACACCCAAAGAGTTTACTAGAGTCAATAATCTAGTTCACATTACCATGTGATTAACACTCAATGAGTTCTGGGGTTTGATCATGTTATGCTTGTGAGAGAGGTTTTAGTCAACGAGTCTGGAACATTCAGATCTGCATGTACTTCGCAAATCTCTTTGTCATATTGTAGATGTTGTTACAACGCTCCACTCGGAGCTATTCCAAATGGTTGCTCCACTATACGTATTCGGTTTGCTACTTCGAGTTATCCGGATAGGTGTTAAAGCTTGCATCGACGTAACCCTTTACGCCGAACTCTTTGTCACCTTCATAACCAAGGAACATTGGAACATTTCCTTATTCCTCCAAGGATAATTTTCCGCTGTCCAGTGATCCACTCCTGGATCACTCTTGTACCCCCTTGCCAGACACGTGGCAAGGCACACTTCAGGTGCGGTACACAGCATGGCATACTATATAGAGCCTATGGCTGAGGCATAGGGGACGGCCTTCGTCCTTTTTCTTTCTTCTGTCGTGGTCGAGCTTTGAGTCTTACTCAACTTCACACCTTACAACTTAGGCAAGAACTCCTTCTTTGACTGATCCATTACTCCTTCAAAATCATGTCAAGGTATGTGCTCTGTGAAAGTCTTATCAGGCGTCTTGATCTATCTCTATAGATCTTGTTGCCCAATATACACTACAAACAAACGACACTTCCATGATAATACGTATTTGTCACAGTAGGTCACGTTTTCTGTCATGCATGTACATCCATGACAATTTTATGACAGAATCAAGACAGTCATACCTGTGTTGTCGTAGAAGAGTTCCATGACATTACCAAAATTATCATCATGGAAGTGTCCACTTCCATGACGATAAATCGCGCGTCACAGGAGTGCTTTCGTCAAGGGTGACCGACACATGGCATCCACTGTAACGGGTTGTCGCTAAGCTATCGAGTCCGGTTTTGGATCCGATAACCCGTTAACAGCCCAGACCAATGAGAAATTTCCAGGTGTAAAATTCTGATTGGCCGGAGGAAACACGTGTCATCTCGTCAGTGGGTCAGATAGGCGCCTATGATATGTCGACATGTGAGACTGCCCACCACCGGGCCATTTAGCTTACAAAGGCCGGCCCGTTTGACTTGGTCAAAAGTTAGCGGGTTGGCACATGAAAAGTCTGTTAACGGTCTCTTCATAAATAGCCCATTTTACGGCCCGGTAACTCACGGCCCGTTAGGGCCTACCCGAAATTGGCCCAACAACGTCATGTGGGCCATCGAATATAACACCGGCCCGTTTCACTTTCGGCCCATGTATGGCCCACGACGTCTTTCGGCCCATATGAGTCCTTCGTATCTTTAGGCCTTTAGAGGCCCACGGTGATTCCAAATTTCATAATGAATAAAGAATTTCTTTGTACCCGTTAACGGCCCATGATTCACATGGGCCGTTTCCACCCCGTGTTAGCTTTCGCCCTACTGACGGCCCATACGTTCTTGGTCTCCTTTCCGGCCCTCGATTACTTCTGGCCCGTTACTGGCCTGTTCCCCTAATGGGCCAAATTCGGCCCGTGCCAAGAGTTGGCCCATTTCTGGCCTGTTAACCCGTTGCGCCTTTTCCAGCCCGTCCTATATTCTGGCCCATTAACGACCCGTTATGCCTGTGAGAATTAAGCCTTTGCTTACCTCCGGCCTGTTAACGGCCCGTTACCATGCTGGGTCGATACCAATTACCCTCGTTTACGGCCCATGTAGACCCATTTATCCGACGGCCCGAGGCCCACCAATTCTACGGCCGTGTTGGAGGCTCATTTAAAGACGGCCCGTAGGAGGCCCTTGGATCCTACGGCCCGTAGCAGGGTCAAGGATACCACGGTCCGTATATGGCCCATGGTTGTTGCAGCCACTAGCAAACCAGGGAAAAAGAAGACAAGGAAATAAATAATCCCGAAACTAATGCTAGGCTATTAGGGCGGTTCCACAAATTACATCCACTCAGCATCAAAGATCGCCACCAGTGAAAATATAGGGAACATCCTACACTATACAAAAATGGCTTGCTGTTTTCTTCAGCCGGTGGCTGCACGTTAAGAAATTTTTTTGTATCGCAACAAAACGAATTACAACTATAAAAAAGGAAGGTTGGCACAAAAGTTATTAGTCTCGCAGATAAATGCACCACCAGAAGTTCAGAAGCTCAGTTCATTTGACCTGACTGTTACGTTTTCATGTTGTATTGTCCGATGGAGCACCATAACCTTCGCCTTCATTTCTCCTAGGCTCCTGAACAACATAGCAAATGTCTGATAGTCTGGTTTCAAAACCATGCATATCTTGACGACATCGAACAATGTCTGTCCTTGTTTCACAAAGGGTTTCTGTTAGGCAACGGACTTATGTCTGGAGCGCAGATATAACATTGTTTTGAGCTTGCATATCTTAACATGAGGCAGTTTGGACGAGATTGCCTTAACAACCAACCCAGTATTACACAGGAACGTGCTTTTGGCAATCAAATAGTGGATTGTATCGACCCACCGCAGCAAGAGCCGACATTGCGGTTATAGTTGCCTCGCCACCTTCAGATGGTGGCGGTTCCACCATTTTTCCATAGCTTGCTGAAAAGCTGAGTTTTACATTAGTAGTACCGTAATGTAAGATATTAAGGAGGCAAAGAAACCAAACAAAATAGCTTTGGTCTATATACGTAACTTAAACTGTGAACGATGTAAAATATTAGTTGTCTTTACCGCAAAGTACATAATAAAACTAGGTTCCAAACATATGACCATGTACCATGGCTAATGTATTGTCTATTTCTTCACATTGTACTGACAGCTAAGGATAAAGAGACAAAGTTTATAATACGGTAAGCATAGTATGACATCATTCATACCACAAAACGGCTGAGAATAGACAAACAGGCAATTGTAATGTTGTGTGGGCAAGTCCAGCACGAAACTAGATTACAGGTCAAGATCAAAGGAACATCACTCCTCTCTTTTAAACCTTGTAAGGTGCAATGATACGCAAAGACAATTGTGTATAAAATTGAAAAGAGTAATAGAAATTGGCTGCAAACCATGTAGTTCAAGGCACAAGTCAGAGTAAGTAGTAGTTAAAAGGCATGAGGATTAAGGACTTACAACAGCGGCTTTGACTGGTGTAGTCATGCCCTTCGTCTTGCTGGTGTGACATTCCTTGAAGATTTCCACAACATTTGGTTCAGGTACTTTTTGGTCCTCGCGGGCTTTCCTCTGCATTTAGAACAAGTAAATATAGATCTGATAATATGGTACAGTGAAAAGAGTGAAACAACAGCTAATTACAAGAGCCTCGCAGTGTGCAATATAGCTACGAGATCCTGACGTCTGTTGGAATTTCACTTTCATACAGTCGGCCTTGTTCTTTGAACAGTTCACCTGCAAGAAGATATATTTGTGTGGCACATGCGTAAATATGACTTCAACATGTGATCTGATCACATATATATAATGTACCTGATACTTCAGTTCAGACCAGTGTTTAACGAGGCCTCTCCAGTCTTCATCCGATATATTTTCCACTGGAGATGTTTGGGCAAGTTCACTATTAGCCTTGCCTTCAAAGTGAGTTTTCCTCAAGTTATACCGGTAATGTCGCAGAGCAGACTTGAAAACATGGGTGCAAGCTTGTCTGGTTGCATCATCTTGGCTATCCAACTTGAACATCATCTGTTAAAAATTGTGGGAGTCTCATTATCAGCAACCTAGAAAGTATTGGACAGAGCAAGACGATATTACTAGTTTCCATACATAACCATACTTACAGATAAATGGTCAAGGAAGGTGTTGAACTAGGTTTCGTCTTTGTCATTCTGTCTTGAATCCATGTTGGGAGGATACGTACATGACACCTAACGGCAACCGCTGCCTCTGATACTAACTTGGCTGACTCTGTAGCATCTTGTGGCCTTTTTAAACCTGCCTCAAAACGGATCTCCATTCCTCCTCCTCTAGATTTAGTTAACTTATCGAGCATTATCCCTGATGTTTGTTTCCTCTTGCGCCTAGGTGCTAGTCCAACAACGAACATAGGAAGTGTTAGTGTACATCAAACTGTGAGACTACATATAAAGAAGCATGCAATCAGAACTTGACTCCAGCAACTACCTTCTTGCTGTTGAAGCTCACAAAGTTCATCTGATCTTGTCAACTCATCTTGTGTCACGAGTGCTTCGGAAGTAGTGTCAGGTGGCAAGGGAGCTTGGGAATGTGCTGCTAGCTGAGTTAACCAACGAGTAAATCGTGCAGCTGGTGGTACTGTGGAAGGTGCTGCAACAACTAGGGTTGTCTTTGCTTGTTTGGTAGCAGCTATTTGTTTCTGTTTGGCTTGTTCTGCAGCTCGTGTAGCACGGGATACCCTGTCGGTACAATTTTCCGCTGGACTTTGACCTTCTATTGCACCATCGCATCAAAGCAGAATCTACAGGATTCTTCCGCTTCCCTCTCCCTGTCGTTCTATGTTGCTTCCTCTTTCTCTGTGCCATGTTAAGTCAAGCCGACAAGAAAAACAAATAACAATTTAGTTCTTTAGAACAAATTGATGCATGATATGGACGAACTGAACTTTGATCTTAGGCAACCACATGATAGGAGGATGTAATATGTACGAAAAACAGGACGACATGAGATAACCAGAACTATGATGTGTAAGCTAAGCAGAAGACATTTCACTAAATTAGAAGCAATGCAATGGAAGGTAGACACCATATGAAAGATGCTACAAATATCTCTCTGCCAAGTTAACAGTGTCTCGTCATAAATGTCATTTAAACAAATGTGAAGCAGTACAAGAAATAAATCATATGCAAGATGCAAACAACATCACACTACCAAGTTAAAGGTCTCTCGTCATTAGTGCCATTGCATATTCACATCTTGCATATTCACAGCTTATCATGTGTAAACTAAGGAGAAGGCATTTCAACAAATTAGAAGCAATGAAAGCTAGACACCATATGAAAGATGCAACGAGTATCACTCTACCAAGTTAAAACTGTCTTGTCATAAGTGCCATTTCAACAAATTAGAAGTAGTACAATCTAGAAAAGAATGCGAGATGTAACCTATATCACACTCCCAAGTCAAATGTGTCATGATAAGTGATTGTTGCAGGTTACACAACAGTAATACTTTTATGTAGGAACATGGTGTGATAGACAAATATTGTATGTTCTAGAAACAGGAACACGTGTCTTAGTCACAAGTACTCCCTCCGTTCCAAAATAGATGACCCAACTTTGCACTAACTTTGTATTAAAGTTAGTACAAAGTTGAGTCATCTATTTTGGAACGGAGGGATTATAATGTGTAAAGTAAGCAGATGAAATTCAACAAAATTAGAAGCAATACAAGCTAGACATCATACATAACATGCAACCACATATAACATTGCCAAGTTAGAGGGAGCACCTGTGATGGTGCACTAGGGGAGACGTGCTCATCACCAACACAGCTATGTTGAGTGTCTATGCATGTGTTGTCTTGGAAATCATCTTGGGGGATGGAGGAGTAGAATTTGTAGAGGCCCTCCGTTTTGAAGGAGCACCTCCATCCGCTGCCTTGCTAACTTCCTTCCGCTTTATTGATTTTGAATTGTCAAGTAAAACCGACAAGAAAAAGCAATAAAATCCACTCTTCAGAACTCATTCGTGCATGATAGTGACAATCACTACTTTGTTGTAAGGCAAACACATGATTCCAGGATGGAATAATACGAAAAACAGGACGACATAGCATATTCACAACTGTTTGTGTAAACTAAGCAGAAACCATTTCAGCAAATAAGAACCAATGCAAGCTAGACACCACATGAAAGATGCAACCAATATGACTCTGCCAAGTTAAAAGCGTCCCATCATAAATGGCATTTCAACAAATTAGAAGCAGCGCATGCTACAAATCATATGAAAGATGCAACTAATATCACACAACATATACTAAAGGTGTCTCTTCATATTGATTTATGCGGGATACAAAAAACAATAGTTTTATGTAAGGACATGCTTAATAGACAGATGTACTATGTACTAAAAACAGGAAGGCATGTCACATTAACAGGTATAATGTATAAACTAAGCAGAATAGCACATGCAATTTAACCAGATTGGAAAAATTACAATCTAGACACCATATGCAACATGCAACCACATATCACGCTGCCAAGTTAGAGCAAGCACCTCGATGCTAGTGTAGGGGAAATGCGGTAATCAACTATAGAGCTACGTTCACTATCTTCATCTAGCCTTGCTGTTTCTTGAGAATCATGTGGGGAGGCTGACGCTGCATTCTTTAAATGAGGATCTTTTATCACAGTAGTCCACTCGCCTGACTGCCTCATCATAAGTGATTGATGAGGGATACACACGAACATTAGTTTGATGTAAGCACATGGTTAATAGACAGATGTACTAGTATGCACCAAAAACAGGAAGTCATGTCATATTCAAAGTTATAGTGTGTACGCTAAGCAGATGAAATTTAACAAAATTGGAAGCAATACAAGCTAGACATCCGGCTGGAGTGGTGAGCATGATCATCTAGGACCTGAGAGCCTGGTGGGAGGCGGGCTGCTTCAGCCACCGTCGTGGCTTTTTAGTTGGCTTCCAGTTGATGCATGTCTGTGCCGGGCTTGTCACTGGCTCGGCCAGTGACCTGACTAGCTATTTGTCTTCTGGTGCTCCCGGGATGGTGGTTCATGTAAAAATTATCTTTCCTTATCTTGATAAAGACCGACTTCGGCCTTTCGAATACAAGCTAGACACCATATGCAACATGCAACCACATATGGCACCGTCAAGTTAAAGCAAGCACCTGGGATGGTGGTTCACGGTGAGCGAGATCATCAACTCTAGAGCTATGTTCCCCGTCTCCATCTACTGACACTACACCCTTTAAAGTCTTGAAACATGTCTGGCCTACCCGCGTACCATGCCGGAGCGACTTATCTCTTCTCTTTTCTGCTTCTGTCAAGGCAGGGGCTGATATACCCTTGCATAAAAACACAATAGTGTGAGTATGGGTGAAGTGTGTGCGATTAGTGCCTTTGTAAAAGTAGCAGTGTAGTGTGTGGCTGAAAAATAAATGACAGGAGACATATGATAGCTCTACAACATTGCATGGCAAACAAAATTAGATTCTACTCCGTATGATTTTTAATATATGAGCACAGGAAATGCAGTACTCCTCCAAAGCACACCACCACATGTGGTCCTATCAAGACAACGATGACTAAAAATAAATAAATAGGTCAGTCTATTTTTTATGAACCGTCCGATCTATAAGGAACGGGCAGATGGCCTTCGTCTACCTCCCGCCAGTCACTATTGACGATCTTTCTCGAACCGCCAGCGACCACCGGCCCAGACCCCTGCGTCCACCGCCCCGCTGAGGGAGTCCTGGATTAAGGGGTCCTCGGGCGTCCGGGCTGTGTGACATGGGCCGGACTGATGGGCCATGAAGATACAAGATAGAAGACTTCCTCCCATGTCCGGATAGGACTCTCCTTTGCGTGGGTGGCAAGCTTGGCATTCGGATATGAAGATTCCTTTCTCTGTAAACCGACTCTATACAACCCTAGGCCCCTCGGTGTCTATATAAAGTTATAAACCGGAGGGTTTAGTCCGTAGAGGCAATCACAATCATACAAGCTAGATATCTAGGGTTTAGCCATTACGATCTCGTGGTAGATCAACTCTTGTAATCCTCATATTCATCAAGATCAATCAAGCAGGAAGTAGGGTATTACCTCCATCAAGAGGGCCCGAACCTGGGTAAACATCGTGTCCCCCGTCTCCTGTTACCATCGACCTTAGACGCACAGTTCGGGACCCCCTACCCGAGATCCGCCAGTTTTGACACCGACATTGGTGCTTTCATTGAGAGTTCCACTGTGTCATCATCAGAAGGTTCGATGGCTCCATTTGTCATCTACAACAATGCCGCCCTGGGGGAGGTTTTTCTCCCCGGCCAGATCTTCGTATTCGGTGGCTTCGCACTGCGGGCCAACTCGCTTGGACGTCTAGAGCAGATCCACAGCTACGCCCCAGGTCACCAGATTAGTTTTGGAAATCTGGACTATGTCGCTGATATCCGAGGAGACTTGATCTTCCAAGGGTTCACGACGCCAACCTCCGCTCTAGCCTTATACCCGGAGTGCATCGCCGGGTCTGAAGACGGGATTCCTGAGCCCACCGGACTATCTGCGGCCACTAAGCCCAGTACGGGAGAACCGAAGGAAGTAGTGTCGCTGGCAACCATCACGTAGCCGGACTCTTCTCTAGACACTAGCTCCGAACCCTCAGAGTCAGCATCGTGTGAGCTGCCAAGGAGTCTCCTTCCCGCCGTATTCCACATGCTCTCTTCTCTCTGGCCAAACCTCGCCTTTAAGCGCGGCTTTGGACTTGATGCGATCCCTCGTCATTACAGAGGAGCAACGTCCGAATTACGCCCAACCCAGACTAGGGGTGAGAGCGGGGAATTTTACGTCCCACCCACCACCCACTTCATAGCCACTGTCGAGGACTTAACTGACATGCTCGATTACGGCTCCAAAGACATCGATGGTATGGACGACGATGTCGGAGAAGAGCAGGCCCAAAACCCGCCGTTTACCGGATGTTGGACGTCCACCTCTTTGTATGACGTGTACATGGTGGATACACCCAAAGAGGGTAACGTCGGTAACTAGAAAAATTTAGTCGAGGATAAACCTCCTGAGATACAGCCAAAGCGCCAACGTCAGCGGCGCTGCTCTAAATCATGCCGTGGAAAAGACAGCAGTACCGGCACGAGAGACAACAATACTCCGGATGATGCTGAAGACCAAGAAGACCCCGACGAGCTAACCTCCGAATAGGACGATCGGGAAGATGGGCAAGTTAGCCCAGATGAACATGCCGTAAACAAAGACTCGGAGGACAGTAATTATCTTCCACTCTTCGAGGATGAGGTGAGCCTTGGCGACGAAGGCTTTATCATGCCTGAGGAACCCCTCGAGCAAGAGCGCTTTAAGCACCGGCTAATAGTCACTGCAAGGAGCTTGAAAAAGAAGCAACAACAGCTTCAAGCTGATCAAGATCTAATCAATGACAGGTGTACTAATGTCCTGGCAACCGAGGAATACGGCCTCGAGCGCCCAACCAGAAGTTACCCGAAGCGTAAACTGCTACCTCAATTCGACGACGAGGGACTTGAGCCCGTACCATCTGTGAGTAACGCGGCTGACCGACCACCACGTGGCTGGGACAAAACGACAACTCAAGCCGAACACCAGCCCATACTACCTTGCTGTAAAGGTAGAGACATAACAGCTCGGGGCTATACATACGACCTGCGGCAGGACCTGGAAAATAGAGCAGGTCAGACCAGATCAATCTACGGATCGCGGGGTCGTGCCCCGGTGCGCGACGACGGCTATCTAGCCGGACATGACAAGCATAACCATGTCCGGGCCGAAAACCGCAGACGGACTCCATCCGAGCTACATCGCGACTTGGCCCGATATAGAGGCACCACACACCCCCTCTGCTTCACTGAAGAAGTAATGGAGCACGAATTCCCAGAAGGGTTTAAACCCGTGAATATCGAATCATATGATGGAACAACAGATCCCGCAGTATGGATTGAGGACTTTCTTCTCCATATTCATATGGCCCATGGTGATGATCTTCATGCCATCAAATACCTCACGCTAAAAGTCATGGGACCAGCTCGGCACTGGTTAAATAGCGTGCCAGAAAACTCTATTGGCAGCTGGGAGGACTTGGAAGACGCCTTCTGTCGGTGTCACAATCGGCGGATCTCGGGTAGGGGTCCCGAACTGTGTGTCTAAGGTTGATGGTAACAGAAGACGGGGGACACAATGTTTACCCAGGTTTGGGCCCTCTCTATGGAGGTAATACCCTACTTCCTGCTTGATTGATCTTGATGAATATGAGTATTACAAGAGTTGATCTACCTCGAGATCGTAATGGCTAAAACCCTGAATGTCTAGCATGTATGACTATGATTATGATTTCCTCTACGGACTAAGCCCTCCGGTTTATATAGACACCGGAGGGGACTAGGGTTGTACAAAGTCGGTTACAGAGAAATGAATCTTCATATCAGGGCGCCAAGCTTGCTTTCCACGCCAAGGAGAGTCCCATCCGGACATGGGAGAGAGTCTTCGGTCTTGTATCTTCATAGCCCATCAGTCCGGCCTACATATCATAGTCCGGACGCCCGAGGACCCCTTAATCCAGGAGTCCCTCAGTATCCCCTGAACCAGGCTTCAATGACGAGGTGTCCGGTGCGCAGATAGTCTTCGGCATTGCAAGGCGGGTTCCTTCTCCGAATACTCCAAAACAGTCTTCGAACACAATGAACGTGTCCGGCTCTGCAAAACAAGTACCACACACCACCGCAGAGAGTATAATAATTTATGAGTCCAATCCGCTGACAACTTTTTTTGTAGCGTGATATCACGTCCCTGCCTGGTTATTATTTCGAACCGTTTTTCTGCCTGCCGCTTCACATTTCAAGATGCGGTTTCTATTGGCACGTCTTGTGACAGCAGATATTGTGTCCCCTTATACGGGATTCTCATCAATACGGGCGTGGGTAATCCAACCATGCCGTCTGCACAACCCTTGGGAATAGGCGAGTTTTAAGGCGAGTGGGGAGGCGCTTGATATTCACTGCCCTTATAAGGAGATAAGGATTCCTTTCCTTCACCCACACCTTCTCTCTCTGCCCTCCCATTCTCGAGCTCCAGCGCCCAAGTCCTCATCCTTTACGCCTCAAGAAAGGACTCGACCATGTTTGGATCTGGAGCGCAAGGCAAGTGGTTGGCCTCCTCCGTCAAGGAGAAGGACATCACCAAGCTTCGGGAGGCCGGGTACCTGGCCAAAGAAATCGCCCACCGGCTTCCGGCCAAGGGGCAGATTGTCCCTACCCTGATGCCCAATGAGAGGGTGGTGTTCATCCCCTACTTCGTCCGCGGGCTAGGATTTCCTCTCCACCATATCGTCCGCGAACTCATGTTCTATTACGAGCTAGATTTCCATGATCTAGCCCCAAACTCTTTCCTCAACATCTCGGCATTTATTGTCGTGTGCGAGGCCTTCCTCCGCATTCCACCTCACTTCGGACTGTGGCTTAAGATCTTCAACGTGAAGCCAAAGGTGGTGGATGACCAACACGCAGAGTGCGGAGGTGCCATGGTGAGCAAGATGCCCAACGTCACATGGACCAAAGGTAGCTTTGTGGAGACCGTCAAAGGGTGGCAGCAACTGTGGTTCTATCTCACAGAGCCCCGTGACGCCACCTGGGCCGCGGCTCCCGAATTCAAGTCTGGAGCCCCAATGCGGCTTACCTCCAGGCTAGAGAAGGGCCTGAATTATTCTTCGTCAGACGAGCTGACAGCGCTGCAAACGCGCATCCAAAGCATGGTGGACAAGAACATCAAGCTCGTTAATGTGATCCAGGTGATGCTAGTTCGCTGGATCCTTCCATGCCAGAGCCGGACTTGCCATTTATGGGAGTTCGATCCAGCCGAGCACCAGACCTTGCAACGGTTCTACGGAACTACGCACGAAGATATCTGGAAGGTGCTCTTCAAGGGCAACGAGACACCACCGGAGATGACCGAGGACCGTGGGCACGCCTTGGCCCATCCCGCCAGTGCGGTAAGTCTTTCATGTTTCTAGGTGTATCCTTTACTTGCTTGTTTAGCGAAGATACCTAAACCTCACCATTTATTTTTCAGGGCTGGACAAAGAGGGCGGAGCGGATTCAGTGTCCGGCTCCGCTGCCCGAGGAACCAGCAATCCCGCTCCTGACGATAATGCTGGTCCCGGCGCCTTAACAGGTGCCGGAGAAGAAGGCCAAGAAGAAGGCCAAGGGGCCGGTGGCCTCACTGCAAGGTGCTTGGACGTGACGTCCAAGACACCGAGACTCACTCCTCCGCCGCCAAGACGCAGCGAGGAGGAGGAAGAAAACAACTCCCCGAGGGGAAGGAAGAAGAGGGCGGCCTCCACAAATGCGGAGGCGGGCGCCCAAGAAAGGGAAGCTCTCCGCACGGATAACTCCGTGTGGGACATCGAAGTAGCCTGTGAGCTGCGCCCGAGATAAGCCTCGGGCCGAATCGTGAGTACTCAAAGACCCTGACACATCCATGTATTCAGCCTCTTTAGTTCATAGTTTTAACGTGTTGAATCATGCACTTGCAGTCCGGCCCGTACCGATCTCGAGCGATACTCATCTTCGGGGAATTCGCTGGACCCGAAGGTGATGGACAACGGGTCCCTTCCGGTGCCCTCCTCTCCCTGGGCCATGGATGCCGAGGTGTTGTCCCGAAGGATCCCAGGCCAGGGGAGACGCAGGAGGCCGCCAGGGCGGCGCTAGAGGGTGAAGTCTCGCCCGCCGAACACATGGGGGAGCGAATCCGCATGGAATCTGACGATGGGGGCCACATTCAATTGGGACCCCAGCCGAATACGATCCCGGAGGCCTATGCGGCTCCGGAACCTGATCAGCAGCCTCCTTCGAAAGGAGGAGGTGCGCCTGTTCTGCCGGTGTCTTTTGTCCAGCCAGAGGCACCAGACACTCTAATGGAAGCGCTGCGAAGTGCTTCCATTGTTGAGGAACACCGTACCCTTATGGGTACAGTGGTTGAGAGGGTTCAGTCCGTGAAGAGCGGACTGACCGAAGCCTGCACAAGCCTTCTAACAGGCTTTGAGGTAAGCAACATAATTATGTAAAAGAAAGTCACAGTATAGACAGTAGCCCCTGAGATACTGTCCAGTTTTCGGAAACAAAAACCGGACAGAGATCAAACAAGTTTCGCAGGAGATTAACCGGATGAGTCAATTGTGAATAAGCAGGCGTAGTTACTGGCTGCGACCTCTCATGCTGCTGAAGTTTCCGGACTGAAGCAGAGTCTGGAGCGGGCTGAGCAAGAGCTCGGCCGCGTGAGAAAGCAGCTAGAAGATAAACAAGGTATGCAATGACCTTTTGTGTATCAGAAAGAATAAATGATTTGTATTGACCATAGTGCCATGATATTTGTAGGAGCGGCGACCGAGGTCGGGGCCCTTGAAAAGGCGCTGGCTGAGGCCGAGGAGAGAGCTGCCCAGGAACAAGCCGCCCGCGAAAAGCACGAGGCCAGGCTCGGTGAGGTCCAGCAAGAGCTCCAGGATGCTGTGAAGAAATGCGAGTCCTTGGAGCGTGATATTGCGGCTCAAGAGACCGAACTTGCCAAGGCTCGCCAAAGCGCACAAGATGCCAGGGTTGAAGCCCAGGGCGCTCTCCAGGAGATTCAAGAGGCCAAGAAGATTGCAGCGGGTAAGGCCTTCGTTATGCAGAGCAAATATGTGAAGAAGAGGTACCTCTTACTAACCCGGATTTGGAGTTCTCCAGGAGCGTTTGTGGATTTGCCGCGCAGTGTTTCTGACGCTACGGAATTCTTCCGAGCCGAAGAGGGGAGCTCAACGGAGAAGCTGTTTTGGTCGCAATACCTTGCACCAGAACATCTGGTGCCCTTTAGCGACCAGCTAAATCAGCTGGTCGAGCTGCATAGGGTGGCCGAAGTAGCCCTGAAGGATTTGATAATCTGGCTGTGGCCTGCAGAAGCTATACCCAGCACCTACTTCAGGCTCGTGAAGCGGCTGGTCAATGCCTGCCCCCGTCTTGACGTTGTCAAGCGATCAGTCTACATCGAGGGTGCGTTGATGGCCTTCGCCCGTGTCAAGGTGTAGTGGGCGAAGATGAACGCCGCCAAGCTCGCAACCGAGGGACCGCCCGAGGGCAAGGAGCACCGCACGACCGAGCTATATTTTACAATGTCCTGGAGGGATCCCGCCTTGTGGTGGAGCAGTGTGCGAAAGATGTGATCTTCGAATGAATACATTCATATTATCTCGCCCTGTATTTATGAAACAAAGTCGATTATGTAATATAATGCTTGTTAAAATTTTACCTCCTGTGCGGCCGTTTTTATGAAATCTGAGGGTTTGCCAGTCGTCGGCTTCAGCCCCCACATAGGTAGTACGGGGGTGTTCGGGATGGAATCTAAACACTCTTGATCCAATTGTTTGGTCCTTTAAGGAGGTGTTTAGCACAACGAACCAGGCAATCGTACTATGTGGCTTTATCACCCTCACTTAGTCATAGGAGTTTGACAAGAAAAATTTAGGCGCATCCCCTAGTATCTGAACTAGGGTGCTGTAAACACCTGATCGGGTAAGAACCGATTCATCGCATAATGCGGAAAAAATCGCTAAAGATTTGAAACCTCCAAAGAGCTGACCGGCTCACGCCGCATTATAATGATCATTTTTAAACTTTCTCTCTTTGAGGTGCTCATCCGGATGAACCAGGACACAATCACAGTAGTTCTCCCTTTACTACCCTAGCCGATATAGCGGAACGTAAGCTAGTAAGCACAGGAGCCGGGCAACCAAACTATTGACCAAAGACATGATTCGGAGCCAATGCATATAATGCTAAATTCGGGGTGCCGAACTATACTGTAAAAAGTGTTCGGACTTTGTTGTCATATTATGGGGTGCAATGAAGCCCCTGGCAGATTAACACGTACCAAAGTGTACGGGTGCGACTTGATAAGATTATCAAAAAGAAAAGAAAAGGGGATAGTAAGCTAGTGCCGCAGAAGTTGGGCCACAAACTGTGTCCGTGATTAATATGTCATAGCGTATTTGTACAAGTAGTGTAATATGCAACAGGCTATTTAATATGCCACAACCGAGGGAGAGCTGCATGCGGGTCCTGAAAACTGGTAGAGTGATCGTTAAAGAGACCACCTAGAGATTCCCTTATACGTTAGTGCTTCTTGCCGTGTTGGTGTATCTATCCTTTCGAAAGGACCGGTGATCAGGCCGTCAGGAAGGGTCTGTGGAAAAGAAACCTGAAAAGGAAAAAAAAGAAAAAGTGAAAGTATGTGCGTCCAGGGGCGATCGAGCCGTATTATGGATCACAATCTAGTTATGTCTCCGTTTATGCCCATGGTATTTTGGGTGCATAGTTATGTACATGCGGTACGAACGCCGCCACTTGGTCGGGACTGGGACGGAGGCCAAATTTCTAGTTGAGCTCTTGACGAGCTGGGCTGTCCTTCTGTAGAGTAGTCCGGACTCGTTTGACGGTGTCCGGGAGCTCTGCCGCTGAATTAAGGTTCTGCTTGAAAAGGACGCTTTGTACTTCTGCTGCTAAAGCAGCGGTGTGCTCCTCGGTATGGAGGGAGCTTTCCGTATTTCCATTGACTATTATGACACCGTGTAGTCCAGGCATCTTGAGCTTGAGATAAGCATAGTGTGGCACCGTGTTGAATCGAGCAAAGGCGGTTCGTCCCAGCAGTGCGTGATAGCCACTTCGGAAGGGGACGATATCGAAGATCAACTCTTCGCTTCGGAAGTTGTCCGGAGATCCGAAGACAACCTCTAGTGCGATTGAGACCGTACAGCGGGCCTCTACACCTGGTATGACTCCTTTAAAGGTAGTCTTTGTGGGCTTGATCCTTGAGGGATTAATGCCCATTTTGCGCACTGTATCCTGATAGAGCAGGTTCAGGCTGCTGCCTCCATCCATGAGAACTCGCGTGAGATGGAATCCATCAATGATTGGGCCGAGGACCAGTGCGGCTGAACCGCCATGACGGATACTGGTCGGATGGTCCGTGTAATCGAAAGTGATCGGACAGGAAGACCATGGGTTGAACTTTGGGGCGCCTGGCTCCATCGTGTAGACATCCCTGAGTGCGTGTTTGTGCTCCCTCTTGGGATATGGGTAGCATATATCATGTTCACTGTTTTAACTTGGGGTGGGGGGGGGGGACTTCTTCTGTCCCCCTGTGTTCGGCGGACGGGACTCCTCGTCATCGTCCTTGCTTTGCGACCCCTTCTCCTTGTTTTCGGCATTTACCTTGCCAACCTGTTTCAAAACCCAACAGTCTCTATTGGTATGATTGGCTGGTTTGTCTGGGGTTCCATGGATCTGGCATGGACGATCGAGTATGCTGTCCAAGCTGGATGGGCCCGGATTGTTTTTTTATATGGCTTCTTCCGCTGGCCGAACTTGGAGCCACTGAATCCCGCATTGACTGCCGTGTCGTCGGTATTGTCACCGTTGCTTCGACGCTTGTGCCTGTTGCGTCGGGGCTTGCCGTTGCTGTTTTTGGTCTCAGAGGTGCCCGGCTTAAACTTGCGGTGTTATTACTCTGGGCTAGCCAACTATCCTCGCCCGCACAAAATCGGGTCATGAATGCCGTGAGGGCTGCCATGGACTTCGGCTTTTCTTGGACGAGGTGACGGGCAAGCCATTCGTCGCAGATGCTATGCTTAAAGGCCGCTTGTCGGTGTCAAAACCGGCGGATCTCAGGTAGGGGTCTCGAACTGTGCGTCTAGGCGGATGGTAACAGGAGACAAGGGACACGATGTTTTTACCCAGGTTTGGGCCCTCTCGATGGAGGTAAAACCTTGCTCCTGCTTGATTAATATTGATGATATGGGTAGTACAAGAGTAGATCTACCACGAGACCAGAGAGGCTAAACCCTAGAAGCTAGCCTATGGTATGATTGTTGTTCGTCCTATGGACTAAAACCCTCCAGTTTATATAGACACCGGAGAGGGTTAGGGTTACAGTAGTCGGTTACAATGGGAGGAGATCTACATATCCGTATCGCCAAGCTTGCCTTCCACGCCAAGGGAAGTCCCATCCGAACACGGGACGAAGTCTTCAATCTTGTATCTTCATAGTCCGTGAGTCCGCCAAAGGTCATAGTCCGCCATCCGGACACCCCTAATCCAGGACTCCTCAAGAGCCCCTGAAACAGGCTTCAATGACGACGAGTCCGGCGCGCAGTTTGTCTTCGGCATTGCAAGGCGGGTTCCTCCTCCGAATACTTCATAGAAGATTTTGAACACAAGGATAGTGTTCGGCTCTGCAAAATAATTTCCCATACCACCGTAGCGAGAACAATATTTACACAAATCTAATCTGATGGCGTATTCCGCAGCATGTCATCACACCGCAGCCAAGCCTTTATTCGAATCGTTTTTACTGTCCCACCTCAGCGCACTTAGCGAGGCGGTTTCCTTGGCACGTCTTGTTGAAGCAGAGATTGTGTCCCCTTATTCCGGGATTCTCATCAATACGGACGTGGGTAACCCAACCGTGGCATTAATTTATGATGCTTGGGAGATAAGCGAGTTTTACCAGGCTGGTGGGGGCACATTGTTTCGTCCGCCCATATAAGGTGATAAGGATCCACCTTTTCCATCTATGCCTTCTTCCTCCTTTGCTTACCCATTTTCGCGCACTCGAGCTCCAGCACCCAAGTCCGCACATCCCACCTCAACCTTCTCCAGCCATGTCCGGAGCAGGAGGCAAGTGGATGATTTCCTCCGTCACGGAGGGACACATCAAGAAGGTGAGGAAGGCTGGATACTTGTCTAATGACATCGCGCGCCGGCTTCCCGACAAGGGGCAGCTTATCCCCACCCCCAGGCCCCATGAGAGGGTGGTGTTTCTCACCCACTTCCTCCATGGACTAGGTTTCCCACTTCACCCATTTGTCCGGGGACTCATGTTCTACTACGGCCTGGATTTCCACGATCCGCCCCAAACTTCATCCTCAATATCTCGGCGTTTATCGTCAGGTAAGCAGGCCTTCCTCTGCATCCAGCCCCACTTCGGTTTATGGTTGAAGACCTTTAGTGTCAAGCCGAAGGTAGTGGGCGACCAACAAGTGGAGTGCGGAGGCGCCATGGTGGGCAAGATGCCCAACGTTACATGGCTCGAGGGCTCCTTTGTGGAGACCATAAAGGGGTGGCAATCGGGGTGGTTCTACATCACCGAGCCGCGTGACCCTGAATGGGCAGCGGCCCCCGAATTCCGATCTGGCTTCCCTACACGGCTCACCTCCGGAAAGAGACGGGCTTGTCGGGGTAATTCGAGGAGCTGTCCTACTCCAAACCTCAAGGCCCAAAACCCTGGTGAGCAAGAAGCTCAAACTCGTCAATGTAGTCCAGGTCATGCTCATCCGCCGGATCCTCCCGTGCCAACAACGAGCTTTCAGCTTGTGGGAGTTTGATCCGGCACAACACCAAACCCTGAGCAGGCTCTTCGACACTACGTACGAAGATGCCTAGAAGGTGCTGTTCAAGGGCGCCAAGGCTCCCGCATTCGCTATCGAGGATCGCGGATTCAGCGCGCAGCATCAAGCCAACGCGGTAAGTTATTTTGCCCTTTACGGGACACTTTTTTTCATAGTTTGACTCTATGCGGGATCTAAACTCCCTTACCTTTGACAGGACTGGCAGAGGACGTCCGGGCAAAATTGACTGTCCGGCTCCCTTGCCAGAAGACCCAGCGGATGCCCGCTTGACGGGGCTGCTGGTTCCGGCACCTTACGTGGTGCCGGAGAAGAAGGCCAAGAAGAAGGCCACGGGAACTCGAAGGAGTTCCCGGCGCCAGGTGGTGTCGGACTCATCGTCCGATGACTCTGAGGCGGACTCCTCCCATGGAGACAAGGAGGAGGAAAGAGAGGCCTCTCCCCCAGCGGGGGGAGAGAAGAAAAGGAAGGCCGCCCCAATTGGGGAGGCCGGAGGGTCCAAGAAGGGAAGGACCCTCCCTCCGGACTACTCCACCAACACCGACGACGGCGAAGAAGAGTGGCCACCCAGGGCCAAGCCCCTGGCGAAATCGTAAGTCTCCGGATACCAGAATGACTCATGGCGTTCCTTTGTTGCACAGTACCTTCTGACGTCAGATATAATCATGCAGTCCGCCCAATGCCGGCCTCGACGCATCGTCGAGCGGTTCCCTGGGTTCATCGGATATGAACAACACTTCACTTCCGATCGCCTCCTCTCCTCGCGCCGCGGATGACGCCGAGGTGGCGTCCCAAAAGGCCAAGCCGGGAGGAGCTGGTCCTGAGGCGCCCGCAAGGCGACCTCCGGACTCAGCGAAAAGGATAAAACCCCTAAGGGCTCTAAGTCCGCCCTAGGCGGACATCGCACCGAACCTTCAACGGTTTCGGCATCCGGCAGACGGCCCCCTACTAAGAAGGGCAAGCCTACGATGCCGGTGACCTCCGTCCAACCGGAGGCACCGGATAATCTGCTGGAGGTGCTTAACGGCGCCTCCATCGACGAGGAGCACCGCACTATTATGAGTGTGGTGATCCAGAAGGTTCAGTCCGCCAAGAGCGGGCTGACCGAAGCTTGTGCCAGCCTCCTAACAGGCTTTGAGGTACGTATTTAAGATATGTAAAAATATTACCGCATAGACAGTAGCCCCTGATGCTCAGTTTGGTGTTCGGAAAGAAAAGCCGAACTGAGGATAAAAAGATATAATGAGGAGTCTAATATAAGTGTGTCAATATGGGAATGCAGGTTGTCTTGCTGACCTCTGCCGACCGATCATGCGGAGGTCAATGTATTGAAGCAGAGCCTCGAGCGGTCCGAGGACGAGCTCGGCCTTTCCCAGAAGCGGCTCGAGGACAAGGAAGGTAAGTAATACCTTATGTAAGTATATAAAAAAGATGTGGTTGCAAAAAAAAAAATGACAGGATCAACGTGGGTATGCAGGGGCCACGAACGAGGTGGCGACCCTGAAGGAAGCACTGTCCTAGGCCGAAAACAATGCGGCCGTGGAGCGCACCGAGCGAGAGAAGCAGGAGGCGGGTGGCGGCGGTGCAGCAAGAGCTCTGTGCTCTCGTGAAAAAACACGAGAGTTTGGAGCGTGACTCGAAGACTCGAGAGTCCGAGCTCGCCTCGCCGCTTGAGAGCGCCAAATCTGCCAAGGCCGAAGCCCAAAAAGCCCTCCAGGGAATTGAGGCGATGAAGAAGATAGCGGCGAGTAAGGCATTCTTTATGCAAAGCAAGCACGCGAAAGTGAATTACTTGTTACTTACCCGAGTCCGAAGCTCTCCAGGAGCATTCGCAGATCTTCCCCGGAGTGTGTCCGACGCAGCCGCATTCTACCGAGCCGAGGAGGGAAGCTCGACGGAGAAGGTGTTCTGGTCTTAGTATGCTGAGGCCGGACACCCGATGCCCTTAAGCGACCAGTTGAAGCAGCTGGTCGAGCTCCATAAGGTGGCCGAACAGGCCATGAAAGGCCTCATAGTTCGGCCGTGGCCTAAGGAAGCCATGCCTGGGAGCTACTTCGGGCTGGTGAGGCGGCTGGTGGACGCCTGTCCATGGGTTGAAGTCATCAAGCGCTCCGTCTGCATCGAAGGTGCCCGTGCTAAGGTGCACTTGGGCAAGATGGACGCTGAGAAGCTTGTGACGGACGGACCACCACCGGGCAAGGAGCATCGCAAGCCCGAGATGTATTATGAGGGCGTCCTGAAGGGTGCCCGCCATATAGCGGATGAGTGCTCCAAAGATGTAATTTTTGAGTAAACTCGCATTTGTAATCCTGTACGCTGAAAACTTGTTTCATATGCGCTAAGCAACACTTTTGAATTTAAAATATTACCTTTTGTGCGGCCGTTTATCAAAATTGAGAAATGACGAAGTCGTAAATACATTTCATGCATGAAAGTCTTTGGGGTGTTCGGGATAAACTTGAGCGCTCTTTTTCCCATTATTGGGTCCTTCGAGGGAGGCGCTCAACACAACGAACAAGGCAATCGGACTATAATGCTTGAACATTCTTACTTAGCCATAGAATTCTATAATTTTAAATTTCATGAAGCCCCTAGTATTCGGAAGACCGAGTTCGGGGCGCTATCCACGCCTAGGCCGGACAAAGCCGACTCCTCGCTCTAAGCGGCATAAGTCTTTAGGGACTCGAAAACCTCTCGAACAATGGCCAGCTCTCGCTCTATCATGACGGTCAGTTTTAGCTTTCTCACTGAGGTGCTCAGCCCGGCTCAACCGGGGCACAATCGTAGTGGTTCTCCCAGTGCTACCTTAGCCGATATAACGGAACGTAAGGTACCAAAACATGGGAGCCGGGCAAACCCAACTATTGACCCAAGACAGATTCGGAGCCGATGCATATAATGCTATAAGTTCGGGATGCCGCACTCATGAGAGTGTTCGGACTTCTCACACCATATTCAAAAGTGCGTAAGCCCTGGTGTATTGGCCGTCTGAAAGTGTCACGGTTGCATAATGTCATAACTGAACATATTTTTATATATAAAAAAGGTAATGCAATAATAGACAAAAGCTATGCATTGTTTATTCGAAAAGTCTGCGGTAAAAGCGAGCGATACAAATAGTGCAATAAGAAAGAGATGTGACTATTTAACATGTCCCCCTCCGTAGGCGAGCTGCGGGATTATATGTGAAACAAGTATCTTGCTCGTTATAGAGACCACTGGACACTCGATGTAGCTTTACGCCTCCACGGCTGTTGCATCGTGTGTTCGGGCGATTATCTTGCCGGACAGGCCTTCCGGAAAGTGGAGTCCTGAAAGTAAGTAAGAAAGAAAAATAGAATGACAAAATCGAGCCCCTTATGCGGTTGAGCCGTATTTTGGGCGTCTTGATGGTTGTGCCCCTCCCCTATGCCCATGGTATTTCCAGAGCGTAGTTATGTCAGCTTGATCTGGTTTCGCAATTTCGCGAGGGCTGGGGTTAGGGCCGCATTTCTATGCGTGCTTTCGGAACGATGCCAGCGGTCTTGTTGTAGGTTACTCCGGGCGCGCTTGACGGTGTCCGGACGTTTAATGACCGGACTGGAGAATTGCCTTGACAGGCTGCTTTGTACTTCCGCCGCGAGGGCCGCCGTATGCTCCTCCGTCCGGATAGAGCGTTCGGTGTTTCCATTGACCGTAATGACTCCTCGAGGGCCTGGCATATTGAGCTTGAGGTATGCGTAGTGCGGCACCGCATTGAACTTTGCAAATGCGGTTCGTCCGGCGATGGTGATAGCCAACTGCGGAACGAGACTATGTCGAAGATTAACTCCTCGCTCGGAAATTATCCGGGATCCAAGACCACCTCAAGTGTAATCGAGCCTATCTGATTGGCCTCTACACCTAGTATGACGCCTTTAAAGGTTGTCTTTGTGGGTTTAATCCTTGAGGGATCTATGCCCATTTTTTGCACTGTATCCTGATAAATCAGGTTCAGGCTGCTGCCGCCGTCCATAAGAACTCTAGTGAGGTGAAATCCGTCAATGATTGGGTCTAAAACCAATGCGGTGAATCTGCCATGGCGGATGCTAGTGGGGTGGTCCCTTCGTCAAAAGTGATCGGGCAGGAGGACCATGGGTTGAACTTTGGGGCGACTGGCTCCAACACATATACGTCCCTGAGTGCACGCTTCTGCTCTCTTTTGGGTATGTGGGTTGCGTATATCATATTCACTGTCCGCACTTGTGGGGGGAAACCCTTATGTCCCCTATTGTTCGGCGGCCAGGGCTCCTCCTCGTCATTGCTATGTAGCCCTTGTCATTCTTTTTGGCGTTTAACTTGCCTACCTGCTTGAACACCCAACTATCCCTGTTGGTGTGGTTGGCTGGTTTTTCGGGGGTGCCGTGTATCTGGCACGAGCGATCGAGTATTCGGTCCAAATTGGACGGGCCCGGAGTATTTCTTTTGAATGGCTTTTTCTGCTGACCGGGTTTAGAGCCTCTGAATCCGGCATTAACTACCGTATCCTCAGCATTATCGCCGTTAATGCGGCGCTTTTGCTTATTGTGACGCGACTTGCCCACGTTGTCCTTGGTACCCGAATTACTAGGGATCTTGGTCATGTTATTACTACGAGCTAGCCAGCTGTCTTCTCCCGTGCAAAAGCGGGTCATGAGTGTCGTGAGGGCTGCCATGGATTTCGACTTTTCCTGTCCTAGGTGCCGGGCAAGCCACTCGTCACGGATGTTATGCTTGAAGGCTGCAAGGGCCTCTGCGTCCGGACAGTCGACTATTTGATTTTTCTTTGTTAGGAACCGTGTCCAGAATTGCGTGGCCGATTCCTCTGGCTGCTGGATTATGTGGCTTAGGTCATCGGCGTCTGGTGGTCGCACATAGGTGCCCTGGAAGTTGTTGAGGAATGCGGCTTCCATGTCCTCCCAACAACCAATTGATTCTGCTGGCAAGTTGTTAAGCCAATGCAAGCTTGAGTGGGAGGTATTTGATGGCGTGTAGATCATCACCGCGGGCCATGTGGATATGAAGGAGATAGTCCTCGATCCATACTGCAGGGTCTGTTGCGCCATTGTATGATGCGATGGTTACGGGTTTGAAACCCTCGGGGATTTGATGATCCATTACTTCATCTGTGAAGCATAGTGGGTGTCTTGGCGCCTCAGATTGGGCTATATCACGGCGTAGCTCAAATGAGCTTTGTCTGCTGTGTTGGCCCGGCGGATTTACCATATCCGGCATGACGGTTATCGTCACATGTCGTAGGCGCCCACGCGATCCATAGATCGATCTTGTTTGCCTTGCCCTGTCCTCCAATATATCTCGCAGGTCTGGCGCATTTCCCCGTGCCTTGGTATTCTTTGAGCGGCGTCGGGGTGCGGCTTGAGTGGAGGGCCGAGAGGCCTCTCTGTCATGGCCACGAGGTGGCCAGTCGGCCGTATCATGCACTGGTGATGTAGGTCTAGGTGCTTCCTCCTCTAATCGAGGTAGAAAACTGCGTTTTGGGTAGCTCTTGGAGGGGCGTTCGAGTTCGTACTCTTGACCGCAAGGACATCGATCCATCATCCGGCTAGCAAGTCTTGGTCAGCTCTAAGCTATTGCTGTTTTTCTTGAGGCTACTCGCCCGTGGCCATGATCCCGCGTTTGAAACGCTCTTGTTCGACGGGATCCTCGGGCCACGACAAATTAAATGCGTCGTCGAGGCTTGCCTCGTCTTGAGGAGGAGGCATGTAATTATCGTCCTCTACCTCTCTGCGCCGCTCTCTCATGAGGGCTGGCTTCTCCATCCTCTGTCTGAATCCTGCTGGATGGGGTTGTCTTGACCTTTGTCCGGTGTTATTGTCTCCGGTGCGGAATCGCCATTTTTGCTGTGTGGCGGGATTTAGAGCGGCACCGCCGACGTCGGGCGCCTAGGCTGTTTCTTGGAGGGTCATCCTCCATTGTTCCGTCGCCGTTCCTTCTTTTGGGGTGTCCACCATGTATATGTCATATGACGAGGTGGCCTTGCGGTGCCTTTGTAGGCGCTGGTTCTTGTTAAATCTCTGCATCGTCGTCCATACCGTCGATGTCTTCGGAGTCGAAGTCGAGCATGTCGGTTAAATCATCGACAGTGGCTACGAAGTTGGTGGTGGGTGGGCTTTGAATTTCTTTGTCGTTCGCATCCCAACCTTGCCGACCATAGTCCGGCCAGGGCTCTCCTGATAAAGAGAGAGACTTTCGTGAATTTAGAATGTCGCCAAAGGGCGAGTGCTGAAAGATGTCCGCGACGGTGAACCCCATGATCGGCGCCCAATCGGATTCGATTGGCAGGGGCGCGGAAGGTTCGGAGTCCGGAGAGGAGTCCGGCACCTTGGAGTCACGAGCTTCACAAAGGACAGGTATGGTGTTCCACTCGATCTCCGTAGAGATTGCAGCCCCCGAGGCGGTGTCCAGCCACCCGTCCTCGATAAGCCTTGATCGGCTCCGAGCTAAGGGTCGGAGCGGACAATCTTGCGGCATCCGGCGGTGTTGTTCGGTGGCAGAGCTAGATCATGCCCATCATAACAGTGCGGCGCGCTTGGCTGTGGCTCGAACCCGTCGAAGATCAAGTCTCCGCGGACGTCGGCCGTGTAGTTCAAACTTCCAAATCTAATCTGATGGCCAGGGGCGTAGCTTTCAATCTGCTCCAGATGGCCACGCGAATTGGCCCGCAGTACAAAACAGCCGAATACGAAGATCTGTCCGGGGAGAAAAGTCTCACCCTGGACCGCGTCGTTGTTGATGATCGAAGGAGCCATCGGGCCTAAAGGTGACGACACAGAGGAACTCTCAATGAAAGCACCAATGTCGGTGTCAAAACCGACGGATCTCGGGTAGGGGTCCCAAACTGTGCGTCTAGGCAGATGGTAACAGGTGACAAGGGACACGATGTTTTTACCCAGGTTCGGGCCCTCTCGATGGAGGTAAAACCCTACTCCTGCTTGATTAATATTGATGATATGGGTAGTACAAGAGTAGATCTACCACGAGATCAAAGAGGCTAAACCCTAGAAGCTAGCCTATGGTATGATTGTCGTTCGTCCTCTGAACTAAAACCCTCCGGGTTTATATAGACACCGGAGAGGGTTAGGGTTACGTAGTCGGTTACAACGGAAGGAGATTTACATATCCGTATCGCCAAGCTTGCCTTCCACGCCAAGGAAAGTCCCATCCGGACACGGGACGAAGTCTTCAATCTTGTATCTTCATAGTCCAGGAGTCCGGCCAAAGGTCATAGTCCGGCCATCCGGACACCCCCTAATCCAGGACTCCCTCACCGCTAGGGCTTCGGCATCCAGACAGTCGACGATATGGTTCTTTTTAGTTATGAGCTTGGTCCAGTATTTCCTGGCTGACTCTCCGGGCTGTTGAACTATGTGACTTAAGTCATCAGCATCTGGAGGTCATACGTATGTACCTTGGAAGTTGTCGCGGAAGGCGTCTTCCAAGTCCTCCCAGCTGCCAATAGAGTTTTCAGGCAGATGGTTTAACCAGTGCCAAGCTGGCCCTTTGAGTTTTAGTGGGAGGTATTTGATGGCGTGAAGGTCATCACCACGGGCCATATGAATATGGAGAAGAAAATCCTCAATCCGTACCGCATGATCTGTTGTTCCATCATATGATTCGATATTCATGGGTTTAAACCCTTTTTGGAATTCGTGCTCCATTACTTCGTCGGTGAAGCAAAGGGGGTGTGCGGCGCCTCTGTATCGGGCCAAGTAGCGACGTAGTTCGGATGTAGTCTGTTTGTGATTTTCGGCCCGAGCGTGGTTATGTTTATCATGTCCGGCCAAATGGCCGTTGTCGCGCATCAGGGCACGCCCCCACGATCCGTAGATCGATCTAGTCTAACCTGTTATGTTCTTTAGTTCCTACCGCAGGTCATATGTATAACTCCGAGCTGTTTTATCTCGGCCTCTACGGTGAGGTAGGACGGGCTGGTGTTCGGCTTGAGGTGCCGCTTTATCCCGGCCCTGTGGTGGTCAGTCAGCCACATTTCGCGCTGATTGTACGGGCTCCAACGCCTCGTCATCGAATTGGGGTAACAATTTGCGTTTTGGGTAACTTTTAGTTGGGCGATCGAGGCCGTGTTCCTCGGCTGCCAGGACATTAGTCCATCTGTCGTTGAGCAGGTCTTGATCAGCTTGAAGCTTCTGCTGCTTCTTTTTCAGGCTCCTCGTAGTGGCGCGCTTAAAGCGCTCCTGCTCGAGAGGTCCTCAGGCACGATGAAATCCTTGTTGCCGAGGCTCACCTCATCCTCAGAGAGTGGAAGATAATTACTGTCCTCCGAGTCTTCGTTTATGGCCTGTTCATCAGGGCTGACTCACCCGTCCTCCCGTTCGTCTTGTTCGGAGGTTGGCTCAACGGGGTATTCATTATCCTCTGCGTCGTCCGGAGTATTGTTTTCTCTTGTGCCGATATCGCTGTCCTTTCCACGCCGTGACTTAGAGAGGCGCCGCTGACGTCGGCGTTTTGGCTGTATCTTAGGAGGTCATCGTACGAAGAAGTGGCCGTCCAGCGCCCGGTAAATGGCGGATTTTGGCCCTGCTCCTCTTCGGCATCGTCGTCCATACCGTCAATGTCTTCGGAGCCGTAATCAAGCGTGTCGGTTAAGTCTTCGACAGTGGCTATGAAGTGGGCGGTGGGTTGGAAGCGAAATTCTCCGTCATCAGCCTCTAGTTCGAACCGGGTATAGTTCGGCTATGAGTCCCCCGCTAAGGAGAGTGTTTTTAATGAATTTAGCACATCGCCTAAAGGTGAGTGCCGGAGGATGTCGTGGAGCTGAATTCATGATTGATGTCCGATCAAACTCGACGTACGCGGACGCACGTAGTTTAGAACCTGTAGCCGGAAAGAGTCCGAGGCTCCGGCGACGCAGATTCCACCGAGGTTGGGTCCGTGTGTGGCTCCAACGCCGCTGAGTGTGCGGCTTCTATGGCGGGGTTGAGCTTCTCGTCCTCGGACGGTGAGATCTGCTCCGGGTCTAGGGCCAGAGCAGTTACAGGCGCATTCTCCTAGGTGTAGTCTGATGACAGATTTAAGTCATGTTCATCATGATGTCAGGGAGCGGCTGCCGTGGGCTTGAATCCATCAAAGATCAAGTCTCCGCGGATATCAGCGATGTAGTTCAAGCTTCCAAATCTGACCTGATGGCCAGGGGCATTGCTGTCGATCTGCTCTAGATGGCCAAGTGAGTTGGCCCGCAGTGCGAAGTCGCCGAATATGAAGATCTGTCTGGGGAGGAAGGCTTCCCCCTGGACAACATTGTTGTAGATGATTGACGGGGCCATCGAACCTCTTGAAGACGACGCAGCGGAACTCTCAATGAAAGCACCAATGTCGGTGTCAAAACCGGCGGATCTCGGGTAGGGGGTCCCGAACTGTGTGTCTAAGGCTGATGGTAATGGGAGACGGGGGACACTATGTTTACCCAGGTTCAGGCCCTCTCTATGGAGGTAATACCCTACTTCCTGCTTGATTGATCTTGATTAATATGAGTATTACAATAGTTGATCTACCTCGAGATTGTAATGGCTAAAACCCTGAAAGTCTAGCCTGTATGACTATGATTATGATTGCCTCTACGGACTAAGCCCTCCGGTTTATATAGACACCGGAGGGGACTAGGGTTGTACAAAGTCGGTTACAGAGAAAGGAATCTTCATATCAGGGCGCCAAGCTTGCCTTCCACGCCAAGGAGAGTCCCATCCGGACACGGGAGAGAGTCTTCGGTCTTGTATCTTCACAGCCCATCAGTCTGGCCTACGTATCATAGTCCGTACGCTCGAGGACCCCTTAATCCAGGACTCCCTCACCTTCCACGAGAACTTCCAAGGTACATACATCCGACCTCCGGATGCCGATGACTTAAGTCACATAGTTCAACAGCCTGGAGAGACAACTAGGAAATTCTGGACTAGGTTCCTAACTAAAAAGAACCAGATCTTCGACTGTCCGGATGCTGAAGCCATAGCGACCTTTAAGCCTAGCATCCACGACGAATGGCTTGCCCGACACCTCGGCCAAGAAAAGTCGAAGTCCATGACAGCCCTCATGGCACTTATGACCCACTTTTGCGCGGGCGAAGATAGTTGGCTAGCCCGTAGCAATAATAATGTAAGCGCACCTGGCACCTCTGAAGCCAGAAATAGCAACGTCAAGCCCCGACGCAACAGGCACAAGCGTCGAAGCAATAGTGACAATACTGATGACACGACGGTCAACACCGAATTCAGTGGCTCCAAGTCCGGCCAGCGGAATAAGCCATTTAAAAGAAACAATCCGGGCTCATCCAGCTTGGACAGCATAATTGATCGTCCATGTCAGATCCACGACACCCCCGATAAACCAGCCAATCATACGAACAGAAGCTGTTGGGTTTATAAACAGGCCGACAAGTTAAATACCGAGAACAAGGAGAAGGGGTCACAAAGTGAGGACGACGACGAGGAGCCCCGTCCGCCGAACACAGGGGGACATAAGAAGTTTCCCCCACCAAGTTAAAACGGTGAGCATGATATATGTTACCCATATCCCCAAAAGGGAGCGCAAATGAGCGCTCAGGGACGTCTACGCGATAGAGCTAGTCGCCCCAAAATTCAACCCATGGTCGTCCTACCCGATCACCTTCGATCGCAGGGACCATCCGAGCAGTATTTGTCATGGCGGTTCAGCCGCACTGGTCCTCGACCCAATCTTTGATGGATTCCACCTCACGCGAGTCCTCATGGTCGGTGGTAGCAGCCTCTACCTGCTTTATCAGGGTACAGTCCGCAAGATGGGCATTGATCCATCAAGGATCAAGCCCACAAAAACTACCTTCAAAGGAGTAATACCAGGTGTAGAGGCCCGCTGCACGGGCTCAATCACATTGGAAGTCGACTTCGGATCCCCGGACAACTTCCGAAGCGAAGACTTGATCTTCGATATCGTCCCTATCCGCAGTTGCTATCACGCACTGCTCGGACAAACTGCATTTGCTTGATTCAATGCAGTGCCACACTATGCTTATCTCAAACTTAAGATGCCCGGACCACGCGGTGTCATAACTGTCAATGGAAACATGGAACGCTCCCTCCGTACCGAGGAGAACACCGCGGCCCTGGCAGCGAAAGTACAGAGCAGCCTTATCAAGCAGAATTTCAATTCACCGGCCAAGCTCCCGGACACTGTGAAACGAGTCCGGACTACTTTGCAGCATGACAGTCCAGCTCGTCAGGAGCTCGACTAGCAATTCGGCCTTCGTCTCAGTCCCGACCAAATGGTGGCGTACGTACCGCACGTACATAACTACGCACTCAAAATACCATGGGCAAAGACGGAGGCATAACTCGATTGTGGTCCATAATACGACTTGACCTCCCCCGGTCACACATACTTTCCCTTTTCTTTTTATCCTTTTTTGGTTTCTATTCCACAGGCCCCTCACGACGGCCTGATCATCGATCCTTTCGAAGGATGGATATACCAAGGCGGCAAGCAGCATAGACGTATGTGGGAATATCTAGGTGGTCTTTTTGACGACCACTCTACCTGTTTTCAGGACCCGCACTCAGCTCCCCCTTGGTCTCGACATGTTAAATAGCCCTGTTGCTTATCGCACTATTTGTACAAATACGCTTTGACGTATTAATGAAATTATAATGGAAACAGTTTGCGGCCCAACTTATGTGGCACTGGCTTACTACTTCATTTTATTTCGCTATTCTTATCGATTGCACCCGTACACTTTGGTACGCTTTCATTCGCCAGGGGCTTCATTGCGCTCCATACTACGGCAACAAAGTCCGAACAGTTTATATAGTATAGTTCGGCACCCCAAATTTAGCATTATATGCATCGGCTCCGAATCATATCTTTGGTCAATAGTTTGGTTGCCCGGCTCATGTGCTTACTACCTTACATTTCGTCCTATCGGCTAGGGTAGTAAAGGGAGAACTACTGCGATTGTGTTTCTGGTTTACCCGGGTAAACACCTCACTAGAGAAAGCCGAAAATTGACTGTCATGATGCGGCGAGAGCTGGTCAGCTATTCGGAGGTTAAAATCTCTTGCGATTTTTCCCGCATTATGCGACGGATGGGCCTCCACCCGATCAGGTGTCTACAACACCCTAGTCCGGATTAACAAATACTAACTAAGGGTTGCCTACATTTCTATTGTCAAACTCCTATGGCTAAGTGAGGGTGATAAAGCCACATAGTCCGATTGCCTCGTTCGTTGCGCTAAACACGTCCTTCAAGGACCAAACTCTTGGATCAAGAGTGTTTTAGGTTTCAACCGAACACCCCGTACTACCTACGTGGGGCTGGAAGCCGACATTTAACGGCCAACTCTAGATTTAATAAAATTGCCGCACAGGAGGCAAAATTTTAAAACAAACAACAAGCATTATATTACATATTGGCTTTGTTTCATAATATAGGACGGGATAACATGAATGTCTTCATTCAAAGATAATGTCTTTTGCACACTGGCCCTCTACAATGCGGGATCCCTTCAGGACATGATCAAAATACCGCTTGGGCGTGCGGTGCTCCTTGCCCGCGGGCGGTCCCTCGGTCGTGAGCTTGACGGCGTCCATCTTCGCCCACTGAACATTGACACGGGTGAAGGCCATCCGCGCACCTTCGATGCAGACCGACCGCTTGATGGCATCAAGCCGAGGGCAGGCATCGACCAGCCGCTTCACGAGCCCGAAGTAGCTGCTGGGTATGGCTTCGGCAGGCCATAGACGGATTATCAAATCCTTCATGGCCAATTCAGCCACCCTATGCGATTCGGTCATTGTTTCAATTTGATCGCTAAAAACACCGGATGCTCTGGCGCAAGGTATTGCGACCAGAATAGCTTCTCCGTTGAGCTCCCCTCTTCAGCTTGGAAGAACTCCGCCGCATCAGCAATGCTGCACGGCAGATCCGCAAACGCTCCTGGAGAACTCCAAATCCGGGCCAGTAAGAGGTACCTTTTCTTCACAAATTTCTCTGCATAATAAAGGCCTTACCTGCCGCGATTTTCCTGGCCTCCTGGATTTCCTGGAGGGCACCCTGGACTTCAACCCAGGCCTCTTGTGCGCTTTGGTGGGCCTTAGCAAGTTTAGACTCTTGGTCCGCATTCTTGTGCTCCAAGGACTCACATTTCTTCACGGCGTCCTGGAGCTCCTGCTAGACCTCCCCGACCCTGGCCTCGTGTTTTTCACGGGCAGCTTGTTCCTTTGCCGCTCTCTTCTGGGCCTCGGCCAGCGCATTCTTGAGGGTATCCACCTTGGTCGCAGCTCCTACGAAATATCATGATACCATGATCAACACAAATAATTCATATCTTTCTAGATCTGAATAGGCCATTGCATACCTTGCTTGTCCTCTAGCTATTTTTTTAGACGGCCGAGCTCTTCCTCAGCCTGCTCCAAACTCTGCTTCAGTTTGGAGACTTTGGCAGAATGGGAGGTCGTAGCTAGCATCGACGCCTGCTTATTCACGTAGACACATATGCTATGTCTCCTGCGAAAATTATTCGATCTCTGTCCGACCTTTCTTTTTTGAACACCGGACAGAGTCTCAGGGGCTACTGTCTATACTATGACATTCTTTTTGCATAAATTACGTCGCATACCTCAAAGCCAGTTAGAAGGCTGGCGCAGGCTTCGGTCAGTCCACTCTTAGCAGACCGAACCCTCTCAACCACCGTACCCATGAGGATACGGTGTTCCTCAACAATGGAAACACTTTGCAGCGCTTCCAGTAGAGTATCCGGTGCCTCTAGATGGAGAGAGTTCACCGGTGGAATAGGTGCACCACTTTCTTTTGAACGAGGCTGCTTGCCTGATTCCGGAGCCGTATGGGCCTCTGGAATAGTATTCAGCTAGGGGCCGAATTGGATATGGCCCCCAACGCCAGTCTCTGGGGGTATTTGCTCCCCCATGTGTCCGGCGGCCGAGGTATCATCCTTCGGTGCCACCTTGACGGCCTCCTGTATCTCTCCCTGGCCTGGGGAGGTCCTTCGGGACAACACCTCGGCGTCGTCCATGGCCTTGGGAGAGGAGGCCGCCGGAAGTGACCCGCTGTCCACCACCTTTGGATCCAGAGAATTCCCCGAACTGAGGATCGCTGGGGGCGGGCGTGGGCCGGACTGCAGCGCATAATTCGACATATTAAAACGACTGAAGTAAAGAAGTTGGATATATGTGTATAAATGCTATTGAGTACTTATGATTCGGCTAGGGGCTTCTCCCTCGGGCGCCACTCTGAGCTGCTATCAGTGTCCAACACGGAGTTGTCCGCGAGGGAGACCCTCCCTTTCTTGGACGCCTCTGCCTCCAGATCCGTGGAGGCCACCCTTTTCTTCCTTCCCCCCTCAGGGGGAGTTGCTTTCCTCCTCCTCCTCCTCATCCTCGGTGGCAGGGGAGGAGTGGGTTTCGGCGTCTTTGGACGTCACGTCCGAAGTGCCTTTACGACGGAGGCCACTTCTGGTCTCCTTGGCCTTCTTCTTGGCCTTCTTCTCCAGCACCTGGTAGGGCGCCGGAACCAGCATCTTCGTCAAAAGTGGGATTGCTTGGTTTTTGGGCAGCAGAGCGGGACACTGGATCCGCTCCACCTTCTTTGTCCAGCCCTGAAAAGACAGATAGGGAAGCTCAGACATCTTCCTTGAATGTACAGGTGAAGGATACACCTTGAAATATGAAAAACTTACCAAACTGGCGGGATGGGTCAGGTTGTACCCATGGTACTCGGCCGTCTGTGGCCACGTCCCATTGGCCTTAAAAAGCACCTTCGATATGCCTTCGTGCATGGAGCCGAAGAACTACTGCAAGGTCTGGTGCTTGGCCGGATCGAACTCCCATAAATTGCAAGTCCGGATTTGGCAAGGAAGGATCCGGCGAAAAAGCATCACCTGGATCACATTGACAAGCTTGATGTTCTTGTCCACCATGCTCTTGATGTGCGTCTGGAGCGCCGACACCTTGTTCGACGATGCCTAGTCGAGGCCCTTTTCTAGCCAGGAGGTAAGCCGCATTGGGGCCCCGGACTTGAATTCAGGAGCCCTGGCCCAGGTGGTGTCGCGGGGCTCTGTGACGTAGAACCATTGTTGCTGCCACCCTTTGACAGTCTCCACAAAGGTGCCTTTGGGCCACGCGACATTGGATAGCTTGCTCACCGTGGCGCCTCCGCACTCTGCGTGTTGACCACCCACCACCTTCGGCTTCACATTAAAGATCTTTAGCCACAATATGAAGTGGGGTGTGATGCGGAGGAAGGCCTCGCATACGACAATGAATGCCAATATGTTGAGGAAGGAGTTTGGGGCCAGATCATGGAAATCTAGCCCGTAGTAGAACATGAGTCCGCGGATGAATGGGTGGAGAGGAAATCCCAACCCGTGGACAAATTGAGGGATGAATACCACCCTCTCATGGGGCTCCGGGGTGGGGACGATCTGCCCTTTGGCTGGAAGTCGGTGGGCGATTTTCTGGGCCAAGTACCCCGTCTCCTGGAGCTTCGTAATGTCCTTCTCCGTGACGGAGGAGGCCATCCACTTGCCCTGCGCTCCAGATCCGGACATGGTCGGTGAGGGAGTCCTGGATTAGGGGGTGTCAGGATGGCCGGACTATGACCTTTGGCCGGACTCCTGGACTATGAAGATACAAGATTGAAGACTTCGTCCCGTGTCCGGATGGGACTTTCCTTGGCGTGGAAGGCAAGCTTGGCAATACGGATATGTAGATCTCCTCCCATTGTAACCGACTGTGTAACCCTAGCCCTCTCCGGTGTCTATATAAACTGGAGGGTTTTAGTCCGTAGGACGAACAACAATCATACCATAGGCTAGCTTCTAGGGTTTAGCCTCTCTGATCTCGTGGTAGATCTACTCTTGTACTACCCATATCATCAATATTAATCAGGCAGGAGTAGGGTTTTACCTCCATCGAGAGGGCCCGAACCTGGGTAAAAACATCGTGTCCCTTGTCTCCTGTTACCATCCGCCTAGACGCACAGTTCGGGACCCCCTACCCGATCCGCCGGTTTTGACACCGACTTGGTGCTTTCATTGAGAGTTCCTCTGTGTCGTCACCTTTAGGCCCGATGGCTCCTCCGATCATCAACAATGATGCGGTCCAGGGTGAGACTTTTCTCCCCGGACAGATATTCGTATTCGGCGGCTTTGCACTACGGGCCAATTCGCTTGGCCATCTGGAGCAGATCAAAAGCTACGCCCCTCGCCATCAGGTCAGATTTGGAAGTTTGAACTACACGGCCGACGGCCGCGGAGACTTGATCTTCGACGGGTTCAAGCCACAGCCAAGCGCACCGCACTGTCACGATGGGCATGATCTAGCTCTGCCGCCGAACAGTGTCATGGAGGCCGCACCAGTGTCCGCTCCGACCCTTAGCTCGGAGCCAACTGCGCCTATCGAGGACGGGTGGCTGGACACCGCCTCGGGGGCTGCAATCTGCACGACGACCGAGCCAAACACCATACCTATCCTTTGCGAAGCTCATGACTCCAAGGTGTCGGACTCCTCTCCGGACTCCGAACCTTCCGCGCCCCTGCCAATCAAATCCGATTGGGCGCCAATCATGGAGTTCACCGCCGCGGACATCTCTCAGCGCTCGCCTTTCGGCGACATTCTGAATTCACTAAAGTCTCTCTCCTTATCAGGAGAACCCTGGCTGGACTATGGTCAGCAAGGTTGGGATGCGGACGACGAATAAATTCAAAGACCACCCACCACCCACTTCGTAGCCACTGTCGATGATTTAAATGACGTGCTCGATTTTGACTCCGAAGACATCGACGGTATGGACGACGATGTAGGAGACAAACAGGAACCAACGCCTATAGGCCACTGGACAACCACCCCATCTCACGATGTATACATGTTGGACACACCTAAAGGAAACGGCGACGTGGAACAAAGGGACGCAACGAGGGATCGTTCCCTCGAAAAGCAATCAAAGCGGCGGCGTAAGCGCCGCTCCAAACCCCACCTCGATAGAGAAAGCAGCCATACAGACCCAACCATAGAGCAGGGCGAACCGGCGGACGACGAACATGCCATCGAGCAACCGTCCAAACAGGGCAACTTGGATAAACAACCCGTCCCCGGCGAAGACAACAGTGCGGACGACCTCACGCCGGACAAGTTGCTGGAGAAAAAGAGCCTCCAAAAAAGGCTCGTTGCCACTGCGCGTAACCTGAAAAACCAGAAGCGGAAGCTCAAAACAGCGGAAGATGGACTCAGAATTAGATGGAGCAAAGTACTCAACACCATGAGACAAATCTGGCGACGATGCCACACAAAGAGCTATCCAAAGCGAAATTTACTGCCGGAATTTGATGATGAGGCTTTAGAGCCTGCGCAATCAAAAAAATAAGGAAGCCACCCGGTCGGACAAACGACCCCATGGCCAACACAGTGCGGCAAAGGACGCCGCATACAAGCCGGCACGCGATCCGCACAAGGATTCACATCAAAAAGATGGCCCAGCCAGATCTATCTATGGGCCAAGAAAGCAAGCTCTAGCAAGCAATGCAACACATCAAATATCCGAACATCACGGTACCCCCAGATATAGGGGCGCCGCACACCCCCTATGTTTCACCGATGAGGTGCTGGATCATGAATTTCCAGCGGGATTCAAGCCCGTAAACATAGAGGCATACAACGGAACAACAGACCCTGGAGTCTGGATTGAGGATTACATCCTCCACATACACATGGCTAGAGGAGATGATCTCCACGCCATAAAATACTTACCCCTCAAACTCAAAGGGCCAGCCCGACATTGGCTCAAAAGCCTTCCCGAAAACACCATTGGAAGTTGGGAAGAGCTCGAGGCTGCTTTTGAGGCAAATTTTCAAGGGACTTATGTCCGACCTCCGAATGCAGATGATCTAAGTCATATAACTCAACAACCCGGAGAGTCAGCCCGGAAACTCTGGAACAGATTTCTTACTAAAAAGAACCAGATAGTCAACTGTCCGGACGCCGAAGCCTTAGCAGCTTTCAGACACAGCATTTGAGATGAATGGCTCGCAGACACCTCGGCCAAGAAAAGCCAAGAACAATGGCCGCACTAACAAGCCTCATGACCCGCTTTTGCGCAGGAGAGGATAGCTGGTTGGCAAGATGCAGTACCAGCGACCCAAGTACATCCGAAGTTAGGGATGGAAATGGGAAACCGCAACGCAGCAAAGACCAGCGCCAGATCAAAGGAAACAGACCAAGGAGCACGACAGTCAACGCCGGATTCAAAAGCTCTCGGCTGAATCTGAAAAAGCCGCCCCTCAAGGATAACAAGGACGAGCTATCTAACCTAAACAAAATCATGGACAAGATATGTCAAATCCACAGCACTCCCGGGAAGCCTGCAAACCATACCCACAGAGACTGTTGGGTCTTCAAGCAATCCGGCAAACTTAACACCGAACACAAGGGGCTCGACACACCAAGCGAGGACGATGACGAACCCCACAAGCAGAGCACTGGAAAACAAACGAACTTCCCACAAGAAGTCAAAACAGTAAATTCACTTCACGTGACAAAAAGGGAGAACAGAGTGGCGCCCATAGAGATCACGCCATACGGCCTATCCTGCAGGAGTCCCGCCACTGGTTGTTAAAACCAATCACCTTCGACCATCAGGATTACTCTAGAAGTATCCGGAACGCAGGATGGACTGCCTTGGTATTAGATCCGATAATTGATGGACCCCACTTTACACAAGTCCTAATGGACGGCGGCATTGATTTAAACCTGCTATATCAGGACACAATCCGCAAAATGGGGATAGACCCAACAACAATTCGCCATAGCGACACTTCCTTTCAAGGGGTAACGCCAGGCCTAGATGCCCATTGTACGGGCTCTCTCCTGCTAGAAGTTATGTTCGGCTCACCCGACAACTTCCGCCGCGAAAAGCTGACCTTCCACATCGCCCCATTTACAAGTAGCTAACAAGCACTACTTTGGGACCAAGCTTTCGCCGCTTTTAACGCAATACCGCATTATGCATCCCTTATACTTAAAATGCCCGGTCCACGAGGCATCACCTAACTAAAGTGAAATATCAAGTGTTCCTCGAGCGCGGAAGACTGTGCGGCTGCCTTACCAGCCACACACTAAACCGGCTTCACTAATCGAAGCACCTAAAACAGGTCGTTCAGACCCCAGACATGGCTAGACGAGTCCGGCGTAAACATACAAGGGCTTACTAGCCGCATACCCCCGTTTAAGGGGCTCCGCGCATGTACAACAAGAGACAATAAAGCTCAATTTTATTCATTTTTTTAACTTATACTTTGTTTATTTAATATAACGTAAATTTTCGCACGACCTTTTTCAACTAAGTTCCTCTCTTTTACAAATGAACACCGCGCTACACCCGTCCAGGATACGGCACAACGGAGACACGGTAGCAGACGCGATGAGGGACCCGTTCCAAGGATTCTTTTCAGATTAAGACCCTGCGTAAACCTTTTTTACTGTCTCTTCTTGATACACATCCCCCGGTTTCTTGCTATAACCGAGGTGGAGGCTGGCGTCTTGGCATTGGATACGTCAGGACTTTGGGCGTACCTGGACACCAGGGGCTTATTACTAAGGGCGTTGTTCAGCCCGTTTTCATAAAGATCGAATACCTTATGGAGTGTTCGGCGTCGCGAGTTTGGCCTTATATGCATCAGCTCCGAATCATGTCTTTGGTCAAATGTTGGGTTTGCCCGGCTCCTATGTTTTGCTGCCTTACTTTCCGCTCTATCAGCTAAGGCGGCACCAGGAGAACTACTGCGATTGTGCCCCGGTTCGGTCGGGCAAGCACCTCAGTAGAGAAAGCCGAAAACTGACTGTCATGATGTAGCGTGAGACTGGTCAACCACTCGATGACTCACCAGAATCTTTAGGATTCCTCCGCATTAACAAAGGGCCGTTTCCCGGTCAGGCACACACGCGCCCCAAATTCGAGCGAGCGCGGTGCCCCTAGGGGCTATATAGTAGCCCCACTGTCAAACTCCTATGGCTAAGTGAAAGTGATAAAGCATTATAGTCCGGTTGCCTAGTTCGCTACGCTATCACCTCCTTTATAGGACCAAGACGTTGGATCAAGTGTGAAAATGCGCCTTCTGCGAGCACCCCCGCATTATATGCGTGGGGGCTGAAGCCGAAGACTGCCATCTTTCAGGTTATATACACATATACATTAAACGGCCGCATAGGAGGTATTTTAATTCTTGTAGGCACAAGTATAAAAAGCTTTTATGTTCCATCGAAACATTATTGTACAATTATACATGTTATTCGAACATGATGTTCTTCGAGCACTGCGTCTCTATTAAACGAGCGCGCTGCAGAACTTCCTGAAAATAGTGCTCGGCAGGTACTCAGCTCCCGTCCGAATCTTGGGATGCAACGTCGGTGGTCTTCATCTCCGCCCAGTATGTCTTGACACGGGCAAGAGCCATCCGTGCACCCTCTATGCATGCTCACCTCTTCATTGCATTGATATGGGGCACCACACCAAGGAACTGCTGCACCAAACCGAAATAACTCTTCGGCTCAGGCCTTTCCGGCCACAGATGACTCGCGACTTCCTTCATGGCGAGTCCGGATAACCTATTCAGCTCCGCCCATTCAGCCAATCGCTCCTATAATGGAAGTGGCCGCTCTGGATTGTGGAACTGCGACCAAAAAAGCTTTTCCACTTCGTGATCCTTTTGGTCTCGGAAGTGTTCGGCCGCGTCCATGCCAATTGCCGCCAAATCCAGATAAGTATCCGCCGCACTCCACAGCTGGTCCAACTGAGCATACTTAGGATCCCCGAACTTCATCCGCAGCATAAAGGGCTTTCCAGCCACGATATCTCCGGCCTGACGTAGCTCCTGCTTCATGGCTCTCTTTGCAGAGCGAGCATCCTTGGCCTCGGTAGTGGCCTTCTCCACGTCCTTTGTTCCGCCCGATCTTCTTTTTCAAGAAGCTTGCAGCGGTCGGCAGCATCCTTCAACTTCACAGCCATCTTGGCCATTTCCTTCCTGCTTGGCGGTGAGCGGCCTGTTCGGCTTTCAGCTCTTGACGCCTTCAAGGCTGCCGCATCACTTTTTCCGGCCTGCTCCTTGGCTCGGCGAAGTTCCGCCCGAAGGTTCTCCATGGCAGCGGCACCATCTGCATCAAGCATACATGTTGTAAGGCAAGGGCATCAAGCCCCCTTACCAGGTGTTCGCGGAGAAAATTTCATACCTTGCGACTCGTCCAGCCGCTTGTTGACAAGCGCGATGTCGGCATCCGCCACGTCAAGGTGCCGCTTTAGCTCGGCAAATTCATCAGTCCGGCTAGCCACCGGACACTTCGCCACCTACATAGGAAGAGCGACAAGTTATACCTGGGATTATGATCCTCGGCGCGCTGTCATTTTTTGATGACGCACCGAGTCTCAGGGGCTACTATCTATATAGGGCGCATCTTATATATGCGAAACTGTCAAAAGGTACATCATTTCACGTACCTCAAAACCTGTCAGTAAACTCCTGACGGCCTCGTACAACCCACTCTCCGCGGATGAAGTCCTTTCAATCACCGTGCCCATCAATGCACGATGTTCTTCTGAGATAGACGCTCGCCCGAGCAGATCCTTCAGCTCCTCCGACCGTGCACTGGACGGTGCCGGACTCGTCCGATGGCCTTTTTCGAATGCCGGACACGGAGGGCTTTGGGGAGCCATACGGCTGCTTTCCGGCCCTGCCGGATTCGGAGAAACCCTCCGTGACGACACCTCAGGGTCGCCCGCCTTGCAAGGCGGTACGGCAGGGGGAGGCATTCCGCTCTCCATCATCTCCGGACGAAGATCCCCTGAAGATGAGCTCTACTGGGAAGGGATGAGATCCGAACTACAAGGTAAAAATTCAGTTATCTTTCTCAGAAATAGAATAGGGATGTCTCTTATTTTTTTTAAACTCCCCTCTCTACTTACGGCTCGCTGGAGGGCTAATCCCCTTGAGGGCACAGTGCGGCCGAGGCACTTCCCGGCGCAGGACCCTCTGACGAAGATCTCTTCCCCCGCTTTGAGACCATGGTCTCCGAGTATTCAGAGGCAGTCCTCTTCTTTCACTGGATGGAGGGATTCTCGATCTCTCCTTTCCGGATAGCCTCCTTCGAGGAGACGATAGCTTCCTTGTTCCCCCCTTCGCCTTCTTCCAAAGGCGCAACCTCCAGCATCCTGGTTAACACAGGATCCGGCGTGGTCTCGGGGAGGGGGGCCGGACACCTGATCAACTTTTCTTTCGCTATCCACTCCTGTTTAAAGGGACAACTCTTTTAAGGGAAATTTTATGACGAATATATAGATAGCATGTCCGGGTACAGGGCTACTTACTTGAGTATCCGGGCAATTGCAGCTTAGACCTGCGTCCTCGGTCAAGTCCGGACACACTGCTTGTGATCCGAAGAACAATTTATACATCTCCATGGGCGTCACGCCCGCAAAGTGTTGGAGAGCTCGTGGTCCCTCCGGATTAAACTCCCACAGGCGGAGGGGGCGGCGTTTGCAGGGCAAAGTGCGGCGAATCAACATGACAAGCGCCACTATGGCCAGATTGATGTCTCTTTCCAGGAGATCTTGAATGCGGCCCTGCAACAAGGGCACGTCTTTGGATGGCCCCCAGTCAAGCCCTTTATTGACCCATGACGTCAGCCATGGGGGAGGACCCAGCGAAGATGGGAGGCGCCACCCACTTGGTGCCCCCGAGCTGTGATATAAAACCACTCTCGTTGCCATAGGCTGAACTCCTCTTGAAAAGAGCCCTCGGGCCATGGAGCGTCAGCATTCTTGCTGATAACAGCCCCTCTGCACTCCGCTTGCTGCCCCTTGATCATCTTCGGCTCTACTTTGAAGGTTTTGAGCCACAATCCGAAGTGAGGGGTAATGCGGAGGAAGGCTTCGCACACGACGATGAACGATGAGATGTGGAGGATGGACTCCGGATCCAAGTCATGAAATTCTAACCCATAATAAAACATGAGCCCCCTCACGAAGGGGTCCATCGGGAAGCCTAACCCCCGAAGGAAGTGAGACGCGAACACCACGCTCTCACTGGGCTTGGGAGTGGGAATAACCTGCCCTTGAGCAGGAAGCCTATGCGAAATTTCGCCGGTTAAATACCTGGCATCTCTCAGCTTTAGCGCGTCTTCTTCCGTAATGGAGGAAGGGATCCACCGGCCTTGAAGGTCGGAGCCGGACATCATCGAAGGTCCGAAGCGCCTGAATCTGGAGCCTTGGGTGTTGGAACTCGAGGCGAGGGGCGGATTCGATTGAGATTGAAAGAAAGGAGTAGAGCCTTGGTCTCTTTATAAAGAGGTTGAATACCAAGAGCCCTCCCCCGTGACCGTTTGGGACTCGCCTTCGATAGAGGAGACGTGTCAATGGGCACGATTGGGTTACCCATGCCCGTATTGATGAGAATCCCGGAATAAGGGGACACGATCTCTGCTTTGACAAGACATGCCAAGGAAACCGCCTCGCTAAACGCGCTGAGGTGCGACAGTAAAAGCGATTTGGATAAAGGCTTGGCCGTGGTGTGATGACACGTTGCGGAATACGTCAGGAGATTGGATTTGTGCAAATGCTATTCTCTCTACGGTGGTATGTGGAAATTATTTTGCAGAGCCGGACACTATCCTTGTGTTCAAAATCTTCTATGAAGTATTCGGAGGAGGAACCCGCCTTGCAATGCCAAAGACAATCTGCACGCCGGACTCGTCGTCATTGAAGCCTGTTTCAGGGGCTACTGAGGGAGTCCTGGATTAGGGGGTGTCCGGATGGCCGGACTATGACCTTTGGCCGGACTCCTGGACTATGAAGATACAAGATTGAAGACTTCGTCCCGTGTTCGGATGGGACTTCCCTTGGCGTGGAAGGCAAGCTTGGAAATATGGATATGTAGATCTCCTCCCATTGTAACCGACTCTGTGTAACCCTAGCCCTCTCCGGTGTCTATATAAACCGGAGGGTTTTAGTCCATAGGACGAACAACAATCATACCATAGGCTAGCTTCTAGGGTTTAGCCTCTTTGATCTCGTGGTAGATCTACTCTTGTACTACCCATATCATCAATATTAATCAAACAGGAGTAGGGTTTTACCTCCATCGAGAGGGCCCGAACCTGGGTAAAAACATCGTGTCCCTTGTCTCCTGTTACCATCCGCCTAGACGCACAGTTCGGGACCCCCTACCCGAGTTTGACACCGACAGTCGGAGTGCTTTTTTTTGAGGCGGGGGGGGGGGGGGGGTGGAAGCTTGGGCGCGAGAGCTCGAGAATGGGTGGGCACAGAGAAAGAAGGCGTGGGTGAAAGGGTGAATCCTTATCCCTTTATAAAGGCAGCGAATATCAAGCGCCTCCCAATTCATGTTAGAACTCGCCTATTCCCCAAGGGTCGTGCTGACGGTGCGCTTGGATTACCCACGCCCGTATTGATGAGAATCCCGCAATAAGGGGACACGATCTCTGCTTTGACAAGGCGTGCCAATGAGAATCGCATCTCGAAAACATGGAGCGGGAGGCTAAAAACGGTTCGAAATAATGACCGGGCAGGGACGTAATGTCTCGCTACAAAAGTTGTCAGTAGATGGGACTCATAATATATTATATTCTCTGCGGTTGTGTGTGGTACTTGTTTTGCAAAGCCGGACACGTTTTCTGTGTTCGAGGGCTGCTTTGGAGTATTCGGAGGGGGAACCCACCTTGCAATGCTGAAGACAATCAGCGCGCTGGACACATCGTCGTTGAAGCCTGGTTCAGGGGCTACTGAGGGATTCCTGTATTTAGGGGTCCTCGGGCGTCCGGGCTGTGTGACATGGGCCGGACTGATGGGCCATGAAGATAAAAGACAGAAGACTTCCTCCCGTGTCTAGATAGACTCTCCTTTGCATGGGTGGCAAGCTTGGCGTTCGGATATGAAGATTCCTTCCTCTGTAAACCGACTATGTAAAACCCTAGGCCCCTCCGGTGTCTATATAAACCAGAGGGTTTAGTCCGTAGAGGCAATCACAATCATACAGGCTAGACATCTAGGGTTTAGCCATTACGATCTCGTGGTAGATCAACTCTTGTAATCCTCATATTCATCAAGATCAATCAAGCAGGAAGTAGGGTATTACCTCCATCAAGAGGGCCCGAACCTAGGTAAACATCGTGTCCCCCATCTCCTGTTACCATCGACCTTAGACGCACAGTTCGGGACGCCCTACCCGAGATCCGCCGGTTTTGACACCGACACCCGCCCTCCCCTCGACCTCACACCACCGCTGTGCTTGGCAGCGCCCCCAGGCCATCCCTTTAATCCCGGGCGACCTCCAGACCGGGCGTCAGCAGCTCTAGGCCCCACACGCCCATAAGATAAACACCGAGGCGCTGCTTCCCCGTCGTAATAGGCGGGCTAGCGCCTGTTACGTCGGGGAATGATTTCGTTTATTGGGAATCAACTGACCAGAATTGAAATCAGGGGGGCCGACGGACCTCTAGCTAAGGTGAAATAGTGTATGAGGAGAAAACTTGTGCATCGTGAGTTACTAGGAACATCTACTATCAAGAATAAGCGGTCAACTAGTGTCTTCGGTGGGATGAATACCGTGCAAGCAGACACATATGATTTGCACGAATAAGGGAAGAGGAGTAACATTTTCGGTCGCCGGCGTGGTCTCCTCCACATGTCGCAGCGATCTTCTTTTTGCGGGGAACCGATGTTTCGGAGGAGGGTGCAGGCTTGGACGAACCCATGGCCAAATTGTCGACTGTGTTGCCGTGGCCGTGTATCGGCGGAGGGGAAGCTGATCCGAGGCGGCGAAGGACGGTGTAGCAGGAACAACTTCGGTGCGGTGGACGGTGGCGAAGTTGGAGCGGCAACGGTGAGGCGTAGGACGGCGTGGTTGTACTGGCTCGGGTACGGACGGCTCGGCCTCGGCTTCAACTACTAGACGTGGAGGGCGTTGCGGTTGAGGTTGCGGTGGGACGGCGGCGTTGGGGTATCGGCTCGGCGTGATGGAGGAGGGCAGCGGTTGATGGGTGTGATGGGGTGGCGGACGGAGGGCGCCTGAGGTTTCAGTGGTGGTGGAGAGGTAGTTTTGGCGCCCACGGAGTACGAATGGGGAATCGGACGGGGGGGGGGGGGTGGGCGGGGGAGCTAAGGGAGATCCATGTTTCGGTCTGGGACGCGCTTGTTTTTGGCTTTTATGAACATATGGGACGCACTTGTTTGAAATTTGGGTAAGTACAAACTTTACCCCCCTATTAAATTTCGGACCTACTATGGGTCGGGGGTAGGATTGTAATCCCAGGTGTCCCCAATAGTGGGCAAAAGCGATTTCGTCCGCGTGCGTGTGAGCTTAGGCGGCCATTGTGTATGAATGTTTTTCGGAGGCGGTTGCGTGGCGTCTAGATGAAGCTACAAACCTACTGTCGGATGTTGGGTTCCGGCAGACCCTTAAGGTTCGAACTCTGGGGTGCGCACGAAGATCTCTCCTTTACCTATCTACGTCTGATCGTCTCGCGAGAATCTAGCTAAACGATGCACAACACGAGGGACACAAGATTTATACTGGTTCGGGCCACCGTTGTGGTGTAATACCCTACTCCAGTGTGTGGTGTGGTGGATTGCCTCTGGGGCTGATGATGAACAGTACAAAGGATGAACAGCCTCGCGAGAGGTGTTCTTGAGCTGGTGCGATGAATTGCTTGGGTGAGTTCGATCGCCTCTCTATCTAAGGAGCTCTCGACCGGGCGTCCCTTCTCTACTGTGGTGGCTAGTCCTATTTATAGAGGCCCTGGGCCTCTTCCCAAATACTGAGCGGGAAGGGCGCCAACAATGGCCATTTTGAAGGGGAACATCTAGTACATGTTATCCTGACTAAAGTTGGTCTTCGGCTGCCAAAAGTGCTGGCGATGACGCCGTCTTGGGCTCCATGATGACCTCCATCCTGCCGCTCTGCTGGTCTTGGTCTCGTTGCATTGAAATGGCAACCTTTGCCTGATGCCTCGGTACTCCATGCTTGTGCTTGCCCCCTTTGCACCAAAGAGGAAACAAGGACACTGCACAGGCCGGCGCCCGCCTGGTCTCGATCATCATGGCTTACGTCACGAGCACCTCGCGAGGTACCCCGCCTTGATCTCGCCGCCTCCTCGCGAGCCTGCCTGGCGAGGCCGTTCCTGAGGGAGTCGTATGTCGTCCGCCCAGCGAGGCTTGGCCCCTCGCGAGGGTCTTGAGTCTTGCGCTGATGAAGATGGGCCGTACTGGGTCACCACTTGAGCCACGCCGCAGGCTGCAGGCAGGCAAGTCTGGGGACCCCCGTTCCCAGAATGCCAACATTAGCCCCCGGGCCCAAGGCGCGCTCGGACTTGGCTTAGCGGAGAAGCGAAGGGGCAAGTGCGGAGCGCCGCGGGCCCCATCAGCCTGCGGCCTTGGGCGCCGCGTGGCGGTTGATTGGACGTGGGCGTCTCCGTTTCCCCATGCTGCCTCGGCAACTGCTCGACTTGACTAGTCCCTGCATGCAGAAATGAGTCATGATTACCTGTGATCGCGGAGGCCGACGGTTGGCTTCCTCCGGCTATAAAGGCGGGAGAACGCAAGCGTCCGTTGTACATCTTCCTCCTTGCTTCCTTGTTTCTCCCCATCCCAGCTACTCGCCATCTCTTATGGTGCCACCGAAGAGGTTCTCGGCCGCGGAGAAGGGAAAGGCTCGTCGGGAAGGGCCTGACTCTCCCCCGCCAAAGCGCGGCCAGGGTCGTCCCCGCAAGCATCCTGCGTCTCCTGCAGTGGCTCCCCGCGGTCGCAGCTGCGGTCTCCCGCACGGCGATTGGCGCCTAGTGGGTGAAGGAAGGCGCGCAGTGGCTGCGCAGCCTCCCAGGCCGTGCTTCCACTCGGCGGAGGTGCTGCCAGAGTTCGTCGTGTGGTCAGTGGACCCAACCGGCAGCTGGCTCCAGCTTCCCCGCTTCTTTGTAGGTGAACTTCCGGCCGGCGCTCCCGGCGGCCTCTGGCTCCAAGCGGACGGTTGTTGCAGCACGGCCTCCTGGGCTTCGCTGGAGGTCTCCATCGTCGGGAATGTGGCCCTGACCCGCGGCTGGCAAATGTTTGCCCGTGCGCGCGTCCTGAGCCGGCGGTGCACCCTGCATTTTAAGTTCGATGGCGACGCCACCGTCCGTGCCCCATGAGCAAGTAGCGTCTATTTTGTTTTCCTCCCTTTCTTGCGCAAAGAAAGAGTAGTGTAGGGCCCTGCAGGGGCGTGCTGGACTGTTGCCGTTAACTATTAGGCTATTTTCGTTATAAATGTGCTGTGTTTTGGTGCCACGTGCTCGCGTATAGGGGTTACTTAACTCGGGGGGACTTGTCGCAGTCTTCGCTTCTCGAGGCTGAGGCCTCGTCACATGCTTTGTGGTCTGCAAGAATCAGTCAGGAGAGGTAACTTCCGGTCTCGGTCATGAGGGCAACCGACTCAGGTCCTGTGTTCCTGTCGCGATGCCCATGGGGCACGGACCGGGAGGGGTGCTCCCTTAGTGGACTTGGATAGGAAAGCCTCACACGACTGGGTCAGAAAACGCTCGCGAGGGCACCCGCGTAGCCCCCTCGCGAGACTTGTGAGAGAAAACAAGTCAAATAGGTGAGAAGGACAAAGAGTCACGGGTCAGGGGTGGCAACAACGCTAAAAGCAACTCCAATAAACTCCAAATAGGGACGAACAAGCCAACTGCAGAAAGCAAATGAAAAAGTCGCGTCCGGCACCTAATCTAGTCTTCGACGTCTTCTCACCAGCGCGGAGCTAAGTGCTGCCACTGGGCGTGGGCGGGAGCCCCCGAGGCCCAAGGGCGGCTCCCCGGAGACTCCGGGGCGTGTACAGCCCCTACTCAATATTACGTGAGAGTGTCACGGGCGGCGAGCTTCACAGGCATTGGCCTTCTTCACAGGCTCTGGGCCTTTCTCGGGGCGATGAGCTTCATAGGCATTGGCCTTCTTCACAGGCTCCGGCCTTTCTCGGGGCGATGAGCTTCACAGGCGTTGGCCTTCTTCACAGGCTCCAAGCCTTTCTCGGGGCGATGAGCTTCACAGGCATTGGCCTTCTTCATAGGCACCGGGCCTTTCTCGGTTCGTCTAGCTTCACAGGCGCCGGGCCTTCCTTACAGGCGGTGGGCCTTTCTTCAAGGGTAGAAATTCCGGAGGTGCTGGATGTTCCACGCGTTCGGGATAGGCACCCCCTCCTGAGTCACCAAGCATGCAGCGCCCCAGCCTCGAGGGTCCCGGGGCGGATGCTCTGACATTAATACCGCCCACGCTGTTGGTATCTCGCGGCCCGAAGCGCAGCCTCCCAGCGGTGTTCCTCACCCAGCACGAGGTCCACCCCCCGCATGGTGTCCTGCTGTGCTTCATCGAAAGCCAGGACCCACGCGGAGCGATGCCTGACCTCGTGAGGAAGGACCGCCTCAGACCATAGACGAGGAAGAATGGGGTTTCGCCGGTCGACTTGGTAGCGGTAGTGCGGATGGACCATAGCAAGGACTGAAGCTCGTCGTGCCAGCCCCTGCCGCAGGCCTCCAGCTTCTTCTTGAAGGTCCGGGTTTTGAGGCCTTTCAGGACCTCCGCGTTGGCGCGTTCAGCTTGGACGTTGCTCCGAGGGTGTGCCACCGAGGCGTAGTGTCACATCCCTAGTTCTATTATTGCCTAGTGCTAGCATATGGTGTTGCATCATGTTTAAATTTCAGTTAAACCTGAAATGGGGATTGTCTAAACCCTAGCATTAAAGGAATTCACTAGGTTCAACCAAAATATTTCCAGTAATTCCTAATGGCTTACAAAAATGTTCATCATTCTTGGAAAATGCTGGAAACAGTAACAAGAGGTGATGCACATTTTTCCATGACATATTTAAGCTCTGGATTAAATCATACTCTATTTGCATTTGGGCATTTAAATGCTATTAAATATTTTAAATGCTCAAATAATCATAAACTAAAATCTTTGCTGTTGGTTATATTCCAACAAGTGGCATTGTGCAGTTTCATGATCTTTGGATCTGTTTAAGTATTTTTAATTAAGCCCTAAAGATTACAGAATAAATAGAAAACTGTAACAGAATTAGAAAGAGAGAGAAAGGACTCACTTGGGCCACCTACCTGGCTTACCTGCAGCCCACCTGGCCTGGCATTGCTGGCCCAACCCACCAGGCCCTCCACCGTCTTCAACCTCTGCCCGATTAGGCGGGGAGGCGTGTGGCCGCAGGCGCGCCACGCGCTCCGCGCCACCTCCCTGCTTGGCGACGAGCCACAGGACGTGGATGATTTTCCCCGTGTCGTCACAATCCCGCTGACCCCCTCTCACTCTCTCTCGAGCTCGTCCCCCTCCTCTGCTCTCTCTCCCTCTCGCCACCGAACGCCACCGTTCACCGAACCCAAGGCCACCGACCACCCCTCGCCCTGCCGCTGAGCCTAGAAGCTCCGCCGTGTCTACCTTGCCCTCTCCATAGAGATACGCGACGCCCGGAGACCCTGCTTTGTCGCCACCGTCGTTGTCTTCACCGACGGGCACCGAAGATCGCCGTCTCCGATTCGGCGCATCCAGAGCTTCCCCGACCTCGCCGTTGTCGCTGCCAGACTTGCTGTGACCTTCCGTGCAGAACCCCTCCCTTCCCCCTCGCATTTGCGAGCTCTAGCCCTTAGCTCCGTCGCGGCCGAACTCCGTCCGCCGTTGACCTTGTCGCCGTCGCGGCCACAGCTGATGCCGCTTGCGTCTGAGCCCGCCAACGCTCTCAGAGCGTCTCTAGGAGCTCAAAGCACCCAACTGCTGCTCCTCCCATGCTCTGGGGCGTGGATTCGGCCGAGCCCGAACTCCGGCCGCCGCCAAGGTCGACGCCGTGCTCAACTTCGTCCACCTCGAGGCCTCCCGTTCCGAACTTTGGATGCGGACGAGCAAGAGCTCCTCCCTAGTGCCCCCAGCGCGCCAAACCACCGCCCGTAGCGCAATCCCGAGCCGCACCGCCGTCATTTTGGTCGCCGCTGGCCGAACTCCGGCGAAGCCGACGTGGCCGCGTAATTAGCGCTAACCACTGCCAGCTAGATCACCCATAGACGCTGACATATGCGCCCCAGTGCCCACTAATTTGGTAATTAGACTAATCCACTGGGCCCACACGTCAGGTTGACTTTGCTGACGTGGTCATTGACCGGACCCACCTGTCATTGACCACAGGCAGCATCATGTCACCGACCAGTGGTCCCCATCGGTCGCTTTGACTGGACGGCGCTCGTTGACCTGCCGAGGTCAAGATGATGCAATGTCGACGCGAAGAATGTGTTTTTCTCGATTTATTCTTACTCAGGAAATTCCAGAAAATGATCTAAACTTCTAAAAATCATAGAAATTAATCTATAGCTCAGAATGAAATAAATTATATATGAAAAATGATTAGAAAAATCCAATCTATCCATCTGTACAATTTGCATGCATGTTTGAATAACCTAACGTTGCTTTATATGGCAATTTGCATAATTGGCATTTAAATAAGCACATATGGAGTTTGAATTTGAACCTAGGGTTCAAACCAACTTCATTTAACATGTTGCTAGTTGCATTAGCTCAAACCACAACATATTGCCATGTCATGATCATGCATCATATTGTGCATTGCATTGATGGTGCTTCATACGTATTCTTTGGTGTTTGTCCCTCTCGAGACGACGCATCGACGATGAGTTCGACGACACCGATGAAGAACTATATTATCTTCGAAGTGCCGGGCAAGCAAAACCCCTTGTTCATTCTGATACAATCCCACTCTCTCGCTCCTGCTCTCTCTTATTGCATTAGGACAACAACGATTCATCTGTTACTTGCTGCGGTAGCTGAGCCCCTTTATCCTCTGCATGACCTGTCATTCCACAGTAAATAGATGAAACCCACTAGCATGAGTAGGAGTTGTTTGAGCCCTGATGTGCCTACTCATTCATGCTTGTTTGTCGTGCCTGCTATTGCATAGAGTTTAGCCAGGTCTGATTCATCCGGGATGAATCGGAGGTGTGTGAACATGTCCTACTGTTGAGAGCTAAGTGTGTGAATACGATTTGGTAAAGGTAGCGGTGAGAGGCCATGTAGGAGTACATGGTGGGTTGTCTCATTGGAACCGTCCTCAGGAACTGAGTTCTGTGTTTGTGATCCATGAACAGTTACTACCACACATTGGGCTCCGGGCGCTCCAAGCTCTCTCGACTTATTAATCAACTTGATCTCTGTCCAGGAGTTGCAACTAGTTTCTGGTGTTTGTAGGATATGTGTTGGAGGCCGTGCGTAGCGCTGACCCTAGGGGTGGGCTATGATGCGGTAGATACACCGTGGCCCGGTGTACCGAGCGCCCGTTTGGTGTCTCGGGAACCCTGCACACATCGTTTGGGGTCGTGAGCGACACCCCGGCCGGATCTCCTTGCGGATGGAACCCGAATAGGCGATAAACCTGGACTAGAGACTTGTGTGGTTAGCCAGGTCGTGACCGACTCCTCGCCAAAGCTTCCGCTTGAAGGTTGCCGAGATACACGACGTGTACATGGTGGTAAGTGGCGAGAGCGTGTGTGAAGAAGTACACCCTGCAGGGTTAACATCAACTATTCGAATAGCCGTGTCCATGATAAAGGACTTCGGGTTGCCTATATCAGTTCATAGATAAGTGAAAGTGGATACTCTAAAATGCGCAAGATAAGCGTGAGTGCTATGGATGGCGTTCTCGTGAGGGAGACGGAGGCGGATCCATAGTGGTGTATTGATATGATGAATATGTGGACTGCGTAGCGCCACCTCAAAAGAGTTACTTGCAAATGTAGTTTAGGATAGCCATCGAGTGAAAGCTGGCTTGCTGCAGCTTAAACTCCACCACCCCTTTGTTGATAATGATGCATATGTAGCTAGTTACGATGTAAGTCTTGCTGGGTACATTTGTACTCACGTTGCCTATTTTATGTTTTTGCGAGAGACGTCGGTCTCGCTAGTAGTTCCGTGTGGTCTTCGACGTTTAGCTTGTTACCTCAGCTACGATCTTGTGCCCTTGGCAGGATCTGGTAGATAGTTAGGCTTCCAAGCCTTTTTCATTTGTAGATGTCTGTACTCAGACATGTTAAGCTTCCGCATGTGCTTTGATTTGTATGCTCTTAATGTTGGGTCATGAGACCCATGTTTGTAATATCTCGCTCCTCGGAGCCTATTGAATAAATACTTGAGTCGTAGAGTTATGTTGTGATGCCATGTTGTATTTACATATATCGAGCATATTGTGTGTATGTTTGAAATGCTTTGTATGTGTGGGATCCGACAATCTAGTTGTTTATCCTTGGCAGCCTCTCTTATGGGGAAATGTAGTCTAGTGCTTCCTTGAGCCATAGTAGTCCGCTACAGCCCGGTTCACCAGAGTCCTGCTAGCCCGGCACTACTGCTCAGGATGCTTGACTGGCCGGCATTTGTTTCACTTCGTTCCTGTGTCTGTCCCTTCGGGGAAATGAGTCCTGCCTAGCCTGCTACAGCCCGGGTTCTCTGAGTCCTGTTAGCCCAGTGCTACAGCCCGGATTCACACGCTGCTGACTGACATGCTCGAAGTTGATTCATGTATGCCTGTCCCCATGGGTTAGTGCCGCTTTGGGTTCATGACTAGTCATGTCGGCCCAGGTTCTCTGTCATATGGATGCTAGCGACACTATCATATCGTGAGCGGAAAGGCATAAGCGGTCCCGGGCCATGGTAAGGCGACACCCGTGGGAATACCATGCATGAGGCCGCAAAGTGATATGAGGTGTTACCGGCTAGATCGATGTGACTTGGAATCTGGGTCCTGACAGCTTTGGTATCAGAGCTTGACTGCCTGTAGGATTACCAAGCCAAACTGGTCGAAGTTGAGTCTAGAAATGCTTTAGTTATATAGGGGAATTGATTGTGGAAGGGAACGTAAGGCTCTTTTACTCCTTCACCTTATGCCCTTCTGATCTGAGTCAACCTCTTCGTTTCTACGGGGATTAAGAACTAGGCCTTCTCATCTATCTATCAGGATGACGTGTTACTAATCCATAGACTTATAGAATTGATAGTTTCAAATCTCAGTTCAGTTTTTTACTACTTCCGTATGTCATAGCTGGTCTCAGAACCTTGATATTGTGATGCTGAGTGGTCATGCCACTATTTTGTAGGATGTCTCAAATCATTTTAAGCATTTACAGCCGTTATGCTGTCCGAATCATCCCAGGTTTGTAAATAGTCTGATGCATTTGCAAATCCTTTCTTTCCGTTCCCGATGTCCTTTATGGTCAAAATAAGCACACTAATCGGTGCGTTGAGGCAATTCATTGCCTCGACATATATGTTGGAGCTAGTATTATGACCCTAGGCGTCTTAGAGAACCACTCGTAATCTAGCAATGCTTTGTATCCCCAGTGTGATGATTCTGGCCACCATTCTCGAAAGCATCCTGTGATGTCATTTAGTAGTAGGTATTCTATTCTTGGGTTCTTGAACCTGAGATTCACCCTACTTACCTCCTATTGATAGTGTTTGCTAGTTCCTTTAGGATATTAGTAACTTTGCGATAGTCCTCGAGGTTCGTGGTATTTCCTTCTTCCAATACCATGAACTATTTATGGCAGAAGTTCCTCGTTGAACCGAAAGATCACAACCAGAGTGCTCTTGATGAGTTCTCGATTCTATGTTGATACTCCGCCAGCTCTACCTTTCTGCATGGGTTATCCGGAAGAAACCTGTTGAACTTGGTTCGACATATTAATCTATGCATTCACAACTCAGAAAGATATATGTCCCCTTGAGTTGTCCCTCTTCATTTGTATTCCGACCCTCATCTATCAATTGATAGTCAGGAGTAATTGTGCATCCGTGTTATCGATGCTTATTATTCTTGTGGTCCGTAAAGCCATTCTAGTTCAGAATGACTAGGAGAAACAAACTCCAGTACCTTGTCCATTTCTAGGATTTGGTCAAAGTAGTTGTACTTCGCAGATCAAAATACCAATCCAACTTTTGCTCTGTTCTACCTTGGAGTGTTACCATCTTTATGTCAAGAGTGTCATGAGAATTGCATCACCTCTTATGAATTCTTGACGCAGTGATACTTCTCACCATCATTATTCATTCCTCGGTCCCGTATTGTTGTAACCGGAATGCCGACAAGTGAATTGTGGTGTGTGAAATCGATACGCCTAGCAACCCCCTTGCTTGGTAGTTAATGGACAATATTCTCATTCTTAGTGTGTTAGTTATTAAATCATCATCCTAAGATTGATCGTGCTACCTAGTCCTTATTTCCGGTGCACTCTTTGATCAATGAGTTAGGATTGTGCCAATCCCTCTCTCTTTTGATCATATCGCCTTGCCCTGAAAAGCAAGATTTTTCTCGAGCTTAGTAGCATATTGGTGGTTCGTAATTTTCCGAATATCTTCTCGGAAGTATTACCCGGTTGTCACCTGACCGCTATGTTGAGTTCGTGATCAAGTTGGTTTTCTTGTAACCACCCTTTCTCCAAGAATCTGTGCCGGATACCCTGAGCTAGTTGGTTAAGCTAAACAACAACTTGGAGAGTTGGAAGATAAAAGCTTGTCCGACTTAGTTCATCACTAAGGGATATCCTTGTGTGTGTGTGTGTGTGTGTGTGTGTGTGTGTGTTGAAGAAAGATGATATCTTCGTTGATTGATCCTCGTGATCAGTTGTCGGTGCTATTGTCTTATCCAAGCCTTGATTTGACTATGGGCTATCATCAAATCAAAACAGAACCAACGATGTTCGTAGTGTTGTCTTACTCGTGGTTGATCCCTCGAGCATACACCATTATATCTTTTGGCCTGACCAATGCTATCACCGTCTTCACATGATGGTGGAAGTCCAGTGATATGGAAATCCCGATGAGTTGTTGTTGAACCCATCAGCATCATTTTGTCTCCCCCATGATTGTTGAACATCAACCTAGTGTTGGAAACTTTGTAAGAAATGCCTTCGTGTTCCGTTCATGAAGCCTATGCTTGGATGGAAGAAGTGACTTCCTCGAATTCATGTGCATTTGGTGCAAGTTGCCGCCGTGAGTTCGAGAAAGATTGGTTTTGTGTCCTCTGGTACCATCCCAAGTCAGTTATGTATGTGCGAATGTATTCTATGGCTTGGTAGATTAATTACCTCCACTCCATATGGATTCTCTAGCACACCAAGCCACTGGTTGATTTGTTCAAGGAGAAGAAGTTTCTTCTTAAGAGCTAGACTTACGCAAGGACTTCGATATCCTCGATGATGGTTCCCCACCTGAACTCGGTAGTGTTTTATCATAAGACTACTACGTGGTCATGCTTGTCTTGGACAGCGTGTTCACGGGTTTGAAGCAGAACCAGCTCGTGTTTTGGAGCTTGCTATCGTAGTTCAATTCCCGAGAATCTCGCAACATCATCTCGTCGAATTGTGTTGCAAACTTTCTTTGCAGACATGTTGAGTCTGAAGAATCCTGTTACTAACCAGATCTGAATCTCAGGCAGATATGATGGTTAGAACATTTCCAGCAGTTGCGTTCTGCTCTCAGCTTGCACCGCTGTTGTACCAGTTCCCCTTGGATTGCCCTTCTCAGCAATTGTTGTTCAGGATCATCTTCAGAGGTGGTCCTACCAAGGATCCCATCCATTTCTGGTGATAAGAAAAATCATCCATTGTCTTGTCTTCAACAAGGTAGTCCACATCATCCATTCTGGTATGAGTATGCCATTCTTTCGAATTCGTTCACACGATCGTTTGTGATAGCCTTAGGCTGTTATAAAGAATTTCAATGATCTTTGTATCAAAAGTAATTCTTTTTGCCACCTAAGGGAATAGCTTTTCGAGTCACCTCCTCCAAGGTGCCCCATTATGGGATCATGGCAGTTTCTCCTAGCTATATGGACAACCGTTCACCACCTTCTTAAGTGTGAAATTGTGTCTACGTAGTGAACCTCCGTCATCTGTTTTACCCCATCCCTCTAGATGTATGCTTCGTGTCTCAGCTCGAGAGATGTTGCTATGTCTCATTCCGTGATTTGATCCTAATTTGCTCGAACCTCAAGAAGATCGATTCTTCTAAAATTCTCCCTTCCTACTCGTTGTCATGATGGATGTAGTTCTCAAAGCAAGAAGTCGAGATCAAGGTAATGCAATGAACCAACATCCTCGAGAAAGACATTTGGATCGTGAAGATCGTGTTAGCTTTGTGTCCCCTCTGTCTTCTTACCTCACGTCTTGAATCTCGGGACGAGATTCTTGTTTAGTGGGGGTGAGTTGTCACATCCCAAGTTCTATTAATGCCTAGTGCTAGCATCTGGTGTTGCATCATGTTTAAAATTCAGTTAAACCTGAAATGGGGATAGCCTAAACCCTAGCATTAAAGGAATTCACTAGGTTCAACCAAAATATTTCCAGTAATTCCAAATGGCTTACAAAAATGTTCATCATTCTTGGAAAATGCTGGAAACAGTAACCAAAGGTGATGCACATTTTTCCATGACATACTTGGGCTCTGGATTAAATCATAGTCTATTTGCATTTGGGCATTTAAATGCTATTAAATATTTTAAATGCTCAAATAATCATAAACTAAAATGTTTGTTGTTGGTTATATTCCAACAAGTGGCATTGTGCAGTTTCATGATTTTTGGGTCTGTTTAAGTATTTTTAATAATAAAGCCCTAAAGATTACAGAATAAATAGAAAACTGTAACAAAATTAGAAAGAGAGAGAGAAAGGACTCACCTGGGCCACCTACCTGGCTTACCTGCAGCCCACCTGGCCTGGCACTGCTGGCCCAACCCACCAGGCCCTCCACGTCTTCAACCTCCTGCCAGTGGACAGGAGGGCTTGTGGCCGCCTTGCGCGCCCACGCGCTCCGCGCCTCCTCCTGCTTGCCGACGAGCCCTGGACGTATGGATGATTTTCCCCGTGTCGTCACGATCCCGCTGACCCCCTCTCACTCTCTCTCGAGCTCGTCCCCCTCCTTTGCTCTCTCTCCCTCTCACCACCGAACGCCACCGTCGTCGCCGTTCACCGAACCCAAGGCCACCGACCACCCCTCGCCCTGCCGCTGAGCCTAGAAGCTCCACCGCGTCTACCTTGCCCTCTCCATCAAGATACGCGACGCCCGGAGGCCCTGCTTCGTTGCCACTATCGTCGTCTTCACCAACGGGCACCGAAGATTGCCGGCTCCTATTCGGTGCATCCAGAGCTTCCCCGACCTCGCCGTTGTTGCATCTAGACTCGCTGTGAGCTTCCGTGCAGAACCCCTCCCTTCCCCCTCGCGTTTGCGAGCTCTAGGCCTTAGCTCCGTCGCGGCCGAACTCCGTCCGCCGCTGACCTTGTCGCCGTCGCGGCCACAGCTGCTGCCGCTTGCGTCTGAGCCCGCCAACGCTCTCAGAGCGTCTCCAGGAGCTCAAAGCACCCAACTGCTGCTCCTCCCATGCTCTGTGGCGTGGATTCGGTCGAGCCCGAACTCCGGCCGCCGCCGAGGTCGACGCCGTGCTCAACTCCGGCCACCTCGATGCCTCCCGTTCGGTCCTTTGGATGCGGACGAGCAAGAGCTCCTCCCTAGTGCCCCCAGCGTGCCAAACCACCGCCAGTAGCGCAATCCCGAGCCGCGCCGCTGTCGTTTTGGTCGCCGCTGGCCGAACTCCGGCGTAGCCGACGTGGCCGCGTAATTAGCGCTAACCACCGCCAGCTAGATCACCCATAGACGCTGACATATGGGCCCCAGTGCCCACTAATTTGGTAATTAGACTAATCCACTGGCCCCACACGTCAGGTTGACTTTGCTGACGTGGTCATTGACCGGACCCACCTGTCATTGACCCTGGGCAGCACTATGTCACTGACCAGTGGTCCCCACTGATCAGGTTTGACCTAGACGGTGCCTGTTGACCTGCTGAGGTCAGCATGATGCAATGCTGATGCAGGAATAGGTTTTTCTGGATTTATTCTTACTCAGGAAATTCCAGAAAATGATCTAAACTTCTAAAAATCATAGAAATTAATCTATAGCTCAGAATGAAATAAATTATATATGAAAAATGATCAGAAAAATCCAATCTATCCATCTGTACCATTTGCATGCATGTTTGAACAACCTAACGTTGCTTTATATGGCAATTTGCATAATTGGCATTTAAATAAGCACATATGGAGTTTGAATTTGAACCTAGGGCTCAAACCAACTTCATTTAACATGTTGCTAGTTGCATTAGCTCAAACCACAGCATATTGCCATGTCATGATCATGCATCATATTGTGCATTGCATTGATGGTGCTTCCTTCTGTGTTGCCGGTGTTTGTCCCCTCTCAGTAGACGACGTACCGACGATGAGTTCGATGACACCGATGAAGAACTATATTATCTTCAGAAGTGCCAGGCAAGCAAAACCCCCTTGTTCATTCTGATACAATCCCACTCTCTCACTCCTGCTCTCTTTTATTGCATTAGGACAACAACGATTCATCTGTTACTTGCTGCGGAAGCGGAACCCCTTTATCCTCTGCATGACCTGTCATTCCAAAGTAAATAGATGAAACCCACTAGCATGAGTAGGATTTGTTTGAGCCCTGATGTGCCTACTCATTCATGATTGTTTGTCGTGCCTGCTATTGCATAGAGTTGAGTCAGGTCTGGGTCATCTAGGATGAATCGGAGGTGTATGAACATGTCCTACTGTTGAGAGCTAAGTGTGTGAATACGATTTGGTAAAGGTAGCGGTGAGAGGCCATGTAGGAACCGTCCTCAGGAACTGAGTTCTGTGTTTGTGATCCATGAACAGTTACTACCACACATTGGGCTCCGGGCGCTCCAAGCTCTCTCGACTTATTAATCAACTTGATCTCTGTCCAGGAGTTGCAACTAGTTTCTGGTGTTTGTAGGATATGTGTTGGAGGCCGTGCGTAGCGCTGACCCTAGGGGTGGGCTATGATGCGGTAGATACACCGTGGCCCGGTGTACCGAATCGCCCGTCTGGTGTCTCGGGTACCTTGCACACATCGTTTGGGGTCGTGAGCGACACCCCGGTCGGATCTCCTCGCGGATGGAACCCGAATAGGCGATAAACCTGGACTAGAGACTTGTGTGGTTAGTCAGGTCGTGGCCGACTCCCTCGCCAGACTTCCGCTTGAAGGTTGCCGAGATACACGACGTGTACATGGTGGTAAGTGGCGAGAGCGTGTGTGAAGAAGTACACCCCTGCAGGGTTAACATCAACTATTCGAATAGCCATGTCCGCGGTAAAGGACTTCTGGGTTGCCTATATCAGTTCATAGATAAGTGAAAGTGGATACTCTAAAATGCGCAAGATAAGCGTGAGTGCTATGGATGGCGTTCTCGTAGGGAGACGGGAGCGGATCCATAGTGGTGTATTGATATGATGAATATGTGGACTCGTGTGCGCCACCTCAAAAGAGTTACTTGCAGTCGTAGTTTAGGATAGCCACTGAGTGAAAGCTGGCTTGCTGCAGTTAAACTCCACCACCCCCTTTGTTGATAATGATGCATATGTAGCTCGTTCTGATGTAAGTCTTGCTGGATACATTTGTACTCATGTTTGCCTATTTTATGTTTTGCAGAGAGACGTCAGTCTCGCTAGTAGTTCCGTGTGGACTTCAACGTTTAGCTTGTTACCTCAGCTACGATCTTGTGCCCTCGGCAGGATCTGGTAGATAGTCAAGCTTCCAAGACTTTTTCATTTATAGATGTCTGTACTCAGACATGTTAAGCTTCCACATGTGCTTTGATTTGTATGCTCTGAATGTTGGGTCATGAGACCCATGTTTGTAATATCTCGCTCCTCGGAGCCTATTGAATAAATACTTGAGTCGTAGAGTTATGTTGTGATGCCATGTTGTATTTACACATATCGAGCATATTGTGTGTATGTTTGAAATGCTTGGTATGTGTGGGATCCGACAATCTAGTTGTTTATCCTTGGCAGCCTCTCTTATGGGGAAATGTAGTCTAGTGCTTCCTTGAGCCATAGTAGTCCGCTACATGCCCGGTTCACCGTAGTCCTCGCTAGCCCAAAGACTACCGCTTTCGTGACGCTTGATCGCTCGCATGTGTTTCACTTCGTTCGTGGTTCTGTCCTTCGGGAAATGTCACGCGGTGACATCCGAGTCCTGCTTAGCTCAAATGTACTCGGTTCCCGGAGTCCTGTTAGCCCAGTGCTACAGCCCGGATTCACACGCTGTCAATCGGACATGCTCGAAGTTGATTCATGTATGCTCGTCCCCATGGGTTAGTGCCACTTTGGGTTCACGACTAGTCATGTCGGCCCGGGTTCTCCGTCATATGGTTGCTAGCGACACTATCATATACGTGAGCCAAAAGGCGCAAACGGTCCCTGGCCATGGTAAGGCGACACCCGTGGGAATACCGTGCGTGAGGCCGCAAAGTGATATGAGGTGTTACCGGCTAGATCGATGTGACTTGGAATCGGGGTCCTGACACGTAGCATATCTGCGTTCCAAGGTTAGCACAATATGTTTTGAAGAGATTGCTAGTGAACTGTGAACCGTTGTCAGTGATGATGCGATTAGGCACCCCGAACCGACCCATGGGCCCTGGATGAACTTGACCGCCGAGCCAGCCGGGATGGTGCGGACAGCCTCCACCTCTGCCCACTTTGTGAACTTATCAATGGTGACGTAGAGGTAGCGGTAGCCACCTGGCGCTCGAGGAAACGGGCCAAGGATGTCCAGTCCCCAAACGGCGAATGGCCATGAGAGGGGTATGGTCTGAAGGCCCTGAGCCGGCTGATGAATCTGCTTGGCATGGAATTGGCAGGCTTCACAAGCCTTCACCAGCTCGATTGCGTCGTTGAGTGCTGTTGGCCAATAGAACCATCTGCAAAACACCTTGCCGACGAGTGTCCGTGAAGATGGGTGGTGCTCGCAGTCTCCATCGTGAATGTCTGCCAGTAACTCTTTCCCTTGCTCCCTGGAGATGCAACGTAGGGTAACATCATTCGGCCGCTTCCGGTAGAGCTCTCCGTCTTGAATGCAGTAGGCCGTGGCCTGCCGCGCCATGCGTTCCGCGTCCTCCTCCTTTTCTGGAAGAATCTTTTCTGGAAGAATCCCTCGCACCAAGTAATCCTTGAACTCCATGGTCCAACATCCCTCCTGAGGCTCCAGCGCCAGGAGCAGGCGTGCTCCTGAGGTTGGACCACAGGCCGGGGCTCCCGAGGCAGCCGGTTGAGGGAGCTACTCTCGAGGCTGCGCTATGCTTGATAGTGATGGTGCTTGTCGGTGTCAAAACCGGCGGATCTCGGGTAGGGGGTCCCGAACTTTGCCTCTAGGCGGATGGTAACAGGAGACAAGGGACACGATGTTTTTACCCAGGTTCGGGCCCTCTCGATGGAGGTAAAACCCTACTCCCGCTTGATTAATATTGATGATATGGGTAGTACAAGAGTAGATCTACCACGAGATCAGAGAGGCTAAACCCTAGAAGCTAGCCTATGTTATGATTGTTGTTCGCCCTACGGACTTAAACCCTCCGCTTATATAGGCACCGAATAGGGTTAGGGTTACCGTAGTCAGTTACAATGGTAGGAGATCTACATATCCGTATCGCCAAGCTTGCCTTCCACGCCAAGGAAAGTCCCATCCGGACACGGGACGAAGTCTTCAATTTTGTATCTTCATAGTCCAGGAGTCCGGCTATTCGGACACCCCCTAATCCAGGACTCTCTCAGTAGCCCCTGAACCAGGCTTCAATGATGAGGAGTCCGGCGCGCATATTGTCTTTGGCATTGCAAGGCGGGTTCCTCCTCCGAATACTTCATAGAAGATTTTGAACACAAGGATAGTGTCCGGCTCTGCAAAATAAGTTCCACATACCGCCGTAGAGAGAATAATATTTACACAAGTTCAATCTGCTGACGTATTCCGCAGCGTGACATCACACCATGGCCAAGCCTTTATTCGAATCATTTTTACTGTCCCACCTCAGTGCGTTTAGCGAGGCAGTTTCCTTGGCACGTCTTGTCAAAGCAGAGATCGTGTCCCCTTATTCCGGGATTCTCATCAATACGGGTGTGGGTAATCCAACCGCGCCATTGATTACGGCACTTGGGAGATAAGCGAGTTTTATTAGGCCGGTGGGGACGCATAGCTTTGTCCGTCCATATAAGGGGATAAGGATCCACCTTTTCACACACGCCTTCTTCCTCCTTTGCTTATCCATTTCCGCGCACTCGAGCTCCAGTGCCCAAGTCCGCACATCCCACCTCAACCTTCTCCAACTATGTCCGGAGCAGGAGGCAAGTGGATGGCCTCCTCCGACACGGAGGGGCACATCAAAAAGCTGCGAAATGCCGGATACTTGTCCGACAACATCGTGCATCGGCTCCCCAACAAGGGGCAGCTCATCCCAACCCCCAGGCCCCATGAGAGGGTGGTGTTCCTCCCCCACTTCCTCCGCGGACTAGTGTTTCCACTTCACCCATTTGTCCGGGGGCTCATGTTCTACTATGGCCTAGATTTACACGATCTGGCCCCGAATTTCATCCTCAACATCTCGGCGTTCATCGTCAGTGCGAAAGGCCTTCCTTCTGCATCCAGCCCCACTTCGCTTATGGATGAAGACCTTCAATGTCAAGCGAAGGTAGTGGGAGGCCGCCAAGCGGAGTGCGGAGGTGCCATGGTGGGCAAGATGGCCAACGTCCTATTGCTCGAGGGCTCCTTCGTGGAGACCATAAAGGTGTGGCAACCGGGTGGTTCTATATCATCGAGCCGCGCGACTCCAAATGGGCGGCGGCCCCCAAATTCTGATCTGGCTTCCCTACACGGCTCACCTCATGGAAAGAGACGGGCCTGACGTGGGGTAACTCGGAAGAGCTGACAGGACTCCAAACCTGCGTCCGAAACCTGGTGGACAAGAAGCTCAAGCTTGTCAACGTAGTCCAAGTTATGCTCATCCGCCGGATCCTCCCATGCCACCAACGAGCCTTCAACTTGTGGGAGTTTGATCCGGCACAACACCGAACCTTGAGCCGGCTCTTCGACACTACGTACGAAGATGCCTGGAAGGTGCTGTTCAAGGGCGCCGAGGCTCCCGCATCAGCTACCGAAGATCGCGGATTCAGCTCGCAGCATCAAGCCAGCGAGGTAAGCTATTTTACCCTTTACAGGACTCTTTTTTCATAGTTTGACTCTACGCGGGATCTAAAACTCCCTTACCTTTGACAGGACTGGCTGAAGACGTCCGGACAGGTTAACTGTCCGGCTCCCTTGCCAGAAGACCCAGCGGACGCCCGTTTGACGAGGCTGCTGGCTCCGGCACATTACGTGGTGCCGGAGAAGAAGGCCAAGAAGAATGCCACGGGAAATCGGAGGAGTTCCCGGCGCCAGGTGTTGTCGGGCTCATCGTCCGATGACTACAAGGCGGACTCCTCCCGCGAAGACGAGGAGGAGGAAAAATAGACCTCTCCCCCAGCGGGGGGAGAGAAGAAAAGGAAGGCCGCCCCAACTGGGGAGGCCGGAGGGTCCAAGATGGGAAGGACCCTCCCTCCGGGCTACACCGCCAACGCCGACGATGGCGGAGTGGAGTGGCCACCAAGGACCAAGCCCCTGGCAAAATCGTAAGTGTCCAGACACCAGAATAACTCATGGCGTTGCATTTGTCGCACATCATCTTCTAATACCGAGTATAACCATGCAGCCCGCCCAAGGACGGGCTCGACGATTCGTCGAGCAGCTCCCTGGATTCGTCGGAGGTGAATAGAACCTCACTTCCGACCGCCTCGTCTCCTCCCGCCGCGGATGACACCGGGATGGAGTCCCAAAAGGGGCCCAGCCAGGAGGAGGTGGCCCTGGAGGCGCCAAGAAGGCGACCTCCCTAACCCGAGCTCAAAGGGGATAAAACCCCAAAGGGCTTTAAGTCCGTCCTGTCTTTGGACTCTGTCATCGAACCTTCAAGGGTTCCGAGTCCGGCAGCGACCCCTTCGTAAGAAGGGCAAAATCATGACGCCGGTGACCTCCGGCCCAACCGAGGCACGGATGATTTGATGGAGGCGCTTAACGGCGCTTCCATCAACGAGGAGCACCACACCGTTATGAGTGTGGTGATCCAAAAAGTTCAGTCCGCCATGAGCGGGCTGATCAAGCTCGTGCCGACCTTCTAACAGGCTTTGAGGTATGTATTTAAGATATATAAAAATATTACCGCATAGACAGTAGCCCCTGATGCTCAGTTTGGTGTTCGAAAAGAAAAAGCCGAACTGAGGACCTGAAAAGATATACGTAGGAGTCTAACATAAGTATGTCAATATGGGAATGCAGGTTGCGCTGCTGACCTCTGCTGCACTGAATGCGGAGGTTGATGCATTGAAGAAGAGCCTCGAGCAGTCCGAGAACGAGCTCGGACTTGCCAAAAAGCAGCTCGAGGATAAAGAAGGTATGTAATACCTTATGGGAGTATTTAAAATATGTGGTTGCAAAAGATGACAGGAATAACGTGAATACTGCAGGGGCCACGAACAAGGTGGCGACCTTGAAGGAAGCGGTGTCCAAGGCCGAAAGCAATGCGGCCGCGGAGCGCACCGAGCGAGAGAAGCAGGAGGTGCGGGTGGAGGAGGTGCGGCAAGAGCTCCAGGCTCTCGTGAAAAAACACGAGTGTTTGGAGCGTGACTCAAAGACTCGAGAGTCCGAGCTCGCCTCGGCCCTTGAGAGCGCCAAGGCCGCTAAGGCCGAAGCCCAAAAAGCCCTCCAGGAGATTGAGGCGATGAAGAAGATAGCGGCGGGTAAGGCATTCTATATGCAAAGCAAGCATGTGAAAGTGAATTATCTGTTACTTACCCAAATCCGGAGCTCTCCAGGATGCTGCCGCGTTCTACCGAGCCGAGGAGGGAAGCTCGACAGAGAAGGTGTTCTGGTCTTAGTATGCTGAGGCCGGACACCCGGTGCCCTTAAGCGACCAGTTGAAGCAGTTGGTCGAGCTCCATAAGGTGGCCGAACAGGCCATGAAAGGCCTCATAGTTGGGCTGTGGCCTAAGGAAGCCATGCCTGGGAGCTACTGGCCGGGTGAGGCGGCCGGTGGACGCCTGTCCATGGGTTGAAGTCATCAAGCGCTCGTCTGCATCGAAGGTGCTCAGAGGGCCCTTGCCCTTGCTAAGGTGCACTGGGCAAGATGGACGCCGAGAAGCTTGTGACGGACGGACCACCACCGAAGAAGGAGCATCGCAAGCCTGAAATGTATTATGAGGGCGTCTCAAGGGTGCCTGCCTTATAGCGGATGAATGCTCCAAAGATATAATTTTTGAGTAGACTCACATTTGTTATCCTGTACGCTGAAAACTTGTTCATATGCGCTAAGCAACACTTTTGAATTTAAAATATTACCTTCTTTGTGGCCGTGTATTAAATTTGAGAGATGGCGAGTCGTCGGCTTCAGCCCCCATGCCACGAGTGCTGGAGTGTTCGGGATAAACTTGAGCGCTCTTGTTTCCATTCTTGGGTCCTTCGAGGGAGGCGCTCAACACAACGAACAAGGCAACCGGACTATAATGCTTGAACACTCTCACTTAGCCATAGAATTCTATAAATTTAAATTTCGGCGAAGCCCCTAGTATTCGGAAGACCGAGTTCGGGGCACTATACACGCCTACGCCGGACGATGCCGACTCCTCGCTCTAAGCGGCATAAGTCTTTAGGGACTCGAAAACCTGTCGAACAGCAACCGGCTCTCGCCTTATCATGACGGTCAGTTTTAGCTTTCTCCACTGAGGTGCTTAACCCAGCTCAACCGGGGCACAATCGCAGTGGTTCTCCCAGCGCTACCTTAGCCGATATAAGGGAACATAAGGTACCAAAACATGGGAGCCGGGCAAACCCAACTATTGACCCAAGACATGATTTGGAGCCGATGCATATAATGCTATAAGTTCGGGGTGCCGCACTTGTGAAAGTGTTCAGACTTATCACACCATATTGTGGGGTACTTAAGCCACTGGTGTATTGCCCGCACTAAAGTGTACGGTTGCACAATGTCATAAATGAACATATATATATATATATATAGAGAGAAAAAGGGAATTCAATAATCGGCGTAAGCTATATATTGTTTATTCAAAAGGGTCGCAGAAGAGCGTAATGATACAAATAGTGCGATAAGCAAGGGACGGGACTTTTTAACATGTCCCCCTCCAGGGGTAAGCCGCGGGATGGTGTGTAAAACAGATATATTGCTCGTAATAGAGACCACCTGGACACACGACGTAGCTTTCTGCTTCCCTGGTTGTTCAATCGTGTGTTCGGCGACTCTAATGCCGGACAGGATTTCGTGAGAACGGAGTCCTGAAAGTAAAAAGAAAGAAGAAAAGAATGACACAATCGGGAGCCCCTGGTGCGGTTGAGCCGCATTCTGGGCATGCCATGGTCGTGCCCCATCCCCTATGCCCATGGTATTTCCAGAGCGTAATTATGTACACGTAGTACTGGTTTCGCAATTTCGCGAGGGCTGGGGCTTGGGCCGCATTGCTATGCATGCTCGGAACGTGCCAGACGGTCTTGTTGTAGGTTACTCCGGGCGCGCTTGACGGTGTCCGGACATTTAATAGCCGGACTCGAGAATTGGCTTAAGAGGCTGCTTTGTACTTCCGCCGCGAGGGCCGCCGTATGCTCCTCCGTCCGGAAAGAGCGTTCGGTGTTTCCATTGACCATAATGACTCCTCGAGGACCTGGCATCTTGAGCTTGAGATATGCGTAGTGCGGCACCGCATTGAAATTTGCAAATGCGGTTCGTCCGAGCAGTGCGTGATAGCCGCTGCGGAACGGGACTATGTCAAAGATTAACTCCTCGCTCGGAAGTTATCCGGGATCCAAGACCACTTCAAGTGTAATCGAGCCTGCATAGCTTGGCCTCTACACCTGGTATGACGCCTTTAAAGGTCATCTTTGTGGGTTTAATCCTTGATGGGTCTATGCCCATTTTGTGCAATCGTATCCCGATAAAGCAGGTTCAGTTGCCGCCACCGTCCATTAGGACTCTAGTGAGGTGAAATCCGTCAATGATTGGGTCTAGAACCAATGCGGCGAATCCGCCATTGCGGATGCTAGTGGGGTGGTCCCTTCGATCAAAAGTGATCGGGCAGGACGACCACGGGTTGAACTTTGGGGCGACTGGCTCCATCGCATATACGTCCCTTAGCGCACGCTCGCCTCCCTTTGGGTATGTGGGTTGCGTATATCATGTTCACCGTCCGCACTTGCGGGGAAGCCCTTCCGTCCTCTATTGTTCGGTGGCCGGGTCTCCTCCTCGCCATCGCTATGCAGCCCCTTGTCATTTTTTTTCCGGCATTTAACTTGCCTGCTCGCTTGAACACCCAACAATCCTGTTGGTGTGATTGGCTGGTTTTCGGGGTGCCATGTATCCGCATGAGCGATCGAGTATTCGGTCCAAATTGGACGGGCCCGAGTATTTCTTTTAAATGGCTTTTTTCACGACCGGGTTTAGAGCCTCGAATCCGGCATTGAATGCCGTATCCTCGGCATTATCGCCAAGCACGCGGCGCTTGTGCTTGTTGCGACGTGACCTGCCATTGCTGTCCTTGGTATCCGAATTACCAGGGCTCTTGGTCATGTTGTTACTACGAGCTAGCTAGCTGTCCTCTCCCGCGCAAAAGCGGGTCATGAGTGTTGTGAGGGCTGCCATGGATTTCGGCTTTTCCTGTCCTAGGTGCCGGGCAAGCCACTCGTCGCGGATGTTGTGTTTGAAGGCTGCAAGGGCCTTGGCATCCGGACAATCGACGATTTGATTTTTCTTGGTTAGGAACCGTGTCCAGAATTGTCTGGCCGATTCCTCTGGCTGCTGAATTATGTGGCTTAGGTCATCGGCGTCTGGTGGTCGCACATATGTGCCCTGGAAATTGTCGAGGAATGCAGCTTCCAGGTCTTCCCAACAACCAATTGACTCTGCTGGCAAGCTGTTAAGCCAATGCCGGGCTGGTCCTTTAAGCTTGAGTGGGAGGTATTTGATGGCGTGTAGATCATCACCACGGGCCATGTGGATGTGAAGGAGATAGTCCTCGATCCAAACCGCAGGATCTGTTGTGCCATCGTATGATTCAATGTTTACGGGTTTGAAACCCTCGTGGATTTGATGATCCATCACTTCATCCGTGAAGCATAGTGGTGTGTCTTGGCGCCTCAGATTGGGCTATATCACGACGCTGCTCAAATGAGCTTTGTCTCATCGTGTTCGCCCGGCGGAGTTTCCATATCCGGGCGTGACGGTTATCATCACGTGTCGTGGGCGCGACGCGATCCATAGATCGATCTTGTTTGCCTTGCCTTGTCCTCCAATATATCTCGCAGTCTGGCGCATTTCCCAGCGCCTTTGGTATTTTTGAGCGCGCTGGTGCGGCTTGAGTTGAGGGCCGAGGGGCCTCTCTGTCGCGGCCATGAGGTGGCCGGTCAGCCATATCATGCGCTGGTGATGTAGGTTTGGGTGCTTCCTCCTCTAATCAGGGTAGCAGCCTGCGTTTTGGGTAGCTCTTGGAGGGGCGCTCGAGTTCGTACTCTTCGGCCGCAAGGACTTCAGTCCATCTGTCAGCTAGCAAGTCTTGGTCAGCTCTAAGCTGTTGCTGCTTTTTCTTGAGGCTGCTTGCCGTGGCCATTAGCCTGCGCTTGAAACGCTCCTGTTCGGCGGGATCCTCGGGCACGACTAATTCGTCGTCGTCGAGGCTTGCCTCATATTCGGAGGGAGGCATGTAATTATCGTCCTCTACCTCTCTTTTCCGCCGCTCTCTCATGAGGGCTGGCTTCTCCATCCTCCTGCGCTGAATCATGCTGGAGGGGGTTATCTTCGGCACTGTCCGGGGTGTTATTGTCTCCCGTGCCGGAATCACCGTTTTTGCTGTGGCAGGATTTAGAGCGGCGCCGCTGACGCCGGCGCTTAGGCTGTTTCTTGGAGGGGTCATCCTCCGCTGTTCCATCGCCATTCCCATCTTTTGGGATGTCCACTTGTATATGTCGTATGATTTAGGTGGCCTTCCAAAGGCCACTGTGGGCGCTGGTTCTTGGTCATCTCCCCATCTCGGCCCATACCGCCGATGTCTTGAGTCGAAGTCGAGCATGTCGGTTAAATCATCGACAAAGGGCTATGAAGTGGGTGGTGGGTGGGCTCTGAATTTCTTCGCATCCGCATCCCAACCTTCCTGACCATAATCCGGCCAGGGCTCTCCTGATAAAGAGAGAGACTTTAGTGAATTCAGAATGTCGCCAAAGGGCGAGTGCTGAAAGATGTCCGCGGCGGTGAATTCCATGATCGGCGCCAAATCGGATTCGATTTGCAGGGGCGCGGAAGGCTCGGAGTCCGGAGGGGAGTCCGGCACCTTGGAGTCATGAGCTTCGCAAAGGACGGGGTAGGTGTACGGCTCAATCGCCGCCCTCGAGGCAGTGTCCAGCCACCCGTCCTCGATCGGCGCGGTCGGCTCCGAACTAAAGGTGCAGCCTTCAGGACATTGTTCGGCAGCAGAGCTAGATCATGCCCCTCGTGACAGGGCGGCGCGCTTGGCTGTGGCTCGAACCCGCTGAAGATCAAGTCTCCGCGGATGTCAGCCGTGTAGTTCAAACTTCCAAATCTGACCTGGTGGCTAGGGGCGTAGCTTTTAATCTGCTCCAGATGGCCAAGCGAATTTGCCCGCAGTGCAAAGCCGCCGAATACGAAGATCTGTCCGGGGAGAAAAGTCTCACCCTGGAGCGCATCGTTGTTGATGATCGGAGGAGCCATCGGGCCTAAGGATGACGACACAGAGGAACTCTCAATGAAAGCACCAATGTCGATGTCAAAACCAGCGGATCTCGGGTAGGGGATCCCAAACTTTGTGTCTAGGCGGATGGTAACAGGAGACAAGGGACACGATGTTTTTACCCAGGTTCGGGCCCTCTCGATGGAGGTTAAACCCTACTCCTGCTTGATTAATATTGATGATATGGGTAGTACAAGAGTAGATCTACCACGAGATCAGAGAGGCTAAACCCTAGAAGCTAGCATATGGTATGATTGTTGTTCATCCTACGGACTAAAACCCTCCGGTTTATATAGGCACCGAATAGGGTTAGGGTTACACAGAGTCGGTTACAATGGTAGGAGATCTACATATCCCTATCGCCAAGCTTGCCTTCCACGCCAAGGAAAGTCCCATCCGGACACGGGACGAAGTCTTCAATCTTGTATCTTCATAGTCCAGGAGTCCGGCCAAAGGCTATAGTCCGGCTATCCGGACACCCCCTAATCCAGGACTCCCTCAGTGCTGCTGAAGGTTTGAAGAGTCGTTCCTCAAACACGCCAGGCTCCTGAGACAACCGCCTGGACGCCCTGCTGGCGATGTCATTAGCCTCTTGATTGGTGCCGCGAGGCACGTGCTGCAACTCCAGCCCCCAAAACTGCTTCTCCATCCTGCGGACCTCCGCAAGATATGCTTCCATGTGTTCATCCTTCGGCTCGTACACCTTGTTGGAGAAATTGACGAGGAGTTGTGAATCGCCCTTGACGATGAGGCGCCTTACCCACAAGGCGGTTGTAGCCTTGAAGACCACTATCAGGCCCTCGTATTTTTCTATGTTGTCGGAGACCTTCTCTCCATGCTGAAAGCAGAGTTGCACGACATAATAGAGCTTGTCCTGAGTGGGAGATATGAGCACTGCGCCAGCCCCTGCGCCATGTCGCGAGAATGCCCCGTCGAAGTACTTGACCCAGCCGTCTGGCACTTCACTTCTTGGGAAAAGTGACCGATCCTCGCCCGCTATGAGCCATGGTGCCTCCGTCCATTCTGCCATGAAATCTACAAGTGCGGCTCCCTTGATGACTCTGGTCGTGCTGAATTCCAGCTGGAACGCTTGCAACTCGATGTTCCATTCGGCGACCCTCCCAGCGGAGTTGGGGCTCCTGAGTACTCTTTCCAATGGGTAAGCTGAGACAACCTTGATGGGGTGACCTTGAAAGTAATGCCGCAGCTTACGCGAGGCCAGCAATAGCGCGAGCAAGAGCTTCTGAGGCATGGGGTATCGTGCCCTTGCGATTCGCAGCACCGTGCAAACGAAGTATACAGGATGCTCGACAAGGTTGAGGGTGCTGGCGTGGCTTGCGTCTTCTGGAGGTTGAGGCGCCTCCTGAGTCGACGGAGCCCCCAGCGCTTGGTCGCCTGGCGGGGCCTCCTCCGCTCTGGGTGCGTCCCCCTGCTGAGGCTGATCCCCATTTGTTGCGGTCGTGGTTTTCGTGAGGCTTTCTTGGCCTTGATCCTCTTCGTCCGGGGCCGCGGCTGGGGCGGCATTGGCCCGGTGCTCCTCCCTAACCGCCAATAGGGCTGCGCTGGCGGAGTAGGGTGTGGCTGCAAGGTAGACACCAAGGGTTCCTGAGGGCACGGAGCTACCATCACCGGAGGGCTGGTAAGGTACTTCTTGAGACCTTGGAATGCCTTGTCGGCCTCTTCAGTCCAAATGGGCCCTTCTTCTTCATCAGCTTGAAGAAGAGCAGTTCTTGCTCCCGCAGCTTGGAGATGAAGTGTCCCAACGCGGTTACTCGCCCGGTGAGCTTCTGCATTTCCCTAAGGGTCTTCGGCGGACTCATGTCTTTGACTGCCTTGACCTTCTCTGGGTTAGCCTCGATGCCCCTGTGGAATACGAGGAATCCCAAGAGCTTGCCCGAGGGGACTCCGAATACGCACTTCTCCGGGTTGAGCCGCAGATCCACTTCACGGAGGCTGGTGAAGGTTTCTTCCAGGTCCTGTATCAGGGTTTTCGCCTCTCGAGACTTCACCACGATGTCATCGACGTAGGCCTCGGCGTTTCTCCCGAGCTGCCGGCCCAAGGCGATGTGCATCAGTCGTTGAAAGGTCGCGCCTACGTTGTGCAACCCGAACGGCATGCAGGTATAGAAGTATACTCCACACGGGGTCAGGAAGGCCGTTTTCTCCATGTATTCTACCACCATCTTGATCTGGTGATAGCCAGAGAAGGTATCCAGGAAGCACAACAGGTCACACTCGGCGGTAGAATCGATGATCTGGTCGATGCGAGGGAGCGGGAACGGATCCTGTGGGTAGGCCTTGTTGAGGTTGGTGAAGTCGACGCACAGCGTTCCTTTCCCCCCTTTTTCGGCACAACAACAGGGTTGGCCAGCCATTCAGGATAGCAAACTTCGCGAATGATGCCTGCTGCCTCTAGCTTGCGGGTTTCTTGGACGATGAAGGCTTGCTTCTCGGTGGACTGTCGCCTTGCCTACTGCTTCACGGGGCGCACGTTGGGGCACACGTTGAGATGGTGTTCAATCACATCCCTTGGGACCCCCCGCCAGCTGATCAGGTTCCCACGCAAACACCTCCTTGTTTGCGCGCAGGAATTTCACCAAGGCCTCCTCCTGCTCAGGATCGAGGTTGGCGCCAATAGTAAAGGTGGCGCCAGAGGACCCATCTTCGTCGACCGGTACTTGCTTGGTCTCCGCCTTGTCGTGGGTGAATAACTACTTCTTCTTGGCTGGCGCAGCCCCCTTGGGCTCGAGGGCATCTGCGCTGGCGGGCTGCGCCACCGCGGCCTCCTTGAAAGCGAGCTCGAGCACCTGCAGCGCATCCCTTGTGTCTCCGGACACAGTAAGGACGCCACTGCTCCCGGGCATCTTCATGAGGTTGTGAGCCGGGTGAGTCGCTGCCATGAATTGGGCCAAGGCTGGGTAGCCGAGGATGGCGTTGTACGGGAGGCCGATGCGGGCGATGTCGAAGTCGACCAGCTCCATGCGGAAGTTGTCGCGGGTGCCGAAGGTCACCGGGAGGCGGATCTGCCCAGGGATTCGGTGGAAATGCCTCCAACGCCCAAGAAGGGACTGCTGGCTTGGAGCCGCTCCAGCGGTACGTGGAGGAGGCTGAAGGCCTCCATCGAGAGCACGTTGAGGTCGGCTCCACCATCGATGAGGGTCCTGGTGACGGCCACCAGGCAGATGGTGGGGGTGCATAGCATCGGGAGTGCGCCTGAACAGGGGTGTTGGAGGGGTGATCATCCGAGTTGAAGGTCAAATCAGCCTCGGGCGCCACCAAACCCGGGGGGGCTTCTCGGCGCTTCAGCGCGGCGCCGATCTGGCGGACGAACGACTTAACGTGGTGGCTCGAAGGTGGTGCCTGTGATCCACCCAGGAAGGCTGCGACGACTGGGAGTGCCGGCGCAGCATGACGGGCGAGGAAGAGGTTGCGCAGCTCCCCCCAGGAGGCCACAGAAGCCGCTGGCAGGTGGAGCAGCCACATGCGCAGGACGCCGGTGAGGGCCATGGGCAGCCAGTTCGCCATGAGCTTGTAGTCGCCTCCGGCCTTGAGGACGGCTTCTTCATACGCTAGCAGGAAGGCCAGCGGATCGGTCGCGCCGTCGTAGCACGGCGGCATGTCCGGCTTGAACTTGTTCGGCCATCGCACCTGTCGCAAGGCGGGTGTCGGTGTCAAACCCGGCGGATCTCGGGTAGGGGGTCCCGAACTGTGCGTCTAGGCGGATGGTAACAGGACACAAGGGACACGATGTTTTTACCCAGGTTCGGGCCCTCTCGATGGAGGTAATACCCTACTCCTGCTTGATTAATATTTATGATATGGGTAGTACAAGAGTAGATCTACCACGATATCAAGGAGGCTAAACCGTAGAAGCTAGCCTATGGTATGATTGTTGTTCGTCCTACGGACTAAAACCCTCCTGTTTATATAGACACCGGATAGGTTAGGGTTACACAGAGTCGGTTACAATGGTAGGAGATCTACATATCCGTATCGCCAAGCTTGCCTTCCACGCCAAGGAAAGTCCCATCCGGACACCGGACGAAGTCTTCAATCTTGTATCTTCATAGTCTTGGAGTCCGGCCGTGATGATAGTTTGGCTATCCGGACACCCCCTAGTCCAGGACACCCTTAGTAGCCCCTGAACCAGGCTTCAATGACGACGAGTCCGGCGCGTTGATTCTCTCCGGCATTGCAAGGCGGGTTCCTCCTCCGAATACTTCATAGAAGGTTTTGAACACAAGGATAGTGTCCAGCTCTGCAAAACAAGTTCCACATACCACCGTAGAGAGAATAACTTTTTGCACAGATCTGCTGACGTATTCAAGGCGTGACATCACACCACGGCCAGGCCTTTATATGAATCGTTTTCTTTGTTCCACCTCGGTAGCGTTTAGCGAGGCAGTTTCGGCACGCCTTATCAAAGCATAGATCGTGCCCCCTTATTCCGGATTCCCATCAATACGGACGTGGGTAACCCATCCGCGCCATTGATTATGGCGCTTGGGAGATAAGCGAGTTTTACCAGGCTGGCGGGGGATGCATAGCTTCATTCATTCATATAAGGATAAGGATCCACCTTTTCACCTACGCCTTCTTCCTGCTTTGCTTATCCATTTCCGCGCACTCGAGCTCCAGCGCCCAAGTCCGCACGCCCCACCTCGACCTTCTCCAACTATGTCCGGAGCGGGAGGCAGGTGGATGGCCTCCTCCGTCACGGAGGGGCACGTCACAAGACTGCGGGAGGCCGGATACTTGTCCGGCGACATCGCGCACCGGCTGCCCGACGCGGGGCAGCTCATTCCAACCCCCAGGCCCCATGAGAGGGTGGTGTTTCTCCCCCACTTCCTCCGCGGACTAGGTTTTCCACTTCACCCATTTGTCCGGGGCTCATGTTCTACTACGGCCTGAACTTCCACGATCTGGCCCCGAATTTCATCCTCAACATCTCGGTGTTCATCGTCGTGCGCGAGGCCTTCCTCTGCATCCAGACTCACTTCGGCTTATGGCTGAAGATCTTCAATGTCCGGCCGAAGGTAGTGGGTGGCCGTCAAGCAAAGTGCGGAGGCGCCATGGTTGGCAAGATGGCCCAAGTCCTATGGCTCGAGGGCTCCTTTGTGGAGACAATAAAGGGGTGGCCATCGGGGTGGTTCTATATCACCGAGCCGCGCAACCCCAAATGGGCGGCGGCCCCCGAATTCAGATCTGGCTTCCCCACACGGCTCTCGTCATGGAAAGAGACGGGCCTGATGTGGGGGAATTGACGAGCTATCCGGACTCCAAACATGCGTCCGAAACCTGGTGGACAAGAATCTCAGGCTTGTCAACGTAATCCAGGTGATGCTCATCCGCCGGATTCTCCCATGCCAACAACGGGCCTTCAAATTGTGGGAGTTCGATCCGACACAGCACTCAACTCTAAAAAGGCTCTTCGACACTACGTACGAAGACACCTGGAAGGTGTTGTTCAAGGGCGTCGAGGCTCCCACATCCGCTACCGAAGATCGTGGATTCAGCTCGCAGCGTCAAGCCAGCAAGGAGAGTTATTTTACCCTCTATGGGATTCTTCTTTCATAGTTTGACTCTATGTGGGATCTAAAACTCCCTAACCTTTAACAGGACTGGCTGAAGACGTCCGGACAGGTTAACTGTCCGTCTCCTTTGCCAGAAGACCCAGCAGATGCCTGATTGACGGGGCTGCTTGCTCCGGTACCTCATGTGGTGCCGGATAAGAAAGCCAAGAAGGAGGCAATGGGAACTCGAAGGAGCTCCCGACGCCTGGTGTTGTCAGATTCTGAAGCAGAATCTTCTCCTGAGATTGAGGAGGAGGAAAGAGAAGCCTCTCCCCCAGCGGGGGAGGAGAGGAAAAGGAAGGCCGCCCCAACTAGGGAGGCTGGAGGGTCTAAGAAGGGAAGAACCCTTCCTGCGGACTTCTCTACCAACGTCGACGACGACGAGGAGGAGTGGCCAACGAGGGCCAAGCCCCTGGCAAGATCGTAAGCGTCTGGATACCCATGGCCTTTTTATCATTGCATAGTGTTCTCTAATGCCGAACAATCATGCAGCCTGCCCAAGGGCGAGCTCGCCGCTTCGACGAGCGGGTCCCTGAGTTCGTCGGAAATGGAGAGTACTTCACTTCCAGCCGCCTCCTCGCCTCACGCTGCGGACGACGCCGAGGTGGGGCCCCAAGGGGGGCCTGGTCAAGAGGAGGTGGCGCAGGAGGCGCCGCAAGGCAACCTCCCGGACTCCAGGCGCGTGGGGGGCGAGGACCCCAGGGGCTCTAAGCCCAACCCTCGTCCGGACTCCATGCCGGAACCTTCAGCTGTTCCGGAGTCCGGCAAGCGGTCCCTTCGTAAGAAGAGTAAGACGCCGGTGTCCTCCGGCCCAACCGAGGCACGGATAGCTTCGAGGCGCTTAACAGCGCTTCCATCGAGGAGGAGCACCACACTGTTATGAGTGCGGTGATCAGGACAGTTCAGTCTGCCAAGAGCGGGCTGACCGAAGCCTGTACAAGCCTTCTAACAGGCTTTGAGGTAAGTTTAGAATATGTAAAAATATCATCGCATAGACAGTAGCCCCTGATGCTTAGTTCGGTGTTCGGAAAGAAAAGTTGGACTAAGGATCTAAAAAGATATACGCACGAGCCTAACATAAGTATGTCAATATGGGAATGCAGATGCTTGGCTGACCTCTGTCAGACCGATGCGGAGGTCAATGCATTAAGCGAGCCTCGAGCGGTCCGAGAATGAGCTCGGCCTTGCCAAGAAGCAGCTCGAGGACAAGGAAGGTAAGTAATACCTTATTAAAGAAATACCTTATAGAAAGGTTTTGGTTGCAAAAATAACAGGAATAGCATGGGTACTGCAGGGGCCACGATCGAGGTGGCGACCCTGAAGGAAGCGGTGTCCGTGGCCGAAAACAAAGCGGCTGCGGAACGCACCGAGCGAGAGAAGGGGAGGCGCGGTGGCGGTGGTGCGGCAAGAGCTCCAGCTCTCGTGGAAAAACACGAGGGTTTGGAGCGTGACTCGAAGACCCGAGTTCGAGCTTGCTTCGCTCTTGAGAGTGCCAAAGCTGCTAAGGCCGAGGCCCAAAAAGCCCTCCAGAGATTGAGGCAATAAAGAAGATCATGGCGGGTAAGGCATTCTTTATGCAGAGCAAGAATGTGAAAGTGAATTACCTATTACTTACCCCGATCTGAGCTCTCCAGAGCGTTCGCAGATCTGCCTCGTAGTGTATCGGATGCTGCCGCGTTCTACCGTGCCAAGGAGGGGAGCTCGACGGAGAAGGTGTTCTGGTCTTAGTATGCTGAGGCCGAACGTCCGGTGCCCCTGAGCGACCAGCTGAAGCAGCTGGTCGAGCTCCACAAGGTCGCCGAACAGGCCATGAAGGGCCTTATAGTTCGGCTGTGGCCATTGGAAGCCATGCCTAGGAGCTACTTCGGCTTAATGCAGCGGCTGGTGGACGCCTGTCCACGAATTGGAGTCATCAAGCGCTCCGTCTGCATTGAAGGTGTCCGTCGGGCCCTTGCCCGTGCTAAAGTGCACTGGGGCAAGCTGGATGCGGAGAAGCTTGTGACGGACGGGCCACCGAGGGGCAAGGAGCATCGCACGCCCGAAATGTACTATGAGGGCCTCCTGAAGGGTGCCCGCCGAATAGCGGATGAGTGCTCCAGAGATGTAATTTTTGAATAGACTCATACTTGTGAAAGTGTTCGGACTTGTCACACCATAATTTTGGGGTACTTAAGCCCCTGGTGTATTGGTCGGACCAAAGTGTACGGGTGCAACATGTCATGAGATGAACATATGTATAGATAAAGAAAGGAGTGCAATAATAAGCAAAAGCTATGTATTGTTTATTCAAAAAGGTACTGCAATGAAAGCATAACGATACAAATAGTGCGATAAGCAAGGGATGGGACTATCTAACATGTCCCCCTCCAGGGGTAAGCTGCGGGATGGTATGTAAAACTGGTATAATGCTCGTAATAGAGACCACCTGAACACTCGACGTAGCTTTCTGCTTCCCTGGCTGTTGCATCGTGAGTTCGGTGATTCTAGTGCCGGACAGGACTTCTGGAAAATGGAGTCCTGAAAGTAAAAAAAGAATAAAAAAAGAAAAAGGAAAAAAGAATGACACAATCGGGAGCCCCTGGTGCGGTTGAGTCGCATTCTGGGCCTGTCATGGTCGTGCCCCTCCCCTTATGCCCATGGTATCTCTAGAGTGTAGTTATGTACGCGTGGTACTGGCTTCGTAATTTCGCGAGGGCTGGGGTTGGGGCCGGATTGCTCTGGCGATGCTTGAATCGTGCCAGCGGTCTTGTTGTAGGTAACTCCGGCGCCGCTTGATGCGGTGTCCTGACGCTTAGTGGCCGGACTTCGAGAATTGTTGTGAGAGGCTGCTTTGCACCTCCGCCGCGAGGGCTGCCGTGTGCTCCTCCGTTCGGAGAGAGCGTTCGGTGTTTCCATTGACCGTGATTACTCCTCGAGGGCCTGGCATCTTGAGCTTGAGGTATGCGTAGTGCAGCACAGCATTGAACTTGGAAAATGCGGTTCGTCCGAGCAGTGCATGATAGCCGCTATGAACGGGACTATGTCGAAGATTAACTCTTCGCCGGAAGTTATCCGGGATCCGAAGACCACTTGAGTGTAACCGAGCCTGTACAATTGGCCTCTACACCCGATATGACGCCTTTAAAGGTCGTGTTTGTAGGTTTAATCCTTGAGGGTCTATGCCCATTTTGCGCCTTGTATCCTCGATATCCTCGATAAAGTAGGTTCAGGTTGCTACCGGCCCATCGGGACTCGGTGAGGTGAAATCCGTCAATAATTGGGTCAAGAACCAATGCGGCAAAACCGCCATGACGAATGCTAGTGGGGTGGTCCTTCGATCGAAGGTGATCGGGCAGGAAGACCATGGGTTGAACTTTGGGGCGACTGGCTCCATCGCATATACGTCCCTTTAGTGCACGCTTTCACTCCCTTTTGGGTATGTGGGTTGCGTATATCATGTTCACCGTCCGCACTTGTGTGGGAAAACCCTTCATCCTCTATTGTTCGGCGGCCGGGCTCTTCCTCGTCATCGCTATGCAGCCCTTGTCATTGAGTTCGGCACTTAACTTGCCCGCTTGCTTGAACACCCAACAATCCCTATTGGTGTGATTGGCTGGTTTTCGAGGGTGCCATGTATCTGGCACAAGCGATCGAGTATTCGGTCCAAGTTGGACGGGCCCTGGGTATTTCTTTTGAATGGCTTCTTCCGCTGACCGGGTTTAGAGCCTCTGAATCCAGCATTGACGGCCGTATCTTCAGCATTATCGCCGTTAATGCGGCGCTTGTTCTTTGTTGCGACGCGACCTGCCATTGTTGTCCTTGGTATCCGAACTATCAGGGTGTTTGGCCAAGTTGTTGCTTCGAGCTAGCCAGCTGTCCTCTCCCGCACAAAAGCGGGTCATGAGTGTTGTGAGGGCTGCCATGGATTTCGGCTTTTCCTGTCCTAGGTGCCGGGCAAGCCATTCGTCGCAGATGTTATGTTTGAAGGCTGCAAGGGCCTCTGCATCCGGGCAGTCAACGATTTGATTTTTATTTGTTAGGACCGTGTCCAGAATTGTCTGGCCGATTCTTCTGGCTGCTGAATTATATGGCTGAGGTCATCGGCGTCTGGTGGTCGTACATATGTGTCCTGGAAGTTATCAAGGAATGCGGCTTCCGTGTCCTCCCAACAACCAATTGATTCTGGCGGCAAGCTGTTGAGCCAATGCCGAGCTGGTCCTTTAAGCTTGAGTGGGAGGTATTTGATGGCATGTAGATCATCACCACGGGCCATGTGGATATGGAGGAGATAGTCCTCGATCCGCACCGCAGGATCTGTGGTACCGTCGTATGATTCGATGTTTACGGGTTTGAAGCCCTCGGGATTTGATGATCCATTACTTCATCTGTGAAGCATAGTGGCTGTCTTGGCGCCTACAGATTGGGCTATATCACGACGTAGCTCATATGAGCTTTGTCTCATCGTATTCGCCCGGCCGGGTTTGCTATATCCGGCGCGACGGTAATCATCCCGCGTCGTTGGGCGGCCACGCGATCCATAGATCGATCTTGTATGTTTTGCCTTATCCTCCAATATATCTCGCAAGTCCGGCGCATTTTCCCGTGCCTTGGTACTTTTTGAGCGGCGTCGGGGTGTGGCTTGAGCGGAGGGCCGAGAGGCTTCTCTGTCGCAGCCACGGGGTGGCCGGTCTGCCATGTCATGCACTGGTGACTTGGGTGCTTCCTCCTCTGATCGAGGCAACAGCCTGCGTTTGGGGTAGCTTTTGGAGGGGCGTTCGAGTTCATACTCTTCGTCTGCAAGGACTTCAGTCCATCTATCAGCTAGCAGGTCTTGGTTAGCTCTAAGTTGTTGCTGCTTTTTCTTGAGGCTGCTTGCCGTGGCTATAAGCCTGCGTTTGGAACGCTCCTGTTCGGCGGGATCCTCAGGCACGACAAATTCTTCGTCGTCGAGGCTTGCCTCATCTTCGGAGGGAGGCGCATAATTATTGTCCTCGACCTCTCTTTCTGTCGCACTGTCGTGCAGACTTGCTTCTCCCTCCTTCTACGCTGAGTCCTGCTGGAGGGGGTTGTCTTTGGCATTGTCCGGGGTGTTATTATCTCCCATGCCGGAATCACCGTTTTTGCTGTGGCGGGATTTAGAGCAGCGCCGCTGACGTCGGCGCTTCGGTTGCTTCTTGGAGGGGTCATCCTCCGTTGTTCCATCATCGTTCCCATCTTTTGGGATGTCCACCATGTATATGTCATATGACGAGGTGGCCTTCCAATGCCTTGTAGGCGCTGGGTCTTTGGTCGTCTCCGGCATCATCGTCCATACCGTCGATGTCTTCAGAGTCGAAGTCGAGCATGTCGGTTAAATCATCGACAGTGGCTACAATGTGGGTGGTGGGTGGGCGTTGAATTTCTTCGTCGTCCGCATCCCAACCTTCCTGTCCGTAGTCCGGCCAGGGCTCTCCGGATAAAGAGAGAGACTTTAGTGAATTCAGGATGTCGCCAAAGGGCGAGTGCTGAAAGTTGTCCGCGGCAATGAACTCCATGACCGGCGCCCAATCGGATTTGATTGGCAAGGGCGCGGAGGGTTCGGAGTCCGGAGAGGAGTCCGACACCCTGGAGTCAAGGTTTTCGCAAAGGACAGTGATGGAGTTCGGCTCAATCGCCGTAAAGATGGTAGCCCCCGAGGCGGTGTCCAACCACTCGTCCTCGATCGGGGAATCCAGCTCCGGATTGGGGGTCGGAGCGGATGCTGGTGCGGCCTCCAGGGCACTGTTCGGCGGCAGAGCTAGATCATACCCATCGAGATAGTGCGGCACGCTCGGCTGTGGCTCGAATCCGTCGAAGATCAAGTCTCCGCGGACATCGGGCCGTATAGTTCAAACTTCCAAATCGACCTGATGGCGGGGCGTAGCTTTCGATCTGCTCCGGATGGCGAAGCTTAATTGCCCGCAGCAAAGCCGCCCGAATACGAAGATCTGTCCGGGGAGAAAAGTCTCACCCTAGACCGCGTCGTTGTTGATGATCGAAGGAGCCATCGGGCCTATCGGTGATGACACAGAGGAACTCTCAATGAAAGCACCAAACTGAGGGAGTCCTGGACTAGGGGGTATCCGGATAGCCGAACTATCATCGCGGCCGGACTCCAAGACTATGAAGATACAAGATTGAAGACTTCGTCCCGTGTCCGGATGGGACTTTCCTTGGCGTGGAAGGCAAGCTTGGCAATACGGATATGTAGATCTCCTACCATTGTAACCGACTGTGTAACCCTAACCTATCCAAAGGTCTATATAAACCGGAGGTTTTAGTCCAGAGGACTAACAACAATCATACCATAGGCTAGCTTCTAGGGTTTAGCCTCCTTGATCTCATGGTAGATCTACTCTTGTACTACCCATATCATCAATATTAATCAAGCGGAGTAGGGTATTACCTCCATCGAGAGGGCCCGAACACAGGTAAAAACATCGTGTCCCTTGTCTCCTGTTACCATCCGCCTAGACGCACAGTTCGGGACCCCCTACCCAAGATCCGCCGGTTTTGACACCGACAGCAGGGGCCAGGGCTCGGAGCACCTTGGTTCCCGCACCAGCGTCGACAGCCGGAGCAGGCGGTGCGTTGCTCGCCATGAGGGCGGAGCGCGGCGCTGATGGAGAACAGGTCGACGGAAGGGAGAGCCCCGGTGCACCCCTACATGGCGCGCCAAATGTCGGATGTTGGGTTCCGACAGACCCTTAAGGTTCGAACTCCGGGGTGCGCACGAAGATCTCTCCCTTACCGTTCTACGTCCAATAGTCTCACGAGAATCTAGCTAAATGATGAACAACACGAGGGACACAAGATTTATACTGGTTCGGGCCACCGTTGTGGTGTAATACCCTAATCTAGTGTGTGGTGTGGTGGATTGCCTCAAGGGCTGATGATGAACAGTACAAAGGATGAACAGCCGCGCGAGAGGTGTTCTTGAGCTGGTGCGATGAACTGCTTGGGTGAGTTCGATCGCCTCTCTATCTGTGGAGCTCTCGACCGGGCGTCCCTTCTCTACTGTGGTGGCTAGTCCTATTTATAGAGGCCCTGGGCCTCTTCCCAAATATTGAGCGGGAAGGGCGCCAACAACGGCCATTTTGAAGGGGAACATCTAGTACATGTTATCCTGACTAAAGTTGGTCTTAGGCGGCCAAAGGTGCTGGCAATGATGCTGTCTTGGGCTCCACGGTGACCTCCGTCCTGCCGCTCTGCTGGTCTTGGTCTCGTTGCACTGAAATGGCAACCTTTGCCTGATGCCTCGGTACTCCATGCCTGTGCTTGCCCCCTTTGCACCAAAGAGGAAACAAGGACACTGCACAGGCCGGCGCCCGCCTGGTCTTGATCGTCATGGCTTACGTCACGAGCACCTCGCGAGGTACCCGCCTTGATCTCTCCGCCTCCTCGCGAGCCTGCCTGGCGAGGCCGTTCCTGAGGGAGTCGTGTGTCGTCCGCCCCGCGAGGCTTGGCCCCTCGCGAGGGTCTTGAGTCTTGCGCTGATGAAGACGGGCCGTACTGGGCCACCACTTGAGCCACGCCGCAGGCCGCAGGGAGGCAATTCTGGGGACCCCCGTTCCCAGAACGCCGACACCTACCCCGGTTTAGACCTTTGGACGTCGGGCCGGTATGTTTCAGGGGTCGGAGTTAGAAAAGTAATTTCCTTCTACTAACAAACATTGGTCTCATGCGGTTTTGGGCGAGTAGAGGCTCTTTTGGCGCTTCGTTCGAAATTTTGAAACAGAAGCATTCACGTTTAGAGTACTCTTGAACTTTGAGGATTGACCTAAATAGACAACGTTAAATTTGACCTTGTATGTTTGAAAACCTCATTAAATTATCCTTTTATTTTTGAAATTTTTACACTTGAAAATCCTATAACTATGATTATTTTGGAATGGAGGAGCTATATTTGAATCTATTTTGTACACAACTATATATGCTATTATGTACAAAATCAGAGCAGAGATTGGTGCCCCATAATGTAGGTATGATTTAAAAATGCCATGATATCGAATTCAAATAATTGAATGGACTTCATGTTGAATTTAATTGTTTTTAAACCACCTTAAGTTGAATTCAAATGTATGCTAGTTCATAGCTAGCTATTTATAATGTTCATTGTGTAACTTTCGTATGTGTAATGTGCTTTACACACACAACATGAACTATACTCACGTTTATGTTCGATTGTTAAAGCGATGCATTGTCAGGAGTTCAAAATACTAACTATGTGGATCAATTATGTCGAATAATAACATAGACATGCTCAAATTCGATAGAATCTAGATGTTTGATGGAATAATGAATGACCATTCCTTACGCGAATTGCAAATATCATCATTCCATCCTAACATTTGGATACAATTTATATCTTTGATCAATGTGTACATCAGTCTTTTACGTGTAGTTTCACTCTCCATCGGTGGTCTCTCATACATGCTCACACTCTCTCTCCCGAGGTGTCTTTCTCGCAGACATGCTCTCGATATAACCCTCCCTCCCTCTTGTAACCATTTACGACTGTTTTCATTAACCTTTATAGCAAGCACTCTTCCTCTTACAATCCCCATCGACCCTTTCTATGTACATAGACCTGCATACATGTCTCCTGTACGCACATTATCTTTAGGTCTGTCTCTCACGCATTGTCTCACACCTCTCTTCTTAATCGAGGAGTATGATTCTAGCAGAGCATTCTGTAGGATGCCCCTTAAAGTTAGGTTTGATGAATGGTAATATCAGAGATAAGGGGTTACCTTAGTCTGAGAACCCGGGTTTACAAATCCTAGCCGGCTTTGTCAATGAACACAAAGTCCTTCAAAGTTCTGTTATCATTGTCTTGTACGACAAGTCATCCATGGGTCTCCCTAAATGCGTCACGGGCCGACCAATGTGGCGAAGGACGGAACCGAACCAAGGGCCTAACCTTGACCCACCGGACCTCACGCGGTGACACACCCTCTGCCCCCAGGTCCCGTTATCTTCTCACACCCACACATACCAACACAGACACCACACAAAACAAATCTCCTCGTGCCTCTATCCCCTCCCCCCTTGCATATACACACTCAAGGGAATCTCTCGTCGTGACATCATATTAGTCTCTCTCTCTCTAGACCTCTCTCATTTGTCATGCTATCTCTCCCACGCCCCCTCCCCCGCCGGCCCCTCTATCCATGCCTCTCTCGAATACGTAATACACACACATACCTCTCTAGGCCCTGCCAAATACATCAACTACACATTCACACATGTTACATCACGTACCCCATTGATCTAAAGAGCCATCTCTTCACATTTATTTCGCATACAACATTCCTTTTGAATAAAGTGTGGCCAAAAAATTATTTTAGAATTTACACATATATACAACATTACAAAGTTATATGGAGGAGTATGAACGTTAATTTGCATTGCATGGTGCCCACAATGATATTTATTCTGCACTGTGAATTTTTATATTTTTATACTATATATAAAGTTAGTCATAATAAATAGAAACGAAGAGCATCTCTCTCCCCATCGCATACACCCCCTCTTCACCCCTTTCACGTACGCACACAAACTATCTCAAGGTCCTCTAAAAGTAAGCCCCCAGCACATTCACGCATGTTTCATCTTTATCTCGCGATATATACAAAGGATTTATCATTGTATTTGGAGCGAAAGCACGATACGTACATTCGACTTCAGAATCCACTCATTACAGTCACCATTTATGTTTTGTGCTTATTATACAGTCACGGGCTCACCGTACAGCTCTATATTTGCTCAAGACACGACTAGTTGACCAGTTAAACGCTCCACGTGGCACCTCTAGTGTGGCATCACATTATCTCACTAGCATTGGGCCCACGTGTCGGCTTGTATCTACTCTTCTACACTCTTATCTATACTCTTATAAAAAACAGAGTTGGTGATGATGGTGTGCCTGCCATCTTGCAATATAGGCCGTCCGATCAATATCTGACGGATATGAAGGAAACTATGGCAATTTTGCAGAAAGATACCCGCACCCCTCATCACATTTGAAGATAAGGCCTTCCCTCGTTCATCCTTATCTGCCACAAGATAAACTACTCATATAAATGCATCTTGATGTTCCGTGCAACGCACGGGCATCTCTCTACTCTTATAAAACCCTGAGTTGGTTATGATGGTGTGCCTGCCATCCTGCAATATGGACCGTCTGATCTATATCTGACGGATAGAAAGCAAACTATGACAATTTTGCAAAAAGATACCCGCACCCCTCTCCACATTTGCAGATAATTAAGGACTTCCCTCGTTCATCTTCGTCTCCCACGAGATAAACATCTCGTATAAATGCATCTTGATGTTCCATGCAATGCCTAGGCCTCTTGCTAGTATTACTTATACTTATCTCTACTCTTATCAAAAACAGAGTTGGTGATGATGGTGTGCCTGCCATCCTGCAATATAGGCCGTCCGATCTATATCCAATGGATAGGAAGGAAACTATGGCAATTTTGCAGAAAGATACCCGCACCCCTCATCACATTTGCAGATAAGGCCTTCCCACGTTCATCCTTATCTCCCACAAGATAAACTACTCATATAAATGCATCTTGATGTTCCGTGCAACGCACGGCCATCTTGCTAGTAAAAAACAGAGTTGGTGATGATGGTGTGCCTGCCATCCTGCAACGTAGGCCGTCCCATTTATATCTAACGGATAGGAAGGAAACTATGGCAATTTTGCAGAAAGGTACCCATACACCTCTCCACATTTGCAAATAAGGCCATCCCTCGTTCATCCTTTTCTCTCACAAGATAAACTAGTCATACAAATGCATCTTGATGTTACGTGCAACGCACGGGCATCTTGCTAGTAAGAATGAAAACAAACGACAATAAATTATTGGACGGTGGTTCGGAGTCATGACCGCGGGCATAGTGGACAAGGTGGCCTTGTATTGGTATGATGAGCCATCTGTTATAACACACAGGAGCCGGTGTGGTGATTATACACACACGCACGCATGCACACAAACTGCATGCACGCAACACTCACACGTACACACGCAGCCACGCACGCATGCAACACTCGCACGCACACACGCACGCATGCATGCACACACCACACGACCAACACACACTCTCTTGCTCAAGTGCTCAACCTACACATGCATGCGCACAAATCAGGCCCTGACAGACACATACACAACCAGGTGATTCCCGCGCACGGGTTGGAGTCTTGTCGCGCCTGGGTAAATTTGTGTTTATCTGACCTTTTTCCTATGTGAACTGACATGTGGGATGTTGGGGAACGTAGTAATTTCAAAAATTTTCCTACGATCACGCAAGATCATGGTGATGCATAGCAACGAGATGAGAGTGTTGTCTACGCACCCTCGTGAGACCAGCAACGGAAGCGTTGACGCAACGTAGAGGAAGTAGTCGTACTCCTTCACGATCCAACCGATCCAAGTACCGAACGACGGCACCTCCGAAGTTCTGCACACGTTCAGCTCGATGGCGCCCCTCGAACTCCGATCCAGCCGAGTGTTGAGGAGAGTTTCACAAGACGACGGCGTGGTGACGATGATGATGTTCCACCGGCGCAGGGCTTCGCCTAAGCTCCGCTACGGTATTTTCGAGGTGTAATATGGTGGAAGGGGCACCGCACACGGCTAAGGAACGATCTCAATGATCAACTTGTGTGTCATGGGGTGCCCCTGCCTCAGATATAAAGGAGGGAAGGGAGGGGCTGGCCGGCCAAGGAGAGGAGGCGCACCAGGTTTCCTACTCCTACTAGGAGTAGGATTCCCCCAATCCTAGTCCAACTAGGTTTCCCCAAGTGGGAAGGGAGAGAGAGGGCGCCTTCTCCTAGTCCTAATAGGACTAGGGAAGGGGAAGGTGCGCCAGCACTTGGGCCCCCTTTCCTCCTTTCCACTAAGGCCCATGTTGGCCCATTAGTATTCGGGGTTCCGGTAACCTCCGGTACTTGGTAAAATTCCCAATTTCACCGGAACACTTCCGATGTCCAAACATAGACTTCCAATATATGAATCTTTATGTCTCGACCATTTTCGAGACTCCTCGTCACGTCCGTGATCTCATCCGGACTCCGAACAACCTTCGGTACAGAAACATCATAAAAACTCATAGTAACTGCCATCGAAGCGTTAGCGTCTGCGGACCCTACGGGTTCGAGAACTATGTAGACATGACCGAGACACCTCTCCGGTCAATAACCAATAGCGGGACCTGGATGCCCATATTGGCTCCTACATATTCTACGAAGATCTTTATCGGTCAGACCGCATAACAACATACGTTGTTCCCTTTGTCATCGGTATGTTACTTGCCCGAGATTCGATCGTCGGTATCCAATACCCAGTTCAATCTAGATTACGGCAAGTCTCTTTACTCGCTTCAGTAATACATCATCTCACAACTAACTCATTAGTTGCAATGCTTGCAAGGCTTATGTGATGTGTATTACCGAGAAGGCCCAGAGATACCTCTCCGACAATCGGAGTGACAAAACCTAATCTCGAAATACGCCAACCCAACAAGTACCTTTGGAGACACAGGTAATACTCCTTTATAATCACCCGATTCACGTTGTGACGCTTTGGTAGTACCCAAAGTGTTCCTCCGTAAACGGGAGTTGCATAATCTCATAGTTATAGGAACATGTATAAGTCATGAAGAAAGCAATAGCAACATACTAAACGATCAAGTGCTAGGCTAACGGAATGGGTCATGTCAATCAGATCATTCAGCTAATGATGTGACCTTGTTAATCAAATAACAACTCCTTGTTCATGGTTAGGAAACATAACCATCTTTGATTAACAAGCTAGTCAAGTAGAGGCATACTAGTGACATACTGTTTTGTCTATATATTCACACATGTATTATGTTTCCGGTTAATACAATTCTAGCATGAATAATAAACATTTATCATGAAATAAGGAAATAAATAATAACTTTATTATTGCCTCTAGGGCATATTTCCTTCAGCCTCCCACTTGCACTAGAGTCAATAATCTAGTTCACATCATCATGTGATTCAACACTAATATTCACATCGTATGTGATTAACACCCATAGTTCACATCGTCATGTGACCAACACCCAAAGGGTTTACTAGAGTCAATAATCTAGTTCACATCGTTATGTGATTAACACCCAAAGAGTACTAAGGGATGATCATGTTTTGCTCGTGAGAGAAGCTTTAGTCAACGGGTCTGTCACATTCAGAGCCGTATGTATTTTGCAAATATTCTATGTCTACAATGCTCGCACGGGCTACTCTAGCTAATTGCTCCCACTTATAATATGTATCCAGATTGAGACTTAGAGTCATCTGGATCAGTGTAAAAAGCCCTGCATCGATGTAACTCTTTACGACGGGCTCTTTTATCACCTCCATAATCGAGAAATATTTCCTTAGTCCTCACTAAGGATGTTCTTGACCAATGTCCAAAGTGATCTACTCCTAGATCACTATTGTACTCCTTGCAAAATTCAGAGCAAGGTATACAATAGGTCTGGTACATAACATAGCATACTTTATAGAACCTATGATCGAGGCATAGGGAATGACTTTCATTCTCTTTTCTATTTTTCTCATTGTGGTCGGATTTGAGTCTTACTCAATTTCACACCTTTGCAACACATGCAAGAACTTTTCTTGACTGTTCCATTTTGAACTACTTCAAAATCTTGACAAGGTATGTTCTTATTGAAAAAACTCATCAAGCGTTTTTGATCTATCTCAATAGATCTTGATGCTCAATTTGTACGCAGCTTCACCGAGGTCCTTCTTTGAAAAACTCCTTTCAAATACTCCTTTATGCTTTGCGAATAATTCTACATTATTTCTGATCAACAATATACTTATCAGAAATGCTGTAGTGCTCCCACTCACTTTCTTGTAAATACAGGCTTCTCCAAAAGTCTATATAAAACCATATGCTTTGATCAATCTTATCAAAGCGTATATTCCAACTCCGAGATGCTTGCACCAGTCCATAGATGGATCGATGGAGCTTGCACATTTTGTTAGCTCCTTTAGGATTGACAAAACCTTTTGGTTGCATCATATACAACTCTTCTTTAATAAATCCATTAAAGAATGTTGGTTTTGACATCCATTTGCCAGATTTCATAAAATGTGGCAATTGCTAACATGATTCGGACAGACTTAAGCATCGCTACGGGTGAGAAAGTCTCATCGTAGTCAACCCCTTGAACTTGTCGAAAACCTTTTGCAACAAGTCGAGCTTTGTAGATAGTAACACTACTATCAGTGTCCGTCTTCCTCTTGAAGATCCATTTATTTAACATGGCTTGCTGATCATAGAGCAAGTCAATCAAAGTCCATACTTTGTTTCTCATACATGGATCCTATCTCAGATTTCATGGCCTCAAGCCATTTCATGAATCTGGGCTCATCATCGCTTCCTCATAGTCCGTAGGTTCATCATGGTCTAGTAACATGACTTCCAGAACACGATAACCATACCACTCTGGTGCGGATTTTGCTCTAGAAGACCTACGAGGTTTGGTAGCAACTTGATCTGAAGTTTCATGATCATCATCATTAACTTCCTCACTTATTGGTGTAGGAATCACTGGAACTAATTTCTGTGATGAACTACTTTCCAATAAGGGAGAAGGTACAATTACCTCATCAAGTTCTACTTTCCTCCCACTCACTTCTTTCGAGAGAAACTTCTTCTCTAGAAAGGATCCATCTTAGTAACGAAAAACTTGCCTTTGGATCTGTGATAGAAGGTGTACCCAATAGTTACCTTTGGGTATTCTATGAAGACGCACTTCTCCGATTTGGGTTCGAGCTTATCAGGTGAAAACTTTTTCACATAAGTATCAAAACTCCAAACTTTTAAGAAACGACAGCTTAGGTTTACCGTTAAACCATAGTTCATATGGTGTCGTCTCAACGGATTTAGATGGTGCCCCATTAAACGTGAATGCAGCTGTCTCTAATGCATAACCCCAAAACGATATTGGTAAATCGGTAAGAGACATCATTGATCGTACCATATCAAAATAAAGTACGGTTACGACGTTCGGACACACCATAACGTTGTGGTGTTCCAAGTGGCGTGAGCTGTGAAACTATTCCACTTTGTTTTAATTGAAGACCAAACTCGTAACTCAAATATTCATCTCCACGATCAGATCGCAGAAACTTTATTTTCTTGTTACGATGATTTTCTACTTCACTCTGAAATTCTTTGAACTTTTCAACTATTTCAGACTTATGTTTCATCAAGAAGATATACGCATATCTGCTCAAATCATCTGTGAAGGTTAGAAAATAATGATACTTGCCACGAGCATCAACACTCATTGAATCTCATACATCGGTATGTATTATTTCCAATAAGTCAAGAGCTTGTTCCATTGTTCCGAGAACGGAGTTTTAGTCATCTTGCCCAAAAGGCACGGTTCGCAAGCATCAAATGATTCATAACCAAGTGATTCCGAAAGTCCATCAAGATGGAGTTTTCTTCATGCGCTTTACACCAATATGACCTAAACGGCAAGTGCCACAAATAAGTTGCACTATCATTATTAACTTTGCATCTTTTGGTTTCAATATTATGAATATGTGTATCACTATGATCGAGATCCAATGAACCATTTTCATTGGGTGTGTAACCATATAAGGTTTTATTCATGTAAATGTAACAACAATTTATTCTCTTACTTAAATGAATAATCAGATTGCAATAAACATGATCAAATCATATTTATGCTCAACACCAAATAACACTTATTTAGGTTCCATACTAATCCCGAAAGTATAGGGAGTGTGTGATTATGATCAAATCAATTTTGGAACTATTTCCAACACTCATCGTCACTTCCCCTTCAACTAGTTTCGCTCATTCTGCAACTCCCGCTTCAAGTTACTACTCTTAGCAACCGAACCAGTATCAAATACCGAGGGTTACTACGAACACTAGTGAAGTACACATCAATGATCTGTATATCAAATATACCTTTGTTCACTTTGCCATCCTTCTTATCCGCCAAATACTTGGGGTAGTTCCGCTTCGGTGACCAGTTCCATTGCAGCAAAAGCACTTAGTCTCGTGCTTAGGTCCGGACTTGGGCTTCTTCACTCGAGCAGCAACTTGCTTGCCGTTCTTCTTGAAGTTCCCCTTCTTCCCTTTGCCCTTTTCCTTGAGACTAGTGGTCTTGTCAATCATCAACACTTGATGCTCTTTCTTGATTTCTACCTTCGTCGATTTCAACATCACGAAGAGCTCGGGAATCGTTTTCGTCATCCCTTGCATACTATAGTTCATCACGAAGTTCTACTAACTTAGTGATGGTGTCTAGAGAATTCGCTCACCACTATCTTATCTGGAAGATTAACTCCCACTTGATTCAAGCGATTGAAGTACCTGCATAATCGAGCACATGCTCACTAGTTGAGCGATTCTCCTCCATCTTTTAGCTTTAGAACTTTTGTTGGAGACTTCATATCTCTCAACTCGGTATTTGCTGGAAATATTAACTTCAACTCCTGGAACATCTCATATGGTCCATGACGTTCAAAACGTCTTTGAAGTCCCGATTCTAGGCCGTTAAGTATGGTGCACTAAACTATCAAGTAGTCATCATATTGAGCTAGCCAAACGCTCATAACGCCCGCATCCGCTCCTGCAATAGGTCTGTCACCTAGCGGTGCATCAAGGACATAATTCTTCAGGCAGCAATGAGGATAAACCTCGGATCACGGATCCAATCCGCATCATTGCTACTAACATTTTTCAATACAATTTTCTCTAGGAACACATATAAAAACATAGGGAAGCAACAACGCGAGCTATTGATCTACAACATAATTTGCAAAATACTACCAGGACTAAGTTCATGATAAATTAAAGTTCAATTAATCATATTACTTAAGAACTCCCAGTTAGATAGACATCTCTCTAATCCTCTAAGTGATCACGTGATCCAAATCAACTAAACCATGTCCGATCATCACGTGAGATGGAGTAGTTTCAATGGTGAACATCACTATGTTGATCATATCTACTATATGATTCATGCTCGACCTTTCGGTCTCCGTGTTCCGAGGTCATATCTTATATGCATAGCTCGTCAAGTATTACCTGATTATTCTGCGTGTGCTACTGTTTTGCAACCTTTGTATTTGAACGTAGAGCCTATCACACCCGATCATCACGTGGTGTCTCAAAGACGAAGAACTTTCGCAACGGTGCATACTCGTGGAGAACACTTCTTGATAATTAGTGAGAGATCATCTTATAATGCTACCGTCAATCAAGCAAAATAAGATGCATAAAGGATAAACATCACATGCAATCAATATAAGTGATATGATATGGTCATCATCATCTCGTGCTTGTGATCTCCATCTTCAAGCACCGTCATGATCACCATCGTCACCGCGCGACACCTTGATCTCCATCGTAGCATCGTTGTCGCCTCGCCAATCTTATGCTTCCACGACTATCACTACCGCTTAGTAATAAAGTAAAGCATTACATCGCGATTGCATTGCATACAATAAGCGACAACCATATGGCTCCTGCCAGATTGCCGATAACTTCGGTTACAAAACATGATCATCTCATACAATAAAATTCAGCATCATGTCTAGACCATATCACATCACAACATGCCCTGCAAAAACAAGTTAGACGTCCTCTACTTTGTTGTTGCAAATTTTACGTGGCTGCTACGGGCTTAAGCAAGAACCAATCTCACCTACGCATCAAAACCACAACGATACTTCGTCAAATAGACTCCGTTTAACCTTCTCAAGGACCCGGCGTATGCACTCAGTTCAACTAAAGTTGGAGAGACAGTCTTCCACAAGCCATCTATGTGCAAAGCACGTCGAGGAACCGGTCTCGTGGAAGAGCACGCGTAAGGTTGGTCTGGATCGTCATCCAACAATACCGCTGAACCAAAGTATGACATGTCGGTAGGCGGTATGACTTGTATCGTCCACAACTCACTTGTGTTCTACTCGTGCATATCATCAAACCATAAAACCTAGGCTCGGATGCCTTTGTTGGGGAACGTAGTAATTTCAAAAATTTCCCTACGATCACGCAAGATCATGGTGATGCATAGCAACGAGATGAGAGTGTTGTCTACGCATTCGTAGACCAGCAACGGAAGCGTTGACGCAACGTGAAGTAGTCGTACTCCTTCACGATCCAACCGATCCAAGTACCGAACGTCGGCACCTCCGAGTTCTGCACACGTTCAGCTCGATGACGTCCCTCGAACTCCGATCCAGCCGAGTGTTGAGGGAGAGTTTCACAAGACGACGGCGTGGTGACGATGATGATGTTCCACCGGCGCAGGGCTTCGCCTAAGCTCCGCTACGGTATTTTCGAGGTGTAATATGGTGGAAGGGGGGCACCGCACACGGCTAAGGAACGATCTCAATGATCAACTTGTGTGTCATGGGGTGCCCCCTGCCCCTGTATATAAAGGAGGGAAGGGGAGGGGCTGGCCGGCCAAGGAGAGGAGGCGCACCAGGGTTTCCTACTCCTACTAGGAGTAGGATTCCCCCCCCCCAATCCTAGTCCAACTAGGTTTCCCCAAGTGGGAAAGGAGAGAGAGGCGCCTTCTCCTAGTCCTAATAGGACTAGGGAAGGGGGAAGGTGCGCCAGCACTTGGGCCCCTTTCCTCCTTTCCACTAAGGCCCATGTTGGCCCATTAGTATTCCGGGGTTCCGTAACCTCCCTGCATTTCTTGGTAAAATTCCCAATTTCACCGGAACACTTCCGATGTCCAAACATAGACTTCCAATATATGAATCTTTATGTCTCGACCATTTCGAGACTCCTCGTCACGTCCGTGATCTCATCCGGGACTCAACAACCTTCGGTACAGAAACATCATAAAAACTCATAGTAATCGGCCATCGAAGCGTTAAGCGTGCGGACCCTACGGGTTCGAGAACTATGTAGACATGACCGAGACACCTCTCCGTCAATAACCAATAGCGGGACCTGGATGCCCATATTGGCTCCTACATATTCTACGAAGATCTTTATCGGTCGGACCGCATAACAACATACGTTGTTCCCTTTGTCATCGGTATGTTACTTGCCCGAGATTCGATCGTCGGTATCCAATACCTAGTTCAATCTCGTTACGGCAAGTCTCTTTACTCGTTCGTAATACATCATCTCACAACTAACTCATTAGTTGCAATGCTTGCAAGGCTTATGTGATGTGTATTACCGAGAAGGCCCAGAGATACCTCTCCGACAATCGGAGTGACAAAACCTAATCTCGAAATACGCCAACCCAACAAGTACCTTTGGAGACACCTGTAATACTCCTTTATAATCACCCGATTACGTTGTGACGTTTGGTAGTACCCAAAGTGTTCCTCCGTAAACGGGAGTTGCATAATCTCATAGTTATAGGAACATGTATAAGTCATGAAGAAAGCAATAGCAACATACTAAACGATCAAGTGCTAGGCTAACGGAATGGGTCATGTCAATCGGATCATTCAGCTAATGATGTGACCTTGTTAATCAAATAACAACTCCTTGTTCATGGTTAGGAAACATAACCATCTTTGATTAACAAGCTAGTCAAGTAGAGGCATACTAGTGACATACTGTTTTGTCTATATATTCACACATGTATTATGTTAATAACTTTATTATTGCCTCTAGGGCATATTTCCTTCATGGGACCCACAAGGAACATGGTCAATTTAACTAGTCAACATGGTGCCACGTAGACTATTTCGTCGGTCAACAGAGTGCAATCCGATGATGAACGGTGAGCAAGTGACCGTATAATCACCGAAAACGTATATAGTGACTGTAATGAGCGTATTCTGAAGTACGGAGACCGTATTACACTTTTCTCTCTGTAGGCCCTCCAAAACTACATATCTACACGTTCTCGCATGTTACATCTAACAACTATTCAATATAACACTACTACGACACTCTAACACAATAAATCATATGTGTTTTTAGTTTTACTAGATATCATGTTGTTACTTAATTATTCAGTTTGCATACATTAAAATTTCCTTTGAAATGTATGGCCAATATCATCTACCGCACGGGAAAAATCCCACCCTTTCCTGTTTAATCGGGTTTGTATCGATGAATCGTGCGAAACAACAAAACTATAGTACTATACAGTACAAGTGGCAGTTCACGGGGCTGCCGTGTCGTGTACTCCTCCGTCGTAAGAGTGGAGCGCTCGCTTTCATAAATGTTATTGTCCCGTCCACTGACATGTGGGACATCATGCTACCGGGTCCACGTGCCATACCGAAATACAGTGCAGGGCAGCAGGGGTGAAGCACCCCAGTCATGGCGTTGGCGTAGTAATGAGCAATGAGGCGTCAAATCACAAAGCGGCACCTTTCCCACAGTTAAGTTGGAGGGACGAAGTAATAATGCTAAAAGAAGAAGTTGGAGGGACGAAGCAACCATCATTTCACTCGTTGCTAAATACGCTTCTCCCTCATCTTATGCAAGTTTTTTTCTAAGATCTTCTTCAAGTTAATCACGTGTTGCTTCTGTTGTTGTTCTGCCTCATGTGGGACGCGGATCGGCTTGGTAAAGCACTGACACGTGGGACCGCATGTTAGCAAACCGCCAGGCCAACGTCCTCTAAAAATAAGAATCCTCCCCCGCCATCCGCACGGCAAAATCACCTCCTTTTTACTAGTCTTTATTCTATAATTTTTTAGATCAGTATAATTGAGATTTGTATAGATAGCACACAGGAGCAAAACCAAGTGGTACGGTTAAGGGCATCCACAATGTGTAGCCAAATGTGAAAATAGCTTTTGGTATCGATGGGAACCATTGTGGACGGTCTTTGCCAAAGCCAAAAAGATGGAACCGAAGCTCCCTGATTGATTGATTGATTGAAGGAATAGAAAAATGCAACGTCTCTCCTCTTGCTCCCGTGCTTGGACGCATGTACAGTATAGAGCACAGAGTCTACTCCCGTGTCCCTTCTATCACAAATCACAAAGCATTGAGGCATCAAATCACAAAGCACGGGTGAAGCAACCATCGTTTCACTCTTCGCTGACTCCGCTTCTCCATCGTCTTCTTCGAGAAACCACCTCACTGCACTAAGCTGGACGGACGACACTATTGTGTACACTAGTAGTACTAGTACATTTACACGTCCTTTGGTTCAACGGACTTCCTGGATGCAAATAAGGCGGTTGTCTCGGCTTTCAGGCGGCACTTGCGTCCGGTGGTCTTCGTCGAATGCACTTTGCCAAACCACAACGTTCGAGATATCGTCGACGTCACCGCAGTGGGGAAGGAAGTCAAATAGTTACTACCTCCATATTTTTTGTACACAAGGCCAGTATATCAATATTACAATTTGCAAAAGGCCACTAACACTAATCGAGGCAAAATTGATGGGTTTTGCCTCGTACTAGCAACCAAGGACATTAATATACACTTGCATGCATGCGGAAGTGAGAAGGTTGGTTTGCATGGCGCTGCATTAATCAAGTGATGAGGAGTGAGATGGTTAGCTCTTTGGGCTTTGGAGAAAAAAATACGCATTAATTGACACGTCAAACGAGGATTTGTATCGATTAATCCCGCGAAGGAAAACCCCGCCTTTCTTTATTAACACCAGTACTCCTACTACGTACGTACTTATCCTATTTGGGTCTATGCCTTGCATTGCCATACTTCGCCACACATTTTTTGCCAAGCTTGCCTAAAAATTTCAAATGAAAAGGAAGGACACTTGCGCACGGCTGTCGCGGTCGCACTGCACCCTCACACGGTCGCTCCGCACCCTCACACAGTCGCTCCTGCATGCCGCAAACCCAACCAAGGGAACACACCCTCACTGACACGTGCTACCGCATGTGAACAAACCAAACTCAGCCATCCTACCGCTGACACATAATTTTCGTTCATACAGTATGTTTATCCAACCGCATGTTGGGGAAGAAGAAGAGGTGAGGAAGAAGGGTTAGGAGACGTAGGATATTCATCCAACAGCCTGAAATGGTAGACTAACCCAAATGATGGAAGTCAGGCGACTTGCATAACAATATATGTTTTTACACAGCAAAAGATCCCTAAAAACAACAACATAAAGAAAAAGTATGACTGCTCGTGGAACGAGACGGCCTCGTCGTCTTTGGCTGCCGGCGCGAACCAGCCGTAGCTGCCGACGTGTGTCTCCGCACTGTGGTTGTCCTTGGCCTCCAGCTACTCGCTCACGCGGAGCGTGCGGGCGCTCTGCACGGATAAGAGCACCGCCCGGTTCAAGTCGAGGATGTCCAGTTCCGCCTGCAGGAGGGCCTCGATGGCAGCGGCATCCGCGCGCTCCACGTCGAGTTGAGCCTCCGCCGCCCGGTTCAAGTCGAGGACGTTCGGTTCCGCCTGCAGGAGGGCCTCGATGGCAGCGGCATCCATGTGCTCCGCCTTAAGTTGAGCCTTCGCCGCCCGGTTCACATCCACGACATCCGGTTCCGCTTGTAGGAGAGCCTCGATGGCAGTGGCATGCGCGCGCTCCGCGTCGAGTTGAGCCTCTGCCTCCTGGTCCTCCTTTAGTATTGCCAGGTTGAACCATTGGTCCGCCTGCACCATGGGGGGCCCGGACGCTGGCACGAAGTCGACGTCCATCGTCTGATATCCATCGGGGGCCTTCTGCACCGCGACATCCGCCATGAACATTGGATGGGCTTCCTCCTCCTCGTAGCTTGGCTCCAGAGAACTCGGGGATTGGCCCGCCGCAAAGCGAGCTTGGGAACGGAGGTCTGTGGCACCGACCACCGCCGCAATTTCTACGCGGTGCTCCGGCGACAACATCTTGTAGTACGTGATCTTGCGGCGCACCATGGCTTTCCGGTGAACTAGGGGACGCTTGATGCGGGCTAGGGGATCGAAAGGTGGGGGATGGGCTGGAGAGGAGGTGTGGTTTTGGGGCAGTGGATGGCGTAGGCCGAGCAGCGAAGGTTCTGGTGTGAATAGTGGTTCCGATGACGACCGGTCAATTGGTTTTGACTGTACATCGCTCTTGTCGCGTTCGCATTGCACCCCGGCACGCTGGACCCTCCATGTCGCTCACTGAATGGAACACGCTTCATCTTGCGTTTTCGCTCGCTTGTGGGAGCACAGTTGAGAGCAAACCGACGTCCCTCCCCCTCCCCCTCCCGCGTCATTTATACTACCACTCCCCCTGTTTTATGCGGAGTAAATAAAAACAGAGGGAGTATACTACGGATGAGGATCCCCTGACGTGGCCGAACCCATTGAGTAAATGACATGCGGGGCCTAGCAAGCATGGGGTCCGCCAGTAAGTGAACGAAAGAGCGGGGTAAGGCAGGGATACCTACGTCAGAGGATCCACTTCCACTACTACTCCCTCCTTCCACCTACAAGGCCTAATGCATTTTTCGAGGCTAACTTTGACCAAATGTTAGAGTAATAATATATGACATGCAACTTACACAAAGCATACGGTCAAATTCGTATGTGAAAGGAGCTCCCAATGATATAATTTTCACATTGTACATCTCGTACAGTAGTGTGGGCTATTTCCCGCAAATATATATACATAAGGTTGTCTATTGTATTAGTACTTTTTTCCATCTCCTCTCTATCTCTTTCTTCATATTTATTGTATTTAACTAGGATTGTGTATATAGCTAGGCTCTTGCATGAGAGCTCACTCCCTTTACTTTTTCACATCTCTGTCCTCCACATAGGCCCCATATAAATGAAAGGAGGGAGTACTATGAGCACTGCATACTCTACTACAGATGTTGTCAGTACTCCACTAGTCTATTGGACAGGGAGCTTAAAAAGTTACTACTGTACTGGCTATACATGGCGAAATCCTAGTAGGAAGAGCATGCGCGAGAACAAGCACATTCACGTGGTTGAAAACAAATTAGAAACCATGTCTATTTGAATACAAATCTAGGAGTACGTACGAATCTAACAATAAGATTGGGCGTTGTTGAATGTTGATACTATTTTCTGTAAGTTTGATCAAAGTAGAGATACTTTGACTACACATAAAACTTATATGTAAACTACTAGAAAGGATCAGAGGGAGTATATTGTACGTTCAAGAGCGAAACAAACATTGAATACCCTTTATATATGATTTGTGGATGCTATGATCACCAGTTCAAAATTTTGAATCCTCCTTAGGTATCACACATGCACCTACTCGTTCTCCCTCGATTTCATCTCAGGGTCCAGAGATTGATTGAAAGAGGACTAGGGTGGGTACAATATGTCCGTTTCGCTTATGAACGTACAATATACTCCCTCTGATCCCCACAGAACCCCCTCCCTGTCGGTCATTTCTATCATAGAAACAGACCAAACCTTTATCTCCTTGCACGACATACAATTGATCTCTCAACATCAATCGATCTCGTCAAGATGTGTCGGGGCATGAACCGAATGGGATGTCAAAACTAAGAAGGGAAGCGACACGTAGTGGAGGCAAAGTGAAACTTTAAACGAACCGTTTGTTTGTATGCATGTCGGACAAATTACAACATTTGAAATACAAGCATGGTCTAGGCCCACATGCGAATGATACTCAGTGGAATGTTCAAACGAGGCATGCGCGAGCTACACGCTCATCGTCGCTTTACATGGTCGGTTTCAGTGTGTCGAGGGTGGCGTTAGCGCTGTGGCACGACCAACAGATCAACACCCAGCTCGTCGAGGATGCACGGGGCGCCGAAGTGCGCGCGCGCCGCGACCGCAGAGTGGTGTACGTGGCCAACTGCATCCTCGGACCTGAGACCATGCCGGGTCATCTTGCTTTTTCAATGGCATGTGGTGTCACATGTGAGCAAAGGGCATCTCCAACGTTGCCACGACCGCAGCTGACTACCCTGGCACACCAAAAGCCCTCGTCCCTCGCGCCGTCGCTCGGTGCGTTCCCAGCCGGCGCCAGCTGCCCACATTCATGCCATCCATCCGCATGTCGTCGTTTTGAGGCCCGGTGCCCGAGGAACCTACTCCGGCGACTTAATGACGCACACGGACGCTTGGCCTCACCGGAATGTGCTACTTAAAGCAGCAACGCCCAGCTAACCTCCACACCATAGCGCATCGTCCTGCTACCTGGCACCACATCTGCCATGACCGTGAGCGTGAACGCTTTGCGCGAGAGCTTGTCTTCGGGGATGAAGCTCGAGGTCGCCGCCCTCGCTCAAGTCGCCGCTCGCGACGCAATAGCGGCGTAGCCGGACACGGGCGCGACCGCACAAGCGGTGGCCATGCTGGTGGCCGAGGACGGGAGCACCGTCAGCCACGCGTCCTACTTGCCGCCGTCGAACGTCCAGCACTGCCGAGGTTAGGGACTCCTCCGAGAATGAGTAGGGCATGGGAGGCGGCAGGGCATGGTGTGCCAACTGGCCGGTCCGTCTCCCGTGTTCTACTCTTCCTCGCCGCAGACCACAGGTTCACTTCACGGGTCTTGAACCCCGCCCCCGTACATGGAGATCGCAGATGGAGGACGTCGGTCACTGCCGTAGAATAGGTCTAGGGTCGGGTTTATTTTATTTTTTTGTCCTATAAAAGTTCGAAATGTAATGAAAATCTGCCGTGTTTGCATTAATCTCAGCCGGCGTATATGAACTTTCACAATAATATAGTATATTGTAGGAGTACTAGCAAGATGCTCTGTGTTGCACGGAACATCGAGATCTTGTGGGAGAAAAGGATGAACGAGGGAAGGCCTTATCTGCAAATGTGGTGAGGAGTGCGGGTAAATTGTCATAGTTTCCTTCCTATCTGTTAGATATAGATCGGACGGCCTATGTTGCAGGATGGCAGGCACACCATCATCACCAACTCTGCTTTTTATTGAACCGAGACAAAGCTAACATGCAAAGTAAATAAACACATAGTCTACATACACAATTAATCTTAGGCACTCCAATAGTACGTCCACTACACGTTCACGCATTTCACATCTTTGTCCATCTACGGGAACCTACAAAAGGGTTAACGTAAATTAACTCGCTCTCTCTCTCCATCTTGATTTCGATGGTGGTGGTCCCCTCCCTCCCCCAATCTACAATCAACAGCTCACCCATTTCACATTACGTTAATTACGTAACCGGGATTACGTAGGTGTAGCATTACTCATCCTAAAAAACCCAACTAAGCCAACCTCCCAAAGATATCGCATGATTAAAAGACTTCGGCCTACTGCTCTAGTCAGGATTACCGGATTACTAGTAGTAGTATCGATGGATCGCGCGAAGCACCAATTTTTTTTTCTTAAGGGGGCAAAGCAACTACTTTAAAAAGAAAAAAAGGCGGTACACTCACAGCACCCCTGTCGCGGTCGCATTGCACCCCACACACGTTCGGTCCTGCACACGGCTCACGCATAAGCGGAACGCAGCTTGACTTGCCTCTTCACTAACACATGGGACTGCACTTGGAAAACCCAACCATGCGCCAAACTCCCTCGCCCACCGCGAAAATCCACCCCCAAAAAAATCCCCCCCAAATCCCAAATTCAACCGCCCTTCGGCCAACTAGCCAATAATATTCCCCAAACCCCCTCCCCGTCCCCCCTCCACTCCATTCGCTCCGCCAAAGCCGCCCTCCCCGCCGCACCGATACGTCGGTGCCGTGGTTCATCGAGGGGACGCACGATGATCCTCTCACTCCCATAGTACGCTCTCGTAGACTGTCGTCCTCAAGCCGCGCCACCACCGGTGGCGATGTTCTTGTGGAGGTGCACGGTGGTCAACGCCGCCACCGCTGGCGACGTTCGTGTGGAGATGCATGACGGTCAGCTTCTCCCATAGTACGCGCATTCTAGACCGAGGCCCCGTGCATGCCGGTATAGCGCTGAATGTTAGCTGATAGACGCTTGTTAATCTCACTGTTTGCCGAAGTAGTTTACAGTCAATATGCTCTGCTTAAGAAGCTTCCTTGCCCTGTTTTGCACTCAATCTGCTTAGCTGAGATGGCATGCCAAGCCTGATTAGTTGCTAAAATATCCTGCCATATATTTATTGTGACGTAGATTGCCATGGTCTAGTAGCCAATCTGTTAGGTGAAATAGATGTACATCATTTTATACTCGATCTTTGTTGCTGCGATGGCCTTTGATAGTTCGATGGCTGTGTGCTCGGCCTCATCGACTGCTGAAACAGCCCACCATAATTTAGCACTCAAATCTGTTTGCTGAATTAGCTTTACATATATCTCGTTACTTAGATCTGCTCGTCCAAATATCTTGCCATAGCTTTAGACATCGACCTACGTATTTTTCTGGACTTCATAAAAAAGCATATATGTTTTTCCTGTAATATGTAGTAGAAGAACTAATTTGTACGTCTAACAGATGGACAGGACTTGGATAACTTCTGCTCAAATATTCTCCGCTGCATATGTCAAGGGGGTTGAAAATTTCATGAACTTTATCAGAGCTGAGTATGGTGGTCCGAAATCAGATGTGCTCTGCCTGTGTAGCTCTTGTATGAATTCAGTTACAAGACCCCAGTCAACTGTGCAAAATCATCTACACTTGTATGGGATGTCGGTCACATATACTAGGTGGGTTCATCATGGTGAAGCTATGAACGTCAATGTTACTGACTACGTGGAAGCAGCAGATCACCATCTTGATCTGCCTGATGCTCAGGTGGAAGAGGAGGAGGAGGTGGTGGTGGCGGAGCCAGTGAGTTTGACCAACATTGAAACAATGCTACTAAATGCTCGTGTATTTCATGAACTTTCACATGCAGAAGAAAAACGGTGGGCCCTCATGTTGGAACAATGCAACGTGGCTGTCACCCCAGGAAATAAGTTGTCAGTATTCTCAGCTATGGTCACCTTTCTTCAGGTGAAGACATCTGAGCGGATGACCAACAAATCATTCGATGCGATGTTGGCTACTTTCCGCAAATCTTTCCCAGATGCGTCTGAGCTGCCACACACCTACAGTAAAATGAAGAATTTCCTTCGTGTAGTTGTAATTGGGTATGATATGAACCATGTTTGTAAGAATAATTGTGTTCTGTTCCGGAAGGATTATGCCAACTTAAGTGAATGCCCGAAATGCAAATCATCAAGATGGAAAGATGGAGATGCTGTGAAGAGGGTTCCTCATAATGTTCTGAGATATTTTCCAATTACACCAAGATTGCAGAGGTTGTTTCATGATGCTGAAACAAGAGAGGATGTACTGTGGCATTCTAGGAACCAAGAGTACAGAGATCAGAATGTAATGAGCCAGCCATCTCATGGTAGTGAGTGGCAAAGCTTCAATCAGAAACACAAAAGTTTGTCACGACCCGAGAAACATTAGACTTAGCTTAGCTTCAGATGGATTTAACCCATTTGGCCACCAGAGCGCCACATATAGCATGTGGCCAGTGCTTGTTATCCCTTACAACATGCCTCCAAATGTCTGCATCAAAGAATCAAACTACATGATGGCCTTGCTCATCCAGGTCCAAAAATTCCTGGAAAGGATTTTGATTTATTCATGGAGCCTCTTGTGGAGGAACTTCAACAGCTATGGAAGGGTGTTCTCACTCGAGACCTATATAGCAGCCCACGAGCTGATTTCTTTCTACGTGTTGTTATAATTTGGTGCATCCAAGATTATCCGGCTTTGGGCACTATGTCATGGCGAACAACACATGGTTACAATGCATGTGTTCGCTGTGACAGGAATCCGCTATCATACGCAATACTTAGCAAGATCTGTTACATTGTACACCGCCGTTTCCTTGCCAAGGACAAGCCGTGTCGTACAAAATACCGAAGACATGTGTTCAATGCAAAGCATGAAAAGCGTGATGCGCCAAAGAGGCTCACCGACGATGAGTTGCAAGTGGAATTAGAGTAGGTCAGGCATATTACACCAGGAAACCATCCTGGTAATGGTAGCGGGAAAAGGAAGCGTGGCAGGGCAGAAGAGAGATTATTGTTTACCCGCAGGTCCACTTTGTGGGACTTGTAGTATTGGAAAGATTTGGATCTGCGGCATAATCTTGATGTGATGCACACCGAGAAAAATATATGTGACAGCATTATTGGCACACTTCTTAATATTGAAAGATACCTTAAAATCTAGGATTGATTTGACACATATGAGTATCAGAAAGGATTTGCAATTGCAAGATGAAGGTAAACCACGGGATATGGCACCAGCTGTGTACGTCTTGGACAAGGTAAAAAGAAAAGAATTCTGCGAGGTCCTGTCACGTGTGAGATTCCCGCATGTATTTACTTCCAACCAAGAAAGGAGAGTCGATTGCATATGGAAACAAGGTACAAGGGTTGAAAACTCATGACTGCCACGTCCTACTTCAAAGGGTTTTACCTGTTATCCTTAGAGGATTGGGCATACGACTTATACAGAGCAGATTCTGCGAGTTGGTACAATTCTTCAGGGAACTCTGCGGTAGAAATATCAGGATAGATGCTTTGGAGAGTCTTAGAGACAAGATACGAACTATCCTATGCGACCTTGAGAAGATATATCCTCTAGCCTTCTTTGATGTGATGGTGCATTTGGCTGTTCATCTACCTGATGAGGCACTACTTAGAGGTCCAAGACAAGATGGCTGGATGTACCCTATTGAAAGGCGGCTAGGCACTTTCAAGGGCTATGTCGTGAAACAGAGCTAGACCTGAGGGTTCCATTGCAGAGGCCTACATTGCTGCTGAAGCGTTGACATTCTGCTCAAAATACATTGAAACAAAATTGATCACCTTAGCAAAGAGGTGGGTGAAGACAATCCCGGGCTCAATGTTTTCGATTATTCTATTCGAGTTACAGGGAAGAGTCGACAAGAGGACAAACCTAAAGATTTGGACAAAATGGTTTGGTATGTGTTGAATAATATATCAAGCAAGTGCTAAGTAATACAGCTTATACATCGTAATCTACTAAACTTGCAGCACTTTCTTATATATTTAGATGTTTGACGCGATCACTATGTTGTGCAGCATCTACAAAAACGAGTTACTACCACAAAATCCAAGAAACATTGACAAGCTGGTTATGGCAGGATTTGCGAAATGGTTCAAGAGCCATGTAAGCTTTTGAATTGCACTCTTAGTTTTTTTAATATATTGAGTACATAAGATGATCAGCTTGTCTATTTTCTAAACATAGGTTAAGAAGATGCGGGAGAATGGGCAGGCAGTTGATGATGCCCTTTGTGAAGGAAATATGCCCTAGAGGCAATAATGAAGTTGTTATTTATATTTTCTTATATCATGATAAATATTTATTATTCATGCTAGAATTGTATTAACCGGAAACTTAGTACCTGTGTGAATATATAGACAAACTAAGTGTCACTAGTATGCCTCTACTTGACTAGCTTGTTGAATCAAAGATGGTTAAGTTTCCTAGCCATAGACATGATTGTCATTTGATTAACGGGATCACATCATTAGAGAATGATGTGATTGACTTTACCCATTCCGTTAGCTTAGCATTCGATCGTTTAGTATATTGCTATTGCTTTCTTCATGACTTATACATGTTCCTACACTACAAAAAAAAGACACATCCGTGACATTTTGGGCCGAACAAATTTTTTCTGTCATACATATGACACTTCTATGACGATAATTGTGACAAAACCCTGTATCATCATAGATGTGGTGGGCTCCTACTTCTATGACAAAAAATCATGACAGAAAATGGGCTTTTCGTCTTGGGCGGGTCGCAGACACAGCTGCATGACATTCTTTGGCCCGTCCATGACGGAAAAAACCGTGGTAGAAGCGAGGGGAAAGAAAATTTCGGGGAGTTCCCGGTTACGGTGGGAGGTCGGGGGCCGAGCGATGCGCGTTTCTCTCGTACACGTACGCAGCGTGCACGCAGGCGTTAGCTCTAATCGAACTTCGGCGAGGCGTTGGGCTCTAATCGAACCCGAGTGATTGCACCTTTGCAAGCTACGCGTTCTTGAACCCGATCGGCGATTCGCCCGCTACTGCTGCTAACTGAAGCCGATCGATTGGATGAACAGTGAGTGTTGCGGGGGAGTTTGGATGAACAGTGAGCGGTCGCGTTGCCTTTGGATGAACAGGACCCCGTGGTGTGGTGGAGGGCTGGATGAACAGTAGGCGGTGGAGGGGTGCCCGTGGAGGGGTAGTTGAACAGGACCCCGTGGGGTGGAGGGCTGGATGAACAGTAGATGGTGGAGGGGTGGTTTCGCCACACCCCTCCCAATCAACAGGACCCTCGTTTCGACCGTAGGAGGTCCGTTTCGTCCGTTTTGTGGTACGCCACACCCCTCCCGATCAACAGGACCCCCCGTTTCGACCGTAGGAGGCCCGTTTCCTCCGTTTTGCACTCGCCACACCCTCCCGATCAATGTGACCCGTTCGAACGTGGGAGGTCTGTTTCCTCTGTTGTATGCGATGCGCCAGGCCTTGTTTCCATCGCCTGTTCCGTCCAATCCCTCCCGATGAACACGACCACACATTCCGTTCCGACCCAGCCGGTTGGCTCCCACGCGTTCCGTTGCCTCCCGATGAACACGACGCATTTCATTGCCTCCCCATGAACACGACGCATTCCGTTGCCTCCCCATGAACACGACGACGACGTTGTTTCTCCGTTCCGACCCAGCCATGTACACGATCCCTGGCCGTACGTATGCGCGAGTAGGCGTTCGAGACTCCGCCCTTATGTACACATACGTGGCCGTATTTTCTTTCTTGCACCCTGGCCGCTGTATGTACGTGTACATGCTACGTGTGCGCCTCTACTACGACATGTGCACGCCTCTACTACGACACGTGCGCGCCTCTACTACGACACGTGCGCGCCTCTACTACGACACGTATGTACGTACACGTTTGTGACCAGAATGACAACGCTACGTACGCTTCGACCAGGTGGGTCCCGACTGTCAAGCACTTCCTTGCCTGCGAAGATGTAGCTGGTGGGTTCCAGCAGTCAGGGGGGCGAGTCGTTTTTTTTTGCCCGGACACACTTCCTTGCGTGCGAAGATGTAGCTGGTGGGTCCCAGCAGTCAGGGGGGCGAATCGTTTTTTTTTTGCCCGGACGCACTTCCTTGCGTGCGAAGATGTAGCTGGTGGGTCCCAGCAGTCAGGGGGCGAATCGTTTTTTTCACGAAATTCGGTGGCCCGTCGGGTGGGTCCCCGCTGTCAGGTGGAGGAATAATTATTTTGCACATAATAAGGAGGCACTTCATTGCTGCGGCCATGGACCAAGCTGTCAGCCTCTCCACGTACAGTCCACGTCCGATGGAAGCCATTCCTTGACCACGTTGACCACGCCACGCCGAGAGCACCAGGGCGGTGGACGACGGCGAGGCCTAGGAAGGGGACGACGTGGAGCTGGGGAACACGCGGCAGTGGGTGCCCACGCGTAGAGGAGTATGAGGGTTCACTGGTTCGCTGCGGTGTGAGGCTGCCGTCGCCACAGAATAACAGGGGGTGTGGGTGAGTAGAGGGATGGCACGGCGGCGGTGGGAGTAGTAGGGGTCGGTGAGGCCTCCGCCGCATCGCAGCCGGCCACGGGAGGCAGGAGCACGAGGCACGACTAGCGCTGGTTTAGGTGGCTGGAGCAAGAAGACCAGAGGTTGAAGAAGCACTACGGCCGTTGGATGGACATCGTACGGTAACTGGAGCTAGAATCGTGCATATTGACTAAGTTGACAAAGTCCTCCGTCCCCATCAACTTAGTAGGCCCACAAGTCAGCCTGCCACTATACTGGGTCCCAGCTAACAGGCGGAGTATTCATTTTTTTGTGCGTAATAAGGAGGCACTTCCTTGCGTGCAAAGATATAGCTGGTCGGTCCGAGCTGTCAGCAGCGTTAACGTTTTTTATTGCGAAATACAGAGGCCCTTTCGGTGGGTCCCTGATGTCAGGTGGAGGAACCATTATTTTGCGCGTAATAAGGAGGCATTTCCTTGTGTGCGGCCTTGGACCCAGCTATCGGCCTCTCCACGTACAGTCCACTTCAGATGCATGTCGGTCATTGACCATGTTGACCAGGCCGCGTCGAGAGCACCAGGGCGGTGGACGACGGCAAGGCCTAGGAAGGGAACGACATGGAGGCAGGGAAGACTCGGCATTTGTTTCCCCCGCGGAGGGGAGTACGGCTGTTGTCACATCCCTAGCTTCTGGCAATGCACTAGGCTAACTTCATGTGTGCATCATGTTTAAACTTTGAAAGAAACTTGAAATGGGGATCAACAAACCCTAGCACCACCCTGAAAATACCAGGTTCAACTGAAAAACATTTCAATGAACCCAAAATGCCCTTCACAGAAGTTCATCATTTTTGAATTGGTCTAGAACCTCTCCCTAAAATGGTGCACATTTTTCTAGGCCATTCTGGATTTTTGAATTAAATCATATGATATTTGCATTTGGGCATTTAATTTCTAATTAATATTTTAAATGCTCAAATAATCCCAAACTGATATGTTTACTGTAGGATATATTTCCAACAGTGGTCATGAGCAGTTGCAAGATTTTTAGAAATGCTCTGGCATTTTTAATAAAGCCAAACACAGTTACAGAAAAATAGAAAACAGAAAACAATTTAGAAAGAGAGAGAGAGAGAGAGAGAGAGAGAGAGAGAGAGAACGCCTACCTGGGCCCCTCACCTGGCCTTCCAGCCCACCTGGTGGCCCAGCTGGCGGCCCAGCCCACCAGGGGCTCCCGTGTCTTCTCCTTCCTCTGCCAGAAGGACCGAGGCGTGGCCACCGACTGCCGCAAGACGCGCCGCACCACCTCCTCCCGCTTCCCGCCGCTTCCCGACGCTGGCCGTGAACGCCACGACACCCTGGATCCTCTGCACCTCTCCTCTCTCGCTGAACTTTCTCTCCTCCTGGCTCTCTACCACAGAGCTCACCCGGCGCATGCGTCGCCATGACTAGAACCACCGCGGCCACAGGCCCTCCCCCGCCTCGCCGACGTGTCCATGGCCTCCGCTTAGACGCCCTCGTCCTCCCCGTCGACTCACTCGACGCCGGATGCCTCAAAACACCGTCACCGATCTCTTCTTCATCGCCGGCCGCCGTGGATCCCCATCATCGACTCGTCGCCGTCCATGCTTCCCCGAGCCCGCTTCTACAGCCCCTGCAACCGCTGTGAGGCCACGATCCTTTTCCCCCTAACCCCGTGCTTGATTGCCTCCCCTAACCGCCCTAACCACCTTGCCGAGCGCTCCTCGCCGCCGGCTATGGCGCCGCCGCGGCCACAGCTGCTGTAGCGCGCGTCCGAGCCCATAAGCACGCCAAGACACTCCTGTGAGCACGTAGCACTCTTCGTCTTCCCCTCTTGTGCACCGTAGCATCGACACCGTCCGCGCCCGAACTCCGGCCGCCGCCGACGTTGATGCCGCGCTCGACTCCGGCCACCCCTGCCGCTAACTCCGGTCCAGTTGGATGCGGAAGAGCACCAGCAACGCGTAGAGCCCCTCAGTCGCCGATTTGGTCGCCGGAGGAGCGTTTCCGACGCCCTCTGCCGCCTGGCGTCGCCGGCGACGAGCCGCGGGTCAACTCCGGCGAGTTTGACCCGGGTTTGACCGCACTTTGACCCACTGACACTTTTAGTTAGGATTAAATTAGCACTAACATTCCCTGTTAATTAGCCTAGTCACTGACTGTGGGTCCTAGCCGTAGTCAAACCTCACTCAACGCTAGTTTTGACCGGGATTAGTTCCTGAGTCACTGACATGCGGGACCCACCAGTCAGGTTTGACCCGGGTCAACCTGATTGACCTGCTGACGCAATCTTCTTTGTCATCTTGTGTGATGTTGCCTTTCTGGATTTAAAATAAATCAGGAATTCCAGAAATTAGTATAAACTTCTAAAATTCATAGTAATTCAACTGTAACTCAGAATGAGATAAATTATATATGAAAAATGATCAGAAAAATCCAATCTATCCATCTGTACCATTTTCATGCATGTTAGAACAACTTATAGTTGCTGTTTAGCACAAACCATATGAATGGCATTTAAATATCCACATATGGAGTTTGAATTTGAATCTTGTATTCAAACCAACTTCATTTAACCTGCTGCTAGATGCATTAGCTCAAATCACAGCATATTGCCATGTCATGATCATGCATCATATTGTGGCAATGCATTGATTGTGTTCTTTCTCAGTTTCCGGTGTTTGTCCCCTCTCGATAGACGTGGTTCCGACGATGAGTTCGATGACACCGATGAAGAACTATATTATCTTCAGAAGTGCCAGGCAAGCAAAACCCCTTGTTCATTCCGATACAATCCCACTCTCTCGCTTCGCTCTCTTTTCTTGCATTAGGACAACAACGATTCATCTGTTACTTGCTGCGGTAGCTGAACCCCTTTATCCTCTGCATGACCTGTCATTCCACGGTAAATAGATGAAACCCACTAGCATGAGTAGGAGTTGCTTGAGCCTGTTGTGCCTACTCATTCATGCTTGTTTGTCATGCCTGCTCTTTGCTTAGAGTTGAGTCAGGTCCGATTCATCGGGGATGAATCAGAGGTGTGTGAACATGTCCCTCTTGTTGAGAGCTAAGTGTGTGAACACGATTTGGTAAAGGGAGCGGTGAGAGGCCATGTAGGAGTACATGGTGGGTTGTCTCATTGCAGCTGTCCTCGTGAACTGAGTTACGTGTTTGTGATCCATGAAACAGTTACTACCACACATTGGGATCGTTAACTGACCCTCTCGGCTTCTTAACCACCCTTGTCCTCTGTCCTGGAGTTGCAACTAGTTTCTGGTGTTTGTAGGATATGTGTTGGAGGCCGTGCGTAGCGCTGACCCTAGGGGTGGGCTATGATGCGGTAGATACACCGTGGCCCGTTGTACCGAATGCCCGTTTGGTATCTCGGGAACCCTGCACACATCGTTCGGGGCCGTTAGTGGAAACCTCGGCCGACTCCCTGGATGGAACCCGAATAGGCGATAAAACCTGGACTAGGGACTTGACTGTTTAGGTAGGCCGTGGCCGACACCCTCGCCGGGCTTCCGCTTGAAGGTTGCCGAGTACATGTCGTGTAAACGGCGATAAGTGGTGAGCGTGTGTGAAGAAGTACACCCTGCAGGGTTAATATGATCTATTCGAATAGCCGTGTCATGGAAAAGGACTTCTGGGTTGCCTATAACAGTTCATAGACCAGTGAAAGTGGATACTCTAAAAAGGCGCAAGATAAGCGTGAGTGCTATGGATGGCGTTCTCGTAGGGAGACGGGAGCGGGTCCATAGTGGTGTATTGATATGGTGAATATGTGGACTCGTGTGCGCCACCTCAAAAGAGTTACTTACAGTCATAGTTTAGGATAGCCACCGAGTCAAAGCTGGCTTGTTGCAGTCAAACTCCAGCCCCCCCCCCCCCTTTTGTTGATAATAATGCATATGTAGTTAGTTCTGATGTAAGTCTTGCTGAGTACATTTGTACTCACGTTTGCCTATTTTATGTTTTGCAGAGAGACGTCAGTCTCGCTAGTAGTTCCACGTGGACTTCGACGTTTAGCTTGTTACCTCAGCTACGATCTTGTGCCCTCGGCAGGATCTGGTAGTTAGTCAGGCTTAACAGCCTTTTCCATTTGTAGATGTCTGTACGCAGACATGTTAAGCTTCCGCATGTGCTTTGTCTTGTATGCTCTGAATGTTGGGTCATTCGCTCCTCGGAGCCTAATGAATAAATATTTGAGTCGTAGAGTTATGTTGTGATGCCATGTTGTATCTACACATATTGAGAATATTGTGTGTATGTTTGAAATGCTTGGTATGTGTGGGATCCGACAATCTAGTTGTTTATCCTTGGCAGCCTCTCATATGGGGAAATGTAGTCTAGTGCTTCCTGAGCGATAGTAGTCCGCTACAGCCCGGTTCACCGGAGTCCTGCTAGCCCATCACTACTGCTTTGGACACTTGACTGGCCGGCATGTGTTTCACTTCGTTCCTATGTCTGTCCCTTCAGGGAAATGTCACGCGGTGCCATCCGGAGTCCTGCCTAGCCTGCTACAGCCCGGGTTACCGGAGTCCTGTTAGCCTAGTGCTACAGCCCGAATTCATACGTTGATGACCGACATGCTCGATGTGATTCATGTATGCCTGTCCCCATGGGTTAGTGCCGCTTTGGGTTCACGACTAGCCATGTCGGCCTGGGTTCTTTGTCATGTGGATGCTAGCGACACTATCATATACGTGAGCTAAAAGGCGCAAACGGTCCCGGGCCATGGTAAGGCGACACCCGTGGGAATACCGTGTGTGAGGCCGCAAAGTGATATTATGTGTTACCGGCTAGATCGATGTGACTTGGAATCGGGGTCCTGACAGCGTTGGTATAAGAGCCTGACTGCCTGTAGGTTTACCAAGCCAAACTGGTCGAAGTTGTGTCTAGAAATGCTTTAGTTATGTAAGGGAATTGATTGTGGAAGGGAATGTAAGGCTCTTTTTACTCCTTATACCTCATGGCCTTCTGATCCGAGTCATCCTCTTCTCTTCTACGGGGATTAAGAACTAGGCTTCTCATCTTTCTATCAGGATCACGTGTTACTAATCCATAGACCTTTAAGATTGTTGGTTTTAAGCCCCAGTTCAGTTTCTACTACTTCCGTGTGTTCATAGTTGGTCTCAGAACCTTGATATTGCGTTGTTGAGTGGTCATGCCACCATTTTTGCAGGATGTCTCAAATCATTTTGAGCATTTTCAGCCGTTATGCTGTCCGAGTCATCCCAGGTCTCTAAATAGTCTGATGCACTTGCAAATCCTTTCCTTCCGTTCCCGATGTCCTTTTTGGTCAGCATAAGCACACTAATCGGTAAGTTGAGGTACTTTGTTGCCTCGGCGTAGATGTTGGAGCTATTATTATGACCCTAGGTGTTTAGGAAGTCACCTAGCAATTTAGCAATGCTTTTGTATCCCCAGTGTGATGATTCTGGCCATTATTCTTGAAAGCATCCCGTGATGTTATTAGTTAGTAGGCATTCTATTCCTGGGTTCTTGAACTTGAGATTCACCCTACTTCATGTTGTTAGTATTTGTTAGTTCCTTTAGGATATTAGTAACTTTGCGATCGTCCTCGAGGTCCATGGTATTTCCTTCTTCCAAATACCATGAACTAGTTATGGCCGAAGTTCCTCTTTGAGCCTAAAGATCGCAATCAGAGTACTCCCGAAGAGTTCTCCATTCATAATTGTGACTCTGCCAGTTCTACATTCTCTGCATGGGTTATCCAGGAGAAATGTTGAGCTTTGCTCGATATACTAATCCATGCCTCCACAACTCGAAAAGTTATATGTTCCTCGGGTTGTTCCTCCTTAGTTGTATTCCGATCCCTGTCTATCAGTTGATAGTCAGGAGTAGTCGTGCTCTCGTCCTCATCGATGCCCATTTTTCTTGTGGTCCGTCAAGCCATTACATTGCTCGGAATGACTAGGAGAAACAAACTCGATACCTCATCCATATTCAAGATTGGGTCAGCGATGCGTAATCCACAGATCAAATGCAATCAAGCTTTTGATTCTGTTCTATCCTGAAGTATTACCCACTTTATGTCAGGAACGTCATGAGAATTTCACCTTCTCTTATGAATTCTTGATGCAGTGATACTTCCCGCCATCATTATTCATTCCTCGGTTCCGTGTTGTCGCAACCGGAATGCCGACAAGTGAATTGTGATGTGTGAAATCAATACTCCGAGCAACTCGTTGCTTGGTAGCTAATGGACAATATCCTCATTCTTAGCGTGTTGGTTATTAAATCATCATCCTAAGATTGATCGTGCTACCTAGTCCTTATTTACGGTGCACACTTCGATTGATGAGTTAGGATCTTGTCAAGTCCTCACTCATTTGATCATATCGTCTTGCCCTCAAAAGCAAGATTGTTCTCGAGCTTAGTAACATACCGGTGGTTCGTGACTTTCCAAATATCTTCTTGGAAGTGTTACCGGTTGTTTCTGGCTGTTATGTTGAGCTCGTGATCAAGTTGGTTTCTTGTGAACCACCCTTTCTCCAAGAATCATGTTGGATATCCACGAGCTAGTTGGTTAAGCTAGACAAAGCAACTTGGAGAGTTGGAAGATAAAAGCTTGGCTAACTTAGTTCGTTCAAAGGGATATTCTTGTGTAGTGTGTGTTGAAGAAAGATGATATCTTCATCGATTGGTCCATGTGATCGATTCTTTGGACCTATTGTCTTATCAATCCTTTTATTTGAGTGTGGGCTATCGTCAAATCAAATCAGTACCAACAATGCTCGTAATGTTGTCTTACTCGTGGTTGATTCCTCGAGCATATACCATTACATCTTTTGGTCTGACCAATGCTACCACCGTGTTCACATGATGGTGGAAGTCCAGTGATATGGAAATTCCGATGAGTTGTTGTTGAGCCCATCAGCAGTATTTTGTCTCCCCCATGATTCATGTTGAACATCAACCTAGTGTTGGAAACCTTGTAAGCAATGCTTTCGTGTTCCGTTCATGAAGCTTATGCTTGGATGGAAGAAGTGACTTCCTCGAATTCATGTGCTTTAGGTGTAAGTTGTCGCCATGAATTTGAGAAAGGTTTGTTTTGCTTCCTTCGGAATCATCCCAAGTCAGTCATGCATATGTGCGAAGTATTCTGTAGTCTGGAGACTTGCAACCTTCATTCTATATGTATTCCTAGCACACCAAGCCACTAACTGATTCGTTCAAGGAGAAGAAGTTCCTTCTTAAGGGCATGCCTTATGCAAGGACTTCGTTATCCTTGATGATGGTTCCCAACCAGAATTCGATAGTATTTTATTGTAAGACTACTATGTGGTCATTCTTGTCTTGGACAACATGCTCACATATATGTAGCAGAACCGGCTCATGTTTTGGAGCTTGCTATCGTAGTTCATATCCCGAGAATCTCGCAACGTCATCTTGTCGATTTGTGTTGCAACCTTTCCTTTTCAGACATGCTGTCTGAAATGTCCCGTTACCAACCAGATCTGAATCTCAGGCAGATATGATGGTTGAAACATTCCAACATTTGCATTATGTTTCCAGCTTGCACCCCAGCAATTGTTGCCGGGATCATCTTCAAAAGCGGTCCTACCATGGGTCCCATCCATTTCCGATGATAAGCAAAATCATCCATTGCGTTGTCTTCAACAAGGTAGTACACATCATCCATTCTAGTCCGAGTATGTCATTCTTTCGAACTCCTTCAAATGATCGATTGTGATTGCCTTAGGCTGGTATAAAGAGTTCCAATGATCTCTGAATCAAAAGTAATTCTTTTTGCCACTTAAGGGAATATTTCATGAGTCACCTTCCTTAGGATGTCTCGTTGTGGTATCATGGCAACTCAACTCCTCACTACATTGGCAACCGTTCACCACCTTCTTAAGTGTGGAATTGATGCCTACCTAGTGAATCTTCATCATCTGTTACACTCCATCCCTCCGGATGTATGTTTCATGTCTCAACTCCAGAGATGTTTCTATGTCTCATTCCGTGAGTTGATCTTGTGATCATTATGGTGATCCTAAATTGATCGAACCTCAAGAAGATCGATTCTTCTAAAATCCCTCCCCCCTTCCTCTCGTTGTCATATGGGTTGGAGTTCTCAGAGCAACACATCGAGACAAAGATGGTGATTGATTCAACGTTCTTGTGGAGTGCCACCTGGATCATGAAGTTTGTGTTAGTCCGTGTTCCCCATTGACCTCTTACCTCACGTCTTCAATCTCGGGACGAGATTCTTGTTTAGTGGGGGTGAGTTGTCACATCCCTAGCTTCTGGCAATGTACTAGGCTAACTTCATGTGTGCATCATGTTTAAACTTTGAAAGAAACTTGAAATGGGGATCAACAAACCCTAGCACCACCCTGAAAATACCAGGTTCAACTGAAAAACATTTCAATTAACCCAAAATGCCCTTCACAAAAGTTCATCATTTTTTAATTGATCTAGAACCTCTCCCAAAAATGGTGCACATTTTTCTAGGCCATTCTGGATTTTTGAATTAAATCATATGATATTTGCATTTGGGCATTTAATTTCTAATTAATATTTTAAATGCTCAAATAATCCCAAACTGAAATGTTTTATGTAGGATATATTTCCAACAGTGGTCATGAGCAGTTTCAAGATTTTTAGAAATGCTTTGGCATTTTTAATAAAGCCAGACAAAGTTACAGAAAAATAGAAAACAGAAAACAATTTAGAAAGAGAGAGAGAGAGAACGCCTACCTGGGCCACTCACCTGGCCTTCCAGCCCACCTGGTGGCCCAGCTGGCGGCCCAGCCCACCAGGGGCTCCCGTGTCTTCTCCTTCCTCTGCCAGAAGGACCGAGGCGCGTGGCCACCGCACGCCGGCACGCGCCGCGCCACCTCCTGCTTCCCGCCGCTTCCCCGACGCGGCTGTGAACGCCATGACACCCCTGGACCTCTGCACCTCTCCTCTCTCTCGCTGAACTTTCTCTCCTCCCCTGGCTCTCTACCCTGAGCTCACCCGAGCGCATGCGTCGCCGCCGACTAGAACCACCGCGGCCACAGGCCCTCCCCCGCCTTGCCGACATGTCCATGGCCTCCGCTTAGACGCCCTCGTCCTCCCCGTCGACTCAGTCGATGCCGGAAGCCTCAAAACACCGTCACCGATCTCTTCTTCATCACCGGCCGCCGCGGATCCCCATCGTCGACTCGCCGCCGTCCATGCTTCCCCGAGCCCGCTTCTACGGCCCCTGCAACCGCTGTGAGGCCACGATCCTTTTCCCCCTAACCCCGTGATTGATTGCCTCCCCTAACCGCCCTAACCACCTTGTCGAGCGCTCCTCGCCGGCTATGGCGCCCGCCACAGCTCTTTGTAGCTCGCGTCCGAGCCCATAAGCACGCTCAGCACACTCCCAGAAGCACATAGCACTCTTCGTCTTCCCCTCTTGTGCACCGTAGCATCGACACCATCCGCGCCCGAACTCCGGCCGCCGCCGACGTCGATGCCGCGCTCGACTCCGGCCACCCCTGCCGCTAACTCCGGTCCAGTTGGATGCGGAAGAGCACCAGCAATGGTGTAGAGCCCCTCAGTCGCCGATTTGGTCGCCGGAGGATCGTTTCCGACGCCCTCCGCCGTCGCTGGCGTCGCCGGCGACGAGCCGCGGGTCAACGCCGGCGAGTTTGACCCGGGTTTGACCGCACTTTGACCCACTGACAGTTTTAGTTAGGATTAAATTAGCACTAACACTCCCTGGTAATTAGCCTAGTCATCGATGTGGGTCCTAGCCGTAGTCAAACCTCACTCAACGCTAGTTTTGACCGGGATTAGTTCCTGAGTCACTGACATGCGGGACCCACCGGTCAGGTTTGACCCGGGTCAACCTGGTTGACCTGCTGACGCAATGTTGCTGTCATGCTGACGCACTATTGCCTTTCTGGATTTAAAATAAATCAGGAATTCCAGAAATTAGTATAAACTTCTACAATTCATAGTAATTCAACCGTAACTCAGAATGAGATAAATTATCTATGAAAAATTATCAGAAAAATCCAATCTATCCATCTGTACCATTTTAATGCATGTTAGAACAACTTATAGCTGCTGTTTAGCACAAATCATATAAATGGCATTTAAATATCCACATATGGAGTTTGAATTTGAATCTTGTATTCAAACCAACTTCATTTAACCTGCTGCTAGATGCATTAGCTCAAATCACAGCATATTGCCATGTCATGATCATGCATCACATTGTGGCATTGCATTGATTGTGTTCTTTCTCAGTTGTCGGTGTTTGTCCCCTCTCGATAGACGTGGTTCCGACGATGAGTTCGATGACACTGATGAAGAACTATATTATCTTCAGAAGTGCCAGACAAGCAAAACCCCCTTGTTCATTCCGATACAATCCCACTCTCTCGTTTCTGCTCTCTTTTACTGCATTAGGACAACAACGATTCATCTGTTACTTGTTGCGGTAGCTGAACCCCTTTATCCTCTGCATGACCTATCATTCCACAATAAATAGATGAAACCCACTAGCATGAGTAGGAGTTGCTTGAGCCCTGTTGTGCCTACTCATTCATGCTTGTTTGTCATGCCTGCTACTGCTTAGAGTTGAGTCAGGTCCGATTCATCGGGGATGAATCATAGGTGTGTGAACATGTCCTACTGTTGAGAGCTAAGTGTGTGAACACGATTTGGTAAAGGGAGCGGTGAGAGGCCATGTAGGAGTACATGGTGGGTTGTCTCATTGCAGCTGTCCTCGAGGCCTGAAGTTACGTGTTTGTGATCCATGAAACAGTTACTACCACATTGGGATCCTTAATTGACTCTCTCGGCTTCTTAACCACCCTTGTCCTCTGTCCAGGAGTTGCAACTAGTTTCTGGTGTTTGTAGGATATGTGTTGGAGGCCGTGCGTAGCGCTGACCCTAGGGTGGGCTATGATGCGGTAGATACACCGTGGCCCGTTGTACCGAATGCCCGTTTGGTATCTCGGGAACCACCGCACATCGTTCGGGGCCGTTAGTGGAAACCTCGGCGGACTCCTGCGGATGGAAGCCGAATAGGCGATAAACCTGGACTAGGGACTTGACTGTTTAGGTAGGCCGTGGCCGACACCCTCGCTGGGCTTCCGCTTGAAGGTTGCCGAGTACATGCCGTGTAAACGGCGATAAGTGGTGAGAGCGTGTGTGAAGAAGTACACCCCTGCAGGTTAATATGATCTATTCGAATAGCCGTGTCATGGAAAAGGACTTCGGGTTGCCTATAACAGTTCATAGACAAGTGAAAGTGGATACTCTAAAATGCGCAAGATAAGCGTGAGTGCTATGGATGGCGTTCTCGTAGGGAGACGGGAGCGGGTCCATAGTGGTGTATTGATATGGTGAATATGTGGACTCGTGTGCGCCACCTCAAAAGAGTTACTTACAGTCATAGTTTAGGATAGCCACCGAGTCAAAATATTGTGTGTATGTTTGAAATGCTTGGTATGTGTGGGATCCGACAATCTAGTTGTTTATCCTTGGCAGCCTCTCATATGGGGAAATGTAGTCTAGTGCTTCCTGAGCGATAGTAGTCCGCTACAGTCCGGTTCACCGGAGTCCTGCTAGCCCATCACTACTGCTTTGGACACTTGACTTGCCGGCATGTGTTTCACTTCGTTCCTATACATCGTCCCTTCAGGAAATGTCACGGTGCCATCCGGAGTCCTGCCTAGCCTGCTACAGCCCGGGTTACCGGAGTCCTGTTAGCCCAGTGCTACAGCCCGGATTCATACGTTGATGACCGACATGCTCGATGTGATTCATGTATGCCTGTCCCTATGGGTTAGTGTCGCTTTGGGTTCACGACTAGCCATGTCGGCCCGGGTTCTTTGTCATGTGGATGCTAGCGACACTATCATATACGTGAGCCAAAAGGCGCAAACGGTCCCGGGCCATGGTAAGGCGACACCCGTGGGAATACCGTGCGTGAGGCCGCAAAGTGATATGATGTGTTACCGGCTAGATCGATGTGACTAGGAATCGGGGTCCTGACAGCTGTACGAGGGTTTACTGGTTCATCTGCCGTCGCCGGAGAATAACAGCAGGTGTGGGCGAGTAGAGGGATGGCTAGGCCAGCGATGGGAGTACGGTGAGGCGGTGAGGCCTGCGCGGCAGTAGAGCCGGCGGCGGGGAGGAGGGAGCAGGCAGTCCCTTGGCGCTTGTTTGAGCGGTGAGCAGGAAGAGCGAAGATTGAAGAAACACGGCCGTTGGATGGCCATCCAACAACGATCCTTTGTGCATCAACCTTTTTTTAGGAAAGCCTCAAATCCGTGGAAAACAGCATACAGCCCATCTGCCATTATTTCTAATACTTTACAGCCCATTTGCTAAATCTTAAGGGTTTTTTTGGAGCCCATATTCTTTTTGTTAGCATTACAGCCCATATTGTGGCTGCGGTTAAAAAATTATATGAAATTTTGCATATTTCGGTGCGGTCCGAACTGTTTTTAATCCCGAAATTTCGACTCACATTCAAACTGATTTTAAAAATAATGTATATCAATATAAAATCCAACAAATTCTCCAGGCATAAAAATTAATGTAATTTAAAACCTCGAAATGAAAAAAAGATATTTGAAACTAATTGTCGATTTGATGTGTTTTAAAAATGTACAGCCCATTTCTCATTACTGATGGGCCATTTTCTCGGCCAGCCGAATGAAAGCTCTCCTCGTCTTGAAAGATTTGCAGCCCAACAGGCCTGATAAAGCGACTTACTTGGCAAATCACAAAAAATCGGGTCAGGCGTGGGCCCAGCTGTCAGCCTCTCCACGTACAGTACTCTTCCGATGGAAGTCGTTCCTTGACCACGCCGTACGGAGAGCACCACGGTGGTGGACGACGGCGAGGCCTAGGAAGGGGACGGCGCGGAGCCGGGGACGACGCAGAGCCGGGGAAGACGCGGCAGTGGAAGCCCGCACGGAGAGGAGTACAAGGGTTCACTGGTTCGGCTGCGGTGTGAGGCTGCCGTCGCCGTAGGGCCTGGCCAGCGGTGGGAATAGTAGGGGGCGGTCAGGCCTCCGCGGCATCACAGCCGGACATGGGAGGCAGGAGCATGAGGCACGACCGGCGCTGGTTTGGGCGGCTGGAGCAAGAAGACCAGAGGTTGAAGAAGCACTACCGCATTTGGATGGACATCGTCTGATCCTTTGGAGCTAGAATCGTTCATATTGACTAAGTTGACAAAGCCCTTCGTCCCCGTCAACTTAGTAGGCCCACAAGTCAGCCTCCCACCAAGGTGGGTCCCCGCTAGCAGGGGAGTATTCTTTTTTTGTGCGTAATAAGGAGGCACTTCCAGTGGGTCCGAGCTGACAGCGGGGGGAACGTTTTTTCGCAAAATACGATGGCCCATCAGGTGGGTCCCAGCAGTCAGGGGGAAACGTTTTTTCACAAAATACGGTGGCCCGTCCAGTGGGTCCCTGCTGTCAGTTGGAGGAATCATTATTTTCCGCGTAATAAGGAGGCACTTACTTGCTGCGGCCGTGGACCCAGCTGAGACTCTCCACATACAGTATAATTCCGAAGGAAGTCGCTCCTTGACCAGGTTGACCTCGCCGCGTTCCGTTGCTTGCATGCGTCCATGGGCGTGGTGCGTCCCAACTGTCAGCCTCTCACGTACAGTCATCTTCCGATGACTCTCGGTTGTTGACCATGTTGACCACACCGTGCCTAGCGCACCCAGACTGGAACGACCCGGAGATGGGGAAGACGGGCGGTGGAGTTGCGAGATGGAGAGGAGTGGGAAACTTCACTGGTTGGTCTTGTGGCGGCATAGCCGCGGTGCCGCCCACGGGAGAAAGGAGCAAGAACAGAGGTTGAAGAAGGAGCACGGCTGTTGGACTAACATCCAACGGTCCAGCAGCTAGAATCATTTGTTGATTAAGTTGACAAAGCCGTGCGTACACGTCCGCTTAGTAGGCCCACAAGTCACCACCAACCGACGGGTCCCAAAGATCAACGGGATGAATAATTTTTTCCGCAAAACAAGGAGGCACTTCCTTCCGTGCGAAGATGCAGCCGGTGGGTCCCAGCTGTCAGGTGGAGGAAACATTTTTTTCAGCTTAATAAGGAGGAACTTTCCTTGCATGCGAGCATGGACCTCGTGGGTCCCAGCCGTCAGGCTCTCCACGTACAGTCCTCTTCCGATGACTCTCGTTTGTTGACCACGCCGCACCGAACACAGCGAGGCGGTGGACGACGGCGAGGCCCCGGATGGGAACGACTCGGAGATGGGAAAACGCGGCAGTGGAGTCGCAGATTGAGAGGAGGAGAAGGGTTATAACAGGTTCTGTTGCGGCATGGGGCTGTAGTCTGTGGAGAATAACATGAGGTGTCGAGGGGTGGAGGGATAGCCTGGCCGGCGGTGGGGTAGCGCTTCACAGCGATGCGTGCTAAGCAGAGCCGCTTAGTCACGGAGGCGGACCAGCGGTCCCAATGACGCTGGAGGAAGAAGACGAGAGATTGAAGGTGCATGCCGGCCGTTGGATATAAATCCAATGGCTGTGGATGACACAATCATTTGTTGACCAAGTTGACAACGCCTCACGTGAGGGCTTGACCTATTGGCCCACATGTCACCGCAAAAATGTGGCATATATTTAACCCATGTTTTCTAGAATGTACAGTCCATTTGCTAGGCTGGGTGAACAAATAATTTCGCGTCAATCAGGCCCATTTATATTTTCTAAGAAATCCCAGCCCATTTGTACTTCCTTGAAATACACGTATTAGGTGGGCTCGTTATATATATAATGTTATGTTAGAAGGAGCAATTAATATCAAAGAATAAACTGGAGAGGCACATTATATATATATATAATTAAGAAATTAGCGAGTTATTGCTCAAAATAAAAATGAGCGCATTATTATTAAATTGGTCCTTAAAATCTTCGCAAGCTTTTGTACGCAATCACCAGGATTTTCCTTGCTCGTGAGTCAAAAACAACCAGGATTTTCCGTTAAACTTTTACTTTTATAAGTTAATAACACGTGGGATGTTTTTATAATGTATATATAAGTCTCTATAAAATATACGATAATAGTAATAATATAAATATATATAATGTGGTTAGAAGGAAAACATAAATTGGACACAACATTACTTTTATAAGAGACCTACGTTTTATACCCCACAAGAGGGCATACTAACAAGTTCACACACAAATACAATGTAAAAGGTAAACATTCATATCAAACTCAGGTTCACAGGACACGTTCATATTCATAGCCAACATTCACTATCAACAACTCAAAAGATTCATATATACACAAGCTCAAAGATATCTATGCATCCAAATGATTGATAGATCACACGACAATATTCATACATAATCCACAAAAAGATTCAGATATACACATGTTCAGTATGTTTATGCATCCAAATGATTGAGATCATAGCCAATATGATTCATGGACGAACTTTAATTACCTAGGGTACAGACTGGTAAATGGTGTTCAATCGGAGGTACTTCTTTCTAAAATTAGTTCTTGTACGAGTAAACTTTCAAGTACATAAGAGGCAGCACAAACAATCTGAACTTTGCTTGTAGGTTTATCCTCAAATAGTGGCCTCGTGCTGAGGGAGGTTTGAGCAACTTGGACACTACTTTCATCCAACTAGTTTACTGGCTCATCTTGGTCATGTATCTCGCCAAAATTCTACATTGCAAACGAGAAAGGAGGCGGTTGAGAAAATGAACCACCCAAATTTTTTGTGCATCTCAACTGAAATGTAGCATCCTTGGCATGCGTATCGATTAAGTGCCGATGAATATACGCGTCAACCAACTTGTCTGGAATCTTTAGACTCCATGCCATATAGTTCGCTACCATATGTGCCGATAACCAAAAGGCACAAGTTGGGACCAAAGACTGGACTGCATTTTTCTGGGCTATGCACGAAGCAATATTTTTGGTGTTCACTCTCCTAATACTTGGAGTTTGACAATTCGTTGACGCCGGTTGATACTCGAATGAATATAGGCACTTCTTGTCAACATCGATGCTTGTCTGAGTGAACTTTGGAGTGCATAGCAGCAGCATAAGTACCTGTCCATCTGATCGTTTTGTGCAGTTCTACTGAAATCACCCGATGTAATGATTTGCCTGCAAGTTCAGGCTCCAAATTACTCCTTTATGAAATCGGCAAATAGTAGCACAATACCAAAATTACCAATACATATGACAGGCACAATAATCAGGATAAAGACCAGTACCAACCTGTGTGAGGTAGCATGTCAATTACTATTTCCTTTGACTGGAAGCCGAGATAAGCCAAGCGACTGACAGCAAAGGAAGAAAGCAAGCGGAGATTAGCGAATCGTGAAAGGACTAAGTCGCCGAGGCAATGAAGCACCCAAAGTTTTTGTGCAGTTCCACCAAAATCGAGCATCCCTGTTGGCACATATATTGAGAGAGTGAGATTACTATAATAGTGGGACTAGTTGATGAAACATATAGTAACAAATAGAAGCACCCTCATTATCTTAATGGGTAAAGTTAGCAACATAGTAGTCTTGCTTAAAGAGAGGTATTAGTTTATTTAATCATTGCCAATTAGCTCAACTCAACACTCAAAGCATTGCCATTTATCATAGGTTGCAAAACTTAAAAGTGCAAAGATAAAGGAGTTTCTCATGACAAAGAGACGATACAAATAGAGATGACAAAGAACTAATATGGATGAAGGCCTTAGGCCCGTACCAACCTCGAGAAAAAGCTTATTCATGTAGTCCCATAAGAAATGATAAAGCACTCACTGGAATCACACAATAGTATATATTTTTGTGCACTTCAAATGTATGGTTGAAATCACTCTTGTTTACCAGTGCTGAGATTATATCGAAAGATTATCAAGAACTTCCAGCAGAGTTAAAGCACTGGCTGGGATACAGTTCATTGTATTGTCTTGTGTAGTTCCACTAAAATGTAGATTGGCACAACATGATCCCTGTTTGCACAAGCAGGAACAATGTGAAACCTTCATTAGCTTAGTGAGAAAGGATAGGAAGACATTAGCATATTACTCAAACAGTAGCATCAAATTCATGATGGACAATACGCAAAACATTGCCTCATTGAACCAATGGCAATAAATTGACATGCAAAACAATAGCACTATTATGTCATGACACTAATAATATTCCCTCCCTGCTCCACCACATGATTCACCTCCATAGAAAAACATTCACACATACATGATTCAGCATAGGGTCCTACTAAAGATTTGTTTAACTCCAACAGGAAAATTAGGCAAGAATAAATTAGTGGTACTTAAGTACTCCTAATTAATTAAGTGAGACAACGAAGTGGAAGGGCTCCCACGGAGGATCGTCTCACATGTAAGGTAGTCGTTGCGGAGCCCTTGAATGGCCTCGACCGAGGCCTCACTGCTTCAACAAGATCGCCTTGGCATTGTTTATTCTTCTTCTTCTTCCTCTTCATGCTCGCTTTCTCTTTCTCCTCACAGTTGGTGAAACCAAGTACATGATTAGCCTTCTAATTCAGAATTGGTTTTGTCAGTGAGGGAGTACAAGTGTACTAGTAAAAAATAGCATTATTTTCTCATGGCAGTCGGAAAATAGAGATGAACACATGCATTAAATATCATTCTTACCTAAAGGAAGGTTATGGCGCCAATATGGATGATGAGGATTGGAATACAGATCTCCCTTTGTGCAGTTCCACCAAAATGAACCAACTGTTCCATCTGACATTCCAGTTAAACAGCACAAAAGTCACTTCTTTTAAGAAGAGTTTTGTGCAGTGCACCAAAAGGTCACAATAGCAACCAGGTGAATTGGATATCCCTGTTTTTACAAAAAGGCACAGAGGAAACAGTCAGAATCTCAAACAATTACAGGCAAAAACATTTGGCTAAACTTGTCATGGCTTATAACAGTGGCATGGCTTCATTTTTACCAGGGACATTAGATTAAGAACAGCTAAGGCTGCGTTAGGTTCACGTGTTTGGTGCAGGATTTTCAGAGGAACACAATTCCTATGGTATTCTTTCCTTCCAACCGCTTAGGAACACGGGAAAGGTGAATAGTGTTTCATAGGAAAGCTGGTCCGTAGTAATCTTGATTCCATAGGATTAGAAACATCCACGCGCTGCTCATTTTTTGGGCGGAAGCCCGAGGCACGCGCTCGCTGCCATGCGTTAGGCAGGTTGTTGTGCTGTGTTGCCGGAATAAAAAAATCAACCTATGTGTGGTACGTGAGGTGAGGACAAGAGTAGTCACTATGCAGCTGAATAAACAAATAGCATCTCATCTTTGCCAAGCATGCTACTCTAAAAAACAAATATGTACATTTCGTAGTCCATCCGAACACATTCTCTTGAGAGTTTCCTCCGGTTTGTTGTTCCATAGTTTTATACCTACATTCCTTTCCTATTCCTCTATTTTCATCAAGACCTATGTTTTCTGTCCCTTTATTCCGACCGGAGCCTAAATATTTGGTATAAGGGCATGGGACAGTGGGTGCACCAGCAGTCAAGCACCATGTACGTAAACAGGGGCATAAGTGGTGATTCATAGTTTGTTGCCCCGAGAAACAAACATCCAAGAAACATATCTGGGTTGGTCCCATTTTTGTTCACTCTAGCCACCTACTCCTATGTGTGGATAGCAAATCTAGTCCTGGTCATACCACTGTATACAGCGTTACCCCTATATTTCCCTTTTCGACCAAGAGACCGGTTGGATGACCAGTCTGTACTACTTTCACCCCCTTTCCTTCCTGTTTGTACCAAGTCCAATGTACATACTAAATTCCCCCACCCCCCACTTTATTTCTTGTTTGAACCAAGTAGTACAAGATTCGACTCCATGAAGTAGCTTTACCTCTAACAATAGAAGAAAAAAAAATATGTGACGTTGGACCATCCGATCGAGAGGGGCTGAGAGGTAGAAAATGATGCACATGCAGCAACGTAGCGAGCTGGGGAAGTAGAGTTAAGGCGGTTTCGAACGAAGATATACCTGAAGGTCGTCGGGATGTGGATAGGTGGGCGGCGGGAGGCCGGATCCGCCCACAGGCAACGACGAAGGGATCGGAGGACCTACCGCGCCGGTGCTCGGCCAGAGATAACGGTGCGGCCGGCAGTGGGCCTCCTCCCTCGCTGTCGACGAGGGCCTAAACGCTGCCCCTCCTCCCCTTCACCAGCGGAGGGGGATACATCCAGATCTGTAACCAGCGGTGAGGATAGAAAGCCAGTGTTTTTTGAAGGGAGAAAGACAGTGTTACTACCCCTATCTTGTTTAGATCTGGAGAGGATGAGAGTGTGTGAATAGAGCAACCCTAGCAAGCAAGCGTGGAGGCTCCGGCCTATATATAAGTAGTGGGGTAGTTTTCCTTTTTCACTCCATCAAAACAATCATTTAAAATTGTGTACTACTACATGTCAGGTCGCGGTTTTTTTAGTTGTTGATTGTTTTTTGAGATAGCTACCCGCTTGTTCCAAGTGGTGTTACGGTGTGCCAGGTCGCACTTTGTATCGTTCAAGTCTGGTACTACAAGTCCCTTCATTAAATGAACAACCATCCCCTCGTAAAATTGTGAACAAGCCCACGGCTAAAATTAGCGGAAACGTGGGTTGCCCCAACATGCATTATTATTTATATTTTCTACTCCCTCCGTTCCTAAATATAAGTTTTTTTATTAGCCACACCTAAGACAAGATTTTTTTTATTAGCAGTGAATCCCACATGTCATAGACACAAAAATTGTGGCAAGATTCCCTTAGGCAAGCCAAAGTGTGTCTAACAATTTGAGTAACTCAGGTTAGGCAAGTGTGGCAAGTGTGGGAAAAATAATGTGGCAACATAAGACAAACATAGTCACAATCCAAACAGCCCCATAATTTTTTGTGACATGCATGAAAATTTGGTTAGTTAAATTTATAGTCAAAATTTGGCAAGGTGCATCAAATCAACACATGGAAGTATCAAAAGGAAAGTCACGGCATGCATGCATGCGTTGTACTCCCTCCGTTTCCAAATATAAGACTTTTTAGAGATTGCAACAAGTGACTACTACATACGAAGCAGAATATGTCTACTCCTACATATGAAGTAGCCCATTTGAAATGTGTAAAAAGACTTATATCGAAAAGTGCGCTTTGATGTGTCGCGTCAACTCGCATAAGACCGAGAAATTTGATTACTATGACGCCCTCTCCCTCGCGGACTGAGCTCCGGTGCTTTGCACCTGCCTTTGGCGCATGACAGAGGGCCAACCACCTGTTGGGACCACTGTCATAGACGCAAAGCGAGGAGCGATAAGTAGAAGCTTTCGCTACATGCTATCCCTCCCGCACGAGGTGGAGGACATGCAGCAGTGGATTCGACACTGTAGAAGTAGGAGTAACATCATTGTTCGTCTTCTCGAAGAGGCGAAGAGCCAAGCGCAACCCGAATGGCAGTTGCGAACGCTCGCGTGGTGCGGTTCCTTGGAGTACTAGCCAGGTTCTTGCATGAGACAAAATTGCTATTGTTTAACAATTAAACTCAAGTATCCATTGGTTGATACTCATTCTGCATAGGGCCACGCGCTTAGCACCATTTCCTCCTGGGGTCACCAATGTTTATTTGCTAATTAATAGCATTGCATGCAATGAACTAGCCATTGCAAGTCATTAAAAGCATGCACACCTCTCATCTCTTATTGGTTGATATGTCAAGAAACAAGAAACAAGGTAGAAGTTAACGCACCATGCCTAAGTGTTTTGGGACTATTTGTTTTTCTTAAGATGACTTACACACCTAGACGGAGGGAGTAGTATAGCCCTATAAACCGGAAAGGAGTATTTGCCTTTCTAGAGATTTCAACAAGTGACTAGACTACAACGTGTGCAGTACTCCCTCCCTTCCGGTTTATAGGGCTCAAATCTCAAATCTCATGAACCAAGGCATTTTGCGATTCGAGGAATGTATCTCGTACTTTACAAGACCACCCTAATTAAACTCATGCATTAATTACGTAGTTCTCTCGTTTTCCTCTCCGCCTTGGTCGCGGTGCACAATATTGAGCACTCCTATATGACTAGCCGCTCTATCTACATGCGGGAAATTTCAAACATCCGGGCCCGCGTGCCATCCACCAAATCACAGCGAGGTGCTACAGTCGAGACTCACCTGTCACCCCGGTGTGGCCGTCATGACCCATCATATCACAAAACCCACACCTTTACCAGCAGTGGTAAGGTGGCCTCCAAGTGGACTGGATGTAGCAACCATCCTTTCACTGGAACGCTCGTTCAAGCCCTTTCTTCCCTTTCTTGAAGAAAACCTCACTCCAGGCTACTCACTTCTGCCATTTTTCTTCTGTACCGATGAAGGAAAGGTGGGCGAATCAGTTATGCTGCTATATTTTCATTCCAAGAATCTTCTTTTTGCGAAGCACCGACCAATTCTCACATCCTATTCTTTTCCCGTTTTCATTGCGATTGTGGTTACCTTTCGATTGCTTTTTGTTTGTCAGTTCATTGATGGATCCTGGAGCACTAGGCAAAGAGTTGCCGGCAGACAACCCACTGGAGACAGCGATCTCCAGGAAGCGAGCACCGACCAATGAGTTGACCATGTTGGCAGGCCAACCCATGGAGACGAAGAACTCCAAGAAACAAGCACCGCCAAAGAGTTGAGGACGCGTTGGCGGACGAACTCCTCAAAGAAAGTTGGAAGAATAAAGAAGGGCCCCACCGTGCCTACCCCAGAACTCTGATTGCCACCTATGTGAGGCTCAAGACCGAGTTTGAGGAGATAGTCGCCGTTGAGAAGCAGTATTCCCCTGGCAAGGTGATGGCCCCCATCGAGGACAAGGAGATGTCCCCCGGAGGGATGAGATCCCCCGGTGAGCTGCACAAGCTAAAAAATAATGGCTTATTACCATAGTTGTGGTTTTTGATTATTTGCAATGTGCTTGCTAATATGTTAGGGTTGTGCAGTGCGGTGGTTGTCCTTGATGATTCCGGATGTCATGGCCCGTCCTGTTGGCATCGCCCGAGATCGATTCCGATGTCGCGGTCAGTCCCGTGGACATCGCCCGTAAATCGATTACCATGCATTTGTCCGTCTTTGTGGTCATTGCCGAGAGATCGATGACAAGAAATAGTTGGTCGCGCTTAATCCTTCGTGGTAGTTTGCATTGCCCTGTGTTTAATTACCGTAATGATGCGTGTTATCAAACCATCCGAGGGCTAGTGCACCGCCTTGTGTGGGCGGATCTTGCTACTTTTGTTTGATAGTGAATCATGCGAACCCTCTCCGAGTTATGGAAACAGATGTATCCTCACCAGCTTTTGATGTAATATATGGCATCCTTAGATGTAAGTTTGAACTGTTTCTCATATCAGTAGGGCTTGTTTGATGATTCTTGGTGTTAGTAGGCTAGCTACTGTGCGAGCTATAGTACTTGCAAAACACTCACCGAAGAGAAACGTTGGGGCTGATGAGCTCGTGCTACGCTTATACTTATCCCTCGTCGATCGACCAATAGCCCTAGCTCCTAAAATTGTAGGCTTAGCGATCGATCAGACAATAGTCGACATACATTCAGGCCTCATTTGTTTCATAGGGTAGGAAAATCGTAGCAAAAGTACGAGAACGTGCAACACAAAATCATAGCGGTCGCAGACGCGTACTCCCTCCGTTCCAAAATAGATGGCCTAGGCGGGCTAATTTGGCCTAGTGGGTTTCAGTGATATGACGTGGTACAGTGTCGTCCAGTCTTCGCGTGTGGTAGCAGTATTGCGGGTATAGTAAGTTTTCTTGAAGAAGTGAAATTCAACGAAGTCATGATTGTTCCTTCGTCCGAACAACTTACAGTGGGAAAGGTTGGGCCTGCGATACGATCGGGGTAGACCAGGATAATTTTGTGCATGGCAGGTGGACCAGGATGGTCGACGTCCCACATGTCGGCGAATGAAAGTATTCTTTCCGATATAGAGGACGAGCAACGAGTATTCATTGTTTATTTTTTATGAAAGCCATTGTCTTCACTGTTACGACGAAGGAGTGTGAAACACGGCAGCCCAGTGAACTTGGCATGTGCACCACTCCCTCCTTCCTCATGTAATGCCCTGGTTATAGCTTTTTCTCACTTTCTCTCTATCTATTTCCTCTCAAATGTTTTTTACCTCTCTTTTTTTTAAGACATAATTGTTTTTATGCCTTTTTTAGAATTATTTTTTTATACCTAGGAGCATGTGTAGAGACGGGCTCTTGCAGAGCCCACTCCTTGACTTTGTCAATGCCTCTCTCTCCTCCACATAAGGAGTACCACTTGCTATGCATGCATGCGGCGGGCAGCTGGCGTCTTGAGGGGCCAGGGCGGTGAGAGCGGGCTCCTAAGCGGTCCGACTCAAAGATGGCCCACCTCACATTATCACCATATATTTCTTGGAGTCCGTGCGCGGCGGGCGGGCGATCTCTTCTCCCTCCCCCGTTTCTCTCTTCTCAGCTGACGCCCGCCGAGCGATTAGATTTCGGCTATCGACGGTTTATTCAATTACGGTCCCACATGTCAGTGAAATTGCAAGACAACGTGTGTCCCGCTCTGGTGAGCTGCGTGCGAGCCGGACTGTCGGGGTTGCGACGCGTACGAGTTGTAAGTGTGCCGCCTTTTCCTTTAGAACTTGCGAAGCGTAACATTTTTGCGCGATCGATCGATAGAAATCTAGAACAAAATGACAAGCGCGGTGCTTTCCCGCTCGTTAGGCGGGCTAGTTCAAGTGATATGACATGCTACAGTGTCGTACACTTGCTCCATTTTTATGTAAGCAAGAGTTTACACTCTTATGCAGGAAGAGTGCGAAACACCGCGGATCTGATTTTGATCGAGGGATAACTGTTCCCTGCCAAATAATGGAAGATTGTTAGCGATTATAGCATGATAGTTAGGGCATCTCCAGCGCTGGCCCACAAATTTACACCGCATTCCGTCCGAGGACACTGATGGATGCCATCCGATGCTTCCCGCATACCTTTCGACAACTATATGAACTAATCGGACGAAATTCGTGCAAACAAAGCAAATTTCAAATTAACTGGATGAAATTCATTACATTTCAAAAACTTTTCTTACAAACTGGACGAAATTCATTACATATTTCGCACAAACCGCATTTAAAACCCATCAGAACCTAATCTAAACGATCGCCGGCGCCCGACCACCATGTTCGGCCATGAACCCGAGAAAGCCGGCCATTGCCTTTGCCTCCTCCTCATCTGCCTCGATAACCTCCTCCTCGGAGCACATGGTTCTGAAGATTTCCGCCTCCATGTCGCCGTCAAGCGGCTAATCGGTCGCCGATGTTTTCCCCACCAAGCTTGGCGTCGACTGAGTGGAGTAGCGGTGGCCTTCCCGGGACCAGAGCGGCGGCGACCTACCGTGTACTACTCTTCCTCGCTGCCGGCTTCGTGGTCGTTGCCGCGGAGGGCGGCCGGGGGGGTGCTGGAGATCTCCTTTGTTTGCTCCTGCAACAGTACGTCGAAGAGAGCTTTGGAGTGCGCCCGGAGCGGAGCCGCCGATGTCCCTCGTCTGCTCCTGTGACAGTACGTACAAGAGAGCTTCGGAGCGCCAGGAGGCCATGGTTGAAATGGTGCTGACAGAAGGAAGGGACCGGAGGAGAATAAGTGTGGGTCTTTGGCTATGGCTGGGAGCTGGGTCCCAAGTTAATATAGCGGGCAAATGGAAATGAGCCACGGCAGACAGATGGACAACTGGCGCCGGAGTAGGTTCGTCGGGCGTGAATGCGGACGTTGCTTCGTTGATCGAATCAGATGCGTTTGGGTTATCGACATGTGGGCCCAACGGCATCAGCCCGCATGTCGCTGACACACCAATTGCACCTGCAGTTAAGTCTCGTGAATGCGGCATTGACATTACGGAGAGACGGTGACCGCTTTCAGCGGAAGCGCGCTAGCGATGGAAGGGGTTTCGGTGTGCAGTGGCACTAAGATCGGTCGCTCACGATAGTACATACTCCATACCATACTACCATAGTACCCTCTCTAGCTTTAGGTTGTTTTATAGATTGTCGTTGTGATGGACGATATACATGAGCAAGGCGGTCCGAGTATGACCGTTGGTGTTGAGCCAGGTGAATACATGCTCGACGTTCCCTTAAGCCTCCATAAACGTCTAAACAGTAATGTTAGGCACTGCGGGGGCGCGCGGGTAATGGGCACGCCGTTTGCGTTGCGCCATGAGCAGGACTTTGATTTAGAGGGCGACGTGCATGCATTAGCATGCTTTGACAGCGTGAGCGTGAGTGTCTGACGCGAAGTATTTCATTTTCATTTAGCTGACGAGGGTGCGTTGCAGTGATGAGTCCGTGGTTTGATTCCCCACATACGCATAATTTTGGTTTTTACAGTATTTCTTTCTCCATTGACAGGTAGGCCCGCGTATATAGATAAAGAACACGAGCTGATGAGGCGCATGCAGACTGTTTGACTGGTCAACCAGAAAAATACAAAGCTATACGCTGAGCCAGTGACCGTATAATCACCATATCTCGTATACAATGATCAAAGTGAGCTATCAAGACAAGTTCGATGACCGCCAATGCATTTTATCGGTAATAAATGACCAGGATTGAAGGGGAATCCAAATTTGCTTCATCTTCTATCCTTGAGCTCTTGACAAACCAATGCACTATACGGTTGTCCGGCCACTCCACCCCAGAGCTCTCACCAAGCGATGTTCATGCCACCGCGCCGCACACTAACCCAAGAAGGCAGCGATGGCATCCCGCCCGCCAGAGTTCCTCGCCTCACACGACCGCACACAAAATGGTAGTGAAGCGATGTCATCCCGCCGTGCCGAGTTCATCAACGCTCGCGACCTCACAACTATGTGGGAGGATTTTGAAGATGCCAAGGCCGAATGTGCGGTAGAGCAAGAGGCGGCCAAAGCCGCACGTAGGGAGCGGAAAAGTCGAAAAGCACTCAAGAAAAGAGAGGCCCACCGCTGCAAGAAATAAAGGACGCACGCAGCTGCCATGCGGAGAGGTCGGCGGAGATCCAAGGACGGTGGGGTGTCGTCGACAAAGCCGGAAGGAGAACGACAGCGTCGGCCAGCATGTGAGAAGTAGTAGTACTAGTAGTTAGTGTGTGTGTCAGTATGCGAGTACGAGCATGTACCGCATTACTAGTTACTACTGTAGTCTTTAGAGCAAATTACCTGTACATTAGCCTAGACTTAATGGAAAAATTCCTATCCTAAGCATGAAATGGCATCTCTTTCTCTATAGGAATTGAGATGCATGTCATCTCACTTCCTATGATTTTCATATTCCTATCCTATGAACTAAAGGAGGCCTCTGTTGGAGTAAACACTGTAGCTAGCGATCGCTGCTGGTACAGTAGTTTTCTTCAAGAAGCGGAATTCAACGAAGTCATGATGGTTCCTTCGTACGAGCAACTTCAAAGTGGGAAGTTGGCCTGTGATTTGACGGCTCATTAGTCATTGTTACTGCGGCGCGACGACCTGGGTGACTCTCCCTTGGACTTCTGCATGCATGGCAAGTGGACCAGGATGGTCGACGTCCCACATGTTGGCAAACGGAAGTATTCTTTCCGATATCGAGGAGCAAGGAAACCGCATGGTATAGTATCAGTGCTGATTGGTTCACAAAAAAATAGTATCCTGTTGATTTATAATTATTTTTTATTTCTGATGAATGCTAGCGTTTCAACTCTTACGACGAAGGGTGCCAAACACGGCACGTGCTGGATGTCCCACACGTCAGCGAAAGGAGTGGGACATGAACAGCGTGGTAGAGCCCAACAAAAAAAACAGCATGGTAGAGCGACTCCACTTCTTCCACTTCTGGGTCGGAGACCACACGTAGTAGTACTTAGTGGTATGAACGATACAAAGTGCGACCTGGAGAGAAAGACACATCTAGTTGGAAGGTCTTGGGGCATACACGTAAAGAATTATAAAAGTTAATATGTGCCTCCAACTAATATAGTAGTAGTAGAGTACTTAGGCACGTACTCCATAACATCACCGTGCATTGCACGTACAACATTTAGTGGTAGTACGTAGTAAGAGACAAATGCCGCCCAAGATTTCCCTTCTCGACCTACTTTTGGGTGTTTGGTAGAGTGTATGGAGGGTGCATGAGTCCACACTAGTTTAGCACAAATACACTAGAAGCATGCATGAAGAGAGCATGCATGAAGAGGGGTGTTGAGTTGAGCATGCATGAAGAGGGAACAACTATGCTGAGACAAGAACACAACCAAACACACCCTATATGCCATGCATGTTCATACCATTTGTGCCTTTCTACTTCACTTCATCAAGGCTACATTACTCAGGTTAAATGCGTCCACTCCACGGGTACATGTTCGTCTCGTAGTTCCAGTCCCACGTGTTCTTCATATAGATGGAATGATCCTTGCATAACACGTGCACATTGATGCTAGATGTCTCGCGTGTTGGCAAAAGGATGAACAAAGCTCACGTAAAAAAAATAGAGTGGAAGAACATAGATTCCGGACGACCGAGAAGGAGCAAGGAACCTCGTGGTGGAGCGTCTGCACTTATAATATTTAATATTATTCAGCGATATAAAATTAACCAATCATCTCCATAGTGGACTGGAAGAGTACGAAACATGGTAGCCCAGTGTAGTTACATCATACTAGTACATAGCTAACCCATGCTATCACCATATTTCTTGGCTTCCGTGCGACACCTATCTCTAGTAATCCAGCAGCCTGTGACGCTTCTCCCTCCTCGTCTCTATCAAAGTCACGGCGGCTGGCGTTCTGCCGTCTATTGAGGTCGGTTAACTATCACATGTTAGCGACATGCCAAGAGCATTCTAAAAAATTCCTTTCACGTTCCGCTTTCAAAAAGAAAAAGTCCTTTCACGCATTTAATTTGCTGTATGCTTTCAAAGAACTTGCATGTCCTATACTGCTCATGTTTGATACTCTAACTTAGCTAGAGGTTAGACTAACTCATGACTAACCCTGAACTAACTGTAGCCAAAGAGGTGTTTGGGTGACAGGGTTAGATTGACAATAAATGCACTTCATGGAGAGAGAGAAGTGATTTTTCAGTGGTCCCAATGAGAACTATCTCCAGTTAGCACCTCTTGGGTGGGATAGTTTTTTTGGTGGGTTCGGTGCAACTTGCTCCAATTTAAACCCTCATGCTTGGATACTTTAGGGCTATTTGAGCCCCAACTAGCTCAAACTAACTCTAACCCATGGATCCAAACAGGGCCTATGGCCGATCTCGGCCTTGACGCGATCGCGTGCACCGGGAAGCGGCGCTCTCTCGGCCGTCGCGCCACTTCAAAGTCGGCACCAGTGAGATGTCGCCTCCGCTCTGGCCAGACATTAATGCGGCACTGACGCTCCAGGGCGACGCTGACGTTTCACGCGGGAAGCGCCTTCGGGCAAGGGAGTACAGGTTTTGAACCGTTTCAGGTGTAGTACTGGTAGTTTGCAAAACTACTCAATTATTGCACTCAGTTTCCTAAGAAATTGTGGTAAAAGACGTTACTCCATAGCCCGCTTCCCTTCTCCTTCCTCTTCCACCGCCACAAGACGTCTGCGGGAAGCGACCGTCAACCCTTATATAGGAGTGCTAGCACAAAAGATGCATGCAGGACCACTCAAATTTCCATATTAAAGCGCCGCTCCGGCGGGAGTATGGCGTATGTTGTTACCTTCGGCTGGCCCATGGCTACCGGGCGACGGCGACCAGAGAAGAGGCGGCGGGAGGGGAATGAATGCAGCTACTATTTGGGTTCACCTTCCGGCTTAAATAAATGCGCAGCATCACGTGTACCCGCGGGTGCACAAATTGTAACAGACGTGTCTGCTTAAGTGGGCGTCACGTAACTGGTGTGTGTGTGAGAGATATTCTGAGAGACGGAGTGCGTGTGTGCGACTCTACTCTTCGGACATGTACTCAACCTTTTACATCGGGATATAAGTATAATGGTATTTACTTTAGCTAGTGATTTACGTGGCCATGTTAACGTGGTTGTGTCAAAAAAATGTCACTTCCTGCTCGTGATTTGCGTTATATAATTACAAGCAAGATTCTCGTGCATTGCACGGAACATCAATATGCATTTTTTTACAAAACACCTGTTGTGATTGACTAATGATATCTCATGTGTAAAGACTAATGATATCTCGAGAATTTTATCAGAAAACTGGTATCTCGAGAATGTCATCGAAAAAAAATGAAAGATGATAGATAAGGCGACGAGGAGTGGAGCGTGGTGGTGACTGGCGGTCGGAATGGGCGGAGGCATGGGGATGGACGGCGCCGGCAGGCGGCAGCGGCCACCATGCATGCTAGATTGTTCCAGAGACTTATTCCTTTTTTATTGCTAAGCAATGAGGTTATGCGGAGATAATGATGTGGAGAGGTGCGGTATCTTTTGTAAAATTATCATAGTTTGCTTTCTATTAAATGAGATACATATCACACGGTCTCAGACATAAGATGGCAGCACACCATCATCGCCAACTCGTTTTTTATAAGGGTACAGATGATAAGTTTGCTGACTACTAAAGTAAAGTGGAATTTGTCCATGTTATGCAAGTAAATAAAGGTGATTGTTTATCATACGGGTAAGGTTGGATGAAGGGTGGTAGGAACAAATGCTCCGCCTAGAGCATGTGTGTGTGAGATGGAGTCTTAGTGTGTGTGTGTGAGAGAGAGAGAGAGGAGAGAGAGAGAGAGGAGAGAGAGAGAGGAGAGAGAGAGAGGAGAGAGAGAGATGGAGTCTTAGTTTGTGTGTGTGTGTGAGAGAGAGAGATGGAGTCTAAGTGTCTGTGGGGGGTGTGCGTGTGTGTTTGTGTGTTTGTGTGTGTGTGTGTGTGTGAGAGAGAGAGAGATGGAGTCTTAGTGTGTGTGTGGGGGTGTGCGTGTGTGTGTGTGTGTGTGCGTGTGTGTGTGTGTGTGTGTGTGTCGCGGGGTCCTCCGTGGCAAATGTAATTTAAGTGTGCATGACTTCATCATAGAGAGGTGATGTGTATGGCAGAGGCCACCAACGATGGGGTGCGAGAGAGAAAATGCCCGTAGAGAGGGAAGAGAAGGTGTGTGCGCGTGAGAGGAGTCGACATCGAGAGAACATGTTTGTTCGAGAGACACCGAGGAAGACTACTATATATTGATGGTGCATGTAGGCGGGAATTAAACAAAGGTATGGTCTTATTGGTTTCGGGGATATAGGGGAAGAGTGAGAGGCCCGGGGGGTAGCTAGAAGGAGATTGTTAAGTGTGAGTGTGTGTTTTACCCATCCAGGCGGAAGTTATGTGCACAAAAGAGGAGTACGATTCGATGTGGCGTTAGGATTGAGAGTAATTAACTATGTATTGAGACATAGAGACCTTGAACGTGCATGTGTGAGAGGTATACATGTATACGTGGGATGTGTGTGTGTAAAGCACGCCAAGATGATCGAGATAAAAGAAAGAAGACATAAGTCATAAGATCAATGACATGGGAGAGACGGACCGGTATGACAATATGCATGCATGTTAGAATGCAGGGAAGAAGGCCTGACAATTGAGCATATGTTTTTGTCTTTAAGAGATAGTGGCGTGGGCTGGAGTATGCATCTATGGCGAGCAGAGGGAGTGAGGCGCAACGATTGTGCAAAAGAGATCAACCTATAAATGCATATGTATGGAGAGACATATATAGTGTGGGTGATAGGAAGCAAGACTCTGTGCGAGATCATATGTTGACGGAGAAACTACAGACAGATACAGATATGGAGATGCTAGCTAGAGGGACATCCGCTAGTTTGGGTGTTGGAGATGACCGTCGGGTGGTTCAAAGGGTGAAGTTATATATGTGTGTGAGAGGGCACTTGACTGCATGTAGAGAGAAACATATGTAGTGTGCGTGATAGGAATCAAGAGTGAGGGCGAGAAAGAAGGTTGATGGAGAAACATATAAATAGAATGATAAAGATGCTAGCTAGTGTGCGTTAGAGATAGGAGTCGAGTGGATCAGAAGGTTGGGTTATGTGTGTGGGTGTGAGAGAGATAGAGAGAGGGTGCATGTGAGTCGCATACAAATAGATATCAAAAGGAAATGAGATCCAGAGAGACGGAGTTTTGTGTCTGGAGAGAGAAAGATATTTCACAACGAGAGTGATAGCTAGAGAGACATATGAGGGAATGCAAGATATCTCTAGGGAGAGAGGGTGTGTGAGCGACATACAAGAGAACAATGGAGAAATATGAGACCACAGGAGACAGAGTTTGTGTTTGTGTGTGAGAAAGAGATATTGAAGAGGAAGAGTCGTAGGTTCTCATATCTAAGGAGCGAAAGACATCTCTCAGAGTGAGGGGTGTGCGAGTGGCACACATGGGAATAGTAGAGAGAAATGAGACCCCGGGAGACAAAGTTTTGTGTTTGTGTGAGAGAAAGAGATTCCACATGGAGAATCATACTTAGAGAGAGATAGAGTGATGAAGGTCAAGGGAGAGAGTATCGTCTGTGTGTTACGAAGATAAAAGATCATTGTCGACATACAGGTAGCACGAGAGATACCTGAGAGACGATGAACACGTATAGGTCCAGACAGATAGTCCTATATAAGCATGAGTGATAGCTATATGAGACAAATATCTGGATTAAAGGGGATTCAAATATTTAAACTGGAGATCACGACATCGATAATATCATAACGCAAATTGGTGTATCAAACATGCATATTCATTTGAATTTGGGCACACGTGTAATGTTATATAGTTTATCAATATTGGTGATCCATAGATTCTTCAATTACAAACAATGCATGGTTTATATGCAATTAATGTCTAAACGGGATTACACTATATGTTGCGTTTGTGAAACACATTATACATGTTTGAGAAGTTAAAAACCCGCATGAAACACACATTAATCGGAGACAGTTAGCGAGGAATGCATACATTGGATTTCAACATAAAGTGGTTTCAAATATTTGAAAATCCAAATTGATAGATACAACCTTATGAATCTGAGATCATGCCATTTGTAAACCATATTTATGTATAAATGGTGTTGTGCTTTTGAAAGTATATATAAAAAATGATGTATATAGAATGTAATCCCAATTGAAAATGGATCCCGCCCGAAAAAATATAGAATACAAACGGGATTCGAATTGAGTTGGCACGGTAAACGTGCACTCTGCAAAATTTGAACGAAGCAGGGAAAGTCGCAATAACCGCCCGAAACCAAAATCTGCGAGATGGAAATCACTCATCGCATATCCTCGCCACGCAAAGCCTATCTGCTAGATTTCTATAGGTTTCGATAGGGTAGGTTTGTAATTTCACCCAAACGTGATGTAACCGCCTCTCACCCGGATTCATACACGGTGGGCGCCAAAACACAAGGTGTCCTTGGCGAAATCGACTCCCTCCCGATTTATATTCATACACGGTGGGCGCCAAAACAAACTCTCGCCGGCAAATATTCGTGTATGCGAGATTACCGTCCTATCCCCAACCGACTAATGTTGTTGTGATGTAGTAGAAATTTGAAACTGGGGCTAAGTTTGTAAATTTCCTCGCATTTGAGACAAGCGCCATACGAATACATGGTTGGCCCTTCCTCTCTACCTCCCTTTTCCCCATTCGTACTCCGTGGGCGCCAAAACACCCTCTCCACCCCACCCTTCTCCGTCCGCCGCCGTCTGCCACCCCATCCACCGTCGTCCTCCTCCACCATGCCGGAGCTGATACCACGACGCCGCCGTCCATTATGAGAGATCAACCTCTCTCATCCACGCCTTCGGACCGGGATCCTTGCATCCCGTCCTCTCGCTTCATCCCCGCCGTCGTCCACCTTGCCGGCGCCACTCCTACGACCGTCTCGTCCACCGCGCCCTGCTGCCACTGTCTATCCTCCTAGATCTGCTTCCATGCCGCTGACAGCCATCGCTACCGCATCACCGTCAAATTCTCAGCAGATGCGTACACGGCGCCGCACCAGAGGCGGTACTCTTTCGTATCTGCTCAACTTATTTGTCGCAGCAAGAAAATAGATCGCCACTACTTTATTCTGATTTCTTGTCTTGGTTGCGAAGTTGCCTTTGTCCGGTTTGCACCTTCAGATCCGCCATGGAACGCTCAACACTATACTCCCAATGCTTATGGTTTTCCCCTTTTATACTCCACACTAGTTAAATCACAAGAGACTAAATTTCAAAATTGGGTCACCGATTTTTCAGAGCTCGCCGGAGTTCGCCGGTGCGATCGAAGGGGCTCGGGTGGTTGTGGGGCTTTGCCAAACGAAGAAAACTCGACGCGGGTGGGGGTTGGGGCGCGGGTGGGGGGTGGGGGTGGTGGAGGAACACAGGTGGTGGGGGCGGTGGTCCGGCCGGCGGCCCGTGCGGTGTTCTGTATGGGAAGAATCAGAGACGAGGAATAAGAAGGGTTAGGAGACGTAGGATCTTCATCCAACCGCCTGAAATGGTCGAGAGACAGCTGGGAGTTGCATTCTTAATGCGCCCTGGTTCATCATGTGTGGGCACCGCGCCAACATTTTATTATCCAAAATTTGCTTGCTCTTCTTTACCATGTTCGATAGAGCTGGCTCAGACGTGATCGATAGGCTTCCAATTACTAGCGGCAATACAACACCGTATTTTCAAGCCAGTTCCACTTTCCCGATTTATATATCGTGGTTATGGTGTACCCCTGTTATGTACATTATGATCTGCCTAGTTGCTATGTGCTCTTGTTATCATGGTTTGGCAATAAACTCTCTATACAATATATTATGAACCTATCATCTGCCAGCTATCCTTACTTCTGGAGCCTATTTTTTTGTGTACTTGTGCCAGATTATATAAATGCATGCACCATATTACAAAGACACATGAGCTCTCTCATCAGAATCCAGTGATAGCACATAAGTGTTTACAGGGGCGCCCCTATATGAATATCATCTGCATTACAAAGATAATCTCACAACTATTTATGTTTTCATGGTTCTCAGATATTATACGCAATTACAGTGAATATCAGAATCTGCGCATCAAAAGAATATTGTGGAACACTGCAATGACTTACAAAATTGGCACCAAGGCATTGAGTGCCATTCTGGAAGCAATGAAACTCGTACGCTCCCCACCTGTTGATTCTTGTACGCAATATCATCCTAATGACTATTCTAACCTCGAGGAGTCAAAGGCGATGGCCTGTCCTGTTCACCCATCAAGGTGCCTGTTCTAATTTGGCAAGGTTTTATTGATTGCGCGTATCTTGCATATGTTGTCTTGCATTTCTTCTACTTTGTTGCACCGCCATCTGCTTAGTTTACTCAATATATAACTTGAGATGCCATGCCCATCCATTATCAATACATATTCCATCTATCATCATACCATGTTTTTTCACTCAAATGTTGTTCTTGTGCATCAGACATCAAAAAGGAAGAGGGTGATTGCCGAACCTAAAGGAGCACCAGCAAAGTCCTTGAAAAACATGGTGGTGCCGGAGAAATCAGACAAATACCACTTATATTGGCTGTACAACCAGTGACACAAAACATAGGACCGACTCCAACAGACTGTACCCATACTTCACTGGCCACACCACTCGCCCCACCACACAGGACCTGCACTCCAGCAAAAGGTATACCGATTTAATTTACCATAGCACCAGCCATACCATAGAAAAACCCCACTCCAGCAAAAAGTACAGCAAGTCCACCGGCCGAAGACCTATCCCAACTGCAGAGACGGCCAATTCCTGCAGATTGGAACCCCATTCCATTTATTCCCACTTTAAAAGACAATGCTTTCAATGTTGTTAGGGACTACGTGCATATATTCCCATCATGGGAAGATTATAGTGAAGACAAACACCATTTTCACATCTTCATGTCCAACTTACGTAAGTGCTATTATTCATGGTTATTATTTTCCTGTTTTCTCACTGATCGAACACATCAATGATTTACATTACATTGTTGTAACTAGGCGAGGGTCACCGATTGTCATGACGAGCAAAGCTTGCTTGTGCTTTTCAAGGAAGCATTGCAGCGATGTCGGTGTTACCCGAGGAAATCACACTTTGATGGCAAGTCTATGAACGAATTTCCGGTGAAGTCTCCCTGTGCTAAATTTAGAAGACATTGAATGGAAAAACCTTGTTATGCATCGGTCTCGCTCCTGTGATGAGGTAATCGCCTATGAAATCACATGACAATTTGAACTTCTACTTTTCCGCATGTGCCTTACGGATCTTTTTATGGAAATCTGCTCGAAGAAGAATTCCTGTTTGAAAAGAACGACAGGATATCACAAATATGCTGCCCGCTGCTTTGCTCTTGTTAGTACCTGTTGTCCTATATCACTGTACTTGCATACATACCTAGTTCATTATGTGATAGCAGTATGCATGATAGCTTGCTTATCAATTGTTTGCTCCAAATTATCTGATCTGTATGAATGGTTACATTAGTGTAGAATATATCCAATGCCAATGAATTTTTTTAGCTCTACATTGTTCTTGTAAGTACCCGTTGTCCTTTATCGATTAATACTTATATTGACAGTAGTTGTTCATGTACCATCACTGCAGCTTATTTTCCTTTGCCCTCCACTTTCTACACATCGATCTATATTTACTCTTACCATAAGGTTGGTATCAAGAAGTTTAGGCATGCATTGCTCTTGGCTGTGCCTTTTGCCTGTGACGCTGCACATACATTTATAGCTACTTGGTTATGTAGCATCACTCTTCATCTTATCTTAAATATTCTCCATTTTTTGTATATTATCACATCTATATTTACTCTTAACAAAATGTAGAATAAAGGCAATGCTTATGAAGAAGATTCTGTGCTAAACTTCTTGAATTTCCCCATCAAGATGGAAAAGGGCTTTATAGAGCCTGTCTTCACCAAAGAATGTAAGTTTGTCCTTCTCAAGCCTTCAAACTTTGTTGTGTATATTTGGTTAGGCATGACTGCAAATAGCTGTTTATTTTTGGTGTTTGCATCAAACTGCATGTTTAAAGTTTATTATGTAGTTCATAAACAAAAGTTTGTCCTTCTCAATTTAAGTTTTCAGTTGTACAACCAAGTTCCTTCTTCATACCATGTAAATTAAACTATACAGAGCAAGTGATCTTCTTTTACACTGCATGTATGCTTCTGTTCTTCATCCGTAATCCAGTGGTGTGGTGAACCTACCCACTACAAAGACAATGTCATATTCTGCAATGTCTTAACTATGAACAATGTCATATCATTCTACTATTATTTAAACCGTCTCTTTATTTGCCAATCTGAAATGGGATAAATTGACAAAGACACTAACCATTGATGCTTATGAGTTCTTGATCCGTAATCCAATGGTGTCGTGAAGCTGCCAACTCCTTCACAATGTCATTTCCTGCCATGTCTTGACCTGAACAATACCATATTGTGTTAATGCAATTTTAAACTGTGCCACTTTATTCACAAGAAGAAATGTGATGAATTGTCAACACCGATACTTTTATGTGCAAAACCTGTCATCTGTCGCTTGTTTATCTTTCAGAGTGAGGAAGATATAAGTGTTGAACAAGCGCAGCCTCATCATCTTGCTTTCGGTACTTGGCTGCAGCTCCCAATGAGGCTAACCTTTCTTGAACTCTATTGAAGTGTTGTCGGTTTTGTATATTATTTTGTCGGCGTGTTTATTTGCAATGGTGGCGATCTTTGATGCCCAGTGTATGTAATCATGTCTGCCTTATGCTTTATTATCATAGTGGCGAACTTTGATGCCCAAAGTGGATGTAATATGCCGTAATTCCTTTGTTGTATAGTCTAGGTTTTTCTTATTCACGATGCTGCAGTTATTTTATCACATATATATCCTGTCTTCGCAGTAAACCGGCCAAACCGTAAAATTACGGTACATAATCGGGCCGTCATGCAATCACGATGTATGATCCGCATCATGGGCCCCGTCAAACTGGCCACTAGTAGATTCGGGCCTTTAATAGGCCGAGTAACCCCGGGCCCTCTTTTCGCAAGAAAACTCAATGGGCTTTTAGGAGGCTGAGAAGTAGGTTGGGCCTGAAACGTGTCGAGTAGCTCATGGGCCGGCAGCAGCTCGAAATGGACACCAGCCCACGATTGTGCGAATCAAATCACGGGCTTTTAACAGGCCAAAGTTATCTCGGTCCTTGTTTGGCGCAATCAGATATCGGCTGCGAGCAGGCCGGATGCAAACTGGGCCGTAGTTAGGCCCAACTATATGACGGGCTTTTAACAGGCCGAAATTAATATAGGGCCAAAATATTAAACGGGCCCTTAACAGGCCAAAACTAATATCAGGCCGAATTACTAAATGGGCCTTTAGCAAGTGGGCCCAAAAGCATAGCGTCCAGTTAACGGGTCGAACCTGATATGGGCCATAATTGAGCAAAAAGCCTCTTAAAGGGCCGGACCTGATCTGGGCCGTGATTCGGCCCAGAAAGTGAGAGGCTTTTAATGGGCCGGATCTTATATGGGCCATTATTAGGCGCGGAACGTGGCAGGCCATTAATGGACCAGATTAAATATGGGCCGACATTTGGCCCAAAACATGGCAGCCAGTTAATGGGCCGGCCTACTAGGGTCCTCAAAATCTTGTTGGCCTACAGCTGGGCTGGCCCATTAATGTCGGCGAAATCTCGTGGGCCTTTAGCTGGGCCGGCCCATTATGATCCGCAAGAATTTTGTGGGTTTTACTGCCCGCCCATTATGGCACACAAAAATCTTGTGGGCCTTTACCTGGGCCGGCCTATTATGGCTCGTGAAATCTTGTGGGACTTTAGCTGGGCCAGCCCATTATGGTCCGCAAAATCTCGTGGGCCTTTAGCTGGGCCGGCCCATTATGGTCTGCAAAATCTTGTGGGCCTTTAGTTGGGTCGGCCCATTTAAACTTGATGGGTCGTGCCACGCGCCGACGTATCATAGGCGCCTTCTGTCCAATGAGTGGATGACATCTGTCCCAACGATGAGCTGACATGTGTTTCCTCCAGCCAATGATGATTTTACACGTGGAAAATCCCCATTGGTCGGGGCTGTTAAAGGGTTATCGAATCCAAAGCCCGACCCGATAGCTTAACGGTGTTCCGTTACGGTGGATGCCACGTGTCGGTCACCCTTGACGAAAGAACTTCTGTGACGCGCGATTTATCGTCATGGAAGTGGACACTTCCCTGATGATAATTTTGGTAATGTCATGGAACACTTCTACGATAGCACAGGTATGACTATCTTGATTCTGTCATAAAATCGTCATGGATGTACATGCATGACAAAAAACCCGACCTACTGTGACAAACATGTATCATCACGGAAGTGTATTTTTTTGTAGTGCTATGACTATGAGATTATGCAACTCCCGAATACCGGAAGAACACTTTCTGTGCTACCAAACGTCACAATGTAACTGGGTGATTATAAAGGTGCTCTATAGGTGTCCCCAATGGTACTTGTTGAGTTGGCATAGATCGAGATTAGGATTTGTCACTCCGATTGTCGGAGAGGTATCTCTGGGCCCTCTCGGTAATGCACATCACTATAAGCCTTGCAATCAATGCAACTAATGAGTTAGTTGCGGGATGATGTATTATGGAACGAGTAAAGAGACTTGCCGGTAACGAGATTGATCTAGGTATTGAGATACGACGATCGAATCTCGGGCAAGTAACATACCGATGACAAAGGGAACAACGTATGTTGTTATGCGGTTTGACCGATAAAGATCTTTGTAGAATATTTAGGAGCCAACATGAGCATCCAGGTTCCGCTATTGGTTATTGACCGGAGACGAGTCTCGGTCATGTCTACATAGTTCTCGAACCCGTAGGGTCCGCATGCTTAACGTTCGGTAATATGATTTTATGTGTTTTGATGAACCTAAGGTAGTTCGGAGTCCCGGATATGATCACGGACATGACGAGGAGTCTCGAAATGGTCGAGACATAAATGTTGATATATTGGAAGCCTATATTTGGACATCGGAATGGTTCCGGGTGAAATCGGGATTTTACCGGAGTGCCGAGGGTTTACCGGAACCCCCCCGGGGGTTAATGGGCCTTGATGGGCCCTAGTGGAGAGAGAGAGGGGCCGGCCAGGGCAGGCCGCGCGCCCCCTCCCCTTGAGTCCGAATAGGACAAGGAAGGGGGGCGGCGCCCCCCTTGCCTTCCCCTCTTCCACTCTTTCCTTCCCCCTCCTAGTGGGACTAGGAAAGGGGAGTCCTACTAAGGGAGTCCTGGATTAGGGGGTATCCGGATAGCCGGACTGTATACATCGTCCGGACTATTGAAGCGTGAAGATACAAGACTCAAGACTCCGTCCCGTGTCCGGATGGGACTCTCCTTTGCGTGGAAGACAAGCCTGGCGATCCGGATAATATATTTCCTTTCTTGTAACTGAACCCATCTAAACCCTAGCCCTCTCCGGTGTCTATATGAACCGGAGGGGATGGTCCTTAGAAGATCGATCACATTACAATCAAACCATCATAGGCTAGCTTATAGGGTTTAGCCTCTATGATCTCGTGGTAGATCTACTCTTGTACTACTCATATCTTCAATATTAATCAAGCAGGAAGTAGGGTTTTACCTCCATCGAGAGGGCCCGAACCTGGGTAAACATTGTGTCTCTTGCTTCCTGTTACCATCAGCCTAGACGCACAGATCGGGACCCCCTACCCGAGATCCACCGGTTTTGACACCGACATTGGTGCTTTCATTGAGAGTTCCTCTGTGTCATCGCCGCAAGGCTTGATGGCGCCTTCAATCGTCAACAACACGGTCCAGGGTGAGACTTCTCTTCCCGGACAGATCTTCATGTTTGGTGGCTTCGTACTGCGTGCCAATTCGCTTGGCCATCTGGAGCAGATCGACAGCTATGCCCCTGGCCACCAGGTCAAGTTCGGAAACTTGAACTACATGGCCGACATTCGCGGAGACTTGATCTTCGATGGATTCGGGCCTGTTCCAGGAGCACCGGACAGTCACGATGAGCACGGCTTAGACCTGTTGTCGGACAACACTCGGGATATCACCCCTGCAGTAGCCCCGGACATAAATCCGGAGCAGGCTGCATTGCCTAAGGACGGAGGGATGGACCCCGCCCCGCAGGCCGCACACTCATCGGTGTTGGAGCCGAACACAGGTCTCACCTTTGTGGAAGCCTGTGACTCCGGACCCCCGGACTCGTATCCGGTTGTAGGTTCCATTCCGCGCGCTCCCGAGCCCGCTGAGCCTGGTTGGGCTCCGATAATGGAGTTTACCGCTGCGGATATCTTCCAGCACTCGCCCTTTGGCGACATGCTAAACTCATTAAAGTCTCTCTCTTTGTCAGGAGGCTCTGGGCCGAACTATGTCCGGCTCGAGTGGGAGCAGGCGACAAAGGAATTCGTTGCCCACCCACCACCCACTTCATTGCCACGGTCGATGATTTAGCCGACGTGCTTGACTTCGAATCCGAAGACATCGATGGTATGGACGATGATCCAGGAGAAGAACATGAACCACCGCTCACGGGGCGGTGGACAGCAACCTCATCCTATGATATATATATATATATATATATATATATATATATATATATATATATATATATATATATATATATATGGTGGGCACTCCGAAGGAAACCCATGGCGATGAGGCAACGGAGGATAACCCCTCAGGGAGAAAAAAAAAGCACGGGCGTCGTCGACACCGCCCCAAGCCCCGCCACAGTAACACCAGCCCAGGAGACGAAAACTGCCGAAAAGGAATACAACCCTGATCAGCCCGCCTTCGAGCAGGCCGAGCAGGAAGATGAGCAGGTCAGCCCAAACGAACAGGCGACAGACGGATATCCGGAGGAGGACAACTACATGCCCACCTCCGAAGATGAGATTAGCCTCGGCGACGACGAGTTCAGCGTGCCTGAGGATCCCGTAGAACAGGAGCGCTTCAAGCGTCGGCTTATCGCCACTACAAGGAGCCTGAAAAAGAAGCAGCAACAACTTCACACTGATCAAGACCTGCTCACAGATAGATGGACTGAAGTCCTGGCAAGCGAGGAATATGGACTCGAGCGCCACACGGCTGACCGGCCACCTCGTGGTCGGGATAAAACGGCGTATCAGCCCGAATACCAGCCAAGATCAATATATGGATCACGGGGGGCGCGCCCAAACGCGCGACGACGACCGTCACGCCGAACACACTATCAACAAGTCCGGTCGGGCCGAACACAGCCACCCAGAGCAATTCAAACTGCGTAGCCACATAGCCCGGCACGGAGGCGCCGTGCACCCCCTCTGCTTCACTGACGAAGTGATGGATCATGAATTCCCAGAAGGGTTCAAACCCATAAACATCGAATCATACGATGGCACAACAGACCCCGCAATATGGATTGAAGATTTCCTTCTCCACATTCACGTAGCCCGCGGAGACGATCTACACGCCATCAAGTATCTTCCCCTTAAGCTCAAAGGACCCGCCTGGCACTGGCTAAACAGCCTGCCAGCAAATTCCATTGGCAGTTGGGAAAACCTGGAAGACGCATTCCTCGACAACTTCCAGGGCACATATGTGCGACCACCGGACGCCGATGACTTGTGCCACATTACTCAACAGCCCGGAGAGTCAGCCAGGAAATTCTGGACTCAGTGCCTAACAAGAAAGAACCAAATAGTCGATTGTCCGGACGCCGAAGCCCTGGCGGCTTTTAAGCATAATATCCGTGACGAGTGGCTCGCCCGACGCCTCGGCCAGGAAAAACCCAAGTCCATGGCAGCTCTCACAACACTAATGACCCGCTTTTGCACGGGGGCGAGGACAGCTGGTTGACTCGCAGCAGCACTACGCCACATTCTGGCACTTCGGATGGCCGCGACAATAGCGGCAAGCCACGGCGTAACAGACATAAGCGACGGAATAACGGCGACAGCACTGAAGACACGACAGTCAACACCGGATTTAGCGGATCCAAGTCCGGGCAGCGAAAGAAGTCATTCAAAAGAAACAATCAGGGACCGTCGATGCGGACCAGATATCGGAGCGCCAGGTTAAATTCATGGCACCGGACAAGCCAGCCAACCACACCAATAGAGACTGTTGGGTGTTCAAACAGGCCGGAACGCCAAAACAAGGACAAGGTTGCACAATGACGACGATTTAAGAGCCCCGGCGTCCAACACAGGGGACAAGAAATTTCCCCAAGGTGAAAACGGTCAACATGATCTACGCCACTTACATTCCCAAGAGGGAACAGAAGCGAGCACTACGGGACGTTTATGCGATGGAGCCAGTCGCCCCCAAATTCAACCCATGGTCAGCCTGTCCGATCACCTTTGATCGTAGGGATCACCCTACTAGCATCTGTCATGGCAGCTCAGCCGTATTGGTCCTAGACCCAATCATCGACGAATTCCACCTCACGCGAGTCCTTATGGATGGCGGCAGCAGCCTGAACCTGCTTTATCAGGACACAGTGCGCAAAATGGGCATTGATCCTTCAAGGATCAAGCCCAGCAAAACCACCTTTAAAGGTGTGATTCCTGGAGTAGAGGCCCGTTGCACGGGCTCTATAACATTGGAAGTGGTCTTCGGATCTCCGGATAACTTCTGAAGCAAAGAGTTAATCTTCGATATCGTCCCTTTCCGCAGCGGGTTACCACGCCTTTGCTCGGACGAACCGCATTCGCTAGATTCAATGCGGTACCACACTACGCATACCTCAAGCTCAAGATGCCAGGACCACGCGAGGTCATAACAGTCAACGGAAACATGGACCGCTCTCTCCGAATAGAAGAGCATACTCCAGTCCTCGCGGCGGAAGTACAATGCGGCCACCTCCGACAAACCAATCCGGCGACAACAACTTCGAGCACCTTCAAGCGAGTCCGGAGCACCCCGCAACAGGATCATCAGGCACGCCAAGAGCGTGACTAGCAGTCCGGCCACTGCTCAAGACCCATCAAAGCAGCATTCGTGCCACGCATACACAATTACGCACTCAAAATACCATGGGCGTAGGCGGAGGCGCAACATTGACTCGGTCAACATTGTGGTATAACCGCTACATACCTTCATAACCCATCCTTCTTATTTTTCAGGACATTGCTTTAGAGCAACCTCTTCAGAAGAGCCGGATTGTCAGACTTACATAGGGGAGAAAACCAAGGAGGCAACAGGCTTTGCGCATAAAAGGAAACACCCAGGTGGAATCTGTTCACGATCGTTATACCTGTTTTATATACCTACATGCAGCCTGCCCTTGGATAGGACATGTTAAATAGTCCTATTTACTTCTGCTTAATGCTACTGTTGTAAATATATGCTTAAACGTATTATTCATCAATGGGAAACAATATATAGCGTCAGCTTATTATTTCTATTTGCGCATATTTCTTGCAAATGTTTATTTAATATTGCATTCGTACACCTTGGTACGGTTAGTTTGCCAGGGGCTTCTTATGACACCTCATAATACGGCATAACAAGTCTGAACACTTTCAACAGTGCGGCACCCCAAACTTATAGCACTATATGCATCAGCTCCGAATCACGTCTTGGGTCAATAGTTGGGTTTGCCCGGCTCCCTTGTTTTGGTACCTTACATTCCGTTATATCGGCTAAGGTAGCGCAGGGAAAACTACTGCGATTGTGTCTCGGTTCTTCTGGACAAGCACCTCAGTAGAGAAAGCCGAAAACTAACCGGCATGATGCGGCGAGAGCTGGTCGCTGTTCGAGAGGTCTTAAAATTCTTAAAGATTTTTTCCGCTTTAGGCGATGAATCGGCCTCGTCCGATTTAGGCGTATATAGCGCCCCAATTCGGCCCTCCAAATTCTAGGGGCTTCGCCAAAATTTAAAACTGTAGACTTCTATGGCTAAGTGAAAGTTATAAAGCCGCATAGTCCGATTGCATTGTTCGCTGCGCCGAATACCTCCTTAAGGGACCAAAAATTTGGGTAAAGAGTATCCGGGTTTTCTCAGGAACACCCTGGTACTAGTTACGTGGGGGTGGAAGCCGACGACTGGCCTACTTTCAGAATTCTATTAACAGCCGCACAGAAGGTAATATTTTAAATCAAACAGTGCTACATAGCACAAGCAACTTCATCTTTTTATTACAACAGTGACAGAGGTACATTTATTCAAAGAACTTGTCCTTGGTACATTCATCGGCCATGAGACGAGCGCCCTTCATAACGCCATCGTAATACTCCTCGGGACAGCGATGCGCCTTGCCCTCCAGCGGCCCGTCCTTCACTAGCCTCTCCGCATCCAGTTTGCCCCAATGCACCTTCGCACGGGCAAAGGCCCGGCGGGCACTCTCAATGCAAACGGATCGCTTGATAACCTCAAGCCGCGGACAGGCATTCACCTTCCGCTTGATCAGGCCAAAGTAGCTAGTGCGCAGGGGCTCACCAGGCCACATCCGGACTATGAAATCTTTCATAGCCACTTCGGCCGCCCTGTGGAGTTCGACCAACTGCTTCAGCTTGGTCACTCGAGGCATTGTGTTCGGCCCCAAAGATACTTGGGACCAGAACAGCTTCTCCGTGGAGCTCCACTCCTCGGCATGATAGAACTCCGCGGCGTCTGAGACGCTGCATGGCAGATCTGTGAATGCCCCTGGAGAGCTCCGAATTCGGGTAAGTAAAAGAAACGCATCCTCCACATGTTTGCTTTGCATAAAGAATGTCTTACCTGCCACTATCTTCTGGGTCGCCTGGATTTCTTGATGTGCCTTGTCGGCTTCGGCCTTGGCATCTTTCATACTTGCAAGGGCCTTCGCAAGCTCGGCCTCTTTCATCTTAAGCTCATGCTCCATGGACTCGAACTTCTTGCCGAGCTCATGGAGCTCTTGCTGTGCCTCACCCACTCTAGCATCTTGCTTTTCGTGCTCCTTGCATTCCAAGGCCGCCTTGTTTTCATCCTCGGACAGCGCTTTCTTCAGAGACGCCACTTCGGTGGTGGCCCATGTTACACAGTCACGACGCTTCGTCGTTAGAATAACCAATTTTGTCTATCCTTCATTACATGAGAGCGGGGAATCACTCACCTTTGTTCTCTTCGAGCTGCCTCTTTGTGAGGTCGAGCTCCCCCTGCGCCTGCTCCAGGTCCCGCTTTAGTCCGGCAACCTCGGCTGTGCGGACAGCAGCGGCAAGCAGCACAGCCTACTTATTCAAAATACATACTTCCTATTAAACTCCTGCGGATTATAATTGACCCTTTGTTCGGCTTTTCCTTCCGAACACCAAACAGAGTATCAGGGGCTACTACCTATCGGGTGGTAATTTTACATATTCCCTACTTACCTCAAAGCCTGTTAGGAGGTCGGTGCGAGCTTTAGTTAGCCCGCTTCAAGGATGTAACCTTCTGAATCACCACACTCATAAGAGTACAAGGTTTTCATCCATGGAAGCGCCAAGCGCTTCCAGCAGACAATCCGACGCCTCGGGCGTAGCGGAAGTCTTCGGCACGGACGGCTCGCCCTCCCTAACGAGGGTCTGCCCGCCTAAGTCCGGAACCATTCGAGGTTCCAGAACAGTATTCGGCTGAGGGCCCGTCTTACCTAGGCTCTCATCAACATGATCCGCGGGGATTTTGAACCCCGCGTGTCCGACGTCTGGAATTCCGCCATGGGGCGCCTCCAGAGTCACCTCCCCCCGCTCTGGGAACCTTTGGGACAACACCTCTGTGTCATGCGCAGGCTGAGGAGTAGTGGCCGTCGGGAGCGAGTTCATCGCTGAAGCACTCAAGGACCCGTCCGAAGACGATACCTCGGGATGGACCCTGGCCGGACTGCATATATGTTCGGCATTATAACAAGACTATGAAACAAAGTCGCGCTAGAAGTACAATAGAGTGCGGAGACTCACGATCTCGCTAGGGGCTTCCCCCTGGGCAGCCACTCTTCATCACTGTGAGCGGCCGTGGTGGAGTAGTCCGGAAGGGACGCCTTTCCCTTCTTGGACGCCCTGGCCTCCCCTTCTGGGGCGGCTTTCCTATTCTTCTCCCCCCCCCCCATTGTGGGGAGGGAGAACTCTTCACGTTTCCCCCCGCCTCTGCGGGAGGAATCTATCTCGTCATCTTCGGACAACGTGGGTATGACGGCCTTGCGCCGGGGGCCTTTCCCGGCCCCCTGGTCTGCCTTCTCAGGCCCCCCGTCCTCTCTGGATGGGGCGGCCCCTTCTTCTTCTTCTCCCTCCCCTTCGGGGGAGGAGCTTGCTCATCATCTTCGGACAAGGCTTCCGGTACAACCTTACGCCGGATACCCTTCCTGGTCCCCGGGGCCTTCTTTTCGGCCTTCTTCTCCGGTGCCTTGTAGGGCGCCGCACCAAAGATCTCCGCCGAGAGCATCACCGGGCCTTCAGAAGCGGAGCCGGATAGTCAATCCGCTCCGCTGTCTTCACATAATCCTGATTAAATACACACAATGACTTAAGACTCCCCCATGACTATATTAGGAAGAACTGAATCCGGTGGTAGTCATAAAACTCACCGGACGGGGGGGAGCGGCATGAAGTCTGCAGTCCTCGGATGTGGGGGGAGGTACTTCGGAGGCCTTGAACAGCACCTTCCATGCGCCTTTGTGCGTCATGTCGTAGAGCTTTCGAAGCATCTGGTGTTCGGCCGGGATGTACTCCCACAGATTAAATAATTCGTCTTTGGCATGGGAGAATCCGCGACGAGCATGACTCGGACTACGCTGACAAGCTGGATGTTCTTGTCCTTCATATTTTTGATGCAGTTTTGGAGTCCGGTCAGCTCTGCAGGTTCGCCTGTGTCAGCCCTTCCTTTCCTGTGAGGTGAGCCGCGAGGGGTTCCAGATCGAATTGGGGCCACGCCCAGTTGGCACCGCGCGGCTCGGTGATGTAGAACCACCCCAATTGCCACCCTTTCACGGTCTCCGCAAAGGAGCCGTCAAGCCAGGTGACGTTAGGCATCTTGCCCACCATGGCCCCTCCGCACTCCGCTTGCTGGCCGCTCACGATCTTTGGCTTCACGCAGAAGATTTGTAGCCACAAGCCAAAGTGAGGCTTGATGTGGAGGAAGGCCTCGCATACGATGATGAACGCCGAGATGTTGAGGACGAAATTTGGGGCTAGATCATGGAAATCTAGCCCGTAGTAGAACATTAGCCCGCGGACGAAGGGATGAAGTTGAAATCCCAGTCCACGGACAAAGTGGGCGACAAACACAACCCTCTCGTGGGGTAGCGGAGTTGGAATGACCTGCCCGTCGTCCGGTAGCCGGTGCGCTATGTCTGCGGCCAAGTATCCGGCCGCCCGAAGATTCGCGACATGCTTCTCCTTCACAATGGAAGCCACCCACTTGCCTCCTGCTCCTGACATGTTTAGCTGTGCGGAGAAAACTTGGGCTAGGGTGCTGGAGCTCGAGGGGGCAGGGGCGAGCAAGGGAGGAAGAAGGCGTGGGTGAAAATGGGAAACTCCTATCCCTTTATAGAGGCGACGAACGCGGTGCGCCTCCCCACTTACCCATTGAGGATCGCTTGCTTCCCAAGCGCCACGATTGATGGCGCGGTGGGATTACCCATACCCGTATTGACGAGAATCCCGTGATAAGGGGACACGATCTCTGCTTTGACAAGACGTGTCAGAGAAACCGCCTCGCAATATGCGCTGTGGCCGGTTGTGGGAAAACGGTTCGAATAATGACCCACCGTAATGACATGTCACGTTGTCTAATAAGTTGTCAGCAGATTGCATTTATGAAATATCATTCTCTCTACGGTGGTATGTGAAGATCATTTTGCAGATCTGGACACGGTTTAAGTGTTCGATATTTACTATGGAGTATTCGGAGAAGGAACCCGCCTTGCAATGCCGAAGACAAGACTGCGCGCCGGACTCATCGTCATTGAAGCCTAGTTCAAGGGCTACTGAGGGAGTCCTGGATTAGGGGGTATCCGGACAGCCGGACTGTATACATCGTCCGGACTATTGAAGCGTGAAGATACAAGACTCAAGAATCCGTACCGTGTCCGGATGGGACTCTTTTTTGCGTGGAAGACAAGCCTGGCGATCCGGATAATCTATTTCGTTTCTTGTAACCGACTCCATGTAAACCCTAGCCCTCTCCGGTGTCTATATAAACCGGAGGGGGTGGTCCTTAGAAGATCGATCACTTACAATCATACCATCATAGGCTAGCTTATAGGGTTTAGCCTCTACGATCTCGTGGTAGATCTACTCTTGTACTACTCATATCGTCAATATTAATCAAGCAGGAAGTAGGGTTTTACCTCCATCGAGAGGGCCCGAACCTGGGTAAACATTGTGTCCCTTGCTTCCTGTTACCATCAGCCTAGACGCACAGATCGGGACCCCCTACGCGAGATCCGCCGGTTTTGACACCGACACCTACTCCCACTAGGAGGAGGACTCCTCCTCTTGGCGCGCCCTGCTAGGGCCGGCCGGCCTCCCTCTTGCTCCTTTATATACGGGGGCAGGGGCACCCCAAGACACACAAGTTGATCAGTTGATCTTTTAGCCGTGTGCGGTGCCCCCCTCCACCATAATCCACCTCGGTCATATCATAGCGGTGCTTAGGCGAAGCCCTGCGTCGGTAGCATCATCATCACCGTCATCACGCCGTCGTGCTGACGGAACTCTCCCTCGAAGCTCTGCTAGATCGTTAGTTCGTGGAACGTCACCGAGCTGAACGTGTGCTGAACTGAGAGGTGTCGTGCGTTCGGTACTTGGATCGGTCGGATCGTGAAGATGTGCGACTACATCAACCACGTTCTCATAACGCTTCCGCTTACGGTCTACGAGGTTATGTGGACGACACTCTCCCCTCTTGTTGCTATGCATCACCATGATCTTGCGTGTGCGTAGGATTTTTTTTATATTACTACGTTCCCCAACAGTGGTATCAGAGCTAGGTTTATGCGTAGATGTTATATGCATCAGTAGAACACAAGTGAGTTGTGGGCGATACAATCATACTGCTTACCAGCATGCCATACTTTGATTCGGCGGTATTGTTGGATGAAGCAGCCTAGACCGACATTACCCGTACGCTTACGCGAGACTGGTTCTACCGACATGCTTCACACAGAGGTGGCTGGCGGGTGTCAGTTTCTCCAACTTTAGTTGAATCGAGTGTGGCTATGCCCGGTCCTTGTGAAGGTTAAAACAGCACATATGACGAAATATTGTTGTGGTTTTGATGTGTAGGTAAGAACGCTTCTTGCTCAGCCCGTAGCAGCCACGTAAAACTTGCAACAACAAAGTAGAGAACATCTAACTTGTTTTTGCAGGGCATGCTGTGATGTGGTATGGTCAAGACATGATGCTAAATTTTATTGTATGAGATGATCATGTTTTGTAACCGAGTTATCGGCAACTGGCTTGAGCCATATGGTTGTCGCTTTATTGTATGAAATGCAATCGCCATGTAATTGCTTTACTTTATCACTAAGCGGTAGCAATAGTCGTAGAAGCAATAGTTGGCAAGACGACAACGATGCTACGATGGAGATCAAGGTGTCGCGCCGGTGACGATGGTGATCATGACGGTGCTTTGGAGATGGAGATCAAAGGCACAAGATGATGATGGCCATATCATAACACTTATATTAATTGCATGTGATGTTCATCTTTTATGCAACTTATTTTGCTTAGATCGAGGTAGCATTATAAGATGGTCTCTCACTAAATTTCAAGGTATAAGTGTTCTCCCTAAGTATGCACCGTTGTGAAAGTTCATCGTGCCGAGACACCACGTGATGATCGGGTGTGATAAGCTCTACGTTCACATACAACGGGTGCAAGCCAGTTTTGCACACGCAGAATACTCAGGTTAAACTTGACGAGCATAGCATATGCAGATATGGCCTCGGAACACTGAGACCGAAAGGTCGGGCGTGAATCATATAGTAGATATAATCAACATAGTGATGTTCACCATTGAAAACTACTCCATCTCACGTGATGATCAGACATAGTTTAGTTGATATGGATCACGTGATCACTTAGATTATTAGAGGGATGTCTGTCTAAGTGGGAGTTCTTAAGTAATATGATTAATTGAACTTTAATTTATCATGATCTTAGTACCTGATAGTATTTTGCATGTCTATGTTGTTGTAGATAGATGGCCTACGATGTTGTTCCGTTGAATTTTAATGCGTTCCTTGAGAAAGCAAAGTTGAAAGATGATGGTAGCAATTAGACGGACTGGGTCCGTAACTTGAGGATTATCCCCATTGTTGCACAGAAGAATTACGTCCTGCAAGCACCGCTAGGTGCCAAACCTGCTGCAGGAGCAACGCCAGATGTAATGAACGTCTGGAAGAGCAAAGTTGATGACTAATCGATAGTTCAGTGTGCCAAGCTTTACGGCTTAGAACCAGGACTTCAACGACGTTTTGAACGTCATGGAGCATATGAGATGTTCCAGGAGTTGAAGTTAATATTTCAAGCAAATGCCCGGATTGAGAGATATGAAGTCTCCAATAAGTTCAACAACTGCAAGATGGAGAAGAATAGTTATGTCAGTGAGCATATACTCAAAATGTCTGGGTATAACAATCACTTGATTCAACTGGGAGTTAATCTTCTGAATGATAGTGTCATTGACAGAATTCTTCAATCACTGCCACCAAGCTACAAGAGCTTCGTGATGAACTATAATATGAAAGGGATGGATACGACAATTCCCGAGCTCTTCGCGATGCTAAAGGCTGCGGAGGTAGAAATCAAGAAGGAGCATGAAGTGTTGATGGTCAACAAGACCACCAGTTTCAAGGAAAAGGGTAAAGGGAAGAAGGGGAACTTCAAGAAGAACGGCAAGCAAGTTGCTGCTCAAGTGAAGAAGCCCAAGTCTGGACCTAAGCCTGAGACTGAGTGCTTCTACTGCAAAGGGACTGGTCACTGGGAGCGGAACTGCCCCAAGTATTTGGCGGATAAGAAGGATGGCAAGGTGAACAAAGGTATATGTGATATACATGTTATTGATGTGTACCTTACTAATGCTCGCAGTAGCACCTGGGTATTTGATACTGGTTCTGTTGCCAATATTTGCAACTCGAAACAGGGACTATGGATTAATCGAAGATTGGCTAAGGACGACGTGACGATGCGCGTGGGAAATGGTTCCAAAGTCGATGTGATCGCAGTCGACACACTACCTCTACATCTACCTACGGGATTAGTTTTAGACCTGAATAATTGTTATTTGGTGCCAGCGTTGAGCATGAACATTATATCTGGATCTTGTTTGATGTGAGACTGTTTTTCATTTAAATCTGAGAATAATGGTTGTTCTATTTATATGAGTAATATCTTTTATGGTCATGCACCTTTGAAGAGTGGTCTATTTTTGATGAATCTCGATAGTAGTGATACACATATTCATAATATTGAAGCTAAAAGATGCAAAGTAGATAATGATAGTGCAACTTATTTGTGGCACTGCCGTTTAGGTCATATTGGTGTAAAGCGCATGAAGAAACTCCATTCTGATGGACTTTTGGAATCACGTGATTAAGAATCACTTGGTACTTGCGAATCAAGCCTCATGGGCAAGATGACTAAAACGCCGTTCTTCGGAACTATGGAGCGAGGAACAGATTTGTTGGAAATCGTACATACTGATGTATGTGGTCCGATGAATGTTGAGGCTCGCGGCGGGTATCGTTATTTTATCACCTTCGAAGATGATTTGAGCAGATATGGGTATATCTACTTAATGAAACATAAGTCTGAAACATTTGAAAAGTTCAAAGAATTTCAGAGTGAAGTGGAAAATCATCATAACAAGAAAATAATGTTTCTACGATCTGATCATGGAGGAGAATATTTGAGTTACGAGTTTGGTCTTCATTTGAAACAATGCGGAATAGTTTCGCAACTCACGCCACCCGGAACACCACAGTGTAATGGTGTGTCCGAACATCATAATCATACTTTATTAGATATGGTGCAATCTATGATGTCTCTTACTAATTTACCGCTATCGTTTTGGGGTTATGCTTTAGAGACAGCTGCATTCACATTAAACAGGGCACCATCTAAATCTGTTGAGACGACGCCTTATGAACTGTGGTTTGGCAAGAAACCAAAGTTGTCATTTCTTAAAGTTTGGGGCTGCGATGCTTATGTGAAAAAGCTTCAACCTGATAAGCTCGAACCCAAATCGGAGAAATGTGTCTTCATAGGATACCCAAAGGAGACTGTTAGGTAGACCTTCTATCACATATCCGAAGGCAAGACATTCGTTGCTAAGAATGGATCCTTTCTACAGAAGGAGTTTCTCTCGAAAGAAGTGAGTGGGAGGAAAGTAGAACTTGATGAGGTAACTATACCTGCTCCCTTATTGGAAAGTTGTTCATCACAGAAATTTGTTCCTGTGACTCTTACACCAATTAGTGAGGAAGCTAATGATGATGATCATGTAACTTCAGATCAAGTTATTACTGAACCTCGTAGGTCAACCAGAGTAAGATCCGCACCAGACTGGTACGGTAATCCTGTTCTGGAGGTCATGTTACTTGACCATGACGAACCTATGAACTATGAGGCAGCGATGATGAACCCAGATTCCGCAAAATGGCTTGAGGCCATGAAATCTGAGATAGGATCCATGTATGAGAACAAAGTGTGGACTTTGGTTGACTTGCCCGATGATCGGCAAGCCATCGAGAATAAATGGATCTTCAAGAAGACAGATGCTGACGGTAATGTTACTGTCTACAAAGCTCGACTTGTTGTGAAAGATTTTTGACAAGTTCAAGGAGTTGACTACGATGAGACTTTCTCACCCGTAGCAATGCTTAAGTCCGTCCGAATCATGTTACCAATTGCCGCATTTTATGATTATGAAATTTGGCAAATGGATGTAAAGACTGCATTCCTGAATGGATTTCTGGAAGAAGAGTTGTATATGATGCAACCTGAAGGTTTTATCGATCCAAAGGATGCTAACAAAGTGTGCAAACTCCAGCGATCCATCTATGGACTGGTACAAGCATCTCGGAGTTGGAATAAACCTTTTGATAGTGTGATCAAAGCATATGGTTTTATACAGACTTTTGGTGAAGCCTGTATTTACAAGAAAGTGAGTGGGAGCTCAGAAGCATTTCTAATATTATATGTGGATGACATATTGTTGATTGGAAATGATATCGAATTTCTGGATAGCATAAAAGGATACTTGAATAAGAGTTTTTCAATGAAAGACCTCGGTGAAGCTGATTATATATTAGGCATCAAGATCTATAGAGATAGATCAAGACGCCTAATTGGACTTTCACAAAGCACATACCTTGATAAAGTTTTGAAGAAGTTCAAAATGGATCAAGCAAAGAAAGGGTTCTTGCCTGTGTTACAAGGTGTGAAGTTGAGTCGACTCAATGCCCGGCCCACCGCAGTAAGATAGAGAGAAAATGAAAGATGTTCCCAATGCTTCAGCCATAGGCTCTATCATGTATGCAATGATGTGTACCAGAACTGATGTGTGCCTTGCTATTAGTTTAGCAGGGAGGTACATCAGTCAACAACATCTCGAAATACCTGAAAAGGACTAAGGATATGTTTCTCGTTTATGGAGGTGACAAAGAGCTCGTCGTAAATGGTTACGTCGATGCAAGCTTTGATACTGATCCGGATGGCTCTAAGTCACAGACCGGATACATGTTTATATTGAACGGTGGAGTTGTTAGTTGGTGCAGTTCTAAGCAAAGCGTTGTGGCGGGATCTACGTGCGCAGTGGAGTACAAAGCTGCTTCGGAAGCAGCAAATGAAGGAGTCTGGATGGAGTTCATATCCGATCTAGGTGTCATACCTAGTGCATCGGGTCCAATGAAAATCTTTTGTGACAATACTGGTGCGATTGCCTTGGCAAAGGAATCCAGATTTCACAAGAGAACCAAGCACATCAAGAGACGCTTCAATTCCATCTGCGACCAAGTCAAGGAGGGAGACATAGAGATTTGCAAGATACATACGGATCTGAATGTTGCAGACCCCTCTCTCACGAGCAAAACATGATCAGCACCAAGACTCCATGGGTTATAGAATCATTACTGTGTAATCTAGATTATTGACTCTAGTGCAAGTGGGAGACGGAAGGAAATATGCCCTAGAGGCGATAATAAAGTTGTTAATTATATTTCCTTATATCATGATAAATGTTTACTATTCATGCTAGAATTGTATTAACCAGAAACATAGTACATGTGTGAATATATAGAGAAACTAAAAGTCACTAGTATGCCTCTACTTGACTAGCTCGTTGAAGGAAAGGTGGTTAAGTTTCCTAGCCATAGACATGAGTTGTCATTTGATTAACGGGATCGCATCATTAGAGAATGATGTGATTGACTTGACCCATTCTGTTAGCTTAGCGTTCAATCGTTTAGTATATTGCTACTACTTTCTTCATGACTTATACATGTTCCTATGACTATGAGATTATGCAACTCCCGAATACCGGAAGAACACTTTGTGTGCTAACAAATGTCACAACGTAACTAGGTGATTATAAAGGTGCTCTACAGGTGTCTCCAATGGTACTTGTTGAGTTGGCATAGATCGAGATTAAGATTTGTTACTCCAATTGTCGAAGAGGTATCTCTAGGCCCTCTCGGTAATGCACACCACTATAAGCCTTGCAAGCAATGCAACTAATGAGTTACTTGCAGGATGATGTATTACAGAACGAGTAAAGAGACTTGCCGGTAACGAGATTGAACTAGGTATTGAGATACCGACGATCGAATCTCGGGCAAGTAACATGCTGATTACAAAGGGAACAACGTATGTTGTTATGCGGTTGGACCGATAAAGATCTTTGTAGAATAGGTAGAAGCCAATATGAGCATCCAGGTTCCGCTATTGGTTATTGACCAGTGACGAGTCTCGATCATGTCTACATAGTTCTCGGGCCCCTAGGGTCTGCACGCTTAACGTTCGGTGATGAACAATAATATGAGTTTATGTGTTTTGATGAACCGAAGGTAGTTCAGAGTCCTGGATATGATCACGGACATGACGAGGAGTCTCGAAATGGTCGAGACATAAAGATTGTTATATTGGAAGCCTATATTTGGACATCGGAATGGTTCCGGGTGAAATCAGGATTTTACCAGAGTGCCGGGGGTGTTACCGGAACCCCCCGGGGGTTAATGGGCCTTGACGGGCCCTAGTGGAGAGATAGAGGGGCTGCCCAGGGCAGGCCGCGCGCCCCCTCCCCTTGAGTCCGAATAGGACAAGGAAGGGGGGGCGGCGCCCCCCTTGCCTTCCCCCTCTCCCACTCGTTCCTTCCCCCTCCTAGTGGGACTAGGAAAGGGGAGTCCTACTCCCACTAGGAGGAGGACTCCTCTTGGTGCGCCCTGCTAGGGCCGGCCGGCCTCCCCCTTGCTCCTTTATATACGTGGGCAGGGGGCACCCCAAGACACACAAGTTGATCAGTTGATCTTTTAGCCGTGTGTGGTGCCCCCCTCCACCATAATCCACCTCGCTCATATCGTAGCGGTGCTTAGGCGAAGCCCTGCGTCGGTAGCATCATCATCACCGTCATCACGCCGTCGTGCTGACGGAACTCTCCCTCGAAGCTCTGCTGGATCGTGAGTTCGTGGGACGTCATCGAGCTGAACGTGTGCTGAACTCGGAGGTGTCGTGCGTTCGGTACTTGGATCGGTCGGATCGTGAAGACGTATGACTACATCAACCGCGTTCTCATAAAGCTTCCACTTATGGTCTATGAGGGTGCGTGGACGGCACTCTTCCCTCTCGTTGCTATGCATCACCATGATCTTGCGTGTGCATAGGAATTTTTTTGAAATTACTACATTCCCCAACACTTTTACGCACTAGCAATGGGACCTAATACTCGGGTAAGACATTATGAATCTTGCGCTGTTGGAGATGTGCGCTACAACACCCTTGCACGCGATGAAGGCAGGAAGACAAAAAACAGTGCCATCATGAGCACGGATACGTACGATAGAGTGACAACTGAAATGTATGCTAACATAATGTACATTGTTCGATTGCGAGATATCTCCGATTTCGAGGATCATCGGTGTGTGGTTACATTGTCGTCATTGGTATAACCTGTTTTCCAGGATCACAAAACCCAGAGCTGATGATTATTTCAAATCCATCAATGTCAAGGCAGCGTACCAGACCAACGAGCCTTTTATTTTGGCAAATCAAGCAACACAGATATTTTTCTTGGAAGACATATTTGCACATAGCGATGACTAGAGAGTATTGCAAAGGTTTGAGTAGAGGAATTCGTTTAATGAAGTTGCACAACAAGACGATGCTTAGACCGCTCCTGATGTACAAGATTCCACAGATGTTCCTAATATCTCTGAGAACCATCACGTCAATGACGCTGGCGAAAAGATTGCCTGTCGTGCTGTGGACCTACAAGAGTTGATCAAGAAGAAGCCAAAGTGCAAGGACATTGAGGATGAAGAAAAAGATGACACTCTAGGAAATTACGATTCAGACTGATACACATGGCGAAGATGTTGACGCTGATGCTGCGTATGATGATTAGATTGCTTTTGTCGTATTTGCCTGTCAGAAGACGTTTTTTTATCTCCTATGTGAAATTGTGTTTGCTATGACAACTGAAACCTGATGAACGTGTTGTTTAGTATTTTTCTGTGAGAACATCACTTGTTATGTATGTTGATTTGTGTTTGGTGATTGTATGACGAGTAAAACATGATGACATTGTTGTTTAGTTGTACTCATATTTGGCTGTGAGACTTGAATTTGATGACATAGTTTGTTGTTGGACTGCAATTTGCTCGGCGTCTTGAATGGGAACAAAGCTGACCCAGTGGCCTCTGCTAATTTATTTATTTATTACCAAAAGGGCCTCTGCTATTTATTTATTTATGAGCAAAAGGGGATACCCCCCGATTTCCGTTAATAGAAATCATTAGATGTTCACAACACTACACCCAGCCTGCTACACAGGTTTCATTCATTACTAGTTTCAAAGAAAGTGCTCATGTCATAGCCACTGAATACATCACGAGTGCTACATACACTGCAAATAAAGAGACAATCATCCTCCAAAGCACATCGATTTTGCCCATTATCTTCACAAGCTCTTTCATCTCCTCATTGCTGTCAAGGCCATTCAGCAGTTGTTGCTTGGCCATGATTAGAGGAACTGCATCTTTAACCTTCTGCTCTGCATCTTCCTCTTCTGTCGTTCCTTCAGTTACTTGTCCAACACCCCAACCTGCTAGTATTGGGATTCCTCGGCTAACCAAATAATCAGCGTAGTTGCATTCCCCCCATCAGCAACTTCCCAGAAATACAAATCACACGAATCTTCCCTTTTCTGCACGAATCAAATTGGAAGATCATCAATCAAACTATTAAAAAAATCAGCAACTGAAAGCAGCAGAACAAAACTTAAACATATTATTACCCCATGATTCGGGCATTTGTAGAAAAAGACTCGGCCAGGGTTGAGGATTGTGGTTGAGACGCGACGGATGACTCTGCGTGATTCGCAGCAGTGGCACCACACCAACGGCAGCGGGTTGCGATGAGCAACCGGCTACGGTGCATGTGCCTGCGGGGGTGTGATAAGACCCACAGGCGATGGTATGGGTGGCGACTTGGCGCATATCTGGTTGTTGCCTGCTGAAGAGCAGGTGGACGAGCAGCCAGCGGACGTGGTTGTTGTGGCTAGATCTTCTGATGCTAGGCAGAGTAAGTAGAGAAGAGGAGAAGCGAATGTTGGATATGTCAGTTTCATTACTTGCAGAGTAGCATAGCACCATATATAGTCATAGTCTAGGTCTGGATTCGAACCAGCTACATGAGCACGTCTCTCTTTTTTCTAAAACTCATCAACGTCTCTTTACTAGTACACTAGCTTGTTCTGTACGCCTTCTGAAGTCTTTGATTTTCTTTCTCTTTTTTGCGAGGAAGGAAGGAAGACAAAATTGAGAGTTCCTAGGACTTGAACCCAAGGCCTCTCGGTTGAATACCAAGGGTGCTAGTCACTTATGTGGTGAACGTTCCCTGGGAGGAGGACGGTAGACAAATGCAATTTCCTCGCAGTTTTAGTTGCGATGCAAGATCGAACGGTCGCAGTTTCGGGAATGTTACCACGCGAACGAGCCCAGTTTTTCTTTTCTTTCTATATATAAAAAGTATGCTACTTGGTGTTGCCTTAGTCAACAAACAATTGTGCCAACCTTGACCGTTGGATTGACATTCAACGTCTGTCGTGTTTCTTCAACCTCTTCTTCCTCCAGCCGCCAAAGCCAAACCAGCGCCGGCGGGACGCCTCCCGCCTCCACACGGTCAGGTCTTTGCCACAAGACGCATCATGGCCACATCGCACCCTAAAACTCTGCGCATCTTCCCCGGCTCCTATTCGTTCCCGTCCGAGGCCTCACCATTGTCCTCGGCCTTGGTTCGCTCACCGCGGCGCCGCCCTCCGGTGTTGTCAACATGGTCAACAACCGAGTGGAATAAGGAGATGACTGTGCGTGGTGAGGATGACAGTAGGGACCTAGCAGCGCGCGTAGTAATTTTGTTTTTTCGGGACGGAGAAGGGAACTGGGTTGTACGGGAGTTATGGCCCGTCTAGCCCAGGATTTTATTATATATGTTTAGCACATGACCAGCCCAGTTTGTTTTTTTCCTTTCTGAAAATGGCTAGCCCAGCTATTTTGTTTTTTGCAGAATACCAATGTAGGCCCACTTGCTTTTCTACACCCTGTTGGGCCGAAAATCTTTCAAGACGAGGAGGGATGCATTTTGCCCAGAAAATGAGCTATAAGTAATAAGAAATGGGCTACAAGTAATAATAAATGGGTTGTAAAATGAAAAAATAGAGCAAACAGGCAATTAGTTCCAAAATACTTTTTTCTTTCGGATTTTGATATTTTAAATTTCATTGTTTTTGTGCGGGTAAAATTTCATTGAATTTAAATTAAGGTATGTTTAGTTTTAAAATTAATTCGAAACTAGCTAGAAATTTTGGGTTGTATGCTGTTTGCGATAGATTTGGAGGCTGACTTGTGGGTCTACTAGGTTGACGTGTATGAAAGGCTTTGTCAACTTAGTCCACAAACGATTCTAGCAGAAGTGATCGTTGGATGTTAATCCAATGGCCGTGTTGCTTCTTCAATATCTGATCTTCTTGCTCCAGCCGCCTAAACCAGTGCCGGTGGGACTGCCTGCTCCCGGCTCCCGTGGCTGGCTGTGCTGCCGCACAGGCCGCACCGCTCCACCCTACTCTATTGCTGGCCAGGCCATTCCTCTACTCACCCACACCTCCTGTTATTTTTCGGCGATGGCAGCCGGATCAATAAACCCTCATACTCCCCACCACGTGGGCAACCACTGTCGAGTCTTCCCCGCCTCCGTGTCGTTCCCTTCCTAGGCCTCGCCGTCGTCCACCGCCCTGGTGCTCTCGGAGCTGTGTGGTCAACGTGGTCAATGAACGACATCCATCGGAGGTGGACTGTACATGGAGAGGCCGACAGCTGGGTCCACGGCCGCACATAAGGAAATGCCTCCTTATTACGCGCAAAATAATGATTCCTCCACCTGACATCTGGGACCCACCGGAAGGGCCTCTGTATTTCGAGAAAAAACGTTCCCCCCGCTGACAGGTCGGACCCACCAGCTATATCTTCGCACGCAAGGAAGTGCCTCCTTGTTACGCACAAAAAAATGAATACCCCCCTGCTAGCTGGGACCCAGCATAGTGGGAGGCTGACTTGGGCCTACTAAGTTGACGGGGACGGAGGGCTTTGTCAACTTAGTCAATATGAACGATTCTAGCTCCAGTGACCATACGATGTCCATCCAACGGCCGTAGTGCTTCTTCAACCACTGGTATTCTCGCTCGATCCGCCCAAAGCAGCGCCAGTCATGCCGCCTACTCTTGCCTCCCGTGGCAGGTTGTGCTGCCGCGGAGGCCTCACCGCCCACTACTACTCCCACCGTTGGCCAGGCCATCCCTCCACTCACCCACACCCCCCGTTATTCTGCGGCGACGGCAGCCTCACACCGAACCAGTGAACCCTCGTACTCCTCTTCACATGGGCATCCACTGCTGCGTCTTCCCCGGCTCTGCGTCGTCCCCTTCCTAGGCCTCGCCGTCGTCCACCGCCCTGGTGCTCTCGGCGCGGCGTGGTCAACATGGTCAACGAACGACTTCCATCGGAAAAGTACTGTACGTGGAGAGGCTGACAGCTGGGTCCACGGCCACAGCAAGGGAGTGCCTCCTTATTACGCGGAAATAATGATTCCTCCACCAGACAGCAGGGACCCACCGGATGGGCCACCGTATTTCATGAAAAAAACGTTTCCCCCCTGACTGCTGGGACCCACCAGCTACATCTTCGCACGCAAGGAAGTTCCTGACAGTCAGGACCCACCTGGTCGAAGCGTACGTAGCGTTGTCATTCTGGTGGCGAACATGTACGTAGATATGATCGGTCTGTCTGCAGGCTGCAGCGATGAACCGTGGCCATGTAAGGAAGGGCACGTGTGGTAGTAGAGGCGCGCACGTGTCATAGTAGAGGCGCGCACGTAGCATGTACACGTACGTACAGCGGCCAGGGTGCAAGAAAGTAAATACGGCCACGTACGTACATACGGGCGTGGTCTCGAACGCCTACTCGCGCATATGTATGACCAGGGCTCATGTACATGGCTATGGCTGGGTCGGAATGGAGAAACTGTGTCGTCGTCGTGTTCATGGGGAGTCAACAGAATGCGTCGTGTTCATCGGGAGGCGACGGAACGCGTGCTGTTCATCGGGAGCCAACCGGCTTGGATGGAACAGCCGGTGGAAATGAGGCCGGGCGTACCGCAGAATGGAGGAAACGGCCTTGTGTTCGACCGGCACGGTCGAAACAGGATCCTGTTCATCGGGAGGGGTCCGGCGTACCGCAAAGCGGAGGAAACGGACCTCCTATGGTCGAAACGGGGTCCTGTTGATCGGGAGGGGTGTGGCGTACCGCAAAACGGAGGAAACAGACTTGTGTTGGAGAACTACGGTCGAAACGGGTGTTGGGGATATTACTACTGGGCGTGAACCGGCCAGGAGAGGCCGGGTTAACCCCATAATGGTTCACTATATCTAAAGCCCATGAAGACAAAGATGGTGACGATTTATGAAGGCTCGGGGCCCAAATCCGGTTTAAGGCTTGTAGACATAAACCGGCATTGATATGTAAACTTGTGTTGTAAGATAGAAAGAGCAGAGACCGAGCCGGACACGTTTATGAGCCGGCCTCGGGATTCTGTAAACCGACGGGCGTCAACCCATGTATATAAGGGGACGACCCGGTGATAACCCACAAGTATATGGGATCAATTGTAGCCTCTTTCGATAAGTAAGAGTGTCGAACCCAACGAGGAGCTAAAGTTAGAATAAATATTCCCTCAAGTTCTATCGACCACCGATACAACTCTACGCGCACTTGACATTCGCTTTACCGGAAACAAGTGTGAAACTAGAAGTACATTGTAGGTGTTTTTGGATAGGTTTGCTAGAAAGTAAAGAGCGAGTAAGTAAAAGCTAGGGGCTGTTTAGATGAAGACACAACTAAATTAGTTTTAGTAGAGAGCTTTTTGTTACCAGAAAGTTATTTGTCCCTAGGCAATCGATAACTAGACCGGTAATCATTATTGCAATTTTATTTGAGGGAGAGGCATAAGCTAACATACTTTCTCTACTTGGATCATATGCACTTATGATTGGAACTCTAGCAAGCATCCGCAACTACTAAAGATCATTAAGGTAAAACCCAACCATAGCATTAAAGTATCAAGTCCCCTTTATCCCATACGCAAACAACCTACTTACTCGGTCTCAGGCTTCGTCACTCACGCCACCCACCATAAGCAAATCATGAACATATTGCAAACCCTACAGCGGGAATCCCTCATGCTTGCGCGACACGGAGAGCGCCATAGGACAGCACCAATAATAAAACATGCAACTCAAACCAATCTTGATCATCAAATAGCCCATAGGACAAAACGGATCTACTCAAACATCATAGGATAGCCATACATCATTGGGAAATAATATATAGCGTTGAGCACAATGTTTAACTAGAGATTACATCGGGTAAGAGAGAGGTTACACCGCTGCATAGAGGGGGGAAGAGTTGGTGATGATGGCGGTGAAGTTGTTGGTGAAGGTTGCGGTGATGATGATGGCCACGGCAGCGTTCCGGCGCCACCGGAAGAGAAGGGGAGAGGGGGCCCCTTTGTCTTCTTCTTCCTTGACCTCCTCCCTAGATGGGAGAAGGGTTTCCCCTCTGGTCCTTGGCCTCCATGGCGTGGGAGGGGCGAGAGCCCCTCCGAGATTGGATCTATCTCTCTGTTTCTGCGTTCTGTTCTGCTGCCCTTTCACCGTTTCGTATATATATGGAGATCCGTAACTCCGATTGGACTGAAATTTGCACCGTGATTTTTTACCAAAAATTAGCTTTCTTGCGGCCGAAGAAGGGCATCAACCGCCTTACGGGTGGCCCACGAGGGTCAGGGCCGCGCCCAGGGGGCAGGGGTGCCCCCTGCCTCATGGCCACCCCGGGCACCGTCTTGCGTGGATTTTTCTTCCGGAATTTTCCAAATATTCCAAAAATAAGCTCCGTCCATTTTTATCCCGTTTGGATTCCGTTTGATATGGATATTCTGCGAAACATAAAACATGCAACAAACAGGAACTGGCACTAGGCACTGGATCAATATGTTAGTCCCAAAAATAGTATAAAAAGTTGCCAAAAGTATATGAAAGTTGAATAATATTGGCATGGAACAATCAAAAATTATAGATACGACGGAGACGTATCAGCATCCCCAAGCTTAATTCCTGCTCGTCTCGAGTAGGTAAATGATAAAAAGGATAATTTTGATGTGGAATGCTACCTAGCATAATCTTGATCATGTATCTAATCATGGCATGAATATTAAGACACGAGTGATTCAAAGCAATAGTCTATCATTTGACATAAAAGAAATAATACTTCAAGCCTACTAATAAAGCAATCATGTCTTTTCAAAATAACATGGCCAAAGAATGTTATCCCTACAAAATCATATAGTCTGGCTATGCTCCATCTTCACCACACAAAATATTCACATCATGCACAACCCCGATGACAAGCCAAGCAATTGTTTCATACTTTTGACGTTCTCAAACCTTTTCAACTTTCACACAATATATGAGCGTGAGCCATCGACATAGCACTATAGGTGGAATAAAATATGATGGTGGGGGTTATGTGGAGAAGACAAAAAAGGAGAAAGTCTCACATCGACGCCGCTAATCAACGGGCTATGGAGATGCCCATCAATTGATGTCAATGTGAGGAGTAGGGATTGCCATGCAACGGATGCACTAGAGCTATAAGTGTATGAAAGCTCAAACTGAAACTAAGTGGGTGTGCATCCAACTTGCTTGCTCATGAAGACCTAGGGCATTTGAGGAAGCCCATCGTTGGAATATACAAGCCAAGTTATATAATGAAAATTCCCACTAGTATATGAAAGTGATAACTCAAGAGACTCGTTATATGAAGAACATGGTGCTACTCTGAAGCACAAGTGTGGTAAAAGTATAGTAACATTGCCCCTTCTCTCTTTTTCTCTCATTTTTTTTCTTTTTTCTCTTTTTTTGGGCCTTCTCTTTTTTGGCCTTTCTCTTTTTGTTTGTCCAGAGTCTCATCCCGACTTGTGGGGGAATCATAGTCTCCATCATTCTTTCCTCACTGGGGCAATGCTCTAATAATGATGATCATCACACTTTTATTTACTTACAACTCAATATTACAACTCGATACTAGAACAAAGATATGACTCTATATGAATGCCTCCGGCGGTGTACCAGGATGTGCAACGATCTAGCGTAGCAATGACATACGGACAAGCCATGAAAACATCATGCTAGCTATCTTACGATCATGCAAAGCAATATGACAATAAATGCTCAAGTCATGTGTATGATGATGATGGAAGTTGCATGGCAATATATCTCGGAATGGCTATGGAAATGCCATAATAGGTAGGTATGGTGGATGTTTTGAGGAAGATATAAGGTGGTTTATGTGTGATAGAGCGTATCGTATCACGGGGTTTGGACGCACCGGCGAAGTTTGCACCAACTCTCGAGGTGAGGAAGGGCAATGCACGGTACCGAAGAGGCTAGCAATGATGGAAGGGTGAGAGTGCGTATAATCCATGGACTCAACATTAGTCATAAAGTACTCACATACTTATTGCAAAAATCTATTAGTCATCGAAACAAAGTACTACTCGCATGCTCCTAGGGGATAGATTGGTAGGAAAAGACCATCGTCATTCCCCGACCGCCACTCATAAGGAAGACAATCAATAAATACCTCATGCTCCAACTTCGTTACATAACGGTTCACCATACGTGCATGCTACGGGAATCACAAACCTCAACACAAGTATTTCTACAATCCACAACTACCCACTAGCATGACTCTAATATTACCATCTTTATATCGCAAAACTATTGCAAGGAATCAAACACATCATATTCAAGTGATCTACAAGTTTTATGTAGGATTTTATGACTAACCATGTGAATGACCAATTCCTGTCATCTCTCTAAATAGATATAAGTGAAGCAAGAGAGTTTAATTATTTCTACAAAAGATATGCCCACGCCTAACAAATATAAGTGAAGCAAAAGAGCATTCTACAAATGGCGGTTGTCTAAGTGAAGAGAAACAGGCAATCCAAACTTCAAATGATATAAGTGAAGCACATGAAGCATTCTATAAAGCCATACTCAAAAGATATAAGTGGAGTGCAAAGAGCATTATATAAATCAACCAAGGATCATCTCATACCAGCATGGTGCATAAAAGAAAAATGAAAACTAAAGCAAAAGACGCTCCAAGATTGCACATATCGCATGAACGAAACGAATCCGAAAACATACCGATACTTGTTGAAGAAAGAGGGGATGCCTTCCGGGGCATACCCAAGATTAGACGCTTGAGTCTCATTGAATATTTACTTGGGGTGCCTTGGGCATCCCCAAGCTTGAGCTCTTGCCTCTCCTTCTTCTCCTCACATCGAGACCTTCTCGATCATCGAACACTTCATCCACACAAAACTTCAACAGATAACTCGGTAAGATCCGTTAGTATAATAAAGCAAATCACTACTCTAAGTACTGTTGCAAACCAATTCATATTTTGTTTTTGCATTGTGTCTACTGTAATATAAATTTTTCATGGCTTAATCCACTGATATAAATTGATAGTTTCATCAAAACAAGCAAACTATGCATCAAAAACAGAATCTGTCTAAAACAGAACAGTCTGTAATAATCTGAACATTACTCATACTTCTGATACTTGAAAAATTCTGCAAAAATTACTCAAAATAAAAAAATTGTATAGAAAGACATTGCAAAAAAGAATCATAACCATTTGACATTCCAGTAAAAAATTAAAAATCGTGCACTACAACCAAAGTTTTTGTCCTGCACCGTACAAACCAACAAGCATTGTAAACATCCTAAAGGCAAACCTTGGGACATTATTTTTATAATACAATGGAATTGTACAAGAGGATAATTATTTTATAGAAACGTTTCTGTAATCAAGATTCACAAAGTTTCCGTGAGCATGAACAAAGTTACAGGCTAGCTCCCACTTCAACAATGCTCGTCTTTCTCACTTTCGCATTTCTTTTTGAAAAAGTTTTGGGTTCCCCTCTTTATTTTTGTTGTTTTTAAACTATATGAAAGCACTCAACAGAAATAAATGACTCTATAAAACTTCCGGGTTGTCTCCCTGGCAGCCCTTTCTTTAAAGCCATTAAGCTAGGCATATAGTGCTCAAGTAATGAATCCACCCGGATCCCAAGGTATATCAAAGCCAATTTTAATTAGCAATGATTTGTAATTTAGTAGTGAGCACAAGGTAACATATATCAAGCAATGTCGAAGTCTAACTCTCTTCCTATGCATCGACATGTCATAAAAGAACAATTCATGCACACCTAGTAAAGGCCAATGCATAGTATAAGCAGTTTCTTGCAATTTTATCGTGTTGGAAACATAGAGAGGTGGAGATATAGTTCCTCTCTCATAATAATTGCAAGTAGGAGCAGCAAGCACATGCATATTATATTCATCAAAATCATCATGTGTCATAGTAAAAGGCAACCCATCAATATAATCCTTAATAAGAGCAAACTTCTCCGATATAGTGTAGTCGGGAGAATTCAAAAAGATAATAGGACTATCATGCGTGGGTGAAATAGCAACAATTTCATGTTTAACATAAGGAAATATAGCAAGTTCATCTCCATAAGCATAATTCATATTGGCATCTTGGCCACAAGCATAGCAATCATCACCAAAAAGGGATATTTCAAGAGAATCAATGGGATCATAACAATCATCATAGCAATCATCCTTCGGTAAGCACGAAGGGAAATTAAACAATGTATGAGTTGAAGAGTTACTCTCATTAGAAGGTGGGCACGGGTGATCAATCCGCTCTTCCACCTTTTGTTCTTCGCTCTCCTCCTCATCTTTTCATCCAATGAGCTCACAGTTTCATCAACTTCTTCTTCCATAGATTCCTGCAAAATATTAGTCTCTTCTTGGACAGCGGAGACTTTCTCAATAAGTGCATTAATATCGGAATTGTATTCATAATTCTCATAGCAATATTTTAGGATAGCTAAATTTTCAGGTCTATAAGCAGCATCATCAACATCTTCAAACTCTTTAAACATAGATTCAATTTCATAAGCACCCATAAAAGCAACAAATTCTTCTATTTGTTCCACATCATAGTAATCATATATACCATTAGCATAAGAAGCTAAGGTTTTATTATCATTAAATATGCATGAAAAGGGAAGGTGTGGAGCCTTCATCCTAGAGCAACAAGTATAATCATAACTCAAGCATAGTTGCCTAGCATACCACTTCAATATATGAATTTGATCCCATAATAGTTTCCCTTTTCGAGTCAAGCGATTATCCCTAAAGTATTCACGTTGATCCAACGTTACTCCGATTACATAGTTGAATGGGGTTTTATCAGGATTATCAAAGTATACATAATATCTTTCACATAACCAACATCGAGGGTTTTAGGAGGTTCCCCATCTCCATGAGCAGGAAGTACGCCTAATTTTTTTTGGTATTTCGTGTTCCATATCCATAACTAATGATAAATAACAACTAGGAACAGCAAATAAAAATTACTTAGTGATAAAGCAAACAAGCACACACGAGAATATTCACCCCACGCTATTGCTCCCCGGCAACGGCACTAGAAAAAGGTCTTGATAACCCACAAGTATAGGGGATCAATTGTAGCTTCTTTCGATAAGTAAGAGTGTCAAACCCAACGAGGAGCTAAAGATAGAACAAATATTCCCTCAAGTTCTATCGACCACGATACAACTCTACGCGCACTTGACGTTCGCTTTACCGGAAACAAGTATGAAACTAGAAGTACTTTGTAGGTGTTTTTGGATAGGTTTGCTAGAAAGTAAAGAGCGAGTAAATAAAAGCTAGGGGCTGTTTAGATGAAGACACAACTAAATTAGTTTTAGTAGAGAGCTTTTTGTTACGAGAAAGTTATTTGTCCCTAGGCAATCGATAACTAGACCGGTAATCATTATTGCAATTTTATTTGAGGGAGAGGCATAAGCTAACATACTTTCTCTACTTGGATCATATTCTAACCTGATGGATAACATTGTCGCTGCCGCTTCATGACTGGCGGCCCTCCCGATCGAAGGTGAGTCCCCAGTAGCGGTCGAGACGCGGCGGGCTAGGGAGCTCCTTCAGACAGCTTTAACTCAGCAGCAGGCTTATTCATATAGTCGTGAAAGGATCCATTCTACTCCCCGCCCAAGCCGGAGCTACAACAGGCATATTGATGAACCGGCCGTGTCAAGCAGTGCGCGAAACCGTGATCCGCCCCATGGCCATAACCCGGCGGGTGGTGGTGGTGATGCTCAGGATGTGGTGGATCGCGCTAGAGCTCATCGAGAGGCCGAGTTAGCAGCACAGCATGAGGCCCGCCAACTTACTCCGGTTCGTCCAACCACGTCGGTGGAACCAGGGGTTACTTGCAGCTCTTTGGGAGTGGCGTGTCTCGTCCCAGCGCTGTGCAACGTGCGCCTGCCCAAGGATTTCAAAGGCCCACGTAAAGTGCCGAATTACACCGCCGATTTATCCCCCAAGTCATGGGTTGAAAGCTATGAGATGGCAATGGAGATGCTGGATGTGGACGATGCGGCGTGCGCTAAATACTTTACCATGATGTCGGAAGGAACGGCTCGCACTTGGTTGAAAAACTTGCCAGGTAACTCCGTTGGGTCATGGGCCGAGCTGAGGGCCCGGTTCATCCAGAATTTCAAGGATACATGCAAGCAGCCCATGTCAATTGTGGACTTGGCTACTTGTGTCCAGGAGGAAGGAGAATCGACAACCCATTGGGTGCACCGGGTTTTGGAGATTTTGCCTTCATCGGACCGCATCAACGCTGATACAATAGTTTTGACATTGGAAGGCAATTGCCGGTTTGCACCTCTGAAGTTGAAGTTGGGACTGCTCAAACGTCACTGCAATGACATGGGGACTCTCATGGCCGCTCTGGTGAAGTATGCCGACTCTGATAGTACCAAGGATCCCGAGTCTGACGATGATAAGACAGTGAAGGGAAAGAAGAGAAGCAACACCAAGGGGCAGCAGCATAACCCGGCGGGTCATGGAAACAGCGGTAAGCGTAAAGCAGATAACAGTTTAGACTTGGTGGCTAATACAAACGCGCAAGACAAGGGCCAGCGGCGTAAAGGTAAACCGCCCCGGCATAGTGGAGGACCAAGCCCTAATCCGGAGCGCCTGTCTTATCTATTAAACCAGCCTTGCCCAAAGCACGGGTCGCAGGAGAAACCAGCCATGCACCTCTGGAAGGATTGTTATATCATGCAGGATTTCAAAAATTCCGAATTTTTTGGTACGATCATGGACCGGGTGGCGGTTCAGGTTTTCATGGTAATCAGAGTGGGCATGGCAATCAAGGTAATCAGGGCAACCAAGGTGGTTATAATCATCAGGGAAATCAGCAGCAGCAGCAGTCGGGTTACCAGAGCAACCCGAAGCAGTTGAATAGAGGGCAGTATCATGTCTTCACCACTAGCCTGGACAAGCGCGACAAGAAGCTTCATAAAAGGGCAGTGAATTCCGTTGAACGGGCGGTGCCCCGTTATCTACGCTGGTCTGAACAGCCTATTGTGTGGAGTCGAGAGGATCATCCACCCCGGATTGATAAATCGGGTCATCTGGCGTTGGTGGTGGCACCTCAGGTGGGAGGTTATAAGTTCACGAAAGTACTCATGGATGGGGGAGTAGTATCAACATCCTCTACTATGAAACTTTCCGTCGCATGGGGTTAACAGATAAAAATGTTAAACCATCCAACACAGTCTTCCATGGAGTGGTGCCTGGTAAATCGGCATATCCAGTTGGTAACATAGCTCTGGAGGTTGCTTTTGGTGACGAACATGATTCCAGATCAGATACGTTGACCTTCGAGGTGGTGAAAATCTAGAGCCCATATCATGCCATGTGTGGATGGCTGGCTTATGCTAAGTTTATGGCAAGACCCTGTTATGTCTATCTGCAGCTCAAGATGCCGGGTCATAAGGGGACTATCACAGTGCACGGGATCCGTAAGATCGCTTTGGAATGTGAAGAAGGTGATGCGGCATATGCTGAGTCGGTTTGTGCAACAGAAGAGTTGAAGTTCTACAAGGACAATGTTGATCCGGCGGGTATGACTTGTTTGAAAAAGGCAACTACAGAGCATGAACCGGCCTTGAAATTTAAATTGGCTGATGAGACTAAGCTTGTTGATTTCGTTCCTGGCGATTCATCCAAGCAGTTTAGCATCAACGCTAACTTGGATCCGAAATAGGAAAGCGCGCTCATCGAGTTCATCCGTGAGAACCGGGACATCTTTGCGTGGAAGCCTTCTGACATGCCAGGTGTACCGAGGGAACTCGCTGAGCACACACTTAATGTTGATCCCAAGGTTAAACCGGTCAAGCAATTTCTTTACCGGTTCAATGAAGAAAGACGCAAAGCTATTGGTGAGGAGGTAGCCAGGCTCTTGGCAGCTGGGTTTATCATCGAAGTGTTTCATCCTGAGTGGTTGGCTAATCCGGTGCTAGTACTTAAGAAGAATGGCACTTGGCGTATGCGTGTGGACTATACAGATCTCAACAAGGCTTGCCCAGCAGATCCTTTTGCCCTCCCGCGTATTGATCAAATCATTGATTCTACGGCGGGTTGCGAGCATTTATGCTTTCTGGATGCATATTCTGGTTATCATTAGATCAAAATGGAAGTTAAGGACCAGGAGAAGACAACCTTCATAACTCCTTTTGGAGCCTTCTGCTATGTGTCTATGCCCTTTGTGCTCAAGAGTGCCTAGGCGACTTATCAGCGTTGTGTGCAGAATTGTCTTCATGATCAGATCGGCCGCAATGTTCATGCTTATGTGGATGATATTGTGGTAAAATCTAGACAGAAGGAGACGTTGATAGATGACTTGAAGGAGACATTTGATAACCTGCGGGTTTATAAGATGATGCTTAATCCGGCCAAGTGCATTTTTGGTGTACCGGCAGGCAAGCTCTTGGGTTTTCTGGTATCTAACAGAGGCATCAAAGCTAATCCGGAGAAAATCAAGGCTATAACTTCTTTGGCTAAACCGAAGTGTATTAATTATGTTCAACGCCTGGCAGGCCGGATTGCCGCGTTGAGCCAGTTTATCGGTCGCCTTGGGGAGAAGGCCATCCCTTTATATCAGATGTTGAAGAAAACGGATAACTTCGTGTGGAGTGACGCCGCCAATGAAGCATTTGAGGACTTAAAGCGGCAGCTGGATAATCCACCGGTTCTTGCTGCTCCTATTGATAAAGAGCCATTATTGCGATATGTGGCAGCTAATGCCCGGGCTGTTAGCGTGGCTATTGTGGTGGAGCGCAAGGAGGCCGGAAAGGAATACCCGGTTCAGCAGCCGGTTTATTATATCAGTGAGGTACTTATTGAATCCAAGCAAAGGTACCTGCATTGGCAGAAGCTGGTGTATGGAGTTTTCATGGCAAGCCGGAAGCTTAAGCAATATTTCCAAGGTCATCCCATCACGATGGTCAGCTCTGCTCCTTTGGGGGATATAATCCATAACAGGGAAGCAACTGGCCGGATTGCTAAGTGGTCTATTGATCTTGGGCCTCACGGGTTAAAATATATACCCCGGACGGCGATCAAATCTCAGGAACTTGCGGATTTTATCAATGATTGGACAGAACTACTGGCGCCGGAAGAGAAGTCGGATCATACTTATTGGACTATTCATTTTGATGGGTCCAGGCAATTGGAGGGCTCGGGGGCTAGAGTCGTTTTAACTTCCCCACAAGGTGATAAGTTTTGTTATGTTCTCTGTTTAATGTTCCCTTGCACTAACAATGCAGCTGAATATGAGGCTTTACTCCATGGTCTTCTGATGGCTAAAGAGATGAATCTCAGCCGAGTTAAGTGCTTTGGTGATTCGGACCTGGTGGCTCAACAAGTGTCCGGCACTTGGGACTCCAAGGACCCACTCATGGCCGCATATCGTCGTGAGGTGGATATTGTTGCATGTCACTTCAAAGGTTATCAGGTGAATCATGTGGACCGGAGGAAGAATGAAGCGGCGGACGCTTTAAGCCGCTTGGGTTCCCGACGTAAACCGTTCCACCTAATGTCTTCTGGATGTCTTTGCATAATCCGTTAAATCAAGCTCCCTGGTGAAGAGGATTTGGTTGTTCCTGATCCGAAGGCTCAGTTGGTGGCGGTTCTTTATGTTATTCCGGATTGGACGGTTCCATATTTGGCGTATATGAACCGGGGCGAGTTACCAGAAGACGAAACTTCGGCCAGGCAGATAATCCAGCGGTCCATGTCCATGACTATTATCAATGGAGAGTTACATCATCGCAGTGTGACTGGGGCGTTTCAACGTTGTGTATCCCCTGAAGAAGGCCGTGAAATTTTGCGTGAGATCCACGAAGGATATTGTGGTCACCACGCCGGTTCAAAATCACTGGTAGCCAAGGCGTTTCGTGACGGTTTCTATTGGTTGACGGCTCATGCTGATGCCGAGGACTTGGTCAAAAGGTGTGATGGATGTCAAAAGTTCTCTGGCGGGCTCATGTACCAGCTCAAGAGTTGAGGATGATTCCAATTACTTGGCTGTTTGCGACTTGGGGGGCTTGATATGGTTGGACCCTTTAAGAGATCCAAGGATAAGAAGACCCACCTTCTAGTGGCGGTTGATAAGTTCACTAAGTGTCTGGAGGCAGAGCCAGTCAGTAAGTGTGATGCAGCTACGGCGGTCCAATTCATCAAAAAGGTGATCTTCTGGTTTGGCTTTCCACACAGCATTATAACAGATAATGGTACCAATCTGTCAAAGGGTGCCATGAAGGAGTTCTGTCAATGTGAGCACATCCGGCTTGATGTATCATCAATGGCTCACCCCCAGTCAATGGTCAAGCGGAGAGGGACAACCAAGAGATCTTGAGAGGCATCAAACCCCGGCTTATGGTTCCTTTGCAACGGACGCAGGGTTGTTGGGTTGAGGAGTTACCTTCTGTGTTATGGAGCATCAATACCACACCCAACAGATCGACGGGGTACACGCCTTTTTTCATGGTTTATGGAGCGGAGGCGGTTCTTCCTAGTGACATCCATCATGACTCGCCCCGTGTGGTGGCATATGTCGAAGCTGACAATGAGAAGGTGCGGCAGGAAGCTCTCGACCTGTTAGATGAGGAGCGTGACATGGCAGCAGCCCGTTCGGCGATTTATTAGCAAGATCTGCGTCGTTATCACAGCCGGCGAGTTAGAACCAGAACCTTTCAAGAAGGCGATTTGGTGCTCCGACTCATCCAGGATCAGACGGATATGCACAAGTTATCCCTCCCCCCCCCCTTGGGAAGGACCCTTTGTGGTCAGCTAGAATCTGCACAGCGGGTCATACTACCTAATCGATGTTCGAGAGCGCAAAGACTCACGTAAATTGGAGGAGGAGACCCACCGGCCATGGAATATCACTCATCTTCGGCCCTACTATACTTGAGCCATAGGCTCTGCTTATGTACATAGTTATGACAATTTATATATTATGATCAATATAATAAACCAAAGCCTCAACTAAAGCGGGGTATCTGTTGTTTTTCTTATATCATGTGTGGTTACATAGGGGCTTTTGTTCATAAAGCGGCGTCCGGTTTACCCCTTGATTCAGCTTATTAAAGCTTTATATAAAAATCACTTGGGGGCTTGGTTGCATTTGCACCATAGCTACACCTCTTGATCGGCGCAATGCCACAATATCACTTGGGGGCTTGGTGGTATTCGAACCATAGTAACACCTCTTGATCGCCTCAAAGCCAAATTACTCCGGGGCCAAAGAGAGTGTTGCAAAGCAACAACTCAAACATAGGCACCCACTGAGCACAGCTCACAATGTTACTTGGGGATTCTTTGCTGTCGCAATGAATAAAGAATCTACACTTGTAATAGGCTATCAAGCCACGACTTGGAAGCCTGGTGTATACACCTAAAACCCCGGGTTAGCTTGCCTTCTTAAGTAAGTTACTCCGCCCAGGTAAACCTGGTATGACCCGTCGAACTTTGACAAGTTACTCTGATAAGACCCTGAACTTGTCAAGTTAAAACGACGATTGGTTAAGGATTGAGGACTATCTTAAAAGGCTTTGTAAAATGGTTTAACTCGGTGGCCTGGCAGCCCATGAAAAGCCTCGAATTTGGGGCCTGGCAGCCCGTGAAAAGCCTTGACGACAAGTTTTCATTTGCTTTTTGCCAAGTTTTTCTCTCTTTTGACAAGACTTATGATGTTTCTTAAACCGGTGTTCATCAACCCGGCTAGGCTGTCAACTACAAGTTGTCAGTACGTAATCATTTATAACCTGGAGTTTCTTAACCTGGTCTGGTTTCGATTCAAAGTCGCCAGCATTGAATAAATCGGTGTTTATCGCAACCCGGAACGGTTTTATCGTAAACCGGCATAATATAACCGGAGTTATTGATACTCGGATTAGGGTTGTTACCCTCACTACAACAAGTTGGTCAGCCAACATTATGACTCAAGGTCACAGGTATCAATTATTTTCATATTTGATTATCTTTTTGCAGCCTCGGTTATAAACCCTCGCTATATATCTGGGCATCATGACCCATCCGGCGGTAAACCACCAGGACACTATATACTTCTTGTGTGCAGGAATGGCTTGAGTCAATCGCTACGGTTTATGAGCATCATATGTCTTAAGCATGGCGGATTAACAAGTGTCAGGCACAAATAAATATGCATGAAGGCATAACAGACCAAGTGCTTTAACTAGCATATTACAAGGCGTTTCAGTGCCCGAAAGGATAATTGTTTCTCAAATAAGTGTTGCGGCACGTGGAAGACTAAACCGGCCTCCGGATTATGATTGATCACCAGCTTGACCTGACGGCTGCGGATCATCTTGCACCGGTTCATCCTCTTTGTCTCTACCCAGCGGCTGGAAGTCAATAGTTGTCCAGTCGATCCCAGTTAACGCTTGGACACAGCTTCGTCGCTTATAAGGGTGGACGGTTCAATGTCAGGGGCATAAGTGTGCTTACGGATTGGAGGGATCGGGTTTTGAGCCTCAGGAGTCGGTGCAGCAACCCATTTGTTATTGGTGTCATAACTCGCCTGGTAAAATGAAAGATCAGCCTGTTCAGCGAGTTGAGAAGCCAGTGTATGTACTTCCCGGTTTATGACGCGGAGATCTTCATTGCCAAATTCTGATCCGTCTTCTTTTAAGCTTGGGTAGCCATTAGCCACATCCGCCGGATCAAGATCAGGCACCCACTATTTTGCCCGGGTTAGTGCGGTCAGAGCGCCAGCCCTTACAGCAGATCTCTTTAGCTCTTCTACCCGGGCAGGCATCATAGATAGCATGTCTAAAGTATCCTTGATTAACTTCGGGGGCGGCTTATTGTGAGAAGTGGTGCAGATAATTCGTTGCGCGCCGGTGTACAATTGCTCTATCAGCATGTAGGCAGCCTTGATTTCTTACGTACATCGAGCCGGATGACTAATGCGAAGTTCTGCATCATTACAAACATCGATGGCCGGCAACACATGGGAAGATATGTTGAAAGTATAAAGCAAGGATGTTTACCGAACACAGCAGCAGTCATGGCATGTATCTGCCGCTTTACGCCAGTTGGCTCATTTACCACCGGTTTAAGAGTTGCTTCTGCGTCCTCGGCTCTTTTTCGCAAAGCGGATTTTTCTGTCTCCCAATCTGCCCACTCCTTGTTGAAGCTCTCTTTCAGTTTTTCTATAGCGTCTAAAGCGATGGTCAACTCTTCCTTGGCCTTGGAGGTTTCGGCTTGCTGAGATTTGATGTTCTCTTGCAGATAGGCGGTTTGAGCTTCCTTTTTGCTCAGCTTAGCCTGTAACAGACAGAAGTATAATGAGTTGGTAATACATGTTTGAAGTATCAAGCACATAACAAGTTATGCACCTGATACTTGGGGGCTAATGCATATTTGCTTGTTCTCGAAATTTCTACAAGTCCCAAGCATAATACAAGTATTACTCTTGGCACTTGGGGGCTAATGTATGTTTGTTCAAAGTACTCATCCTGAAGTCTTTTAAAAGTCCCAGTTCATCTTTATAAAGTTAAACCGCCCTTGGGGGCTACACCAGTGAAAAAGATGCAGTGTTGCAAATATAAAGTTATTACTAAGTCCCGGTTTAGATTGGTATCATAAACCGTCACTTGGGGGCTACTGGAGTTGATATTTGAAAATGGACATAAGAGACATAGTTGTGTGGTTACGTCATATCGCTCCTTCATCAGATTTACTAAACCGGCTTCATAGTCACGACTGGTGTACAGACGGTTCAAGAAGCCAGAGTGAATGTCTTGGGTGTTGAGATGAGCGTAGCTGGCCAAATCGGTGCTCCATTTGCCTTTGCCCATAGCAGAAAGTTCATCCTTGGCGCTATGTTTGGATAAAGCGACCGGGTTGCCAGGAGCAGTGTGGCTGACACCGGTAATCATAACATCATCCTCTTTATCATCAGCAGCCTTCACGGGAGTTGGCGGTTTATTGGTAGCGTTAGCTAGACTGGCCAATTTGTCATTAGGTTGGACCGGGCTAGTCGGTTTGTCAGCATGGCATGTGGTGTCAATTTCTACTTGTTCAGTAAACAAGTCATGGTCTTGAGGCGGCGGATCATTAAGCATGGCATCGACGCCGGTTTCTTCCGGTGCAGAGTCTTTTCCGGTTCAACAGCCACGTTATCATCAGCCGGTTTATTTAACCGAGCCTTCTTGCTGGGTCTAGGCTTGGCGTTGAGAAAAATAAACATGAGGATCAGTATAGTATGTAAAAATAACACATCAAGGATAAAAACAAGTGCATAGCTCACCCAGGAACTGTTTTGAGGGGTGGAAGCTTTGTGGCCGATGACTCGCCAGAAGATGAGTGGGAAGTGAGACGGATTAAGAGGCTATAGGAAACAACCCGCCTTGGGGCAAGAAGTGTCAACAGTATAAGAGACCTCTGATCGGCGTTTCCGAACCGAAGTGTTCGATGGCCGCGAGGTAACTACTGGCGTATGTCGGGTCATGCGGCGAGCTTCGTGTTGCTACGTCTTCAAAAGAAAGTTGGGGTCCAAGTAAGCAAGAGGGTGAGAAAATTTTACTTTCCGGTTTGCTCGACGGATTTTTTATGTTGGCAGAGGATCTGAATCGGAGGAAAGAATGATTACCTCTACATCATCAGCTTGACTGCCTTCAGCATCTTCCTGATAATAGTCATCATCAATGAGGTGTATGAAAAATGAACCAAGAGAGTCAAATTCTACCTCTGATTCCGGATTAGCCACATCGTCATCGGCATTTGGGTCGGAAGATGCAGTGGTCCTTTTCTTGGCAGGTTTTTTAACAACCTTGGTCCTCGGGCGAAGTGGATTGGCCGGTTTATCTTGTGGCTTTTTCTTCCAAAACGGATCATCGCCCTGTCAAAGATGGACACGATTTTTTCATAAGATATTTTGAAAGAAGCAAGTTAAAGTAAAAAAGCGGATATGATCCTTACTTTTGGCGGTTTATTGGAAACACAGAAAGGGCTTAATCCGGTCTGGCTACAGACAGCCTCCAGTTCATTCAGCATCTTCTTCACAGCCTCAGTAACTTCCGCATCTGTAAGCTAAACATCATTGTGTCGTTGAGGATCCTTCAAACTCCCTGTGTATTCACACATCAAACCGGGGCGCCGGCTTAAGGGCAGAATACTCCATCTTATCCAACAACGAGCAAAGTCAACACCTATTAAACCGTTCGCCATGAAGGCTCTAAGCTTTCACAGTTGTGGGGCATAGTTGGACCTTTCTTTTGCAGTCAACCTCTGAGGAAAGGGATGTGTATTGCTAAGACGGTGAGGCCGGTAACCCGGCAAGGGGTTTTCGTCAGTTGGAGATGTGTCTTTGCAGTAAAACCAAGTTTGGTTCCACTCCTTGGGGTGACTGTGAAGCTTGGCGTGAGGGAAGCTGACTTCCTTCCTTTTTTGAACCGCCATTCCGCCAAGTTCAGTATTGGGTCCATCTGTGAACTCTGTGTGACGGTTTAATGGAAGAAATCTCTAAACAACTCAGCTGTGGGCTCTTCTTGAAGGTAAGCCTCACAAAACACTTGGAAATGGCAGATGTTGGACACAGAGTTTGGACTGATGTCCTGTGGGTGAAGCTAGAAACTGGAAAGTACGTCTCAGAAGAATTTTGAACCGGGAGGGCTAAAACCTCGACCTAGATGGTCAACAAAAACCACTACTTCTCCGTCCTTCGGTTCAGGAGGATTTTCTGGACCAGGGGCCCTCCAGTGGGTGACCTCTTTCTTGGCTAAGGCACCAGTTGCGACACATCTGCTCAACTGTTCTTCAGTGACTCGGGAAGGAGCCCAGTTGCATTCATAGACTTGTTTGGCCATTTCAATGACAAGCTGAAACATAATTATTGCCGGTTTAAGATTCACAATTGACAACTATGAAGCAATGCGAGGATGTATGCATATTGTTAAACCGGGGTTTGTTATTGGTAAACCGGAGTCTGACAATGGAGACAGTACAATGACGAATGCATTGGCGGTTCAACAGGGGACTAATGGTATCTACTGGGCCATCATTTCTCTATGGGATTAAACCGCCTAATCTGGTATTGAAGATACAAGTCTAAAGATGCGTAAGTGAAGGAAAAACAAGTTTTACAGCTTGGCATGGTAATTTCAGATCTGCCATGCGTTGGAAAATCAAAATATATTTTGACCTAATTTCAAGTGCTCGAAGAGTTCAGCAAGTTCAGATGAGTTTTATATAAGGCAGATGCCCTAAAAAGGAGTTTAAACTACAAGGGCACTGGAAAATATCAGATCTAACTAGTCATTGGTATTATTGAAGAGAAACAAGGAAGAACAGCTCCAAGACCTTCGAAGAACTATGAAGAACACTGAACCCTAATGGGGATCTGGAGTGAGGAGAAGAGGAACTTACTGGTGTTGAGGAAGCAGCGGAAGATCGCCGCGTTTCTCCGGTGATCGGGAGTTGATGCAGTGGCCGTTGTTGAGGCAGAGGCGAAGGTCGACGGCCAAGGCAGAGCTCGAAGTATGGTTGGCACGAGGAAGAATAAGATGCGAAGAGGCACGGGGGGAAAAGTGAAAAGGACCCCTCGGCCTTATTTATAAGGTGAATGGATAAGTGGCAGGCGCGAGAATCGAGGAGCCCAAAAAATGGGATATGTGACAGCTCTATTGCCTCGATTGTCGGAGGCCCATTAATAAAGGTGGGTTATGTGCAGTTCTTAATAACAGATCACGTCATGGCGATTTATCATGGTCCTGGAAAGTGACGACAAGGCGGTTTACAAGATTTCTGTGAAGATAATGATGCGTTGAGGATTGACATGAACCAGATCCAATCAATCTGGGGCCTAATGTTGGAGATATTACTACTGGGTGTAAACCGGCCAGGAGAGGCTGGGTTAACCCCATAATGGTTCACTATATCTAAATCCCATGAAGACAAAGACGGTGACGATTTATGAAGGCTCAGGGCCCAAAGCCGGTTTAAGGCCTGTAGACATAAACCGGCATTGATATGTAAACTTGTGTTGTAAGATAGAAAGAGCAGAGACCGAGCCGGACACATTTATGAGCCGGCCTCCGGATTCTGTAAACCGGTGGGCGTTAACCCCAGTATATAAGGGGACGACCCGGCGGCGGTTTAGAACAGAAAACAACTCGAGACTCGGGCAAAGCGTATTCGCTCCCTGGTCATCGAAACCCTAGCAATTCCACAACAACTGGATTAGGCTTTTACCTTCACTGCAAGGGGCCGAACCAGTATAAAATCTCTGCGTCCCTTGTCTGCTTTAACCCCTTTAAGCTAACGCGTAGCAATGGCTCCACGACTAAGTCCTTTCCTTAGGACATCTGCCGTGACAAAACCACGACAACGGGGGTCCTGTTCATCGGGAGGGGTGTGGCGTACCGCAAAACGGGACTCCACGGGATACTATTCATCTCCACCGTCGACCTCCTCCAGCCTCCACGGGCTACTGTTCATCCACCGTCGACCTCCTCCAGCCTCCACATGAGTCTGTTCATCCAGCCTCCACCGCGCGCTCCTCCACCGGCTACTGTTCAACCAGCCCTCTCCACGGGATCCTGTTCAACCACCCCTCCACGGGCTACTGTTCATCCAGCCCTCCACCGGCTACTGTTCAACCAGCCCTCCACCGGCTACTTTTCAACCAGCCCTCCACGGGGTCCTGTTCATCCACCGGCTCGATCAATCGGGGTACTGTTCATCCAGCGGCAACGGCCACTACTACTACGGGTTCATGTTCATCCAACCCCCCCACGGGAACTGTTCATCCAACCCCCCCCCCCCCCCAACAATGCTCATTGTTCATCCGAGCGGCATCGATCGGCTTCGATTAGCAGCAGAGTGAAGGAATCACTCGGGTTCGATTAACGACAAGGGATCGATTGATCGCCGGGTTCAATAACGCGTAACTGCGCAGCAATCGCCGGGTTCGATTAGAGTGCAACGCCTCACACACCGCAGCAGCGTCGTATGAGAGAAACATGAGTCGCTCGGCCCCCGACCACCCACCGTAACCGGGAACTCCCCGATATTTTCCTCGCCCTCGCTTCTACCACGGTTTTCTCTGTCATGGACGGCCCAAAGAATGTCATGCGGCCGCGTCTCCCGCCCGCCCAGGACGAAAAGCCATTTTTTGTCATGATTTTTTGTCATAGAAGTAGGAGCCCACCACATCTATGATGATACCGGGTTTTGTCACAATTATCGTCATAGAAGTGTCATAAGCATGACAAAAAAATCATTCAGCCCAAAATGTCACGGATGTGTCTTTTTTTGTAGTGATGTAAGCAGCTTTACCCAGGTCTTCCTTTGAAAAACTCCTTTCAAACAACCCTTTATGCTTTTCAGAAATTCTACATCATTTTCGATCAACAATATGTCATCCACATATACTTATCAAAAATGTTGTAGTGCTCCCACTCACTTTCTCGTAAATACAAGTTTCTTGCAAACTTTGTACAAAACCCCAAAAGCTTTGATCACCTCATCAATGCGTATGATCCAACTCCGACTTGCTTGCTCCAGTCTATTGAAGGATCGCTGGAGCTTCCATACCTTTTAGCATCCTTAGGATCGACAAACCTTCTGGTTGTATCACATACAACCTTTTCCTCATGGGAACCATCAAGGAAACTTTGTTTTGACATCCATCTGCCAAATTTCGTAATTGAAAATGCAGCAACTGCTAACATAATCCCAACAGACTTTAGCATCGCTATGAGTGAGAAAGTCTCATCATAGTCAACTCCTTGAACTTGTCGGAAACTTCTTTGCGACAAGTCGAGCTTCACAAATGGTGACATTACCATTAGCATCTGTCTTCTTCTAGAAGATCCATTTATTCTCAATGGCTAGCCGATCATCGGGCAAGTCCACCGAAGTCCAAACTTTGTTCTCATACATGGATCCTATCTCGGATTTCATGGCTCCTGGCCATTTGTTGGAATCCGGGCCCACCATCGCTTCTCCATAGCTCGTAGGTTCAACGTTGTCCAACAACATGACCTCTAAGACAGGGTTACCGTACCGCTCAGGAGTCGTACGTACCCTTGTCGAGCTACGACGTTTGATAGTAACTTGATCCAAAGCTTCATGATCATCATCGTTAGCTTCCTCAACTGAAGTAGGTGCCACAACAACATATTTCTATGTTGCACTACTCTCTAGTTGAAGTAAAGGTTCAACAACCTCATCAAGTTCTATCTTCCTCCCACTCAATTATTTCGAGAGAAACTCTTTCTCGAGAAAGGACCCATTCTTAGTGACAAATACTTTGCCCTCGGATCTGAGATAGAAGGCATACCCAACTGTGTCTTTTTGGTATCCTATGAAGACACATTTGTCCACTTTGGGTTCAAGCTTTTCCGGCTGAAGCCTTTTGACATAAGCATCACAACCCCAAACCTTAAGAAACGACAACTTGGGTTTCTTGCCAAACCATGGTTCATACGGTGTCGTCTCCACGGACTTAGATGGTGCCCTATTTAAAGTGAATGTAGTTCTCTAATGCATAACCCCAAAACGATAGTGGTAGATCGGCAAGAGACATCATATAGCACACCATATCCAATAAGGTACGATTACGACGTTCGGACACACCATTACGCTGTGGTGTTCCAGGTGGCGTCAACCGTGAAACAATTCCACATTGTCTTAAGTGATTGCCAAACTCATAACTCAGATATTCTCCCCTTCGATCAGCTCGTAGGAATTTAATCTTCTTGTTACGATGATTCTCAACTTCACTCTGAAATTGCTTGAACATTTCAAACGTCAGACTTATGCTTTATAAGTAAATATACCCATATCTACTCAAATCATCAGTGAAGATGAGGAAATAACGATATCCACTGCACGCATCAACACTCATCAGACCGCACACATCAGCATGTATGATTTCCAACAAGTCACTTTCCTGTTCCATTGTTCTGGAAAACGGGGTTTTAGTCGTCTTGCCAATGAGGCATGATTCACATGTGTTAAGAGATTCAAAATCAAGTGACTCCAAAAGTCCATCAGCATGGAGTTTCTTCATGCACTTTACACCAATATGACTTAAGCAGTAGTGCCACAAGTATGTGGTACTATCATTATTAACTTCGCATCTTTTGGCATCAATATTATGAACATGTGTATCACTACGATCGAGATTCAATAACCATTCACATTGGGTGCATGACCATAGAAGGTATTATTCATTTAAATAGAATAACCATTATTCCCTAACTTAAATGAATAACCGCATTACAATAAACACGATATCATCATGTTCATGCTCAACGCAGACACCAAATAATATTTATCTTGGTTTAACACTAATCCTGAAGGTAGAGGGAGCGTGCGATGGTGATCACATCAACCTTGGAAACACTTCCAACACACATCGTAACCTTGCCCTTAGCTAGTCTCCATTTATTCCGCAACTTTTGTTTCAAGTTACCAATATCAGCAACTGAACCGGTATATAATACCTAGGTGCTACTAGGAGTACTAGTAAGGTACACATCAATAACACGTATATCAAATATACTTTTGTTGAAGTTGCCAACCTTCTTATCTGCCAAGTATTTGGGGTAGTTCCGCTACTAGTGACCGCCCCCCTTACAATAGAAGCACTTAGTCTCGGGTTTGGGTTCAACCTTGGTTTTCTTCACTGGAGCGGCAACTGGCTTGCCATTCATGAAGTTTCCCTTCTTGCCCTTGCCCTTCTTGAGACTAGTGGTCTTGCTAACCATCAACACTTGATGCTCCTTCTTGATTTCTACCTCCGCGGCCTATCGTGAACAGCTCCGGGATCATCTCCATCCCTTGCATGTTATAGTTCATCACGAAGTTCTAGTAGCTTGGTGATAGTGTTTGGAGAACTCTGTTAATCACTATCTTATTTGGAAGATTAACTACCACTTGATTCAAGCGATTGTAGCACCCAGACATTCTGAGCACATGCTCACTGGCTGAGCTATTCTCCTCCATGTTGTAGGCAAAGAACTTGTCAGAGGTCTCATACCTCGTAACACGGGCATGATCCTGAAATACCAATTTCAGCTCTTGGAACATCTGATATGTTCCATGGCGTTCAAAAACGTATTTGGAGCCACGATTCTAAGCTGTAAAGCATGGCACACTAAACTATCAAGTAGTCATCTAAACATGTCTGCCATATGTTCACAACATCCACATATGACGCTAGAGGGTTGAGACACCGAGTGGTGCATCAAGGACATAAGCCTTCTGTGCAGCAGTGAGGACAATCCTCAGACTATGGCCCTAGTCCACATAATTGCTTACAATATCTTTCAACTTAGTCTTTCTCTAGGAACGTATTAAAACAGGGAGCTACAGCGCGAGCCATTGATCTACACAACATAATTTGCAAAGACAACTTAGACTATTGTTCATGATAAATGAGTTCAACTAATCATATTACTTAAGAACCCCCACTCAAATTGACATCCCTCCGATCATCCGAGTGTAACATGATACAAATTCACCAACCCAAGTCCGATCATCACGTGAGATGAGGTGGTTTCAATGATGAAAATCTCCATGTTGATCATATCTACTATATGACTCATGTTCGACCTTTTGGTCTCTTGTGTTCCAAGGCCATGTCTATACATGCTAGGCTCGTCAAGTTTAACCCAAGTATGTTGCATGTGCAATACTGGCTTGCACCCATTGTATGTGAACATAGAGTCTATCACACCCGATCATCACATGGTGCTTTGAAACGACGAACTTTCGCAACGGTGCACACTTGGGGAGAACACAATTTTATCTTGAAATTTTAGTGAGGGATCACCTTATAATGCTACCGTCGTCCGAAGCAAAATAAGATGCATAAAAGGATTAACATCACATGCTAATCATAAGTGACATGATATGGCCATCAACTTGTGCTTTTGATCTCCATCTTCAAAGCACCGGCATGATCTCCATCGTCACCGGCATGACACCATGATCTCCACCATCGTGCCGCCATCGAGGTTGTCACGCCAACCATGCTTCTACTACTATTGCTACCGCTTAGTGATAAAAAAAGCATTACATAGCACTTAATGATTGACACGCATGTCATACAATAATTAAAGACAACCCTATGGCTCCTGCCGGTTGCCGTATGCATCGACATGCAAGTCGATATAAACTATTACAAACATGATCATCTCATACATCAAATATATTTCATCATGTATTTGGCCATATCATATCACAATATACCCTGTAAAAACAAGTTAGACATCCTCTAATTATTGTTGCATGTTTTACGTGGTTGCTATGGCCTATGGGTATCTAGCAAGAACGATTCCTACCTACGCAAAGCCACAACGGTGATATGCAAGTTGTTATTTAACCTTCTACAAGGACCGCCTTTGTCGAATCCGATTCAACTAAGGTGGGAGAGACAGACACCTGCCAGCCATCTTTTTGCAACAAAGTCACATGTCTGTCGATGGAACCGGTCTCATGTACGTGGACATGTAAGGTTGGTCCGGGCCGCTTCATCCCACAATACTGCTGAATCAAGAAAATACTAAGGAAGGAAGCAATCTGAATATCAACGCCCACAAACTCCTTTGTGTTCTACTCGTGATGTCATCTACGCATAGACCAGGCTTTGATACCACTGTTGGGGAATGTTGCATGGCAAAAAAAATCCTACGCTCGCCAAGATCAATCTAGGAGATGACCATCTACGAGAGGAGAGATTGGATCTACATACCCTTGTAGATCGCTAAGCGGAAGCGTTAAGAAACACAGTTGATGTAGTCGAACGTCTTCACGATCCAATCACGATCCGTCCCGCGAACGTCTCTGTGATCCAATCACGATCTGTCCCGCAAACTCTCGATCCAAGTGCCGAACGGATGGCACCTCCGCGTTCAACACACGTACGGCTTGATGATGCCTTCACCTCCTCGATCCAGCGAGCGGTAGTGAAGTAGTAGCTCGAGTCCTCCGACAGCACGACGGCGTGGTGGCGGCGGTGGTGGTGGAATCTCAGCAGAGCTTCGCTAAGCACTACGGAGAGGAAGAGGGCTAAGAGGGACATGAATTGATAAGGGCAGCACTGTGCGTGGAGATGTGCTCAAGAGTCCTGCTGCCCTCTCTCTACCTCTCCATATATTGGGGGAAGGGAGGAGGAGGAGGAGGCGCCCTAGATCCAATCTAGGAGTGGCGGCCAAGGCAGATGGGATCTCCCCTAGGGTGACTTGCCCCCCAAGCCGGGAGGTGGGAAGCCCTAGGGGGCGCCCGCAAACCTCCTGGTTACGTGAGATGGGGTGAAGGGGCGCTCAGCCCCTTAGTGAGCTGGTTTGCCCCCTCCCCTTGGCCCATGGGGCCCCCTCAACACTTGTCGGGGCCCCCCGAAACCCCTTTCGATGGCGCTGGTCATCACCGGTACCCCCGGAACAATTTCGGACTCCAATACCCTTCGTCCAATATATCGATCTTCACCTCCGGACTATTCCGGAGTTCCTCATCACGTCCAGGATCTCATCTAGGACTCCGAACAACCTTCGGTAACCACCATAATGACTCAACTATACTTATATCGTCACCAAATGTTAAGTGTGTAGACCCTGCGGGTTCAAGAACTATGCAGACATGACCGAGACACCTCTACGGTCGATAACCAATAGCAGGACCTGGATGCCCATATTTATTCCTACATATTCTACGAAGATCTTATTGGTCGAACCTCGATGTCAAGGATTCAGCTAATCCTGTATGTAGTTCCCTTTGTCTATCGGTATGTTACTTGCCCGATATTCGACCGTCGGTATCTCCATACCTAGTTCAATCTCGTTACTGGCAAGTCTCTTTACTCATTCCGTAATACAAGATCTCGTGACTAACTCATTGGTCACACTGCTTGCAAGTTCATTGTGATGTTGTACTACTGAGTGGGCCCTGAGATACCTCTCCGTCATACGGAGTGACAAATCCCAGTCTTGATCCATGCCAACTCAACAAACACCCTCGAAGATACCTATACAGAACCTTTGTAGTCACCCAGTTATGTTGCGACATTTGGTACACACAAGTTACTCCTCTGGTGTCAGTTAGTTGCATGATCTCATGGTCATAGGAACATATACTTGACATGCAGAAAACGATAGCAATAAACTTGACATGATCATATGCTACGTTCATAGTTTGGGTCTTGTCCATCACATCATTCTCCTAATGATGTGATCCCGTTACCAAATGACAACTCATGTCCATGACTAGGAAACCATAGCCATCTTTGGTCAAAGAACTAGTCCGGTAGAGGCTCACTAGGGACACGTTGTTGTCTATGTATCCACACATGTACTTGAGTTTTCGATAAATAAAATTCTAGCATGGATAATAAATGATTATCATGAACAAGGAAATATGATAAAAACTAATTTATTATTGCCTCTAGGGCATATTTCCAACACGGCCATGTCGCGGTTAGGTCACTGCCCCCTTCTTTTTCACACTCACTACCACTGCCTACTCGCGACTAACAACGCTTGTGCTTCTTTCTTAGGACCATCCCAACTGAGTTCCTTAACACACCAATCCATAACTACAACCAGATGCAATACATATTCTCCTTCAGGTTGGTAACCGGCAAGCATGCCATGGGCTCCGGTGAGCCTCTCGGTTCTCCGATGCCGAAGTTCCCAGGCACCCCGGACGTAGAGGTGGTCCTTGATGACCCTGACAAGTGATAACCCACAAGTATAGGGGATCGCAACAGTTTTCAAGGGTAGAGTATTCAACCCAAATTTATTGATTCGACACAAGGGGAGCCAAAGAATATTCTCAAGTATTAGCAGTTGAGTTGTCAATTCAACCACACCTGGATAACTTAGTATCTGCAGCAATGTATTTAGTAGCAAAATCGTATGGAAGTAACGGTAACGGTATCAAAATAATATTTTTGGGTTTTGTAGTGATTGTAATAGTAGCAACGGAAAAGTAAATAAGCGGAGAACAATATGCGAAAAGCTCGTAGGCACTGGATCGGTGATGGAGGATTATGCCGGATGCGGTTCATCATGTAACAATCATAACATAGGGTGACACAGAACTAGCTCCAATTCATCAATGCAATGTAGGCATGTATTCTGAATATAGTCATACGTGCTTACGGAAAAGAACTTGCATGACATCTTTTGTCTTAACCTCCCGTGGCAGCGGGGTCCTAATGGAAACTAAGGGATATTAAGGCCTCCTTTTAATAGAGTACCGGACCAAAGCATTAAAACATAGTGAATACATGAACTCCTCAAACTACGGTCATCACCGAAGTGGTCCCGATGATTGTCACTTGGGGTTGCGGATCATAACACATAGTAGGTGACTATAGACTTGCAAGATAGGATCAAGAACTCACATATATTCATGAAAACATAATAGGTTCAGATCTGAAATCATGGCACTCGGACCCTAGTGACAAGCATTAAGCATAGCAAAGTCATAGCAACATCAATCTCAGAACATAGTGGATACTAGGGATCAAACTCTAACAAATCTAACTCGATTACATGATAAATCTCATCCAACCCATCACCGTCCAGCAAGCCTACGATGGAATTACTCACGCACGGCGGTGAGCATCATGAAATTGGTGATGGAGGATGGTTGATGATGACGATGGCAACGGATTCCCCTCTCCGGAGCCCCGAACGGACTCCAGATCAGCCCTCCCAAAAGAGTTTAGGGCTTGGCGGCGGCTCCGTATCGTAAAACACGATGAATCTTTATCTATGATTTTTTTCTCCCCGAACGTGAATATATAGAGTTAGAGTTGAGGTCGGTGGAGCTCCAGGGGGCCCATGAGGCAGGGGGTGCGCCCAGGGGGGTAGGGCGCGCCCCCACCCTCGTGCCCAGGGTGTGGGCCCCCTGGCCTTGATTCTTTCGCTAGTATTTTTTATTATTTCCAAAAATAATCTCCGTGGAGTTTCAGCTCATTCCGAGAACTTTTGTTTCTGCACATAAATAACACCATGGCAATTCTGCTGAAAACAGCATCAGTCCGGGTTAGTTCCATTCAAATCATGCAAGTTAGAGTCCAAAACAAAGGCAAAAGTGTTTGGAAAAGTATATGCGACGGAGACGTATCAACTCCCCCAAGCTTAAACTTTTGCTTGTCCTCAAGCAATTCAGTTGACAAACTGAACGTGATAAACAAAAACTTTTACAAACCCTGTTTGCTCTTGTTGTTGTAAATATGTAAAGCCAGCATTCAAGTTTTCAGCAAAGATTATGAATTAACCATATTCACAATAACACTTAGGTCTCATGTTTACTCATACCAATGGCATAATCAACTAGCGAGCAATAATAATAAATCTCGGATGACAACACTTTCTCAAAACAATCATGATATGATATAACAAGATGGTATCTCGCTAGCCCTTTCTGAGACCGCAAAACATAAATGTAGAGCACCTTTAAAGATCAAGGACTGACTAAACATTGTAATTCATGGTAAAAGAGATCCAATCATAGTCATACCCAATATGAATTAACAGTAATGAATGCAAATGACAGCGGTGCTCTCCAGCTGGTGCTTTTTAATAAGAGGGTGATAACTCAACATAAAAGTAAATAGATAGGCCATTCGCAGAGGGAAGCAGGGATTTGTAGAGGTGCCAGAGCTCGGTTTTAAAATAGAGATAAATAACATTTTGAGCAGCATACTTTCATTGTCAACATAACAACCAAGAGATGGCCATATCTTCCATGCTACACACATTATAGGCGGTTCCCAAATAGAATGGTAAAGTTTATACTCCCCCTCCACCAACAAGCATCAATCCATGGCTTGCTCGAAACAACGAGTGCCTCTAACTAACAACAGTCCCGGGGGAGTTTTGTTTGCATTGCAATTATTTTGATTTGATTTGCATAAAGCATGAGACTGGGCATCCCGGTGACCAGCCATTTTCTCGTGAGTGAGGAGCGGAGTCCACTCCTCTTGAGAAAAACCCGCCTAACATGAAAGATACGGACAACCCTAGTTGATACATGAGCTATTAGAGTATACAAAACAGAATTTCATTTGAAGGTTCAGAGTTTGGCACATACAAATTTACTTAGAACGGCAGGTAGATACCGCATATAGGAAGGTATGGTGGACTCATATGGAATAACTTTGGGGTTTAAGGAATTGGATGCACAAGCGGTATTCCGCTTAGTACAAGTGAAGGCTAGCAAAAGACTGGAAGCGACCAACTAGAGAGCGATAACAGGTCATCAACATGTATTAAAATTAATAAACATTGAGTGCAAGCATGAGTAGGATATAATCCACCATGAACATAAATATCATGAAGGCTATGTTGATTTGTTTCAACTACATGCGTGAACATGTGCCAAGTCAAGTCACTTGAATCATTCAAAGGAGGATACGACCCCATCATACCACATCACAACCATTTTAATAGCATGTTGGCACACAAGGTAAACCATTATAAGCTCCTAGCTAATTAAGCATGGCATAAGTAACTATAATCTCTAATTGTCACTGCAAACATGTTTATTCATAATAGGCTGAATCAGGAACGATGAACTAATCATATTTACAAAAGCAAGAGAGGTCGAGTTCATACCAGCTTCTCTCATCTCAATTAGTCCATCATATATCATCATAATTGCCTTTCACTTGCAAAACTAAACGATGTGAATAAAAATAATAGTGCACGTGCATTGGACTAAGCTGGAATCTGCGAGCATTCAATAAACAGGAGAAGACAAGGCAATACGGGCTCTTGGTTAAATCAACAATAATGCATGTAAGAGCCACTTCAACAATTTCATTATGGTCTTATCCTATCGACCCCCAAAGAAAAGAAAAGAAATAAAACCATTTACACGGGAAAGCTCCCAACAAGAAAAAGAAGAACAGGAAATCTTTTTGGGTTTTTTTTATTATTACTACTACAGCAAGAAAGTAAACTAGCTAAAAGCTACTACTAATTTTTTTAGTTTTTCTTAAGGTTTTTCAAACACACAAGAAGAAAGCATAAAAAGTAAAATAAACTAGCATGGATATTACAATGAAAAAGTATGAGCACCGACAACTAGCATGAGTGTGTGAACATGAATGTAATGTTGGTGAGAAATATGTACTCCCCTAGGCTTAGGCTTTTGGCCTAAGTTGGTCTGTTGCCACGGCTGGGCTGGCGGATATCCAAAGTTATAGTTAGGGTCGTACTGAGATGCAGCAGTCATTGCATTATGGGCTGCAGCTTGGAGGCGAGCTATCTCGGCCCTCCTCTTATACTCGTCCGCCTCCTCCCTGGTTATGAAATATCTCCCCTTTGCCTGAAAGTCAAAGAAGGTAGAAGCAGGGAGAGCGACGTGATAGGTATGTCGTCTGTCAAAGATTAGTTGGTACTGGAGGAACTGATCGTTCCTCTCAACAAAACGATGACGAACCATAGCCTCATAATCTAAATAAACAGGAGGCAACTAAATATCATCCTCACGTATGGTTACACCAAGAAAATTAGCTAAACGGGTTGCATAAATTCCACCAAAGAAATCTCCATTAAATCTATTATTATGCAACCTACGTGCAACAATGGCTCCCAAATTATAATGTTTATCTCCTAACACGGCACTCCACGAGAACACCGAGGTCAGGGACACACATGTGACATGCTTCATCCTTACCATTTATGCACCTACCTATAAAGAGAGCAAAATAATGTATAGCAGGAAAATGAATGCTCCCTATGGTAGCTTGTGCTATGTCTCTAGATTCACCCACAGTTATACTAGCAAGAAAATCTCTAAACTCAGATTTGCGAGGCTCACTAGTACTACCCCATTGTGGAAGTTTGCAAGCAATGGTAAAATCCTCTAAGTCCATAGTATAAGAATTTTCATAAAGATCAAACAGGACAGTTTGAGAATTACGTGAAGATGGAAATTCAAACCTCTTCACAAAGGAACTAGTGAGATAGTGGTACTGGCGGCACTTATCTGCCTCGAAGCTCACAAGATCAGTGTTACGCACATATGCGTTAAATTCTTCCTTGATTTCTATTTGATCCATGAAGTCCTCTGACGGCCATTCACAAGCCCGCACTGGAGCGTCCCTTGGTGGTTCATCATCGGCATCACGCATTGCAAGCCTGGGTCCTTGCTTCCTCGAGGAACCACCTTGGTACATTTTCCTAAACATATTTCTTCCTTTGAAAAATTTCTGAAATTTTTAGTAACTTCAAATAAAAGTGAACCAAGCTCAACAAAATTGATAGCAACTACTCCTACAAGTGCCTAGAGCCTATATCATGCATTAGAACTACTTGGAACCACATAAATTTGACATGCAAGCTCAAGAACATGGTCACCTAGGCAACAAAAATTTGCAATGAATAAATTACTAGAACAAAAAATAATTGGACCAATGGAGGAGTTACATACCAAGGACAATCCCCCAAAGCAGTTTTGTGAGAGGTGCTTTGAGCAAGGAGATCGAAAATCGCAGCAAAATGAGCTAGAACTCATGCTTGAGCTGGTTGGTGATTTTTTGGGAGGAAGAAGAAGTGTGTGGCTGCAGGAATATATGGAGGGGAGCCACCATGGGCCCATGAGGCAGGGGGCGTGCCCAGGGGGGTGGGCACGCCCTGGACCCTCGTGCCCAGGTGCTTGCTACCTCTTGAGCACTGCGTTGGTATTCCCTTGAAGAGGAAAGGGTGATGCAGTAAAGCAGCGTAAGTATTTCCCTCAGTTTTTGAGAACCAAGGTATCAATCCAGTAGGAGGACACGCATGCAGTCCCTCGCACCTACACAAACAAATAAATCCTTGCAACCAACGCAATAAAGGGGTTGTCAATCCCTTCACGGTCACTTACAAGAGTGAGATCTGATAGATATGATAAGATAATATTTTTGGTATTTTTATGATAAAGATGCAAAGTAAAATAAAAGGCAATAAAAATGGCTAGGTGTTGGAAGATTAATATGATGGAAGATAGACCCGGGGGCCATAGGTTTCACTAGTGTCTTCTCTCGAGAGCATAAGTATTACGGTGGGTGAACAAATTACTGTTGAGCAATTGACAGAATTGAGCATAGTTATGAGAATATCTAGGTATGATCATGTATATAGGCATCACGTCCGCGACAAGTAGACTGACTCACCTGCATCTACTACTATTACTCCACACATCGACCGCTATCCAAAGATGCATCTAGAGTATTAAGTTCAAAAGAACAAAGTAACGCTTTAAGTAAGATGACATGATGTAGAGGGATAAACTCATGCAATATGATATAAACCCCATCTTGTTATCCTCGATGGCAACAATACAATACGTGCCTTGCTGCCCCTACTGTCACTGGGAAAGGACACCGCAAGATTGAACCCAAAGCTAAGCACTTCTCCCATTGCAACAAAGATCAATCTAGTAGGCCAAACCAAACTGATTATTCGAAGAGACTTGCAAAGATAACCAATCATACATAAAAGAATTCAGAGAAGATTCAAATATTGTTCATAGATAAACTTGATCATAAACCCACAATTCATCGGTCTCAACAAACACATCGCGAAAGTAGATTGCATCGAATAGATCTCCACGAGAATCGTGGAGAACTTTGTATTGAGATCCAAAAAGAGAGAAGAAGCCATCTAGCTAATAACTATGGACCCGAAGGTCTGAGGTAAACTACTCACACATCATCGGAGAGGCTATGGTGTTGATGTAGAAGCCCTCTGTGATCGATGCCCCCTCCGACGGAGCTCCGGAAAAGGCCCCAAGATGGGATCTCACGGGTACAGAAGGTTAGGATGGTGTAATTAGGTTTTTGGCTCTGTATCTGGTAGTTTGGGGGTACGTAGGTATATAGGAGGAAGAAGTACGTCGGTGGAGCAACATGGGGCCCACAAGGGTGGAGGGCACGCCTGAGGGGGTAGGCGCGCCCCCTACCTCGTGCCTTCCTGGTTGATGTCTTGACGTAGGGTCCAAGTCCTCTGGATCACGTTCGTTCCGAAAATCACGTTCCCAAAGGTTTCATTCCATTTGGACTCCGTTTGATATTCTTTTTCTGCGAAACTCTGAAATAGGCAAAAAAACAGCAATTCTGGGTTGGGCCTCCGGTTAATAGGTTAGTCCCAAAAATAATATAAAAGTGTATAATAAATCCCATTAATGTCCAAAACAGAATATAATATAGCATGGAACAATCAAAAATTATAGATACATTGCAGACGTATCAAGCATCCCCAAGCTTAATTCCTGCTCGTCCTCGAGTAGGTAAATGTTAAAAACAATTTTTTTGATGTGGAATGCTACTTGGCATAATTTCAATGTAATTCTCTTAATTGTGGTATGAATATTCAGATCCGAAAGATTCAAGATAAAAGTTTAATACGTCAAGTTTAATATTGACATAAAAGTAATAATACTTCAAGCATACTAACTAAGCAATTATGTCCTCTCAAAATAACATGGCCAAATAAAGTTCATCCCTACAAAATCATATAGTTTAGTCATGCTCCATTTTCGTCACACAAGAATGCTCTCATCATGCACAACCCCGATGACAAGCCAAGCAATTGTTTCATACTTTAGTAATCTCAAACTTTTTCAACCTTCACGTAATACATGAGCGTGAGCCATGGATATAGCACTATGGGTGGAATAGAATATAATGATGGGGGTTATGTGGAGAAGACAAAAAAGGAGAAAGTCTCACATCAACGCGGCTAATCAATGAGCTATGGAGATGCCCATCGATTGATGTTAATGCAAGGAGTAGGGATTGCCATGCAACAGATGCACTTAGAGCTATAAATGCATGAAAGCTCAACAAAAGAAACTAAGTGGGTGTGCATCCAACTTGCTTGCTCATGAAAACCTAGGGCATTTGAGGAAGCCCATTGTTGGAATATACAAGCCAAGTTCTATAATTAAAAATTCCCACTAGTATATGAAAGTGACAAAACAAGAGACTCTCTATCATGAAGACCATGGTGCTACTTTGAAGCACAAGTGTGGGAAAAGGATAGTAGCATTGCCCCTTTTTATTCTCTTTTTTTTCTTTTTGGGCCTTCTTTTTTATTTGGCCTTTCTCTCTTTTTTTTATTGGGACAATGCTCTATGAATGATGATCATCACGATTCTATTTATTTACAACTCGATACTAGAATCAAGTATGACTCTATATGAATGCCTCCGCCAGTACACCAGGTTAGCAATGAATCAAGAGTGACATGTATGAAAAATTTATGAACGGTGGCTTTGCCACAAATACGATGTCAACTACATGATCATGCAAAGCAATATGACAATGATGAACGTGTCATGATAAACGGAACGGTGGAAAGTTGCGTAGCAATATATCTTGGAATGGCTATCGAAATGCCATAATAGGTAGGTATGGTGGATGTTTTGAGGAGGATATAAGGAGGTTTATGAGTGAAAGAGCGTATCATATCACGGGGTTTGGATGCACCGGCGAAGTTTGCACCAACTCTCAATGTGAGAAAGGGCAATGCACGGTACCGAACAGGCTAGCAATGATGGAAGGGTAAGAGTGCGTATAATCCTTGGACTCAACATTAGTCATAAAGAACTCACATACTTATTGCAAAAATCTACAAGTCATCAAAGACCAAGCACTACGCGCATGCTCCTAGGGGGATAGATTGGTAGGAAAAGACCATCGCTCGTCCCCGACCGCCACTCATAAGGAGGACAATCAAAGAACACCTCATGTTTCAAATTTGTTACATAACGTTTACCATACGTGCATGCTATGGGACTTGCAAACTTTAACACAAGTATTTCTCAAATTCACAACTACTCAACTAGCACAATTTTAATATCACTACCTCCATATCTCAAAACAATCATCAAGCATCAAACTTCTCTTAGCACTCAACACACTCATAAGAAAGTATTTTACTAGTCTTGAATTCCTAACATATTAGGATTAATTTCCCAATTTAAGCAAATTACCATGCTGTTTAAGACTCTCAAAATAATATAAGTGAAGCATGAGAGAATAATAGTTTCTATAAAACAAAACCACCGCCGTGCTCTAAAAGATATAAGTGAAGCGCATAGAGTATTCTAATAAATTCCGAATCATGTGTGTCTCTCTCAAAAGGTGTGTACATCAAATATGATTGTGGTAAACTAAAAAGCAAAGACTCAAATCATACAAGACTCTCCAAGCAAAACACGTATCATGTGGTGAATAAAAATATAGCTCCAAGTAAAGTTACCGATGGAAGTAGACGAAAGAGGGGATGCCTTCCGGGGCATCCCCAAGCTTTGGCTTTTTGGTGTCCTTCGATTATCTTGGGGTGCCATGGCATCCCCAAGCTTAGGCTCTTGACACTCCTTGTTCCTTAATCCATCAAATCTTTTATCCAAAACTTGAAAACTTCACAACACAAAACTTAGCAGAAAATCTCGTGAGCTCCGTTAGCGAAAGAAAACAAAACACCACTTCAAGGTACTGTAATGAACTAATTCTTTATTTATATTGGTGTTAAACCTACTTTATTCCAACTTCTCTATGGTTTATAAACTATTTTACTAGCCATAGATTCATCAAAATAAGCAAACAACACACGAAAAACAGAATCTGTCAAAAACAGAGCAGTCTGTAGTAATCTGTAACTAATGCAAACTTCTGGAAATCCAAAAATTCAGACAAAATATAACGACCTAGATAATTTATTTATTGATCAGAATCAAGTGGAATCAATATTTTATCACGTTATGGTGATTTTTAACAATTATTTTCGTGGACAGAAAGTTTCTGGAATTTTCAGCAAGATCAAATAACTATCATCCAAGAAGATCCTATAGGTTAAACTTGGCACAAAAAATAATTAAAACATAAAAACACATCTAAACAGAGGCTAGATCAAATATTTATTCCTAACCAGAAGCAAAAAGAAAAAAAAATAAAAAATAAAATTGGGTTGCCTTCCAACAAGCGCTATCGTTTAACGCCCCTAGCTAGGCATAAAAGCAAGGATAGATCTAGGTATTGCCATCTTTGGTAGGCAATCCATAAGTGGCTATCATAATAGATTCATAAGGTAATTTTATTTTATTTCTAAGGAAGTGTTCCATGCCTTCCCTTAAAGGAAATTGGAATCTAATATTCCCTTCCTTCATATCAATAATTGCACCAATCGCTCTAAGGAAAGGTCTACCAAGAATAATAGGACATGAAGGATTGCAACCTATATCAAGAACAATAAAATATACGGGCACATAATTCCTATTTGCAATAATAAGAACATCATTAATTCTTCCCATAGGTTTCTTAATAGTGGAATCCGCAAGGTGCAAGTTTTAAGAGCAATCATCAAAATCACAGAAACCTAGCAAATCACACAAAGTCTTTGGAATCGTGGAAACACTAGCACCCAAATCACACAAAGCATAGCATTCATCATCTTTAATTTTAATTTTAATAGTAGGTTCCCACTCATCATAAATTTTTCTAGGGATAGAAACTTCCAACTCAAGTTTTTCTTCATAAGATTGCATCAAAGCATCAACAATATGTTTGGTAAAGGCTTTATTTTGACTATAAGCAGCGGAGAATTTAGCACGGATTGCAACAAGGAAATACAATCTATCAAAGAGAAATTATCATAATTAAATTCCTTGAAATCCAAAATAGTGGGTTCATTAATATCTAGAGTTTTGATCTCTTCAATCCCACTTTTACCAATTTTTGCATCAAGATCTAAAAACTCCAAATTTTTGAAAAGCCTTCTAGGTAAAGTTGCATCATATTCAGTCCCATCATTATCAAGATTCATATTGCAAAAAAAAGATTTAACAGGGGACACATCAATAACTTTTAGATCTTCATCTTTATTTTCATAGAAATTAGAAGAACACGCTTTCACAAAGCAATCTTTCTTAGCACGCATCCTAGCGGTTCTTTCTTTGCACTCATCAATGGAAATTCTCATGGCTTCGAGAGACTCATTGATATCATTCTTAGGTGGAATAGATCTAAGTTTCAAGGAATCAACATCAAGAGAAATTCTATCAACGTTCCTAGCCAATTTATCAATCTTAGGCAATTTTTCTTCAAGCAAAGCATTGAAATTCTTTTGCGAATTCATAAATTATTTAACACTAGTATCAAATTCAGAAGGCATCTTATTAAAATTTCCATAAGAATTTTTGTAGGAATTACCATAATTATTAGAGGAATTACTAGGGTACGGCCTAGGATTAAAGTTTCCTCTATACACGTTGTTACCAAAATTATTCCTACCAATAGATTCATTATTATTCTGAATCAAAGTAGACAAAGGCATATCATTAGGATCAGAAGAAACACTTTTAGTAGCAAATAATTTCATAAGTTCATCCATCTTTCCATTCAAAACATTAATTTCTTCTATCGCATGCACCTTTTTATTAGTAGATCTTTCAAAGGTGCCATTGAGAGTAATTAACCATAATATTATCTAGGAGTTTAGTAGCTTCTCCTAAAGTGATTTCCATAAAAGTGCCTCCCGCGGCCGAATCTAAAAGATTTCTAGAAGCAAAATTCAATCCGGCATAAATTTTTTGTATAATCATCCACAAATTCAAACCATGTGTAGGGCAATTACGTATCATTAATTTCATCCTCTCCCAAGCTTGTGCAACATGTTCATGATCAAGTTGCTTAAAATTCATAATATCGTTTCTAAGAGAGATGATCTTAGCGGGAGGAAAATACTTAGAGATAAGAGCATCTTTGCACTTATTCCAAGAATCAATACTATTTTTAGGCAAAGATGAAAACCAAGCTTTAGCACAATCTCTAAGCGAAAAAGGAAATAGCTTCAATTTAACAATATCATTGTCCACATCTTTCTTCTTTTGCATATCGCACAAATCAACGAAGCTATTTAGATGGGTAGCGGCATCTTCACTAGGAAGGCCGGCGAATTGATCTTTCATGACAAGATTCAACAAAGCAGCATTAATTTCACAAGATTCAGTATTGGTAAGAGGAGCAATCGGAGTGCTAAGGAAATCATTCTTATTGGTATTGGTAAAGTCACACAATTTGGTATTATCTTGAGCCATCATGGCAAGCAAGCAATCCAACACACGAGCAAACAAGAACCAAGCGAAAAAGAGGCGAACGGAAAAGAGAGGGCGAATAAAACGGCAAGGGTGAAGTGGGGGAGAGGAAAACGAGAGGCAAATGGCAAATAATGTAATGCAGGAGATAAGGGTTTGTGATGAGTACTTGGTATGTTGACTTTTGCATAGACTCTCCGGCAACGGCGCCAGAAATCCTTCTTGCTACCTCTTGAGCACTGCGTTGGTTTTCCCTTGAAGAGGAAAGGGTGATGCAGTAAAGCAGCGTAAGTATTTCCATCAGTTTTTGAGAACTAAGGTATCAATCAAGTAGGAGGCCACGCACGAGTCCCTCGCACCTACACAAACAAATAAATCCTCGCAACCAACGCAATAAAGGGGTTGTCAATCCCTTCACTGTCACTTACGAGAGTGAGATCTGATAGATATGATAAGATAATATATTTGGTATTTTTATGATAAAGATGCAAAGTTAAATAAAAGGCAATAAAAATGGCCAAGTGTTGGAAGATTAATATGATGGAAGATAGACCCGGGGGCCATAGGTTTCACTAGTGGCTTCTCTCGAGAGCATAAGTATTACGGTGGGTGAACAAATTAGTAAGTAGAGCAATTGACAGAATTGAGCATAGTTATGAGAATATCTAGGTATGATCATGTATATAGGCATCAGGTCCGAGACAAGTAGACCGGCTCCTGCCTGCATCTACTACTATTAATCCACACATCGACCGCTATCTAGCATGCATCTAGAGTATTAAGTTCAAAAGAACAGAGTAACGCTTTAAGTAAGATGACATAATGTAGAGGGATAAACTCATGCAATATGATAAAGCCCCCCATCTTGTTATCCTCGATGGCAACAATACAATACGTGCCTTGCTGCCCCCTCATCCTTTGGGAAAGGACACCGCAAGATTGAAACCCAAGCTAAGCACTTCTCCCATTGCAAGAAAGATCAATCTAGTAGGACAAATCAAACTGATAATTCGAAGAGACTTGCAAAGATAACCAATCATACATAAAAGAATTCAGAGAAGATTCAAATATTGTTCATAGATAAACTTGATCATAAACCCACAATTCATCGTTCTCAACAAACACACCTCAAAAGAAGATTACATCAAATAGATCTCCACAAGAATCATGGAGAACTTTGTATTGAGATCCAAAAAGAGAGAAGAAGCCATCTAGCTAATAACTATGGACCCGAAGGTCTGAGGTAAACTACTCACACATCATCGGAGATGCTATGGTGTTGATGTAGAAGCCCTCCGTGATCGATGCCCCCTCCAGCGGAGCTCCATAAAAGGCCCCAAGATGGGATCTCATGGGTACAGAAGGTTGCGACGGTGGAATTAGGTTTTTGGCTCCGTATCTGGTAGTTTGGGGGTACGTAGCTATATATAGGAGGAAGAAGTATGTCGGTGGAGCAACGTGGGACCCATGAGGGTGGAGGGCGTGCCTCGGGGGGGGGGGGGTAGGCGGCCCCCGTACCTCGTGCCTTCCTGGTTGATGTCTTGACGTAGGTTCCAAGTCCTCTCGATCACGTTCGTTCCGAAAATCATGTTCCCGAAGGTTTCATTCCGTTTGGACTCCATTTGATATTCTTTTTCTCCGAAACTCTGAAATAGGCAAAAAAAGCAGCAATTACAGGCGGGCCTCCGATTAATAGGTTAGTCCCAAAAATAATATAAAAGTGTATAATAAAGCCCATCAATGTCCAAAACAGAATATAATATAGCATGGAACAATAAAAAATTATAGATACGTTGGATACGTATCAGTGCTTGCTCCCCCTGATGTGTTCTCAGTGCCAAATATTCTCAAATATTCCAGAAAAAATCATATTAAATTGGCAGGGCATTTGGAGAACTTTTTTTGGGGGTATTTTTATATTGCACGGATAATTCAGAAAACAGACAGAAAAATACTATTTAACAGAAAGTAAAGGAGGGTACAGAAGGTTGTGCCTTCTAACTTCATCCATCTCATGCTCATCAAAAGGAATCCACTAACAAGGTTGATCAGGTCTTGTTAACAAACTCATTTCGAGTAACATGAAACCGGAGAAATTCCGAATAACACTATGGTACCTCAACGGGGATATGCACGTCCCCAAATAATAAGAATATCATATTTCTTTTTGACAGTAGGAAGAGGAAATTCAAAACCTCCAAAAATAATTGATGGAATTTTTTCAATAGAATTGATACTGTAGACTTGAGGTTGTTTCCTCGGAAAGTGTACCGTATGTTCATTGCCATTAACATGAAAAGTGACATTGCCTTTGTTGCAATCAATAACAGCCCCTGCAGTATTCAAAAAGGGTCTTCCAATAATAATAGACATACTATGTTCCTCGGGAATATCAAGAATAACAAAGTCCGTTAAAATAGTAACGTTTGCAACCACAATAGGCACATCCTCACAAATACCGACAGGTATAGCAGTTGATTTATCAGCCATTTGCAAAGATATTTCAGTAGGTGTCAACTTATTCAAATCAAGTCTACGATATAAAGAGAGGGGCATAACACTAACACCGGCTCCAAGATCACATAAAGCAGTTCTAACATAATTTCTTTTAATGGAGCATGGTACAGTGGGTACTCCTGGATCTCCAAGTTTCTTTGGTATTCCACCTTTAAACGTATAATTAGCAAGCATGGTGGAAATTTCAGCTTCCGGTATCTTTCTTTTATTAGTAACAATTTCTTTCATATACTTAGCATAAGGATTCATTTTGAGCATATCAGTTAATCGCATACGCAAAAAGATAGGTCTAATCATTTTAGCAAAGCGCTCAAAATCCTCATCATCCTTTTTCTTGGATGGTTTGGGAGGAAAAGGCATGGCTTTCTAAACCCATGGCTCTCTTTCCTTACCGTACTTCCTAGCAACAAAATCTCTCTTATCATAACGTTGATTCTTTGATTGTGGGTTATCAAGATCAACAGCAGGTTCAATTTCTACATCATTATCATTACTAGGTTGAGCGACAACATGAACATCATCATTAACATTATCACTAGGTTCATGTTCATTACCAGATTGTGTTTCAGCATCAGAAATAGAAATATCATTTGGATTCTCAGGTGTGTCTACAACAGGTTCACTAGAAGCATGCAAAGTCCTATCATTTTTGTTTTTCTTCTTCTTAGAAGGACTAGGTGCATCAGTATTATTTCTTTGAGAATCTTGCTCAATTCTCTTAGGATGGCCTTCAATATACAAAGGTTCCTGAGTCATTTTACCAGTTCTAGTAGCCACTCTAACAGCATAATCATTATTCTTATTATTCAATTCATTGAGCAAATCATTTTGAGCTTTAAGTACTTGTTCTACTTGAGCGGTAACCATAGAAGCATGTTTACTAATGAGTTTAGGTTCACCTTTAACTCTAGACATATAATCACTCAAGTGTTCAATCATATAAGCATTTTGTTTCAATTGTCTACCAAAATAAGCATTAAAATCTTCTTGCTTAACCATAAAGTTATCAAACTCATCCAAACATTGGCTAGCAAACTTAGTAGGAGGGATTTCAGCTTTATCATATCTATAGAGAGAATTTACCTTTACTACCTGTGTCGGGTTATCAAGACCATGTGTTTCTTCAATAGGTGATGAATTAAGACCATTTATTTCTTTTTATTTCATAGATTTCTTTGCTTTTTGCATACCTTCAGGACTGAGAAATAGAACGCCCTTCTTCTTCGGTGTTGGCTTAGGAGTTGGTTCAGGAAGTGTCCAATTATTTTCATTTGTCAACATATTATTCAATAGAATTTCCGCTTCATCTGGTGTTCTTTCCCTGAAAACAGAACTAGCACAACTATCCAGGTGGTCTCTGGAAGCATCGGTTAGTCAATTATAAAAGATATCAAGTATTTCATTTTTCTTGAGAGGATGATCAGGCAAAGCATTAAGTAATTGGAGAAGCCTCCCCAAGCTTGTGGGAGACTCTCTTCTTCAATTTGCACAAAATTATATATATCCCTTAAAGCAGCTTGTTTCTTATGAGCAGGAAATATTTAGCGAGAAGTAATAAATCATATCACTGGGACTACGCACAGCCAAAGATCAAGAGAATTAAACCATATCTTAGCATCACCCTTTAATGAGAACGGGAATATTTTAAGGATACAATAGTAGCGAGTTTTCTCATCATTAGTGAATAGGGTGGCTATATCATTTAATTTAGTAAGATGTGCCACAACAGTTTCAGATTCATAGCCATAAAAAGGATCAAATTCAACCAAAGTAATTATATCAGGGTCAACAGAGAATTCATAATCCTTATTAGTAACAAAGATAGGTGAAGTAGCATAAGCAGGATCATGTTTCATTCTAGCATTCAGAGTTTTTTGTTTAAGCTTAGCTAATAATTTCTTAAGATCACTCCTATCATTGCAAGCAAGAAAGTCTCTAGTAGTTTCTTCATCCATAACATAGCCCTCAGGCACAACAGGCAATTCATATTTATTGGGAGAGTGTTCATCATCATTTTCATAAATATTATCAGTTTCAATAATTTCATTCTCTCTAGCCCTAGCAAGTTGTTCATCAAGAAATTCACCAAGTGGCACAGTAGTATCAAGCATAGAAGTAGTTTCATCATAAGTATCATGCATAGCGTAGTGGCATCATCAATAACATGCGACATATATCGTAATTAATAGCGAGAAGCAAGTTTAGGTGTCGCAAGCTTACTCAAAAATGTAGGTGAATCAAGTGCGAGCTAGATGGCGTTCCTTACCTCCCTCGTAGTTGAGGGATAAATTTATGTTTTCACGTCTTTCAAGTTCTTCATAGTGAACAACAGATATAAATCCCAAGTGACTCAAAGAATAGAGCTATGCTCCCCGGCAACGGCGCCAGAAAATAGTCTTGATAACCCACAAGTATAGGGGATCGCAACAGTTTTCGAGGGTAGAGTATTCAACCCAAATTTATTGATTCGACACAAGGGAGCCAAAGAATATTCTCAAGTATTAGCAGTTGAGTTGTCAATTCAACCACACCTGGATAACTTAGTATCTGCAGCAAAGTATTTAGTAGCAAAGTAGTATGGAAGTAACGGTAACGGTAGCAAAATAATATTTTTGGGTTTTGTAGTGATTGTAATAGTAGCAACGGAAAAGTAAATAAGCGGAGAACAATATGCGAAAAGCTCGTAGGCATTGGATCGGTGATGGAGGATTATGCTGGATGCGGTTCATCATGTAACAATCATAACATAGGGTGACACGTAACTAGCTCCAGTTCATCAATGTAATGTAGGCATGTATTCGAATATAGTCATACGTGCTTATGGAAAATAACTTGCATGACATCTTTTGTCCTACCCTCCTCCGTGGCGGGGAGTCCTAACGGAGACTAAGGGATATTAAGGCCTCCTTTTAATAGATTACGGACCAAAGCATTAACACATAGTGAATACATGAACTCCTCAAACTACGGTCATCACCGGAGTGGTCCCGATTATTGTCACTTGAGGTTGCGGATCATAACACATAGTAGGTGACTATAGACTTGCAAGATAGGATCAAGAACTCACATATATTCATGAAAACATAATAGGTTCAGATCTGAAATCATGGCACTCGGGCCCTAGTGACAAGCATTAAGCATAGCAACATCAATCTCAGAACATAGTGGATACTAGGGATCAAACCCTAACAAATCTAACTCGATTACATGATAAATCTCATCCAACCCATCACCGTATAGCAAGCCTACGATGGAATTACTCACGCCGCACGGTGAGCATCATGAAATTGGTGATGGAGGATGGTTGATGATGACGATGGCGACGGATTCCCCTCTCCGGGAGCCCCGAACGGACTCGGATCAGCCCTCCCGAGAGAGTTTATGGCTTGGCGGCGGCTCCGTATCGTAAAATGCGATGAATCTTTCTCTCTGATTTTTTTCTCCCCGAACGTGAATATATAGAGTTGGAGTTGAGGTCAATGGAGCTCCAGGGGGCCCACGAGGCAGGGGGCGCGCCCAGGGGGGTAGGGCGCGCCCCCACCCTCGTGCCCAGGGTGTGGGCCCCCTGGCCTTGATTCTTCGCCCGGTATTTTTATTATTTCCAAAAATAATCTCCGTGGAGTTTCAGGTCATTCGAGAACTTTTGTTTACGCACATAAATAACACCATGGCAATTCTGCTGAAAACATCGTCAGTCCGGGTTAGTTCCATTCAAATCATGCAAGTTAGAGTCCAAAACAAGGGCAAAAGTGTTTGGAAAAGTAGATACGACGGAGACGTATCAACAAGCCATTTGAGCATGTCCTTGTGCTCAATAGGAAGAGGAAGAGGGGCGCCTGATGGAGAAGGAGATTAGTGTCTTCACCAACATGACTGAGGCCGTGAAGGAGGTGACAACCGCCATTAGGGAGAGCAAGACCATCAATGTCCACCCTGACCTGTACAGCGTCGTCATGGAGCAAGGTGGCTTCAGCGATGAGGCCCTCATGGCAGCTGTGAGCCACCTGCTGGACAACAAGGCCCAGGGTGTTTGGTTTGTTACCATGGCAGATGCGCGCAGGGTGCTCTAGCTCAGGAGCTGGCTGGGCAAGCACTACTACTAGAACTTGCTACTGGTTACCGCATGCATGATCCTCGACGGCGATATCGATGGTGACAAGGATGACTACGGCGTATATTTTGTGTAGCTAGGGCTTGAAAACAAACCGATGGTCTGTATATTTTGGTGAGGTGGTATAGACTAACCCCTCACGGTGATCACGAACTTGCGGTGGTAGGACGACACCCTCTTTTGGATGTGATGGTGGTAGGATGACACCATAGTAGTGCTAGGTTGAACTCGCTATTCCATATGATCATGCATGCTTACTAGTGTTGGGGAACGAAGTAATTTCAAAAAAATTCCTACGCGCACACAAGATCATGGTGATGCATAGCAACGAGAGGGGAGAGTGTGTCCACGTACCCTGATAGACCGAAAGCGGAAGCATTAGCACAACGCGGTTGATGTAGTCGTACGTCTTCATGATCTGAGTACCGAACGTACGACACCTCCGAGTTCAGCACACGTTCAGCTCGATGACGTCCCTCGAACTCCGATCCAGCTGAGCTTTGAGGGAGAGTTCCGTCAGCACGATGGCGTGGTGATGGTGATGATGATGCTACCAACGCAGGGCTTCGCCTAAGCACCGCTATGATATTATCGAGGTGGAATATGGTGGAGGGGGGCACCGCACACGGCTAAGAGATCAAGAGATCAATTGTTCTCCTGTAGGGTGCCCCCTGCCCCCGTATATAAAGGAGCAAGGGGGAGGCCGGCCGGCCCTTGTTGGCGCGCCAGGAGGAGGAGTCCTCCTCCTAGTAGGAGTAGGACTCCCCTCTTTCCGACTCCTACTAGGAGGGGGAAAGGAAGGGGGAGAGGGAGAAGGAAAGGGGGGCGCCGCCCCCCTCTCCTAGTCCAATTCAGACCAGAGGGGAAGGGGCGCGCGGCCTGCCCTGGACAGCCCTCTCTCTCTCCACTAAGGCCCATAAGGCCCATTACTTCTCCCGGGGGGTTCCGGTAACCCTCCGGCACTCCGGTTTTCTCCAAAACCACCCGGAACACTTTCGGTGTCCGAATATAGTCGTCCAATATATTGATCTTTATGTCTCGACCATTTTGAGACTCCTCGTCATGTCCGTGATCATATCCGGGACTCCGAACTACCTTCGGTACATCAAAACACAAAACTCATAATACCGATCGTCATCTAACTTTAAGCGTGCAGACCCTACGGGTTCGAGAACTATGTAGACATGACCGAGACACATCTTCGGTCAATAACCAATAGCGGAACCTGGATGCTCATATTGGCTCCTACATATTCTACGAAGATCTTTATCGGTCAAACCGCATAACAACATACGTTGTTCCCTTTGTCATCGGTATGTTACTTGCCCGAGATTCGATCGTCGGTATCTCAATACCTAGTTCAATCTATTCTGCGGCAAGTCTCTTTACTCGTTCCGTAATACATCATCTCGCAACTAACTCTAGTCACAATGCTTGCAAGGCTTATAGTGATGTGCATTACCGAGAGGGCCCGGAGATACCTCTCCGACAACCGGAGTGATAAATCCTAGTCTCGAAATACGCCAACCCAACAAGTACCTTCGGAGACACCTGTAGAGCACCTTTATAATCACCCAGTTATGTTGTGACGTTTGGTAGCACACAAAGTGTTCCTCCGGTAAACGGGAGTTGCATAATGTCATAGCCATAGGAACATGTATAAGTCATGAAGAAAGCAATAGCAACATACTAAATGATCAACTGCTAAGCTAACGGAATGGGTCAAGTCAATCACATCATTCTCCTAATGATGTGATCCCGTTAATCAAATGACAACTCATGTCCATGGCTAGGAAACTTAACCATCTTCGATTAACGAGCTAGTCAAGTAGAGGCATACTAGTGACACTGTGTTTTGTCTATGTATTCACACATGTATCAAGTTTCCAGTTAATACAATTCTAGCATGAATAATAAGCATTTATCATGAAATAAGGAAATAAATAATAACTTTATTATTGCCTCTAGGGCATATTTCCTTGATCTCCCACTTGCACTAGAGTCAATAATCTAGTTCACATCGCCATGTGATTTAATACCAATAGTTCACATCACCATGTGATTAACACCCATAGTTCACATCGTCATGTGACCAACACCCAAAGGGTTTACTAGAGTCAGCAATCTAGTTCACATTGCCATGTGATTAACACCCAAAGAGTACAAAGGTGTGATCATGTTTTGCTTGTGAGAGAAGTTTAGTCAACGGGTCTGCCAAATTCAGATCCGTATGTATTTTGCAAATTTCTATGTCAATAATGCTCTGCACGGAGCTACTCTAGCTAATTGCTCCCACTTTCAATATGTATCCAGATTGACATTTAGAGTCATCCAGATCAGTGCCAAAACTTGCATCGATGTAACCCTTTACGATGAACTTTTTTTCACCTCCATAACCGAGAAACATATCCTTATTTCACTAAGGATAATTTTGACCAATGTCCAGTGATCTACTCCTAGATCACTATTATACTCCCTTGCCAACCTCAGGGCAGGGTATACAATAGGTCTGGTAAGGGAATGACTTTCATTCTCTCTCTATCTTCTGTCGTGGTCGGGTTTTGAGTCTTACTCAACTTCACACCTTGCAACACAGGCAAGAACTCTTTCTTTGACTGTTCCATTTTGAACTACTTCAAAAACTTGTCAAGGTATGTACTCATTGAAAAATTTTATCAAGCATCTTGATCTATCTCTATAGATCTTGATGCTCAATATGTAAGCAGCTTCACCGAGGTCTTTCTTTGAAAAACTCTTTTCAAATACTCCTTTATGCTTTCCAGAATATTCTACATTATTTCTAATCAACAATATGTCATTCACATATGTTTATCAGAAATGCTGTAGTGCTCCCACTCACTTTCTTGTAAATGCAGGCTTCACCACAAGTCTGTATAAAACTATCTGCTTTGATCAACTCATCAAAGCGTATATTCCAACTCCGAGATGCTTGCACCAGTCCATAGATGGATCATTTGGAGCTTTGCACATTTTGTTAGCACCTTTAGGATTGACAAAACCTTCTGGTTGCATCATATGCAACTCTTCTTTAAGAAATTCATTAAGGAATGTAGTTTTGACATCCATTTGCCAGATTTCATAAAATATGGCATTTTGCTAACATGATTCAGACAGACTTAAGCATTGCTGCGAGTGAGAAAGTCTCATCATAGTCAATCCCTTGAACTTGTCGAAAACCTTTTGCAACAAGTCGAGCTTTATAAGTAACATTACCGTCAGCGTCAGTCTTCCTCTTGAAGATCCATTTATTCTCAATGGCTTGCCGATCATCGTGCAATTCAACCAAAGTCCACACTTTGTTCTCATACATGGATCCCATCTCAGATTTCATGGCCTCAAGCCATTTTGCAGAATCTGGGCTCACCATCGCTTCTTCATAGTTTGTAGGTTCACCTTGTTCAAGTAACATGACCTCCAGAATAGGATTACCGTACCAATCTGGTGCGGATCTTACTCTGCTTGACCTACGAGGTTCAATAGTAACTTGATCTGAAGTTTCATGATCGATATCATTAGCTTCCTCACTAATTGGTGTAGGTGTCATAGGAACCGGTTTCTGTGATGAACTACTTTCCAATAAGGGAGCAGGTACAGTTACCTCCTCAAGTTCTACTTTCCTCCCACTCACTTCTTTCGAGATAAAATCCTTCTCTAGAAAGGATCCATTCTTGGCAACGAATGTCTTGCCTTCGGATCTGTGATAGAAGGTGTACCCAACAGTTTCCTTTGGGTATCATATGAAGACACATTTCTCCGATTTGGGTTTGAGCTTATCAGGTTGAAGCTTTTTCACATAAGCATCGCAGCCCCAAACTTTAAGAAATGACAACTTAGGTTTCTTGCCAAACCATAGTTCATACGGTGTCGTCTCAATGGATTAGACGGTGCCCTATTTAATGTGAATGCAGCTGTCTCTAATGCATAACCCTAGAATGATAGTGGTAAATCGGTAAGAGACATCATAGATTGCACTATATCCAATAAAGTACATTTATGACGTTCGGACACACCATTATCTTTGTGGTGTTCCGGTGGCATGAGTTTGTGAAACTATTCCACATTGTTTTAATTGAAGGCCAAATTTGTAACTCAAATATTCGTCTCCGCGATCAAATCGTAGAAAAACTTTTATTTTCTTGTTACAATGATTCTCCACTTCACTCAGAAACTCTTTGAACTTTTCAACTATTTCAGTTTCATTAAGTAGATATACCCATATCTGCTCAAATCATCTATGAAGGTCAGGAAATAACGATACCCACCGCGAGCCTCAACACTCATCAGACCACATACATCGGTATGTATTATTTCCAATAAGTCAGTAGCTCGCTCCATTGTTCCGGAGAACGGAGTCTTAGTCATCTTGCCCATGAGGCATGGTTCGCAAGCATCAACTTATTCATAATCAAGTGATTCCAAAAGCCCATCAGCATGGATTTTCTTCATGCGCTTTACACCAATATGATCTAAACGACAGTGCCACAAATAAGTTGCACTATCATTATTAACTTTGCATCTTTTGGCTTCAATATTATGAATATGTGTATCACTATGATCGAGATCCAACAAACCATTTTCATTGGGTGTATGACCATAGAAGGTTATATTCATGTAGACAGAACAACAATTATTCTCTTACTTAAATGAATAACAGTATTGCAATAAACATGATCAAATCATATTCATGCTCAACGCAAACACCAAATAACACTTATTTAGGTTCAACACTAATCCCGAAAGTATAGGGAGTGTGCGATGATGATCAAATCAATCTTGGAACTACTTCCAACACACATCGTCACTTCGCCCTTAACTAGTCTCTATTCATTCTGCAACTCCCGTTTCGAGTTACTAATCTTAGCAACTGAACTAGTATCAAATACTAAGGGGTTGCTATAAACACTAGTAAAGTACACATCAATAACATGTATATCAAATATACCTTTGTTCACTATGCCATCCTTCTTATCCGCCAAGTATCTAGGGCAGTTCCACTTCTAGTGACCAGTCCCTTTGCAGTAGAAGCACTCAGTCTCAGGCTTAGGTCCAGACTTGGGCCTCTTCATTTGAGTAGCAACTTTCTTGTCGTTCTTCTTGAAGTTCCCCTTCTTCCCTTTGCCCTTTTTGTTGAAACTAGTGGTCTTGTCAACCATCAACACTTGATGTTTTTCTTGATTTCTACCTTCGTCGATTTCAGTATCACGAAGAGCTTGGGAATAGTTTTCGTTATCCCTTGCATATTATATTTTATCACGAAGTTCTAGTAACTTGGTGATAGTGACTAGAGAACTCTGTCAATCACTATCTTATCTGGAAGATTAACTCCCACTTGATTCAAGTGATTGTAGTACTCAGACATTCTGAGCGCATGCTCACTAGCTGAGCAATTCTCCTCCATCTGGTAGGCAAAGTACTATTAGAGGTCTCATACCTCTCGACACAGGCATGAGTATGAAATACCAATTTCAACTCTTAGAACATCTTATATGCTCTGTGGCGTTCAAAACATTTTTGAAGTCCCGGTTCTAAGCCGTAAAGTATGGTGCACTAAACTATCAAGTAGTTCTCATACCGAGCTTTGTCAAACGTTCATAACGTCTGCATCTGCTCCTGCAATAGGTCTGTCACCTAGCGGTGCATCAAGGACATAATTATTCTGTGCAGCAATGAGGATAATCCTTAGATCACGGATCCAATCCGCATCATTGCTACTAACATCTTTCAACATAGTTTTTATCTAGGAACATATCAAAATAAACGGGGAGCAACATCGCGAGCTATTGATCTACAACATAGTTATGCAAATACTATCAGGACTAAGATCATGATAAATTAAAGTTCAATTTAATCATATTACTTAAGAACTCCCACTTAGATAGACATCCCTCTAATCATCTAAGTGATTACGTGATTCAAATCAACTAAACCATGTCCGATCATCACGTGAGATGGAGTAGTTTTCAATGGTGAACATCATTATGTTGATCATATCTACTATATGATTCATGCTCGACCTTTCGGTCTTCGTGTTCCTAGGCCATATCTGCATATGCTAGGCTTGTCAAGTTTAACCTGAGTATTCTGCATGTGCAAAACTGGCTTGCACCCGTTGTAGATGGATGTAGAGCTTATCACACCCGATCATCACGTGGTGTCTCGGCACGACGAACTTTGGCAACGGTGCATACTCAGGGAGAACACTTTCATCTTGAAATTTAGTGAGAGATCATCTTATAATGCTACCGTCAATCAAAGCAAAGAAACATGCATAAAGGATAAACATCACATGCAATCAATATAAGTGATATGATATGGCCATCATCATCTTGTGCTTGTGATCTCCATCTCCGAAGCACCGTCATGATCACCATTGTCACCGGTGCGACACCTTGATCTCCATCGTAGCATCGTTGTCGTCTCGCCAACTATTACTTCTACAACTATCGCTACTGCTTAGTGATAAAGTAAAGCATTACAGGGCGATTGCATTGCATACAATAAAGCGACAACCATATGGCTCCTGCCACTTGCGATAACTTCGGTTACAAAACATGATCATCTCATACAATAAAATATAGCATCATGCCTTGACCATATCACATCACAACATGCCCTGCAAAAACAAGTTAGACGTCCTCTACTTTGTTGTTGCAAGTTTTACGTGGCTGCTACGGGCTGGGCAAGAACCGTTCTTACCTACGCATCAAAACCACAACGATAGTTTGTCAAGTTAGTGTTGTTTTAAACTTCTCAAGGACCGGGCATAGCCACACTCGGTTCAACTAAAGTTGGAGAAACCGACACCGCCAGCCACCGTGTGCAAAGCACGCGTCGGTAGAACTAGTCTCGCGTAGCGTCTGGCGTAATGTCGGTCCGGGCCGCTTCATCCAACAATACCGCCGAACCAAAGTATGACATGCTGGTAAGCAGTATGACTTATATCGCCGACAACTCACTTGTGTTCTACTCGTGCATAAACATCTACGCATAAAACCTGGCTCGGATGCCACTGTTGGGGAACGAAGTATTTTCAAAAGAATTCCTACACGCACACAGGATCATGGTGATGCATAGCAACGAGAGGGGAGAGTGTGTCCACGTACACTCATAGACCGAAAGCGGAAGCGTTAGCACAACACGGTTGATGTAGTTGTACATCTTCACGATCCGACCGATCCGAGTACCGAACGTACGGCACCTCCGAGTTCAGCACACGTTCAGCTCAATGATGTCCCTTGAACTTCGATCCAGCCAAGCTTTGAGGGAGAGTTCTGTCAGCACGACGGCGCGGTGATAGTGATGATGATGCTACCGACGCAGGGCTTCGCCTAAGCACCGCTACGATATTATCGAGGTGGAATATGGTGGAGGGGGGCACCGCACATGGCTAAGAGATCAAGAGATCAATTGTTGTCCTCTAGGGTGCCCCTGCCCCCGTATATAAAGGAGCAAGGGGGGAGGCCGGCTGGCCCTTGTTGGCGCGCCAGGAGGACGAGTCTTCCTCCTAGTAGGAGTAGGACTCCCCTCTTTCCTACTCCTACTAGGAGGCGGAAAGGAAGGGGGAGAGGGAGAAGGAAAGGGGGGCGCCACCCCCCTCTCCTAGTCCAATTCGGACCAGAGGGGGAGGGGCGCACGGCCTGCCCTGGCCAGCCCTCTCTTTCTCCACTAAGGCCCATTACTTGTCCGGGGGGGGGGGGTTCCGGTAACCCTCTGGCACTCCGGTTTTCTCCGAAACCACCCGGAACACTTCCGGTGTCTGAATATAGTCGTCCAATATATCGATCTTTATGTCTCGACCATTTTGAGACTCCTCGTCATGTCCGTGATCATATCCGGGACTCCAAACTACCTTCGGTACATCAAAACACAAAACTCATAATACCGATCGTCATCTAACTTTAAGCGTGTGGACCCTACAGGTTCGAGAACTATGTAGACATGACCGAGACACGTCTCCAGTCAATAACCAATAGTGGAACCTGGATGCTCATATTGGCTCCTACATATTCTACGAAGATCTTTATCGGTCAAACCGCATGACAACATACGTTGTTCCCTTTGTCATCGGTATGTTACTTGCCCGAGATTCGATCGTCGGTATCTCAATACCTAGTTCAATCTCGTTTCCGGCAAGTCTCTTTACTCGTTCCGTAATACATCATCTCACAACTAACTCATTAGTCACAATGCTTGCAAGGCTTATAGTGATGTGCATTACCGAGAGGGCCCAGAGATACCTCTCCGACAATCGGAGTGACAAATCCTAATCTCGAAATACGCCAACTCAACAAGTACCTTCTGAGACACCTGTAGAGCACATTTATAATCACCTAGTTACGTTGTGATGTTTGGTAGCACACAAAGTGTTCCTCCGGTAAACGGGAGTTGCATAATCTCATAGTTATAGGAACATGTATAAGTCATGAAGTCAGCAATAGCAACATACTAAATGATCAAGTGCTAAGCTAACGGAATGGGTCAAGTCAATCACATCATTCTCCTAATGATGTGATCCCGTTAATCAAATGACAACTCATGTCCATGGCTAGGAAACTTAACCATCTTCGATTAACGAGCTACTCAAGTAGAGGCATACTAGTGACACTATGTTTTGTCTATGTATTCACACATGTATCAAGTTTCCGGTTTATACATTTCTAGCATGAATAATAAGCATTTATCATGAAATAAGGAAATAAATAATAACTTTATTATTGCCTCTAGGGCATATTTCCTTCAACTAGTTCTCTTCTGCTACACTGCTTGTTGTTTGTGTGCTCCTTTATTTGCTACTTGATTGCTCCATTGCTTGCTGCTTCAACTGTTGCTCCTTGTGCACTGCTAGTTTCAGGGTACAACAACAGTAACCACACAGGGTTTAAGACTACGTAGGCGGTAGAAGATGCTTACGCCAAGTTTGTGCGAAATAAGACATGAAAGGTTGAAATTGGCAAGGCGGCGCCACTCTTTGTGGTGAAGACTCTGATCAACATCATACAGTTCATCACCATTATAGTGTTGTGGTGTTGGTGTGGTAGATGTGATCATGTGTAAGGTAACCTCACCACATAGGATACAAGGTTAGCACACCTCGCATCCTATGTGCAACCAAACAGTCTGCTTATGTGTGAGTTAAGGCAATGCAGGCAACCAAACAACATGTTGTAAGGCATCCCCTAATGCTGGCAAGAAAGATGCATGCAACCAAACAAGTTGTAGATGTTGGGTTTTAGGTTGTTGCTACTAAACCAGGCCTCATTGAGTCAGGCCTCATTGAGCGAGACTGGGGTGGAACGGCAACCAAACACGCCCTAGAAGGAAAGACAAGATGCGTAAAACAACGCCGTCGGAATGGTTACAACATCCACTCGAGGTGAGCAATCAAAAAGCGATAATGGATTACTCGCTACATGTCCACCCATCTACCAGATTCGGAGACCTAATCAAATTTGCGGCTCTCCAGTTGACACCCTCCTCGAGGATCTTATGCAACACCGTCACCGCCCTCGGGGTAGCACCATTGAACACAATGTCATTCTTGTGCGTCCAATTGCTCCACATGGTCAGCAGCACATTCGTTTAGTCGTTCCCATGTCTCTACACAACACCCCCTAATCCTCCCTACTACTCAACCAATTCACCATATCATCGTCGACCATGATAATCCAGCTTGCTTTGCCCCAATGGCCGAGTATGACGGTCCAGACCTCACGGGCAAGTACACAAACAAGAAGAATGTAATGAGTAAAGCACCCAGGAGCTCCTGGGTGCTCCACACCCCTATATGAATATTATATTTAAAAACACCAAAAAAATCCAAAAAATCTGGAATTTGGGGATATCAAACATGGGTGCCTAATCTACTCTCGTATGAAATTTCGTGAAAAAATACCAGGAAGCGTATCCATGACAAAGGAAATACAGTCCGAACTAAAATCCATCCAAACCGTTTTTTTTCATAAACATAGGAAATTTTTGTCTTTTTTGCCATAGATATGTTTTCCAGACCGAGGTGTGGTGTAAAAAATAACAAGGCATTGATAAAGGCCGAGAACTTAAAGGGGCTCCTCGGATACCCGACGTGTAAACTCTTCGGATTCACTTCGGCGATCCTCAAGATCGAAGATGAGAAGATTTGTTGAACCAGTTTTCAAGACCGACGACCGAAGATGATGAATAGTTCAGAAGAATCGAGGAGCGTCCCCAACTTGAAGACCGGTTCAGGGGGCTACTGACGGTGTCCTGGACTAGGGGGTACTCACCACGTCGTCTCCCGACCAGCTGGATCGGGCCGAGGACCCCCATGGCGATTCACTAATGGGCCACTTTAGGCAGCCCATGCCGCATACAAGGAAGACTCCACAAGACTTGACGCTCAAGCCAAGGACTCTCCTAAAAACCCTGGGCCTCCGGTCTGTTATATAAACCAAGGCCAGGCTAGTCAATAGATCAACTTATATTCATTAGTACAATCTCGTGGTAGATACATGTACTCTGTACTACACCCTGTATGAATACAATCAAAAGCAGGACGTAGGGTTTTACCTCCATCAAGAGGGCCCGAACCTGGGTAAAATCTCATGTCTATGTTACCATCGCTCCAAGACGCCTAGCTTAGGACCCCTACTACGAGATATGTCGGATATAGAACCGACACCCACCCTGCTGTTGTGGCGCCGCTGCTGCCCTTGTTGTCGCCCACCGCCACGCCGCGCCGCCACTGTCGTCGTGCGTCGCCACACAGCCTCTCACTGGCGGCCACCACACTGCCTTGCGCCGCCCTCTTTGGAGGACGCCACGTGTGTCACTGACTGGCGGGCCCTAGACTATTATCTAGTTTAGTTTAATGAAGAGTAAAATAAAAAGACATATTTAGGGAAGAAATTTTATGTGATCTAACAAAAGTAGCTCCCGAAAAACTTTCTCTAAAATTTACTGACATCCTGTAGCTACCTCTTTCGTATTGTACTAGCAAAAGAGTCTGTGTGTAGCAACCGGAGAGAAAATACCACACACCCCTAACGCAATAACCATGGCTCAAGACCCCAATAGGTACACGTCCTTTATTTCAACATGACATCTTATCAGTCTTGCCATTTATCCTCGTTCACACTCTCGCTCATGGATATGCATGGTCATAGATGGTTTCTTTCGTCTCCAATTTGTCTTTTTGAGGTGTTCATTTTTAATTTGAATCGGCACCTGTACAAAAGAAAGACGGGTTGTGAACTACCGACTAACTTTGCATCCTAAATAACATTTTAAAAATTATTAACATTTGTATAAACATCATTTTCAGATTCTACACATTTTCTAAGCAATTTTCATATATAATATGTTAAAATTGGAGTTATGGTTTAAAAGATATGAATATTTCTTTGAAACATTTGAATTTGTACCTAAAAACATTTAAAAATGATTCAGGATAAAAATAACATCATATTCATAATCTACACATTTTTCTAATCAATTTTCATATATGACATGTTAAAATTGGAGTTACGGTTTAAAAGATATGAATATATTTTTAAAACATTTGAATCTATAAAAAAACAAATTATTTTCTAGACGGGCAGTGGCTTTATTAACCAGAATCTCAGAGGGTTTACTCAATAAATCGTAAAGCTTTCTATTTCCCACTTAAAATAGGACTGCGGGTTGATTAACCGAAACCTCAGAGGATTTTCTGCAAAATACGAAACGTTTTCCTGTTGTCTTAAGTTGGGACTGAGTGTTGATTTCACAAAAGTGCAGACACTTTTTTGTAAAATGTACGACGACGAACGACCAGAAGCACTAGATGCTTTATTATTAGGGAGAGATATATTCCCTACATCCACAAATATAAGAAGTTTAGGGTATTTTAGTATGAAATATAAATGGACTGGACGTAGTGAACAAAGACGCTAACCCGTGTCTATGTATAACTTAGAAAAAGCTATAATATATTATACCCCTCTGCAGCGAAATATAAGACGTTTTTTAGTGTAGCTGGCTAAAGAAATGCCTTGCATTTTGTTAGAGGTTGCACTTATTTGTGATCGGGACAGAGTACTAGTACCTTTTTACCAATTGAACCACGAGCAATACTCAGGGCAAATGGTGCATACCTGCCAGCGCTCCCAACCCTACACGCACCAGCCGAACAGCTGACGAGAGGGACCCAACAGGCAGCGACCCAGTCGCTGCCCCACGACCCACCAGGGAGAGAAGGCCCAACCCACTCGTCAACGGCCCACAGTGGACGAAGTGAGCCCAGTACCCTCCTAGTACTTATTCCGCCCCGACCGAAGAGGAGATCATCCAGTGGACTAAGGCATCGGCGGCGGCTCGAACCCTAGTTCATCTCTGCTACTGTTCTTTGTAACATCCCAAATTTTCATTTTGGAATGTTATACATAGAGCATCATTGCATATCATATTTTTTCGTGGCATTTTTGCTCGATCCTAGAAATTCTACACAACTCAAGGACCCACTGAGAGAGTTGGGGATTTTCCTTATTTTCATATTTGAGTTTTCTCAAATTTTGAAAATAAGATCATTTGATTTTAATTATTTTATCTTCAATTATTTCTACTACCAAAATATGAGAGAGGGAATAAAATTAATTTCCCAAAATAAAGAAATAATGAAGATTTAATAATAAAATCAAATAAGATTTTATTTTAGAGATATTCGCCTTTTTATTTGAATTTAGGAAATATTTTCGTTTTAGTATAACTTTTCGCTCGTTTATCGGAATCAGGCGATTCAAGCGCCTGGAGTTTCGTCTCGAAACCCTCTTTCCGAATAATCTAATTAAACAAGTTTTTTATTCTGTAAAATTTGACCTAGATCCAGATTAGTAAAACGAAGCTGTTTTCTGCCGCCGTTTGACTTTCGTTGCTTTGTTTGATTTGATTCTTTTTGCAAACCGGAGTTCTTAAGTTGAACTATCTGGTTAGATCTATTTGAGTTTTACATGTGCATTAGATGAGTACTTATTGTATGCTTGTTTGTTTGTCTGCGATAGAATACCCGGAGTGTGCCGCTTGTTACTTCGAGTCTCTATGTTTCGCGGATCATCAGCAAGGCAAGTAACACTTTGATCATACCTTCTCTCATACCCAGTTTTTATGCATTAGAATCTATCTTCAAACATTGCATGATTAGGATCTAATTAAATTGTGGGATGGGAAGTAGTTGAGGTAGTACCTATTACCTGTTTTATTATAAACCTTTGGGAGTTACTTCTCGTTTGCTTATTATGCCATGCTATGCTAGTAGACGTGGATTGGGTGAGTGTATCCATGACAGATGTGAGATTGTATTTAATGGTTTATTTAAGGTGGCAACTTAAACACACATCCTGGGTGGATTGAGGCACCTGGTTTCTATCAGGACTTGCTGTATTTCTTCGGACCGCCACCCAGGCTCAAAGGGATCATGAGATTATTCAAACTAGAAACTTCCGTGTGCAGCCACAAGCCATTATGGGCTCTGGCATAGTTGATTGAGTTGTGAGAACTCTTACGGGTAGACTAGCAGATGTAGGGGAAAGTAGGTGTACCGGTCTACCCACAAGTAAGGTGCTAGTGCTTCTAAAAGACTATGTCTCGGTCATCCGTTTCTCAAACATCATGTAGTGCGAGAAATCCAACGGAGGCGATCGAGTCTTGTGGGGAAAAGTGCGCCAACCTCTGCAGAGTGTATAAACTAATCATGGTTAGCCGTGTCCCCGGTTATGGACATCTTGAGTATCTAGTACTTGGATATCATGTGAATCTCATCATGTTACTTCTAATTAATATTGTTGGGTTTGTTAATGAGTACTTTTAATTGGGATTGAGAATGTTGTCAACCATTCTCAATGTTTCACAACCACCATGATAGTTAAATAAATTTTATTCCTTTGTAGTAGGGAAAAATTGGCTTTATGCAAAAACTGTAACCATAGAGCTTTTCCACCAGCCAAATATGCATGTAGTATAGGATCATTACTCCATTATTCTCTTTGTGTTACATTGCCAGCATATTCCATGTGCTGACCCGTTTTCGGGCTGCAACGTTTCATGTTGCGTACTTTTCGCATTTGAGTAAGGTGCTTAAGTCGTGGTTCTATACTCAGTGATGCCGTTGGAGTTGATGGACTCGCTTATTCTTCCAAGCCTTCCGCTGTTATTGTTATTAGATGGCCTTAAGCCATATTTATTTTATTAAGTTCTCTCTTGAGACATTCGATTGTAATAAGTGTGTGATTGCTACTCTGTTATAAATCCTCTGAGTATTGTGTGGTGTCAAGATTCTTGATCCGGGGATGACATCGAGCACGTAGATCGACTGTTTGAGGTCCGTCGCTACAAAGATGGTATCGAGCACACCGATCAGAGACACGACCATTAAGCTAAAACCCTAGATCACTACTCTCTCTTCTCATTTTTAACTCCTCATCTTTTCTACTCTTTTAGGATGACGGAAGCGAGGATCAAGTTCACTCAGCCGGATGAGGATACACACTTTGGACGACACCTGAAGGAAGTCACTAAGTACCTAAACATTGGATTGCCAAGCTTCACCGGGACCTACAATTCCACTTTACCCGAAGAAGAGCGCTGGAAGATTCAAGCTCAAGTTCCCGGAAGGACGTTTGCGCCAATCACGGAGCCCATAGAGTGTGTTTTCAATGCACCAACCTGGAGTCTGGGAAAGAGCATGGCAGCTCACATAACCATGGGATGCATTGGAGAAGTTTACAAATACGACCTCAAGGATACTATCTGCCAGATTTGCGGGCGCCGAGATGAACAATGGGAGATAGTTGGCACTAAGAAGGATCGATCCATTGCAGCTTTCATCCAGGAGTTAAACCAACACATTCAACGCCAGGAGAACCAGATGTGCGCAGACATGATGGAGTTGAAAACAGCAAAGGCCAAGATTATCGAACTAGAAGAAGAACTGAAGGCCACTCGCAAGGACTACATGGAGGAAATTGTAGCTCTAGTGGGACAAAACGGCGATCTTAAGGAGAAGATTGAAGAACTCATGGGAAATTCAGCACCCGGAGGAGAAGATGAAGATAGCACATGTCCAGAGAACTACATCATCATCGACGACACCGATTCCGATCCTAGTGATGATGATTACGAAGATGAAGCTGGAGCAGATATCATGGAGTCTTCATCGAAGCATTTTTTGTAGTTGACCACCATAACAGTAGTAGATTACCCCCATTTTATATTAGTTTTAGTTTCAGCACTTTGAAACGATAGATAGACCGTTGTATGCCCTTGTTTGAATTAATTGGAGTGATATTGTGTGATTTGTCTCATGTGCATATGGGTAGTGTTTCTCTCTAGACCTCATTCTATTCTAAATTCTCGTCTTTTCTTTAGACCCCTCAGATGCCTCCGAGACGCGACCCTGGATTTGTTTTCCCGCCAGAGATCACTCAGTTGATTCAGCAGCAGAATGACTTGATTCAAACATTGGTACAGAACCAAGTCAACAACAACAACAACAACAACAACAACAACAACAACAACAACAACAACAACAACAACAACAACAACAACAACAACAACAACAACAACAACCCACCGCCACCACCACCTGTTGACCATTTGACCCGTTTCTTAAGGCTGAATCCGTCGGTGTTTTCCAGTAGCACCGAGCCGGTTGTTGCGGATGATTGGCTCCGTAAGATAGGGAGGGAGTTGACCACTGCAGGGTGTACAGATGGAGAAAGGGTGAAATTTGCCGCACATCAGCTTGAAGGACCCGCAACAACATGGTGGGAGAATTTCTGACCACTTACCACTGTAGACACCGCCACATGGGATCGGGCCAAGAAGCCTTCCGTCTTGCCCATGTTTCAGCAGGAGCTATGGCCATGAAGAAGCGTGAGTTTCGCAACTTGCGCCAAGGAGGACTGGACAGTTGGCACAAGATGTAGATGATTTGATAAGCTAGCACGTTATGCCCCGGATGACGTTGCTACGGATGCAAGCAAGGTGAGAAGTTTCTAGAAGGACTGAATGATGGTGAGCATGCAGTTGATGGTAGCCACTTTCAATAACTACCAGGAGTTAGTAGATCATGCTCTCATGATTGAAGGGAAGCAGCAGCAGATTGTCAATTGCAAGAGGAAGTATGGACAGGGGAAGAATAACTCTGGAGCTCAGCAGAAACTTCACTTTACCCCGAAGCCAGGAGGACAATTTCAGCATACCCATGGAGGAGGTAGCTCGCACAACCACAATGGCACCAAGAATGGGAACGGGAATGGAGGAATCAATGGACAGAACCGCACCAACCCGTCAACACCATCCAAGGTAGACCTGAGCCACATCACTTGCTTTAAATGCCGCAAGACTGGGCATTATGCAAACGATTGTCCAGAAGGCCAGAATGGAAATGGCAATGGAAGCTCAGGAAAGAAGCCGAACCCTTTCAACAGAGGACAAGTGAACCACGTTCTGGTGGAGGAGGTTGAAGCTCGGCCGGATGCGTAATAGGTAAGTTTTTGGTTAAGTCATTTACTGCAGTTGTTCTTTTTGATACTGGTGCATCGCATTCATACATATCAAGGGGATTGTGGATAAGTTTAGCCTACCCACTAGTACTCTTAAGACACCCATGCTAGTAAGCTCACAGGGAGCGGAGTATATGGCCAGTCAAGGATGTTTTCAAGTGCCATTAAATATAGGGAGGCATGTTTTCCCAACGGATTTAATTATATTGGAATCCCAAGGTTTGGATGTAATTCTGGGTATGGATTGGTTGTCGATGTATGGAGGAAACATCGATTGCGCCAGTAAGTCGATTTTGCTTACCACCCCAGAAGGAAGGAGAATCAAGTATGTATCACGGCATGAGCCGAGGAGAGCACATGTAAATTCCTTATCAGGAGTTGTGCAGGAAGAAGTACCAGTGGTAAGGGATTACCCGGACGTGTTTCCGAAAGAGTTGCCAGGCATGCCACCGGATAGAGACATTGAGTTTCTGATTGAACTACTACCAGGCACTGGGCCAATATCTAAGAGACCATATAGGATGCCAGCCCAAGATTTGGAGGAAATTAAGAAGCAGATTAAGGAGTTCTTTGGATAAAGGTTTTATTCGCCCAAGTTCTTCGCCTTGGGGATCACCAGTACTTCTAGTGGAGAAGAAGGATGGATCATTAAGAATGGTTGTTGATTATCGAGGATTGAATGAAGTGACCATCAAGAACAAATACCCGTTGCCGATGATCAATGACTTGTTTGACCAGTTGCAAGGAGCTAAAGTGTTTTCAAAGATCGATTTGCGATCGTGGTACCATCGATTGAAGATTCGAGAGCGGGATATACCTAAGACAGCTTTTACCACCGTGCACGGGCTGTATGAGTACACCGTTATGTCATTTGGTCCGACTAACGACCTGCCTATTTTATGAACATGATGAACAAAGTGTTTATGGAGTTTTTGGATAAGTTCGTCGTGGTGTTCATTGATGATATTTTGGTTTACTCGAAGAATGAAGAGGAACATAAGGAGCATTTATGCGTTTGGTACTCGAGAAGCTCGAGAGAACACCGGGTTGTATGCCAAGTTCAAAGAAGTGTGAGTTTTGGTTGAAAGAAGTTGGATTTCTTGGACATGTTATATCCGGAGAAGGTATAGCAAGAGACCCCACAAAAGTTGTCCATCAGAATAAATCGGGAAGCGCCAACAGCTTGGAGAGATCTGGAGTTTCCTTGGACTAGCAGGATACTACCGGAGATTTATTGAGAATTTCTCAAGAATTGCGAAGCCTATGATAGAATTATTGAAGAAGGAGACCAAGTTTATTTGGACTGAGGAGTGTGAAGCTAGTTTCCAAGAGTTGAAGAAACGTTTGGTTACCTCACCAGTGTTAATCCTGCCAGATCAGACCAAGGATTATGATGTGTATTGCGACGATTCACGACGATGACTTGGAGCAGTGCTCATGCACGAGGGGAGAGTTGTTTAAACGCTTCACGACAGCTTAAGCCTCATGAGCTAAATTATGCTACGCATGATTTGGAGTTAGCAATGATCGTAGAGCATGCGTAGAAGACTTGGAGACACTTCCTCATTGGAAATCATTGTGAGGTGTATACGGATCACAAGAGTTTGAAGTACATCTTCACGCAGAAGGAGCTAAATCTCAGGCAAAGGAGATGGTTGGAGCTCATTAAGGACTATGATATGAGATTACATTATCACCCCGGAAAGGCTAACGTTGTAGCGCACGCGTTGAGCCGCAAGAGTCACGCCAAGACACTAATGACGAGAGAAATACCAAAGGAATTAGCCGAGGATCTTCGAGAGCTATGTTTGGAAATAGTTCCGAGAGGCTATGTAGCAAGATTGGAGATTCAGTCAACTTTGATGGACAAGATCAGGGAAGCTCAGAAGACTGACAAAGAGATTGCCCCCATAAAGGAGAAAATGAGCGAAGGAAAGGCTAAGGGATTTCGTGAGGATGAGCACGATACCCTATGGTTTGAAGACCGTGTTTATGTGCCCAATGACCCGGAGATAATGAAGTTGATTCTACAAGAGGCACATGATTCACCATATTCGATTCACCCAGGAAATACCAAGATGTATTTGGATTTGAAGAATACTTTCTGGTGGACCGGAATGAAGAAGGACATTGCAGAGTACGTAGCAGTTTGTGATGTATATCAGAGGGTGAAGGCAGAACATCAGAAGCCAGCAGGATTGTTACAGCCATTGCCTATACCCGAATGGAAGTAGGATAAACTAGGTATGGATTTCATCATGGGATTGCCCAGGACCTGCTCAAAGCTATGACTTGATTTGGGTTGTAGTCGATCGTTTGTGAAGGTAGCTCATTTCATTCCAAAGAAGACTACCTACAAAGTGCCAAATTGGCTAAGATATACATGACCAAGATTGTATGCTTGCATGGAGTTCCGAGGAGTATCATATCGGATAGAGGAACCCAATTCACCTCAAAGTTCGAAGCAGCACGAGACTTTGGGAACCAGGTCGAGTTTAGCACGACTTTTCATCCATGCATGATGGACAAACCGAGAGAGTCAACCAGATTTTGGAGGATATGCTTAGAGCTTGTGCTTTGGATTATGGATCAAGTTGGGATGACAATTTTCCATATGCGGAGTTTTCTTATAACAACAGTTATCAAACCGATCAAGATGGCCCCTTTCGAAGCCTTGTACGGAAGGAGGTGCAGGACCCCGTTGTTGTGGGATGAAGTTGGAGACCGCCAGTTGTTTGGGCCGGATTTGATTAAGGAGTCTGAACGGAAAGTAAAGTTGATTCGCGATAAGCTCAAGGTAGCTCAGCCAAGACAGAAAAGCTATGCGGATTCAGAACGCAAGGAGACAAAATACGAAGTCAGAGACAGAGTTTATCTTCGAGTATCGCCACTTCGTGGAGTTAAACGTTAGCACCTCGATTTGTAGGACCTTATCGTGTTTTGGAACGCATGGGAGAAGTTGCGTACAAGTTGGAACTACCCGAAGGATTGTCAGGAGTTCATGATGTGTTTCATGTTTCTCAGTTGAAGAAGTGTCACGCAGAGATGGCCGATATACCATTGAGAGATACAGTGCTACTGGAAGCGATTCAGTTGAATGATGATTTGACCTACGAGGAGAAACCGGTTATAATTCTGGAGTATGCCAGCCGAGTCACCCGCAACAAGGTCATTAAGTTTTGCAAAGTTCAGTGGAGCCACCACACAGAGGATGAAGCCACCTGGGAGCGAGAGGAAGATTTGCTTAAGGACCACCCTCACCTATTTTCTAGCCAACCCGAATCTCGAGGGCGAGATTCATCTTAAGAGGTAGGTTTGTAACATCCCAAATTTTCAATTTGGAATGTTATACATAGAGCATCATTGCATATCATATTTTTTCGTGGCATTTTTGCTCGATCCTAGAAACTCTACACAACTCAAGGACCCACGGAGAGAGTTGGGGATTTTCGTTATTTTCATATTTGAGTTTTCTCAAATTTTGAAAATAGGATCATTTGATTTTAATCATTTTATCTTCAATTATTTCTACTACCAAAATATGAGAGAGAGAACAAAATGACTTTCCCAAAATAAAGAAATAATAAAGATTTAATAATAAAATCAAATAAGATTTTATTTTGGAGTTTTTCGCCTTTTTTATTTGAATTTAGGAAAAATGCACGTTTTTCAAAATTGCATTTAGGCCCCAAATAAATGTTCATTAAATCCGCTTGATTTTAGAAGTCGGGAAAATTTATTTCGGGATTTTTGGAGTCCTGCTTAGTATTTCTTTTATTTTTTTCTGCACGTAATTATTTAAAAACGCGTGCACCGACTCCACGGTCGTGGTCCGCCTAGAACTCCCTACCGTGAGGCTTTATAAGCCGCCCACCCGGCCAAACCCTAGCCGCAGCCCGCCCGACCCCAGCGCCCGGCCGCCGCCGCCGACGCCGCCGCCGACGCCGGATCCCGCCGCCGCCCGCACCCGACCACGCCGCCGACCCCGCCGCCCCGCCGATGTCATTTTTCTTTTTTCTCGGATTTAATCCGCGATTTTTCTGATCGCGATTCCATATCCGATTTTCGTTTTAGTATAACTTTTCATTGCTTATCGGAATCGAGGCGATTCAAGCGCTGGAGTTTCGCCTCTCGAAACCCTCTTTCCGAATAATCTACTTAAACAAGTTTTTGCTTCTGTAAAATTTGACCTAGATCCAGATTAGTAAAACGAAGCTGTTTTCCGTTTGACTTTCGTTGCTTCGTTTGATTTGATTCTTTTTGCAAACCGGAGTTCTTAAGTTGAACTATCTGGTTAGATCTATTTGAGTTTTACCTGTGCATTAGATGAGTACTTATTGTATGCTTGTTTGTTTGTCTGCAATAGAATACCCGGAGTGCGCCGCTTGTTACTTCGAGTCTCTATGTTTCGCGGATCATCAGCAAGGCAAGTAACACTTTGATCATACCTTCTCTCATACCCAGTTTTTATGCATTAGATCTATCTTCAAACATTGCATGATTAGGATCTAATTAAATTGTGGGATGGGAAGTAGTTGAGGTAGTACCTATTACCTGTTTTATTATAAACCTTTGGGAGTTACTTCTACGTTTGCTTATTATGCCATGCTATGCTAGTAGACGTGGATTGGGTGAGTGTATCCATGACAGATGTGAGATTGTATTTAATGGTTTATTTAAGGTGGCAACTTAAACACACATCTGGGTGGATTGAGGCACCTAGTTTCTATTAGGACTTGCCTGTATTTCTTCGGACCGCCACCCAGGCTCAAAGGGATCATGAGATTATTCAAAGTAGAAACTTCCGTGTGCAGCCACAAGCCATTATGGGCTCTGGCATAGTTGACTAAGTCGTGTGAACTCTTACAGTGGTAGACTAGCAGATGTCGGGGAAAGTAAGTGTACCGGTCTACCCACAAGTAAGGTGCTAGTGCTTCGAAAGACTATGTCTCGGTCATCCGCTTTCTCAAACATCATGTAGTGTGAGAAATCCAACTGAGGTGATCGAGTCTTGTGGGGAAAAGTACGCAAACCTCTGCAGAGTGTATAAACTAATCATGGTTAGCCGTGTCCCCGGTTATGGACATCTTGAGTATCTAGTACTTGGATATCATGTGAATCTCATCATGTTACTTCTAATTAATATTGTTGGGTTTGTTAATGAGTACTTTTAATTGGGATTGAGAATCTTGTCAACCATTCTCAATGTTTAACAACCACCATGATAGTTAAATAAATTTTATTCCTTTGTAGTAGGGAAAAATTGGCTTTATGCAAAAAGCTGTAACCATAGAGCTTTTCCACCACCAAATATGCATGTAGTATAGGATCATTACTCCATTATTCTCTTTGTGTTACATTGCGGCATATTCCATGTCTTGACCCGTTTTGGCTGCAACGTTTCATGTTGCGTACTTTTCGCATTTACGAGTAAGGTGCTTAAGTCGTGGTTCTATACTCGATGATGCCGTTGGAGTTGATGGACTCACTTATTCTTCCAAGCCTTCCATTTGTTATTTTTATTAGATGGCCTTAAGCCATATTTATTTTATTAAGTTCTCTCTTGAGACATTCGATTGTAATAAGTGTGTGATTGCTACTCATTATAAATCCTCTGAGTATTGTGTGGTGTCAGCATTACTGATCCAGGGATGACACTGAGCACAGAGATCAGATTGTTTGAGGTCTGGTCGCTACATTCTTCCCCCAAATTCGTGTAACCGTGCTTGTAATCGCCACTATAATACATATCAATAGATCCCTACCCTTACATCTGGTATCAGAGGCCAGACCACCACCTTCCTCCACCCGGATCCGTCGATCCAAGCCTTCCTCGACCGCTAGGAGTCCCTCATCGCCGCCAACACCAAGGCCCAGCAGGTGACCGCGGCCAAGATCGATGACCTCCTCACCTGGAAGCCAGATCTGGAACGGCGCGTCACTGATTTAGGCGAGGCCGTGACGGCGCTGCAGCTCGCGGCGTCGACTCCTACACCACCAAGTGAGGACGCCCTCCAGGCTCCACCACCGCCAGCGACGCTCGGCATCGATTCTGGTGCCAGGGTAGGCGCAGCTCGCGCTCCTCACGGGTCCGATGACCGCGGCGGTTTCAACATCTCACGGGGTCCGTCGGGGGCGCCGTTCCAGACGCCCCCACCGCTCCCGGCAAACGGTCAATGTGACCCTCCTCCTTCTCCCACCGCGCTATCCCCGTTCGCGCACGCCAGCCAGCTCCTCACCGGGCTCGGGCAGGCGCATCCATCCATCTCTTTTCCGCAATTCTCGGGAGAGAACCCGAACTTGTGGAAAACTCTCTGTGAGCAGTATTTCACCATGTTTGGGATTGCGCCTTCTTTTTGGGTACCCATGGCGGCTTTGAATTTTTCCGGTCCGGCGTCAATTTGGCTTCAGTCGATCCAAAACCGCCTCTCTGATTATGACTGGAACTCTTTCACTGCTCACCTGTGTACGCGATTTGGCCGTGATCGGCACCAGATGCTGATCCGACAGTTTTACAATATCCGGCAAACTACTTCAGTCGTTGATTATATTGAGAAATTTGAATTATAAATAAATCACTTGAGCTCCTATTCTGACACTATACATTCGTTTTATTTTCTCACTCGATTCGTGGAGGGGCTGAGGAAGGACATCCGGGCGGTGGTCCTGGTCCAGCGGCCACCGGACATGGACACGACTTGCGCCCTCGCCTTGCTACAAGAGGAAGTGGCCGATGGCGCATTCGACACATTAACACGGCCACCCGAAGCGATTCCAAGGCCACCCGAAGCGACTCCAAGGCCACCCGAAGCGACTCCAAGGCCGAGCATGGCGCTGCCACTCCCTCCGCCTCCTTCGCGCCCCCTCCACCGTCAGGGGCCACCAATCGTCGGGGGATGGATGCAGCGCGCGCAGATACATCCAAGGTGAAGGCGCTCCGCGATTACCGTCGGGCCCGCGGCCTCTGCTTCAAATGCGGAGAGCGCTGGGGGCATGGCCACACCTGCCCGACTACAGTCCAGCTTCACGTCGTCGAGGAAATGCTAGAACTATTCGGCGCCAACGACAACCAAGACGACTGCGGCACTTCCACTACACCGTGTGACACTGCCATGGCCATCTCACACTCGGCGCTGGACGGCAGTCTCTCACCCAAGGCATTCCAACTTCTCGCCACTATGAAAGGGCAAGAGGTTATGTTGCTTGTCGATAGTGGCAGTTCTACGTCCTTCATCGACCAGAAGCTCGCGCAGCAGTTGAACGGAGCCGCTCCTCTCAAGCAACCGTGCGGTGTTCGTGTGGCGGATGGAGGTGAGCTGACTTGTACCGCATCAATTCCAGCCTGCCAACGGATATGAAGATACTTCCTCTGGGCACTTATGACGCCATCCTTGGCATGGACTGGCGGGAGCAACACAGCCCAATGACAGTAGATTGGAAGGCGAAGTACATTCAGTTTCCCACCCCTATGGGACGAGCTCACCTGTTCGGCCACGAAGCCAATTCCAACACTTGTCATGTAATCAACAGTGTCCAGCTCCAGAATCTGCACCGCCAAGGCTCCCTGTTGCATGTCATCGTCTTGTATCAGCTTGAGGAGGGAGAAAAAGGCACTTCAATAGAACCACCTGAGCTGCAACACCTACTGGTGGAATTCGAGGATGTATTTGGTGAACCTTCAGGCCTTCCCCCGTGTTGTGCATGCGACCATACCATTCCTCTAGTTCCCGGCGCGCAACCAGTCAACATCCGCCCTTATCGCCGCAAACCAGAACATAAGACAGAGATCGAGCGTCAAGTGGCAGAGTTGCTTAAGTCCGGGGTGATCCAACGCAACCATAGCAACTTCTCTTCGCCTGCCATTCTCGTCAAGAAGAAGGACGGTACTTGGCGGTTGTGCATCGACTACCGCCACCTCAATGCCATGACTCGTATCAGCAAGTTCTCGGTGCCTGTGATAGAAGAGTTGCTCGATGAGCTCCACGGAGCAAGGTGGTTCTCAAAGATTGATCTCCGAGCCGGCTACCATCAGATACGACTGGCTGAGGGCGAGGAGTTCAAGATGGCATTCCAAACGCACTCCGGACATTATGAATTCAAAGTTCTGTCTTTTGGATTGGCGGGCGGGCCAGCCACATTCATCGGTGCTGTGACAGAAACATTACATCCAGTCTTCCGACACTGCGTCCTCTTGTTCTTCGACGACATATTGGTCTTTAGCAAGACGTGGGCAGAACACATTGATCACCTCAGGCAAGTTCTAGAGCTGTTGCGCAGAAATCACTGGAAGGTCAAGCGCTCGAAGTGTGAATTCGGCCAACAACAGCTATCTTATCTTGGTCACGTCATCAGCAGCGACGGCGTAGCCACGGAGCCCAGCAAAATTCGAGCGGTACAAGCCTGGAACACACCCAAGGACGCCAAGGAAGTGCGCCAATTCCTCGGCCTTGCAGGGTACTATCGATGTTTTGTCCGTGGGTTTGGAGTGATAGCCAGGCCTCTATTCAACTTACTCAAGAAAGGGGGTGTCGTTCGTTTGGACCGATAACACAGCACAAGCATTTGAGCTGCTCAAGCAACAACTGATTACAGCCCCAGTCCTTGCACTCCCAGATTTCAGCAAAACATTCATGGTGGAAACAGATGCCTGCGATAAAGGAATTGGCGCAGTGTTGCAACAGGATGGCCATCCCATCGCCTTCATGAGCAAGAGCCTGAGTCCAAGGTACCAAGGGCTGTCCACTTACGAGAAAGAATACCTCGCGATTGTCGTCACCATGGACCAATGGCGACCGTACCTTCAGCACAGTGAGTTCATCATCCACACGGATCAGAAAAGCCTGATACATTTGGAGGAACAAAGGCTCTCAACGCCTTGGCAACAGCGTGCATTCACGAAATTACTGGGACTGAGGTACACTATTCATTACAAAAAGGGCACAGAGAACACTTCCGCTGACGCCCTATCCAGAGCTCACTCGCAAGACCTCCTGTTCAGCGTCACTTCTTGCCAGTCCTCATGGCTTGAGGACATCGTCGCCAGCTATAACTGCAACCCACAAGCACAGAGGCTGCTAGAGCAGTTGGCAGTGAAAGAAGACCCCAAGGGACGTTTCTCGTTACATAATGGAATTTTGCGTTTCCGAGGACACATTTGGCTGGGTGGATCGACCGAACTTCAACAGCGCATCATGGCAGCTTTTCATGACAGCTTGATTGGGGGGCATTCAGGGTTCCCAGCGACGTTCAGGCGCGTCCGTCGCCTCTTTGCATGGCCGAAAATGAAGACCCATGTCCTACAGTATGTTCGGTGCTGCCCAACGTGTCAGCAGGCTAAACCAGATAGAGCTGCATCACTAGGGCTGCTCCAGCCACTACCCATTCCACAGCAGCCATGGGAAATTATCACGATGGGTTTTGTGGGAGGCCTGCCTCAGTCCGGTAAATTCAACTGCCTTTGGGTTATCGTGGACAAGCGCACCAAGTTTGCTCACTTCCTCCCGCTGACGCATCCATACACGGCAGCAAAAGTGGCCCTCCTCTATATGAACAACGTGTACAGGATCCACGGATTCCCAGCAGCCATTGTGTCTGATCGCGACCCGGTTTTCACTAGCCATTTTTGGAGGGAACTGTTCAAGTACGCTGGTACAGAGCTGCGGATGAGCACAGCAAACCATACGCAAACGGACGGACAAACGGAAAGGGTAAACCAGTGTGTGGAGACCTACCTCAGATGCTTTGTGCACGCTTGTCCGACGCGGTGGAGTCACTGGATCCCTCTTGCTCAGTTCTGGTACAACTCTTCCCATCACTCCAGCATTGGAATGTCGCCCTTCAAAGCGATGTTTGGGCACGACCCACGACACTGGGGAATCACTTCTACCTCTGAGTGCACAGTCCCCGCGCTCCATTCTTGGCTGGACGAGCGTGCAGTGGTACAAGACCTACTTCAACAGCATCTCAACAGAGCGCAGCAACACATGAAGACTCAGGCAGACAAACGGCGATCGCCTCGTACCTTTGAAGTGGGCGACTCGGTTTACCTGAAGCTTCAGCCGTACATTCAAACCTCCGTCGCTCGGCAAGCCAACCACAAGTTGGCATTCAAATACTACAGGTCGTACCAAGTCATCGCCAAGATCAATGACGCTGCATACAAGCTGGATCTTCCTCCACACTCACAAGTTCACCCAGTTTTTCACGTGTCTCAACTGCGCCACTGCCTTCGCCCAGGTACGCTGTCCAACTCTACCCTTCCACACCATACTGATGCACCGTCGCATTTGCAGTAGCCTCCAAGACCGTTAGGCGCAAGAAGAACGGTGCCATGGTCGAGCAGGTCCGTGTGCGTTGGTCTGACGAGGTGGCTTTCGGGGACACTTCGGAGGATAAAGCAGCTCTGCAAGCTCGCTTCCCAGCAGCTGAGGCTTGGGGGCAAACCTCGTCGCAAGGAGGAGGGGATGTCAGCGCTCCCAACCCTACACGCACCAGCCGGACAGCTGACGAGAGGGACCCAACAGGCAGCGACCCAGTCGCTGCCCCACGGCCCACCAGGGAGAAAAGGCCCAACCCACTCGTCACCGGCCCACAGTGGACGAAGTGAGCCCAGTACCCTCCTAGTACTTATTCCGCCCCGACCGAAGAGAAGATCATCCAATGGATCAAGGCATCGGCGGCGGCTCGAACCCTAGTTCATCTCCTCTACTGTTCTTCCCCCAAATTCGTGTAACCGTGCTTGTAATCGCCACTATAATACATATCAATAATACATATCAATATCCCCTTAAAAAAATACATATCAATAGATCCCTACGCTTACAATACCCTACACGACCGAACAGGCGAGCGTACTTTAGGTCCAAGCCACGAGCAGCATGACTCGTTTATTTATTTTAAGGGAAGCATGTCTCTCCGGTTGGTAGAAGAGCAGAAACACGCAGGAACCGGAGTCAACGTAGAGCGCATGGGGACAAAGCAGAGGTGGGCGCAAAGTCTCGCCGCGCAGTAATTGTCCGTGGATCGGGTCGTCAGAAATCGCTCGCAGCTTTGCGAGCACGCACGGTCACTTTGACTAAGCCGTCTGCCGTCCCGGTTGCGTACATGGACCCGTGTCCGGCAGGAGGCAGCTGGGTCGCCGAGCTCGCGTCTCTTTCACAGACACACGACGACGACGACGACGAGAGAATCCGCCCGCTCGGGCCGAGGGGGCGGAGTGGAGACCACGGACGTACCGCCGGTCTCCGGCCGGCTCGTCACGCCGGGGAAAGAAATGTTCTCCGGCGAAAGCACCAGAGGGGAAAAGAGGAGCCGCACCTGTTTGGTTCGTCCTTTGATCCAGGACAGCAAATCTACTCCAGAGTACGTATGAGTACTAGCGAATCGCTGATAGCCATAATTAATGGAGTGGAGCATTTTTAAGGTTGCTACTGAGAAATAATGGAAGCCTTTACTAGAAGCTGAGAACCCCTAGTTGTTGTAGAGTTTGCGTACATGCAGTGCAACCAGGGATCAGCCACTCCCCGTCGTCGGGCCGGTGGCCACCGAACGTGACGCGCAGGCGTGCTCGGCACTCACGGCACACCGCACCGGCACGTACGGTACGGCGGGGCCGTCGTTGTAAACCCAACACCGTCTTGACCCAAGGTTGAAGAGGTAAAAAAATATCCTGTTGCTAGCCACTCATGCTGGGCCCCTGTTTAGCTCCGCTAATCTCGTCGCTACAAGAAGAAGGGCAGCAGGAGCCCGCGGCGGGGGGCAGAGCAGAGGGGGAAAGGCGCCGTCGTCTACCACGGTCCATCCTCGCGTTGGAAGGACCATTTAAAGCCCCCGTTCCCACCTGCGAACACGCCCCCACTACCCCGTCCTCCGCGCCACTGATCCAGGGGAGCTTTCCTTTGCTTGCTCCCCCCACCCCACCCCAGCCCCCCACCCTCACCCTCGCCCGTCCAAATAAATTCCCTGGCGTTTCTTGATCTGTTCGTTATTCCGGCGACGCGGGTTACCGGTGCTTGTGGCTTGTTCGTTTCTGCTCCGGGGGAATCGGCTGTTCCGGCGGTTTCTTGATCCGTCGCCCGCCCGCCCGCCCGCCCACTGAGTTCGCAGAAAAGGTCGCCGTGGCTTTTCTTTTCCGCCTCGCGGCAACGGTTGTCCCGTGCTCTGCCGCCCAAAACCCTCCCTCCTTCCCTGCCGATCACGGTTCCGCGGCTGGCCGCTGTCTCGATCTGTCCCAATCGGCGGAGCTGGTGGGCGACGTCAGGGTCTCGTCTCCTTTCTGTTTGCTGGTGGCGAGCGCCATTTATTACTCCCCAGGTCAATCCCGACTTGCTCTTCACCCCTGCCGTGCTTGCCCCGTGACCACCACGCCTTTCGGCCAAGGGCTCAGTCGGTTTCCTCTTGATTCTTCCTGTTCCCCTCTATCCATCCAATGCGGCAGTGGGGAGCTTGAGAGCGGACGGAGGGAGGAGCGCGCCAACTTGACCCGCCGGCGAGCTCGCCGTCTATGGTTTGACGTGTTTTGTGGTACCCTGCTAGTGCGCCGTCGAGATGGGCTGCGTCGCGTCCAAGAAGGCCGTCGTCTCGGTCACGCCGGCGGTCGACTCGTCCGGCGTGTTCCATGACCGCGCGCCGGAGCCCGCTGCCGTCTCTGCCTCCTCCCTGCGCAGCTCGGCTGCTGCAGCGGCGGCGGCGAGGTTGGTGGAGAAGAAGGACGACGCGGAGGAGCCGGGGAAGGCTGTGGTCGCCGTGGCGGCCGCGTCGCGGAGCTTCCGGCTGCGGAACCTCCGTAGGAGCCTTGAGGGGGAGCAGGTGGCCGCCGGGTGGCCGTCCTGGCTCAGCGCCGTTGCCGGGGAGGCCATCCAAGGGTGGATCCCTCTCAAAGCCGACTCCTTTGAGAAGCTTGAGAAGGTACTGTGCCGCTTTCGCTTCAGCTCTCCTGCCAGATTCAGTTTAATAGGTCATTTTCCATTGCAATTTTATTCATGCATGGGAATTCTTGGAACGAAAACGGTTATTGGATTTGCTATTTGTGTGGATTGGCAGGCATCTTTATGGAATCTTATATTATGTGTTACAGTTAGTATAGTACTGTACTGCTTTACTGGGTGATGTATTAAGACATGAAGAATAAACTAGTACTAGGATTGTGTTGTGGTAATAATGATCAGAAGGGAGGTAACATGGGAGATTTGGTGTCTCCTACTGTCAGCTATGACAAGTTTTAGTTGTCTCTGTTGTTGTTATGCTTTGCTGGTGGGAAATTCACCTCCTACCAATTAGTCTATGCTGTCATTGTCAAGCTGGTAACATGGCAGTCACTGCCTGCTAATTTGGTAGTACTGGTGTATATTTGCAGCAAGTAGGTTGAAGCTGTAGGTTACATGATAAAATTGTCCTTTTGTGTTTTTGTTGTTGTTGTGATGTACAGTTTCTAACATGTGCTTTATTTCTCCAATTACACACATCTGTGCAGGTTGGGCAAGGCACATACAGCAGTGTATTTAGGGCACGCGATCTCGACACTGGAAAGATTGTCGCACTGAAGAAGGTGCGATTCGACAATTTCGAGCCAGAGAGTGTTAGATTCATGGCAAGGGAGATACAAATACTGAGAAGGCTTGATCATCCAAATGTCATGAAGCTGGAAGGCTTGATTACCTCTCGGTTATCATGCAGCCTTTATCTAGTGTTTGAATACATGGAGCACGATCTTGCTGGCCTTTGTTCCTCCCCTGACATCAAGTTCACTGAAGCACAGGTTTGTCCATTTTGAAGGAAGTGTATTTGTAGCCCTCCTTCCGTACAACTTTGACATTACACTGTGTTGACCTGGCATTTTCCTTGATTCTTATTGCAGGTTAAGTGCTACATGAACCAGTTACTGTCAGGACTTGAGCATTGTCATTCACGCCGCATTGTTCACCGTGACATCAAGGGTGCCAATCTCCTTGTGAATAACGAAGGAGTTCTAAAAATAGCTGATTTTGGTCTTGCTAATTACTTTGACCCAAGTAAAAACCATCCTCTGACCAGCCGGGTTGTTACACTGTGGTACCGACCACCTGAACTATTGCTAGGGTCAACTCACTATGATTCAGCTGTTGATTTGTGGAGTGTTGGTTGTGTATTTGCCGAGTTGTTTCGTGGAAGACCTATCTTACAGGGAAGAACTGAGGTAATTTAGTTTGCTTGCACTAACCAGTACAGCTCATTGTTTATATCCTCCTTACTCGTAAGGATAGGTTGATATCTGAGGTTCCTTGTCCTCCTATACTTGTATGTATGAATTGTCTAGTTTACTAGGTGTGGGCTCTTTGGGGCTCTGTCAAAGCCTCATTTGAGCATCATGGTCATGCTGAGTATTGAGTAATCAAATACTAAGATAAAAAAGTAATGTGTAGACTTTTTGACTAATTTACATCAGTAATATGGTGGGAAATTGATATGTCTATTGTCATACTGCTGATGTTATTAAATGCTATAATATTAATAACTGTGGTTGTGATTTCAATGAGCTTTCACTGTTGCCACATCTAGTTTTCTGCTTTAGTTATGCCCTCTATAACATAGTTATCCCAGACATTACATGTTCCAACCTATCCCCATTATAGCTTGCTGACTCTCAAGGTATTGTGTTCTATATGTCAATGGCATAAAATCTCTTTCATGTTTCAGGTAGAACAATTGCATAAGATCTTTAAGTTATGTGGCTCCCCCGCTGATGACTATTGGAAGAAGTCAAGGTTGCCTCATGCAACAATATTTAAACCTCACTGTCCTTATCTAAGTACCCTTCGAGATGTTTTTAAAGAGGTGCGGAACATGCATTCAGTTTACTAGAAACTCTTCTGTCGGTGGAGCCATACAAGCGTGGTACTGCATCATGCGCCCTTACATCTGAGGTAAGATCCCATCATGCGATATCACATATTTGTATGTATAATGATGAACGATTGGAAACCATAGTATGTATTGAATTTTTTAATTGCACCGAGTTCACCACTAATTCTATCCTATGTTTTCCTTCTCTGTATGCGTCAATATGGGATATTATTTTTTCGCTCATACAGTTAAGAAACAGCAGTTCTAGTATATTACAGATGTTCAAGCTATGCATTATTTCTTTATCATTATGAATATCTAATTGTGATCGCATATGCTGATTTTTCACTGATTGTTCATGCAACAATATTTACTACTCCCTCCGTCCCATAATGTCAGAAAACGTCTTAATTATGGGACGGAGGGAGTATTATTGTTGGTGTGACTATAGCTTGCATCTTCCATATATGTAGAATGGCGTTATAATGGCTATGAAATGCTTAGGTTTAGTCTAGGAAAGTATTCTTTGTCATCACTTATAGTGCTGGTGTCCCTGCATCCACAGTTTCCTGACAGCAGATACCCAATGCTGGAAGGGGATGATGACTGGATGTTTGTCCAGTGGCATCATGTCCTAATTTGACTTCCTTCCCATGCAGTTATACTGCCATTTTGTTTACAATGCATTAATCTTTTGCAGATAACCTGTGTACTGTAGTACTTTCATTTCTAGTATCCTCGTTGTGAGCTAATCTTATTTATATCTGTTGTAAAATTTGTTAGACTGGCTTGTCGAATCAAACTACTAAATGATCACCTTATTAATAATTTAATATCTTGTGTTTTCTTTTGCTGGAACAGTTTTTCAAGACAAAACCTTATGCATGCGAACCTATAAGCTTGCCTCAGTATGCACCCAACAAGGAGATGGATGCGAAGTTACGAGAAGAGTTACACAGGTGGGCTTTGTTTAAATTTGGAATCATTTGTTTCAGAAAATACATTAGAAACTTGTCTCTTAATTAAAGTACTCTATTATTGCTTCTAAAGGGTATGCTTCATAAGTTTCAAAGGGCCATCCAGCACTACAACATTTTTCTTGTCTGAAGTTGAACAAAAACATTCGAACACTGCCAGAATCTATAACAACTAACAACCCTATTTCCTTTTTGTTACTTTTCAGAAGAAAGGCCAGTAGCAGAGGGCATGGGCCAGAAGCATCAAAGAAGTCATCAAGGCTAAACAGAGCAGCAAGAGAACAAAGTGCAGTCAACAAGCAAACCGAAAACAGAGAGGTATTCTTTTTTTTATATGACAGGATGCATTCACTAATATCAACAGTTGCTCTATTCTTTTGATGGTGACACCACTCGTTAAAGCTCTTATGTCCTTTGTATCTTCAGGAGTCCAAAACCAAACCAAAGGTAACCAAGGATGGTGCAGTGCAGGTTCATACAAAGGTTAATGGTGATGCTAGGCTATTCACAGACACACAACTGGTTCCCGCGGCCCAAGTTAAAGAAAGGGGTCGTCATGCTACGAATGATTCACGGGAGGAAATCCCTTTCTCTGGGCCCTTGATTGTTTCGTCATCCAGTGGCTTTGCATGGGCGAGAAAACCGGAAGGTCGTTCTTTTACTAGATCACGGAACAGATCTAGTTCAAGAGGCGAATTCACTGATGTAGATTGGGACAATAAGCCACAAGCTAAAGAGAACATTGGATTGGAGGAACGCCATAGCAGAGATGCGCATGTAGCACGTGTCAACTCCAATGTCCGAGAGCCTCAGGAGGTAGCAAAGCGTGCAGTTCTGAAGAAGTGGTCACAGTTAGAGCGTCCAGATTCATTTGATTCTCGTGACAATTACCACTCTCAGAATTTTTCGAATGCAATATATCTTGGGGATGCTCTCTCATCGAAAAATAGCATGAAGGTGAGGCATTGAATTATTTGATAGTTTCTGTTTCTTTCATATTAAGGAAGATGAAGTAATTGGTGCTATTTGAAACTTCAGGACGACCACTATCAAGGAGGAGAAAGGGTTGAATATTCAGGCCCTTTATTGTCCCAAACCCACAAGGTTGATGAACTGTTAGAGAAGCATGAGCGTCACATTCGGCAAGTGGTCCGAAAATCATGGTTCAGGAGAGGTAATGTGGTTTCATAAATCAATGGATGCTTGTTACATGATTTTGTCTAACCTACTCAAATATTCTATTTTTTGTTCTTTCTCTGCCATGAGTTGGTTGCGAGATCTTATGGGTTTCACCTCTAGCCTACCCCAACTTGTTTGGGACTAAAGGCTTTGTTGTTGTTGTTGTTGTTGTCTCTGTATGGAGATCTCATAATTGTGGGTCAGACATTTACTGAAGCGTCAAAAAAATTATACCACAAGCTACACTTCAAGTAGTTTTTTTGTATTCAGATTTCAAGTACTAATTCATTTATCCAACTGTTGTAGTTCTTCCTGCCACTTTACTAACCTGAAAGAAACACCACATTTTGATTATATATATACAAGATTGCAAAAGATACCCATATAACAGATACCTCAAGTGTTTTGCTGAACCTGATACCTCATAAACATGTGTTGCTGGCATACCAATCACTAGCTGATGTGGATAAAATATCCGGCTATGTTAAAATGGGGAAATATTTTCAAGAATCTGGTCTGTACAGGAAATGCATGCTAATCTGAAGGTTTTGAAATGATTTTTTTATGTTGTATTGTTCCCTTGAACTGTTATGGTTTCTATTTTCCATCGCATCTGCTTCTTGATCTGATAATCTTGTGCTATGACTTTGTGTCTGATGATCGCCTGGTGTTATTACATTGGCAACAGGAATAAAGTGAGGGGAAAAGCATGACCATTTTTTCCATTGGCGAAGCAGCACGCAGTGCACATGTACATAGCGAAGGTGGCGTGCCGTCTGAATCAGGAGCTGGCATGTTTTTATCTTGGCTGCGTTTGTCCATAACACGACATCGTTGACTGGAAGACCACTGTTGGGAACATTATGATTCCTGGGCTCACGGCAAAATCAAGCATAACTGCATCCGCCGGAGAATAACTCCGGCGCGTACTTAGAAGACCGAAAACGGCTATGCCATTTCAATTTTCTTCGTCTTTTCCACTGTTTTTGTGCTTAGGAATAACAGCTGACGAATGTGGTGAAACTCAGGGTTTGCGTTGAGTTGAACCAGTCAGCCGTTTGTGTAGCTGAATCAATAACCACCATGTGATGGTACAATGATTCTTGTATAGCTACTAGGTAGCCTTTGCAAAGGGTAACTAAAAATTGAAGCACCTCTCACTCACCGGGGACTACGGATATTTGTGATCTGGTCTAGCACTTTCCTCGGTACTGCAAGCCTGGACTATGGTATTGGTACCTGAAGAGAAACTTGGAACTCTGGCGCTGGTGCTGCAACCAAGGTGGTGCCATGGAAGGAGGGCGCCCCTAATCACCATTGACGGCTCTCTTCCCCTTTGCTCTCGTCAGAACAAGCCTCGCTCACCTCTTTCCCTCCTTTTCTTCTTCTACCCTTCCAACATGCAACCAAACAAATGGAAATCTTTGAAGTTCACAGATTAGTTGAAGTTTTGAACGCCAAACTTTCAACCAAAACATTTAAATGCTTTCTACTAGATCAAAACTAACTTTCAACCAAATTTGTCACAATATTCAACCAATTAAATTTCAAATGAAAGAAATTATGTGCTCCAAAATGCTTTCGGAAATAGCATTTTCAGAGTATCAATTCTTTTTTGCCACCACTTCAAAAAATGTGATTTCATGACAAATCTTTGCAAACCCTTAGAACTTTTGTCAATGTTTGTCACAAAAAAAATTCAGATTTGTTTGAATTGTTTTTTCTTTTTACTATTCACTAGAGCTCATTTGAGCTCGGGCTGAGAAACTCCGCATCCCACACGACAGCCAATTATATTATTAAGGATATATGTAGCAAGATTATGTGCCTCTACATTTTAGAGGCTCTACTCGTGAATACAATCTACAGCATTTTGTAGGGGTATTTAACTACACTAGTATTTTCTTGACCTGAACCACAGTATTTTCTTGTGTGGCCTGCAAAACATAAGAATAGTCATGGGCTAATGGCCTACATTGCTCCGGCGCAGATTAGAAGTTAAGTTTGCATCGCTGCGGGCCGACGCGCGCAATAGACCCCGTGGCAAGGCTGGCAGGCCACGGCGGCAGGCTCGGACAGGTTGCCAGGCCTCGGCCGCACTCGGGTGCGACCGGGAGTGAAGCGCGCCGGCCGTGCACCGCGGCTGCGCGCGTCGTGGCGTGGCGTACGAATGCAGGAACGGACGGGCGATGGGTGCGTGCCTACCGACCGGGTGCCGGCCGCCGTGGATAAGCGGAAAGCGAGATATATTTGGAGGTCGCTTTTAGGTGGGGAGCTATTCTATTCCTGAACCCGCTGCTGTCGTCGCATCTCATCGCACCGCACCAGACACACACAGACGAAACGAACTCCCCCGTCAGGATCAGACTTCAGACACCCTAACAACTTTGCTTTACGAGTATAAGAGCATCTCTACTGCCGCTTGTGAGCGCTTAAAATCGCCACAAAAGCGACCACGCAAAGTACCGAGGCGAGCATTTCAGCCGCCTGCGCCGGTCCTGTGCCGGGAAATTTTTTAGACAAACTTAGGCTGAAACACGCCAATTTTTGGTAAACTTGGGCTTTTATATTCGTAAACTTGGGCTAAAACACGCCATTACATATAAACTAGTCAAAAAAGACTTGCTGAAGCCGAGAAGTCGCGGTCGTCGCCGCCATCGTCGGCCTTCTCCTCCTTGACTCGGGCGCCTGAGCCCTCCCGGCCAGGCGGTGGCGGCGTCATCGTCGTCGTCGATGATGACGACGCCTTCGTCATGGGCCTCTACGGCCGCAGACGGTTACCGCAGTATGCGCGACCGGCACTCCTCGCCATTTTCAGGAGTCTTGGCGTGCCCATTCAAGGGCAGTCGTCGTCGAAGCTCGACCTCGCCAGGTTCGCCGTTTCACCGGCGCCAAGAAATTTCGGCCCGGCTTCACCGGCGAGACCCGGCCCGCTTTCGCTTGACGGCGCTGAGGAGCCGACGAGGCGCGCCACCGCCTCGGCCGATGATGGTGCCGGCGCTGCGTGTACGCCGGCCGAAGCGGCGTTTCGCCACGGGCTCGGCCTTGACGCCGAAAGCAACGATGGAGTGCCGGAGGATTGGGAGGAAGAACGCGACGAGGAAGAAGAGGAGGAGCCGAACCTCCTTGGCGCCCATTACTGTCAGCGTCGGCGGTCGTCGGGCGGCCGTCCTCGCCGTGGTACGCTTAATGTGGTGGGTTGTTGCCGCCCTCGATGTGCATCAAGACGCCGTCGAGGGCGGCCGGGGACGCCCGCGGTGGCGCGACTCGCCGTTTCTTCAGCCGACCACCGGCGCCCGTTAGTGGACACCGGCCCATTCTTGGCGGCGCTGAAATCGCCGCCAAGCCGCGGTGTTGTCGGGCGTCTTGGGGAGGAAGGCTTCGGCGTCGGTGAGGCGCGCCGATCTCGACCTCGTCGGTAATCGATGGCTTGTTGTCGGCGTCGAGCAACGGGAATGGGCACTCCCCATTCTTTGAGCCTCCGGCCGTCGGCGGCTACATGTCCGGCGACGCCGGATGTTCGCCCGAACAGAGCGAGACTCTGTCATGAGCGAACGCGGCCGCCGTTACCGCCGCCTCCTCGGGAAACGCCGCCATCGGGGAAGGGAGGGAGAGGGGGTGGCGGCGCGCCGGAGAGGGAGAGGAAGGCTCGGCCGCCGGAGAGGGAGAGGAAGACTTCAGACGGGCGAGGGTCGGGCGTGTGGCCATAGGCGGACGAGGCCATCGGCTTATATAGCCGTGTCGCGCCCGTGTGTACGCGCGCGAGGAAGGAGAGGCGTCGGCGCGTCGTCCCGTGACGCGCCACCCGTGAGGAATCAATGGCAAGGCTGACCGGCGGCGGCAGCCTTGCCATTGATTCCTCATGGAACCGAGGCGTCAAGACGAGGCGCTGTCGCCGACACGGCTGGCCCGCCGCTTTTTCGCTGAAAACCACTCGCCCCGTGCCGGTTCGATCTGGTCCGCCCGGCTACCGATTTCGGTCCAGTCGACGAAAATCGTGCTTCGAGGACGCTGGTACGGCTTTTTTCAACGAAAAAACGTCTCGGTAGGTCTTCCGAGGCGGCTGGAGATGCTCTAAAACCCAAATGCTCGATCCCATTCCCATCCATTAAAGGATCATCAGTAAAATAGTGTGATTGCTATTTCAGAAAAGCAAGACAGGATCGGTCCAGTCTCACCTGATTCACACCCACACCGTTGTAGTAATATCAAAGGATCATGAGGATCGGAGCACTACTCGTAAAGTTAAAGCCTTGGAGCCCACGGGGATATTGAAAACAGAGTACTACTACTACTACACACTCGTCCTCGGTGGTGATTCTGGTACTGGGCGAGTGCACACACACGCTCGATCTACACATGCATGTGTTTCTCGGATAATTCTGTGCTGTCCATATGCTCTGCGTACGGTGCGGTGGGCTGGCTGGCCAATATTCCGGTTGCCGCTGAAAAGCGGAGGAGCAGCGGCATGTGCCCGGCTCCGGCTCCGGCCCCGCCGCGTGCAGCCCACGCCCAGCCTCGCTGCGTGCGTGCGTGCGGCCACCCTAGCTAGCTAGCGAGCGAGCGCGATCAACGACACCTACCGAGCAGTGGCGCTTCCGAAAAGCTGGACGCTGACGTTCCCCCTCTATCATTGCACCCACGCAGCGCCAAATCGATCGCCATATTATATGTGCCACGACGCGGGCTAATTTACGAGCCAAGATCCCATCAGCCAGCTGATCACACTCCACTCGCACTCGTCGCCCGGCCGGCAGGGTTCCGCTTGGACGCGAGCGAGCTTGCTGGCGTGCTCTTCTCCCCGGTGATGTGATCGTATCGCTAATTCGCTCTCTCTATCCAGTTTACAAGGACGTGGTCACGTCGCATGGAGAATTGGAGATGGAGTGGTATTGGGAGCAGCGGCCTCTGACTTAGAACTGCCAGTGTAGGCTTCGGTGACTAGCAGGTGGGGCCGATGGACGGACGACGGCAACCATCGCTGCCCCTGACAACGTTAGAGAAAAGTGTGAAGGGATGCAGAGCGGGCCGCACCCTGTCAGACGCTCCTGCCATCTTTTCGTAGGTAACCTGTCGCGGTTGTTTGTACACCAAGCGTCCGTGCGTGCTACGCGGAAACGAGATGTACGTGCGTGCTCCATTGCTGCAGCATGTACACGCCTGCTATACAGCTAGTATGAAACTGGTGCGAGCCTGCGTACGTGCGTAGGCTCGTGACTCACGGGGGACGGGGGCTCCTGCTCGATCGGAGTGAATCCTCTCACGCACGAGCAAATAATAAGTGGCAGTAATGACGCCTGATAAACGGCGTAATTATTGCGCGCGTAATGCCCTGGATGCTGATGAGCAAATGATAATTACAAGGGCAGTGATCTGCGCCGGTCGACCGGCGCAAGGCTTCCGCCGGTCGCAAGTACATCGTTCGATTGGACAACGCACAGCCGTTAGATTAAAAAACTCTTCTCCCTGAGTCAACTCTCGTCTTCTTCCCTGGTCGTTCTCCGGCTCTCCGCTATCGATACGGACCCACAGCACCAGCCCTCGCTGGCACCACCAGCCCCCGCAAGTACCTCGAGCGCGCACGTCTCCGGCCGCCAACGCAAGCGCCGCGGGTCGTCCCGCTCCCAGCCATGGCGCCTCGTTGTCGTGGGTGTGCTTGCAACCTCGCGGTCGCCTCGCCATGAGTCCATGACTGTCTCATCTTCCATCTCCAGGCTGTGGGATGCGTTGCTACTCCGGCAGTGCGGTCCTAGCAGCGGTCGGCAACGGTTGCAGGACGCAGCCCCATGGTTGCAGCCATCGGGTTGTGCCGCCCCACCGCACGAGTGGCGCCGTCCGCTGCTCCTCGCGCGTTGTTTCCTGGGATTTAGCTTCGCTCATCAAAATCATTGTAGCAAAATAAAAGGCCGGATGTAGCTTTTCTGGTGCCGGTTGCAGCTCACCATGGCGAAGCTCGTCGTCGTCTCAGCACTACTTCATTGGTTGAAGCAAAAAAGGACACCTGTTCTAGCTTTCGCCGGCAATGGTTCCAGCATCCGCGTTGCGTGGTTGTAGCTCCGCTAGTAACCGGTTTCGGCAAAAAAAAAAGGTCTGCCGGTCGAGCACCATGCAGCTCCCCTTGTGATAGATGTAGCAAATTTCGAACATGTAGTAGCAAAAGCTGATGATGGTTCCAGCAAAAGGGGGCGCCACTGTGGTGTCATTGCTTGCGAATGCAGCTCCGGTGGTTGGTGCTGTCGCCACACCGTTGTAGCAAATCAGGATGCTGGTTGTAGCTTTTCTTGTCTCTGGTTCCAGCTTTCGCCGGTGCATTGTGGTCGGTTGTAGCTTTCTACTTTTCGGTTGCAGCTTTCGCCAAAGACGGTTGTAGCTTCGGCCGCCGCCGGTTGTAGCACTACACCATCTCGTTTCACAGCGCCGTTTTGGTTGAAGCGAAAAAAAGAGTTCATCACTCGCAGCGCCGCCGCTGGCTGCAGAAGCCCGACGAGGAAGCTTGGAGTAGCAGTGGGGCTGGCCGTTGCAGCAGCGGTGATGAGGGGCGTGCAAACGGTGGTCCTGGTGGGGGATAGAGATAGAGGAGGGGAAGAGATCAAGCTCAAGGGTGCCGCATCCATGGCAGTTCGAGAAGAGGGGCTCGACGGCAATGACGGAGCGGCGAAGTTGGGCGCCGAGCAGGTCGTGGAGGTGCGTTGGTTAGCGATGGATGGTGGGGAAAGAAAAAAGGGAAACCGAGAGGCAGCGAGCCAAGGAGGAAGACAAACACAAAGAATGGATAAGGTGGGCCTGGAGGGGAGCGAGCGGTTGCGACCGGCCGAACGCTTGGCCGGTCGACCGTGCGTAATCGTTTACCTAATTACAATTAGCCGCACTGTTGAAACAAAGCTGCTACAGCAGCAACACGCAGCGGGCGCATGAGTACTGAGAAGCAAGATGATGATACGTAAGTAGATTATTTTTCAATTAAAATGAAAATGGAACAGGGTAAAATCATGCATACTAACTGTCTCGGTCCCATCATCTTGTGAGAATGTGAGCTGCGATCAATTCGCGGTTGATTATTTTGCCCACTCATGCATACTCACCCGGTGACGTATAACTTTTACTAAATGACCCCTGGGCCGCCTTATTTTGCCCACTGACCCCTCAAAAACTTATTTCGTCGCCTCACCCCTCATACGCGCCTGCCCGTAGGCGCCACACTTGCACGTCGCCGCGCCGCACGCTGATCGAGGCGCCTTTGACCGGCCCCGGTCCACGGTCATCGGTCACACCGCCAACGTGGCGCCTGCTTGATGCGCCACATTGTAAGGCGCGACACCTGTTTTCCCGTCGTGTTTTACGGTTAGGCGTCTTAGACACTTGAAACGCCTCTTTCCTACGCGTTTATGACAATGTTCCCGAAGCGTCTAACTTTTACCTTGATGCCTCCGTTGTCCTCCTGCCACGCCAGACTACCTGGCGCTTCTTGCTTTCCAGATAGTCTCACTTTTTGGACAGAAGCTAGTCCGTCTGATAAATTTGGTAGATGTTGTCATTTGCTAATGGAGTCAGGCTCTTCAAATCGTCCAAGCTTTCCGTCTTTCCCTCGCCTGATTCGTAGGCGCGTTTGGTCTCTTTAAATACCTTTGCCCTGCATCCGCACCTCCCCGTTATTCCTGCAAAACCCTCATTTCTTCCCGCCCGAGCTTCTTCCCCTCCCAGTCTGCCGGCTGAGCTTCTTCCCGTATCTGAAAGGAAGGATGCCAGCATTCCCTATCATGAAGGACGTCGTCGAACCCTCTGGACGTAGAAGGTGCTGTTGGGGAACGTTGCAGAAAATTAAATTTTTTTTACGATTTCACCAAGATCCATCTATGAGTTCATCTAAGCAACGAGTCATGGGAGAGAGATTGCATCTACATACCACTTGTAGATCCCGTGCGGAAGCGTTCACTAGAACGTGGACGATGGAGTCGTACTCGCCGTGATCCAAATCACCGATGACCGAGTGTCGAACGGACGGCACCTCTGCGTTCAACACACGTACGGAGCGGATGACGTCTCCTACTTCTTGATCCAGCAAGGGGGAAGGAGAGGTTGAGGAAGATGGCTCCAGCAGCAAAGACGACGACGTGGTGTTGGTGGAGAAGTAGCACTCCGGCAGGCTTCGCCAAGCACGTGACGGAGGAGGAGAGGTGTAGCAGGGAGAGGAGGCGCCAAGATGCAAGGGTGCGGCCGCCTCCCTCCCCCTTTATATAGGCCCCTAGGGGGCGCCGCCCTTGGAGATCTGATCTCCCAAGGGGCGGTGGCTGGGGGGAGGCTTGCCTCCAAGGCAAGTGGGCGCCACCCTAGGGTTTCCAACCCTAGGCGCAGGGGCCCAAGTGGAAGCGCACCAGCCCACCAGGCTGGTTCCTCCCACTTCAGCCCACGGGCCCTCCGGGATAGGTGGCCCCACCGGTGGACCCCGGGACCCTTCCTGGTCCTCAGACAATACCAGAACCCCGAAATTCTCCCGATGGCCGAAATAGCACTTCCTATATATAATTCTTTACCTCCGGACCATTCTGGAACTCCTCGTGACGTCCGGGATCTCATCCGGGACTCCGAACAACATTCGGTTTGCTGCATACTCATATTCATACAACCCTAGCATCACCAAACCTTAAGTGTGTAGACCCTACGGGTTCGGGAGACATGCAGACATGACCGAGACGGCTCTCCGGTCAATAACCAACAGCGGGATATGGATACCCATGTTGGCTCCCACATACTCCTCGATGATCTCATCGGATGAACCACGATGTCGAGGATTAAATTAATCCCGTATTCAATTCCCTTTGTCAATCGGTACGTTACTTGCCCGAGACTCGATCGTCGGTATCCCAATACCTCGTTCAGTCTCGTTACGCAAGTCACTTTACTCGCATCGTAATGCATGATCCTGTAACCAATCACTTGGTCACTTTGAGCTCATTATGATGATGCATTACCGAGTGGGCCTAGAGATACCTCTCCGTCATACGGAGGACAAATCCAGCCTCGATCCGTGTCAACCCAATAGACACTTTCGGAGATACCGTAGTGCACCTTTATAGTCACCCAGATTACGTTGTGACGCTTTGGTACACCCAAAGCACTCTTACGGTATCCGGGAGTTACACGATCTCATGGTCTAAGGAAGAGATACTTGACATTGGAAAAGCTCTAGCAAAACGAACTACACGATCTTGTGCTATGCTTAGGATTGGGTCTTGTCCATCACATCATTCTCTTAATGATGTGATCCCGTTATCAACGACATCCAATGTCCATAGTCGTGAAACCATGACTATCTATTGATCAACGAGCTAGTCAACTAGAGGCTCACTAGGGACATATTGTGGTCTATGTATTCACACGTGTATTACAATTTTCGGATAATACAATTATAGCATGAATAAAAGACAATTATCACGAACAAGGAAATATAATAATAATCCTTTTATTATTGCCTCTAGGGCATATTTCCAACAGTCTCCCACTTGCACTAGAGTCAATAATCTAGTTACATTGTGATGAACCGAACACCTTTGAGTTCTGTTGTTGACCATGTTTTGCTCGCGGAAGAGGTTTAGTCAACGGATCTGCGACATTCAGATCCGTATGCACTTTGCAAATTTCTATGTCTCCATCTTGAACATTTTCACGGATGGAGTTGAAGCGACGCTTGATGTGCCTGATCTTCTTGTGAAACCTGGGCTCCTTGGCAAGTGCAATAGCTCCAGTGTTGTCACAGAAGAGTTTGATCGGCCCCGACGCATTCGGTATGACTCCTAGGTCGGTGATGAACTCCTTCACCCAAATTGCTTCATGCGCTGCCTCCGAGGCTGCCATGTACTCCGCTTCACATGTAGATCCTGCCACGACGCTTCCGCTTGCACCGCACTCCATCGCTTCCACCATTCAACATATACACGATCCGGTTTGTGACTTAGAGTCATCAGATCTGTGTCGAAGCTAGCGTCGACGTAACCCTTTACGACGAGCTCTTCGTCACCTCCATAAACGAGAAACATGTCCTTTGTCCTTTTCAGATACTTCAGGATATTCTTGACCGCTGTCCAGTGTTCCTTGCCGGGATTACTTTGGTACCTTCCTACCAAACTTACGGCAAGGTTTACATCAGTGCGGTACACAAAGCATGGCATACATAATAGAACCTATGGTCAAGCATAGGGGATGACGCTCATCTCTTCTTTATCTTTTGCCGTGGTCGGGCATTGAGCCGAGCTCAATCTCACACCTTGCAAGACAGGAAGAACCCTTTCTTGACTGATCCATTTTGAACTTCTTCAAAATCTTATCAAGGTATGTGCTTTGTGAAAGACCTATGAGGCGTATCGATCTATCCCTATAGATCTTGATGCCTAATATGTAAGCAACTTATCCAAGGTCCTTCATTGAAAAACTTTTATTCAAGTAGGCCTTAATGCTGTCCAAGAGTTCTATATCATTTCCCATCAAAAGTATGTCATCTACATATAATATGAGAAATGCTACAGAGCTCCCACTCACTTTCTTGTAAACGCAGGCTTCTCCATAAGTCTCATAAACCCAAACGCTTTGATCATCTCATCAAAGCGAATGTTCCAACTCCGAGATGCTTGCACCAGCCCATAAATGGATCGCTGGAGCTTGCATACTTTGTTAGCATTCTTAGGATCGACAAAACCTTCTGGCTGCATCATATATAGCTCTTCCTTAAGATAACCGTTAAGGAACGCTGTTTTGACGTCCATCTGCCATATCTCATAATCATAGTATGCGGCAATTGCTAACATGATTCGGACGGACTTAAGCTTCAAGCATGAGAGAAAGTCTCATCGTAGTCAATCCCTTGAACTTGCCGATAACCCTTAGCGACAAGTCGAGCTCTATAGATGGTGACGTTACCATCCGCCGCCTTCTTCTTAAAGATCCATTTGTTTTCTATCGCCACGATCATCGGGCAAGTCTGTCAAAGTCCATACTTTGTTTTCATACATGAATCCTATCTCGGATTGCATGGCTTCAAGCCATTTGTTGGAATCTGGGCCCGCCATCGCTTCTTCATAGTTCGAAGGTTCACCGTTGTCCAACAACATGATTTCCAGGACAGGGTTGCCATACCACTCTGGTGTGGAACGTGTCCTTGTGGACCTACGGAGTTCAGTAGCAATTTGATCCGAAGTAACTTGATCATCATCATTAATTTCCTCTCTAGTAGGTGTAGGCACCACAGGAACATTTTCCTGAGCTGCACTACTTTCCGGTTCAAGAGGTAGTACTTCATCGAGTTCTACTTTCCTCCCACTTACTCCTTTCGAGAGAAACTCTTTTTCAAGAAAGGATCCGTTCTTGGCAACAAAGATCTTGCCTTCGGATCTAAGGTAGAAGGTATACCCAATGGTTTCCTTAGGGTATCCTATGAAGACGCATTTTTCCGACTTGGGTTCGAAGCTTTTCAGTTGAAGTTTCTTGACATAAGCATCGCATCCCCAAACTTTTAGAAACGACAGCTTAGGTTTCTTCCCAAACCATTATTCATACGGTGTCGCCTCAACGGATTTAGATGGTGCCCTATTTAAAGTGAATGTAGTCTGTCTCTAGAGCGTATCCCCAAAATGATAGCGGTAAATCGGTAAGAGACATCATAGATCGCACCATATCCAATAGAGTGCGACATTTACATTCGGACACACCGCTATACCGAGGTGTTCCAGCGGCATGAGTTGTGAAAAGATTCGAAATTTCCTTAAGTGTGTACCAAATTCGTGAATTAAATATTCTACTACATGTTCCGATCTTAATAATTTTATCTTTCGGTCACGTTGATTCTCTACCTCATTCTGAAATTCCTTGAACTTTTCAAAGGTCTCGGACTTGTGTTTCATCAAGTAGACATACCCATATCTACTCAAGTCATCGGTGAGAGTGAGAACATAACGATATCCTCCATGAGCCTCAACGCTCATTGGACCGCACACATCGGTATGTATGATTTCCAATAAGTTGGTTGCTCGCCCATTGTTCCGGAGAACGGAGTCTTGGTCATTTTGCCCATGAGGCATGGTTCGCATGTGTCAAATGATTCATAATCGAGAGAATCTAAAAGTCCATCGGAATGGAGCTTCTTCATGCGCTTGACACCAATGTGACCAAGGCGGTAGTGCCACAAGTATGTGGGACTATCGTTATCAACTTTACATCTTTTGGTATTCACACTATGAATATGTGTAGCATTACGCCGAGATTCATTAAGAATAAACCATTGACCATCTGAGCATGACCATAAAACATATCTCTCATATAAATAGAACAACCATTATTCTCGGATTTAAATGAGTAGCCATCTCGCATTAAACGAGATCCTCGATACAATGTTCATGCTCAAACTTGGCACTAAACAACAATTATTGAGGTTTAAAACTAATCCCGTAGGTAAATGTAGAGGTAGCGTCGACGGCGATCACATCGACCTTGGAACCATTCCCGACGCCAAGATCGTCACCTCATCCTTCGCCAGCCTCCGTTTATTCCACAGCTCCCGCCGTGAGTTACAAATATGAGCAACGACACGGTATCAAATACCGGGAGTTACTACGAGTAATCGGTAAGGTACACATCAATTACATGTATATCAAATATACCTTTAGTGTTGCCGCCTTCTTGCCCGCTAAGTATTTGGGGCGTTCCGCTCAAAGGGTCCTTCCCTTTGCAATAAAAGCACTGTCTCGGCTTGGGTCCATTCTTTGACTTCTTCCCAAGAACTTGCTTACCGGGCGCCGCAACATCCTTGCCGTCCTTCTTGAAGTTCTTCTTACCCTTGCCCTTCTTGAACTTAGTGGTTTTATTGACCATCAACACTTGATGTTCTTTCTTGATTTCAACCTCTCACGACTTCAAAGATTGAGAATACTTCAGAATGGTCTTCACCATCCTCGCATATTGTAGTTCATCACAAAGCTCTTGTAGCTTTGTGGGAGCGATCAAGGATTCTGTCAATGACCGCCTCGTCCGGAGGTTAATGTCCACCGACAGGCGGTTGTGCAACCTGTACATTTTGAGTATGTGCTCACCGATGTAACTGTTTTCCTCCATCTTACAACTATAGAACTTGTCGGAGACTTCATATCTCTCAACCCGGTATGAGCTTGGAAAACCATTTTCAGCTCCTCGAACATCTCATATGCTCCGTGTTGCTCAAAACGCTTTTGGAGCCCGGTTCTAAGTCAGTAAAGCATGCCGCACCGAACAAGGGAGTAATCATCAAGACGAGACTGCCAAGCATTCATAATGTCTTGGTTCTCTGGGATGGGTGCATCACCTAGCGGTGCTTCTAGGACATATTGTTTCTTGGCTGCTATGAGGATGATCCTCACGGTTCCGGACCCAGTCCGAATAGTTGCTGCCATCATCTTTCAGCTTGGTTTTCTCTAGGAACGCGTTGAAGTTCATGTTGACATGAGCGTTGGCCATTTGATCTACAAGACATATTTTGCAAAGACTTTAGACTAAGTTCATGATAATTAAGTTCATCTAATCAAATTATTTAATGAACTCCCACTCAGATTTGACATCCCTCTAGTCATCTAAGTGTTACATGATTCGAGTCGACTAGGCCGTGTCCGATCATCACGTGAGACGGACTAGTCATCATCGGTGAACATTTCCATGTTGATCGCATCTTCCATACGACTCATGTTCGACCTTTCGGTCTCTTGTGTTCCGAGGCCATGTCTGTACATGCTAGGCTCGTCAAGTTAACCCTAAGTGTTTATGCATGTGTAAAACTGTCTTACACCCGTTGTATGTGAACGTAAGGATCTATCACACCCGATCATCACGTGGTGCTTGAAACGATTTAACTTTAGCAACGGTGCACGCTAGGGGAACACTTTCTTGAAATTATTCTAGGATCGCCTTATTTACTACCGTCGCTCTAAATAAACAAGATGCATAAACATAATAAACATCACATGCAATTATATAAAGTAGTGACATGATATGGCCAATATCATATAGCTCCTTTGATCTTCATCTTGAGGCTCCATGATCATCTTGTCACCGGCATGACACCATGATCTCCATCATCATGATCTCCATCATCGTGTCTCCATGAAGATGCTCGCCAACTATTACTTCTACTACTATGGCTAACACGTTTAGCAATAAAGTAAAGTAATTTACATGGCGTTGAATCAATGACTCGCAGGTCATACAATAATTAAGACAACTCCTATGGCTCCTGCCGGTTGTCATACTCATCGACATGCAAGTCGTGATAACTATTACAAGAACATGATCTCATACATCACAATATATCATTCATCATTCATCACAACTTCTGGCCATATCACATCACATGACAATTGCTGCAAAAACAAGTTAGACGTCCTCTAATTGTTGTTGCATCTTTTACGTGGCTGCAATTGGGTTCTAGCAAGAACGTTTTCTTACCTACGAATAACCACAACGTGATTTTGTCAACTTCTATTTACCCTTCATAAGGACCCTTTTCATCTAATCCACTCCAACTAAAGTAGGAGAGACAGACACCCGCTAGCCACCTTATGCAACTAGTGCATGTCAGTCGGTGGAACCCGCCTCACGTAAGCTGCACGTAAGGTCGGTCCGGCCGCTTCATCCCACAATACCGCTGAAGGAAGAAAAGACTAGTAGCGGCAAGTAAGTTGACAAGATCTACGCCCACAACAAAATTGTGTTCTACTCAGGCAATAGAGAACTACGATAGACCTAGCTCATGATGCCACCGCTGGGGAACGCTATGTAAAATTATTTTTTTTACGGTTTCACCAAGATCCATCTATGAGTTCATCTAAGCAATGAGTCATGGGAGAGAGATTGCATCTACATACCACTTGTAGATCCCGTGCGGAAGCGTTCACTAGAACGTGGACGATGGAGTCGTACTCGCCGTGATCCAAATCACCGATGACCGAGTGTCGAATCTGGACGGCACCTCTGCGTTCAACACACTAACCGAGCGGATGACGTCTCCTACTACTTTATCCAACAAGGGGAAAGCAGAGGTTGAGGAAGAATGCACCAGCACCAGCACGACGGCGTGGAGTTGGTGGAGAAGCAAGATTCGGCAGGCTTCGCCAAGCACGTGACGGAGGAGGAGAGGTGTAGCAGGGAGAGGAGGCGCCAAGATGCAAGGTGCGCTGCCCTCCCCCTTTATATAGGCCCCCTGGGGCGCCGCCCTTGGAGATCTGATCTCCCAAGGGGCGGCGGCCAAGAGGCTTGCCCCCAAGGCAAGTGGGCGCTTCACCCTAGGGTTTCCAACCCTAGGCGCAGGGGGGCCCAAGTGGGCGCACCAGCCCACCAGGCTGGTTCCTCCCATTTCAGCCCATGGGGCCCTCCGGATAGGTGGCCCCACCGGTGGACCTCGACCCTTCCGGTGGTCCCAAAGACAATACCGTAACCCCCAAATTCTCCCGATGGCGAAATAGCACTTCCTATATATAATTCTTTACCTCCGGACCATTCTCGAACTCCTCGTGACGTCCGGATCTCATCCGGACTCAACAACATTCGGTTTGCTGCATACTCATATTCATACAACCCTAGCATCACCAAACCTTATGTGTAGACCCTACGGGTTCGGGAGACATGCATACATGACCGAGACGGCTCTCCGGTCAATAACCAACAGCGGGATATGGATACCCATGTTGGCTCCCACATACTCCTCGATGATCTCATCGGATGAACCACGATGTCGAGGATTAAATTAATCCCGTATTCAATTCCCTTTGTCAATCGGTACGTTACTTGCCCGAGACTCGATCGTCGGTATCCCAATACCTCGTTCAGTCTCGTTACCGGCAAGTCACTTTACTCGCATCAGTAATGCATGATCCTCGTAACCAATCACTTGGTCACTTTGAGCTCATTATGATGATGCATTACCGAGTGGGCCTAGAGATACCTCTCCGTCATACGGAGTGACAAATCCCGCCTCGATCCGTGTCAACCCAATAGACACTTTCGGAGATACCTGTAGTGCACCTTTATAGTCACCCAGTTACGTTGTGACGTTTGGTACACCCAAAGCACTCTTACGGTATCCGGGAGTTACACGATCTCATGGTCTAAGGAAGAGATACTTGACATTGGAAAAGCTCTAGCAAAATGAACTACACGATCTTGTGCTATGCTTAGGATTGGGTCTTGTCCATCACATCATTCTCTTAATGACGTGATCCCGTTATCAATGACATCCAATGTCCATAGTCAGGAAACCATGACTATCTATTGATCAACGAGCTAGTCAACTAGAGGCTCACTAGGGACATATTGTGGTCTATGTATTCACACGTGTATTACGATTTCCGGATAATACACTTATAGCATAAATAAAAGACAATTATCACGAACAAGGAAATATAATAATAATATTTTTATTATTGCCTCTAGGGCATATTTCCAACAGGTGCAAGCAGGTAATTTTGTTCTCTGACGATGTCAACTCCTTGCGTTACAAGTATCACCCTCCGATGTGCCCTCTCCGATCTGCCTCCAGGGCAAGTGTTCATTGTGTGATGAGATGAATCTTGAACTCTGTTACTAGTTATTAGTACATGGCCTTAGTGCTTTAGAATATATGGTCTTACGGATGTTTATTTCTGTGCTGAGATGAATCATGAACCTCGGCTTCGAGCTTGTACCTGCATGATTGGATTGTAAAAGTTGATTAAATGTTTATATTGTCTGCTGCAGATTGATAAGGTGTGGATGGTTAGGTTCATTGTCCATAAAGCATCTTTCCGTCAAACATCACCTGAGCCATGGACAGAAGATTTATTCACCATTGAAAATCTGAAGGAACAGTTGGTGCAGCATGGGTTGGGCCCAAATGATTTTATGTACTATCGAAGCATGGTGATGCGAAGTGACAGGATCATGTGGAAGTTTAGTGGAGCGAATAGGTTCAGCTCAACTTATCGGAGGATGTTTAAGTCAAGGTGCATGAGTAGAATGAGCTCAGGTGGGTGGTTGAGGTTGAACACAGATGGCAGGATGAGCATGACTGAACTAACCAACAGTTCGAAAGATGATCCAAGAATACAAACCATATCAGATGGTTGACTTGCATTGTTACAGCAGACCCAAGGGATCGGAGCAGCGGCATGTGCCCGGCTCCGGCGGCAAATCCTATTTGGCGCTTATGCGCCGGTTCGCCAACGGGCGCCTGCACGCGTTTCTAATTGGTCTGGCCCATTTTCGTTCTTTTCTTCCTGTTTTCGAAAGGCAAAAAAGTGTGCGGCGACGGGATTTCAAACACGCGACCCCTTTATTGCAAGCGCATGTTGGGGATCGTAGCAGAAATTTAAAAATTTCTACGCATCACCAAGATCAATCTATGGAGTCATCTAGCAACGAGAGAGAGAGAGAGAGAGAGAGAGAGAGAGAGAGAGAGGAGTGCATCTACATACCCTTGCAGATCGCGAGCAGTAGCGTTCAAGAGAACGGGGTTGATGGAGTCGTACTCGTCTGATCCAAATCGCCGATGATCCTAGCGCCGAACGGACGGCACCTTCGCGTTCAACACAAGTACGGAGCGGAGACGTCTCCTCCTTTTTTATCCAGCAAGGGGGGATGAGAAGTTGATGGAGATCCAGCAGCACGACGGTGTGGTGGTGGAAGCAGCGGGATTCCAGCAGGGCTTCGCCAAGCGAGGAAGAGGTGTCACGGGAGGGAGAGGGAGACGCCAGGGCTTAGGGTGCGGCTGCCCTCCCTCCCCTCCACTATATATAGGGGCTAGGGGGCATGCCCCTGGAGATCCCATCTAGGGGCGGCTCTCGGGGCAACGGCCCCCTTAGGGTTTCCAACCAGGGGGACGCATGCCCCCTCGGGGGGCAACGGACCCTAGGGTTTCCAACCCTAGGCGCCTTGGGCCCTTGGGTGGGGTGCACCAGCCCACCAGGGGCTGGTTCCCACTCCACTTCAGCACATGGGGCCCTCCGGATAGGTGGCCCCACGGTGGACCCCCGACCCTTCCGGTGGTCCCAGTACAATACCGGTGACCCCCAAAACTCTCCCGGTGGCTGAAACTGGACTTCCTATATATAAATCTTTACCTCGGGAACTCCTCGTGACGTCCGGGATCTCATCCGGGATTCCGAACAACTTTCGGTTAACCACATACTAATATCTCTACAACTCTAGCGTCACCGAACCTTAAGTGTGTAGACCCTACGGGTTCGGGAGACACGTAGACATGACCGAGACAACTCTCCGGTCAATAACCAACAACGGGATCTGGATACCCATGTTGGCTCCCACATGCTCCACGATAATCTCATCGGATGAACCACGATGTCGAGGATTCAATCAATCCTGTATACAATTCCCTTTGTCTATCGGTACGATACTTGCCCGAGATTCGATCGTCGGTATACCGATACCTTGTTCAATCTCGTTATGGCAAGTCTCTTTACTCGTTCCCGTAACACATCATCCCGTGAACAACTCCTTGATCACATTGAGCTCATTATGATGATGTCCTACCGAGTGGGCCCAGAGATACCTCTCCGTCATACACGGAGTGACAAATCCCGATCTTGATTCGTGCCAACCCAACAGATACTTTCGGGGATACCCGTAGTGTACCTTTATAGCCACCCGGTTACGTTGTGACTTTGGCACACCCAAAGTACCCTTACGGTATCCGGGAGTTGCACAATCTCATGGTCTAAGGAAATGATACTTGACATTAGAAAAGCTTTAGCAGACGAACTACACGATCTTGTGCTATGCTTAGGATTGGGTCTTGTCCATCACATCATTATCCTAATGATGTGATCCCTTATCAATGACATCCTATGTCCATGATTAGGAAACCGTAACCATCTATTGATCAACGAGCTAGTCAACTAGAGGCTCACTAGGGACATGTTGTGGTCTATGTATTCACACATGTATTATAATTTCCGGATAACACAATTATAGCATGAACAATAGACAATTATCTTGAACAAGGAAATATGATAATAACCTTTTTATTATTGCCTCTAGGGCATATTTCCAACAGCGCATGGCTATAGCCACCAGGCACACCAGCCCTTGTGTGAATAGTTACCTCGTTTTCCTACTTTTTACATTGTTCCTCAGTTCAGTTTCTTTTTTTTCTTTTTTTCCTCATCTTTCTTTGTTTTTTTAGTGCGCGTTTTTTTAAATTCGATGAACTTTTTTCATAATCGATGAACTTATTTCAAATTTGATTAACTTATTTTAAATTCGATGAACTTATTTAAAATTTGATGAACTTATTTTAAATTCGATGAACTTTTTTTAAGTTTGATGTAATTTTTTCAAATTCGATGAACCTTTTTTCAAGTTTGTGAACTGTTATTCAAATATGATGAACTTTTTTCAAGTGCAATGAACTTTTTTTTCAAAAACTGGATGAACTTTTTTCAAAATCGATGAACTTTTTTGAAGATCTATGAACTTTTTTCAATTTTGATGAACTTTTTTTCAAATTTAATGAACTTTTATTCAAGCTATAAAGTAAAACGTACAATGCTCAAGAAATTCGAAAACCCAAGCTATAAAGTAAACCGTACAATTTTTCTGTGCAATAAATAGCGCGGCTACAAGGTTCTTAGAAAATTCGCGACGTAATCAGTCACTAGAGCTAAGGGCATCTCCAATGGGAGACGCTAGACCAGGGCACTAGGACATAAATCCGGGGAAATCGACGGTTCGGCTGTTTATTCCCAGCGCCAGGTGTGGCATCGATGCAACAAAAAGCATCGAGCGCTAGCTCTTTCTTTCTCGTACCAGAGCTGGGGCCTTCCTTCTAAATCGGTAATCGTAGCCCCTTATTAGCGCCTGGGCGTTGGAAGGAAAGGCGCTAGATCCCTTTTTATTTTCTGGGATATTTTTTTCACCACAAGCGCCCATATAGGCGTCCACCATTGGAGATGCCCTAAGTAGGTCTACGGGTTAGCCTAAAACAAACACTAACTTATGGGTGCGAGTTTGATTCCTGTAAGAGGCTATTTTTCCTGGCAAGTTTTAGCGCTATTAAATACACTTCGCGTCTCCGTAGCATTTCCTGGGCTGGCCTACTGCGAGCGTCGGTTACCATTCGTGGCGCTGAAGGTGCTGAGTAGGAGTTCGCGGCTCCGGCCCCGCTGCGTGCAGCCCATGCCCAGCCTCGCTGCGTGCGTGTGTGCGGCCACCCTAGCTAGCTTTTTCCCTCTAGCTAGGGTTTATCTTCCTCTCATCGCCCCGGCGACGTTGAGATCCGATCGTCCTCCCTATCGTTGAGCTTGGGTCTTCAACTCGGCCAGAGCACCAGGGGGGGGGGTGACTGTTCCCTGGTCCCTAAGCTAGTTCTAACATGAGGGGTCCAGGGATTTCCCAGCGCGGGCCTGCAAGATCTCTTGCCACGACGGAGATGACAAGCAAGGGCAATTCGTCGGCCTCGGGGTCCAAGGGCAAGGGCAAGCTGGAAGATCTGATGAAGGAATTGGCTCTCAACGAGGATGATCTGGACGATGTGATATTTGAGGAAGCAGATGCCCCGGCGGAGGAGGACCTCCGTTGGATGATATTAGTTCGAGTTCACATGGACAAGGGCTTTAGTACGTATAGGTTCTTCCGCAACATGAAGACGGCCTAGGATCTTGCTAGGCCAGTCAAGATCAAAACCCTAGAGGAGAATTTGTTCCAGATGCAATTTGATTGCCTAGGGGATTGGGAGCGGGTCACGCAGGGGGGACCATGGTACTTTAGAGGAAACCCTGTGATTATCACTCCGTATAACGGCTACACAAAACCATCCTCGATTGAGCTCTTCAAGTTTGAGATTTGGGCAAGGATCATTGATCTCCCGATCGCTTTCCATAGTAAAGTGAAGGCGATGGCCTCCAAGTTCAGTGAATTCGTCGAGTCAGAGCCACCATCCTTTGATTTCGAAGGGAAATTCTATAGTGTCTGAATGAAATATGCCCTAGAGGCAATAATAAAGTTGTTGTTTATATTTCCTTATATCATGATAAATGTTTATTATTCATGCTAGAATTGTATTGACCAGAAACTTTAGTACATGTGTGGATACATAGACAAACAGAGTGTCCCTAGTATGCCTCTACTTGACTAGCTTGTTAATCAAAGATGGTTAAGTTTCCTAGCCATAGACATGTGTTGTCATTTGATGAACGGGATCACATCATTAGAGAATTATGTGATGGACAAGACCCATCCGTTAGCTTAGCACTATGATCGTTCAGTTTATTGCTATTGCTTTCTTCATGACTTATACATGTTCCTATGACTATGAGATTAGGAAACTCCCTAATACCGGAGGAACACTTAGTGTGCTATCAAACGTCACAACATAACTGGGTGATTATAAAGATGCTCTACAGGTGTCTCTGATGGTGTTTGTTGAGTTGGCATAGATCGAGATTAGGATTTGTCACTCCGTGTTTCGGAGAGGTATCTCTGGGCCCTCTTGGTAATGCACATCACTATAAGCCTTGCAAGCAATGTGACTAATGAGTTAGTTGCGGGACGATGCATTACGGAACGAGTAAATAGACTTGACGGTAACGAGATTGAACTAGGTATGAGGATACCGACGATCGAATCTCGGGCAAGTAACATACCGATGACAAAGGGAACAACGTATGTTGTTATGCGGTTTCACCGGTAAAGATCTTGGTAGAATATGTGGGAGCCAATATGAGCATCCAGGTTCCGCTATTGGTTATTGACCGGAGAGGTGTCTCAGTCATGTCTACATAGTTCTCGAACCCGTAGGGTCCGCACACTTAACGTTCGATGATGATTTGTATTATGAGTTTCATGTTTTGATGAACTGAAGTTTGTTCGGAGTCCTAGATGAGATCACGAACATGTAGACGAGTCTCGAAATGGTTGAGACATAAATGTTAATATACTGTAAGGCTACATTTGGACACCAGAATGATTCGGATCGTTTCAGATAAGTTTTGGAGTACCGGGGGTTACCGGACCCCCCCCCCGAGAAGTTAATGGGCCATCATGGGCCTTAGTGGAGAAGAGAGAGGGACGGCCAGAGGTGGCGCCCCCTGCCTAGTCCAAATTGGACAAGGGGAGGGGGCGGCGCCCCCCTCCTTCCTTCTCTTCTTTTCCTCCTTCCCTTCTTCTCCTACTTGGACTAGGAAAGGGGGGGGGGGGACCGAATCCTACTTGGACCGGGAGTCCAAGTAGGACTCCCCCCTATGGCGCACCCCCTCTAGGGCCGGCCTCCTCCTAATCCCCCCTTTATATACGTGGGAGGGGGCACCCCAAAGGCACACAAAAGTTTCTCTTAGCCATGTGCGGTGCCCCCCTCCACATTTACACATCTCGGTCATATCGTCGTAGTGCTTAGGCGAAGCCCTGCGCCGGTAACTTCATCATCAGCGTTGCCACGCCGTCGTGCTAATGGAACTCTCCCTCGGCTTAAATTGGATCAAGAGTTCGAGGGACATCACCGAGCTGAACGTGTGCTAATCGTGGAGGTGCCGTACGTTCGGTACTTGGATCACGAAGACGATCGACTACATGAACTGCGCTCCTAAACACTTCCGCTTTCGGTCTACGAGGGTACGTGGACACACTCTTCCCCGCTCGTTGCTATGCATCTCCTAGATGGATCTTGCGTGATCGTAGGTAAATTTTTTGAAATACTGTGTTCCCCAACAGTGGCAGTCGAGGCAGGTCTATGCGTAGATGTTATATGCATGAGTAGAACACAATGGGTTGTGAGCGATAATAGTCATACTGCTTACCAGCAACGTCTTACTTTGATTCGACGATATTGTTGGATGAAGCGGCCCGGACCGACATTACATGACCGCGTTCATGAGACTGGTTCTACTGACGTGCTTCGCACACATGTGGCTAGCGGGTGTCTGTTTCTCCAGCTTTAGTTGAATCGAGTTTGATTACTCCTGGTCCTTGTTGAAGGTTAAAAAAACACACTTGACAAAAAACGTTGTGGTTTTGATGCGTAGGTAAGAACGGTTCTTGCTAGAAGCCCGTAGCAGCCACGTAAAACTTGCAACAACAAAGTAGAGGACGTCTAACTTGTTTTTGCAGGGCTTGCTATGATGTGATATGGTCAAGACGTGTGATATATAAATTGTTGTATGAGATGATCATGTTTTGTAACAGTTATCGGTATCTGGGAGGAGCCATACGGTTGTCGCTTTATCGTATGAAATGCAATCGCCATGTAAATGCTTTACTTTATCACTAAGCGGTAGCGGTAGTCTTAGAAGCATAGTTGGCGAGACAACAACGATGTTACGATGGAGATCAAGGTGTCAAGCCGGTGATGATGGTGATCATGACGGTGCTTTGGAGATGGATATCAAAGGCACAAGATGATGATGGCCATATCATATCACTTATTTGATTGCATGTGATGTTTATCCTTTATGCATCTTATTTTGCTTAGTACAGTGGTAGCATTATAAGATGATCTCTCACTAAATTTCAAGGTATAAGTGTTCTCCCTGAGTATGCACCGTTGCTACAGTTCGTCATGCCGAGACACCACGTGATGATCGGTTGTGATAAGCTCTATGTTCACATACAATGGGTGCAAGCCAGTTTTGCACACGCAGAATACTAGGGTTAAACTTGACGAGCCTAGCATATGCAGATATGGCCTCGGAACACTGAGACCAAAATGTCGAGCATGAATCATATAGTAGATATGATCAACATAGTGATGTTCACCATTGAAAACTACTCCATCTCACGTGATGATCGGACATGGTTTAGTTGATTTGGATCACGTGATCACTTAGAAGATTAGAGGGATGTCTATCTAAGTGGGAGTTCTTAAGTAATATGATTAATTGAACTTTAATTTATCATGGACTTAGTACCTGATAGTATTTAGCATGCCTATGTTATTGTAGATAAATGGCCCGTACATCGCTCCTTTGAATTTTAATGCGTTCCTAGAAAGCTAAGTTGAAAGATGATTGTAGCAACTACATGGACTGGGTCCGTAACTTGAGGATTATCCTCATTGCTGCACAGAAGAATTACGACCTGGAAGCACTGCTAGGTGCCAAACCCGCTGCAGGAGCAACGCCAGACGTTATGAACGCTTGGCAGAGCAAAGCTGATGACTACTCGATAGTTCAGTGTGCCATGCTTTACGGCTTAGAACTGGGACTTCAATGTCGTTTTGAACATCATGGAGCATATGAGATGTTCCAGGAGTTGAAGTTAATATTTCAAGCAAATGCCCGGATTGAGAGATATGAAGTCTCCAATAAGTTCTACAGCTGCAAAATGGAGGAGAATAGTTATGCCAGTGAACATATACTCAGAATGTCTGGGTACCACAATCACTTGACTCAACTGGGAGTTAATCTTCCTGTTGATAGTGTCATTGACAGAGTTCTTCAATCACTGCCACCAAGCTACCAAAGCTTCGTGATGAACTATAATATGCAAGGGATGGATAAGACAATTCCCGAGCTCTTCGTGATGCTAAAGGCTGCGGAGGTAGAAATCAAGAAGGAGCATCAAGTGTTGATGGTTAACAACACCACTAGTTTCAAGAAGAAGGGCAAAGGGAAGAAAGGGAACTTCAAGAAGAACGGCAAGCAAGTTGCTGCTCAAGTGAAGAAACCCAAGTATGGACCTAAGCCTGAGACTGAGTGCTTCTACTGCAAAGGGACTGGTCATTGGAAGCGGAACTGCGCCAAGTATTTGGCGGATAAGAAGGATGGCAAAGTGAAAGGTATATTTGATATCTGCAACTCGAAACAGGGGCTACGGATTAAGCGAAGATTGGCTAAGGATGAGGTGACGATGCGCGTGGGAAATGGTTCCAAAGTCGATGTGATCGTGGTCGGCACGCTACCTCTACATGTACCTTCGGGATTAGTTTTAGACCTGAATAATTATTATTTGGTGCCAGCGTTAAGCATGAACATTATATCTGGATCTTGTTTGATGTGAGACGGTTATTCATTTAAATCAGAGAATAATGGTTGTTATATTTATATGAGTAATATCTTTTATGGTCATGCACCCTTGATGAGTGGTCTACTTTTATTGAATCTCAATAGTAGTGACACACATATTCATAGTATTGAAGCAAAAAGATACAAGTTTAATAATGATAGTGCAACTTATTTGTGGCACTGCCATTTAGGTCATATTGGTGTAAAGTGCATGAAGAAACTCCATGCTAATGGGCTTTTGGAATCACTTGATGCTTGCGAACCATGACTCATGGGCAAGATGACTAAGACTTCGTTCCCCGGAACAATGGAGCGAGCAACAGACTTATTGGAAATAATACATAAGTCTGACCTTCGTAGATGATTTGAGCATATATGGGTATATCTACTTGATGAAACATAAGTCTGAAACATTTGAAAAGTTAAAAGAATTTCATATTGAAGTGGAAAATCATCGTAACAAGAAAATAAAGTTTCTATGATCTGATCGTGGAGGTGAATATTTGAGTTATTAGTTTGGTCTTCATTTGAAACAATGCGAATAGTTTCGCAACTCACGCCACCTGGAACACCACAGCGTAATGGTGTGTCCGAACATCGTAACCGCACTTTATTAGATATGGTGCGATCTATGATGTTTCTTACTGATTTACCGCTATCGTTTTGGGGATATGCTTTAGAGACGGTTGCATTCACATTAAATAGGGCACCATCTAAATCTGTTGAGACGGCACCATATGAACTGTGGTTTGGCAAGAAACCCAAGTTGTCGTTTCTTAAAGTTTGGGGCTACGATGCTTATGTGAAAAAGCTTCAACCTGATAAGCTCGAACCCAAATCGGAGAAATGTGTCTTCATAGGATACCCAAAGGAAACTGTTGGGTGCACCTTCTATCACATATCCGAAGGCAAGATATTCGTTGCTAAGAATGGATCCTTTCTAGAGAAGGAGTTTCTCTCGAAAGAAGTGAGTGAGAGGAAAGTAGAACTTGATGAGGTAATTGTACCTTCTCCCGAATTGGAAAGTAGTTCTTCACAGAAATCAGTTCCGGTGATTCCTACACCAATCGGTGAGGAAGCTAATGATAATGATCATGAAACTTCTGAACAAATTACTACTGAACCTCTTAGGTCAACCAGAGTAAGATCCGCACCAGAGTGGTACGGTAATCCTGTTCTGGAAGTCATGTTACTTGACCATGACGAACCTATGAACTATGGTGAAGCGATGATGAGCCCAGATTACGCGAAATGGCTTGAGGCCATGAAATCTGAGATGGGATCCATGTATGAGAACAAAGTATGGACTTTGGTTGACTTGCCCGATGATCATCAAGCCATATAGAATAAATGTATCTTCAAGAAGAAGACTGACGCCGACGGTAATGTTACTGTCTACAAAGCTCAACTTGTTGCGAAAGGTTTTCGACAAGTTCAAGAAGTTGACTACGATGAGACTTTCTCACACGTAGCAATGCTTAAGTCTGTCCGAATCATGTTAGCAATTGCCGTATTTTATGATTATGAAATTTGGTAAATGGATGTCAAAACTGCATTCCTTAATGGATATCTTAAAGAAGAGTTCTATATGATGCAACCAGAAGGTTTTGTTGATCCAAAAGGTGCTAACAAAGTGTGCAAGCTCCAGCGATCCATTTATGGACTGGTGCAAGCCTCTCGGAGTTGGAATATACGCTTTGATAGTGTGATCAAATCATATGGTTTTATACATACTTTTGGAGAAGCCTGTATTTACAAGAAAGTGAGTGGGAGCTCTGTAGCATTTCTGATATTATATGTGGATGACATATTGTTGATCGGAAATGATATTGAATTTCTGAATAGCATAAAAGGATACTTGAATAAGAATTTTTCAATGAAAGACCTCGGTGAAGCTGCTTATATATTAGGCATCAAGATATATAGAGATAGATCAAGATGCTTAATTGGACTTTCACAAAGCACATACCTTGATAAAGTTTTGAAGAAGTTCAAAATGGATCAAGAAAAGAAAGGGTTCTTGCCTGTGTTACAAGGTGTGAAGTTGAGTCAGACTCAATGCCAGACCACTGCAGAAGATAGAGAGAAAATGATAGTCATTCCCTATGCTTCAGCCATAGGTTCTATCATGTATGCAATGCTGTATACCAGACCTGATGTGTGCCTTGATATTAGTTTAGAAGGGAGGTACCAAAGTAATCCAGGAGTGGATCACTAGACAGCGGTCAAGAACATCCTGAAATACCTGAAAAGGACTGAGGATATGTTTCTCGTTTATGGAGGTGACAAAGAGCTCGTCGTAAATGGTTATGTCGATGCAAGATTTGACACTGATCTGGATGACTCTAAGTCACAAACCGGATACATATTTATATTGAATGGTGGAGTTGTTAGTTGGTGCAGTTCCAAACAGAGCGTCGTGGCGGGATCTACATGTGAGACGGAATACATAGCTGCTTCGGAAGCAGCAAATGAAGGAGTCTGGATGAAGGAGTTCATATCTGATCTAGGTGTCATACCTAGTGCATCGGGTCTAATGAAAATCTTTTGTGACAAAGCTGGTGCAATTGCCTTGGCAAAGGAATCCAGATATCACAAGACAACCAAGCACATCAAGAGATGCTTCAATTCCATCCGCGATCAAGTCAAGGATGGAGACATAGAGATTTGCAAGATACATACAGATCTGAATGTTGCAGACCCGTTGATTAAGCCTCTCTCACGAGCAAAACATGATCAGCACCAAGACTCCATGGGTGTTAGAATCATTACTGTGTAATCTAGATTATTGACTCTAGTGCAAGTGGGAGATCAAGGAAATATGCCCTAGAGGCAATAATAAAGTTGTTATTTATATTTCCTTATATCATGATAAATGTTTATTATTCATGCTAGAATTGTATTAACCGGAAACTTAGTACATGTGTGGATACATAGACAAAACGACTATCCCTAGTATGCCTCTAATTGACTAGCTCGTTAATAAAAGATGGTTAAGTTTCCTAGCCATAGACATGTGTTGTCATTTGATGAATGGGATCACATCATTAGAGAATGATGTGATGGACAAGACCCATCTGTTAGCTTAGCACTATGATCGTTTAGTTTATTGCTATTGCTTTCTTTATGACTTATACATCACTGGTGCGCGTCGGTCCTAAACAAACAATTTTTTTAACCACTTTCAGCGACAAAATTTGGAACCGTCGCCAAGTGAGTGTGGGTGATAGGAGGGTCCTTCCCACACGACCCAGAAACCGTCGGGGATAGGGCCCCTACAGTACTCCTACTCGTTTCTGTTCGCATTGCCATCACAGTTGGTATTCTGTGGTGCTACATTTATGATGCGCGTCCCATCACAAATGGTTCACTATTATAGAACGTGTATGATGCGCATCCCATCACAAACGGTCCACCGTTAAGAAGATTAGCTAATCGGCGTACAAGTGTCGGACAGGATTACGAAACGTCGTACCGTCGCAACATCATCGTACACGACAACTATCGCACACGCTATTCTATGGTGCAACATTTACGATGCATACTTCATCAGAAACAGTTCATGGTTGCGAATTGTGTACGATAAGGCAACTGACACAAACGTTTAGTTTGCCCGCACTGTTTGTGATATTGTCTGACATCGCACACGCTTTGCAAACGGCAACTGTGTGCATGCTTGCACACGTTTCCTCTCTGTGAACCGTCTCGGATTATGGTGCATATCACAAACGTTTGTGTTTTACCAACCGTGTGTGCCGTAACAACCTGGAGAGCGTAATTTCACCGTAATTTAATTGATGCTTTTCCAAATTGTACCGGATTTGGATTTGAATTTGAATGTATGCTACAACTTTGTTCATATCCATCAGGTTCAAACAACCAATGCATTATTTGATTCATAGGTACATTTGTTCAAGAATTACATAAGAACCAAATAAAGAATGATGAACCACAGTTGTATACTTGTACTATTAAAGACGGTAAAGAAAGAGGCGAAATATATTCTGGTTACTTAACAAGGTGAAGCGGAATGCCCATATTGTGCCCTCCTCCATGCAGAAGGCACGCACGACTCTAGTCCAACCCCTTCTGATGGCAGACCGCCCATCCTTCACAGTCTTCATGAAACATCTAGATAATCATCGTGTTATGGTATAAATACTTTAACCTTTGCATGCCCACCAATAATGTAGTTTGAGAGGTAATCTTGAGTAAACTGGTTTGGCAACCACTGCAAAGGAAAAGGATTCAGACATTGTCATCTAACACAACTCATTACGGGCATTAAAAAGAAGGCTGCAGAGTTCTTACTTACCATCCCGCATCGCTGTTGTCTTGGATAAAGTGTAAACAAATACTTTAATTTCCATCTTTGGACCCATTTTACTAACAATCTTTATCAGCTTCCTCACTTGATGCTAGTTCATCGATATCTCATTGCCCCATACGCAGAAAGGGTCGAAACGCGGATCTTTACCAATGACATATGTACCTAAAAGCACCAAGTTAATATTAGAAGCTAAATAGCAATTGCACAATGATGTAGTACAACAATCTTTTATAATATGTCTATATACATCCGTATGTGGTAGTCCATTTGAAATCTCTAAAAAGACAAATATTTAGGAACGGAGGGAGTATCTTATAACATCCAATATACTCACATATTAGATGAATTAACATCTTATATTATGGGCCGAAAGGAGTTTAGTGCATTCTTACAAATTATCGGCTGATTAACTGCTGCTGTATCCATGGGTTACAGTTAGTTTGAGCTAGTTTGGGCTCAAATAGCCCTAAAGTATATCTAAACATGAGGGCTAGTTTGAGCTAGTTGCATCTATAACCCACCCAAAAAACTATCCAACCCAAGAGGTGCTAATTGGAGCTAGTTCTCCTAGTGCATTTACTATCAATCTAACCCTGCCAGCCAAACAACTCTTTGGATGGAGTTAGTTCAGGGTTAGTAATGAGCTAGAAACTAACTCTAACCTCCAGCTAAGTTGAGTATCCAAACAGGGTTGTGTTGTTGCTGTTGTTGCTGCTGCTCTTTTACGTATATCTAGACATCATTAGAACATTAATGTAACACTCTTCCTTGTTGCTATGAAGCCTAGGATTGCATATTTAGACATTAAGTACAGTGCATATTGCTATGTAGCCTCAGATATATTACATATGGCCCTAGTTAACCTAACGAAAAATGGGTTGCAGATATATTGAGTTAAAAGTCCGATTCACCGATTAGTCCCTTATCAGTCGCCGGCCTATATGGTACCAGCTACCGATATCCTGAACAATGAGCAGATATAATCCATGGGATGAAACTAACCTCGATGGAAAACAACAGTCATTTCCAAAATTGTCCTGTGTAGGTACATCGAGAAGCATGTTAAGCACAACAGGCTAAACATCAACCAAAATTATACATGGCAGACAAAATAATCTCCAAAAGATAGCTTCAAGGTGTGTGTTTAAGCATGCTAGTAAAGCAAAACAAGTGGAAAGGTGTGCTAACTGCAACAGGCCTAACATTTAACAACAAGCAAACATAGTCATTCAAACCGGTATTGTGCCGGTCTAAGTACACCGGTTATGGTTAAATAAAAATGGAAAGGCGTGTTAACTAAAAGTGCAGCAACCAAATGTAGTCATTCATAGTGGTATTGTTGAAATTGGTACTGATGAAATTGAACTGCATAGTTCATACTTGCACATATAGAACATCACGTTGTGAATAACTGGAATAAACAAGGCATACTACGAACAACCAAACATAGCATTTGAAACTAAACATATGCTAACTACAAACAACCGAACAATAATAAAACTTTAAAAGAGGCATATGCTAGCTATAATAGGCTTAACAGCAAGCAAATATAAGCATTCCTATAGGTATGTTTAAAACTGGATTGATGAAATGTACTGCACAGTAAATAATTGCACATATAGAGCATCACATTGTGTCGGAGTAAATGACCATGGGTAGCCTAGCCGGCTCCCCCTGGGGCTTCTGAAAAAATTACAAGCCAATCAAGTCATCCAACATCCAAGATTGTTGGGCCGCCTTCCCCCGGCCGGCTGTCATCCATGCCAGCTGTCAGGAGGTGGCCTGGCCCCAAGATCCATAGAAGAAAGCCACGAGAGGGCCGGCTTCCAAGGAGCCGGCTACCAGAGGGCCGACTCACAGAGTCAAGACGAGAAGGCCGACTCCAAGGAGCCGGCCACCCCGCAGGCAGCCAAGGCCGCACCCTCAGAATCTGCACCCACATAACGGCGATGAGACGGGGCGTGGCTATAGTAAAGCCTGCCACCCCCGCATCCCGGAGCGCGCATGACTACAGTACGCCGTACGGGCAGCCATCACCCGTCCGACGCGACACTGTAGCCATGTGGACTGTGACGTCACCCACGACAGGCTGTCTGTACTACCCGCAGGCGGCGGGTCCCTCCGGACAGAGAGATGCCCGAAGGCGGCTCGGCCTCCCCCCAGTCGGCCTGAGATATGGCCGGCTCCCCATAGCCGGCTTGTTCCCTCCCTCGAAGGAAGCGCCTCATTGAGGAGACAAGACGAAGTGAGGCTACGATGTCGCCGCCAAAGGCGGCATCAGTAGCCATGCTTACCCCGACAAAGCCCTCGTCATCGTGGATCGAGGCAACAAGAATCAGCCCCCGACAAAGCCCTCAACGGTGGGGCCACTGTCGACCGTAAAGCCGGTAGCGGGGCCCACTAGTCGGCTGGTTTCAGCCGGCCGCAGAGAAGCCATGGATGAAGACACCGACGGCTAGGGCCCACACCTAGTCGGACTACCATTGTACCCCGGGGTAGGCCTATATAAACCCCCCCCTGTGGCACCCATGCAAAGGGTTGGACTCTGATAGTTTTAGACACCACGTAGAGGGAAGAGGAGAGCTAGTCGTGCCCTTCTCCTTCCTCACCCCGAACAGCTCAAGGAGCCTCTTGTAGCACTTGTTCATCTTGTGATCATGTGGAGACCCCGCAGAGCAGCAGTAGGGGTGTTATCTCCACGGAGAGCCCCGAAGCTGGGTAAGATTCACCGGCGTGCATGTCTTCGCCTCATCCCGCTTTCGAGCACCGCGACGTCTTATTGGCTCCCACTATGATTAGCCACCCGTTGGCATATGTCGCACCTACCACCCGACATTTGGCGCACACCGTGGGGCCAGGTGCACCGTCGTCCGGAGACCTGTTCTGGATGGGAACCCTCTTCCTCCCCCGCGAGCGTAGCCAGCCCGGCACGCCCGATGGCGCTTTGCCCGACAAGGCTGCAAGGCGTCGCTGACGCCTGCGCGGCGACCTACCTCGCCGACCTTCTTGGCGAGACTCGCATCTCCGACGAGCCCGCATCCGACGCGGGCACCGACTGCCTCGAGAGCCACCTCGCTAGTCTCCTCGACCAGCTCCACGTCTCCAGCGAGCCCGCTGTGGACTTGGAGTCGGTTGGCTCCACCGACCCGATGCTTGTCGACTCCGACACGACATCGCTCGACGCCTTCCCCACCAACGTCGTCATCTTCGACGACCCGCTCCCCCAAGCCGACAGCGGCAGCGCCATCATCGAGGTCTGGTCATCGATCCTGGCGGCCCTCGGCGAGAATGCCCACGACGCCCCGCAAGCGGCGCCGCACGACCTGTCCGCCCCTCTCCCGGCTGACGCCGACACCGAGGCGCTGGAGGCACGTCGCCTTGCCCTCCACGCGGAGGGCCGAAGGATAGGCTCCCTGAGACGCCTCACCGAGGCCCACCAGCGCGAAGTCGACCGCGCCGCCTTCGACACGCCGCCTCCCGAAGGACCGAGCCGACTCGGCATTGTCAAGAAACGCGGCGCAGCCATCGTCGACATGCTGGGCGTGGACCGCCCCGTCTACGCCACGCCTCGAAAATTGCGCGCCGCCTGTGCGTAGAAGAGCTGAACGGGCTAGGGCCCGACGAGCTTCCCTACATGGCAAGACGCATTCAGCAACTGATCGGCGCGGCCGCAGAGCGGCAAGAAGACAACGCCCGCGCTGAAAGCCTTCCCCTGCGCCGAGAGCACGACACAATGTCACGCACGCCGACTGCGGGCACGGCAAGAGAAGGAGCTGGCTGCCAGCTGCAGCCGGACCCGGATCTCCATCGAACGCGACGCAGAGGGTCGCCCTCGAGCCGTGGAACGGCGAGGCAACCCGCCCCCTCCTCCACCTCGCGGGGAAAGATATCCCACCCCGCCGCCTGTCACCCATCCGACTCTCAGCGGCCGACTCGGCCGCCGCGAAGGAGTCGGGCGAACGACGCTACCACCGGATCGACCGCTGGCGCGATCCTTGGCGTTGGAAGAAGAAGACGATGTCGGGCCACCTTGCTTGGCCCCGCATCCGCGACGAGCCCTTCCCAAAGGGTTCTCGCTCCCGAGATACGCCCAAGTATAACGGCTCCGTGAAGCCGGAGGATTGGCTGATCGACTACTCGACCGCAGCCAAGATAGCGAACGGCAACAGCGCCGTTGCCGTGAAATATGTGCCCCTCATGCTTCGTGGCATGGTGCGAACTGGCTCAACAGCCTCAAGCCATACAGCATCAACAGGCTAGACTTCACCGAAGCCTTCATCCGCAACTTCACCAAAGACCTACAAGCGGGCTCCCAAGCCCAGCAACTCTCCTTGTGCGCATAAGGACCCACCAAGTCGACCCGCGACTTCCTCACGCTGCTATTGGGCGAGCTCGCAACTCCCGCGAGGGGTTGCACGAGGTTCAAGCGATAGAGTATTCATCACCGGGTGCCGAGAAGGCACCTCCTCAAGCACAAGCTCCTCTGCGACGAGCCGGCTACCCTCGACGAATTACTTGTCATCGCCGACAAGTACGCCACCGCCGACTCATCAATGAAGACCGAGCTCCGGGTAGACGCCACCGAGAAGGTACTCAACCCGGCTCCCAAAACGCCGGCTGGCGACTCTAGCCGACGTCCGTACCAGCACGACAACAAGCGCAAGGGCCCAATGCCGCCTCCCGCCAGTCGGCAGGTGGCCACCGTCGAAGACGAGCAACCTGAAGAGCGCCCCACGCCCAAGAAGCTGAAGGGCGGCAGGCCGGCTTGGCAACTGGCTTTCTCCTACGAGCAAGCTCTTGACGCCCCTTGCAAGTTCCACAGCGGCGCGAAGCCGTCCAACCATACAACCCGGAAGTGCCACTGGCTTACCCGAATCACCAAGGGCGAAGGGCTGGTGCCCCCTCTGCCTGCTGGACCGCCGCCTCCGGCTCCCCTGACGGTCAGCCGCTCGACCAGCGATCGGGACCATCCAAGACGAAGTTCCCAACAAGCATGCCGCCTATGTCGCCTTTCACGAGCCAGCTCAAGACGGCGCAGCGCGCCGATAACACCAAGAAGTCAATGCGATTGCCTCCAACAACCCCGAATACATGCACCGTCGAGAGAGGCCTATCATTGGAGCCGGGCCGACCACCCAGAGGTGATGCCGTCCCTGGGCTCCTATTCATTGGTTTTGGAGGCAACCCTAGCAACGGACAGGCTTGCTGCCCGATTCTCCCGCGTACTGATAGACGGCGGGAGCAGCATCAACATCCTGTACCGGGATACCATGGAGAAGCTGAATATCAGGGCCAAGCACCTCATGCCAAGCCGGACCGTGTTCCATGGCATTGTACCCGGCCTGTCCTGTTCACCAATCGACAAGACCAAGATAGATGTTCTCTTCGGAGACAAGGATCACTTCCGCCGAGAAGCAATCTGGTTTGAAGTGGTGGACCTTGAGAGCCCCTACCATGCGCTACTTGGCCGGCCTGCTCTGGCCAAGTTCATGGCTGTACCCCACTATGCCTACCTCAAGATGAAGATGCCGAGTACCAAGGGCATCATCACCATAACCGGCGACTACAAGAAGTCCTCCGAGTGTGCTGCAGCTAGCAGCCGGCTGGCCGAGTCCCTCATAGTCGCCGAAGAGAAGAAGATGTTGGACCGATTCGAGGCCATGGCCGCCAAGCAGCCTGCCACATCCCCCGACCCCAAAGAGTGTGATGCCCAAGGTTCCTTCCACCGCCAAGGAAACAAAGAAGATACCCCTGGACCCAGAGAACCGGAAAGGTTTGCGTCATCGGGCAAACCTGGACAAGAATAGGAAAGCGAGCTCGTCGATTTCCTCCGTGAGAATCGGGACATCTTCGCATGGTCCCCCAAGGACATGCCGGGTGTTCCGAAGGAATTCGCCGAGCACAAGCTACACGTCCGAGCAGACGCCAAGCCAGTCAAGCAGCCCCTCCGCCGACTGTCAGAGGAGAAGAGAAGGATCGTAGGAGAAGAGATAGCCCGGCTCTTGGCAGCCGGCTTCATCATGGAGGTTTTCTTCCCGGAGTGGCTCGCCAACCCGGTCCTCGTGCTGAAGAAGAATAACAAGTGGCGCATGTGTATAGATTACACGAGCCTCAACAAAGCCTGCCCCAAGGATCCCTTTGCCTTACCCAGGATTGATCAAGTAATAGACTCCACAGCCGGATACGAGCTGTTGAGTTTCTTGGATGCCTACTCAGGATACCACCAGATAAAGTTGGACCCGGCCGACCGCCTGAAGACCGCCTTCATCACGCCATTCGGAGCTTTCTGCTACCTAACGATGACATTTAGCTTAGGAAATGCCGGTGCCACCTTTCAGCGTTGCATGTAGAAATGCCTCCTCAAGCAACTCGGCAGAAATGCCCACGTCTATGTAGACGATATCGTGGTGAAGACGGAGAGGCACAACACCTTGCTAGAAGACCTCAAGGAAACCTTTGAGAACCTGCGCCGTTTTCAGATCAAGCTCAACCCCGAGAAATGCGTGTTCGGAGTGCTAGTCGGCCAGCTCCTAGGCATCCTGGTCTCTGAACGCGGCATCGAATGCAACCCTGTGAAGATCAAGGCCATTGAGAGAATGGAAATTCCCACCAAGCTGCGTGACGTCCAGAAGTTTACCGGGTGCCTGGCCTCCCTGAACCGCTTCATCACCGGTACGGGAGAAAAGGCACCCCCCTCTACCGACTCATGAAGAAAAGCACTCACTTTGAGTGGAACGACCAAGCTGACCAAGCCTTTCACGAGCTGAAGAAGATGCTTGCCACGCCACCTGTCTTGGCGGCGCCGACTGAGAAAGAGCCCATGCTCCTTTATATCGCCGCCACCACCGGGTGGTCGCGACCACATCGGGTCCAACGCCCGTAAGAGGGCCGAGCTCAGCCGGTCCAGAGGCCGGTCTACTACTTAAGAGAAGTACTATCCACCTCAAAACAGAACTACCCGCATTACCAGAAGATGTGCTACGGCGTGTACTTCGTCGCCAAGAAGCTGAATCCCTACTTTCAAGAACACTCCATCACGGTCGTATGCACTGCCCCGCTCGCCGAGATCATAGGCAGCCGGGACGCATCCGGCCGGGTGGCAAAATGGGCCATTGAGCTGGCCCCCTACACGATCTTCTACCAGCCTCGCACCGCCATCAAGCCGCAAGCATTGGTCGACTTCCTCGTCGACTGGGCCGAGACCCAGTACCTGCCGCCAGCTCCCGACTCCACTCATTGGCGGATGCACTTCGACGGGTCCAAGATGCGCACCGGCTTGGGAGCCGGCATCGTCCTCACCTCTCCCAAAGGCGACAAACTCAGATACACGCTACAGATTCACTTCGCCGCCTCCAACAACGTGGCCGAGTACGAGGCACTCATACACGGACTCCGGCTTGCCAAAGAGCTTCCGCCGGATCCTGTGCTATGGTGACTCGGATTTGGTGGTCCAGCAGTCATCTGGCGACTGGGACGCCAAGGACGCAAACATGGCGAGCTATCGTTTCCTCGTTCAGCAAATCAGCGGCTACTTTGAAGGATGCAAGTTCCTCCACGTGCCACGAGCCGACAACGAGCAAGAAAATGCCCTGGCATGGATAGGCTCAACCCGACAAGCTATACCAACCGGCGTCTCTCTCCAATGCCTCCTCAAGCCGTCTATCAAGCCGTCTCCAGAATCCGACTCCATCTTCGTGCCGCCTAACCCCGACGCAGCCGGATCCGGCTTGGGGAGCCAAGCAGGCGGCCCGGGGACTTCAATGGGCGGCTCGGGGACTGTCATAGTCGCACCCGGCCCGAGGACTTCAGAACCCGGCCCGGGGACTTCAGAACCCGGCCCGGGGACTACGTTAGTCGGCCTGGGGACTGCTTCAACACCCCACGCGACGCCCAGCTCCAGCTCTTCACCGCCCAGCCCACCCGCCCTGGTTGAAGTAGCCGTGTTGACTATAGAAGAAGTCACAGCTCCATCATGGGCTCAACCCACCTCAACTTCCTGATAAACAGAGAACTGCCGGTTGACGAGATCGCGGCAAGACAAGTCCAACACTGAGTCGGCGCATATACAATTGCCAACGGAGAGCTCGTCAGGCGCAGTGTCATTGGAGTCTTCCAGCGCTGTGTCGAGCCAAAGAAGGGCATAGCAATCCTCAAAGACATTCACCAAGGTGAATGCGGCCACCACGCAGCCTCAAGATCACTCATTGCCAAAGCTTTCCGCCATGGATTCTTTTGGCCGACTGCCTTGGACGATGCCAAGGAGTTGGTCAAACACTGCAAAGGCTGCCAAGTCTTCAGCTCCAAGCAACACCTGCCGGCTTCAGAACTCAAGACCATTCCCCTCACCTGGCCTTTTGCCGTCTGGGGATTGGACATGGTGGGCCCATTCAAGACGGCACGCGGCGGCATGACACACTTCCTTGTCACCGTGGATAAATTCACCAAGTGGATCGAAGCAAAGCCGATTAAGAAGCTGAATGGGCCGACTGCCGTAACATTCATCGCAGACATCACAACTCGGTACGGCGTGCCACACAACATCATCACTGACAACGGCACGCATTTTGCCAAGGGAGCATTGGCACGTTTCTGCGCGACGCAGGGCATCCGACTGGACCAGCGTCCGTTGCCCACCCGCAGTCAAACGGCCAAGTTGAGCGAGCTAATGGCCTCATCCTTTCCGGCATCAAGCCCCGTCTGGTCGTGCCGCTAGAGCGCTCGGCCCTGCTGTTGGCTCGACGAGCTGCCGGCCATCCTCTGGAGTCTGCGCACTACCCCAAACAAGTCAACCGGCTTCACCCCTTTCTTCCTTGTATATGGTGCCGAGGCTGTCATCCCAACAACCATCGAGTTCGACTCGCCTCGGGTGACCATGTACACGGAAGCAGAGGCTAAAGAAGCACGAGAATACGGCGTCGACCTGCTGGAAGAAAGCCGACTGTTAGCCCTCAGCCGGTCTGCCATCTACCAGCAGGGTCTGCGCCGCTACCATAGCCGGAAGGTCAAGCCAAGATCCTTTCAAGAGGGCGATCTTGTGCTCCGGCTGATCCAGCGAACAGCTGGCCAGCACAAGCTCTCAGCCCCTTGGGAAGGTCCCTTCATCGTCAGCAGAGCACTGGGAAACGACTCCTACTACCTAATTGATGCACAGAAGCCGAAGGCACGAAAGAGAGATGATTCCGGCAAGGAGTCGGAACGACCATGGAATGCCAACCTCCTCCGAAGATTTTACAGTTAAAATGCAGTATGTATCACACTACCTTTTGTACTAAGTATGAGATAATGGGCCCCTCGAGGAGCACTCGGGACTGCCACCTTTTATCTATGAATGACAAGTATCACACCCATGATTTTGTCATTTCACCTTTTTTTCGTTCGGCACCGGGTTCGACTAGTCGGCCCGGGGACTGGCCGCCTTGAGTTATATTTAAGTTCCACTGTGTCGGACAAGTAGTGTGTCGACACCCAAGCCCCCTCTTGTCAAAAGCCGCAGCTCGAAGAACCGACTGTCCGGCTGGCAAGAGTCAAAGGCAGGAAAGGATGCCCACACGAAAAATGGCTAAGGACTAACGAACTTATATAACAAAAGCCGGCTTCCTCCCATTGCCGACCGGCTACAAGAGTAGCCGGCCGGCCGGCTTCCCATTCAACCCTGCCACAATCCAACAAAGCTCAAGTACTTGCCTTCCCACAAATAGCCAAGTTCCTCCCCAGCCACAATTTGCAGAGCTGTTCGGCTAGGAAGGCGGCAACCAAGGGAAGGTAGCAAAGGAAACGGCCTAAGGATAAAAAGCAAACTCGAATGGAAGCCAAACACATGCATAATTATATTTACACAAAAGCCTTCGAAAGACCGGCATTCAACATAGTCTGAATACACCCCCAGTGGGTGGAACTGCGCAAAGTTAAAAAAAATTGTTCAAAGAGCAATAGCAGAAAAGCGAGAGCGGCAGATCAAGCCAGCGGAGCAACAGGCGAGTCGGGCAGGTCGGCGGAGGCAGCAGTGCGGGCCGGAGGAGTGGCCGGTTGGCGAGTCTCGGCCTGATCTTCACCCCTGGCAGGCGGCGCGCTCGCGCGTGCCTTGTTGCTAGAGGCACGATTAGGCTGAAGCTGGCTGGTCGCTTCGCCGTCTGGCGCGGCGTCTTCGCTGCCCTCCTCCTCATCGTCTTCGGCTTCATCGCTGGAAGCGATCTCCTCCACCGAGTCCTCGCCTTCTGCCGGGTTCAGCCCGAACCATTCCTACGGCTGGGCGACTCCACTGTCGTTCACTTTAGGAGTGAAGACGCTGGTGTCAGTGTACTCGGCGATAGCTGAGGCGCGCTGGATGATAGCCGACCGCACCGCAACCAGCTCCTCGTCAGCCTCCTGCCTCCAAGTGCTCAACTGGCGCAGGTTCAACCCAGGATACCAGGCCCGGATGAACTCCAGTGCCCGCCCGGCGCCGGACAGAGCAGCGGAGGCCTTCCAAGCCTCGAAGCAGCCAACCGCAACCTCCAGCCAGTCGATAGTTCGACTGGGGGTGCGGGGGATCACCTTGCCAGGCCAGAGAGCGGCCAACACTTGCGCCCCGGCACGCTGAAGCCGGCGGAGCATGCGGTGAGCCGGCTGCGGGCACTGAAACGCCAAAGCTGCTCCTCGAGCATCCGGTGGCGTCAGCACGATTGCAACCCCTGCTTGCCTGCGCGTCTCGCGGTGGGCCTCGATGGCTTGGCAGGCAGCGACGGAGTAGCCGGGGAAGTAATCTGCGTAAAGAACAAGAAAACGGCACAAAATCAGAAGATAAACAAGTGGGCAAGGAGCAAGCAAGTGAGTGAAGAAATAAAGACGGCCTACAGTCGATCAGATCCTCCACCCGCCCATAACCCTCGCTCAGCGCTTGCCTTGCTTCAGCCCAGCCAGCCGCTTCAGTCTCGAACTCGGCCTTAAGGGCGGCCTCGTTGTCCTGCGCCTTCTTCAGGGCCGCTTGGTGGCTCTCCTCCTGGTCGGCCAACCTCTTGGCCAGGCGGTCGCGTTCCTGGGCCAAGGCGACGATCTCGGTTTCCTTGGCACGAAGAGCGGTCTGGGCCTCGCCTAGCTGCCCCCTCAAGTCGGCGTTAGCTCCTGCAAGCATGGAGAGAAAGGAAAGCGATGAGGGAAAAGTCATCAAGGAAGATCCGACCCGGCTGCTCGACATCCGCCCGAATCTCGGGACTACACCCGATGGGTGCGTTGACGCGCCCCACTTGAGATAGAAGAAACCAAGTTCTTACTCCGCTATTAAATCGAGATCGGGCGGCCTTCGGCTCAGCTCCCGGCACAGGAGTTGAAGGCGGCCGAAGATTGTGATACTCCTGAAAATCAGATGGAGTGTGCATAAGAGCAAGATTGCTGTCAAGGCACTGCTAAGAAGTTTCAAGCCGCTTTGCTCGGTGACCGACTCGAAACTCAGGACTACACCAGGTGGAGTCTTGACGCCACCACGGAAGAAATCAAAAAGAAATCGATCAAAGCCAAAAGACTCACCCGGACGACGAGTAGCAAGGAACTCTTGGTGTGTCGTTGCAACAAGCCAGCCTGAGCTCAAGCCGGCCGGACCTCTGTGCCACCACCTGCTCAGCTCAGTCCCACCGCTAGGCGCCCACTCGGATGTCTTGGCGCTGGCCGCCTCCAGTCCCTGTCGTCAGTGGCGCCGCAGCCCTTTTGGCTCCAGATCGAGACGCCTCTCCCACGCTACCGGGCGAGGCACCGACCGCACCACCAGATTCGCCGCCGACGCCGCTTCGCCGCTGCCGCCCAGCGCCGGCAGGTCGGCCGCCATGGCCCGCTCCGCCGGCGCCCGACTGTGGCGCCTCCCCCAGGATCGTCACGTCGTCCTCCATCCTCTCCATCACCGGCTGGTCGCGGTCGGGTTCCTCCGACGGAGGTACGGGGACATCAGGAGCCACGGCGCGAAGGGGAATGACGAGCTGCGGAGGCTGATTGCGCAAAGCCTCCGCCTCCCTCTCCGCGTCGCTGACCTCCGCTGGGCCTTGGCCGCCGCGTCGGCTTGCGCCTCAGCCGACTTCTCCGCCGCCTCCTAGACGGCCCTCCGCTCCGCCGCTTCCCGCTCCTCCCGAGCCTCCCGCGCGTTCTGCTCCGTTGCCTCCATGAGGTCGGCGCGGGGGTCCATTCGGCGGGAACTCGAAGAACCTCCCGTCGGCGCGACTATGGAGGCGGTGTCAACCCGCTCAAGGGAAAGCGGCGCCTTGTTCAACAAACCAAGAAGACGGCTCAGATGAGCCTCAACCAAAAAAGACAACAGAAGTACAAGACACACAACACTTACGCCAAGACTGCTTGTGGCTGCTTCACCACCTTGCGGAAGAGGGCCGCTTTCGCAGCTGCCTCGTCTCGCTTGGTCGCTGCCGCGGAGCTTTTGGGTTTCTTCGGCCGGCTGCCAAAGAGACCCGACGCCCGGCACGCTTCGCGCCACCTGGCGGTTGGCGCGGCGGAAGGCCCCCGCGCCATGGCGATCGGCCGCCCGGCTGGCGGCGCTGGATAACCGGCTTCGTCCTCCTCTGGCTAGTCCTCGCCGCCGTAAGGTCGGGCTGCCTCTCCGCCGGTTGCGACTACGGGCGTCGTCCATGGCAGCCGCCCCGAGATCCGGTCGTCGAAGGTCGCCCACGCGCGCGGTCGGCCAGGGCGCTCCGGCCCTGCGGCCCCGGGCGCCGGTCGAAGAAGAGGGCTCTGCTCAAAGACGAAGCCGATTAGTCAAGGGCCGGCTGTCACGAACACGGCAACAAAAGAAGAAGGGAATAAGGAAAAACTCACCACAAAGTGCGGGTTGGCCCGAGAATATGGCGCTTTGCGATATCGCCACTCCACGATGAGTTTGCGGTTGGAGATATAGTTCACCATGTAAGATACCTCGTCAGCGAGGCATCTCTCACGGTGCTCAGCCGCACGGGTCAAGCGGCCGCTCATTTGGCGAGATCATGTGCGGCCGGCTTTGGAGCGGAAGCACCCGGCGCTCCACGAAGGCGGCCACCAAGTCGGCCTCCACCAAGCCCTCCGACTGGACCATCACCCGGAGCCGGGTGACGGCGGCGTTCCCGGCCAAGGTGAGCGACCGAGCTCAGAAGGACCAAGACGCCGGCCTTGAAGGCGGCGGGCCGGCCACGTAAGCCGGCAGATTGAGGTAGTCGCCTTGCGCGGCGACGTTCTTCACGAGAAATCTGTTGCTGCCAAAGCTTCACCGACCGGATCAGCGGATAGGCGGAAAAAGGGTTGTTGTCGGTCGTCCTCCGCCATGGCGATGAAAGGCGCCGCAGGGGCGGACACGCCCGCGAGACAATGCGAGCTTGCATCAAAGAACTCCCCAGCAGCTCGAGGGTGGGGAGGGCGCCAAGAAAGCCTTCGCATGCAGTGACGAAGGCCGGCAAGCATCACCGTGTTGGGGTGAGGTGATGCGGTGGAGATGGTAGAAGTCGAGGAAGGAGCGAAAGAAGCCGCTCGCCGGCAGGCCGAGGCCCGCAGCCGCGGCGAGCGAAGATGACCCGCCGCCTCCTCCGGCCGGTGAAATCTCCGCCTCCGGCGAGGCGGTCTTCACGAGGTCCTCGCTACAACCGCCACCGTCGTGAGCCAATCTATATGATCTTCGTGGACGTTGGAGCCGTCCCACGAGCTCGACAACGCCATGAGAACGAGTGGAAGGAAAGAGCCGCGGCGGCGGAGAGCACGACCACGCAACGAAGGAACCGCGGCGAGCCAAGATAGCTCGCGGTGGTGAGTGCGCTGCGGCGGCGGAAGAGTGAGGAAGAAGGTAGAGGAAGGAGAGGAGGCGAGGCGGCGTGCGAGCCTCGCCGCCTCCTCCCCCTACTTATAGGCTCGGGCGGCGGAGCCGAGGAGGCGAGGCGTGGGGGAACGTGGGATTAACTGCGCCCACTCCCCCCACATCCCGCGATTATGGCGCCCTGAAGGCGTGCGGAAACCGCCGCGAGAAGACGAGCAGTCCACTTGGGCCGCAGAGAATCCGCGCGTGGGCCGAGGCATAGGCTTGGTAGGCCCTAGCCTGCGGTGATGTCCCGTCGCGTGCGTGGGCTGGCAGGCTTTCCTGGCCACGTGGCGTGCAAGGTGACGCTCAGTCAACGCGCGAGCCGGCTCGCTTTCCCTCCTTCTAAACTGCGGAGCTTCCCAAAGACGGCGCACCCCTTCAAGGCCGGCTCCTAGCTGCCGGCTTCCCAGGATAGGAAGCTTATCGAGCTTCTCGTCCTCCCTTCAACCTCGAAGCCCAATCAGCTTCGGGGACTACTGTCGGAGTAAATGACCACGGGTAGCCTAGCCGGCTCCCCACAGGGCTTCAAAAATTACAAGCCAATCAAGTCATCCAACATCCAAGATGTTGGGCCGCCTTTTCCCCGCCGGGCCGTCATCCATGCCGGGCCGTCAGAGGCGGCCCGCCCCAAGGTCCCTAGAAGAAAGCCACGAGGGCGGCTTCCAAGGAACTGCTACCGAGGGCCAACTCACAGAAGTCAAGTTGACGAGAAGGCCGACTCCAAGGAGCCGGCCACCCACAGACGGCCAAGGCCGCACCCTCAGAATCTGCACCCACATAACGGCGATGAGACGGGACGTGGCTATAGTAAAGCCTGCCACCCCCGCATCCCGGAGCGTGCGTGACTACAGTACACCGTACGGGCAGCCATCACCCGTCCGACGCGGCACTGTAGCCATGTTGATCGTGGACGCCACCCACGGCAGTTGTTCAGCACTACCCGCAGAAGCGCGGGTCCCTCCCGGACAGAGATGCCCGAAGGCGGCTCGGCCTCCCCCCAGTCGGCCTGAGATATGGCCGGCTCCCCATAGCCGGCTTGTTCCCTCCCTCGAAGGAAGCGCCTCATTAAGGAGACAAGACGAAGTGAGGCTACAGTAATCGCCGCCAAGGCGGCGGCACTGTAGCCATGCTTACCCCGACAAAGCCCTGGTCATCAGGATCGAGGCAATAGTAACCAGCCCCCGACAAAGCCCTCAACGGTGGGGCCAGCCTGTCAACTAGAAAGCCGGCAGCCGGCGGGGCCCACTAGTCGGCGGGTCCCAACGGTCGGTGGAGAAGCCGGCGGATGAAGACACTGACGGCTAGGGCCCACACCTAGCCGGATTACCATTGTACCCCTGGGGGGTAGGCCTATATAAACCCCCAGGGCACCCATGCAAAGGGTTGGACTCTGATAGTTTTAGACACCACGTAGAGGGAAGAGGAGAGCTAGCCGTGCCCTTCTCCTTCCTCACCCCGAACAGCTCAAGGAGCCTCTTGTAGCACTTGTACATCTAGTGATCATGCGGAGACCCCGCAGAGCAGCAGTAGGGGTGTTATCTCCACGAAGAGCCCCGAAGCTGGGTAAGATTCGTCGGCGTGCATGTCTTCGCCTCATCCCGTTTCCAGGCACCGGCGACGTTTTATTGGCTCCCACTATGATTAGCCACCCGTTGGCATATGTCGCACCTACCACCCGACACATTGTGAACAACTGAAATAAACAAATCATGGGTTTCCTCACTTGTCACAGATGGGCTCGTTCCCATGGGAAGAGCACGGACCCTAGATGCGCTCCATATTGTCGCAGATGGGCTCCTTCCCCTTGGAAGAGCACGGATGTAGGGTGCCCTCCCTGATGTCGCAGACAAGAGCTTTCCCCTTGGAAGAGCAGATGGGCTCTTTCCCCTTGGAAGAGTCGGAGAGGGTGCCCTCCTCGTGGTCGGCGTCGATGAGGTCTGACTTGGAAGCTGTGGATCCCAAGCCAGCGTTGCAGAACGTGTCCTTCAGAAATGACAAAAGGGGCTCGATGGCGATGTAGAATGGCAAATTGTTGACAGCGAGCCAGAGGAGCTCAGCGGTGGGGCCATGGATGAGATCAACGGTGGTTGAACCCGAGGGGTTGGGGGTGGGCCACTTAACTTGTGACATGACCCGCCTCGTATGCGTCATTGCCGATGACCTCGATGTCGTGGCCGTGGACGAGACATGCCCGCATACTCTAGCCCGCTGCTTGAGTGCCTGCCGCCAGTAATGGTCGTCAGCTTCCTCGGCGACGTCGGGCGAAGAGACTGCTATACACCTCTTTTGGGCCAGTCGCTCCTCGAGCTCGACGGGAAGAGTAGCCGGGCTTAGGCTGCAGCTCTCTGGAGTGGGGGATGGGGATTGGGATCTGTGGGAAAGGGGGCGTTTGGCAGGCGTCATCTAAGAAACTCAGGGCGGCCTGGGTATGGAGATCAGTGGGTAAGTTGCACTGGCAAACCGGCAGATGTTGACAATGGAGGCCTTGCGGCGGCGGCGGCAGCGGCGGCGGGGACCTTGCTAGGGTTTCGAGCGAGGGAGGGTGTGTGTGTGTGTGTGTGCGCACGCCCGAGGAGGTTTTGGTGTGTGTGTGTGTGTGTGTGTGTGTGTGTGGAGGGGGGCGTTGGGTGTTTGAGGAAATGATGCGGGTACTAAAAAATTTACTACGCGGGAGTGAAATGCCGGGCTATTGAAAATTTTGATGATAGTGCATCGCACACGGTCCGGAGATAACAATCGTGTGTTATGAAACAGAAAAACCCTCGAGGCGGGTAGATATTTTCTAGGGATGCAGGCGGGATTGAGAACAAGAAACATCGCATATGGTCCGAAGATAACAACCGTGTGTTATGAAACAGAAAAACCCTCGAGGCGGGTAGATATTTTTGAGAGGGGGAGCCTCATGGAGCCCAATGTACTGTACGGATGTGTGCGTGACAGGTGCACCGGCGTGGCACACAATTAGTTTGAGTGAACCGTGTCTGCTAAGGCCATCCGACTTGTCTAATGTTCATAAATTTGGCAAAGAATGACGCGGGAGAGGGTCAGAACATGAACACACTTGCATGTGGACCAAATTTATGTATCAAAAGGGTGGTTTGATTTTCAAATACCAAATGCAACTTCGATGTGGCACCTCTCTTGCAAAGCGCACGATATTGCTTGCCCCCACCCCCCCACCCTCGTGTCGGCATGAAGGGAATCCTAAGCTATGAATGCATGCCCCCTCCCCCCCAACCGAGGTTCACCTAGCAAAGTGCGAATTAGCTAGCAACTCTCCTCATCCCTCGTGTCGGCACGAAGGGAGTCCTAACCTATGAATGCCCCCCCCAACCGAGGTTCATTCACCTAGCAAAGTGCAAAGTAGCTAGCAGCCCCCCCTCCCTCGTGTCGGTACAAAGGGAATCCTAAGCTATGAATGCATGCCCCCCCAACTGAGGTTCACCCTAGCAAAGTGCAAAGTAGCTAGCAGCCCCCTCACCCTCGTGTCGACATCAAGGAATCCTAATCTATGAATGCATGCCCCCAACCGAGGTTCACCTAGCAAAGTGTGAAGTAGCTAGCAGCCCCTCCCTCGTGTCGGCACGAAGGATTCCAACCTATGAACGCATGCCCCCCCCAACCGAGGTTCACCTAGCAAAGTGCAAAGTAGCTAGCAGCCCCCTCACTCTCGTGTCGGCACGAAGGGAATCCTAAGCTATGAATGCATGCGCCCCCCAACCGAGGTTCACCCTAGCAAAGTGCGAAGTAGCTAGCAGCCACCTCTCCCTCGTGTCGGCACAAAGGGAATCCTAAGCTATGAATGCAAGCCCCCCGAGCCGAGGTTCATGTGCAAAGTGTGAAGTAGCTAGCAGCCCCACCCTCGTGTCGGCACGAAGGGAATCCTAAGCTATGAATGCATGCCCCCTCCCCCCCCCCCCCCAACCGAGGTTCACCTAGCAAAGTGCGAAGTAGCAACTGTTGGTGAACGTTGCAGAAAATTAAAATTTTTCCTGCGGTTCACCAAGATCCATCTATGAGTTCATCTAAGCAACGTGTCATGGGAGAGTGATTGCATCTACATACCACTTGTAGATCGCGTGCGGAAGCGTTCAATGGAACGGGGATGATGGAGTCGTACTCGCCGTGATTCAGATCACCGATGACCTAGTGCTGAACGGACAGCACCTCCGCGTTCAACACACGTACGGAGCGGATGACGTCTCCTCCTTCTTGATCCAGCAATGGGGAAGGAGAGGTTGATGATGATCCAGCAGCACGACGGCGTGGTGGTGGATGCAGCAGAACTCCGGCAGGGCTTCGCTAAGCAACGACGGGAGGAGGAGGAGGTGTTGCGGGAGGAGGAGGCGCGCCAGGCTTATGGGTGCGGCCACCCTCCCTCCCTCCCTTTATATAGGTGCAAGAGAGGGGAGGGCACAGCCTTGCCCCTTCCTCCAAGGAAGGGGTGCGACCAAGGGGAGGAGTCCATCCTCCCAAGGCACCCTGAGGTGCCTTCCCCTTTAGGACTCTCCCCTCCCAAGTCTCCTTGGCGCATGGGCCTCTTGGGGCTGGGGCCCTTGGCCCATATAGGCCAAGGCGCACCCCCTACAGCCCATGTGGCCCCCCGGGGGCATGTGGACCCCCCGGTGGACCCCCGGACCCCTGTCGGCACTCCCGGTACAATACCGATAAAGTGCTAAACTTTTCCGCGACCAAAATAAGACTTCCCATATATAAATCTTTACCTCCGGACCATTTCGAACTCCTCGTGACGTCCGGGATCTCATCCGGACTCAACAACATTCGGTTTGCTGCATACTCATATTCATACAACCCTAAGCGTCCACCGAACCTTAAGTGTGTAGACCCTACGGGTTCGGGAGACATCTGGAACATGACCGAGACGGCTCTCGGGCAATAACCAACAGCGGGATCTGGATACCCATTTTGGCTCCACATGCTCCTCGATGATATCATCGGATGAACCACGATGTCGAGGATTCAATCAACCCCGTATACTATTCCCTTTGTCAATCGGTATTTTACTTGCGAGATTCGATCGTCGGTATCCCAATACCTCGTTCAATCTCGTTACTGCAAGTCACTTTACTGCATCAGTAATGCATGATCCCGTGACTGCACACTTGGTCACTTTGAGCTCATTATGATGATGCACTACCGAGTGGGCCCAAGGATACCTCTCCGTAACACGGAGTGAAAAATCCCAGCCTCGATCCGTGTCAACCCAATGATACTTTCGGAGATACCGTAGTGCACCTATATAATCACCCAGATTCGTTGTGGCGCTTTGGTACACCCAAAGCACTCTTACGGTATCCGGGAGTTACACGATCTCATGGTCAAAGGAAAAGATACTTGACATTGGAAAAGCTCTAGCAAAACAAACTACACGATCTTGTGCTATGCTTAGGATTGGGTCTTGTCCATCACATCATTCTCCTAATGATGTGATCCCGTTATCAACGACAACCAATGTCCATAGTCAGGAAACCATGACTATCAGTTGATCAACGAGCTAGTCAACTAGAGGCTCACTAGGGACATATTGTGGTCTATGTATTCACACGTGCATTACGATTTCCGGATAATACAATTATAGCATGAATAAAAGACAATTATCATGAACAAGGAAATACAATAATAATACTTTTATTATTGCCTCTAGGGCATATTTCCAACAGTCTCCCACTTGCACTAGAGTCAATAATCTAGTTACATTGTGATGAATCGAACACCCATAGAGTTCGTGTTGATCATGTTTTGCCCATGGAAGAGGTTTAGTCAACGGATCTGCGACATTCAGATCCGTATGCACTTTGCAAATTTCTATGTCCCCATCTTGAACATTTTCACGAATGGAGTTGAAGCGACGCTTGATGTGCTGGTCTTCTTGTGAAACATGGGCTCCTTGGCAAGTGCAATAGCTCCGGTGTTGTCACGTAAGAGTTTGATCGGCTCCACGCATTGGGTATGACTCCTAGGTCGGTGATGAACTCCTTCACCCAAATTGCTTCATGTGCTGCCTCCGAGCCTGCCATGTACTCCGCTTCACATGTAGATCCCGCCACGACGCTCGCTTTGCAGCTGCACCAGCCATCGCTCCACCATTCAACATATACACGTATCCGGTTTGTGACTTTGAGTCATCCAGATCTGTGTCGGCTTAGCGTCGACGTAACCCTTTACGACGAGCTCTTCGTCACCTCCATAAACGAGAAACATGTCCTTTGTCCTTTTCAGGTACTTCAGGATATTCTTGACCGCTGTCCAGTGTTCCTTGCCGAGATTACTTTGGTACCTTCCTACCAAACTTACGGCAAGGTTTACATCAGGTCCGGTACACACCATGGCATACATAATAGATCCTATGGCTGAGGCATAGGGGATGACACTCATCTCTTCTTTATCTTTTACCGTGGTCTGGCATTGAGCCGAGCTCAATTTCACACCTTGCAAAACTGGCAAGAACCCTTTCTTGGACTGATCCATTTTGAACTTCTTCAAAATCTTATCAAGGTATGTGCTTTGTGAAAGTCCTATGAGGCGTCTCGATCTATCTCTATAGATCTTGATGCCTAATATATAAGCAGCTTCTCCAAGGTCCTTCATTGAAAAACTCTTATTCAAGTAGGCCTTAATGCTGTCCAAGAGTTCTATATCATTTCCCATCAAAAGTATGTCATCTACATATAATATGAGAAATGCTACTGTGGCTCCCACTCACTTTCTTGTAAACGCAGGCTTCTCCATAAGTCTGCATAAACCCAAACGCTTTGATCATCTCATCAAAGCGAATGTTCCAACTCGAGATGCTTGCACCAGCCCATAAATGGATCATTTGGAGCTTGCATACTTTGTTAACATTCTTAGGATCGACAAAACCTTTCTCGGCTGCATCATATATAGCTCTTCCTTAAGATAACCGTTAAGGAACGCTGTTTTGACGTCCATCTGCCATATCTCATAATCATAGCATGCGGCAATTGCTAACATGATTCGGACGGACTTAAGCTTCGCTACGGGAGAGAAAGTCTCATCGTAGTCAATCCCTTGAACTTGTCGATAACCCTTAGCGACAAGTCGAGCTTTATAGATGGTGACATTACCATCCGCGTCCGCCTTCTTCTTAAAGATCCATTTGTTTTCTATCGCCGCCGATCATCGGGCAAGTCTGGCTAAAGTCCATACTTTGTTTTCATACATGGATCCTATCTCGGATTGCATGGCTTCAAGCCGCTTGTTGGAATCCGGGCCCACCATCGCTTCTTCATAGTTCAAGGTTCACCGTTGTCTAACAACATGATTTCCGTGACAGGGTTGCCATACCACTCTGGTGTGGAACGTGTCCTTGTGGACCCACGGTTCAAGAGCAACTTGATCCGAAGTACCTTGATCATCATCATTAATTTCCTCTCCGGTGGGTGTAGGCACCACAGGAACATTTTCCGAGCTGCACTACTTTCCGGTTCAAGAGGTAGTACTTCATCGAGTTCTACTTTCCTCCCACTTACTCCTTAGTGGAGAAACTCTTTTTCCAGAAAGGATCCGTTCTTGGCAACAAAGATCTTGCCTTCGGATCTAAGGTAGAAGGTATACCCAATGGTTTCCTTAGGGTATCCTATGAAGACGCATTTTTCCGACTTGGGTTCGAGCTTTTCAGTTTGAAGTTTCTTTAAATAAGCATCGCATCCCCAAACTTTTAGAAACGACAGCTTAGGTTTCTTCCCAAACCATAATACATACGGTGCCGTCTCAATGGATTTAGACGGTGCCCTATTTAAAGTGAATGTAGCTGTCTCTATAGCGTATCCCCAAAATGATAGCGGTAAATCAGTAAGAGACATCATAGATCGCACCATATCCAATAGAGTGCGATTACGACATTCGGACACACTATTACGCTGAGGTGTTCCAGGCGGCGTGAGTTGTGAAACGATTCCACATTTCCTTAAGTGTGTACCAAATTCATGACTTAAATATTCTCCTCCACGATCTGATTGCAAGAATTTTATCTTTCGGTCACGTTGATTCTCTACTTCATTCTGAAATTCCTTGAACTTTTCAAAGGTCTTAGACTTGTGTTTGATCAAGTAGACATACCCATATCTACTCAAGTCATCAGTGAGAGTGAGAACATAACGATATCCTCCATGAGCCTCAACACTCATTGGACAGACACATCGGTATGTATGATTTCCAATAAGTTGGTTGCTCGCTCCATTGTTCCGGAGAACGGAGTCTTGGTCATCTTGCCCATGAGGCATGGTTCGCATGTGTCAAATGATTCATAATCGAGAGACTCTAAAAGTCCATCGAATGGAGCTTCTTCATGCGCTTGACACCAATGTGACCAAGGTGGCGATTGCCACAAGTATGTGGGACTATCGTTATCAACTTTACATCTTTTGGTATTCACACTATGAACATGTGTAACATTACGTTCGAGATTCATTAAGAATAAACCATTGACCATCGGAGCATGACCATAAAACATTTCTCTCATATAAATAGAACAACCATTATTCTCGGATTTAAATGAGTAGCCATCTCGTATTAAACGAGATCCCGATACAATGTTCATGCTCAAACTTGGCACTAAATAACAATTATTGAGGTTTAAAACTAATCCCATAGGTAAATGTAGAGGTAGCGTCGACGGGCGATCACATCGACCTTGGAACCATTCACGACGCCAAGATCGTCACCTCGTCGCCCTTCGCCAGCCTCCGTTTATTCCGCAGCTCCTGCCGTGAGTTACATATATGAGCAACAACACCGTATCAAATACCCGGGAGTTACTACAGTAATCGTAAGGTACACATCAATTACATGTATATCAAATATACCTTTAGTGTTGCCGGCCTTCTTATGCGCTAAGTATTTGGGGCGATTACGCTTCGAGGACCCTTCCCTGTGCAATAAAAGCACTCGATCTCGAGCTTGGGTCCATTATTTAACTTCTTCCCGGCAACTTGCTTACCGGGCGCGGCAACATCCTTGGCGTCCTTCTTGAAGTTCTTCTTACCCTTGCCCTTTTTGAACTTAGTGGTTTTATTGACCATCAACACTTAATGTTCTTTCTTGATTTCAACCTCTGCTGACTTCAGCATTGAAAATACTTCGGGCATGGTCTTCACCATCCCCTGCATATTGTAGTTCATCACAAAGCTCTTGTAGCTTGGTGGGAGCGACTGAAGGATTCTGTCAATGACCGCCTCGTCAGGAGGTTAATGTCCAATGGGACAAAGGCGGTTGTGCTCGAACATTTTGAGTATGTGCTCACCGACATAACTGCTTTTCCTCCATCTTACAACTATAGAACTTGTCGAGACTTCATATCTCTCGACCGGGCATGAGCTTGGAAAACCATTTTCAGCTCCTCGAACATCTCATATGCTCCGTGTTGCTCAAAAGCGCTTTTGGAGCCCCGGTTCTAAGTCGTAAAGCATGCCGCAGTTGAACGAGGGAGTAATCATCAAGACGAGACTGCCAAGCATTCATAATGTCTTGGTTCTCTGGGATGGGTGCATCACCTAGCGGTGCTTCTAGGACATATTGTTTCTTGGCTGCTATGAGGATGATCCTCGTGTTCCGGACCAATCTGAATAGTTGCCGCCATCGTCTTTCAGCTTGGTTTTCTCTAGGAACGCGTTGAAGTTCATGGTGACATGAGCGTTGGCCATTTGATCTACAAGACATTTTGCAAAGATTTTAGACTAATGTTCATGATAATTAAGTTCATCTAATCAAATTATTTAATGAACTCCCACTCATATTTGACATCCCTCTAGTCATCTAACTGTTACATGATCCGAGTCGACTAGGCCGTGTCCGATCATCACGTGAGACGGACTAGTCATCGTCGGTGAACATCTCCATGTTGATCGTATCTTCCATACGACTCATGTTCGACCTTTCGGTCTCTTTGTGTTCCGAGGCCATGTCTGTACATTCTAGGCTCGTCAAGTTAACCCTAAGTGTTTATTCATGTGTAAAACTGTCTTACACCCATTGTATGTGAACGTAAGGATCTATCACACCCGATCATCACGTGGTGCTTCGAAACGACGAACTTTAGCAACGGTGCACTGTTAGGGAGAACACTTTCTTGAAATTGTTATGAGGGATCATCTTATTTACTACCGTCGTTCTAAGTAAACAAGATGCATAAACATAATAAACATCACATGCAATTATATATAGTAGTGACATGATATGGCCAATATCACATAGCTCCTTTGATCTCCATCTTCGGGGCTCCATGATCATCCTGTCACCGGCATGACACCATGATCTCCATCATCGTGTCTTCATGAAGTTGTCACGCCAACGACTACTTCTACTTCTATGGCTAACACGTTTAGCAATGAAGTAAAGTAATTTACATGGCGTTCTTCAATGACACGCAGGTCATACAAAAATAAAGACAACTCCTATGGCTCCTGGCGGTTTTCATACTCATTGACATGCAAGTCGTGATTCCTATTACAAGAACATGATCTCATACATCACATATATCATTCATCACAACTTTGGCCATATCATATCACAAAACACTTGCTGCAAAAACAAGTTAGACGTCCTCTAATTGTTGTTGCAAGTTTTACTTGGCTGCAATAGGGTTCTAGCAAGAACATTTTCTTACCTACGTGAAAGCCACAACGTGATTTGTCAACTTCTATTTACCCTTCATAAGGACCCTTTTCATCGAATCCGCTCCAACTAAAGTGGGAGAGACAGACACCCGCTAGCCACCTTATGCAACTAGTGCATGTCAGTCCGTGGAACCAGTCTCACGTAAGCGTACGTGTAAGGTCGGCCCGGGCCGCTTCATCCCACAATACCGCTGAAGCAAGAAAATACTAGTAGCGGCAAGAAAGTTGACAAGATCTACGCCCACAACAAAATTGTGTTCTACTCGTGCAATAGAGAACTACGCATAGACCTAGCTCATGATGCCACTGTTGGTGAACGTTGCAGAAAATTAAAATTTTTCCTACGGTTTCACCAAGATCCATCTATGAGTTCCTCTAAGCAACGAGTCATGGGAGAGTGATTGCATCTACATACCACTTGTAGATCGCGTGCGGAAGCGTTCAATGGAGCAGGGATGATGGAGTCGTACTCGGTGTGATTCAGATCATCGATGACCTAGTCTTTGAGCGGACAGCACCTCCGTGTTCAACACACGTACGGAGCGGATGACGTCTCCTCCTTCTTGATCCAGCAAGGGGGAAGGAGAGGTTGATGATGATCCAGCAGCACGACGGTGTGGTGGTGGATGCAGCAGAACTCCGGCAGGGCTTCGCTAAGCAACTACGGGAGGAGGAGGAGGTATTGCCGGGAGGAGGGAGGCGCAAGGGCTTATGGGTGCGGCCACCCCTCCCTCCCCTCCCTTTATATAGGTGCAAGAGAGGGGGGAGGGCGCAGCCTTGCCCCTTCCTCCAAGGAAGGGGTGCGGCCAAGGGGGGGGAGGAGTCCATCCTCCCCAAGGCACCTCGGAGGTGCCTTCCCCCTTTAGGACTCTCCCCTCCCCAAGTCTCCTTGGTGCATGGGCCTCTTGGGGCTGGTGCCCTTGGCCCATATAGGCCAAGGCACACCCCCTACAGCCCATGTGCCCCCCCGGGGCAGGTGGACCCCCGGACCCCTTTCGGCACTACCGGTACCATACCGATAACGCGCGTAACCATTCCGGCAACCAAAATTAGACTTGCCATATATAAATATTTACCTCCGGACCATTCCTAACTCCTCGTGACGTCTGGGATCTCATCCGGGACTCTGAAAAACATTCGGTTTGCTGCATACTCATATTCATACAACCCTAGCGTCACCGAACCTTAAGTGTGTAGACCCTACGGGTTCGGGAGACATGCAGACATGACCGAGACGGCTCTCGGACAATAACCAACAGCGGGATCTGGATACCCATGTTGGCTCCCACATGCTCCTCGATGATATCATCGGATGAACCACGATGTCGAGGATTCAATCAACCCCATATACTATTCCCTTTGTCAATCGGTATTTTACTTGCCTGATATTCGATCGTCGGTATCCCAATACCTCGTTCAATCTCGTTACCGGCAAGTCACTTTACTGCATCGTAATGCATGATCCCGTGACCAGACACTTGGTCACTTTGAGCTCATTATGATGATGCACTACCGAGTGGGCCCAGTGATACCTCTCCGTAACACGGAGTGACAAATCCCAGTCTCGATCCGTGTCAACCCAACAGATACTTTAGGAGATACCTGTAGTGCACCTTTATAGTCACCCAGTTACATTGTGACGTTTGGTACACCCAAAGCACTCTTACGGTATCCGGGAGTTACACGATCTCATGGTCAAAGGAAAAGATACTTGACATTGGAAAAGCTCTAGCAAAACGAACTACACGATCTTGTGCTATGCTTAGGATTGGGTCTTGTCCATCACATCATTCTCCTAATGATGTGATCCCGTTATCAACGACATCCAATGTCCATAGTCAGGAAACCATGACTATCAGTTGATCAACGAGCTAGACAACTAGAGGCTCACTAGGGACATATTGTGGTCTATGTATTCACACGTGCATTACGATTTCCGGATAATACAATTATAGCATGAATAAAAGACAATTATCATGAACAAGGAAATACAATAATAATACTTTTATTATTGCCTCTAGGGCATATTTCCAACAGCAACCCCCCCCCCCCCCCACACACTTTTAGTCGGCGGGCCAGAGAGGCATATATCTCACCAAGATGGATCGTAAAACGGACCAAGAATAATCCACCTTGGTCGTACAACCTCTCTCTTGTTGTTGGTCAAAGTGATGGCCGTCCATGCGACCCCGGAGATGGGCTAGCTCTCCAATAATCACGCAAGTAGCTCGTCCCCAAAGACAACCACTGCAAGCGTGTGACCCAAACATATGTATAGAGAGGTGTGTCTTTGAGTAACAATGGAACAACTTTGATGTGGCACCGTGATTTCGAACTAGAAATCCCCACACTGAGTGAGGGTTAGGTTGACGATGCATGTGTATGTTACACCACACTTCAAGCCAACGATGAGGATTCATGCATGCATGCGTGCATAGTATATGCGCTCAAACTTAATTAGGTCTGAATCTCACCATGACCTATACTATGATAACACGAACCAAATGAAGAATCCGCCATGGTAACCTATCTTGCTGTTGGTCAAGGTGATCATGGATGTCCACACGGGCCCACGAATATATAGGCTTGTCGCCGATAACCATGCGAGGGAGTGTATCGTTCGAAGGCAACCACTACATGTGTCTCACTGGGTCCATGTTTACTCCCCGTGCAACAAATTTCAAACATTGAGAATCTTGATTTTTAAATTCTAGTACATCCAAAACTTATTTGAAGTTCATGAAACTTATCGTGTTGTCATATGGATACCAATACAAAGTGGCATTGTACTTTTTTTGTGAAATTTGAGACCAGTTTTGATGTAATCTTTATCTAATTACAGACGGGAGATTATCAATAATTGGGAACCAATATCCCAAACGGATTATTTATTCGTACCGTGAGTGGTTGACCAACAATGGATACGTGCCATGCTTCGGTTAAGCAATAAAGCGGCAGCATTAATCAAACAAATAGAAAAACAATATACGTGCCACCGCACGACCCGTGTGGCGTGCGAGCAGGCGTTAGTTGACGGGACGCATGCAAGCAGTCCGCCGCGCAGGCAGACGGGGAGGCGTGCGTGCAGGTGTGTGAATTGATGGAGGCGTGCTCACTGCGTAGTGTCATCGGGAGGAGTGCGAGGAGCTGTGTGAAACTTTGGTAGGCATGCCAGCAGTCCGGTGCGCAGGATCACTGGGAGGCGAGCCATCGATTTGACCGCTGATACGTCTCCAACGTATCTGTAATTTTTGATTGTTCCATGGTATTATATTATCTGTTTTGGATGTTTAATGGGCTTTAATATACCTTTTTATATTATTTTTGGGACTAACCTATTAACCGGAAGCCCAGTGCAAATTGCTATTTTTTTTGCCTATTTCAGTGCTTCACAGAAAAGGAGTATCAAACGGAATCCAAACGGAATGAAACCTTCGCGAGGATCTTTTTTGGAACAAACGCAATCCAGGAGACTTGGAGTGGACGTCAAGGAAGCAACGAGGAAGCCACGAGGCAGGAGGGCGCGGCCCAGGGGGTGGGCACGCCCCCACCCTCGTGGGCCCCTCGCAGCTCCACCGACCTACTTCTTTTGCCTATATATACTCTTATACCCTGAAACCATCGGGGAGAGCCACATAATACCTTTTCCACCGCCGCAACCTTCTGTACTCGTGAGATCCCATCTTGGGGCCTTTTCCAGCGATCTGCCGGAGGGGGATTCGATCACGGAGGGCTTCTACATCAACACCATAGCCTCTCCGATGATGTGTGAGTAGTTTACCACAGACCTTCGGGTCCATAGTTACTTGCTAGATGGCTTATTCTCTCTCTTTGGATCTCAATACAAAGTTCTCCTCGATATTCTTGGAGATCTATTCGATGTAACTCTTTTTGCGGTGTGTTTGTCGAGATCTGATGAATCGTGGGTTTATGATCAAGATTATCTATGAACAATATTTGATTTGGCCTACTAGATTGATCTTTCTTGCAATGGGAGAAGTGATTATCTTTTGGTTCAATCTTCCGGTGCTCGATCCCAGTGACATAAAGGTAAACGATGATACGTCTCCAACGTATCTATAATTTTTGATTGCTCCATGCTATATTATCTACTGTTTTGGGTAATATTGGGGGACTAACCTATTAACCGGAGGCCCAACCCAGATTTGCTGTTTTTTGCCTATTTCAGTATTTCGAAGAAAAGGAATATCAAACGGAGTCAAAACGGAACGAAATCAACTGGAGAAGTTATTTTTGGAAGGAAAGCTACCAGATGGACTTGGACCCCACGTCAAGGAAGGAACGAGGAAGCCACGGGGTGGGGGCGCGCCCTGCACCGTGGGGCCCTCGTGGCTCCCCCCTGACGTGCTTCTTCTGCCTATATAACTCCACGTGCACTAAAACTTCCGTAAGAGAGATTATATCGAGTTCCGCCCGCAAACCTCCGTGAGCAACCAAAACCAATCGAGACCCTGTTCGCACCTGCCGGGAGGAACCCTCACTGTGGCCATCTTCATCATCCGGCGCTCTCCATGACGAGGAGGAGTAGTTCACCCTCGGGGCTGAGGGTATGTACCAAGAGCTATGTTTTGATCTCTCTCTCTCTCTCTCTCTCTCTCGTGTTCTTGATTTGGCACGATCTTGATGTATCGCGAAGCTTTGCTATTATAGTTGGATCTTATGTTTCTTCTCCCCTCTACTCTCTTGTAATGAATTGAGTTTTCCCTTGAAGTAATATTATCGGATTGAGTCTTTAAAGATTTGAGAACACTTGATGTATGTCTTGCCGTGCGTATCTGTGGTGACAATGGGATATCACGTGATTCACTTGATGTATGTTTTGGTGATCAACTTGCGGGTTCCGCCCATGAACCTATGCATAGGGGTTGGCACACGTTTTCGTCGTGACTCCGGTAGAAACTTTGGGGCACTCTTTGAGGTTCTATGTGTTGGTTGAATAGATGAATTGAGATTGTGTGATGCATATCGTATAATCATACCCACGAATACTTGAGGTGACATTGGAGTATCTAGGTGACATTAGGGTTTTGGTTGATTTGTATCTTAAGGTGTTATTCTAGTACGGACTCTAGGGCTGTTTGTGACACTTATAGGAATAGCCCAACGGGTTGATTGTAAAGAATAACTTTGAGGTGGTTTCGTACCCTACCATAATCTCTTCGTTTGTTCTCCGCTATTAGTGGCTTTGGAGTGACTCTTTGTTGCATGTTGAGGGATAGTTATATGATCCAATTATGTTATTATTGTTGAGAGAACTTGCACTAGTGAAAGTATGAACCCTAGGCCTTGTTTCTTATCATTGCAATACCGTTTACGCTCACTTTTATCATTAGTTACCTTGCTGTTTATATATTTTTTCAGATTACAAATACCTTTATCTACCGTCCATATTGCACTTGTATCACCATCTCTTCGCCGAACTAGTGCACCTATACAATTTACCATTGTATTTGGTGTGTTGGGGACACAAGAGACTCTTTGTTATTTGGTTGCAGGGTTGTTTGAGAGAGACCATCTTCATCCCTCGCCTCCTCTTGATTGATAAACCTTAGGTCACTTGAGGGAAATTTGCTACTGTCCTACAAACCTGTGCACTTGCAGGCCCAACAACGTCTACAAGAAGAAGGTTCTGTAGTAGACATCAAGCTCTTTTCTGGCGCCGTAGCCGGGGAGGTTAGTGCTTGAAGGTATATCTTTAGATCTTGCAATCAAATCTTTTTGTTTCTTGTTTTAGCACTAGTTTAGTTTATAGTAGAAAACTACAAGAAAAATGGAATTGAGTTTGTCTCATACGCTTCATCTTTTTAATATCTTTCGTGAGTATGATGGGAAGGAAAATTGTGCTCAAGTGCTAGAAGAAGAATTACATAAAATGCTTGGCATGAAATATGTGAATGATGAGCATGATTGCAATGTTGTTAGTATGAATTCCTTGAATATCCATGATGCTAAAGATATGCAAAGCCACAAGCTTGGGGATGCTATGTTTGATGAAGATGATATGTTTAGTCCCCCAAACTTTGATGAGAAAATTTACTATGATGAAAGCATGCCTCCTATCTATGATGATTATTGTGATGACACATATGCTTTAAAGAATAATGATAACCATGAAACTTGTCATCTTGATCTTAATTTTCAATCACATGATAGTTATTTTGTTGAGTTTGCTCCCACTATTATTCATGAGAAGAATTTTGCTTATGTGGAGAGTAGTAAATTTCTATGCAAGTAGATCATGAAAAGAATGCTTTAGGTGCTGGTTATATTGTTGAATTCATTCATGATGCTACTGAAAATTATTGTGAGAGGGGATCATATGCTTCTACATATTGCAATAATATCAAGTTTCCTCTCTATGTGCTTAAAGTTTTGAAGTTATGCTTGTTTTGCCTTCCTATGCTAGTTGATTATTGTTCCCATAAGTTGTTTGCTCACAAAATCCCTATGCATATGAAGTGGGTTAGACTTAAATGTGCTAGTCATATTATTCATGATGCTCTCTTTATTTTTCAATTCTTATCTTTTATGTGAGCATCATTGAAATCATCATGCCTAGCTAGGGGCGTTAAACGATAGCGCTTGTTGGGAGGCAACCAAATTTTATTTTGGTTTCTTGATTTTTGGTTCTGTTTAGGAATAAATAATCCATCTAGCTTCTGTTTAGATGTGGTTTTATGTTTTAATTAGTGTTTGTGCCAAGTAGAACCTTTGAGAAGACTTGGGTGAAGTCTTTATGATCATGCTGTAAAAAACAGAAACTTTAGCGCTCACGAGATTAGCTTCAACTTTTTACTGGATAGTGCTATTTAGTTGGTTCTTTTTGCAGATGATTATTAGATAAATTCCTCAGGTCCACCAATTTATTTTAGAATTTTTGGAGTTCCAGAAGTTTGCGTTAGTTACAGATTACTCCAGACTGTTCTGTTTTTGAGAGATTCTGTTTTTCGTGTGTTGTTATTTTGATGAATCTATGGCTAGTAAAATAGTCTATAAACCATGTATAAGTTGGAATACAGTAGGTTTAACACCAATATAAATAAATAATGAGTTCATTACAGTACCTTGAAGTGGAGTTTTGTTTTCTTTCGCTAACGAAGCTTACGAAGTTTTTACATTGAGTTTTGTGTTGTGAAGTTTTCAAGTTTTGGGTAAATATTCGATGGACTATGGAATAAGGAGTGGCAAGAGCCTAAGCTTGGGTATGCCCAAGGAACCCCAAGGCAATATTCAAGGACAACCAAGAGCCTAAGCTTGGGGATGCCCCGGATGGCATCCCCTCCTTCGTCTTCGTTCATCTATAACTTTACTTGGAGCTATATTTTTATTCACCACATGATATGTGTTTTGCTTGGAGCGTCATTTTATTTTGTTAGTTTTTGCTTGCTGTTATTTATAATAATGTTTTGCATCTTTAGTTTCAATAAAAAGTCAAGGATAGCCTTTGCCATGCTTATTTTGCTAGTATACATGTTGCTGTTTGAACACAGAAAGTTTACCGCTGTTGCAAAAATTCCCTAGAAAATTCAGAGAATGTTATAATGTTGAAAGTTTTTGCATATTGAGCTATGATAAATTTACTACAGTGGGAATTTTGTTTCATAATTTTTGGATTTAGGGAAGTATTGATACTCTTGCATTCTTCACAGATTGTACTGTTTTGGCAGATTGCTGTTATGTTTGCATTGTTTGCATATGTTTGCTTGTTTAATGGTTCTATTTGAGGATAGGAGTATTAAATATGCAGATGAATTTAGTATGCAACATTGAATAATAATCTTAGTGATTTGTTACAGTAGAAAATGATAAGGTTTTGCATTGGTTTATACTAACCTATCTCACGAGTTCTTGTTGAGTTTGGTGTGGATGAAGCTTTTGAGAAATAGAGAAACCATGATATGAGAGGAATTAAGGAGACACAAAATTTCAAGCTTGGGGATGCCCAAGGCATCCCAAGATAATATTTCAAGAAGTCTCAAGCATCTAAGCTTGGGGATGCCCCGGTAGGCATCCCACCTTTCTTCTTCAACAACTATCGATTAGTATCGGTTGAGCCTAAGTTTTGCTTCTTCACATGAGTTGTGCTATCCTTGCAATGTCATTTTATTTTGTTTTGCTTTCTGTTTGAATAAAATACCAATATCTGAAATTATTAAATGGGAGAGTCTTCACATGGTTGCATAATTATTCGACTACTCATTGATCTTCACTTATATCTTTCGGAGTAGTTTGTCGTTTGCTCTAGTGCTTCCCTTATATCTTTTAGAGCACAATGATGGTTTTATTTTGAAGAAATAGATGAACTCTCATGCTTCACTTATATTATTTTTAGAGTCTTAAACAACATGGTAATTTTCTTTAAAATCTTAATATGCTAGGTATTCAAGAATAGTAAGAACTTTCTTATGAGTGTGTTGAATACTAAGAAAAGTTTGATGCTTGATAATTGTTTTGAGATATGGAGGTGATAATATCAAAGTCGTGCTAGTTGAGTAGTTGTGAATTTGAGAAATTCTTGTGTTGAAGTTTGCAAGTCTCGTAGCATGCACGTATGGTAAACGTTATGTAACAAATTTGAAACATGAGGTGTTATTTGATTGTCCTCCTTATGAGTGGCGGTCGGGGACGAGCGATGGTCTTTTCCTACCAATCTATCCCCCCAGGAGCATGCGCATAGTGCTTTGGTTTTTGATGGCTTGTAGATTTTTGTAATAAGTATGTGAGTTCTTTATGACTAATGTTGAGTCCATGGATTATACGCACTCTCACGCTTCCATCATTGCTAGCCTCTTGATGCGTGCATTGCCCTTTCTCACATTGAGAGTTGGTGCAAACTTCGCCGGTGCATCCAAACCCCGTGATATGATACGCTCTTTCACACATAAACCTCCTTATATCTTCCTCAAAACAGCCACCATACCTACCTATTATGGCATTTCCATAGCCATTCCGAGATATATTACCATGCAACTTTCCACCATACTGTTCTTCATGACACATTCATCATTGTCATATTGCTTAGCATGATCATGTAGTTGACATAGTATTTGTGGCAAAGCCTCCGTTCATAATTCTTTCATACATGTCACTCTTGATTCATTGCATATCCTGCACATCACGAGGCATTCATATAGAGTCATACTTTGTTCTAGTATCGAGTTGTAATCATTGAGTTGTAAATAAATAGTAGTGTGATGATCATCATTTAATAGAGCATTGTCCCCCAAAAAAAAAAGAAGGCCCAAAAAAATTAAAAATAAAGAAAAATAAAATAAAAATAAAAAGGGGCAATGCTACTATCCTTTTTCCACACGTGTGCTTCAAAGTAGCACCATGTTCTTCATATAGCGAGTCTCATATATTGTGCTTCAAAGTAGCACCATGTTTTTCATATAGAGAGTTTCATATGTTGTCACTTTCATATAATAGTGGGAATTTTTCATTATAGAACTTGGCTTGTATATTCCAACGATGGGCTTCCTCAAATGCCCTAGGTCTTCGTGAGCAAGCAAGTTGGATGCACGCCCACTTAGTTTCTTTTGTTGAGCTTTCATACATTTATAGCTCTGGTGCATCCGTTGCATGACAATCCCTACTCCTTGCATTAACATCAATTGATGGGCATCTCCATAGCCCGTTGATTAGCCTCGTTGATGTAAGACCTTCTCCTTTTTTGTCTTCTCCACATAACCCCCATCAGCATATTCTATTCCACCCACAGTGCTATGTCCATGGCTCTCGCTCATATATTGCATGAAAGTTTATAGGTTTGAGATTACTAAAGTATGAAACAATTGCTTGGCTTGTCATCGGGGTTGTGCATGATGAGAGCATTCTTGTGTGACGAAAATGGACCATGACTAAACTATATGATTTTGTAGGGATGAAATTTCTTTGCCCATGTTATTTTGAGAAGACATAATTGCTTAGTTAGTATGCTTGAAGTATTATTATTTTTTTGTCAATATGAACTTTTGTAGCGACCCGACCTCAGATGGTCAAGTCTCTGTGCTTCTGTGTCATCCCTGGATCGGTAATGCTGACACACACAATACTCGAAGGATTTATAACAGAGTAGCAATCACACACTTATTACATCGAATGTCTCAAAAGAGAACTTATTACAATAATATGGTGAAGGCCATCTAATGTGATAACAATGAAGGCTTGGAAGATAAAGTGAGTCCATCAACTCCAACGGCATAACTCGAGCTACACGGCAGCGACCTACAATCCTTACTCCTCGTCTCTAAAAGTCTGCAACATAATACGTTATGCCCGAGAACGGGTCAAGACATGGAATATGCTGGCAATGTAACACATAGAGTAATGAAAGAATAAGCTATACTACAAGCATATATGGCTGGTGGAAAGCTCTATGGTTACAGTTTTGCGAAAAGCCAATTTTTTCCTACCTCAAAGGAATAAATTTTAATTTAACTATCATGGTGGTTGAAACATCATTGAGAAGGTATAACCCCAACTCAATGATCCCAATTAAAGTGATTAACAACCCAGCAAAATTAATTTAGAGTGATGAGATACATGTGAATACTCAAGTACTAGATACTCAGAATTGTCCATAACCGGGGACACGGCTAACCATGATTAGTTTGTACACTCTGCAGAGGTTTGCACTTTTCCCCACAAGACTCGATCGCCTCCGTTGGTTTATCGCCTTTGCATGGTGTTTGAGAGACGGATGACCGAGTCACGATCTTTCGTAAACATTAACTCTCTACTCCGGATAGATCATACCAAACCTATAAAACCCACTACCTGCTGATCTACCTCTTCGAGAGCTTCACGTAACTTACTCAACTATGCTAGAGCCCATAATAGCTCGTGGCTGCACACGGAAGTTTCTAGCATGAATAATCTCAGTTCCCTTTGAGCACAGGTGGCGGTCCATAGGAAGATCACACGGGTACCCGGGATTTCCAAAAAACAGACAACACCGGGTTCCCCAGTGCCTCAATCCACCCAGGATGTGTATTTAAGTTGCCACCTTAAAGTAAACCATTAATTAGCAATCTCACATCTGTCGTGAATATCCCTCAAACCCAAACCACGTCTACGAGCATAGCATGGCAATATAAGCATAACGTAGAAGTAACTCCCAAGGGTTTGAAAGTAACAGGGCAATAGGTTCCTACCTCATCATCTACTTCCCAACCCGCAATTTAATGACATCCTACTCATGCAATGTTTGAGGGTTGAGCTAATGCATAAAAACTGGGTATGAAAAGGTATGATCAAGTGTTACTTGCCTTGCTGACGATCCGTGAATCCTAGAGACTCGTAGTAACACGCTTCGCACTACGGAAATTCTATCACAAGCAAACAATACATACATATGTAAACAAGCAAAGATGCACAACGAAACTTCAAGCTGAAAGAGGTTGACCGAGAGTTCAACTTAAGAACTCCGGTTTGCAAAAAGAATCAAACCAAACGGAACAACAAAACTCAAACGGCAAAAGAAATAGGGTCCGTTTACTAATCTGAACTAGGGTCAAATTTTACAGAGATAAAAACTGGTTTAAGTTGGTTATTCGGAAAGAGGGTTTCGAGATGAAACTCCAGGCACTTGAATCGCTGATTCCAATCAACGAGCGAACAGAAAAACCGGTTTGAAAATTGGATCAGAAATCACGATCAGAATAACCGCGGAATAAATCTGATAAAAGAAAAGTGACGAACTGCTAAACGAACGAACGTTCGTTAACAGAAACTAAACGGTGAACGCGCTCGTTAGAACGAACGGACGAACGGACGTTCACTAAATAAATAAACCGACGAAATAAACCGATCTACATAAAAAAACGATCTAGGGTTTTATAAAAAAACCGAAGGGTTTTCTTTAAAAAAAACGGCGGCGGGGTCGGGTACCCAATGAGGCGCGTCCGTGAGGCGGCTCCGTGAGTTCCGGGTGGGGCGGCTCGGTGAGAGGGCGGCGGATCGACTCGATCGGGCTCCGGCTCGGGGCTCCGGGTTTCGGCGGTGGCTCGGGTGGTGGTGTGGCGGCGGGCGGCGGTATTTATAGGAGGGCGGGCGGCTTGGGAAGGGCGGGCGGCTCGGCTTGGGGAAGGCGCCCGGTGGAGTCCGGCTCGGACTCGCCCTCGGCGTCCGTGCCTTGGCGGCCAGCTGGGAGGCGGCGGCGGCGAAGCGGCTTTGGCTCGGTAGCCTTGACCCGGTCAGGCCGTCCATTTTTTTAAAACATTCCGAAGAAAGAAAATTCCTAGAAAAATAAATAAAAATCTAAAAATTCCAAAACAAGTTTTCTCCGTCTAAATAAAATATTTAGAACTAGAGGAACTTTTCTTGGCCCCTAAAATGCAACTTTTTAAAGCGTGCAAATTTTTCTAGGGCAAATAAAATTCCAAATAAAATCAAATAAAATCCCAAAAATGATTTTAACATTTTACCTCCGTTATTTCAATTATTTCGGAGAAGTCATATTATCTCCCCTCATTTATTTATTTAAAATGAAATAGTTTTCCGGAGAGAAAATAATTAAAATCCAATATCCTCGTCTTTCATTATTTGATAAAATTCAAATATGAAAATCGAAAAAAATCCCCAACTCTCTCAGAGGGTCCTTGAGTTGCTTAGGATTTTTCGAGGATGGCAAACGAATATGCAATAAAATATGATATGCAGGGATGACCTATGTATAACATGCCAAATTGAAAATTTGGGATGTTACAAACCTACCCCCCTTAAGATGAATCTCGCCCTCGAGATTTGGGTTGTCTAGAAAATAGGTGCGGATGGTCCTTGCAAATATCCTCTTCTCGCTCCCAGGTGGCTTCCTCCTCGGTGTGGTGGCTCCACTGAACTTTGCAAAACTTGATCACCTTGTTGCGAGTGACTCGGCTATCAAACTCGAGAATCTTTACTGGCTTCTCCTCATAAGTCAGGTTGTTATCCAATTGTATCGCCTCCGAGGGCACCTTGTATCTTTTAACGGTATGTCGGCCATCTCAGCGTGGCACTTCTTCAGTTGTGACACGTGAAACACATCGTGAACTCCTAACAGTCCTTCGGGTAACTCCAGTTTGTAGGCAACTTCTCCCATTCGTTCTAAAACACGATATGGTCCTACAAATCTTGGGGCTAACTTTCCTTTTACTCCAAAACGTTTCACTCCCCTCAGGGGTGATACTCGCAGATAGGCTCTGTCTCCAATTTCATAGGTTACTTCCTTGCGTTTTGAATCTGCGTAACTCTTACATCTAGACCGAGCAATCTTTAGCTTTGTCTCTGATCGATTTAACCTTCTCCTCTGAAGTCTTTGATCAAATCTGGTCCAAACAACTGACGGTCTCCAACCTCATCCCACATCAAGGGTGTTCTACATCTGCGTCCATACTGAGCTTGAGCGGTGCCATCTTCAAAGCGGCACAGTAGGCTGCTGTTGTATGAGAATTCTGCGTCTGACAAATTGTCATCCCAACTAGATCCATAATCTAGCGCACAGCTCTCAACATGTCCTCCAAAATCTGATTGACCCTCTGTCATGCATCCATCCGTGCATGGGTGGAACGCGGTACTAAACTCCAACTGGTACCCAAAGTCCGTGTAGTTGATGCCAAAACTTTGAAGTAAACTGTGTTCCTCTATCTGATACGATACTCCTCGGAACTCCATGCAAACATACGATCCTGGTCATATATATCTTGGCCAACTTGGCACTTGTATAAGTTGTTTTCACTAGGATAAAGTGAGCTACTTTGGTCAACCGATCCACTACTACCCATATTGAATCATATCCTGCTTTGGTTCTGGGTAATCCGGTGATAAAATCCATGCCAAGTTTGTCCCACTTCCATTCGGGTATTGGCATAGGCTGCAACAGTCCTGCTGGCTTTTGATGCTCTGCCTTCACTCTCTGGCATACATCACAAACGGCTACATACTCGGCAATATCCTTCTTCATACCAGTCCACCAGAAACGTTCCTTCAAGTCCAAGTACATCTTGGTGTTTCCGGGGTGAATCGAGTATGGTGAGTCATGGGCCTCTTGAAGTATTAACTTCCTGATCTCCGAATTGTTGGGCACATAAATCCGATCCTCAAACCACAAGGTATTGTGCTCATCCTCGCAAAAACCTTTGGCTTTTCCTTTGCCCATCTTTTCCTTTATCTCCGCAATCTCTTTATCCTCCTTTTGAGCGTCTCGAATCTTGTCTAACAAGGTCGACTGAATCTCCATTGTTGCAAGAAAACCTCTTGGAACAATCTCCAACTGAAGTTCCATAACATCCTCTGCTAACTCCTTTGGCAGTCCTCTACCTTCAAGGATATTGGCATAACTTTTCCGACTCAAAGCGTGCCTTTCTGACGTTGGCTTTTCCTGGATGATAGTGTAGCTTCATGTCGTAATCTTTTATAAGTTCCAGCCATCTCCTCTGTCTGAGGTTTAATTCCTTCTGTGTGAAAATGTACTTTAAACTCTTATGATCCGTGTACACATCACAACGGTTTCCCATGAGATAATGTCTCCAGGTCTTGAACGCATGTACTACAGCTGCTAACTCCAAATCATGCGTGGCATAGTTCAACTCATGAGGCTTTAGTTGTCGTGAGGCATACGAAACAACTTTTCCGTCCTGCATAAGAACACATCCAAGTCCCAAGCGAGAGGCATCACAATACACTTGAAACTCCTTATGTACATCTGGCAATGTCAGCACTGGGGCTGTAGTCAACCGTTTCTTCAACTCTTGGAAGCTTGTCTCACAATCCACTGTCCATTTGAACTTGGTATCCTTCTTTAGCAATTACATCATTGGTTTAGCAATCTTGGAAAAATTCTCAATGAATCTCCGATAATACCACTCGCCAGTCTAAGGAAGCTGCGAATCTCGCCGATCAAGTGGGTGCCGACCATTCAGCGGTCGACTGAATTTTCTTTGGGGTCTCTTGCTATACCTTCTCCTGATATAACATGCCCAAGAAATCCAACTTCCTTTAACCAAAACTCGCACTTGCTAAATTTGGCATATAACTGGTGTTCCCTGAGTTTCTCAAGAACCAAACGTAGGTGTTCTGCGTGCTCCTCTTCGTTCTTCGAGTAAACCATAATATCATCGACAAACACCACAACAAACTTGTCCAAATACTCCATGAACACTTTGTTCATCATACTCATGAAATAGGCAGGGGCGTTAGTCAGTCCAAACGACATGACCGTATACTCATATAATCCATATCGTGTGGTGAATGTTGTCTTTGGTATATCCTTCTCTCGGATCTTCAATTGATGGTATCCCGATCGTAGATCAATTTTAGAAAACACCTTAGCTCCTTGCAACCGATCAAACAGATCATTTATCATCGGTAAGGGATACTTGTTCTTTATCGTTACTTCATTCATAGCTCGGTAATCAACAACCATCCTTAGGGATTTATCCTTCTTCTCCACCAAAAGTACTGGTGCTCCCCAAGGTGATGAACTTCTACGAATGTAACCTTTCTCCAATAGCTCTTTGATCTGTTTCTTAATTTCCTCCAGATCATTTGCGGGCATCCGATAAGGCCTCTTTGAGATTAGCCCTGTACCTGGTATTAGTTCTATCGAACTTCGATGTCTCGATCCGTGGCATGCACAGTAACTCTTCCGAAAAACATCCGGATAATCCTTCACTACCGAGACTTCCTCTTGTACAACTCCCGTGAGGGTATTCACTTGGCTCCTCCTAGGCATATGCCTAGATACATACTTAATCCTTTTTCCCTCTGGGGTGGTAAGATAGATTGACTTGCTAGCACAGTCGATGCTCCCTCCAAACTTCGACATCCAATCCATACCTAATATCACATCCAATCCTTGCGACTCCAAGATAATTAGGTCAGACGGAAAAACATGTGTGCCAATGATTAGGGGTATCTGGGTGCACCATCTGCTAGCCATATACTCTGCTCCATGCGAGCTCACTAATAGAGGGGTTCTAAGGGTCTGGGTTGGTAACTTAAACTTATCCACAAATCCCCTTGATATAAATGAATGCGATGCACCGGTATCGAAAAGAACAATAGCGGTAAATGACTGAACCAAAAACTTACCTATTACCGCATCCGGCTGCTCTTCAACTTCCTCCACGTTAACGTGGTTTACTTGTCCTTTGTTGAATGGATTGGGCTTCTTCCCTGCGCTCCCATTTCCGTTTCCATTCTTTCCTTGAGGCGATCGTTGGCATAGTGCCCTGTCTTCCCACACTTAAAGCAAATAACTTGGCTCAAGTCTCTCTTAGCGGGTGTAGCTGGGTTAGAGCGATTCTGATTATTGTTGGCTGCATTTCCATTCCCATTCTTCGCACCATTATGCGATCCTCCTCCAGTATGGTTATGTCCTCCATGGTTATGAACTAGTCCTCCCGAGTTCGGGGTTAAGAGAGGTTTCGGTGAGCTCTGAGTTATACTTCCCTTGTCCATACTTCCTCTTACGACTCTCAATTTGCTGCTGCTTTCCCTCAATCATTAGGGCCTTATCTACCAACTCACGGTAGTTGTTGAAAGTTGCCACCATCAACTGCATACTCATCTCATCATTCAGCCCTTCCATGAACTTCTCTTGCTTCATGCATCTGTGGCCACATCATCGTGGGCATAGCGTGATAACTTGCTAAACTCATCCACGTCTTTGGGCCACAGGGCGGTTCCCTTCGGCGTAAGTTACGGAACTCACGCTTCTTTATCTGCATGGCTCCAGCTTGAAACATGGGCCGTATGAAAAGCTTGTTGGAACTGGTCCCAAGTGACATTGGCTATAGGAAAAGTAGCCGTGTAATTCTCCCACCATGCGGCTGCTGGTCCATCCAATTGATGTGCGGCAAAGCGCACTCTTTCAAAGATCCGTGCATCCTGTGGTGGTTAACTCCCTTCCAATACGGGCGTAACCAGTCATCTGCAACTATTGGCTCGGTGCTCTTTGGAAAACACCGGCGGTTGTAACCTTAGAAAAGCGGGCAAAATTGTCCACCGTGGCGGGTTGTTGTTGTTGGCATTGCCACAGTTACGAACTAGCAATTGCATCAAGGCATTCTTTGTTGGATCAACTGAGTGAGCTCGGTGGAAAAGCAAAACCGGGTCACGTCTCGGAGGCATCCGAGGGTTTAGAGGGGAGAGATTAGAAATAGAAAGAGGTCTAGTGAGAAAACACTACCCATATGCACATGAGGCAACACACACATTCATTCAATCAAGCAAGCAAGGGCATACAAAAGCGATCTAGGACTATCGATATCGTGCTCAACTACTACTAGTTACATGGGGAAAATACTACTAATATTTGGTGGTCTTCTAGAAATTTTGATCGGTGGAAGACTCCATGATGTCTGCTCAAATTCGTCTTCATAGTCATCATCACTTGGATCTGAGTCGGTGTAAATGCGATGATGATGAAGTTGTCTGGACAAGCGGGGTATTCTTCCTCTTCTTGCTCCTCTTCCTTGGTTGCTGGTCCTCCCATGAAAACTCCAATCTTCTTGACTAGGTCGTCGTTCTTCTCCAGAGGTATCTTGATTTCTTCATCATATCCATCGCGGTAGACTTGAGTTCTTCCTCCAATTCGATGATCTTAGTTTTCGCCTTCTTCAAATCCAGCATGTCGTCAAGACATCTGGTTCTCATGACGTCGAATGTGCCGGGTTTAGCTCCTGGATGTAAGCTGCAATGGATCTATCCTTCCTGGTGCTAATTACTTCCCATTGCTCGTCTCGGCGCCCACATATTTGGTATATGGTGTCTTTAAGCTCCTTGTTGTAGACTTCTCCAATGCGTACCTTGGTAATGTGAGCTGCCATACTCTTTCCCAAACTCCAGGTTGGTGCATTGAAAACACATATTATGGGCTCCGTGCTTGGTGCAAACGTTCTTCTGGGAACTAAGGCTTGAATCTTCCAGCATTCTTCTTCTGGTAAGGTGGCGTTGTACGTCCCGGTGAAGCTTGGTATTCCAATATTCAGGTACCTAGTGACTTCCTTCAAGTGGCGTCCGAAAGGTGTGTCTTCATCCGGTTGGGCAAACTTGTACTTCATCTCCGTCATCCTAAAGAGTGGAAAAATGGAGAGAGGTCAGAAATGAGTAGAGAGGAGTATCCTATGGTTTTATCTTAGTGGCCGTGTCCTACACTCAGCGTGTGCTCTGATACCATCTTATAGCGACCCGACCTCAGATGGTCAAGTCTCTGTGCTTCTGTGTCATCCCTGGATCGGTAATGCTGACACACACGATTGCAGAAGGATTTATAACAGAGTAGCAATCACACACTTATTACATCGAATGTCTCAAAAGAGAACTTATTACAATAATATGGCTGAAGGCCATCTAATGTGATAACAGCGGAAGGCTTGGAAGATAAAGTGACTCCATCAACTCCAACGGCATAACTGAGCTGCACGGCAACGACCTACAATCCTTACTCCTCGTCTGAAAAGTCTGCAACATAATACGTTGCATCCCAAAAACGGGTCAGCACATGGAATATGCTGGCAATGTAACACATAGAGTAATGAAAGAATAAGCTATACTACATGCATATATGGCTGGTGGAAAGCTCTATGGTTACAGCTTTTGAAAGCCAATTTTTCCCTACCTCAAAGGAATAAATTTTAATTTAACTATCATGGTGGTTGAAACATCATTGAGGAGGTATAACCCACACTCAATGATCCCAATTAAAGTGATTAACAACCCAGCAAAATTAATTTAGAGTGATGAGATACATGTGAATACTCAAGTACTAGATACTCAGAATTGTCCATAACCGGGGACGCGGCTAACCATGATTAGTTTGTACACTCTACAGAGGTTTGCGCACTTTTCCCCACAAGACTCGATCGCCTCCGTTGGTTTCTCGCACGGCATGGTGTTTGAGAGACGCATGACTGAGTCACAGTCTTTCAGAAACATTAACTCCCTAATTCGGATAGATCATACCAAACCTATAAAACCCACTACCTGCTGATCTACCTCTTCGAGAGCTTCACGTAACTTACTCAACTATGCTAGAGCCCATAATAGCTTGTGGCTACACACGGAAGTTTCTAGCATGAATAATCTCAATTCCTTTGAGCACAGGTGGCGGTCCATAGGAAGATCACACGGGTATCCCGGGATTTCCAAAAAAAAAACAGACAACACTGGGTTCCCCAGGTGCCTCAATCCACCCAGATGTGTATTTAAGTTGCCACCTTAAAGTAAACCTTTAATTAGCAATCTCACATCTGTCGTGAATATCCCTCAAACTCAAACCACGTCTACGAGCATAGCATGGCAATATAAGCATAACGTAGAAGTAACTCCCAAGGGTTTGAAAGTAACAGGGCAATAGGTTCCTACCTCATCATCTACTTCCCAACCCACAATTTAATGACATCCTACTCATGCAATGTTTGAGGGTTGAGCTAATGCATAAAAACTGGGTATGAAAAGGTATGATCAAGTGTTACTTGCCTTGCTGACGATCCGTGAATCCTAGAGACTCGTAGTAACACGCTTCGCACTCCGGAAATTCTATCGCAAGCAAACAATACATACATAAGTAAGCAAGCAAAGATGCACAACGAAACTTCAACTGAAAGAGGTTGACCGGAGAGTTCAACTTAAGAACTCCGGTTTGCAAAAAGAACCAAACCAAACGGAACAACAAAACTCAAACGGCGAAAGAAATAGGGTCCGTTTACTAATCTGAACTAGAGTCAAATTTTACAGAGATAAAAACTGGTTTAAGTTGGTTATTCGGAAAGAGGGTTTCGAGATGAAACTCCGAGCGCTTGAATCGCCTGATTCCGATAAACGAGCGAAAAGATAAACATGTTTGAAAATTGGATCGTAAATCGCGATCGTAATAACCGCGGAATAAATCTGATAAAAGAAAAGTGACGAACTGCTAAGCGAATGAACGTTCATAATGTAAACTAAGCGGTGAACGCGCTCGTTAGAACGAGCAGACGAGCAGACGTCGCTAAATAAATAAACCGACAAAATAAACCGATCTACATAAAAAAACGATCTAGGGTTTTATAAAAAAACCGAAGGGTTTTCTTTAAAAAAAAACGGCGGCGGGGTCGGGTACCTCCGGCGAGGCGCATCCGGCGGGGCGGCGGCTCCGGCGGGTTCAGGGGTGGGGCGGCGGCGGCTCGGCGAGAGGGCGGCGACGGCGCGATTGGGGCTCCGGCTCCGTGGGTTTCGGCGGCGGCTCGGGTGGTGGTGTGGCGGCGGGCGGCGGTATTTATAGGAGGGCGGGCGGCGGCTTGGGGAAGGGGCGGGCGGCTCGGCTTGGGAAGAGGCGCCTGGTGGAGTCCGACTCGGACTCGCCCTCGGCGTCCGATGCAGCCTGCAGCTGTGAGGAGGCGGCAATGACGCAGCCGGCTTTGGCTCGGTGAGCCTTGACCCGGTCGAGCCAATCCATTTTTTAAACATTCCATGAAAGAAAAATTCCTAGAAAAATAAATAAAATCTAAAAATTCCAAAACAAGTTTTCTCCGTCTAAATAAAATATTTAGAACTAGAGGAACTTTTCTTGGCCCCTAAAATGCAACTTTTTAAAGCGTGCAAATTTTTCTAGGGCAAATAAAATTCCAAATAAAATCAAATAAAATCCCAAAATGATTTTAACATTTTTCCTCCGTTATTTCAATTATTTTGGAGAAGTCATATTATCTCCCCTCATTTATTTATTTAAAATGAAATAGTTTTCCGGAGAGAAAATAATTAAAATCCAATATCCTCGTCTTTCATTATTTGATAAAATTCAAATATGAAAATCGAAAAAAATCCCCAACTCACTCCGAGGGTCCTTGAGTTGCTTAGGATTTTTCGAGGATGGCAAACGAATATGCAATAAAATATGATATGCAGGGATGACCTATGTATAACACGCCAAATTGAAAATTTGGGATGTTACAACTTTTTTCTTGAATCTTTCGGATCTGAATATTCATATCACAATTAAGAAGACTTACAATGAAATTATGCAAACTAGCATTCCACATCAAAAATTATCTTTTTATCATTTACCTACTCGAGGACGAGCATGAATTAAGCTTGGGGATGCTTGATACGTCTCCAACGTATCTATAATTTTTGATTGCTTCATGCTATATTATCTACTGTTTTGGGCAATTGGGCTTTATTTTCCACTTTTATATTACTTTTGGGACTAACCTATTAACCGGAGGCCCAACCCAGATTTGCTGTTTTTTTGCCTATTTCAGTATTTCGAAGAAAAGGAATATCAAACGGAGTCAAAACGGAACGAAATCAACTGGAGAAGTTATTTTTGGAAGGAAAGCTACCAGATGGACTTGGACCCCACGTCAAGGAAGGAACGAGGAAGCCACGAGGGTCGGGGGCGTGCCCACCCCCTAGGGCGCGCCCCCTGCCTCGTGGGGCCCTCATGGCTCCCCTGACGTGCTTCTTCCACCTATATAACTCCACGTACCCTAAAACTTCCGTAGAGATTAGATCGGGAGTTCCGCCGCTGCAAACCTCCAGAGCCACCAAAAACCAATCGGGAACCTGTTCCGGCACCCTGCCGAAGGGGGGAACCCTCACCTGTGGCCATCTTCATCATCCCGGCGCTCTCCATGACGAGGAGGGAGTAGTTCACCCTCAGGGCTGAGGGTATGTACCAGTAGCTACGTGTTTGATCTCTCTCTCTCTCTCTCTCGTGTTCTTGATTTGGCACGATCTTGATGTATCACGAGCTTTGCTATTATAGATGGACCTTATGTTTCTTCTCCCCCTCTACTCTCTTGTAATGAATTGAGTTTCCCCCTTGAAGTAATCTTATCGGATTGAGTCTTTAAAGATTTGAGAACACTTGATGTATGTCTTGCCGTGCGTATCTGTGGTGACAATGGGATATCACGTAATTCACTTGATGTATGTTTTGGTGATCAACTTATGGGTTCCACCCATGAACCTTTGCTTAGGGGTTGGCACACGTTTTCGTCGTGATTCTCTGGTAGAAACTTTGGGGCACTCTTTGAGGTTCTATGTGTTGGTTGAATAGATGAATTGAGATTGTGTGATGCATATCGTATAATCATACCCACGGATACTTGTGGTGACATTGGAGTATCTAGGTGACATTAGGGTTTTGGTTGATTTGTATCTTAAGGTGTTATTCTAGTACGGACTCTAGGGCTGTTTGTGACACTTATAGGAATAGCCCAACGGATTGATTGGAAAGAATAACTTTGAGGTGGTTTCGTACCCTACCATAATCTCTTCGTTTGTTCTCCGGTATTAGTGGCTTTGGAGTGACTCTTTGTTGCATGTTGAGGGATGGTTATATGATCCAATTATGTTATTATTGTTGAGAGAACTTGCACTAGTGAAAGTATGAACCCTAGGCCTTGTTTCTTATCATTGCAATACCGTTTACGCTCACTTTTATCATTAGTTACCTTGCTGTTTTTATATTTTCAGATTACAAATACCTTTATCTAGCGTCCATATTGCACTTGTATCACCATCTCTTCGCCGAACTAGTGCACCTATACAATTTACCATTGTATTGGGTGTGTTGGGGACACAAGAGACTCTTTGTTATTTGGTTGCAGGGTTGTTTGAGAGAGACCATCTTCATCCTATGCCTCCTACGGATTGATAAACCTTAGGTCATCCACTTGAGGGAAATTTGCTACTGTCCTACAAACCTGTGCACTTGCAGGCCCAACAACGTCTACAAGAAGAAGGTTGTGTAGTAGACATCAAACGACACGTATTGTATTGTTGCCATCGAGGATAAAAAGATTGGTTTTATATCATATTGCTTGAGTTTATCCCTCTACATCATGTCATCTTGCCTAATGCGTTACGCTGTTCTTATGCACTTAATACTCTAGATGCATGCTGGATAGCGGTCGATGTGTGGAGTAATAGTAGTAGATGCAGAATCGTTTCGGTCTACTTGTCACGGACGTGATGCCTATGTTCATGATCATGACTAGATATTCTCATAACTATGCACTTTTCTATCAATTGCTCGGCAGTAATTTGTTCACCCACCGTAATACATATGCTATCTTGAGAGAAGCCACTAGTGAAATTTATGCCCCCCGGGTCTACTTTACATCATATAAGTTTCCAATCTACAATTCTAGTTACTATTTTTTTGCAATCTTTACTTTCCAATCTACACAACAAAAATACCAAAAAATTTATCTTATTATCTTTATCAGATCTCATTTTGCAAGTGGCCGTGAAGGGATTGACAACCCCTTTATCATGTTGGTTGCAAGGTTCTTGATTGTTTGTGCAGGTAGTAGGCGACTTGTGTGTAGTCTCCTACTGGATTGATACCTTGGTTCTAAAAAACTGAGGGAAATACTTGCGCTACTTTGCTGCATCACTCTTTCCTCTTCAAGGGAAAACCAACACATGCTCAAGAGGTAGCAACTGCCGTCCGCCTCTCTCCCACAACTCCCACTACTCCATATTAATGGTGCGCCCGAGCGGCCGCACCCCCATCCTCGCTATGCACACACAATCCTCTCTCTCTCCGCTTGCATCCTCAACGCCGCTCTCAGTCCTCAAAGCCATTAGTGTATGAGGATGCCATGGCGCCCATTGGAGGGAGTGGCGGCAAGCTGCTAAAGCATCAGAGCACGGCGTGGAGATGGAGATAGAGGTTGCCGTCCCTGCCAGCGAGTTATCGCTGCACCATGACATCGTCGACGACATCGAGCTTCCACAACCAGAGGCGGAGTTCCACACCGACTACGACAACCACTCGACGGCGTCGAGCTTCCACAGCCGGAGGCGGAGTTCCACACCGACTATGACAACCACTCCGACGATGACTCCGACGACCACTCCGGCGATGACTCCGACCACCACTCCGGCGACGACTCGGACGACCACTTCGGCGACGACTCCGACGATGACGGACAGCTGGTTAGTCATCTATACCCATTTATGTGTCAAATAGATCATAGGGTTTCTCTGGTTACTCCTGCCTCCCCCTTTTTGGAATAGAAATCCTATGGTTATGTTCTCCCAATCCATGAAATCTGAGTAAGTTTCGTTAGATCCGTGTAGTGTATTGATTGGTTGAATGGTACAGGTGATAAGTGATTAGTTGTTTCATCTGTGCCAATGATTTCTGCTAGTAATCCGACTAGGATTAGTGTTTGTGCTAATAATTCCTAGCCAGGACTTGACAATTGATTTTGAATGACGTACATATGTTTGTGCCATTATTTTCTTCAAGATTGGTCTATACATAGACGACTGTGCTTAAAAATCAAACCATAATCTCTGGATATGTATAAATAAATAGCCATAAATTCCTAATCCTACTTCACGGCATGTAATCAGTGATTTGATGCCAAATTTGTTTTACTATTTGTATAGGTGTTGTCTGACGATGTGGACAGCAAGGATGAAGATGCCCAGAGGAGGTACAAGAGGCGAATCCTGAGGGAGCTTTATGCGGGAATGCATAACAGGCGTATTAGGACGTGGAACGACGGCTATGGATGCCCATTTTGCAACCACAAGCTTCATGACGCGTATCTAAGTGTTCTAGCACATGCAAGAGGACGGGCCGTTGGCTTCTTCAAGCAGAAGTATTCTCGCAGGGTGGCGCACGGTGCGTACGCCGAGTACCTGGAGAAACTTCAGGATTGTGCCGACCGCATGTGAGATGAGATGTGGGATGGATCGAACTATGTACGCTTGAGTATGCTTAATGACGGTTGAACTATGTACTTATGGTTGAACTATGCTTATATGCAGTACGCTTATTATTTATGTCTGAGTATGTTAAATATTTCGCCGAATTTTGGTAAAAATTACAACGGGGGACCAATAAACCAGGACGGAGGTAGTACGTCAATCACACACGGTTCCCAAAATTGGAACCATGTGCAATGACTTTCATTTTGCCTGCTACGTCAATCACACACGGTTCGCTCTAGCAAACCGTCGCCCCTAAAATTCTTTGTGGGACAGAAAACCCTCACCACCCAATTCAAACAAGAAAAAAGAAAACCCTCACCATCCCCACGTCACAAGAACCCTCACCCCGCCCGCCACCCCCTCGGCCCTTCCGGTACGTTCCCAATTCACACCTGCACAAGCTCCTCCGCGTCTATGCCATGGCAATTCCTATCGCGGCGGACCGGCGGTAAACACTTAGCTCGATGCCTGCCGCCATCGCCAGGCTGCTGGCAAAGCCCACTGCATTTTGCCACTTCCGCTTGCCACCGCCTATCGCCATCGACTTTCTCGATGCCGCTCGCGATCGACCCAGCTCCGCTCCGTTGGGGAATCTGCCATACTAAGGGTTCTTTCTCATGGACGACAAGGTAACTAATTTAGCAAGATATTATCTCATCTCTTATCCCAGATCATCCGCCCCCTTTAATCACCTGGCGGAAATCGCCGTGAATTCATTTTTATTCGAGCTGATTTGAGGGTTTTCTTTCATTCCTAGAACGTGCAGTGCGCCGACACTTCAGGACTTTGCGACCGCCGCCAGAGATTCCATCTCTCCGTACCAGATAACTTCAGCACGTGCGCGATATGTTCAATCTCACCCTAAATAGCTTGGCATGGCCTACTTTCCTGAACATATTCTAAATATTGCTACTTTTGTATAAAAGGTGCCACATGCACCATATATGTCAAAGGGGATTTCCCCCCTCTTCTTTCTATATTAGGCAAATTAATGATGTATTGTTCTTTCGATTGCTCTCATTTTTCCATGACATCATGTTTACCCTATTTGTTTAATTATAGATTTTTGTCCTTCGATTTCAACTGCTGTACAGGTATTTCAATTTGGGCCCATATTTGCATGTTACCATATTTTCTTTAACAATCCTACCATTTTCTGCAGAACATCCCTCGCTATGCAATAGATTATGTAGTGCACAATTTTCCCCTTTACATAGATCAAGGCTCCACGGATGTCATACTGCACACAAACCATGGATTTACAATCGTTGCTATTGTAAGACTTGATGAACTTGGTGACTCCTATTTTGGCACTGGCTTTTGGAATGAAATCACAAAGTTTTATGTACTGAAAGATGGCACTAAAATTGCACTGCACATAAAAGGGCCTGGTCATGAGATATATGCTAACTTCCCCGACAAAATCATCCGTCCAGACTTTGTTTGAAGTAAGTTTTCTTTTCAACTATCTGCATATGTTGACTTACCCAGCAATGTCAAATGAACTGCGTAGTATTTAAGCAACCAATTGTTATTTCCTTTTCTTACTATATTCCTACCTAATAACTTCTAGTTACCAATACACTTTTCTATTGGCCTGTTTTAACTAAATATTCCCTGTACTCCCATTTCTATCAGAAAGCGCCCCTGACAAGGAGACTCCGGAGGTGGAGAACGGCGCTGCCAACAAGCGGAGGCGGGGCGAGCTAGAACCGCAAGCGACTCCAGCAGGCCTAGACTTAATCAGCAGCCTCCTCGATGATATGTTGAGAGTCATCATCTCCCTCCTCCCAATCAAATATGGGGCACGGACAATCCTCCTTTCCCGGCGGTGGCACCCCTATGGAACTCCAGCCCTCTCGACCTCATCGACACCCACGAGATCTTCCATGGCTATCGCAAAAGCTTGGATGCGTTCTCCAAGATCCTCGGCAGTCACCTTGGCCCAACCAAAGGCCTTAGAATGGGCAAGTTCCATTCCAACGGCAAGGACCGAGCCAAGCTTGATGACTGGTTCCGATCCCCCGCCCTAGATCAGCTCGAGGAGCTCACTTTTGATGATGGGCATATGCGGTCGCTTCCAACGTCCACACTCCGCCTCGCACCCACGCTGTGCGTCGCCAAGTTCAGGAACTGCCATTTCCCGCCACTTACTGACGCGCCCGCTCTTATTCTACCACGACTGAAGCACCTCGAGCTCGTCGCCATCTGCCTCTCAAAGGGTGACATGGAGCGCCTGCTCCGTGGCTGTACTGCACTCGAGTACCTTCGTCTTCAGGCGATCAATGGGTTGAGTACCTTCCACATCACCTCCATGACTCTCCGGACTATTTATGTGTGTTGCTGGTGCGGTAGGAATACATCACAAGATGTATACCTCGGTATGGTCATCCAGGACACACCTGCACTTGAGAGATTACTTGTAGTTGATCAAGAAGGTCCAACAAGAATCAATGTCATTTCTGCACTGAAATTGAAAGTGGTGGGCTACTCGTCTGATAAATGCTCCGAACTTGATATTGGATCCACACCCGTTCAGGTACAACAGCCACCTTCTACCTCTCCTTCTACAAATTATCATTATTTATAATTTGAAGATGTTTGTTTGTCTGTCATTCAGAAAATGATTCCGACAAGCTTGACCCCGAAACTGTACACAGTGAAGGTCTTGGCACTAGAATCTATCGGGCCCGACCTGGAGCAAGTTGTCAGTTTCCTGAGATGCTTTCCGTGCCTGGAGAAGCTATATATCGAGGTGATGTTCCTTTCCTGTTAAATGTTAACCATAAAGGAGTTCAATTTGTGATACCTTTTTCCAAGTTTGCAATGACAATGTACTACGATTTCTGAAGGTTCTTTTGGAGGATTTCAGTACATACATGTCCCCCCCATATTGGTTGCTTGATCCATATGGTTACAATCAATAAGCATTTCTCCTTTGGCTTCATCTGTACTAGTTTTCTTAGGGAAATTTTCATCCACTCCAACCTCTTGTGAAGAAGGCATGCTACATTTTTCTAGAATGTAATCAAATGCCCATGTTAATCATGTCAGATCGAAGATGGCATGTTAGTGCATTTTACAAATCCTGCAAACCAAATAGCCAGGCATGTAGTAATGTTCAAAACTGCATGTAGGCACTAACATATTTTCTTCTTTTGCAGATAAGATTAGGCCCAGTGGTCGATAATGTGATACAATATAACAATCACGTCGAATGCCTAGATCTGCATCTCTCATAAATTACTTTGAACTCCTACCGAGGGACCTTACCAGAGATTATATTCGCCAAGTTCTTTGTTCTCAGAGCAAGAGTGCTGAAGAAAATGAGGTTTGCCCTACATTTATTTCACAAAAATGAATGGTTTGTTGATCAGCGCCGGCGCCTGCGGTAGAATGGAGTAGGCTCCAAAAATGCTGAATTTCATTTTGGAACTTCAGATGACAGAGTAATCGGAAGTCATCGTGTCAACTCCATACATGACTTCTTGGTGGCTGACCCCTTTGCAAAAATTGTGAGGTTCCGAAGCCAGACTTAGAAGCGGTGATATTAGTTTGAACCTCTCTGATATCCATGTTCAATGGACCAACAGCGGCGTTTACAATCGATGAGCTGAATTTCATTTCTAATATCAGTTTGAACCTTGTAATCTTTGAATTTGAGCCATATAACTCTAGAATTTGAACCTTGTAACATTTCGAGCTTTTGTGGTACAATCGTTGAAATGGCATCGTATGAGACATGTATATTGCTAGCACTATTTTGACCTTAATATGCAATGGTCTTAGATTTTATAAACCATTCTCGAATCAGTTTACCTTGTCGATCTCACAGCACACGATCTGTATAGCTAACTCGACTGCGATCTTCGACATTATTACACACAGTTGGTTTCTTCCACCGTGTGCACTGTAGAGCGTAGAATTAATTATCGCACTCGAGTGTCCATCATCACCCTTCTATGTAACTTTGACCTCATCACCCAAGGGTAAACTTATGACCGAAGTCATTCCACACACTTCATTTTAACAAAGATTTTTGCCAATGAACGCCCACGATTTGTCCCTCTTCTAGCTGACACGTGGCCAAACTAGCTGGGCTAGAAGCTTGCGTGGTAAACATCACAGTAGCGCGGGAATAGGCTGACCGATGATACATTTGGCGCCTCTTTGAGCCCACGCGTGCGGTGTGGTGTTGTCAAGCATGCACTGGAATCCTCCACTATGAACGTCGTGACAAGACGTGACGATTAGAGCCGGTCGGCCCCCATTTATTACAGCGGCCATTTAACCTACCCTTGTGTCTCTTCAACCTTTTGATCACGCCCCACCATTGCAAGAAGCACACCCACCACGAGAAATTCTTAGAGGGTATGCTGCGCGGCTCCAATGACGCTCCGAGCGGCCGCCAAGGAGAAGCAGCAGTTCACCATGCGTGCCGTGGTGGACACCCACAGAAGGTTCATGGACCTCTCGGTGGTGTACACCAACGACCCGGTCTGGGTGGAGCACTCCATCAGCATCATGGAGTTGTTGCTTGCCGCGGATAAGTACAAGGTGGTCGGGTTCGACCTTGAGTACACCCGTGCTCGTGGCGGGTCTCATCCCAAGGTCGTCGTTGCCCAGATGTGCGTGCGCCACCACGTCCTCGTCTACCACTACTGCCTGGCCACAAGGCCTTGCGAGCGTTTCGCCAGGTTTGTCAACGACCCCCACTACATGTTCCCTATGGTGGACATAACCAACGATGTAAAGGCGCTCGAGAATTCGGGCATCGCCTGCCAGAATCTTGTCGACATCCAGGGCCAATACAAGATCTGGGGCAGCAAGGAGCATGAGAAGGACTCACTGGTTCACCTCGCCGAGGCCATCATCGACCCCTACTACAGAGACATGAAGGATTCATGCAACAAGGACAAGCGTTCCTGGCACTCGGCCTAGATGGAGAAACTCGACAAAGCTCACATCGTGTACACGGCCAAGGAGGCGTACCTGAGCTACGACATGTACAGGCGATCGTTGACATGAGGAAGTGCCTCCTTCCCCAAAACAGCCAGGGACCCAGCCAGAAGCAGAGCAATGGCAAGCGTCGTCGCAACAATAAGTAGATGATTATATCCTCGTTTATCCTACTTTAGTATGCATGTAATTGCTTTCTTTGGTGTGTGGAAATGTTATGTGTGTAGTCACTTGTGTAATTGTATGCTTAATTTGGTTATGCAATGCTGCCTTTTTAAGTATGTATGTTGATACTCTGTAGACAGAGCATAGATGTTGTGCGGACAAACAAAAATCACATTGCACACGGACTAAACAATGGAACCCGTCGGTGATGTTTCCATCAATCACTCACAATTGTATACCAGCAATAGTTTGCTCACAACACACACGGCTTGTTAGCAGTAATCTTCTGTGTTGTTAACGGTCTTCGCACACGTTTCCGATTACAGACTTGTTTGCCTCGTATCACACACATCTTGTTCATTTGAACCGTTTCTGTTCTCATGTCTGATACGTCTCCAACGTATCTATAATTTTTTATTGCTCCATGCTACTTTATCTACTGTTTTGGACTATATTAGGCTTTATTTTCCACCTTTATATTATTTTTGGGACTAACCTATTAACCGGGGGCCCAGCCCAGAATTGTTGTTTTTTTTGCCTATTTGATTGTTTGAAGAAAGCGGAATATCAAACGGAGTCCAAACGGAATGAAACCTTCGGAAACGTGATTTTCTCACCAAACGTGATCCAGGAGACTTGGACCCTACGCCAAGGAACAACGGAGGCGGTCATGAGGGTGGGGCCCCTGTTGCTCCACCGACGTACTCCTTCCTCCTATATATATCTACGTACCCCCAAACGATCAGATACTGAGCCAAAAACCTAATTCCACCGCCGCAACTTCCTGTATCCACGAGATCCCATCTTGGGGCCTGTTCCGGAGCTCCGCCAGAGGGGGCATCCTCCATGGAGGGCTTCTACATCATCACCATAGCCTCTCCGATGAAGTGTGAGTAGTTTACTTCAGACCTTCGGGTCCATAGCTAGTAGCTAGATGGCTTCTTCTCTCTTTTTGGATCTTAATACAATGTTCTCCCCCTCTCTCGTGGAGATCTATTCGATGTAATCTTGTTTTTACGGTGTGTTTGTTGAGATCGATGAATTGTGGGTTTATGATCCAGCTTATCTATGAATAATATTTGAATCTTCTCTGAATTCTTTTATGTATGATTGAGTTATCTTTGCAAGTCTCTTTGAATTATCCGTTTGGTTTGGCCAACTAGATTGGTAGTTCTTGCAATGGGAGAAGTGCTTAGCTTTGCGTTCAATCTTGCGGTGTCCTTTCCCGATGTATAAGGGGCAGCAAGGCACGTATTGTATTGTTGCCATCGAGGATAACAAGATGGGGTTTTTTATCATATTGCATGAATTTATCCCTCTACATCATGTCATCTTGCTTAAGGCGTTACTCTATTTTTAACTTAATACTCTAGATGCATGCTGGATAGCGGTTGATGAGTGGAGTAATAATAGTAGATGCAGAATCGTTTCGGTCTACTTGACTCGGACGTGATGCCTATATACATGATCATACCTAGATATACTCATAACTATGCTCAATTCTGTCAATTGCTCAACAGTAATTTGTTTACCCACCGTAGAATACTTATGCTCTTGAGAGAAGCCACTAGTGAAACCTATGGCCCCTGGGTCTATTCTCATCATATCAATCTCCATCACTTTAATACTTGCTTTGTTTTTACTTTGCCTTTTGATTTTCACTTTGCATTTCTATACCAAAAATACCAAAAATATTATTTATCATCTCTATCAGATCTCACTCTCGTAAATGACCGTGAAGGGATTGACAACCCCTAATCGCGTTGGTTGCGAGGAGCTATCGTTTTGTGTAGGTACGAGGGACTTGTGCGTGGCCTCCTACTGGATTGATATCTTGGTTCCCAAAAACTGAGGGAAATACTTACGCTACTTTGCTGCATCATCCTCTCCTCTTCAAGGAAATCCAACACAGTGCTCAAGAGGTAGCAAGAAGAATTTACGGCGCCGCTGTCGGGAGTCTACGCAAAAGTCAACCATACCAAGTACCCATCACAATCCCTATCTCCCGCATTACATTATTTGCCATTTGCCTCTCGTTTTCCTCTCCCCCACTTCACCCTTGCCGTTTTATTCGCCCTCTCTTTTCCGTTCGTCTTTTCAGTTGCCTTGATGTCTTACTTGGCTCGTTTGCTTGTTTGGTTGAAATAGTTGGGTATTTATTCCTAAACAGAGTAGATAATATCTATGGATCCTCATCCGCTTGCCAATATTTTCAAGAGATCCAATTATGATGAACCAATTCCTAGTGATGTGGATGCACTAGATTATCTTTATAAGCTTTTGCCTGAAATCCGTAAAGCTGAAAATTGTGATGAAGTGCTTCATGATAGATCTTTGAATAAAAAGCATGATTGCAATGATTTTATTATAAATTCTCTGGATGTAAATTATTCTAATAATATGCAAAACCCTAAGCTTGATGCTAGTTTTGCTATGTCCAATAATCATGATTGGGGAGATTCTTCTTATGATCTTGAAAAATTATTTAAGCCCCATGATGAATATAAGATTGATAATAGTGCTTGCAATAATATTGAAAGTGGGTTCGAAAGAGTGTCAACTTTAGATCCCACATATTTGGAGAATATTCAATCTTATGAAATTTTTGATAAAAGTGGGTTTGGAGAGTGAGGGAGTTCCGGACTAGGGGGTGTCCGGATAGCCGAACTATCATCATCGGCCGAACTCTAAGACTATGAAGATACAAGATTCAAGACTTCGTCCCGTGTCCGGATGGGACTTTCCTTGGCGTGGAAGGCAAGCTTGGCGATACGGATATGTAGATCTCCTACCATTGTAACCGACTCTGTGTAACCCTAACCCTATCCGGTGTCTATATAAACCGGAGGGATTTAGTCCATAGGACGAACAACAATCATACCATAGGCTAGCTTCTAGGGTTTAGCCTCTTTGATCTCGTGGTAGATCCACTCTTGTAACACACATCATCAATATTAATCAAGCGGGGCGTGAGGTTTTACCTCCATCAAGAGGGCCCGAACTGGGTAAAACATCATGTCCCTTGTCTCCTGTTACCATCCGCCTAGACACACAGTTCGGGACCCCCTACCCGAGATCCGCGGTTTGACACCGACATTGGTGCTTTCATTGAGAGTTCCTCGTATGCGTCACCAACAGGCCCGATGGCTCCTTTGATCATCAACAACGACGCGGTCCAGGCGAGACTTTTCTCCCGGACAGATCTTTGTGTTCGATGGCTTTACACCGCTGGGCCAATTAACGCTTGCCATCTGGAGCAGATCGTAAGCTACGCCCGGCCGTCGAGTCGGATCCGAAGTTTAAACTATACGGCCGATATCCGCGGAGACTTGATCTTCGACGGATTCAAGCCGCAACCAAAGCGCCCGCCTTTGTCTCGATGGGCACGATCTAGCTCTGCGGCCGAGCGATTGCCACGGAGGCCGCACCAGAATCCGCTCCGACCCTTAATTCGGAGCCGGATTCCCGATCGAGGACGAGTGGTTGGACACCGCCTCGGGCGCTCTAATCTCTACGGCGATCGAGCTAAACTCCATCCCTGTCCTTTGCGAAGACCTCGACTCCAGGGTGCCGGACTCCTCTCCGGACTCCGAACCCTCCGCGCCCTTGCCAATCGGATCCGATTGGGCGCCCGTTATGGAGTCCACGGCCGCGGACATCTTTCAGCACTCGCCCTTTGGCGACATCCTGAATTCACTATAGTCTCTCTCTTTATCCGGAGAGCCACGGCGTCTGCGGTCGGGGCGGTTGAGATCTTGTGACGAAGAAATTCAAAGCCCACCCACCACCCACTTTGTAGCAGCGCCGACAATCTAACCGACATGCTAGACTACGACTCGAAGACATCAGCGGTATGGGCGATGATGCGAGAGGCGAACAAGACCCAGCGCCTACGAGGGCCTTTGGAAGGCCACCTCGTCATACGACATATATATGGTGGACATCCCAAAAGATGGAAAGCGGCGATGGAACAACGGAGGATGACCCCTCAAGAAGCGGCACAAGCGCGGCGTCGTGGCGCCGCTCTAAATCCCGCCACGGCAAGAATGAAGATTCCGGCACCGGAGATAACAATACACCGGACGGTCGAAGACAATCCACTCCGGCAAGATCCGGTAGCGGGGAGGATGGAGACGCCAACCCTCACGAGAGAGCGGCAGAATAAGAGGTAGAGGATTATATGCCTCCCTCCAAAAGGCAAGCAAGCCTTGGCGACAATGAATTACGTGGTGCACGAGGATCCCGTCGAACAAGAGCGTTTTAGGCGTGGGCTTATGGCCACGGCGAACAGCCTCAAGAAAAAGCAGCAACAGCTTAGAGCTGATCGGGATCTGCTAGCCGGCGGATGGATGAAGTCCTCGCGGCGAAGAGCATGAGCTCGAACGCCCTCAAAAGCTACCCTAAACGCAAGCTGCTCCCCCGATTAGAGGAGGAGGCTTACGAACCCACATCACCAGGAGACAATACGGCTGACCGACCACCCCGTGGTCGCGACAGAGAGGCCTCTAGGTCCTTCACTAGAACCGTGCCCCGGCATCGCTCAAAAAGCACACGGCCACAGGGGAACGCTCCGGACCTGCGAGATATATTGGAGGACAAGGCAAGACAATCAAGATCGATCTATGGATCACGTGGGCGCCCCGCAGTGCGTGGCGACAACCGTCGCGCCCGGACCTGATAAGTCCGGCGGTCCGAACAAAAGCAGACAAAGTTCTTTTGAGCTCCGTCGTGATATCGCCCGATGCAGGCGCCGCACACCCACTATGCTTCACGGACAAAGTAATGGATCATCAAATCCACGAAGGGTTTAAACCCGTCAATATTGAATCCTATGATGACACATCGGACCTCGCTGTTTGGATCAAGACTATCTCCTTCACATCCACATGGCCCGCGGTGGACGATCTTCACGCCATCAAATACCTCCCCTCAATCTTAAAGGACCAGCCCAGCATTGGCTCAACAGCTTGCCGGTGAGTCAATTGGGAGCTGGGAGGACACAAAGCCGCATTCCTCGATAACTTCCAGGGCACTTATGTGCGACCATCAGACGCTGATGACCTAAGCCACATAATTCAGCAGCCAGACGAATCGGCCAGACAATTCTGGACACGGTTCTTAACCAAGAAAAACAAAATCGTCGACTGTCCGGATGCGGAGGCCCTCGCGGCTTTCAAGCATAACATCCGCGACGAGTGGCTTGCCTGGCACCTAGGACAGGAAAAGCCGAAATCCATGGCAGCCCTCACATCACTCATGACCCGCTTCTGCGCGGGTGAGGACAGCTGGCTATACGCAGCAACAACCTCAGCAAAAATTCTGGCAGTCCAGACTTCAAGGACCGAAATGGCAGGCCGCGTCGTAACAAAAACAAACGCCACATTAACAGCGACAATATTGAGGATACGGCAGTCAATGCCGGATTCAGAGGCTCTAAACCCGGTCATCGGAAAAAGCCATTCAAAAGAACTACTCCGGGTCCGTCCAATTTGGACCGAATACTCGACCGCTTGTGCGGATACGGCACCCGAAAAGCCAGCTAACCACACCAACATGGACCCTTGGGTATTCAAGCGGGCAGGCAAGTTAATTGCGAAAACAATGACAAGGGCTGCATAGCGATGACGAGGACGAGACCCAACCGCCAAAAATAGAGGATGAAGGGTTTCCCCACAAAAGTGCGGACGGTGAACATGATATACGCCAACGCACATACCCAAAAGGGAGCGAGCGTGCACTCGAGGATGTCTACGCGATGGAGCGATTGCCCAGTTCAATCCATGGTCCTCCTGCCCGATCACTTTTGACCGAAGGACCACCCCACCTGCATCCGCCACGGCGGATTCGCCACACCGGTCTTAGACCCAATTGTCGATGGATTTCACCTAACCGAGTCCCGATGGATTGGCGGCAAGAGCCTGAACCTGCTTTACCGGGATACAAGGTCGCAAAATGGGCATAGACCCTCAAGGATTAAACCTACCAAAAGCGACCTTTAAAGGCGTCATACCGGTGTAGAAGCCAATTGTACAGGCTCAATTACACTGGAAGTGGTCTTCGGATTCCCGGATAACTTCCGAAACGAGGAGTTAATCTTCGGCATAGTCCCGTTCCGCAGTGGCTATCATGCCTTGCTCGGACGTACCGCGTTTGCAAAGTTCCACGCGGTGCTGCACTACGCATACCTCAAGCTCAAGATGCCAGGCCCTCGAGGAGTAATCACGGTCCACAGAAACATTGAACGTTCTCTCCGCATGGAGGAACATCTGGCCAACTCTCGCGGCGAAGTGCAATGCAGCCTCTTAAGGCAATTCTCGAGTCCGGCCGTTAAGCGGCTGGACACAGCTAAGCGCCCGAGTAACTTACAACAAGACCACTGGCATGTTCCGAAACACGCATAGCGATGCGGCCCCAACCCAGCTCTGCCAAAGCGTCAAAGCAGGTCGCCGTGTACACAATTACGCTCTGAAGATACCATGGGCATGGGGAGAGGGCACGACCACGATAAACCCGGTGCGGCTCGACCATACCGGGGGCTCTCAAGTGTGTCGTCCCTTTTTCTTTTCTTTTTACCTTTTACTTTTATCCACGGGACTCCGTTTGTCGAGGCCTGTCCGTGACAGAACTGCCGAACTCACGATGCAACAAATGGGGAAGGATGAAGGCTACAACGAATATACTGGTGGTCTCCATTACGAGCATTTTTATACACCAATCGCAGCCTACCCCACGGAGAAGGACATGTTTAACATTCCCATACCTTGCTTATCGCACTATTTGTATCGTTCTGCATTCGTAGCAACACTTATTGAATAAAACAATGCATCACCTTTTTTGCTTATAATTAAATTTCTTTTTTCATACAAATATTCATTCACGACATGTTGCATCCGTACACTTTGGTACGGCTAATATACACCAGGGGCTTATGTTTCCCGCATTATTGTGTGATGAGTCCGAACACTTTCACAAGTGCGGCACCCCGAACTTATAGCACTATATGCATCGGCTCGAATCATGTCTTGGGTCAATAGTTGGGTTTGCCGGCTCCCATGTTTTGGTACCTTACGTTCCGTTATATCGGCTAAGGTAGCACTGGTAGAACCACTGCGATTCCGCCCCAGTTGAGCTAGGTTAACGCCTCAGTGGAGAAAGCTAAAACTGACCGTCATGATGAGGCAAGAGACCGGTCGCTGTTCGAGAGGTTTTTTACGAGTCCTTAAAGACTTATGCCGCTTAGAGCGAGGAACCGGATCTTGTCCGGCCAAAGGCGTGGATAGCGCCCCAAATTGACCTTCCGAAGACTAGGGGCTTCACGAAATTTAAAATTATAGAATTCTATGGCTAAGTGAGAGTGTTCAAGCATTATAAGTCCGGTTGCCTTGTTACGCTGTGTTGAGCGCCTCCCTAGATGGACCCAAAAATGGGAACAAGAGCGCTCAAGTTTATCCCGAACACCCCAAAGACTGTGGCATGGGGGTCAGTTTACGACTTGCCATCTCTCGATTTGATAAACAGCCGCATGTAGGTAATATTTTAAATTAACAAGCGTTGCTTAAGCGCATATGAACTAAGTTTTCAGCGCACAGGATAACAAAATGCGAGTCTACTCAAATATTACATCTTTGGAGCACTCACCACTTAATAGTGCGGGCGCCCTTGACACACTCTTATAATACATCTCGGGCGTGCGATGCTCCTTGCCCTCCGGTGGCGGGTCCGTCACGAGCTTACAGGCATCCATCTTGCCCAGTGCACCTTTTGCGCGAGCAAGGGCCCAGCGAGCACCCTCAATGCAAGCGGAATGCTTGATAACTTCAACCCACGCAGACGCATCCATCGGCCGCCCGCGCAGTGAAGTAGCTCCTGTGCATGGCCTCCTTAGGCCACACCGAACTATGAGGCCCTTCATGGCCTGTTCGGCCACCTTGTGGAGCTCGACCAGTTGCTTTGGTCGCTAAGGGGCACCGGATGTCCGGCCTCAGCATACTGAGACCAGAAGACCTTCTCCGTCGAGCTCCCCTCCTCGGCCCGGTAGAATGCGGCAGCATCGGACACGCTCCGAGCAAAATCTGCGAACGCCCCTGGAGAGCTCTGAATTCGGGTAAGCAACAGGTAATTAACACTCACATGCTTACATTGCATGAAAAATGCATTACCCGTTGCTATTTTCTTCACCGCCTCAATCTCCTGGAGGGCCTTGTAGGCTTCGGCCTTAGCGGCTTTGGCACTCTCAAGAGCCGTTGCAAGCTCAGACTCTCGAGTCTTCGAGTCACGCTCCAAGTTCTCATGTTTTTTCACGAGATCCTGGAGCTCTTGCTGTACCTCCGCCACCCGTGCCTCCTGCTTCTCTCACTTTCGGTGCGCTCATGGCCGCATTACGTTCGGCCGCAGCCACTGCCTCCTTCAGGGTCGCCACCTCGTTAGTGGCCCCTACAATACCCACGTTATCCTTGTCATTTTTCTTGCAACCAAATCCTTTTCTGTAAGGTACAATTTTCATATGGTATTACTCACCTTCTTTTTCCTCGAGCTGCTTCTTGGCATGGCCGAGCTCGTTCTCGGACCGCTCGAGGTTTTCCTTCAAAATATTGACCTCCGCAGTCAGTGCGGCGGAGGTCAGCAGCACAACCTGCAATCCCATATTGACATATTTTTTATGACTCCTGCGTTTATCTTTCTAAAGATCCTCAGTCCGGCTTTTCTTTCCGAACACCGAACCGAGCATCAGGGGCTACTGTCTATGCGGTACCATTTTACATATATTGATATTCTTACCTCAAAGCCTGTTAGAAGGTTCTTTGTAGGCTTTGGTCAGCCCGCTCTTGGCGAGCTGAACCTTTGAATCACCGCACTCATAGCGGTCACGGTGTTCCTCTTCGATGGAGGCGCCGTTGGCGCCTCCAGCAAATTATCCGGCACCTCCGGTTGGGCCGGAGGCAGCGGCGTCATGATCTTGCCCTTCTTACAAAGGGTCGCCCGCGGACTCGGAGCCACTGTGGCCTCCGGGGCTAAGTCCGGTGCAAAGTCCGGGAGGTTGTCCTGTGACACCTCTGGGGCCTCCTCCTCCTGGTGGGTCCTTTCCTGGGATCCCACCTCGGCGTCGTCCGCGGCACGGGGAGTGGAGGCAGTCGGAAGGGAATCCATATCCGACGCACCCAAGGACCCTTCGGCAAGCAGGAAGATCATCCTTAGGCGGACTGCGGGGTTGTATGCGACATTAGAAAAGACATTATGTGGCGAAAAGAAAAAACCGTGAAGTTATTGAGTCCGGATACTTACGATCTCGCCGAGGCTTGGCCCTTGGAGGCCGATCCTCGTCGTCGTCATCTTGGCGTTGGTGGAGCAGTCCGTGGGAAGGGTTTTTCCCTTATTGGACCTTAGGCCTCCCCGGTAGGGGAGGCCTACCTTATCTTCCCTCCCCACGCTGGGTGAGAGGCGTTCAGCTTCTCCTCCGCGCCTTGGTGGGAGGAGTCGGCCTCTGAGTCATCATCCGATAGCACCTGAAAACGGGAACTCTTCCGAGTCCCCATGGCCGTCTTCTTGGCCTTCTTCGCCCGGCACCACGTGGGGTGCCGGAGCCAAGAGCCCGTTAGGCGGGCGTCCATTGGAGTCCTCTGGCAATGGGGCCGGACAGATAATCCGTTCGGCCTTCTCCAGCCATTCCTTTCAAAGGTAAAGGGAGTTTAGATCCCGCATAGAGCCAAACTATGGAAAATAAGTGGTGAAACCACCTACCTTGTCAGCTGGACGCTGCGAGCGGAATCCGCGATCTTCGGTAGCGGATGCGGGAGCTTCGGCGCCCTTGAATAGCACCTTCCAGACATCTTCGTACGTAGTGTCGAAGAGCCCGCTCAGGGTCTGGTGCTGCGCCGGATCAAACTCCCACATGTTGAAGCCCCGTCGTTGGCACGGGAGAATCCGGCGGATGAGCATGACCTGGACTACGTTGTGAGCTTGAGCTTCTTGTCCACCAGCCTGGATCTGAGGCTTGGAGTCCGGTCAGCTCCTCTGAATTCCCCAAATCCGGCCACTCTCTTTCCGGGAGGTGAGCCGTGTGGGGAATGCGGATCTGAATTGAGGGGGCTGCCCAATCAGGGTCACGCGGCTCGGTGATGTAGAACCACCTTGATTGCCACCCCTTGATGGTTTCCACGAAAGTGCCCTCCAGCCATGTAACGTGGGACATCCTGCCCACCATGGCGCCTCCGCACTCCGCTTGGCTGCCCTTCACAACCTTGACTTGACACTTTGAAGGTCTTGAGCCTAAGCGAAGTGGGGCTGGATGCGAAGGAAGGCCTCGCACCTGACGATAAACGCCGAGATGTTGAGGATGAAATTGGGGCCAGATCATGGAAATCTAGGCCGTAGTAGAACATGAGCCCCAGACAAAGAGATGAAGCGGGAAGCCCAAATTCCATGAGAGGAAATGGGGAAGAAATACTACCCTCTCATGGGGCACAGGGGTTGGGGCGAGCTCTCCCTCGTCGGGGAGCCGATCTGTGATGTTCTTTGGACAAATATCCGCGTCACGCAACTTCGGATCTGCCCCTCCGTGATGGAGGAGGCCATCCACTTGCCTCCCGCTCCGGACATAGTTGGAGAAGGTTGAGGTGAGAAGTGCGGACTTGGGCGCTGGAGCTCGAGTTCGCGAAGATGGATAAGCCAAGGAGGAAGAAGGCGCAGGTAAAAGGGTTGGATCTTTGTCCCCTTATATGGGGGACAAAAACATGTGTCCCCACCGGCCTGGTAAAACTCGCTTATCCCTCAAGCGTCACAATCAATGGCGCGGTTGGGTTACCCACGTCCGTATTGATGGGAATCCCGGAACAAGGGGAACACGATCTCTGCTTCGACAAGACGTGCCAAGGAAACCGCTTCGCTAAACGCTACCGAGGTGGAACAATAAAAACAATTTGAGTAAAGACTTGGTAGTGGTGCGGCGTCGCGCCACGAGAATCACGTCAGGATTGATCTTGTGTAATATTATTCTCTCTACGGTGGTATGTGGAATTTATTTTTGCAGAGCCGGACACTATCCTGGTGTTCACAATCTTCTATAAATTATTCGGAGGAAGAACCCGCCTTGCAATGACGAAGACAACATGCGCGCCGGACTCTTCGTCATTGAAGCCTGGTACAGGGGCTACTGAGGGAGTTCCGGACTAGGGGGTGCCGGATAGCCGAACTATCATCATCGGCCGGACTCCAAGACTATGAAGATACAAGATTCAAGACTTCGTCCCGTGTCCGGATGGGACTTTCCTTGGCGTGGAAGGCAAGCTTGGCGATACGGATATGTAGATCTCCTACCATTGTAACCGACTCTGTGTAACCCTAACCCTATCCGGTGTCTATATAAACCGGAGGGCTTTAGTCCATAGGACGAACAACAATCATACCATAGGCTAGCTTCTAGGGTTTAGCCTCTTTGATCTCGTGGTAGATCCACTCTTGTAACACACATCATCAATATTAATCAAGCAGGACGTAGGGTTTTACCTCCATCAAGAGGGCCCGAACCTGGGTAAAACATCGTGTCCCTTGTCTCCTGTTACCATCTGCCTAGACGTACAGTTCGGGACCCCCTACCCGAGATCCGCCGGTTTTGACACCGACAGAGAGGTCATGACTTTAATGTTAATCCCACTATTTTGGAGGAGTGTCAACTTCGCATGCATATGGATTGTGTTGAGTATATGTTATGTGATAGTTATTTTGTTGAATTTGCTTATGATCCACATGTAATTATTATGAGAGAGGAAAATATGATTATAAAAATTTTCATGTTACTAAATTACCTCTCGTTATGTTGAGATTGCTACTGTTCTTTTCCGCTTGCTTGCATATGCTAGTTGTTGCTTGCTATGATAATTTGTTTTTCTATAAGATGCATAAGCATAGGAAGTATGTTAGACTTAGATGTGGTTGTCACATGTTTTATGATGCTCTCTTTGTGCTTCAATTCTTGTCTTTTATGTGAGCATCATTGAAATCTCAATGCATAGCTAAAAAGGCTTTAAAGAAAAGCGCTTGTTGGGAGACAACCCAATATATTTCCTTTCTGTCGTTGAATAAATAATCCATCAAGACTCTGTTTAGATGCGGTTTTATGTTTTAATTAGTGTTTGTGCCAAGCTAGACCTATTGGATCTTCTTGGATGATAGTTATTTGATCTTGCTGTAATTTCCAGAAACTTTGCGCTCAGTGCCCGAATTATTAAAAATCACCAGAACGTGATAAAACACTGAATCCAATTGCTTCTGATCAATAAACAAATTGTCTAGGTCGCCTAATTGTGGTAGATTTTTTTGAGTTCCAGAAGTTTGCGTTAGTTACAGATTACTACAGACTATTCTGTTTTTGACAGATTCTGTTTTTCGTGTGTTGTTTGCTTATTTTGATGAATCTATGGCTAGTAAAATAGTTTATAATACATAGAGAAGTTGGAATACAGTAGGTTTAACACCAATATAAAGAAAGAATGAGTTCATTACAGTACCTTAATGTAGTCTTTTGTTTTCTTTCTCTAACGGAGCTCACGAGATTTCTATTGAGTTTTGTGTTGTGAAGTTTTCAAGTTTTGGGTAAATTCTTTTGATGGATTATGGAACAAGGAGTGGCAAGAGCCTAAGCTTGGGGATGCCCATGGCACCCCCAATATAATCCAAGGACACCAAAAAGTCAAAGCTTGGGGATGCCCCGGTAGGCATCCCCTCTTTCGTCTACTTCCATCGGTAATTTACTTCGAGCTATATTTTTATTCACCACATGATATGTGTTTTGCTTGGAGCGTCTTGTATTATTTGCGTCTTTTCTTGTTAGTCTACCACAATCATCTTTGATGTACACACCTTTTGAGAGAGCCATACATAAATTGGAATTTGCTAGAATACTTTATGTGCTTCACTTATATCTTTTGAGCTTGATAGTTTTGCTCTAGTACTTCACTTAGATCTTTTAGAGCACGGTGGTGGATTTGTTTTAAAGAACCTATTGATCTCTCATGCTTCACTTAGATTATTTTGAGAGTCGTTAATAGCATGGTAATTTGCTTAATGTTAATATACTTGGTATTCAAGATATGTGAAACTTTCTTTTGAGTCGTTGAATACTAAGAAAAGTTTGATGCTTGATAATTGTTTTGAGATATGGAGGTGATAATATCAAAGTCATGCTAGTTGAGTAGTTGTGAATTTGAGAAATGCTTGTGTTGAAGTTTGTAAGTCTCGTAGCATGCACGTATGGTTAAAGTTATGTAACAAATTTGAAACATGAAGTGTACCTGGCTTGTGCATCCTTATGGTCGGTGTCAGGGACGGCGATGGTCTTTTCCTACCAATCTATCCCCCTAGGAGCATGCGTGTAGTACTTGATTTTTGATGACTTATAAATTTTTGCAATAAGTATATGAGTTCTTTTGACTAATGTTGAGTCCATGGATTATACGCACTTTTACCTTTCCGGCTTTGCTAGCCTCTTGATGCCGTGCATTGCCCTTTCTCACCTTGAGAGTTGGTGCAAACTTAGCGGTGCATCCTAACCCCATGATATGATACGCTCTATCACACATAAACCTCCTTATATCTTCCTCAAAACAGCCACCATACCTACCTATTATGGCATTTCCATAGCCATTCCGAGATATATTGCCATGCAACTTTCCACCGTTCCCTTCATCGTCATCATGACACACTTTACCTTTGTCATATTGCCATTGCATGATCATGTAGTTGACATCATATTTGTGGCAAAGCCACCATGCATTATTTTTCATACATGTCACTCTTGATTCATTGCACCATCCCGGTACACCGCCGGAGGCATTCATATAGAGTCATATCTTGTTCTAGTTTCGAGTTGTAATCCTTATGTTGTAATCAATAGAAGTGTGATGATCATCATTATTAGAGCATTGCCTAATCAAAAAAAAGAGAAAGGCCAAAAAAAGAAAGAAAAAGAAAGACCGAAAAAAATAAAAAAAATAAAAAGGGCAATGCTACTGTCTCTTTCCACACTAGTGCTTCAAAGTAGCATCTTGTTCTTCATGTAGTGAGTCTCATATATTGTGCTTCAAAGTAGGACCATGTTTTTCATATAGTGAGTCTCATAAGTTGTCTTTTTCATAATAGTGGGAATTTTTCATTATAGAACTTGGCTTGTATATTCCTACGATGGGCTTCCTCAAATGCCCTAGGTCTTCATGAGCAAGCAAGTTGGATGCACACCCACTAGTTTTCTTTTGTTGAGCATTCATAGCTCTAGTGCATCCGTTGCATGGCAATCCCTACTCCTCATGTTGACATCAATTGATGGGCATCTCCATAGCCCGTTGATTATCCTCGTCAATATGAGACTTTCTCTTTTTTGTCTTCTCCACACAATCCCCATCATCATATTCTATTCCACCCATAGTGTTATATCCATGGCTCACACTCATGTATTGCGTGAAGGTTGAAAAAGTTTGAGATTACTTAAGTATGAAACAATTGCTTGGCTTCTCATCGGGGGTATAGAAGTTGGGAACGTCTTTGTGTGACGATAATGAAGCATAACCTAACTATATGATTTTGTAGGGATGAACTTTCTTTTGCCATGCTATTTTGAGAAGACATGATTACTTTGATTAGTATGCTTGAAGTATTATTATTTTTATGTCAATATGAACTTTTGTCTTGAATCTTTTGGATATGAATATTCGTACCACAATTAAGAAGATTACATTGAAATTATGCCAAAGTATCACTCCGCATCAAAAATTCTCTTTTTATCATTTACCTACTCGAGAACGGCGAAATTAAGCTTGGGGATGCCTGATACGTCTCCAACGTATCTGTAATTTTTGATTGCTCCATGCTACTTTATCTACTGTTTTGGACTATATTGTGCTTTGTTTTCCACTTTTATATTATTTTTGGGACTAACCTATTAACCGGAGGCCCAACCCAGAATTGTTGTTTTTTGCCTATTTCGATTGTTTCAAGAAAGCGGAATATCAAACGGAGTTCAAAGCGGAATGAAACCTTGAAGCGTGATTTTCTCACCGAACGTGATCCAGGAGACTTGGACCCTACGCCAAGGAACAACGGAGGCGGTCACGAGGGTGGGGGGCGCGCCCCATGCCTCGTGGCCCCCCTGTTGCTCCACCGACGTACTCCTTCCTCCTATATATACCTACGTACCCCCAAACGATCAGATACGGAGCCAAAAACCTAATTCCACCGCCGCAACTTTCTGTATCCACGAGATCCCATCTTGGGGCCTGTTCCGGAGCTCCGCCGGAGGGGGCATCCACCACGGAGGGCTTCTACATCATCACCATAGCCTCTCCGATGAAGTGTGAGTAGTTTACTTCAGACCTTCGTCCATAGCTAGTAGCTAGATGGCTTCTTCTCTCTTTTGGATCTCAATACAATGTTCTCCCCTCTCTCGTGGAGATCTATTCGATGCAATCTTCTTTCTGCGGTGTGTTTGTTGAGACCGATGAATTGTGGGTTTATGATCCAGCTTATCTATGAATAATATTTGAATCTTCTCTGAATTCTTTTATGTATGATTGAGTTATCTTTGCAAGTCTACATGATCATACCTAGATATACTCATAACTATGCTCAATTCTATCAATCGCTCAACAGTAATTTGTTCACCCGCCGTAGAATACTTATGCTCTTGAGAGAAGCCAGTAGTGAAACCTATGGCCCCCGGGTCTATTCTCATCATATCAATCTCCATCACTTTAATATTTTCTTTGTTTTTTACTTTGCCTTTTACTTTTCACTTTGCATCTCTATACCAAAAATATTATTTATCATCTCTATCAGATCTCACTCTCGTAAGTGACCATGAAGGGATTGACAACCCCTAATCGCGTTGGTTGCGAGGAGCTATCGTTTTGTGTAGGTACGAGAGACTTGTGCGTGGCCTCCTACTGGATTGATACCTTGGTTCTCAAAAACTGAGGGAAATACTTACGCTACTTTGCTGCATCATCCTCTCCTCTTCGGGGAAATCCAACGCAGTGCTCAAGAGGTAGCAATATCTCAACGCAAACAGTTCATCCGAGTGAACCGCATGCCGTATATCGCACACACCGTTGATCTGGCTGACCATTTCTTTTCTATTGCCTAATCACAAACAGTTCATCCGAGTGAACCGTATGCTGTACATCGCACACACCTTCATCTGGCTGCCCGTTTCTTTTGTTCCTCCTCATCGCAAACGGTTAATTGAGCTGAACCGTATGCCCTGCATCACATACGCAACTAAAATCTGAACCGTGTTTGATGCATCCTCCATCACAAAAGTTTTATACATTTCTGACGGTTTTCATACAGCACCGTTTGCGATTATTGCATCGCACACAGTTTCTCGAAGGGTCTCTGATCATAGTGTCGCGTTAGCAGCATCCTGCAGTAGTGCATGTTCCTATGACTATGAGATTATGCAACTCCCAAATATCGGAGGAACACTTAGGCCCTGTTTGGTTCAGCTTCTATCGACGGATTCTGCTGCCGCGTAGCAGAATCTGAACCAAAGGGCGAACCCAGCAGAATCCGATTCCAGAAATCCGCTGCCAAAATCTGAACCAAAAGCGGAAGCAGCCCAGGACGTGCTTTCCAAAATCTGATTCCATTGCGGGCCAAAGTCTAAAAAAACTGTATCAGCTGGTTTGCCAAATGACCTACATCTTTTTCACATCAGATTTTCCACAGTTGTTTTTCCACAGCAGATTTTTCACAGCTGCTTGTAGAAATCCACAGCTGAACCAAACAGGGCCTTAGTGTGCTATCAAACGTCACAACATAACTGGGTGATTATAAAGATGCTCTACAGGTGTCTCCGATGGTGTTTGTTGAGTTGGCATATATCGAGATTAGGATTTGTCACTCCGTGTTTCAGAGAGGTATCTCTGGGCCCTCCCGGTAATGCACATCACTATAAGCCTTGCAAGCAATGTGACTAATGAGTTAGTTGTAGGATGATGCACTATGGAACGAGTAAAGAGACATTCCGGTAACGAGATTGAACTAGGTATAGTTATACTGACGACCGAATCTCGGGCAAGTAACATACCGATGACAAAGGGAACAACATATGTTGTTATGCGGTTCGACCAATAAAGATCTTCATAGAATATGTGGGAGCCAATATGAGCATCCAGGTTCCGCTATTGTTTATTGACTGGAGAGGTGTCTCGATCATGTCTACATAGTTCTTGAACCCGTAGGGTCTGCACGCTTAACGTTCGATGACGATTTGTATTATGAGTTTCGTGTTTTGATGAACCGAAGTTTTTTCGGAGTCTCGGATGAGATCGCGGACATGACGAGTTGTCTCAAAATGGTCGAGACATAAATTTTAATATACTGGAAGGCTACATTCGGACACCGGAATGGTTCGGGTCATTTCGGATAAGTTTTGGAGTACTTGGGGTTACCGGAACCCCTCCCGGGAAGTTAATGGGCCATCATGGGCCTTAGTGGAGAAGAGAGAGGGCCGGCCAGAGGTGGCGCGCCACCTGCCCAGTCCGAATTGGACAAGGGGAGGGGCAGTGCCCCCTCCTTCCTTCTCTTCTTTTCCTTCTTCCCTTCTTCTCCAACTTGGACTAGGAAAGGGGAGGGGGACCGAATCCTACTTGGACCGGGAGTCCAAGTAGGACTCCCCCCTATGGCGCGCCCCCCCTATGGCGCGCCCCCTCTAGGGCCGGCCTCCTCCTCCTACCCCCTATATACGTGGGAGGGGGCACCGCAAAGGCGCATAAAAGTTTCTCTTAGCCGTGTGCGGTGCCCCCCTCCACAGTTACACACCTCGGTCATATCGTCGTAGTGCTTAGGCAAAGCCCTGCGCTGGTAACTTCATCATCACCATCACCATGTCGTCGTGCTGACTGAACTTTCCCTCGGCCTCTACTGGATCAAGAGTTCGAGGGATGTCACTGAGCTGAACGTGTGCTGATCGCGGAGGTGTCGTGCGTTCGGTACTTGGATCGGTTGATCGCGAAGACATTCGACTACATTAATCGCATTAATAAATGCTTCCGCTTTCAGTCTACGAGGGTACGTGGACACAATCTTCCCGCTCGTTGCTATGCATCTCCTAGATGGATCTTGTGTGATCGTAGGTAAATTTTTTGAAATACTGTGTTCCCCAACAGTGTCAGGGTTAGGCTTGATGTGTGAAACCCTTTGAAAAAAGCTACCTCACTGATTCGAGGGGGAGAGAGACAGATCTTTGCCGTCATCTATTAGCATCTGCCAGACCGGTGTCAAGTTTGTGGCATGATGGACCATGAGTGCAAGGAACATGGCAACGGGGTTCACCGACCCTCGCCTCTGATCTTCAAAAATCTATGTGCACCGGCTACTACAGCTTGGGGCACCAGGCGTCGGGGCAGGAATCAGAGAAACAAGTCCATGGAAAAGAAAGATATGGGCCAGTCTAGTTATGAGGGTGAAGAGGAGTTTGAGCGAGAGGAGATGGACGTGGAAGCGACCGATGCCAATCGTAAGCGTCCCTCTGATGAGGTGGTTGATACATCTCCAATGTATCTATAATTTTTTATTGTTCCGTGCTATTATATTACCTGTTTTGGATGGTTTATATGCATTAATTTGCTATTTTATATGATTTTTGGGACTAACCTATTAACCTAGAGCACAAGGCGAGTTCCTGTTTTTTCCTTTTTTTAGAGTTTCGCAGAAAAGGAATACCAAACGGAGTCCAAACGGAATGAAACTTTCGCGATGATTTTTCTTGGACCAGAAGACATCCAGAGGGCTTGGAGTGCACGTCACGAAAGCCATGAGGCGGCCACAAGGCCGGGAGGCGCGCCCCCACCCTTGTGGGCCTCTCGTGACTGCACCGACCTATTTCTTCCGCCTATATATTCTCAAATATCCCAAAACCATCCAGGGGAGCCATGAAACCTGCCGGAGTGGGATTCGATCATGGAGGGCTTCTACATCAACACCATTGCTTCTCCGATGAAGCATGAGTAGTTTACCAAAGACCTACGGGTCCATAGCTAGTAGCTAGATGGCTTCTTTTCTCTCTTTGATTCTCAATACAATGTTCTCCTTGGTGTTCTTGGAGATCTATTCGGTGTAATACTCTTTTGCGGTGTGTTTGCCGAGATTCGATGAATTGTGGATTTATGATCAGCTTATCTATGAATATTATTTGAATCTCCTCTGAATTCTTATATGCATTATTTGATATCTTTGCAAGTCTCTTCGAACTATCGATTTGGTTTGGCCAACTAGATTGGTTTTTCTTGCAATGGGAGACACTACTGCAGGATGGTCCAAACGTGACACTATGATCGGAGACCCTTCGATAAAACTGTGTACGATTCCATGATCGCAAACGGTGGTGTAAAAAACCCGTCAAAAAGGTGCAAAACGTTTGCGATGACAGATGCATCAAACACGATTTAGAATTTAGTTGCGTGTGCGATGCAGGGCATATGGTTCAGCTCAATTAACTGTTTGGGATGAGGGGGCACAAAAGAAACGGGCAGCCAGATGAAGGCGTGTGTGATATACAACATACGGTTCACTGGGATGAACTGTGTGTGATTAGGCAACACAATGGAAACGGTTCAACTGAACAAGATGTGTGTGATACGCGGCAAATAGGTCCGTAATCTGGAATGCGGGCAAACACCAATAATAACACAGACGATTGCTACTAATAAGCCGTGTGAATTGCTATGTCTACAGTAGAATAACATGTATATATATATATATATATATATATATATATATATATATATATATATATATATATATAACTGAAATAAACATCCAACTACATAAGTAACTATACGATCATTTGTGTCGGGCGTTACGGGAACGGGGTACCAGAACTTGCTCACTGCGGCTGTGGCGTGTCTCAAGGGGTGGCCCAAGACGACCCATCTTCATCAAGACAAGCTCAAGACCCTCGCGAGGGGCCAAGCCTCATGAGGCGGGGCGGCGAGGAAGCTTCCTCGAGCACGGCCTCGTCAGGCTGGCTCACGAGGAGGCGGAGAGATCAAGGCGGGGTACCTCACGAGGTGCCCATGACGCAAGCCATGACGACCAAGGGCGCCAGGCGGGCGCCAGCCCGCGCAGTCCTCATTTCCTCTTTGGTGCAAAGGGGGCAAGCGCAGGCGAGGGCATCAAGCAAAAGCGTCCGTTTCGGTGCAACAAGACCAAGACCGTCGCAACGGCAGGAAGGAAGTCATCGTGGAGCCCAAGCCGGCGTCACCACAAAGAGCCTTTGACAGGCGCGGACCAACTTTAGTCGAGATAAGTGTACTAGATGTTCCCCTTCAAAATGGCCAATTGTTGGCGCCCTTCCCGCTCAATATTTGGGAAGAGGCCCAGGGCCTCTGCCTATAAATAGGACTAGCCATCCACAGGGTAGAGGCATCTTGGAGATATCCAGACATCTCGCCTCGTCTTAGCTCGATCCAACCCGATCGAGAGCCTAGCCACAAGAACACCTCACCCTCGCGAGGCTGTTCTTCCTTGTATTGTTCATCATCAGCCCAAGAGGCAATCCACCACACCACACACTGGAGTAGGGTGTTACACCACAATGGTGGCCCGAACCAGTATAAACCCGGTGTCTCTTGTGTTGTTCCTTTCATAGTTTAGATCCTAGTGAGGCGGCGAGATGCAGGTAGGTAGGGGGTGAGATCTCCACGTGCACCCCAGAGTTCGAACCTAGAGGGTCTGCCGGAACCCGAAATCCAACATTTGGCGCGCTAGGTAGGGGTGCGCCGGAATCCGCCTTCTGCCGCTTCGCGCCCGTCGCATCGTCATCATCATGTCCGCGACCGGCGGGCAACCTCGATCCTGGGCGGCCTGCCCGCCGACGAGCCGCTTCGCCCGGGCGACCCCATGCCCAGTAGCTCGCGGTCCGCAGGGCGCTGCGGGTCATGGCGACGCGTCAGTAACAACAGCTCTCATGCCGCGGCAGCGCAGCCGGCGGGCGAGGGCCTCCAACCACGCCATACACGACGCCAGACACCCGACGGGAGCAAAGCGAACTCAAGGGCGCGCTCACGGGGGCCCGAGAGCTACTGCAATGCCGGCTGTTGGAGGGCGGCCGCGATGTGCTACTAGAGCGGGTGGCAGAGCTCCTGGGCTTCGCCGCCTCGGGGGCTCACCCCTTCTGCTCCCAACTCCCACCTCAGGTCCAGGGTGGCCCACGCGGAGGCTCCACGCACGCCCGCGTAGCTCCAAGCGGACTCCAAGGCCACCCCAACGTCACCAAAGCATCGGCACGGCCAGCGGCAAGCGGTGCTGCCTCCCCCGGTCGTGAAGAAGGACTCGCCACGACCCACGGCCCCAGTGGACCACCGCGCTACCACCCCTAGGTGGGCGCCTCAAGCAGAACTGCGTGGCACACGGAGCACTACGGCGCAGCCTTCGGGATGGTGGCCCCGGAAGAGTACGTGCCCCACATGATGGATCAAGGGCACGCGCAGGAGGACGAACATGGCTCGCTCCTTGTCCCAAGCTGGGGAGACGAGGCACCAGAAGCTGAGCTCTTCCAGGAGCCCCGAGAAAGCCCCGTCGGCCGCGCTGGAAGCAACGATTATCGGGTACCGCTAATTCCTCAGGAGCAGGCATACGCTAACTATGGATCGCAGGAGGTACAGGTCGCCCACGGTGGGGCACTGCCTCACTCCGCAGGTTCCTACCCCTCAGAGGAGGGCGCCGGGCTGCAGGAGAGGGGCCGAGATCCGTGTCACCACCCCTGCGGCGTTGAACAAAGGCGTCCTCAGAGGTAGGCCCTCTGCCGGGGAGGTGCCTCGGGGCCTACCCTGGCAGAGGACCCGTGGTCGTCCGGGGAACACTGGCGACCGCTCTACCCCATCGGGCGTCCTTGGTTTCGGGTCGTAAATGCAGTGGCACTAGAGTGTGGCGCAAGGCGGGGCCCTCGTCAGCGATATGAAGCACGGCAGTACACTGTGAAGAAGGCCCAAGCGTGTGAAGCTCGCCGCCCGTGACACTCTCACGTAATAATGAGTGGGGCTATACGCGCCCCGGAGTCTCAGAGGTGCCGGCCTCAGGCCCTGGGGCTCCCTCCCACGCCCAGTGGCAGCACTTAGCTCCGCGCTGGTGAGAAGACGTCCAAGACTAGACTAGGTGCCGGACGCGGCCTTTTTATGCTTTCCTTGCTTTTCCCCTTGGCTGTCCTTTTCCCCCGTTGGATTTAAGTTGGATTTGAGATTGAGATTTGTGTGTGTTCGGGGAAGGGGTGTTTAGTCTCGTTCGAGCAATCTCTCGCGTTCTGGTTACCACTTTGCCTCGGTGCCTCCCCTCGTGAGCCCCTCGCGAGCCGGGCCAGGCCTAGCTTGCGTGCAGCCCGAGCTGCCGTCGCCGCGCCCTCTCAGGAGGTCTTCATTACAGGTTCAATGGGCTCGTTCAGGAGACCCTCGGGACACCACAGCCCTCTGCAGGCTATCTCGGGGCCCACGCGGGTCGAAGGTAAACAAACCAGCCAGCTCGTCGCAAAGCCAGCCACTTGGTGCAGGCGTATGGGTGATATCGCATCAACTAATACGCTGAATGCAAGTTTTTACATGAGGGGCTCCCCCTCCCAAAATGCTCTTACAACCTTCAGGGCAAAGCCCGAACTCTATCTGCGCAGGGTAAGAAAGCAGGAACAACACGCGGTCAGTCGGATAAATCCCCAATGCATCCTCAAGGGCACCTCCTGAATCGTCGCTGGCCTCGCTGGCGTCGCCATCACTCCCCGCATTGCCGTCAGCGGCGTCAGGGCCGTTCACCACGCCGCCTTCATCAGCAGCCACAACCACGCCGTCGTTGTCAGTAGCGAAGGCCCTGACGAGGGCATCCACGTTGTCTTCCACCCAATGCGCCAAGTCGTCCCGGATGGTCTGGGGTACCGGGGCGATGGCGACATCAAATTCGAAGTTGGGATCCATGTTCCGAAGATGGCTGAAGACGCGAGAAAAGGCGCGCCCGAGCAGGGCGCGACACCTCTCCTCCACCAACCTGTTGGCTCTGCCCGACCGCACCTCCAGCTGCATCACCACGTCAGTGAAGAACTGAAGGTTGCCAGCATAGTTGACTGCGTGAGGCTCGCCAACGGCCGCCTCGCGAATGTTACCCAAAGGCCGTGTTAGCTCTCTCCGGGCGTGGAGAGCATGGGGCCATGCTGCGTGCCAGGATCCGCCCGGGCGTATCTGCGTCCTCGTTACGCGCGCCATAGCTTCGGCCTCGTCCACCCGTTGACGAAGAAGAAGCGCCTCGGCGCAGGAGGTAGTCAGCTCCTCTTGCGCCACGCCGAGGGCAGCCTGGGAAGCGTCGTCCCGCCGCGTCGCTTCATCCAGCTTGGCCCTCAGGGTGGCGGTCCTTCCTTCAGCCTTGACCCTGATCAACCCCAACCTCTCCTCAAACCCGCACTCAAGGTTCAAGCGGGCCGTCGCGACCCGGTGTTCAACCTCTTCCAGGACTCGGGCCTCCCGCGCAGCGACGTCATCCTCCACCTGCGTCACCAGGTGCTCCCTCGTCTCCAGACGCTCAAGATCGCGAGCGCGTTCGGTAGCTTCCAGCGTCAGTGCCTCCTCACGCCTCTGGAGCTCTGCCTGGTCGACCGAAGCCCCATTCATCGATGCAAGGGTCGTCTCGTGCAGCTCCACCTGCTGCTCCAGGGAATTGCTCTAGGCCTGGAGCTCCTGCGCCCGCTCCTCCGCCGCCTCACGCCGCCGGTCAGCCTCCCGGGCCTCCTCGACGGCCCGGGAATGGGCCTCCCGTAAGGCCGCCAGTGGCGCCTCTGCCTTCTCATTTTCGAGGTCGCGCTGGTGGCGCGCAAGGGCAACGGCCACCTTCATCTTGCGCCCCTCCTCAGCTAGGCGCAGGCCCTCAGCTTCAAGGTGTGCGTCTTCGCCAGCAAGTTCTACGCCAAGCTGGTTCACCGCTTCAGCCGCCCTCTGGAGAAACCCTTGGCGAAGAGCGCGGAGCTCCCGGGCGCGCTCGAGCACGTCTTTTGCGTCATCATCCGCCCCAAGTAAGCGCGGGGGGCCTCGAATCAGCACTCCCCCTCTGGGCAGGGGGCTAGGGGCTGGCGCCCTCGCTATGGCCGGGCACGCCTGACCAGAAGCCCGGCCAGGAGCCAGCCCATCCCCAAATGAAGAGTGCAGGGCTGACCTCAGCCAATCGCCATCCACGACCAGACGAGAAACCCAAGGCAGGCTGGCTATGCCCCGAGAAGGCTCGCGAAGGAGGGTCGCGAGGTGCGCAGAGCCGCGATGCGCCATAGGATGGCTCACCTCTCCGACCGGCCTCACCACAAGGGCTCTGCTTGAGCTCAGAGCGCTCGAAGACGGTGGAGAGGGCGAAGCATGGGGGGATGGCTCCTCAGCCATCTCCGTGAGCTCGGCAGGAAGGGCCCTGCAGAGCAAGGATCAGCCAAAGCAACGGGAAGATAAGGAACTAGGAATGGGGAAGGCTTACTCATCAATGGCGAAATACTTCCTGCGCTTCAGCAGGCGGCAAGGGTAGTCGTCACCCAAGGCCTCCCTTCTCTTCCGGAGAGCCTCGAAGTCCACGCGGAAGCGGCCCAGGAGTTCAGCGCAGGGGTCGGCCTGCGACGAGGAAGAAGCACCAAGGTGACCACCGTCAGGGGCGTCGTCCTGGCGCACGTCGCCGGTCTCCTCACCAAGAAGGGTAGCTGGGGCCTCAGGGTCCTCCACCACGGGAGCCGCGGGCCGCGGCTCAACGCCTTCAGCCGCAGCAGTGCGGGCCTCAGGAGCTGCCGCCTCAGGAGTGCTGCCTGGCATCATCATCCCGGCGGGGGCCCCCTCAGCCTCCGGCGGCCCATGCCTCCCTACTCCACCACTCGAGGAAGGACCGCCATGGGCGACTGGAAGGGCAGTCACCACCACTGGGTTCTCGCGAGGCCCCATGAGGCTCAAGGGGCGCAGCCCCATTCGTCAAGCTGGGCATCTGCTTCACAAAGTCACCCCTACCCGAGCAAAGTACAAAGCACCCCTTGCCGGATGTCGCCGGGAAGGGTCCCAGTCGGGACCAGAGCACCTTCCTCAAAGACTTGAGCGCCAGGTCCTCCTCCACAGAGCCTCATGCGGTCTTCACGCCCGTTGAAGGCCCACATCCGGCGGGAATGGCGCTGGAGAGGGGCAATGCGGCATAACAGGAACTCCTTCACCACCTTGGGCGCCGTCACGCCGAGCGCCCTTAGGAACGCGAATCGGCGCCAGACGAAGACGAGCCGGGAGCTCTGAGTGTCTCCTGGCCCCAGCCCGAATTGGGGATAGCGGGAGATGTCGGCTCCGAAAGCAGGGGGCTGGGCACCCCGACATCCACGTACAGCCACCGCTCGCAAAACCCAGACGCGGGCGGAGGAAGGCTGAAATCAATCCCTGAGGCCGTTGTTTCTGATGCGGCAATGAAGCTCACGCACCCCGAGCATTGGGTGTGGTCGATGAGGCGCAAAGAGAAGAAGTGACGCAGCAAGGCAACTGAAGGAGGGATGCCCATCATTGCCTCACAGACAAAGGGGAAATCGGCAAGAAGAGTAATGGATTCAGGACCCAAATGCATCATATGGATCTGGTAATGGGAAAGCACAACATTGAAGAAATTGGAAAAGGGGGGAACCAGTACCGCTGTCGGTGTCAAAACCGGCGGATCTCAGGTAGGGGGTCCTAAACTGTGCGTCTAGGCGGATGATAACATGAGACAAGGGACACGATGTTTTTACCCAGGTTCGGGCCCTCTCGATGGAGGTAATACCCTACTCCTGCTTGATTAATATTGATGATATGGGTAGTACAAGAGTAGATCTACCACGAGATCAAGGAGGCTAAACCCTAGCCTGTGGTATGATTGTTGTTCGTCCTACGGACTACAACCTTCCGGTTTATATAGACACCAGATAGGGTTAGGGTTACACAGAGTCGGTTACAATGGTAGGATATATACATATCCGTATCGCCAAGCTTGCCTTCCACGCCAAGGAAAGTCCCATCTGGACACGGGACGAAGTCTTCAATCTTGTATATTCATAGTCTAGGAGTCCGGCCAAAGATGATAGTTCGGCTATCCGGACACCCCCTAGTCCAGGATTCCCTCATTAGCCCCTGAACCAGGCTTCAATGATGACGAGTCCGGCGCGCATATTGTCTTCGGCATTGCAAGGCGGGTTCCTCCTCCGAATACTTCATAGAAGGTTTTTAACACAAGGACAGTGTCCGGCTCTGCAAAACAAGTTCCAAATACCACCGTAGAGAGAATAATTTTCGCACAGATCTGCTGACGTATTCCGCGGTGTGACATCACACCACGGCCAGGCCTTTATACGAATCGTTTTTTACTGTTCCACCTTAGCGCGTTTAGCGAAGCGGTTTCTTTGGCACGTCTTATCAAAGCGGAGATCGTGCCCACTTATTCCGGGGTTCCCATCAATACGGACGTGGGTAACCCATCCGCGCCATTGATTACGGTGCTTGGGAGATACGCGAGTTTTACCAGGCTGGCGGGGGACGCATAGCTTTGTTCGTCCATATAAGGGGATAAGGATCCACCTTTTTCACCTACGCCTTCTTCCTCCTTTGCTCATCCATTTCCGCGCATTCGAGCTCCAGCGCCCAAGTCCGCACATCCCACCTCAACCTTCTCCAACTATGTCCGGAGCGGGAGGCAGGTGGATGGCCTCCTCCGTCACGGAGGGGCACATCACAAGGCTGCGGGAGGCCGGATACTTGTCCGGCGACATCGCGTGTCGGCTCCCCAACAAGGGGCAGCTAACTCCAACCCCAGGCCCCATGAGAGGGTGGTGTTTCTCCCCACTTCCTCCATGGACTAGGTTTTCCACTTCACCCATTTGTCCGTGGGCTCATGTTCTACTACGGCCCGGACTTCCACGATCCGCCCCGAATTTCATCCTCAATATCTCGACGTTTATCGTCAGGTGCGAGGCTTTCCTCCTGCATCCAACCCCACTTCGGTTTTTGGTTGAAGACCTTTAGCGTCAAGCCGAAGATAGTGGGCGGCCGACAGGCGGAGTGCGGAGGCGCCATGGCGGGCAGGATGCCCAATGTTCTATGGCTCGAGGGCTCCTTCGTGGAGACAGTAAAGGGGTGGCAATCGGGATGGTTCTACATCACCGAGCCGCGCGACTCCAAATGGGCGGCGGCCCCCGAATTCAGATCTGGCTCCCCCACACGGCTCTCATCATGGAAAGAGACGGGCCTGACGTGGGGTGATTCGGAAGAGCTGACCGGACTCCAAACCTGTGTCCGAAACACGGTGGACAAGAAGCTCAAGCTTGTCAACGTAGTCCGTGTTATGCTCATCTGCCGGATTCTCCCGTGCCAAGAACGGGCCTTCAATTTGTGGGAGTTTGATCCGGCCTGACACCGGACCTTGAGCCGGTTCTTCGACACTACGTACGAAGATGCCTGGAAGGTGCTGTTCAAGGGCCGAAGCCCCCGCATCCGCTACCGAAGATCGCGGATTCAGCTCGCAGCGTCAAGCCAGCGAGGTAAGTTATTTTACCCTTTACGAGACTCTTTTTTCATAGATTGACTCTATGTGGGATCTAAAACTCCCTAACCTTTGACAGGACTGGCTGAAGACGTCCGGACAGGTTAACTGTCCGGCTCCTTTGCCAGAAGACCCAGCGGACGCCCGATTGGTGGGCTCTTTGGCTCCGGTACCTCATGTGGTGCGGAGAAGAAGGCCAAGAAGGAGGCCACGGGAACTCGAAGGAGCTCCCGACGCCATGTCTTTGTCGGACTCATCGCCGACAACCACGAGGCGGAATCCTCCTCGAGGAAGAGGAGGAGGAAAAAGCCTCTCCCAGTGAGAGAGAGAAAAGGAAGGCCGCCCCAACTGGGGAGGTCGGAGGGTCCAAGAAGGGAAGGACCCTTCATCCGGACTTCTCCACCAACGCCAACAACGACGAGGAGGAGTGGCCAACAAGGGCCAAGCCCCTGGCGAGATCGTAAGTGTCCGGGTACCCATGGCTTTTTTCATTGCATAGTGTTCTCTAATGCCGAACAATCATGCAGCCCGCCTAAGGACGAGTTCGCCGCTTCGTCAGGCGGGTCCCTGAGTTCGCTGGAAATGGAGAGTACTTCACTTCCGGCCGCCTCCTCACCTCACGCTGCGGACGACGCCGAGGTGGGGCCCCAAGGGGGGCCTGGTCAAGAGGAGGTGGCGCAAGAGGCGCCGCAAGGCAACCTCCCGGACTCCAGGCGCATGGGGGGCGAGACCCCCACGGGCTCTAAGCCCAACCCTTGTCCGGACTCCATTCCGGAACCTTCAGCGGTTCCGAAGTCCGGCAAGTGGTCCCTTCGTAGGAAGGGTAGGACGCCGGTGTCCTCCATCCAACCGGAGGCACCGGATAGCTTACTGGAGGCGCTTAACAGCGCCTCCATCGAGGAGGAGCACCGCACTGTTATGAGTGTGGTGATCCAGAAAGTTCGATCCGCCAAGAGCGGGCCGACCGAAGCTGCACCAGCCTTCTAACAGGCTTTGAGGTAAGTTTAGAATATGTAAAAATATTACCGCATAGACAGTAGCCCTTGATGCTTAGTTCGGTGTTCGGAAAGAAAAGCCGGACTAAGGATCTAAAAAGATATATGTAGGAGTCTAACATAAGTATGTCAATATGGGAATGCAGGCTGCGCTGCTGACCTCTGCCGCACTGACTGCGGAGGTCAATGCATTAAAGCAGAGCCTCGAGCGGTCCGAGAACGAGCTCGGCCTTGCCAAGAAGCAGCTCGAGGACAAGGAAGGTAAGTAATACCTTATTAAAGAAATACCTTATAGAAAGGATTCGGTTGCAAAAAATGACAGGAATAAAGTGGGTATTGTAGGGGCCATGAGCGAGGTGGCAACCCTAAAGGAAGCGGTGTGTCATGAAAGCAAAGCTCATGACCCACAGGCGCACCGAGCGAAGGAGCGGGTGGCGGAGGTGCGGCAAGAGCTCCAGGCTCTCGTGGAAAAACACGAGAGTTTGGAGCGTGACTCAAAGACTCAAGAGTCCGAGCTCGCTTCGGCTCTTGAGAGTGCCAAAGCCGCTAAGGCCGAAGCCCAAAAAGCCCTCCAAGAAATTGAATCATTAAAGAAGATAACGGCGGGTAAGGCATTCTTTATGCAAAGCAAGCATGTGAAAGTGAATTACCTATTACTTACCCGGATTCGGAGCTCTCCAGGAGCATTCGCAGATTTGCCCCTGTGAGTGTGTCCGATGCGTCGCCGCTGCGTTCTCTGCGCAAGGAGGGAGCTCGACGGAGAAGGTGTTCTGGTCTCAGATATCGAGGCGGACATCCGGTGCCCCTAAGCGACCAGCTGAAGCAGCTGGTCGAGCTCCTAAGGTCGCCGAACAGGCCATGAGGGGCCTCATAGTTGTTGTGGCCATTGGAAGCCATGCACAGGAGCTACTTTGGGCTAGTCTGGCGGCTGGTGGGACGATGTCCATGGATTGAAGTCATCAAGCGCTCCGTCTGCATTGAAGGTGCCCGTCGGGCACTTGCCCGTGCTAAAGTGCACTGGGGCAAGCTGAATGCGGAGAAGCTTGTGACGGACGGGCCACCGAAGGGCAAGGATCATCGCACGCCTGAAATGTACTATGAGGGTGTCCTGAAGGGTGCCCGCTGTATAGCGGATGAGTGCTCCAAAGATGTAATTTTTGAATAGACTCGCATGTGTTATCCTGTACGCTTAAAACTTGTTCATATGCGCTAAGCAACGCTTGTTAATTTAAAATATTACCTTCTGTGCGGCAGTTTATCAAATTTGAGAGATGGCAAGTCGTTGGCTTCAGCCCCCATGCCACGAGTGCTGGGGTGTTCGGGATAAACTTGAGCGCTCTTGTTCCTATTCTTGGGTCCATCGAGGGAGGCGCTCAACGCAACGAACAAGGCAACCGGACTTATAATGCTTGAACACTCTCACTTAGCCATAGAATTCTATAATTTTAAATTTCGGCGATGCCCCTAGTATTCGGAAGACCGAGTTCGGGGCGCTATCCACGCCTTGGCCGGACAATGACAGTTCCTCGCTCTAAGCGGCATAAGTCTTTAGGGACCCGAAAAAACCTCTTGAACCGCGACCGGCTCTCGCCCTATCATGACGGTCAGTTTTAGCTTTCTCCACTGATGTGCTCAACCCAGCTCAACCGGGGCACAATCGCAGTGGTTCTCCTAGTGCTACCTTAGCCGATATAGCGGGCGTAAGGTACCAAAACATAGGAGCCGGGCATACCCAACTATTGACCCAAGACATGATTCGGAGCTGATGCATATAATGCTATAAGTTCGGTGTGCCGCACTTGTGAAAGTGTTCAGACTTATCACACCATAATTTTGGGGTACTTAAGCCCCTGGTGTATTGGCCGTACCAAAGTGTAATGGTGCAACATGACATTAAATAACATATATATAGATAAAGAAATTAGTGAAATAATAGGCAAAAGCTATGTATAGTTTATTCAAAAAGGTACTGCAATGAAAGCGTAGCGATACAAATAGTGCGATAAGCAAGGGATGGGACTATTTAACATGTCCCCCTCCAGGGGTAAGCTGCGGGATGGTATGTAAAACAGGTATAATGCTCGTAATAGGGACCACCTGAACACTCGACGTAGCTTTCTGCTTCCCTAGCTATTGCATCGTGAGTTCGGCGATTCTAGTGCCGGATAGGACTTCTGGAAAACGGAGTCCTGAAAGTAAGAAAAAAGAAGAAAGAAAAAGAATGACACAATTGGGAGTCCCTAGTGCGATTGAGCCGCATTCTGGGCGTGCCGTGGTCGTGCCCCTCCCCTTATGCCCATGGTATCTCCAGAGCGTAGTTATGTATGCAGCGTAATCTTGGCTTCAGCGGTTTCGCAAGGGCTGGGGTTGGGGTCGGATTACTCTGCGATGCTTGGATCGTGCCAGCGGTCTTGTTGTAGGTTACTCGGTAGCGCTTGATAGTGTCCGGACGTTTAGTGGCCGGACTCAAGAGTTGCGTGAGAGGCTGCTTTGCACCTCCGCGCGAGCCGTCGTGTGCTTCGCCGTTCGGAGAGCGTTCGGTGTTTCCATTGACCGTGATTACTCCTCGAGGGCCTGGCATCTTGAGCTTGAGGTATGCGTGGTGCGGCACCACATTGAACTTTGCAAATGCGGTTCGTCCGGCAAGGCGTGATAGCCGCTGTGGAATGGGACTATGTCGAAGATTAACTCTTCGCTTTGGAAGTTATCCGGGGATCCGAAGACCACTTCGAGTGTAACTGAGCATGTACAATTGGCCTCTACACCTGGTATGACGCCAATAAAGGTCGTCTTTGTGGGTTTAATCCTTGAGGGGTCTATGCCCATTTTGCACACTGTATCCTGATAAAGCAGGTTCAGGCTTCTACCGCCGTCCATCAGGACTCTGGTGAGGTGAAATCCGTCAATAATTGGGTCAAGAACCAATACGGCGAAACCGCCGTGACGGATGCTAGTGGGGTGGTCCCTTCGATCGAAGGTGATCGTGCAGGAAGACCATGGGTTGAACTTCGGGCGACCGCTCCATCGCATATACGTCCCTTAGTGCACGCTTCCGCTCCCTTTTGGGTATGTGGGTTGCGTATATCATGTTCACCGTGACGCACTTGTGTGGGAAAGCCCTTCATCCTCTATTGTTCGGCGGCCGGGCTCTTCCTCGTCATCGCTATGCAGTCCCTTGTCATTGAGTTCGGCACTTAACTTGCTCGCTTGCTTGAACACCCAACAATCCCCTGTTGGTGTGGTTGGCTGGCTTTTTCGGGGTGCCATGTATCCGCACAAGCGATCGAGTATTCGGTCCAAGTTGGACGGGCCTGGGTATTTCTTTTGAATGGCTTCTTCCACGACGGGTTTAGAGCCTCTGAATCCGGCATTGACCGCCGTATCTTCATCATTGTCGCCGTTAATGCGGCACTTGTTCTTGTTGCGACGCGACCTGCCATTGATGTCCTTGGTATCGGAACTACCAGGGTTTTTGGTCAAGTTGTTACTACGAGCTAGCCAGCTGTCCTCTCCCGCACAAAAGCGGGTCATGACTGTTGTGAGGGCTGCCATGGATTTCGGCTTTTCCTCTCCTAGGTGCCGGGCAAGCCACTCGTCGCGGATGTTATGTTTGAAGGCTGCAAGGGCCTCTTGCATCGGAGACGATCAACGATTTGATTTTTCTTTGTTAGGAACCGTGTCCAATTGTCCGGCCGATTCTTCCGGCTGCTGAATTATATGGCTAAGGTCATCGGTGTCTGGTGGTCGCACATATGTGCCTGGAAGTTATCAAGGAATGCGGCTTCCGTGTCCTCCCAACAACCAATTGATTCTCCGGCAAGCTGTTGAGCCGGCCGAGCTGGTCCTTTAAGCTTGAGTGGGAGGTATTTGATGGCATGTAGATCATCGCCGCGGGCCATGTGGATATGGAGGAGATAGTCCTCGATCCGCACCGCAGGATCTGTGGTACCATCGTATGATTCAATGTTTACGGGTTTGAAGCCCTCGTGGATTTGATGATCCATTACTTCATCTGTGAAGCATAGTGGGTGTCTGGCGCCTCAGATATTGGGCTATATCACGACATAGCTCATATGAGCTTTGTCTCATCGTGTTCGCCCGGCCGGGTTTTATGTCTGGCGCGACGGTAATCATCCCGAGTCGTTTACGCCCACGCGATCCGTAGATCGATCTTGTATGTTTTTCCTTATCCTCCAATATATCTACGCAAGTCCGGTAGCGTTTTCCGTGCCTTGGTACTTTTTGAGCGGCGTCAGTGCGGCTTGAATGGAGGGTCTAGAGGCCTTTACATCGCGGCCACGGGTAGCCGGTCGGCCGCATCATCTTGCTGGCGATGTGGGTGCTTCATCCTCCGATCGAGGCAACGGCCTGCGTTTGGGGTAGCTTTTGGAGGGGCGTTCGAGTTCATACTCTTGGCTGCAAGGACTTCACCCATCTGTCGCCTAGCAGGTCTTGGTCAGCTCTAAGCTGTCGCTTTTCTTGAGGCTGCTTGCCGTGGCTATAAGCCTGCGTTTTAAACACTCCTGTTCGGCGGGATCCTCAGGCACGACGAATTCGTCGTCGTTGAAGCTTGCCTCATCTTCCGAGGGAGGCGCATAATTATCGTCCTCTACCTATCTTTCTGCCGCACTGTCGTGCGGACTTGCTTCTCCCTCCTCCCGCTACCGAGTCCCGCTGGAGGGGCTTGTCTTCGGCACCGTCCGGTCTTATTATCTCCGTGCGGAATCACCGCTTTTGATGTGGCGGATTTAGAGCGGCGCCACGGCTGACGTCGGCTTCGTTGCTTCTTGGAGGGGTCATCCTCCGTTGTTCCATCGCCGTTCCCATCTTTTGGGATGTCCACCATGTAGATGTCGTATGACGAGGTGGCCTTCCGATTACTGTAGGCGCTGGTTCTTGGTTGTCTCCAAGATCGTCAGTCCATACCGTAGATGTCTTGAGTCGAAGTCGAGCATGTCGGTTAAAACATCGGCAGTGGCTACAAAGTGGGTGGTGGGTGGGTGTTGAATTTCTTCGTCAGTCGCATCTCAACCTTCCCGACCGTGTAGTCCGGCCAGGCTCTTCGGATAAAGAGAGAGACTTTAGTGAATTCAGGATGTCGCCAAAGGGCGAAAGTCTTTGAAAGATGTCCGCCGATGAACTCCATGACCGGCGCCCAATCGGATTCGATTGGCGGGGCGGAGGGTTCGGAGTCCGAGAGAGGAGTCCGCACCTTGGAACACCGCCTTCGCAGCGATGTGGATTGTGTTCGCTCAATTGCCCTAGAGATTTCAGCCCCCGAGGTGGTGTCCAACCAACCATCCTCAATCGGCGAGATCGGCTCCGAATCAATGTTCGGAGCGGACACTAGTGCAGCCTCCAGGACACTGTTCGGCGGCAGAGTTAGATCATGCCCATCGAGATAGTGCGGCGCGCTTGGTTGCGGCTCGAATCCGTCGAAGATCAAGTCTCCGCGGATGTCGGCCGTGTAGTTTAAACTTCCAAATCTGACCTGATGGCCAGGGGCGTAGCTTTCGATCTGCTCCAGGTGGCCTAGCGAATTGGCCCGCAGTGCAAAGCCGCCGAATACGAAGATCTGTCCGGGGAGAAAAGTCTCAAGCTGGACTGCATCGTTGCTGATGATTGAAGAAGCCATCGGGCCTATCGGTGGCCATCACCCGCTCCGCCACCGCGGCTTGAAGGCGGGAGGTGGTGGTCGGGGCCGCCACCCCGTCGTCGTCCGCCATGGCCGCTAGCCCACCATCGACCGCCGGGGTCATCACCCGCTCCTCCACTGTCGCCCGAAGGCGGGAGGCAGAGGTGGATGCCTGCACGTGCGTCAGCGACCTTACGCGCTACACCGAGTTCCTACGGGAGGAGGAGGAGCGCCTCGTCGAGCACGCAAAGAGCCTTACCGCCGCCGTGACCGCGGCACATGCCGCCTCAGAGGCGAGGAATCAGGAGATCTACAAGGAGAACCACCGCTTCGAGAGGGGTCGTCTGGAGCGGCAGAGGGCGTTCGAGGTGAGCGTCGCTGAAGCTGCATTAGTGGCAGGCACCGCATTGTGGTTGCCCAGCTTGTTGGTAGGCTCCTCCTCCTCCTCCGCCTCTTACTGAGCGCGCTCGGCAGAGGAGAGGCAGCCGGAAGTAGTACAAAGCCCCTTCGCAGTAGTAGTATTTAGGGGCTATTTAGTTCAGTTCATCTGACTATATATGTGGTGGAACTGTACGACGTACTTAAAATTAGGTAGTATGTATAGTTGAACTAGCTATTTCAGTACGTGGTTGGCAACAATTGGGGAAAAGTTTGGTCGGTTCAGCTGTCGAGTTGAACTGTTTGTATAAATTAAGAACGACGGCTTAATCTATGAATGAAATCTATGCTTAATTACTGAATTTTAGTTGCAAAAATTAGATACTGCTAGTGATTTTTAGCTTCATATTTTGAAAAATCGCAGTGTTACAAGGATTGACAAATCTTACCAAATTGTTTGTACGTGGTTGCACACGGGTCATCCAAAACAACTGTTTGCGTTAAAGGGATGCAGAAATCATGCGCTGCTCTCACTTTGCATACGGGTGTTTTATCTAAAACGTTTGCAATCAAGAGCTGCAGAAATCCTGCTCGACACATTTTCGCTTGGCTTCCTGGGGAAGCTGTCGGTTTGCATACGGGTGTTCTAACTAAAACGTTTGCGATGCGTGTTTTATATTAAAAAGTGAATTAAACTGCGGCTTGGGCGCCATTAATGGAGAGGATGCGAGCAAGGCGGGCGGCCATGGAATTCAAAGGGCTCGCTTCCCAGTGAGCATGTGCAGCGTACAGCTTGCACGCTTCCCGGTGAGCCTGCACACTCGAGGTCAGCTTGCACACCTCTCGGTCAGCCTGCGCACTGGACGACGCTCGCACGCCTCCCGTTCAGTCAAGGTCAAGCAGCTATCCGCACAGCACCTCCTACAACCATTAAAACCAAGACACGTGGTGTCACGTGAATGGTTAACAGAGTTTTGGATTTACTAGAATTTAAAAACCAGGCATCTTAATGTTTTACCGGCAATCAACGGTGTCCTGGTGTTTGAAATTCATTCTCATTTCTTGCATGGGACCTAGGTATGCACCCAAGGACAAAGATTTGATTTTTCAACCAATTTATATGCATTGGAGAATGTGCATGTAGTTCAAATTTGAATTATGCACATAAATGCATTGAAAACTTAGTTAATGCATAAAATTGTCCAAATGAACCCCGGAAAATCTCAAAAATTCAAACAACACTCCTGTTGTTCTATGTTGACACGAGAATTTTTTTTGAAATCAATAAGAGGCAATGGATATTGTTTCATCCCCAAAAGTGGGACATTGCCTACCGAAAACCATCATGCTTGTTGTGAGAAGCTCCGGTTTGTGAGAAGCATATACGCAAACCAGCCCCAAATGGGACAAAATTTGTACCACGGTATGTTGATGCAGCTCCATGATAGCATGCCAAGTTTCATGAATTTTAGACGAGTTTTGGATTTACTAGAATTTAAAAACGAGGCATCTCAATGTTTTTCCGGCAATCAACGGTGCCCTGGTGTTTGAAATTCATTCCCATTTCTTGCATGGGACCAAAGCATGCACCCAAGGACACATATTTGATTTTTCAACCAATTTATATGCATTGGAGCATGTGCATGTAGTTCAAATTTGAATTATGCACATAAATACATTGAATACTTAGTTAATGCATAAAAATGTCCAAACGAACCCCGAAAAATACAAAAATTCACACAACACTCATGTTGTTCTATGTTGACATGAGAAAAAAATTGAAAGCAATAAGAGGCAATGGATATGGTTTCGTCCCCAATGGTGGGACATTCCCTACCAAAAACCATCATGTTTGTTGTGTGAAGCTCCGGTTTGTGAGAAGCATACACCCAAACCTGCCCCAAATGGGACAAAATTTGTACCACAGCATGTTGATGCCGCTCGATGATAGCATGCCAAGTTTCATGAATTTCAAACGAGTTTTGGATTTACTAGAATTTATAAACCAGGCATCTCAATGTTTTGCCGACAATCGACGGTGCCTTAGTGTTTGAAATGCATTCCCATTTCTTGCATGGGACCTAAGCATGCACCCAAGGACACAAATTTGATTTTTCAACAAATTTATATGCACTGGAGCATGTGCATGTAGTTCAAATTTGAATTATGCACATAAATGCGTTGAAAACTCAGTTAATGCATAAAAATGTCCAAACGAACCTCAAAAAATCACAAAAATTCACACAACACTCCTATTGTTCTATGTTGACATGAGAAAAAATTTGAAAGCAATAAGAGGCAATGGATATCGTTTCATCTCCAAAGGTGGCACGTTCCCTATGGAAAAACATGATGCTTGTTGTGAGAAGCTCCGGTTTGTGAGAAGCATATACCCAAACCTGCCCCAAATGGGACAAAAAATTTACCACGACATGTTGATGCTGCTCCATGATAGCATGCCAAGTTTCATGAATTTCAGACGAATTTTGGATTTACTAGAATTTAAAAACCAGGAATCTCAATGTTTTGCCGGCAATCAACGGTGCCATGGTGTTTGAAATTCATTCCCATTTCTTGCATGGGACCTAAGCATGCACCCAAGGACAGAGATTTGATTTTTCAACCAATTTATATGCACTAGAGCATGTGCATGTAGTTCAAATTTGAATTATGCACATAAATGCATTGAAAACTCAGTTATGCATAAAAATGTCCAAACGAACCCCGAAAAACCACAAAAGTTCACACAACACTCCTGTTGTTCTATGTTGACACGAGGAAAAAATTAAAAGCGATAAGAGGCAATGGATATCGTTTCGTCCGCAAAGGTGGCACGTTCCATACAGAAAACCATCATGCTTGTTGTGAGAAGCTCCGGTTTGTGAGAAGCATATACACAAACCTGCCCCAAATGGGACAAAAATTTTACCACGACATGTTGATGCCGCTCCATGATAGCATGCCAAGTTTCATGAATTTCAGACGAGTTTTTGATTTACTAGAATTTAAAAACCAGGCATCTCAATGTTTTGCCGGCAATCAACGGTGCCATGGTGTTTGAAATTCATTCCCATTTCTTGCATGGGACCTAAGCATGCACCCAAGGACACAGATTTGATAGTTCAACCAATTTATATGCACTGGAGCATGTGCATGTAGTTTAATTTTGAATTGTTCATCTGAAATGGCTAGAAAACCAATTTAATGTATAAAATGTTCAAACGAGCCCTGACTAACTTTTACGACACACATATGGTTGCATGTTCACTCCAGATAAAAGGCCGAGCAATACAGACTCCATTATGTAATTCAAATCAAGATGAAAAATCAAGTAGATCGCACACAGTTTATTATCAGCAACATCTGCCTCGGGGATAGCAACTGGAGTGAGCGGCACATCAGCTGTCCGTTCTGCAGCGGCGGCCTTAGCCCTGATGGAGGCCGCCCACGACCATGTCGAGGCCGCCCACGCCCAGCTCCTGGCCGTCACCGCACAAATTGAACGAAGCTTCTCCGACAACGGTCGGCAAGCCACGGCCGAAGAGCTGGCAATCGCCGAGAGCGTTCGAGCAACCGTCCGTTCTTCTTTCGAATACCTTGCGATGATGGAGCCCATCCAAGCCCAGATCACGTCCTCCCACGCCCAGCTCGTGGTGGCCTTTTCCAAAGAGATGGCAGGCGCGGGTGGCGAGATGCTTGTTGAGTATGGTGCGATGGATGCCACGGAGCCCCTTCCCCAGGAGACCGTCTGGCGCGAGCTGTACATGGAGGCGGCGACGGAGATCGACAAGCACCAGCCATAGTTGTACTCTTTGTTTTGTTTTATTAAGAGCGACGGTCTTTAATTTGTTAGAGTAATGTTTAGGTCAGCTAGCTCTGTTTAATTGCTGAACTTGCTCGATTAAGAAGTGTGGGTGTGTTGTAGTCTCCTTTGTGTACCCAAATTATGCAATGACGTGGATGACCACTATAACCATGGAAATTCGAACCAAAACATTTGACGTTCAAACTCATCACACACGGGTTAAGCTATCTGAATCGTTTGTGATGTCCACATATCGTACACACTTTGCGCGCCAGTTTTTTCGCTGAAGCGATTCCAAATTTTCGGCTTCCACGGAAATATCTACCTCCCCGCCCCCTCCCCCTTACCAAAATCCACATATCCCCTCTTTCCGCCTTCCTTTCCAAGTTGAAACCTTCACTCCTTTCTTGCAGCACCGCCTCCTCGTCGGTGACCCTCCTTCACGTTGCTCGGCCTCCTCTATCCAGGCACGTAATCCACACCCGACCCCCATCCTCCTCCTCCTTCCACATCCCACATGCCCCGTCCGCCGGCGCGAGCGTGACACTTTCCACCCAAATCACCGACCCGTCCACCAAATAAGCGCCACCATTCATGCCGACCCCCAGATCTTGGAGGAGCACCTTGCCATTTGCTAGCTATGCCGGTTAAGCATGCTCGGTTTACCCGTTGCGTGGGCTGCTCCTGCCTTTCCTTCACAAATTCTAGTCAATTGTGCTATCTAATTTTACCATGCAATCTGTTGCTCTAGTGTATATGTTCAATATGTCCTGCAGTGTGGTGCTGACTTATTAACTGTTTTGTTAATCAGTTGTCGTCTTCAGTTAACTGTTTGGTTCAATTCTGCAAATGTGATGTTCAATTCTTCAGGCTGCAATTTTTTATTGTCTTCCATGTGAGAAATAAATCGAATTTATCTTTACAAAATTGTGGGTGCATTCTATTATTGTATACCATGTGAGGAATAAATTGAATTTGGCTGTAGTAAATACATGAGAAATAAATACAATTGCTACAATTGACTGTAGTTAACTGTCTGATCTTCTATTAGGAGTATGTTATATTGTGCAATGTGGTGCTCAGTTAATGTTTGGTTCATTTGTTGTGGTGTTTAGTTAACTTCTTGGTTCAACTCTGCAATGCGATGTCCAATTGTCGTGGGTAGAATTTTGTATTGTTGTGCATGTGAGGAATAAATCGAATTTGGCTGCACTTAATACATGAGAAACATATACAAGTGCTATATTTCCTAGTTCTTAATCATGCTTGGTTTGGGTAAATGGGTTTTCCGTGTGGCTTGAATTAATCTGATGAATCTGCAATGTGCTTATTTTTTGTCAACATATTTTACTGATAGCATGCGAACCCTTACTTAACCTGATGACTAACTACCTTATATGTGTTGCAGGGAAACAATGGGAAGCACTGAGGTTTACAATCGAGGTTAGCATGTGCATGGTCTGTTGTATAATAGCACATTATTGTGCAATTGTAGGAACCTTTCTAACGTTTTGGTTTTTAACAATTTGGTCTTGCACATGTAGGTCCTACTGTGAGAGGTTTTGACCCACTGTTCGACCCTTTTTGCATATGGGGAAATGAGTTGTCCATGAATATCAATCAAATCAAGAAACTCAGAAAGATTGTTAAGATAAAGAAATTAGCGACAAAAAATAACAAGATCTTTGTCTGCACAATGAAGAAGACATCAATTCACTACAAGATGGTACTAACTATTATACCTTGCCTTTTTTATTCCTTTGCCCCATTTCCAATATAGAGAAGATATTTGTGCACATCCTTGTTTGTAGGCCTTTCCAAAGCAGTTCACTGATGATTACCTCTCAAACCACCTCTATGGTCAGGAGGTGAGGAAGGTTTTCATACAACACCCACGGTTCAATATTGAAGTGTTCCTGAAGAGGATGAAGGATGGACGGTCAATCATCCACAGGCACTGACCTAAAGTTGCAAAGACCTTCAACATGAATGAAGGCTCAATATTCGCCTTCCGCTTCAGTAGTTTTCCAGATGAGATGCATCTGTCTATATACCGTGTATGATGCTAATTTTGAAAGGTTCTACATGTTGCATGTGGAACTTGCTTCAGTCTTGATTGTGTAATGGGGTAGCTGAGTCTTTGAAGCTATATCATGTTTTACTCTGATGTATTTCAATTATGAAATTCTGCTTCCTTAATATGGAAATGAAATATATTGTGTGCTTAATATGAAATGTCAATTAGATTAATAAATGGATTATGAATAATTGAATAATTAGCCTGCTAATTGGGTTTTGCTATTGCAAACGGTTGTTGAAAGAATACCGTGGGCGATGACCTCAGGCAACGCACACAGTTTCTAGGAATAAACCGTGTTGGATCAATGAACAATCACACACGACTTTCTCTTGAAAACAGTTTGCGTTAGCCCACCTTGCGCAAACGTTTACGGTTTACCACATAAAAACTGTGTGTGATGGACAGCCTTTGCCACACAGTTTCTTCTACGGACCGTGTGTGATACATTCAATAACGCAAACGATTTAAAGGGAAAAATTGTGTGTGATGTACCTGTGAACGGAATCGTTTTCCTTGGAGCGACTGTGCGGGATGGACATACGAACGGAAACGTTTAGCGGGGACTGACTTTGTGGGATGTACTTGTGTCCAGAAAAAATTTCGCCGTATAATTGTATTTTTTTAGCTCTACTGTACGTATTTTTGTATTTGAGCGCTCGCCGGTCGAGCACGACCTCATTTTGCCGAACGTGTGTGCCGGGAGGGCTTATCCCCGACGATTTCTGGGTCATGTGGGAAGGACCCCCCCTATCGCCACACTCACTTGGCGACGGTTCCAAATGCCGTCATGGAATGGGGTTAAAACCCGTATGTTTTGGACCGACGCGTACCAGTGAGAAGTGCTTAGCTTTGGGTTCAATCTTGTGGTGCTCGATCCTAGTGACAGAAGGGGAACCGACACATATTGTATTGTTGCCATCAAGGATAAAAAGATGGGGTTTTCATCATATTGCTTGAGTTAATTCCTCTACATCATGTCATCTTTCTTAATGCGTTACTCCATTCTTTATGAACTTAATACCCTAGATGCATGCTGGATAGCGGTCGATATGTGGAGTAATAGTAGTAGATGCAGGCAGGAGTCGGTCCAATTAACACTGATGTGATGCCTTTATTCATGATCATTGCCTTAGATATCGTCATAACTTTGCGCTTTTCTATCAGTTGCTCGGCAGTAATTTGTTCATCCATCGTAATATTTTCTATCTTGAGAGAAGCCTCTCGTGAAACCTATGGCCCCCGGGTCTACTTTCCATCATATAAGTTTCCGATCTATAATTTTAGTTTCCTATTTACTTTCTTTGCAATCTTTTACTTTCCGTTCCATAAACCAAAAATATGAAAAATATTACTTTACCGTTTATCCATCTATATCAGATCTCACTTTGCAAATAAGCGTGAAGGGATTGACAACCCCTTTATCGCGTTGGGTGCAAGTTGGTGTTTGTTTGTGCAGGTATTCGGTGGCTTGTGTGTTGTCTCCTACTGGATTGATACCTTGGTTCTCAAAACTGAGGGAAATACTTACACTACTTTGTTGCATCACCCTTTCCTCTTCAAGGGAAAAACCAACGCATGCTCAAGAGGTAGCAGTGGTGGGCACACCTAACCCAAAAGCTCAGGCGGGGCTGGAGTTGGTATTGGCAAAACAAGCAGGATGGAACCAATATACCACCAAGCCCTCCACCAAAGCAAGACCCGAAGAGGACAAAAATAGTGCAGATGGAGAAGCCAAGTGGTGGAGTTGCAAAGAAGATCCCTACTACGGGTAAAAGCTCGGACGCGAGATCAGCGGCCTCCCCGCTAGAGGACCGCCGGACGCAATGAATCTTCTAAGCTGGAACTGCCGGGGGATTGGCAATGCCCCGACAGTTCAAGAGCTTCACGAACTCGCGAATAAGTTTGCCCCTAAAGTTCGTTGTATCATGGTTGCTCCTCATGGTTGCGTCGGCTGGTGAAGCTGATCGATTTTGAATGAAAAACAAGCTGTCTTCCATCAGTGCTCTTTGCTTGTTACGCACAAAGATGATATCCTTCGTCAGTTCACCTTGGTTGCATTGGAGACGCAGTCGTCTTTCACGCTGGTGCAATTTTATCACACAATTGGCTATGAACCAAATGTTTCCTCGAAGAAGGATCGACGTTGGTACTAAGAGCATAAGTTTTGTATTGATTTCTAAGCCTTCTCACTACTTTGTCTCCAGCTACCCTATAATTTTATTTGTCCTGCTATTAACTTTGATTTAAAAAATGGTGTGGACTAAAAACCCGGATGGATTTAGTAGCCCTCCATTTTTATTTACTCCGCATATTAGATTTGACTGAAGTCAAACTTTATAATACTCTCAAACCTTTCCCATAATTGAAATTAAAATTCTTTATTTGTACACACTCTCACACGTTTCCGATAATTTGGTGCATTTGTGGTTGTTCACTTAAGGGAGGGTAGTGTAACACACGTGAATGACAGGAAGTCCGACCAGGACGCGTGGGCGTGGATCGTTAGTTCATCGGAAGTAGTACTAGTTTTCTTCACTGTACATTAAATAAAGAGTTTCATTTTGTACTTACACAATTTAAAACGATTGTTATGGAGAGAATAAGAAAACCACTCTACTAGTATATATTAGTCGTATACACGAGAGTACTATATGGACGCGGATTCATTGACTTAGTGCACCTGCCTTTGGGTTTATGATAGGTGGGCCCAAAATGTGGCTGGCTCACCTGTCATACAGCCAAAAGCAAAAGAAGTGAAGGCACCGGAGCTCGATCCGTACTACTGATGGGAGCCTCGGTAGCTTGTTAGCTAGGGTTTGCACTCTCCACACGCCGCCAAGACTACATATATGTTACACGCTGGAGGCTCAGCGTTCATTTACTAGGGTGTGCTATATTCACAGTCTCTCACCCTCTCTTCACCAGATCTAAACAAGACTATGTTGGCCTCTTGTATCTCTCTCCCTCCTCACAGCTGGTGAAGGAGGCGTCCGTATCCCGTCGCACTGGGAAGGGGAGGAGGTGCAGCGTTCACTCTATTGCCCTCGGCGAGGGAGGCAATCCACTTGCCCGGCTGTTGTTCTCTTTCACCCAGCCTTTGTCTTGGAGGGCCACCGACCTTCTTCCTCATTGTCAGACGTAGTGTGGGCAGATCCGCCCCCCATGCGCCTTGCCACATCCCGGCGACCCTAAGGTATAAGTTTCTTTGAAACCGTTGTTGCTCTAGGTGCATGTGGATCTTTTTCGATCTGTAGTCGAATCTAGGTCTTGGTTCAAAGAGGAAAGAAGGGTGCGGTGGGCTGGAGCAAGAATCTAGGACGTGGTTCAATGAGGAAAGGAGGGGCGGAAAGTAGTATAGACTGGCTATCCAACCGCTTTGTAGGTCGAAAAGGGAAAAAGGGGGTAACCCAGTACACACATTTGTAAGGAACCGATCTCTTTGTTGAAAAGGGAAAGAAACTAGGGGGTCGAGTAGTTTGTGCAGGACTAGATTTGCTGCCCCCACTTAGGAAAAAAGGTTCAAAGAGAACAAATATGGGACCAACGCATATATGTTGTTTGGCTACATACTCTGCATCACCCATTTATACGTGTGGACGCACATGGTGCTGGCATGTCCCATACAGCTATTTTGCTGTTGTTAATCTAAGCATGCCGCCAGAAAATTGAAGCAATGCCACTGTTAAAAGTAAATTACATTTTTTAACGAATGTTGTTTCTAGAGAATGTCTCTGTTAATATGAATCAATGCAACCGTTTTAGAAATGCTACTATCCTACTTTGTTTTCCATCCAAGATAAGTTAGATGCTTCTTTCTCTCATCGTTTGTTTCATCCTCCTTTATCAGCAAGTAATTGTTTCCTTTTTTGCCTCTGTTAAAACAGGGGTATCGATTCAACTTGTTGCTATTGCGACATTTTGCTCCGCTACTCGAAACACTTATGTTTTAAGAGTGTTTTGTGCAGTTCAACTTGAATGTCACACCGGTGACTTTGCTTAATTTTTTTGTGGAACTGCACAAAAGGAGATCGATTTGTTTCCACTCTTCGTGGCGAGTTGTTTCAAATCTTGGTCTCATCCACATGATGTGCAGTGTGCTTTGAGATGTTGTGCTACTTGTTTTGGTACTGTTTTAAATAAATGTTGAATTGAAGTTATTCTATTGTTGTCTTTTCCCATTAAGTAGTGAACAAAAATGGGACCAACCCAGACATGATGCTTGTTGCTTTGTTACAACAAATTCAGCATCACCCCCTTTATAAGCCAGTAATTGATGCCACTCTCAGAATTAACTACTGAATCTTATTTCAAAACTTCAACACTTGTTAGGGATTGGCGGGATTACCATTTTTGTGGCCGCATGTTTCATCCTCCTTTATTAGCCAGTAATTGATTCCTTTTTTGCCTTTGTTTAAACAGGGATATCTATTCAACTTGTTGCTATTGCGGCATTTTGCTTCGCTACGCGAAACACTTTGCTTGATTTCAGTGCAACTGCACAAAACGAGATTTGATTTCCTATTCGTGTTGGCAGATTCATATTTTATCCTGGTCTTCTCATGAAAGGTCAGTACAGGCCTTCATCCACATGATTGTGTAGTGTGCTTTGAGATGTTGTGCTACTTGTATTGGTACTGTTTTAAATAAATGTTGAATTGAAGCTATTGTATTGCTGTCTTTTCCCATTAAGTAGTGAACAAAATGGGACCAACCCAGACATGATGCTTGTTGCTTTGTTACAACAAACTCTGCATCACCCCCTTTATAAGTAGATGGAAGCACATACTGTTGTTGCGCCCACTCTCCCCTCGAATTGTTTATGCTTTTTGTTAATCTAATGCCACTGGTAAAATTAAGCAATGCCACTCTCAGAATTAATTAACTACTGAATCTTAGTTCAAAACTGCAACACTTGTTAGGAATGGTACTATCCTGCTTTGTAGTTCTTTCTACATGTTTAACCGAGGTATTGTTAAGATAATGTCTCTGTTAAAATGAATCAACCGCATTGTTTTAGGAATGATACTTTTCTGCTTTTTCGTTCTTTATACATGTTGAAACAAGGCATTGTTAAGATAAGGTCTCAGTTAATATGAATGAATCACACTGATTGAGAATTGCTACTCTCCTGCTTTGTTTCCCATTAAGATAAGGTAGATCAGTAGATGTTTTTCTTCTGGGAGTACAAGTCATCAACCGTTATCTCTCAGTAATTGTTTCCCTTATTCATTTTGTTACTTACAAGGATATCACAATTAAAGCTCGGTTTTATTCCGACTTCGATTTTAGTTCAACTGCACAAAAGGAGCCAATGTGTCCAAGGCAAACTGTTGCATTACTGGGTCTAGTTGGTCGTTCCACTTTGCGTAAAGAAGCGATCCACTGTTTGCGCTACATTACGTAGGAATGACCGAGAAGCTTTACAAAGTATTAGGCCTTCCACTATGTAGGCCAAAAGAGGTGCCAATTTCACCTTTTCTTAGTTTGGCACCGAATCCTCCATTGCTTCGCCGGTGCCATAAATATTAGACACCGTGACATGACTAGTCGGCAGAGACCATTGGCAATTTAACAACACGTGGAGTGCCCCTGGGCAAAAAGTGCCCAAACAAGTACAAGAAGCTTACAGGACTCCACGATCATAGGCATTACATATTTTGAATGGTAAAAGCTTGTCAAAGTTTAATCATTGATGTTAGCAAGAAGCGACAGGACTCCACGATCATAGGCATTACATATTTTGAATGGGAAAAGCTTGTCAAAGTTTAATCATTGATGTTAGCAAGAAGCGACAGGACTCCACGATCATAGGCATTACATATTTTGAATGGGAAAAGCTTGTCAAAGTTTAATCATTGATGTCAGCAAGAAGACGTTAGTTTAATATATTGGAATTGGAAAACCTTGTCAAAATTTGCTCATTGATGTTAGCCGTAAGACATGCATTTGATATTTTTGAGTGGGACGCCTTCTTTGTGAGCAGCGTCGAGTGTTTTTACTATTCCTGTGTTCAGTTTAGAAGTAAATAGTTACTCTGCTGAGATATTCCTGTGTTAAGAGTTTGTTCTGAATATTGTCTATGTAATGACAGGCCTTGTGTTTGATTGCAAAGTTGAGCTTGGAATGTTGTGGCATGCGGCATCACGAGCTGTTCACCGTGCCTCCTGATAATAATGCTTCGTATTGTTTTGCATGTCGATCTAATGCCAATGATTTTCTTGTTAAGAAGATCATCCTCTTCTGTTGTTTCCGTGCTTAAGAAGTTCATCGTCTGATGTTTCATTCATAGCCTATACGACAAGTCGGGTAGGTTAGACGTGAAACCATATGATCTTTCGACCAACTCATGATATTAGGCCATGATTGGATCGTCGTTTTCCAACCAAAACCTCTTGTAAAACTGACGCTTGTAAATTAAAGCAGATGGTCTCGGGCGAAGGCGCTTGGTTGGTCGATTTCGACTAGTAAAATATCGGAAGTACTTCACACACGTTAAAAACGCTGGACGACACTCGGACGATTGCTAATACAGTCGTTAGCTGTTGTTTCAGCCTTGCCCATGGATAGCATGATACGCACGTCGTGCATGTATCGTCTGGTAATGTCGTCCATATAGTAGTGCTCATAAAATATACACTGGTCTCTCAAATTACACGCGTAACCCGCCGGTTTTACTTACAGACCTCGGGCCCTCGGTTTCATTATGCCTGTATTTTACGCGTTGTTTCCGATGACGAGTAAATTACACTTGTATGTTAATACAGGTTTGAAATAAACCAGAGCTCCCAAGCGCGGCCGTACCGTTTCATGCTGTCTCAGTTTCTCGAAGGTGCTCATAGGTGTCCGATGATCCCGGCTTCTTGAATGAGCAGCGAGCGCTGTATCAGACCTCCATAGGGCCCGCCAGGCCCTCTCTGTTGTCCTTCGAGTTATTGCGCTCGCCGTGGCGCCGAGCATTGTTAACATGGTCAACGAACATGAGGATTCAGGAGATGACTTTATTTTGACTGGATGACACTAGGGACCCACTAGGGCCATAGCCGCACGTCACATAAGTGCCTCCTTATTATGTACAACTATATTTTTTGCTTTCTCATGGTTTCACGACATCACGGTCCCACACCATTGTCAACCTATGTAGTCAATATAAACGAGATAATTGCACAAGGTGCGGCCGACATGGGACCAAGCAGCTCGGCGATTTGTGTTTTTGAGGCGTGAGCACCGCAGAGTTTTTCTTGGCGATGATTTCGTTGTTGTTCGTGAGGAGAGCAGGGTATTAACTGGGCGGGCTTTGGCCCGTCTAGCCCAGGCCAGATATCTAGCCCAGATACTAATTTTTTCAAGATGAAAATGGCTAGCCCAGCTATACATCTTTTTGAGGAATACCCAGGCAAGGTCAACTTGTATTCTCCGCCCCGCTGGGCTGCAAATCTTTCCTATGAGGGATGCATTAGGCTTAACAGGAAAATGGGCTTTAAAAAATAATAAATGGGATGTAATTATAAAAACTGGGCAGTCACTATAAAAAATTGCACCAAACACGAAATTAGTTTATAAAATATTATTTATGGATTTTGAAAATCTTAAATTTTCATTGTTGCGCGTGCAATGTTTCATTGGATTTTACGTAATACAAATTTATATTTAATCGACTAGAAATTTTGGGATAAAATATTTCGGATCCCGTCAAAATGTGGGAAATTTTATTGAATTCTGTCTTCAACGGTTGGTTGAAATTATTAATCGTTGTCCTAGCTAGAAAAGCAGGTTGTACTTTTAACAAAGCGTAAATGGGCTGTTGTAAATTCCATTAGAATTCAAGAATGGGCTGTACATTCTTACAAAACGCAAATGGGCTATAAGTTCTCTGGCACACACTTGTGGGCCTACTAAGTGACGGGTCCCCTAAAAAAATAAGTTGAGCGTATGCAAGGCTTTGTCAACTTATTATAGTCAACACACGGTTCTAGCAGCAGTGGCCGTTGGATGTCTATCCAACGGATGTCGTGCTTCTTCTTCAATCTCGAATATTCGTAGCTTCGCCGCCCAAAAATGATTCCTCCCCGACATCCGGGGCGACTGCTTCGGAGGCTGACACACCAGGCCTACTAAGTTGGAGCATACCAAGGGCTTTGTCAACTTAGTCAATATAAACGATTCTAGCTTCAGTGGTCGTACGATGTCCATCCAACGGCCGTAGTGCTTCTTCAACCTCTGGTCTTCTTGGTCCAGCCGCCCAAAGCAGCGCCGGTCGTGCCGCCTGCTCCTGCCTCCCATGACCGGATGTGCTACCGTGCAGGCCTCACCGCCCCCATACTACTCCCACTGCTGGCCAGGCCATCCCTCCACTCACCCACACCCCCTGTTATTCTGCGGCGACGGCAACCTCACACCGCAGCCGAACTAGTGAACCCTCGTACTCCTCTCCGCGCGGGATTCCACTGCTGCGTCTTCCCCGGCTCCGTGTCGTCCCCTTCCTAGGCGTCGCCGTCGTCCACCGCCCTGGTGCTCTCGGCGCGGTGTGGTCAACATGGTGAATGAGCGACTTCCATCGGAAGAGTACTGTACGTGGAGAGGCTGACAGCTGGGTCCACGGCGGCCGCAAGGAAGTGCCTCCTTATTACGCGCAAAATAATTATTCCTCCACCTGACAAAAGGGACCCATCGGACGGGCCACCTTATTTTGCAAAAAAAACGTTTCCCCCCTGACTGCTGGGACCCATCGGACGGGCCACCGTATTTCACGAAAAAAACATCCCCCCACTGTCAGCTCGGACCCACCGGAAGTGCCTCTTTATTACGCACAAAAAAATGAATACTCGCCCTGCTAGCTGGGACCCACCTTGGTGGGTGGCTGACTTGTGGGCCTACTAAGTTGACGGGGACGGAGAGCTTTGTCAACTTATTCAATATGAACGATTCTAGCTCCAGTGACCGTACGATGTCCATCCAACGGTCATAGTGCTTCTTCAACCTCTGGTCTTCTTGCTCCAGCCGCCCAAAGCAGCGCCGGTCGTGCCCGCTTCTCCGCCTCCCGTGGTGGCCGGGCTGCATGAGGCCTCACCGCCCCTACTATTCCCACCGCTGGCCAGGCCTGCGGTGATGGCAGCCTCACACCGCAGCGAGCAGGTGAACCCTCATACTCCTCTCGCGTGGGCATCCACCGCCGTGTCTTCACCGGCTCGCGTCGTCCCCTTCCTAGGCCTCGCCGTCGTCCACCGCCACAAGTGCTCTCGGTGGCGTGGTCAACATTGTCAAGGAACGACTTCCATCAGATGTGGACTGTACGTGGAGAGGCTGACAGCTGGGTCCACGGCCGCAGCAAGGAAGTGCCTCCTTATTACGCGGAAAATAATGATTCCTCCACCTGACAGCAGGGACCCACCGGACGGGCCACCGTATTTCACGAAAAAAACGTTTCCCTCCTGACTGTTGGGACCCACCAGCTACACCTTCGCACGCAAGGAGGGGCATCCGGGCAAAAAAAATGATTCACCCCCTGACTGCTGGGACCCACCAGCTACATCTTCGCACGCAAGGAAGTGCGTCCGCAAAAACGATTAAGCCCCACATTGCTGGGACCCACCAGCTACATCTTCGCACGCAAGGAAGTGCACGAGTTGGGACCCACCTGGTCGAGCGTATGTAGCGTTGTCATTCTGTCGCGACGCGTATGCACATACTGGTCGATGTACAGCGCCGCACGTGTCATAGTAGAGGCGCCACGTAGCATGTACACGCACGTCGCTGTGGCCGAGTGCAAGAAAGAAAATACGGCCACGTATGTGTACGTACGGCCAGGGCTCGTGTACATGGCTGGGTCGGAACGGAGAAAATCGTCGTCGTCGTGTTCATGGGGAGGCAACGGAATGTGTCGTGTTCATCGAGAGGCAACGGAACGCGTGGGACCCAACCGGCTGGGTCGGAACAGAATGCGTGGTCGTGTTCATCGGGAGGGCTTGGACGGAACAGGCGATGGAAACGAGGCCTGGCGTACTGCACAATGGAGGAAATGGACCTCCTACGTTTGGAACGGGGTCCTGTTGATCGGGAGGGGAGTGGCGTACCGCAAAACGGAGGAAACGGACCTCCAACGGTCGAAACAGGGTGTCCTGTTGATCTGGAGGGGTGTTGCGTACCGCAAAACGGAGGAAACGGACCTCCTACGGTCGAAACGGGGGTCCTGTTGATCGGGAGGGGTGTGGCGTACCGCAAAACGGAGGAAACGGACCTCCTACGGTCGAAATAGGGGTCCTGTTAATCGGGAGGGGTGGCGTACCGCATAAAGCGGGCCAAGCGGACCTCCTACGGTCGAAACGGGGTCCTGTTCATCGGGAGGGTGTGGCGTGCCGCAAAAGCAGAGACTCCAGCGGGATACCGTTCATCTCCACCGTCGACCTCCTCTCGAGCCTCCACGGGCTACCGTCGACCTCCTCCGGCCTCCACGGGCTCCTGTTCATCCGGCCTCCACATGCGCTACTCCACCGGCCACTGTTCAACCACCCCTCCACCGCTTCTCTGTTCATGCAGCCCTCCACACCACGGGGTCTTGTTCAACCACACCTCCACGGGCACCCCTCCACCATCTACTGTTCATCCAGCCCTCCACACCACGGGGTCCTGTTCAACCATCCCTCCACGGGCACCCCTCCACCGTCTACTGTTCATCCAGCCTTCCACCACACCACGGGGTCCTGTTCATCCAGAGGCAAATGCCATGGCTCACTGTTCATCCAAACCCATCCGCAACGCTCACTGTTCATCCCAGAGGCAGCATCGATCGGCTTCAGTTAGCAGTAGTAGCGAAGGAATCGCTCGATCGGATTCAGTTAACAGCCATCGATTGATCGCTCGGGTTCAGTAACGCGTAGCCTGCAGTGCAATCGCTCGGGTTCAATTAGAGCCCAACGCCTCGCTCGGGTTCAGTTAGAGCAACCGCCTTGCTCACACGCGCGTACGTGTCTGAGAAAGCCGCATCGCCGCCCTGACCTCCCACCGTAACCGGGAACTCCCCGAAATTTTCCTCGCCCTCGCTTCTACCACAGTTTTTCCGTCATGGACGGCCCAAAGAATGTCATGCAGCTGCGTCTCCAGCCCGCCCAGGACGAAAAGCCCATTTTCTGTCATGATTTTTTGTCATAGAAGTAGGAGCCTACCACATCTATGATGATACCGGGTTTTGTCACAATTATTGTCATAGAAGTGTCATATGTATGACAGAAAAAAATTCGTTCGGCCCAAAATGTCACGTATTTGTCTTTTTTTGTAGTGCTCCTCGTCATGGAGAGTGCCGGGATGATGAAGATGGCCACCGGTGAGGGTTCCCCCCTCCGGCAGGGTGCCGAAATAGGGTCCCGATTGGTTTTTGGTGGCTACTGAGGCTTGCGGCAGCGGAACTCCCGATCTCTTCTGTTCCCCGGTGTTTTTAGGGTATATATATTTATAAGCGAAATAAGTCAGTCAGGGGAGCCACGAGGGACCCACGAGGGTGGAGGGCGCGCCCAGGGGGGTGGGCGCGCCCCCTGCCTCGTGCCCTCCTTGTTGATTCCTTGACGCGCACTCCAAGTCCCCTGGATTGCTTCCGTTCCAAAAATAACTTTCCCGAAGGTTTCATTCCGTTTGGACTCCGTTGATATTCCTTTTTTGCGAAACAATGAAACAAGGGAAAAAATAGAAACTGGCACTGGGCTCTGGGTTAATAGGCTAGTCCCAAAAATAATATAAAAGTTCTTAGTAAAGCACATTAAACATCCAAAAGAGATAATATAATAGCATGGAACAATCAAAAATTATAGATACGTTGGAGACGTATCACCGTTCTAAGTCACGTCGCTCGGAAGATAGCAACACTGGCACCAGAGAAAATAGTACTCCGGACGACACCGAAAACAATGAAGACCTTGTTGGAGCAACATCCGAACAGGAGGAACAAGACAACGGGCAAGTTAACCCTGATAAACAGGCCATGCCCAACGAGCCGGGCGACGATAGCTATCGTCCTCTCTCCGAGGAGGAGGAGAGCCTCGGCAACGAGCATTTCATCGTGCTTGAAGCACCCCTCGAGCAGGAGCGCTTCAAGCGCCAGCTAATAGCCACTGCAAGAAGCCTAAAGAAGAAGCAACAACAGCTTCAAGCTGATCAATACCTACTCATCGACAGATGGACTGATGTCCTGGCAGCCGAAGAACACGGCCTCAAGCGTGCAGCCTAGAGTTACCCGAAGCGCAGACTGCTACCTCAGTTTGATGAGGAGGCGCCAGAGCCCATACCTCCCCCGCGCAATGCGGAACGATCACCGCGAGGTCGGGACAGTGCGGCGGACCGACCACCCCACGGTCGGGACGAAATGGCAACTCATGCTGAACAACAGCCCGCCCCACCGCCTCGCAAAAACAGAGACAAAACAGCTCGGGACTATACATATGACCTTCGGCAGGACCTGGATAGTAGAGCAGGACACACTAGATCAATCTACGGATCGCGATGATGCTTTTCGACTCGGGATGACGGCTACCTATTCGACGTGACAAACCTAGTCACGCCCGGGCCGATAACCGCAAGCAGAAGTCGGAGGTGCGCCGCGACGCGACCCGATATAGAGGCGCCGCACACCCTCTTTGCTTCACAGATGAAGTACTGGATCATGAATGCCCCGAGGGGTTCAAGCCCGTCAATATTGAATCATACGATAGAACAAAATATCTTGTAGTATGGATCGAGGATTTTATTCTCCACATCCATACGGCCCGAGGAGAGGACCTCCACGCCATCAAATACCTCCCACTAAAACTAAAAGGGCCAGCTAGACACTAGTTAAATAGCCTGCCTGAAAATTCCATCGGCAGCTGGGGGAACTTGGAGGAAGCTTTTCTTGACAACTTCCAAGGCACTTATGTCCGGCCACCAGACGCCGATGACTTAAGTCATATAGTTCAACAACCTGGAGAATCGGCCAGAAAATTCTGGACTAGGTTCCTAACCAAAAAGAACTAGATCGTTGACTGTCCGGATGCCGAAGCCCTAGCGGCCTTCAAACACAACATCCGTGATGAATGGATCACCCGACACCTCGGCCAAGAAAAACCGAAATCCAAGGCAGCCCAAACGGCACTCATGACCTGCTTTTGCGCAGGTGAGGATAGCTGGCTGGCTCGTAGCAAAACCACAGCCAGCGAGGCAGGCCCCTTCGAGGCCAAAAACAGCACCGGCAAGCTCCGGCGCAATAGACACAAACGCCGAAGCAATGGCGATAACACCGATGACACTACGTTTCACGCCGGATTCAGTGGCTCCAAGTCCGGCCAGCGGAAAAAGCCCTACAAAAGGAACAGCGAGGGACCATCCAGCTTGGACCGCATACTCGACCTTCTGTGCCAGATACATGCCACACCAGACAAACAAGCCAATCATACCAACAGAGATTGTTGTGTTTTTAAACAGGCTGGCAAGTTAAATGATGATAACAAGGAAACGGGATCACAAAGTGAGGACGATGACGAAGAGCCCCGGCAGCCGAATACTGGGGGGCAGAAGAAATTTCCCCCTCAAGTCAAAACGGTGAACATGATATATGCTACACACATCCCCAAGGGAGCGCAAGCGCGCACTCAGGGACGTCTGCGCGGTAGAGCCAGTCGCCCCAAAATTCAACCCGTGGCGTCATTCCCGATCACCTTCGATCGTCGAGATCATCCAACTAGTATCCGCCATGGCGGTTCGGCCGCACTAGTCCTCGACCCAATCATCGACGGATTTCACCTAACACGAGTCCTAATGGACGGGGGTAGCAGCCTCAACCTGCTCTATCAGGATATAGTGCGCAAAATGGGCATTAATCCCTCACGAATCAAACCCACAAAGACTACCTTTAAAGGAGTCATACCAGGCGTAGAGGCCCATTGTACGGGCGCAATCACGCTGGAAGTGGTCTTCGGTTCCCCGGACAACTTCCGAAGAGAAGAGCTAATATTCGATATCGTCCCCTTCCGCAGCGGCTACCACGCACTGCTCGGACAAACTGCGTTTGCAAGATTCAATGCGGTACCAGACTATGCTTATCTCAAGCTCAAGATGCCCGGTCCATGCGGCGTCATAACAGTCAATGGAAACACAGAACGCTACCTCCGTATAGAAGAGCACACTGCCGCCCTGGCAGCAGAGGTACAGAGCAGCCTTCTCAAGCAGCACCATAATCCGGCTGCCGAGCCCCTGGACATCATTAAGAGGGTCTGGACTACACTATAACAGGACAACTCAGCTCGTCAAGAGCTCGATTAGCAATTCGGCCTCTGTCCCAGTCCCGATGAGGAAGTGGCACTCGTACCGCGCGTACATAATTACGCACTCAAAATTCCTTGAGCATTGATGGAGGCTCAGCTAGCTTGTGATCCACAGTTCAGCTAGACCGATCCCGGACTCACATTTACCTTCACTATTTCTTTTTCCCTTTTTAGGTTTTACACAGGCCTCCTTCGAGGGCCTGATTGCTGGTCCTGTCCAAGGACAAGTGCACCAGAATGGCACGAGGCACAGGCGTACAGGAGAAGCCCTAGAGGACAATCCAATGATCACTCTACCTGTTTTTCAGTATGCAAATGTAGCTCTCCTTTGGCTACGGCATGTTAAATAGCCGGTTGCTTCTTGCACTATTTGTATAAATGCGCTTTGGCGCATTAACCCAACTATAATGGAAACAGTTCACGGCCCAAGTCAAGGGGCCCCAGATATTACCTCTCTCTTTTTCGGTTTTCCTTCGCCATTAATTACTTATATTCTCGCACCCGTGCACTTTGGCACGTTTCATATTCTCCAGGGGCTGCCCATCGCCCCATAACACGGCAAAAAAGTCCGAACACTTCTCATAGATAAGTTCGGCACCCCGAATTTAGCATTATATGCATTGGCTCCGAATCATGTCTTTGGTCAATAGTTGGGTTGCCCGGCTCCTGTGCTTGCTACTCTACGTTCCTCTACATCGGCTAGGGTAGTAAAGGGAGAACTACTGCGATTGTGCCCTGGTCTAAACTGGATGAGCACCTTAGTAGAGAAAGCCAAAAACTGACTGTCATGATGCGGCGAGAGCCGGTCAGCTATTAGGAGGTCACAAATAGTTGGAGATTTTTTCCGCATTCCACGAAGGATCGGTACTTCCCGATCAGACGCTGACAGCACTCTCGTTCGTATACCAGGGGCTGCGCCCATGTTTTATTATAAAACTCCTATGTCTAAGTGAGGGCGTTTAAGCCGCATAGTCCGATTGCCTGGTTCGTTGCGCTAAACAACTCCTTCAAGGACCATATAATTGGATAAACATTGTTTGGATTCCATCCCGAACACCTCCGTACTACCTACATGAGGGCAGAAGCCGACGACTAGCCAACCCTCAGATTCCATACAACACGGCCGCACAGGAGGAAACAATTAAAACATAACAAACATTACATTACAAACCGGCTTTGTTTTTATCATACAAGGCAAGGACAAAACACGAGTGTATTCATTCGAAGACAATGTCCTGCCCGCACTGCGCTCTGCAAGTCGAGACCCTTCTAGGACATCCGCAAAATATTGCTCGGGTGTACGGTGCTCCTTGCCCTCGGGCGGCCCTCTGGCCACCTCGACGACGTCCATCTTCGCCCACCACATCTTGCAACGGGCGAAGGCCATGCGGGCACCTTCAATGCAGACTGATCGCTTGATGATGTCTAGCCGTGGACAGGCGTCCACCACCGGCTTCACGAGGCCAAAATAACTGCTAGGTATAGCTTCGGCTGGCCACAGTCGGATTATTAAATCCTTCATGGCCAGTTTGGCCACCTTGTGCAGCTCGACCAACTGCTTCAGTTGATCAACAATGGGCACCGGATGTTCTGGCACAGCATACTGCGACCAGAACAGCTTCTCTGTGGAATTCTCTTCTCTGGCTCGGAAGAACTCCGGAGCATCGGACACGCTGCGTGGTAGATCCGCAAAAGCCCCTGCGCAAGTCCGAATCCGGGTTAGTAAAAGGTACTTCCTCTCCACATACTTGCTTTGCATGTTAAAAGCCTTACCGCTGCGATCTTCTTGGCCTCCTGGGTCTCCTGGAGAGCGTCCCGGGCCTCATTCCGTGCGGTCTCCGCACTCTGGCGAGCCTTGGTAAGTTCGGTCTCTTGAACCGACGCCTCGCGCTCCAAGGCTTCACACTTCTTCACCGCGTCCTGGAGCTCCTGCTGGACCTCGTTGACCTGGGCCTTGAGCTTCTTACGGGTGGCTTGCAGCTGGACAGCCTTCCCTCAGCTTCGGCCAGGGCATTTATCAGGGCCTCGATCTCGGTTGCCGCCCCTACACATAATATGACACTTCGCTTAATAACCACCACTTATTCTTTTCGAATACACAGCAAGTCGTTACTCACCTTGCTTCTCCTGGAGCCGAATCTTCACCTCGCCGAGCTCGGTCTCGGTCCGCTCCAGCCTCTGCTTCAGTTCAGAGACTTCGGTAGCATGCGAGGTCGCGGCCAACAGTGACGCCTGCTTATTCATACATATTAAGTTAGTCTCCTATAACAAAGGATTGATCCTCCGTCCGGTCTCTCTTTCCGTACACTGGACAGTGTCTCAGGGGCTACTGTCTGCATGGGTTTTGAAAGTGCGTTATATCGACTAGAGGGGGGGGGGGGGGAATAGGCGATTTTTAAGAAATTCTTCACTGAGGAATTTGCCGGTGAGGAAATTCCTTAGCGAAGAACTACTTGCAGCGGAATAAGTACTCGAGTAAGCATAACAGAATCTGAGACATAGTCATCATGATGAAATGAAGACAAGCACTGAGTACAGAAAGCATAATCAGGATAACACAAGATGAAGACAAAGCGGTGAAGAAATTGAACTGAGGAAATTGAGAAAGTCTTCAGTCAAAGTCTTCAAACACATATATGATGAAACACTCAACACAGTAATGAGGAAATGAAAGAGTTGAGGAAATAGAACCAGTATGGTTGGTGAAGACAATGATTTGGTAGACCAGTTCCAACTGTTGTCTCAGTTGTACGTCTGGTTGGAGAGGCTGAGTATTTAAACTCGAGGACACATAGTCCCGGACACCCAGTCGCTGAGCACGCAGCTCAAGACACCCAGTCCTCACTGTATTCTCCTTGAACTAAGGTCACGCAGACCTCGTCCAATCACTCGTGGTAAGTCTTCAGGCGGCTTCCAAACCTTCACAGACTCGGTCACTCGGCGATCCACAGTTCCTCTTGGATGCTCTAGACCATGACGCCTAACCGTCTGGAAGAAGCACAGTCTTCAAAGGTAACAAGTGTCGGATCCACGTAGGATCAATCTCTTCAGTGATGCTCAATCACTTTGGGTTTGTAGGTGTTTGGTTTTGAGTTTTCCTCACTCGATGATTTTCGCTCAAAGTCCTCGGAGGATGGGATGCTCTCAAATGACAAGTGTCAGTTTCTCGTGGAGCAGCCAACCAGCTAGTGGATAAGATAAGACATAAATGCCCTTCAATGATATGACAGTTATGTGGATAAGATATTTTGGGACAGCTGGCGCGTAGCACAGCAACGGTCAGAAATTTGACTCTCAAATTCCTCAGGGCTATCATGTTCCTCACTGTGTAGGCAATCCGCACTGGCGAATTCCTAACTCCTCAGTCAGAACAAATTCCTCAGAGACCAGAAGAACTTCGTCTCTGTCACTGAAGAAATTGACTGAACTATATGAGATTTCCAAAGGCTTCACTTGAAGGGATTGGTAGGTGTAGGATTTTGAGTTGAGCATCACATGGAAATTTTTCCTTAGTATTTCCTCGACCCCCTTTAACAGTACGGTGTTTCCTATGACTCAAGAAAGAGAAAACAAAACTACGAAAACAAAAGTCTTCACGCTTCATGTTCCTCAAATGAATACCAAGTCTTCAAGGTCACACCAATTTCTTCACTTTCAAAGTCTTCAGAAAGTCTTGAGAATATCAAAGTCTTGATCGAAGAACTTCATTTTTAGGGGTCGACTTTCTCTGTAAATATCAAACTCCTCATAGACTTATAGACCTGTGTACACTCATAAACACATTAGTCCCTTAACCTATAAGTCTTCAATACACCAAAATCACTAAGGGGCACTAGATGCACTTACAGGTTTTTTCTCTTTCTACGTCGCTTACATCAAAACCTTTCAACAGGTTGTTGCAGGCCTCGTTTAGTCCACTATTGGCAGACTGAACCTTCTCGATCACCGTCCCCATATGGACATGGTGCTTGTCCAGAATGGAGGCGCCTTGTAGCGCCTCCATCAGGTTATACGGTGCCCCTGGTTGGACAGGTACAACCGGTGGAATTGGCGCACCCCCTTCCTTCGAAGGAGGCTGCTCGCCTGATTCTGGAGCCATGTTGGTCTCCGGAATCGTATTCGGCTGAGGGCCGAACTGAATACGGCCCCCCTCGCCAGCCTCCACGGGGATTCGCTCCCCCCATGTGTCCGGCAGCGGAGGTCTCGCCTTGTGGCGCCTCCTGGACAACGTCCTGGGCTCCTCCCCGGCTCAGAGCGGTCCTCCGAGACAACACTTCGGTGTCATCCTTGGCATCGGGGGAGTGAGCGGTCGGCGGTGACATGCTAGCCATTTCCACCGGATCTAACGAACCTCCAGATGAGGATCGCTAGATGCTGTTGCGAGCCAGGCTGCAATAGCACAATTAACCACTTCAAAACGATAAAGAGGAAAGGCCGGATATGCGAGTATATGTGAGTCATGGTACTTACGGTGCGGCACGGGGTTTAGTGCGGGGGCGTCGTTCCGGACTGCTGTCAACGTCCCACGCGGTGTTGACCGTTGGGGCGCCCTTCCCCTTCTTGGGCGTTTCCGCCTCCAGATGCGCGGAAGCCGCCCTTTTCTTTTTTCCCTCAGGGGGAGGGTTCTTCTCCTCCTCCTCCTCTTCCTTGTTGTTGTCCTCAGGGACGGAGGAATGGGCTTCTTCATCTTCGGACGTCACGTCCGAAGTACCCTTGCAACGGGGGCCACTTTTGGCCCCCTTGGCCTTTTTCTTGGCCTTCTTCTCCGGCGCCTTATAGGGTGCCGGCACCAAAGATCTTCGCCCGGGGCGCAGGATGGCGGTTCTTCGAAGTGGAGCGGACCTTTGGATCCGCTTCGCCCTATCCATCCAGTCCTGAAAAAGCAACGATAAAAGCTCAGACATAATCCTCGAAACAAACAAGTAGGGGATACGTTAAAAATAACATACCTCGCTGGCGGGGTGTTTAATGTCGTGCCCATGATCTGAATCTGTGGCTAGCGGTTTCTCGTTGCCCTTAAAGAGCAACTTCCAGGCATCTTCGTGGGTGGTTTGGAAGATCCTCACCAGGGTTTGATGCTTCTTCGGATTAAAATCCCATAGAGGGCGACTTCTGCGCTGGCACGAGAGAATCCGGCGAACTAGCATCACCTGGATTACATAGACAAGCTTGACGTCCTTGGCTATCATGCTTTGGACGCGCGTCTGCAACGCTATCAGCTCATCGGGCGAACACCAGTTCAGACTCTTCTCGACCCAGGAGGTGAGTCGCATGGGAGCGCCGGAGCTAAATTCGATGGCTCCGGCCCAGGTGGTGCCGCGAGGTTCTGTGATGTAGACCCACTGTTTCTGCCACTCCTTTACTGTATCCACAAAAGTGCCTTTCGGCCAGGAGACGTTCGACAACTTACTCACCATGGCTCCTCCACACTCTGCGTGCTGGCCATCCACCACCTTCGGCTTCACATTGAAGACCTTGAGCCACAACCCGAAGTGGGTTTGGATGCGGAGGAAGGCCTCACACACGGCGATAAACACCGAGATGTTGAGGAAGGAGTTCGGGGACAGATCGTGGAAATCTTCCCCGTAATAATACATCAACCCGCGGACGAAAGGGCGGAGTGGGAACCCTAGTCCGCGGAGAAATGAGGGATGAATACCACCCTTTCGTTGGGCTTCGGCGTGGGGACGACTTGTCCCTTGGCCGGCAGACGGTGGGCGATTTCATTCGCCAAGTATCCGGCCGCCCGGAGCTCAGTAATGTCCTCCTCCTTGACGGAGGAGACCATCCACTTACCCTGACCTCCGGGTCCGGACATGGTTGAGTGCTAGCTCGAGTGGAAAGGAGATGAGAACTTGGGCGCTGGAGCTCGAGATTGGAATGGCGGAGATAGAGAGAGGGCGTGGGAGAGGAAGAGGGAGTCCTTATCCCCTTATAAAGGCAGCAAGTATTGAACGCCTCCCCACTCGCCTTAGAATTCGCCTATTCCCAAGGGCTGTATAAACGGCACGGTTGGGTTACCCATGCCCGCATTGATAGAAATCCCACGATAAGGGGACACGATCTCTGCTTTGACAAGATGTGCCAGTGGCAACCGCATCTCGGTACGTGGAGCGGCGGACGCAAAAACGGTTCGGAATTATGACCGGTCGGACGTGATGCCATGCTACAAAAATTTGTCAACGGATTGGATTCGTGTAAAATTATATTATCTCTGTGGTTGTGTGTGGTGTGTGTGACAGGTCCAGATACTATCATTCCGTCCGAAGACTATCTAGGAGTTCGGAAAAAAGGGAACCCGCCTTGCAATGCCGAAGACAATCTGCACGCCAGATTCCTCGTCATTGAAGCCAGGTTCAGGGGCTACTGAGGGAGTCCGGGACTAAGGGGTCCTCGGGCGTCTGGCCTATTATCAATGGGCCGGACTGGTGGGCTGTGAAGACATGAAGGCCGAACACTGTACACGTGTCCGGATTGGACTCTCCTTGGCGTGGAAGGCAAGCTTGGCGACCATCTATGAAGATTCCTTCTTATGTAACCCACTCTATGTAACCCTAGATCCCCCCGGTGTCTATATAAACCGGAGGGTGTAGTGCGGAAAAGATATACTCATTACCATAGTCATACATGCTAGGCTTCTAGGGTTTAGCCATTACGATCACGTGGTAGATCAACTCTTGTAATACTCATATTCATCAAGATCAATCAAGCAAGAAGTAGGGTATTACCTACATAGAGAGGGCCCGAACTTGGGTAAACATCATGTCCCCATCTCCTGTAACCATCGAACTTAGACGCACAGTTTGGGACCCCCTACCCGAGATCCGCCGATTTTGACACCGACAGCATGAGCTGCGAAACTATTCCGCATTGTTTCAAATGAAGACCGAACTCGTAACTCAAATATTCTCCTCCACGATCATATCGTAGAAACTTTATTTTCTTGTTACGATGATTTTCCACTTCACTCTAAAATTCTTTGAACTTTTCAAATGTTTCAGACTTATGTTTCATTAAGTAGATATACCCATATCTGCTTAAATCATCTGTGAAGGTCAGAAAATAACAATACCTGCCGCGAGCATCAGCACTCATTGGACCGCATACATCAGTATGTATTATTTCCAATAAGTTTGTTGCTGGCTCCATTGTTCCGGAGAACGGAGTCTTAGTTATCCTCCCCATGAGGCATGGTTCGCAAGCATCAAGTGATTCCAAAAGCCCATTAGCATGGAGTTTCTTCATGCGCTTTACACCAATATGACCTAAACGGCAGTGCCACAAATATTTTGCACTATCATTATTAAACTTATATCTTCTGGCTTCAATACTATGAATATGTGTATCACTACTATCGAGATTCAATAAAAATAGACCACCCATCAAGGGTGCATGACCATAAAAGATATTACTCATATAAATGGAAGAACCATTATTCTCTGATTTAAATGAATAACCGTCCTGCATGAAACAAGATCCAGATATAATGTTCATGCTTAATGCTGGCACTAAATAACTGTTATTCAGGTCTAAAACTAATCCCGAAGGTAGATGTACAGGTAGCGTGCCGACCGCGATCACATCAACTTTGGAACCATTTCCCACGCGCATCGTCACCTCGTCCTTAGCCAATCTTCGCTTAATCTGTATCCCCTGTTTCAAGTTGCAAATATGAGCAACAGAACCAGTATCAAATACCCAGGCGCTATTATGAGCATTAGTAAGGTACACATCAATACCATGTATATCAAATATACCTTTCACTTTGCCATCCTTCTTATCCGCCAAATACTTGGGGCGATTACGCTTGGTGACCAGTCCCTTTGCAGTGGAAGCACTCAGTCTCAGGCTTAGGTCCAGACTTGGGCTTCTTCACTTGAGCAGCAACTTGCTTGCCGTTCTTCTTGAACTTCCCCTTCTTCCCTTTGCCCTTTTTCTTGAAACTAGTGGTCTCGCTGGCCAACAACACTTGATGCTCCTTCTTGATTTCTACCTCCGCAGCTTTTAGCATTGCGAAGAGCTCGGGAATTGTCTTATCCATCCCTTGCATATTATAGTTGATCATGAAGCATTTGTAGCTTGGTGGTAGTGATTGAAGAACTCTGTCAATGACACTATCAACCGGAAGATTAACTCCCAGCTGAGTCAAGTGATTGTGGTACCCAGACATTCTGAGTATATGTTCACTGACAGAACTATTCTCCTCCATTTTGCAGCTGTAGAACTTATTGGAGACTTCATATCTCTCAATCCAGGCATTTGCTTGAAAATATTAACTTCAACTCCTGGAACATCTCATATGCTCCATGACGTTCAAAACATCATTGAAGTCCCGGTTCTAAGCCTTAAAGCATGGCACACTGAACTATCGATTAGTCATCATCTTTGCTCTGCCAGACATTCATAACGTCCGGAGTTGCTCCAGCAGCGGGTTTGGCAACTAGCGGTACTTCCAGGAAGTAATTCTTCTGTGCAGCAATGAGGATAATCCTCAAGTTATGGACCCAGTCCAGTTGCTACCATCATCTTTCAACTTAGCTTTCTCTAGGAATGCATTAAAATTCAACGGAACAGTAGCACGGGCCATTTATCTACAACAATATAGACATGCAGAATACTATCAGGTACTAAGTTCATGATAAATTAAAGTTCAATTAATCATATTATTTAAGAACTCCCACTTAGATAGACATCCCTCTAATCATCTAAGTGATTACATGATCCATATCAACTAAACAAAGTCCGATCATCACGTGAGATGTCATAACCCACAAGTATAGGGGATCGCAACAATTTTCGAGGGTAGAGTATTCAACCCAAATTTATTGATTCGACACAAGGGGAGCCGAAGAATATTCTCAAGTATTGGCAGTTGAGTTGTCAATTCAACCACACCTAGATAACTTAATATCTGCAGCAAAGTATTTAGTAGCAAAGTAGTATGATAGTAGCGGTAACAGTGGCAAAAGTAACAGTGATGGTTTTGTAGTGATTGTAACAGTAGCAACGGAAAAGTAAACAAGCGAAGAACAATATGTGGAAAGCTCGTAGGCATTGGGTCGGTGATGGAGAATTATGCCGGTTTCGATTATTCATGCAACAGTTATAACATAGGGTGACACACAACTAGCTCCAATTCATCAATGTAATGTAGGCATGTATTCCGAATATAGTCATACGTGCTTATGGAAAAGAACTTGCATGACATCTTTTGTCCTACCCTCCCGTGGCAGCGGGGTCCTATTGGAAACTAAGGGATATTAAGGCCTCCTTTTAATAGAGTACCAGATCAAAGCATTAACACATAGTGAATACATGAACTCCTCAAGCTATGGTCATCACCAGGAGTGGTACCGATTATTGTCACTTCGGGGTTGCCGGATCATAACACATAGTAGGTGACTATAGACTTGCAAGATAGGATCAAGAACTCACATATATTCATGAAAACATAATAGGTTCAGATCTGAAATCATGGCACTCGGGCCCAGCAAAGTCATAGCAACATCAATCTCAGAACATCATGGATACTAGGGATAAAACCCTAACAAAACTAACTCGACTACATGATAAATCTCATCCAACCCATCACCGTCTAGCAAGCCTACGATGGAATTACTCACGCGCGGCGGTGAGCATCATGAAATTGGTGATGGAGGATGGTTGATGATGACGATGGCGACGGATTCCCCTCTCCGGAGCCCCGAACGGACTCCAAATCAGCCCTCCCGAGAGAGATTATGGCTTGGCGGCGGCTCCGTATCGTAAAACATGATGAATCCTTCTCTTTGATTTTTTTTCTCCCCGAACGTGAATATATAGAGTTGGAGTTGAGGTCGGTGGAGCACCAGGGGGGCCCACGAGGCTGGGGGCGCGCCCAGGGCGGCCAGGCATGCCCCCCACCCTCGTGGACAGGGTGTGGGCCCCCTGGCCTTGATTCTTTCGGTAGTATTTTTTATTATTTCCAAAAATAATCTCCATGTAGTTTCAGTTCATTCCGAGAACTTTTGTTTCTGCACAAAAATAACACCATGGCAATTCTGCTGAAAACAGCGTCAGTCCGGGTTAGTTCCATTCAAATCATGCAAGTTAGAGTCCAAAACAAGGGCAAAAGTGTTTGGAAAAGTAGAGACGATGAAGACGTATAAACTCCCCAAGCTTAAACATTTGCTTGTCCTCAAGAAATTCAGTTGAGAAACTGAAAGTGATGAAGAAAAACTTTACAAACACTATTTTCTCTTGTTGTTGTAAATATGTAAAGCCAGCATTCAGGTTTTCAGCAAAGATTATGAACTAACCACATTCACAATAACATTTAGGTCTCATGTTTACTCATATCAATGGCATAATCAACTAGCGAGCAATAATAATAAATCTCGGATGACAACACTTTCTCAAAACAATCATAATATGATATAACAAGATGGTATCTCGCTAGCCCTTTCTGAGACCGCAAAACATAAATCAGGGCACCTTTGAAGATCAAGGCCTGACTAAACATTGTAATTCATGGTAAAAGAGATCTAGTCAGAGTCATACTCAATATAAACTAATAGTAATGGATGCAAATGAAAGCAGTGCTCTCCAACTGGTGCTTTTTAATAAGAGGGTGATCACTCAACATAAAAGTAAATAGATAGGCCCTTCGCAGAGGGAAGCAGGGATCTGTAGAGGTGCCGGAGCTCGATTTTGAAATAGAGATAAATAATATTTTGAGTGGCATACTTTCATTGTCAACATAACAACCGAGAGATCTCTATATCTTCCATGCTACACACATTATAGGCGGTTCCCAAACAGAATGGTAAAGTTTATACTCCCCCTCCACCAACAAACATCAGTCCATGGCTTGTCCAAAACAACGGGTGCCTCCAACTAACAACAATCCTGGGGGAGTTTTGTTTGCAATTATTTTGATTTGATTTGCTTAAAGCATGGGAGTGGGCATCCCGGTGACCAGCCATTTTCTCGTGAGTGAGGAGCGGAGTCCACTCCTCTTGAGAATAACCCGCCTATCATAGAAGATAAAGACAGCCCTAGTTGGTACATGAGCTATTCGAGCATGCAAAACAGAATTTCATTTGAAGGTTTAGAGTTTGACACATATAAATTTGCTTGGAACGGCAGGTAGATACCGCATATAGAAAGGTATAGTGGACTCATATGGAATAAATTTGGGGTTTATGGAATTGGATGCACAAGCAGTATTCCCGCTGAGTACAAGTGAAGGCTAGAAAAAGACTAGGAAGCGACCAGCAAGAGAGCGACAACAGTCATGAACATGCATTAAAATTAATGAACATTGAGTGCAAGCATGAGTAGGATATAATCCACCCTGAACATAAATATCGTGGAGGCTATGTTGATTTTGTTTCAACTACATGTGTGAACATGTTGAAAGTGCAATCTTGGTCTTAAAGATTATTTTTGATATTGATGACAAATTTACATATAGGGGACTAACCGTGTTTGCTAAGTATATACACAGGTCGTTAGTTCTCTGGTTTTTCTAATGTGCATCATGATCACATCATATGAGATATTACTCAAGCAAATTATCAATGAGGAAAGGAGCAAACAAAGATGAAGCATCGTGTTATTTTATATTTCTTGGGTAATAGGAATCCCGCACTATTAAGAGGGGATCCGAGGTATAGGTTCAAGGCTTGCTCATACTTTGTCTCACAAGAACTTTTCACAACGGACCAAAATCCCTAGCAAAACCCCTTAGCCAAAACCTACTACTCCTATTTCTCTACACAAACTCCTTGTCGGATCATCCGGACGGAGCCCCAGATCATCCGGGCTAAGCCCGGATCATCCGGACCTTGCTCCGGATCATCCCGGTAATGTGCAACCTCCATCACAGAATCATGATGGTTGAAGCCGGATCATCCGGGCTGTGCTTTGATCGTCCGGATCCTGTCCCGGATCATCCGGGTAATCTTGCCCCTATTTTCACAGAACCTTAGTGGATGTAGCCGGATCATCCGGCCAGTCATCCGGAACATCCGGGATCCTCGCAACTCTTCTACTTCCAGTTGCATCCGGGCCTTCAGCCAGATCATCCGGATGGTCTTCCGGATCATCCGGGCAGGTCAATCTCTGTCTAAACGGCTCTAATTTGCTTGTGGTATAAATAGTCCCTTATCTCTTCGAGATAAGGTTGAACACTTCACTCAAACACACCTCAAGAACACCAGTTCTCCCTCTCCCTTGCTCACACAGTAAATCCTAGATCCCGGTTTGAGTCTTGTGAGTTTCGAAGAGTTGTTCCAATCAAAAGAAAGTCTTCTCCCTCTCCTTCTTATGACCGAAGCAAATCGTGAGTTGAGCAAGTCTTGAGCTTTTCCCCTTGGATCTTGTTACTCTTGGAGGTTGGAGACTCCTAGGCGGTAGGAGTCTTTCGGAGAGGAATCGACCTTTGTGATTACCCCAGGAAAAGTTTGTGAGGGTTTGGAGACCACCCCAAGGTCTACCGCTAGTGGTTGAGAAACGCCTGCGTGGTGTTTTCTCAAAGGGAGAATAGAGTGAGCCTTCATGGCGTTGGTGTGCCTTCGTGGTAACATCCACCTCTCTAATGGTGATGTAGCTTCCCTCCAAGGAAGTGAACATCAGCATACATCCTCATCTCCCGGAGTTGCGGTTATTCCTAATCCTAACTCTCTACCTGTGTTTACTTGTCTCTTAGCACTTACTTATATTATATTGTGCTTGCTTACTTACATACTTGTGTTACTTGCATAGCACTTAGTACTACACTTGCAATTGTATGGCCCACTTTGATATTCCGCATTATTGCCTAAAATTGCTAAGTCACAATTAAAATTTGTAATTGTACCTATTCACCCCCCTCTAGGTCCATCTCGATCCTTTCACATGTGCCAAGTCGAGTCACTCGAATCATTCAAAGGAGGATACCACCGTACTATACCACATCACAATCATTTTAATAGCATGTTGGCACGCAAGGTAAACCATTATAAACTCCTAGCTAATTAAGCATGGCATAAGCAACTATAATCTCTAATTGTCATTGCAAATATGTTTATTCATAATAGGCTAAATCAGGAATGATGAACTAATCATACTTACAAAAAAAAGAGGTCAAGTTCATACCAGCTTCTCTCATCTCAATCAGTTCATCATATATCATCATAATTGCCTTTCACTTGCATGACCGAACGATGTGAATAATAATAATAGTGCACGTGCATTGGACTAAGGTGGAATCTGCAGGCGTTTAATTCTAGGGAGAAGACAAGGTAATATGGGCTCTTGGTTAAATCAACATTAATGTACATAAGAGCCACTTCAACATTTCATTATGGTCTTCTCCTCTCGACCCCCAAAGAAAAAGAAAGGAAATAAAACTATTTACACGGGAAAGCTCCCAACAAGCAAAAGAAGAACAAGAAATCTTTTTGGGTTTTCTTTTAATTAATACTACTACAAGCAAGAAAGTAAACTAGCTAAAAGCTACAACTAATTTTTTTGGTTTTTCTTAAGGTTTTTCAAACACACAAGAAGAAAGCATAAAAAGGAAAATAAACTAGTGTCGGTATACAAAAAGAGGGGTACATTTTTTGTACCCCTATAACTGTCTGCAGGCAGATCGAGCCTTGAGCACCACCGCCGAAAGCAAGGCAAGGGAGGTGAGCCAAGGTAAGGCCAAAGCTCGAGAGGAACAGAACAACGCCAAGACCAATACCACAAAGAGCAAAGGGGGCGGAGCGGACTCCCCCGGCAAGACCCTTGCCGGGAGGCGGTTTTAGCAAACCCGGCAAGACCCTTGCCGTGGCAGCTCGTCCCACACCTACGGAGCGGATCACCCTTGAGTCCCCTGCCCCCATGGGGCAAGGATTCGGGAGACATCCCCGTGGTGGCATGCAGATCTTTGTGAAGACATTCAAGATCAGATACACACTATAGAAGATGACGACCCTTGGCGGGATCCCAGCCAAGGAGGACCACAAGCCCCCCGGCAAGAGCCTTGCCGGGGATGACAGCGGACGCCACGGTAAGACCCTTGCCGGGGCCACGGCAAGACCCTTGCCGGGGCCCTGGCAAGACCCTTGCCGGGGCTACAGCGAGGCCCTTGCCAAGGACACCCGTAGGGCCACTATCGGGCCCACGCCAATCAAACCTTCACCGCCGTTCGCATGCAGCTGCCGACCCAACCAGTTGAGCAGGCACCTGTGTGGCGGCAAGCGGATCTTCGTGAAGACCCACCATTGCACCACCTCAGCTGCCTACCTGCCTACATGGCACCGCAGGCACCGCTGGCCAGGGCGCGTATCAACATGAGACGGAGCGGCGACGGACAAGACAGGGCTCTCTCCCGTCCCCGATAAAGCAAGGACACCTAAGCAAGACGCATTTAAGGCGCCTTGTCACGTAATGCGAGGGATAGACTCGCATCATTGTACCCTTTCCACCTCATGTGTGCCACCGTGGCAACCCCTTTCCCTATAAAAGGCCCAAGGCGACCAGGAGGAGGATTCGGCTTTTTGGAGCTCCTCACGCCCCATTGCTAGTTCAAGAACACCAGATAAACAAACCACCAAAGCAGGAGTAGGGTTTTACGCATCCTCGCAGCCCAAACCTGGATAAGGAGACCGTGTGCTATCTGTTCGATCTGCTCTTCTCACGACCCCGCGCCCCGCAACCGTAGTAGGGATTCATGTGATCCCATAGGTGTTGTTCCTACACCGACATCTTTGGCGCGCCAGGTAGGGCCGCGCAGTGGTGAGAATCAGCTCTAGCAGTTAGTTCGACGCTTCTTCATCGTCATGGCGCCCAAGAAGAAGATGACGGTGGCAGTTGGCCCGTCGGAGGCCGGACATCCCGTCCCGACGCGGGCGAGCAGCGGCCCGGTCGCAGAAAGGACCCGGGGCGCCGTTCGTGAACACCAACACCGTCCCAGCAGCCGAAGTTTGGGAGGCGGCGATGTTCGTGCGCCTGGCAATGGGTCGCACGCTGCCAAATCCAAAGACGGAGCCAGGCTCTCCGCGGGTGGCGCAGGGCCTTCCAAGATCACTGCCACCCCGCTCGCAGGCGACGCGGGGGCTTCCAAGACTCCCACGCCGGCGCCGACGGCACGCCCTTCTCAAGCGGAACGCGATGAACGGCGTAATCACGCCGAGGACCCCGGGCGTCGCCGTGGAAAGAGCCCCGAGCGCCACTCCCGAGATTTAGAAGACCTACCCGCTCGCCGAGGCGCTGGTGAAGGTGGCATGCGACCGCGGGATCGTGATAGAGCTCCTTCTGACATGGTCAGAAGTCGGCTGCGTCGCGATCCGTGCAGGTTTCAGCTGCCACCAATGCCAGCCAGAAGCCACTGGCAGCGTGCGGTGCTCCTCGATTTTCCTCCCACTACGGGAAACTCGGCGAATGGAGAGCCACTATCCGAAGCCTTGTTGCGGTGGCCAACAAAGACGAACCGAGTCCGGTGGAGGCCCCGGGTCGACGCTCCGACGGAGTCCCACGGACCAGTGGCAGGAGAGCCGGCAGCGCCGCAACCACGGTGCACTTGCCTCCTCCTCGCCCGGTACCGCGGACGCCAGCCCATCGCGACGTTACAGGCGACGAGATCTCCGTAGCATCGTCCGACCCCCGGGCCCACTGTGACCAGCGCCAAGTTCTTCGGGAACGAGAACATGAAGATGCTCGAACCACTATCGAGCGCCGGCGCCCGCCACCAATCGAACAGCGAGGCCTGCTTGCGGACTCCACCGGCGCACCGGGAGCCACAGAGGCCTACCTTACGAGGTAGGCTGTCCGACATTTACCCGTGAGCTGCGGCAGTTCCAGTGGCCCACTCACCGCACCTTTAAACCCGACGTGGGCGAAAAGTACAGTGGCAAGACCCACCCATCCGGGTTCCTCAGCGTCTACACCATCGCGATGCAAGCTGCCGGAGCCCGCGACGATAAGGTGCTTGCGAATTACTTCCCATTGGCTCTTAAACCCAACGCCATGTCATGGTTGATGCACTTGCCGGTAGACTCTATTTCCTCCTGGTCGGTTGTGCCATGAGTTCGTGGGCGCCTTTACCGAGGCCACCAAGCCCATGGCCAAGCAAGCGACCTGCACGTCATTCCCGTAAGGGAGGCGAGAGTCTCCGCAAGTATATACAAAGGTTCAGCCGGTGCAGATAATATCCCTGATGTTCACCCTGCCGCCATCATCGCTGCGTTCCATCGAACGCGTGCGTAATCGCAAGATGCGCGAAGAGCTGGCAATGAACAAGGTGAGAGATGTAGCAGAACTCTATGTTCTTGCTAACAAATGTGCCCGAGCTGAAGAGGGAAGGAAGTACCCCGGCGAAGATGCCGGTGTGGAAACCGACTCCTCAGATGAGGATATTGCCGCCCCGGCGAAGAAAGGCCGGTGCCGCAACAGGAAGCGCAAAGGAAAAGCCGTGCTTGCCGTCGAGGGATATGATGACGCCGGCTCCACCAAGAAAACCAAGGCAGACGACCCCGACAAGGAGGTTGCCGGATGTGTCGCCTGCCGGGCCTTGGCGGCTGCCGAGAAGCCAGGAAACTCCGACAAGTGATACTGCAAGATCCATCGCACCAAAGGCCATGCTCTCCAGGACTGCCGACAGGTTGAGCTCCTCGCTGAGAAGCAGAGGGCAGAGTATGAGGCGGGACAAGGAGAAGGGCCTGAGCGGTGCCGAGGGTCCGGCAAGAAGCGTGATTTGCCAGCGGGCCGTCAGCGGCAAGGATAAGCAACAAGAGAGGCCGCCGGGGCCGTGAGAGAAAGCCGGAAGACGACGATCACGAAGAGGACGAATCCGGCGACCAAGAGTTTCGTAGTTACAAAGGCCATGTCGGCCGACGAAGCGGTGCCTCGCTACATACTTCTCACCGCCGGCTTAAGCGATTGGGCGAGAGATTACAGCCGCGAGCCGTCGTTTGATGCCCAAAGGCGGCTGAAGTGGTCCAAAGACACCTATCATTTTTGACATCGAGGACCACCACGATCGCACTATCATGCGGTCGGTGCTTGCCATTGTTGGTTTCACCAACAATACGCAACCTCAAGGTGACGAAGATGCTAGTCGATGGCGGGCCGGTCTGAACTTGATCTCGCCGCCGCGTGATCGAGAAACTACAGATTCCTGATGGAGACCTCGAAGAGACGGGCACGCGTTCGTGGGGTCAACCCGGAAGAAGCTCACCCAAGGGAAAGGTCACGCTGCCGTGACTTTTGGAAGCGACCTGAACTTCAGGACGGAGGGGATCGTGTTCGATGTTGCCAAGATCCCCTTGCCCTACAACGGGATCCTTGGCCGCCCAGCGCTGGCCAAGTTCATGGCAGCGTCACACTACGCCTACAACACCCTGAAGATGCCAGGACCTGTGACGATCATCACCATCCCCACCGACAAGAAAGATGCGCTGATTTGTGCTGACCAACTATACCAAAGCGGTTAGCTTGCAGCTGCCGCCGCTAGGGCACTTGCTCCTTGCTTTTGGGACCCGGGGAAGAAGAAGAAGAAGAAGACCGGTGAGACCTCGGACACCCACTCCGGCAAGCGCACCTCTTGGTGTAAGCGCTGCCGTCCAGTCTGCGTGCGAGCTCCACCGGCGGAAACAAGAAGCCAGGCCATAACGCCGGAACCAAGAAGGTTTTTGTCAATGAGGGCGGCCACGGGAGGAGCTTTTACCATAAGCTCCACCCTTGACGACAAATAGGAAGACGCGCTTCGTCACATTCCTGCGGGGAATGTCGATGTGTTTGCATGGAAAGCTTCCGACATCCCGGTGTTCCTGTGAGGTGATTGAGCACCACCTTGCTGTCTGCCCTCATGCGCGCCCATCAAGCGAAGGTCGAAAGCAAGCTTTGGAACGACAAGAGTTCATCACGGAAGAGATCACGGAAGCTGGAAGCGGCCGGGTTTGGTAAGAGGAGTGCTCCATCCAGCGTGGTTGGCCAATCCGGTCGTGGTGCGCAAGGCAAATGGGAAGTGGAGGCTGTGAATTGATTACACGGATATCAATAAGGCTTGCCCTAAAGACCCCTTCCCGTTGCCGCGCATCGACCAGATTGTTGACTCTACGGCGGGGTGTGATCTGTTGTCATTCCTCGGCGCCTACTCCGCTACCACCAGATCTTCATGACAAGAGAAGACGAAGAAAACATCATTCATCACCCCATGTAGTACGTATTGTTTCATGAGGATGCCTTTCGGGTTGAAGAGTGCTTTGGTTCGACGTTTGCAAGGGCGGTCCAGATTGGTTTTGAACCCCAGCTCCATAGAAATATGGAGGCTTATATGGATGACATAGTGGTCAAAACCAAGGATAGGGCAACCCTCATACCAGATTTGCAAGAAACATTTGCAAACCTGCGCAAGATCAATCTCAAGCTAAACCCTGAGAAGTGCGTCTTTGGCTTCCCGTCTGGCAAGCTTCTTGGGTTCTTGGTGTAACAGCGTGGGATAGAGGCCAATCCGGACAAAATCAAAGCTATAGAGCAGATTGAAGCACCTAAGCGAATCAAGGATGTGCGTCGGCTTGCTGGTTGCGTCGCCGCCATGGGCAGGTTCATTTCCAAGTCTGCCGAGCGTGCCCTCCCCTTTTTCAAGATCCTGAAAAAGGCGGGCCCGATGGAGTGGACGCCAAAAGCCGAAGCAACATTGCAAGGTTTGAAGAAATACCTCTCCGCGCCAATACTAGTTGCGCCTAGGCCACAGGAGCCGTTGCTGCTATACCTGGCGGCAACGGACCGGGTGGTCAGCGCCGCACTGGTGGCGCAGAGAGAGGTTGACGACGAGGAGATGGCAGCGGCGGAGCCCGACACCACCAATGTAGAGACGACAGAGCCAGTTGGAGTGCGCCGAAGAAGAAAATGATGCAGCACCCGGTCTACTTTGTTAGTTCCCTCCTGCAGGGGGCTAGATCAAGGTACTCCGGCGTGCAGAAACTGGTCTTCGGCCTTCTTATGGCCTCGAGGAAGCTGCGTCACTACTTCCAGGGACACGAGATCATTGTCGTCACTCGCTTCCCTCTGAAACAGATATTGCACAATCCAGATGCAACGGGAAGAATTGTGGAATGGGCACTGGAGCTGTCCAGCTTTGGCCTCAAGTTTGAAAGTACTTCGACGATTCAGAGCCGAGTCCTAGCAGAGTTCATTGCAGAATGGACCGCAACACCTGACGAAGAAGCCCAAGAGACTGCTCTCCCCGGCAAAGAGGCAAGTTGCGATTGGATCATGTACTTTGATGGAGCTTTCTCCTTACAAGGCGCCGGGGCTGGCGTACTGCTTGTCGCGCCCACCGGAGAGCATCTCAAGTACGTGATCCAGATGCACTTCCCCAGGGAGGTGTCAACAAACAATACGGCAGAATATGAAGGGCTGCTTGTCGGTCTTAGGATCGCGGCGGACCTCGGAATCAAGAAACTCATCGTCAGGGGGGACTCGCAGCTTGTCGTCAAGCAAGTCAACAAGGATTACCACAGCCGGTTGATGAAGGCCTCGTCGATGAAGTGAGAAAGCTGGAAGAAGCGTTTGACGGTATCTGAGGCTGAACACGTTCCCCCGAAAGGAGAACGATATCGCCGACTACACAGCCGAACGCTGCCCTCAAGCTACCTGTGGAACCAGGTACCTTTGTGCTTCAGCAACTCAGCCATCCGTTGATCCGTCAATGAGCAGAATAAGAGGAGGAAATCAGGGCGGCAAGTACTTTCCGCCGAGCTCCCGGAACCGCCGGCAAGGATGTTGCAGGGATCTTGAAACCCGCCACGGGACGGGGCTCTGGCGGGCGTCAAGCTCTTGTCGTCGAGGCAGCCGCTCCTATAGCGGAGGAGATGCCTTTAGTCCTCGCCGTCGAGCCCCGAGCTCCGGCGTGGGCACAACATACCGTTCGATTCCTCCAACAGGGAACTTCACGAGGAGCAGGAAGAAGCGAAAAAGTAGCCCGTCCCTCTACCATGTACCGGTTAAATGCGATGGCGTCACAGTACAAAAAAGAGGACGAACGGTGTGAAATTGAAGTGTATCCCTCGAGAGGAAGGACTGGAGCTGTTGGCGGAGATACACGGAGGCATATGTGGATCTCACATGGTCAAGGGCCCTTGCCGCAAGGCATTCCGGCAAGGCTTCTTCCGCCCACCGCCCTCCAGATGCGACGACACTAGTCACCAGGTGTGAAGTGTGTCAGTTCCATTCAAAGAAGCTTCATCAGCCAGCTCAAGCCCTTCAAACCATTCCTCTCTCCACGGCCCTTCTCGGTGCAGGGCTCGACATCTTGGGTCCTTTCTCAGCGCGCCGTCGGGGCTTTGAGTACTTATGCGTTGCAATCGACAAGTTCACAAAGTGGCCGGAGGTGGAGGCAGTGAGGAAGGTCACAGCTCAGTCAGCCGTCAAGTTCTTCAAGGGACTAGTGTGCCGTTTCAGCATACCCAACAGAGTTATCACTGACAACGGCACATAGTTCACAAGCCGCACCTTCATGCAATATACCCAAGACCTCGGCGTGATGCATTTCTGCTTCCGTTGCTCACCCGCCAAGCAACGGTCAAGCCGAGAGGGCAAATGCTGAAATCTGCGAGGATTAAGGACCAAGACCTTTGACAGGCTGCACAAGAGTGGAAGGCACTGGATTGATGAGTTGCCGGCGGTTCTTTGGTCGATCAGGACGACGCCAAATCGAGCCACCAGCCAGACACCTTTTGCCCTGGTATACGGGGCAGAAGCAGTTCTCCCCACTGAACTCATATACGGGTCACCTCGAGTGCTCGCTTATGACGAGCTTGAGCAAGAGCAACTGCGGCAAGATGACGCAGTGCTCCTTGAGGAAGATCGTCTTGAGCGGCCGTGAGAGCAGCACGCTACCAAGCAAGCCTTGCGCCGCTACCATAGCCGCAAGGTTCATGCCCGAAGCCTTGAGGAAGGCGACCTTGTCCTTCGGCGCGTTCAATCGCCAAGAATTCCAACAAGTTGACGCCAAAGTGGGAAGGGCCCTTATCGGGTATCTGAGTCACCAGGCCTGGCGCAGTCCGCCTGGAGACCGAAGATGCCGTTCCGGTGAGTAACTCCTGGAACATTGAGCATCTTCGCAAGTTTTAACCGTGAGGCGTGGCTTGCCGGGCCCTCCGGCAAGCCACCTTTTGTACAAGCGTTGCCGATGATGCATGTAACCCTTTGTACAAAGCCAGGCGCAGACCCTGAGCATAAATAAATGAAGCGCTGGCGCCCTAAGTTAAAGCATGCATGCTAGGTCGAGTCTCGTCCTTGGTTAAGGTTGACAGTGCTTAACGGCGACTAACCCCTAGCTTAGAGGTCGAGTGTGCGTCTCTTTGCCGTTCTTTTGTCTTCTTTGGTTCGCAGGACTCACAGATATCCTTGCCGGATCACCTGAGGACGAAAAAGAGGAGAGGGGCAGACCGACATTTAATCCCGGCAAGCCAGTATTGCCGGGGCAATAGTGCAAAAGACTCACCCACGACAAACCTGAGTTGCTTGGGGCTCTGATTTCAGATAAGTTCTTCATCCCTTATCATGCATTCCCTTATGGACTGAGGTATGTGAAACCTCGCTTCTTCCCAAAGCTACCGTGCTCCCCTAAAAATCTAGGCCCTAGGGCTCGTTCCTGGGGCCAGGTTTGGTCGTAGTCGCGGCAACAAAAGGATGAAACAAGGAGCCTGAACCCACCTCATCCCTGCCTCCGCCAAAAGCGTGAGAAAGGTCAACCGAAGTGGGAAGACGGTAGGGCCTGTTGCCGGGCAAGGAAATGTTTATCTTAGGGATATCAAGGATTTACTCCTTGTCGTGGGTTCTACCCGCAAACAAATGACCCGGCAAGCATCCCTTTTTCATTAAAAACATTCCACTCAGATACAGTCCATCGGGAATGAAAAACATGAATGATGGGATTACAAGTTTTAAATTCAGCAAAGGCCCAAAGGCTTACAAACTAAAAAAAAGATAAGGTGCCTGTAACCCCTTTCTTGTCCCTCTCCTCAGGAGGCAGGTCAAGGAGGCAAAAAGGGCAAAAGGGGCGCCTAGGCAAGCTACGGGTGGCAGGAGGCGCCAAGAGAACATCTCGGTGGCCGTCCGAAGGCTGGATGGTGATGGCAGCACTGGAAGCAGAGCTCGAAGACGAGGCGGCAGGATGTCAGCACGCGTCGAAGGCGTCGGTGCCCACGTACTCCGATTTGACGGCCTTGCCGCCCGCCCTCTTCCTCTTCCACAGCCTCCCCACGCCAGCCGCCCAAGGAGACGACCCCGAGAAGTTTAGGAAGCCGGCGACGCGGATGATGGGATCGCCGGTGCCGCGCGGAGCGGCGCGCGACGCCTAGTCGAACCCGTCATCCTGCCGCCTGCTACCCTCGTCATCGCTGCCGCTGTCCTCCTCGCCACTCCCGCTCGAGGAGGAGTCTTCGCTATCAGAAGAGCTCCCCACGCAGCACCTTGCTCGAGTCCCGAAGCACCCGAAGACCTTGACAGAGAGGAGGCCGCCCTCCATCAGCTTGAAATGGAGAGTGAGCCCCGCCGTCAAGCAGTGGATATGAGCGAACGTCTTCCATCCTCGACAAAGATACATCACGTGAGGGGCTAGGAAGTCGACGCGAACTCGCGTACCACTGATCCAACAGCCCCTCATGTGCGGCTGCAATGACTCCGGCGGATCCAGCTCCATCTCGCTCGCGAATGGAGTCGGGAGACGAAGGCGACGGTGAGGCTGCCGGCGCAGCCTGACAAAGAACTCGCAAGGATCATCCCCAACATGGCCCTCCATGGGGGAGGAACTACTGAGCGGAGGCGAGACCGGCCACGCCCGCCTCCTCCTCTTCCCCGAGTGCCTCGGCCTCGCCCCCTCCCCCTTCCCCTCGCGGCTGGCTCTGCCACCGTAGGTGCAGGAGAAGGAAGGACGCGTTGTCGAGCGGCGACCCTCGCCGCCACCGTTGAAGGGCCAGAATTCCCTCTCTCCATGGCGGATGGGGGGGAGCAGAAGCTGAAGGAAGGAGAAGATGGAAGAGTGCAGGACGCCATTCCCCGCCCTTTATAAAGGAGCAGGGTGGGGCTCGACGCCCGCTCAACCAAGCAAGACGCCTTGGCGCGAGGAGGCAGCCACAGCCTGACGGCCAGTTTCCCGCCTTCACCATTCGCCACCCCAAGCGCATGAGAGCCACGTGGCAGGCATGCGGGGCCGAGGCGACGGGTGAGGCGACCTCTCCCCACCCCGTGATCATGGGGAGTGGACGCCTTGAAGACCACGCCTCGGCCCGTTCGATAAATGGGCGCGCCTCCACGCCTCCCTCCGTTTATGGGGAAGGCGCGAACCGCCCATTTACTCTGACGTGGCGCATGCTTGTGAGGCTCAGCCCACGCATGCCGCACACGTCACCCACGCCTCCCCACGCCAAGCCACGCGCGGGAGGCATGGGAAACGCATGGTGCGAAGAGATTTACCCCGGTAAGAACTACACCACTGCCCGCGCACCATTTTTGGGCCTAGCCCAACGACGCGATTGCACTTACGTGTGGCCCAGGCCCGGGGGCTCCTGTCGGTGTACAAAAAGAGGGGTACATTTTTTGTACCCCTATAACTGTGCACGGGTAGTCTGAGCCGCCGCACCACCGCCTTGAGCAAGGCAAGGGAGGTGAGCCAAGGTAAGGCCAAAGCTCGAGAGGAACAGAACAACGCCAAGACCAAGACCACAAAGAGCAAAGGGGACGGAGCGGACTCCCCTGGCAAGACCCTTGACGGGAGGCGGTTTTAGCAAACCCGGCAAGACCCTTGCTGTGGCAGCTCGTCCCACACCTACAGAGCGGATCGCCCTTGAGTCCACTGCCCCCATGGGGCAAGGATTCGGGAGACATCCCCGTGGTGGCATGCAGATCTTTGTGAAGACATTCAAGATCACATACACACTATAGAAGATGACGACCCTTGGCGGGATCCCAGCCAAGGAGGACCACAAGGCCCCCGACAAGAGCCTTGCCGGGGATGATAGCGGACGCCACGGCAAGACCCTTGCCGGGGCCCCGGCAAGACCCTTGCCGGGGCTACGGCGAGGCCCTTGCCAAGGACACCCGTAGGGCCACCATCGGGCCCACGCCAATCAAACCTTCACCGCCGTTCGCATGCAGCTGCCGACCCAACCAGTTGGGCAGGCACCTGCGTGGCGGCAAGCGGATCTTCGTGAAGACCGACCATTGCGCCACCTCAGCTGTCTGCCTGCCTACATGGCACCGTGGGCACCGCTGGCCAGGGCGCGTGTCAACACAAGAGGGAGCGGCGACGGACGAGACAGGGCTCTCCCCCGTCCCCGATAAAGCAAGGACACCTAAGGAAGACGCATTTAAGGTGCCTTGTCGTGTAATGCGAGGGATAGACTCGCATCACTGTACCCTTTCCACCTCCTTTGTGCCACCGTGGCAACCCCTTTCCCTATGAAAGGAGGCCCAAGGCGACCAGGAGGAGGATTCGGCTTTTTGGAGCTCCTCACGCCCCATTGCTAGTTCAAGAACACCAGATAAACAAACCACCAAAGCCGGAGTAGGGTTTTACGCATCCTCGCGGCCTGAACCTGGATAAAGAGACCGTGTGCTATCTGTTCGATCCGCTCTTCTCACGACCCCGCGCCCCGCAACCGTAGTAGGGATTCATGTGATCCCATAGGTGTCGTTCCTACACCGACAACTAGCATGGATATTACAGTGAAAAAGTATGAGCACCGACAACTAGCATGAGCGTGTGAACATAAATGTAATCTCGGTGAGAGATACATACTCCCCCAAGCTTAGGCTTTTGGCCTAAGTTGGTCTATTGCCACGGTTGGCCTGGCGGATATCCGAAGTTGTAACTGGGGTCGTACTGAGATGCAGCGGCTATGGCCTGATGAGCTGCAGCATGGAGGCGTTCTGCTTCCGCCCTTCTCTCGTACTCGTTCGCCTCCTCCCTAGTTATGATATATCTCCTTTTTCCCTGAAAGTCAAAGAAAGTAGGAACAGGGAGAGCAACATGGACAGTGCAGCGCTTGTCAAAGATTAGTCGGTATTGGAGGAACTGTTCGTTCCTCTCAACAAACTAATGACGAACCATAGCATCATAATCTAGATAAGCAGGAGGCAATTCCATATCATTTTCTGGTATGGGTATCTCAAGAAAATTAGCTACACGAGTTGCATAAATTCCCTCAAATAAATCTCCACTCAAACAATTATTATGCAACCTATGTGCAACAATGGCCCCCAAGTTATATTGTTTATCTCCTAACACCGCATTCTTAAGAACACTAAGATCTGGAACACACATGTGACAGGCTTCATCTTTACCATTAACACATCTACCAATAAAGAGAGCAAAATAATGTATAGCAGGAAAATGAATGCTCCCTATGGTAGCCTGTGTGATTTCTCTAGATTCCCCCACTGTGATACTAGCAAGAAAATCTTTAAACTCAGATTTGCGAGGTTCACTAGCACTACCCCATTGCGGGAGTTTACAAGCAGTATTAAAATCTTCTAAGTCCATGGTATAAGATTTATTATAAAGATCAAACAAGACAGTGTGGGAATTGCGTGAAGATGTAAATTTAAACCTTCTCACAAAGGAGTCAGTTAGGTGATAATACTGAGGGCACTTATCTCGCATGAAGCCCTCGAGTTCAGCATTACGCACATATGCATCAAACTCCTCCTTAATTCCTGCTCGGACCATGAAATCTGATGACGGCCACTCACAAGGCCGCACTTGAGCTTCTCTTTGTGGTTCATCGTCCACATCGCGTATTGCGGGCTTGGGTCCTTGCTTCCTTGAAGAACCACCTTGGTACAATTTCCTTAACATATTTCTTCCTCTGAAAAATTTCTGAAATTTTTAGTAACTTAAAATAAAAGTGAACCAAACTCAATAAAATTAAAAGTAACTACTCCCACAAGTGCCTAGAGACTATATCATGCATTAGAACTACTTGGAACCATATAAATTTGAGATGCAAGCTCAAGAACAGGGTGACCTAGGCAGCAAAAATTTGTAATGAATAAAGCACTAGAACAAAAACTAATTGGACCATTGGAGGAGTTACATACCGAAGAATAAGCAGTTTTGTGAGTGGAGCAATGAGCAAGGAGACCGAAAATTGCAGCAAAATGAGCTAGAACTCGTGCTTGAGCTAGTTGGTGATTTTTTTAGGAGGAAGAAGGAGTGTGTGGATGCTGGAATAAGTGGAGGGGAGCCACCATGGGCCCACGAGGTGAGGCGCGCCCGTGGGGTGGGCGCGCCTGGACCCTCGTGGCAGTGCTTGCTCCCATTGTGTTCTCGATGCGAGATATTCTCAAATATTCCAGAAAAAATCATATTTCAATTTCAGGGCATTTGGAGAACTTTTATCTTCGGGGTCTTTTTTTATTGCACGGATAATTCAGAAAACTGACAGAAAATATTATTTTTACTTTATTTAATCTAAATAACAGAATGTAGAAGGAGGGTACAGAAGCTTGTGCTTTCTAACTTCATCCATCTCATGCTCATCAAAAGGAATCCACTAACAAGGTTGATCAGGTATTGTTAACAAACTCATTTCGAATAACATGAAACCCCGAGAAATTTCCAATAACACTATGTTACCTCAACGGGGATATGCACGTCCCCAATAATAAGAATATCATATTTCTTCTTGACAACAGGTAGAGGAAATTCAAAACCTCCAAAAATAATCGATGGAATTTTTCCAATAGAGTTTATACTATGAACTTGAGGTTGTTTCCTCAGAAAGTGTACCGTATGCTCGTTACCATTGACATGAAAAGTGACATTGCCTTTGTTGCAATCAATAAGCCCCTGCAGTATTAAAAAAGGGTCTTCCAAGAATAATAGACATACTGTCGTCCTTGGGAATATCAAGAATAACAAAGTCCGTTAAAATAGTAACGTTTGCAACCACAACGAGCCACGTCCTCACAAATACCGGCAATTATAGCAGTTGATTTATCGGCCATTTGCAAAGATATTTCAGTAGGTGTCAACTTATTCAAATCAAGTCTACGATATAAAGAGAGAGGCATAACACTAACACCGGCTCCAAGATCACATAAAGCAGTTCTAACATAGTTTCTTTTAATGAAGCATGGTATAGTTGGTACTCCTGGATCTCCAAGTTTCTTTGGTATTCCACCCTTAAAAGTATAATTAGCAAGCATGGTGGAAATTTCAGCTTCCGGTATCTTTCTTTTATTTCTAACAATATCTTTGATATACTTGGCATAAGGATTCATTTTGAGCATATCAGTCGAACACATACGCAAAAAGATAGGTCTAATCATTTCAGCAAAGCGCTCAAAATCCTCCTTATCCTTTTTCTTGGATGGTTTAGGAGGAAAAGGCATGGGTTTCTGAACCCATGGTTCCCTTTCTTTACCGTGCTTCCTAGCAACAAAGTCTCTCTTATCATAATGTTGATTCTTTGATTGTGGGTTATCAAGATCAACAACAGGTTCAATCTCTACATCATTGTCATTACTAGGTTGAGCATCAACATGAACATCATCATTAACATTATCACTAGGTTCATGTTCATTACCAGATTGTGTTACAACATCAGAAATAGAAATATCATTGGGATTATCAGGTGTGTCAATAACAGGTTCACTAGAAGCATGCAAAGTCCTATAATTTTTCTTTTTCTTCCTTTTAGAAGGACCAGGTGCATCTACATTAGTTCTTTGAGAATCTTGCTCAATTCTCTTAGGGTGGCCCTCAGGATACAAAGGTTCCTGAGTCATTCTACCCCCTCTAGTCACAACCCTAACAGCATTATCATTCTTCTTATTATTTAATTCATTGAGCAAGTCATTCTGAACTTTAAGCACTTGTTCTACTTGAGTGGTAACCATAGAAGCATTTTTACTAATGAGTTTAAGTTCACCTTTAACTATAGACATATAATCACTCAAGTGTTCAATCATATAAGCATTGCATTTTAATTGTCTACCAAAATAAGAATTAAAATCTTCTTGCTTAACCATAAAATTATCAAACTCATCTAAGCATTGGCTAGCAAACTTAATAGGAGGGATTTCAGCTTTATCATATCTATAGAGAGAGTTTACCTTTACTACCTGTGTCAGGTTATCAAGACCATGTGTTTCTTCAACAGGAGGTAAATTAAGACCATGTATTTCTTCAATAGGAGGTAAATTCTTAACATCTTCAGCTTTCATACCTTTTTCTTTCATAGATTTCTTTGCCTCTTGCATATCTTCAGGACTGAGGAATAGAATACCCCTTTTCTTCGGAGTTGGCTTAGGAGTTGGTTCAGGGAGTGTTTGTTTTCATTCGTCAACATATTATTCAGTAGAATTTCAGCTTCATCAACTGTTCTTTCCCTGAAAACACAACCAACACAACTATCCAGGTGGTCTCTGGAAGCATCGGTTAGTCCATTATAAAAGATATCAAGTATTTCATTTTCTTGAGAGGATGATCAGGCAAAGCATTAAGTAATTGGAGAAACCTCCCCCAAGCTTGTGGGAGACTCTCTTCTTCAATTTGCACAAAATTATATATATCCCTTAAAGCAGCTTGTTTCTTATGAGCAGGGAAATATTTAGCAAAGAGGTAATAAATCATATCCTGGGGAACACATAACCAGGATCAAGAGAATTAAACCAAGTCTTAGCATCACCCTTTAATGAGAACGGAAATAACTTAAGGATATAAAAGTAGCGAGTTTTCTCATCATTAGTGAATAGGGTGGCTATATCATTTAATTTAGTAAGATGTGCAACAACAGTTTCAGATTCATAGCCATAGAAAGGATCAGATTCAACCAGAGTAATTATCTCAGGATCGATAGAGAAATCATAATCCTTATCAGTAACAAAGATAGGTGAAGTAGCATAAGCAGGATCATATTTCATTCTAGCATTCAAAGATTTTTCTTTCAGCTTAGCTAATAATTTCTTAAGATCATTTCTATCATTGCAAGCAAGAAAGTCTCTAGCAGTTTCTTCATCCATAACATAACCCTCAGGCACAATAGGCAATTCATATCTAGGGGGAGAATCTTCATCATCACTTTCATCAATATTATCAGTTTCAATAATTTCATTCTCTCTAGCCCTAGCAAGTTGTTCATCTAGAAATTCACCTAGTGGCACAATAGTATCAAGCATAGAAGTAGTTTCATCATAAGTATCATGCATAGCAGAAGTGGCATCATCAATAACATGCGACATATCAAAATTAATAGCAGAAGCAGGTTTAGGTGTCGCAAGCTTACTCAAAACATAAGGTGAATCAAGTGCAGAGCTAGATGGCAGTTCCTTACCTCCCCTCGTAGTTGAGGGATAAATTTTAGATTTCTCGTCTTTCAAGTTCCTCATAGTGACCAGCAGATATAAATCCCAAGTGACTCAACGAATAGAGCTATGCTCACCGGCAACGGCGCCAGAAAATAGTCTTGATAACCCACAAGTATAGGGGATCGCAACTGTTTTTGAGGGTAGAGTATTCAACCCAAATTTATTGATTCGACACAAGGGGAGCCAAAGAATATTCTCAAGTAGTGGCAGTTGAGTTGTAAATTGAACCACACCTGGATAACTTAATATCTGCAGCAAAGTATTTAGTAGCAAAGTAGTATGATAGTAGCGGTAACAGTGGCAAAAATAACAGTGATGGTTTTGTAGTGATTGTAACAGTAGCAACGGAAAAGTAAACATGCGAAGAACAATATGTGAAAAGCTCAGAGGCATTGGATCGGTGATGGAGAATTATGCTGGATTCAATTATTCATGCAACAATTATAACATAGGGTGACACAGAACTAGCTCCAATTCATCAATGTAATGTAGGCATGTATTCCGAATATAGTCATACGTGCTTATGGAAAAGAAGTTGCATGACATCTTTTGTACTACCCTCCCGTGGCAGCGGGGTACTATTGGAAACTAAGGGATATTAAGGCCTCCATTTAATAAAGTACCGGACCAAAGCATTAACACATAGTGAATACATGAACTCCTCAAACTATGGTCATCACCGGGAGTGGTCCCGATTATTGTCACTTGAGGTTGCGGATCATAACACATAGTAGGTGACTATAGACTTGCAAGATAGGATCAAGAACTCACATATATTCATGAAAATATAATAGGTTCAGATATGAAATCATGGCACTCGGGCCCTAGTGACAAGCATTAAGCATAGCAAAGTCATAGCAACATCAATCTCAGAACATAATGGATACCAGGGATCAAACCCTAACAAAACTAACTCGACACGTGATAAATCTCATCCAACCCATCACCGTCCAGCAAGCCTACGATGGAATTACTCACGCACGGCGGTGAGCATCATGAAATTGGTGATGGAGGATGGTTGATGATGACGATGGCGAAGGATTCCCTCTCCGGAGCCCCGAACGGACTCCAGATTAGCCCTCCCGAGAGAGATTAGGGCTTGGCGGCGGCTCTGTAACGTAAAACAAGATGAATCCTTCTCTTTGATTTTTTTCTCCCTGAACGTGAATATATAGAGTTGGAGTTGAGGTCGGCGGAGCACCAGGGGGCCCACGAGGCAGGGGGCGCGCCCCCCACTCTCGTGGACAAGGTGTGGGCCCCCTGGCCTTGATTCTTTCGCCAGTATTTTTTATTATTTCCAAAAATAATGTCCGTGAAGTTTCAGGTCATTCCGAGAACTTTTGTTTCTGCACAAAAATAACACCATGGCAATTCTGCTGAAACAACGTCAGTCCGGGTTAGTTCCATTCAAATCATGCAAGTTAGAGTCCAAAACAAGGACAAAAGTGTTTGGAAAAATAGATACGACGAAGACGTATCAAGATGGAGTAGTTTTCAATGGTGAACATCACTATGTTGATCACATCTACTATATGATTCATGCTCGACCTTTCGGTCTCAATGTTCCGACGCCATATCTGCATATGATAGGCTCGTAAAGTTTAACCCGAGTATTCTGCGTGTGCAAAACTGGCTTGCACCCGTCGTATGTGAACGTAGAGCTTATCACACCCGATCATCACGTGGTGTCTCAGCACGAAGAACTGTCGCAACGGTGCATACTGAGGGAGAATATTTATACCTTGAAATTTTAGTGAGAGATCATCTTATAATGCTACCGCTGTACTAAGAAAAATAAGATGCATAAAGGATAAACATCACATGCAATCAATATAAGTGATATGATATGGCCATCATCATATTGTGCCTTTGATCTCCATCTCCAAAGCACCGTCATGATCATCATCGTCACCGGCTTGACACCTTGATCTCCATCGAAGCATCATTATCGTCTCGCCAACTATTTCTTCTACGACTATCGCTACCGCTTAGTGATAAAGTAAAGCAATTACATGGCGATTGCATTTCATACAATAAAGCAACAACCATATGGCTCCCGCCAGTTGCCGATAACTGTCACAAAACATGATCATCTCATACAACAATTTATATATCATCACGTCTTGACCATATCACATCACAGCAAGCCCTGCAAAAACAAGTTAGACGTCCTCTACTTTATTGTTGCAAGTTTTATGTGGCTGCTACGGGCTTCTAGCAAGAACCGTTCTTACCTACGTATCAACACCACAACAATTTTTTGTCAAGTGTGTTGTATTAACCTTCAACAAGGACCGGGCGTAGTCACACTCGATTCAACTAAAGTTGGCGAAACAGACACCCACTAGCCACCTGTGTGCAAAGCATGGCGGTAGAACCAGTCTCATGAACGCGGTCAAGTAATGTTGGTCTGGGCCACTTCATCCAACAATACCACCGAATTAAAGTATGACATGCTGGTAAGCAGTATGACAATTATCGCCCACAACTCTTTGTGTTCTACTCGTGCATATAACATCTACGCATAGACCTGGCTCGGAAGCCACTATTGGGGAACGTAGTATTTCAAAAAAAAATCCTACGACCATGCAAGATCTATCTAGGAGAAGCATAGCAACGAGCGGGGAGAGTGTGTCCACGTACCCTCGTAGACCGAAAGTGGAAGCGTTTAGTAACGCAGTTGCTGCAGTCAAACGTCTTCGCGATCCAACCGATCAAGTACCGAACGCATGGCACGTCCGCGATCTGCACACATTCAGCTCGGTGACGTCCCTCGTACTCCTGATCCAGCTGAGGTCAAGGGAGAGTTTCGTCAGCACGATGGCGTGGTCACGGTGATGATAAAGTTACCGACGGAGGGCTTCGCCTAAGCACTACGATAATAAGACCGAGGTGGAAAACTGTGGAGGGGGGCACCGCACACGGCTAAAGATCAACTTGTGTGTCTATGGGGTGCCCCCTCCCCCGTATATAAAGGAGGGGAGGAGGAGGATGGACGGTCACAAGGGGCGCGCCCAAGGGGGGATTCCTACTCCTAGTAGGAGTAGGTTTCCCCCTTTCTTAGTCCAAGTAGGAGAAGAAGGAAGGAGAGGGAGAGGGAGAGGGAAAGAGGGGCCGCGCCCCCTTTCCCTTGTCCTATTCGGACTCCCCTTGGGGGGTGCCACCTCCTCGTTGCTGCCCTCTCTCTCTCCCCAAGGCCCACTAAGGCCCATTACTTCCCGGGGGTTCCGGTAACCCCTCCGGTACTCCGGTTTTATCCGAAACCAACCCGAACACGGTGTCCGAATAACATGGTCCAATATATCAATCTTTATGTCTCGACCATTTCGAGACTCCTCGTCACGTCTGTGATCTCATCCGAGACTCCGAATAACCTTCGGTACATCAAATCACATAAACTCATAATACGAATCATCATCGAATGTTAAGCGTGCGGACCCTACGGGTTCGAGAACTATGTAGACATGACCAAGACACATCTCCGGTCAATAACTGCTACCTCTTGAGCATGCGTTGGTTTTCCCTTGAAGAGGAAAGGGTGATGCAGCAAAGTAGCGTAAGTATTTCCCTCAGTTTTTGAGAACCAAGGTATCAATCCAGTAGTAGACTACACGCAAATCGCCTAGTACATGCACAAACGATCAAGAACCTTGCAACCAACGCGATAAAGGGGTTGTCAATCCCTTCACGGCCACTTGCAAAAGTGAGATCTGATAAAGATAATAAGATAAATAGTTTTGGTATTTTTTATATAGATTGAAAAGTAAAGATTGAAAAATAAATAGTAAACTAGAATTGTAGATTGGAAACTTATATGATGTAAAGAAGACCCGGGGGCCATAGGTTTCACTAGTGGCTTATCTCATGATAGCATGTATTACGGTGGGTGAACAAATTACTACCGAACAATTGATAGAAAATCGCATAGTTATGAGAATATCTAGGCATGATCATGAACATAGGCATCACGTCCGTGACAAGTAGACCGAAAGGATTCTACATCTACTACTATTACTCCACACATCGACCGCTATCCAGCATGCGTCTAGAGTATTAAGTTCATAAGAACAGAGTAACACATTAGGCAAGATGACATGATGTAGAGGGATAAACTCAAGCAATATGATATAAACCCCATCTTTTTATCCTCGATGTCAACAATACAATACGTGTCGGTTCCCTTTACATCCTTTGGGATCGAGCACCGCAAGATTGAACCCAAAGCTAAGCACTTCTCCCATTGCAAGAAATATCAATCTAGTAGGCCAAACTAAATCAATAATTCGAAGAGACTTGCAAAGATATTAAATCATGCATATAAGAATTCAGAGAAGAACCAAATATTGTTCATAGATAATCTTGATCATAAACCCACAATTCATTCAATCTCGGAAAGCACACCGCAAAAAGAATTACATCAAATAGATCTCCAAGAACATCGAGGAGAACTTTGTATTGAGATCCAAAGAGAGAGAAAAGGCCATCTAGATAATAACTATGGACCCGAAGGACTGTGGTAAACTACTCACACATCATCGGAGAGGCTATGGTGTTGATGTAGAAGCCCTCCGTGATCGAATCCCCCCCCCCCCCGGCAGATCGCCGGAAAAGGCCCCAAGATGGGATCTCACGGGTACAGAAGGTTGTGGCGGTGGAAAAGTGGTTCCGCGGCTCTCCCTGATGATTTCAGGGTATAAGAGTATATATAGGCGAAAGAAGTAGGTCGGTGGGGCTACGAGGGGCCCACGAGGGTGGGGGCACACCTACCCCCCCTGGGCGTGCCCTCCTGCCTCGTGGCCGCCTCGTTGCTTCCTTGACTTCCACTCCAAGTCTCCTGGATTGCATTTGTTCCAAAAAAGATCCTCGTGAAGGTTTCTTTCCGTTTGGATTCTATAGGTGTCAAAACCGGCGGATCTCGGGTAGGGGGTCCCGAACTATGCGTCTAGGATCGATGGTAACAGGAGGCAGGGACATTATGTTTACCCAGGTTCGGGCCCTCTCTATGGAGGTAATACCCTACTTCCTGCTTGATTGATCTTGATGATATGAGTATTACAAGAGTTGATCTACCACGAGATCGTAGAGGCTAAACCCTAGAAGCTAGCCTATGGTATGATGGTTGTTGTATATCTATCGACTAGCCTGGCCCTGGTTTATATAATGCACCAGAGGCCTAGGATAACAAGAGTCCTAGCCGAATACGCCGGTGAGGAGGAGTCCTTGTCTTGATCGCCAAGTCTTGTGGAATCTTCCTTGTATGCGGCAATTGTCTGAACTGGCCCATGAGTATACGGCCATGGGGGTACTCGGCCCAATCTAACACACCAGGAGATGACGTGGTGAGTACCCCCTAGTCCAGGATACCGTCAGTAGCCCCCTGAACCGGTCTTCAAGTCAGGGACGCTCCTCGATTCTTCCGAACTGTTCTTCATCTTCGGTCGTCGGTCTTGAAAACTGGTTCAACAAATCTTCTCATCTTCGATCTTGAGGATCGCCGAGGTGCATCCGAAGAGTTTACATGTCGGGAATCCGAGGAGCCCCTTTAAGTTTCCGGCCTTTATAAATGTCTTGTTATTTTTTATGCCTCACCTCGGGTTTGAAGTTGTTCCCGGGAGGCAGTGTCCTCTTGCGTCCGAGCTCTAACGCCGGACTACATTCGAGGTATCTTTTGTAGCCGAGCACCAATGTCGCACTGCTTCCAAGCTCCAACGCTGGAATGTACCCGAGCTCCAATGCCGGATTGTGTCCATGCTCCAACGTCGGACTGTATCCGTGGTCCAACGCTGGACTATATCCAAGATGTCATAGATCATCTTGGTTCAAAAAAGTCGAAGGAGTTTAGCTGAGCTTAATGCCGGAAATGCCCTCTATGGAGCTAGCCGCTGGCGCCCGAGCTTTATGCCGGACTGCTTCCAAGGTGGTGCACCACCCCGACCGCGGGCTGAGGTGCAGTTTATTCTCTGACGAGGTATATAGCCAGTATATGTATATCCAGTAGCCCTCAAGGTGTGTATCAGTCTAAAACCTGAGATGCACCTGAAGGAAAACATGAAACCGCTGTTCCCAGTAGCCCCTGAGACTCAGGTCGATGCGCGAAATCGGCCTAAGGATCAACTCCTAGCTCGACAGCATACATAGGAATAAAAACGCAGTGTAATATATTAGAGATAATAGTGATCGGCGAACGGGCCCCTGAGAGAGGGTCATGAGAAGTCGCCGTGATATATTAGCTTGATGCCAGATAGGTCCAGATGGTACTTATTGTTGTCCGAAGACGCGCTTTCCTATAGTTCGATCAAGCCGAACACTGGGCCCTTTGAATTGTCTGCATTGAAAAGGCAATGCAGTAGCACCCGAGACATCGGGTCGGGTGGCAACACCGCATCGAGGATCGATGTGCCCCTTTAATATTTGTAAATAATGAGCGCCAAGCCCAGTAGCCCCCGAGCCTTAATGTGGGAACATGCGGCCGGATTTAGGATCGATGTCCAGAGTAAAATCACAGATTATGTGTAATGATTCTATGTATCCAAGTACTTTACATCATTATTTTGACTCCATTGCGACCGTTTATTAGTTGAAAGTGGTCATCGGCTTCTACCCCTTGGTAGATACTACGCAGGGTGTTTCTGCAGTAACAAAACAACCCTTAGCCGACGTCTCGGTGCCCGAAGGCGGTTGTGTTAGCGGAAACGAGGCAATCAGATATGCGGGCTTTATAACTTTCACTTAGTCATAGGAGCTTTAAACTGGGGAGGCTAGCTATGAGCCCCCGGTTAGTGTTCGGCGACATCCGAGGTCAAGCCGTAAACACTTGACCAATGTTATGAACGGCCCGTCATTTAACATAGTCATCGGATCGCTGACCAGTTTACGCCTATTGTGACAGTCAGTTTTCAGCTTTCTCCACGGAGGTGCTTAACCATGCGAGCTGGAAGCACAATCATAGTGGTTCTCCCTTTGCACACCTAGCCGAACAAAGCGGAACATAGGAGGCAAGCACAGGAGCCGGGCAACCCAACTATTGACCGAAGACACAATTCGAAACCGATGCATATATAGCAATATCCGAGAATGTTCTTGCCAAATCCCTAAAGGTGTCCGGCGTTGCACTGCAAGACTAATGCTGGAAACGCACAAATAGTTAAAAGGTGCCATAGGCTTGGAAAACCAAAAAACGTCAGTGAAAACCCGACTTCCGAACAAGATCAAGTGTTCGGTGCCAAATCAAAAATTGGTCTTAGAAAAAAAAAAGGTGCTTCTGTCGTGCTTTATCATGACACATCTTATCTCAAGACCTCAAGCGGGTCAGCCTACGGCTTCAACCTCCTATCCCGAAGGCGGAGTACTTCTCGTTAGGCCAGTTTAGCAAACTAAACTCTAGCGGCTTTGAGAGAGAAATTAGGCTCCCCGGCTAGTGACCACACACTCGTGTCGAAAAAAGGAGTGATAAATAATAATAAAAAACTTTGCAACGACTAAGAAGAAGAACACTTATTATAAAACGGTTCATATAAATTTAAGAGCCCCCAAGTGACTTGGGTAAAAGAATTTTATGTATAATGATTGTATGTACCAAAGTACTTATATCATATCTGTGTTCACCCGAACTTTATACGTGTCTTAACCGACCGTCGGCTTCTCCCTCTTTGGTCAAGGACCGAAAAGTGTTATGTACTCCACCTGTCGAGAATATCAACGATGTTTCCGATAACCAAGCAATCAGGCCATAAGGCTGTAACAGACAAAGCGCGCTCAGGGAACTTATGCTATATTACTGACGAAATGTAAGAAGCATCTTCGAAGAAAATAGTACCCCCACCGATACCTTTCTTCGGTGCTCATTGTTACCATGAGATTGTGCAATAGATTTTCTGTACTCATGAGTTCCGTTGTGTGCCGACCATAATTGAAAACAATAAGAGCACTAGCTTTCGGCTTCACCCAGTCTGAGGTCCGGCTCGGATGACCCGATCATGACAATCGCAGAGGTGCTCCCTTTATTCCCTAGCCGAACAATCGGGAACGCAGGGGTAAACACAGGAGCGAGGCAACCCAGCTTGCAAATCGCTTAAGTCAATATCGTGCATATTGTGGCATAATACACGAACAAGGAACGAAGCCATACAAGTATAATCATAAGCAAAAGGAAAGGCTTCATGAAGGAAGCCCCCAAATGAATTGGGTATTTGAATTTGTGTGTCACAAACAAAGTTATGACAAGGAATTTTTTCACAAACAACTTTTTGCCAAAAAGGTATAATGCTAGGTCGAACCGAACACAAGTTAAAAATTTAAAACTCTGAGCATGAAGGCAACTTATCTGGTTAATGTGTTCGGCATTGATGATGCGGTCCGAGCTTGATGCGGGACAAGGTTCCATCCCCCAAGCCGGTCCCGAGGTGGCTGAGCGAAGAGCTCGGCACTCTGAAGTGGTGACATAGCACGGCCAATGCAGGCTAGCAGAGTGACGCTGAAGTCCCCGGTGTGGGGTAATGAAATGTTGATGAAGCCCCCCGTCCAGCCGAGGTGACGTGGTATGTCAGTACACCGAGTTGATGATACTGCCCGACCCGGATCATTTTCCTATGCACAAAAAATAGTGCAAACCGGAGATAATAGTAATAATAGTAATTAAAAAAAATCGTTGCATAATAAATAATTTATGCAAAGTGAGTAATAAAAGAAAATATGGCCTGCACGCCGAAGTGAATGTCGATGCAGGGCGTCGGCGTGATGCGGTAAAGGCGTGGCAAAGCCTGAATTCATAGATCGGTCCGAGTTCCGGATCAGCGTGCGCCGGACTATGTACGGAACCTGACCGAACCACCATGCGACCGTCGTTAGTGCGGCCATCATTCGATAGACCTGTGTACAGATGATGTAACAAGCTAGAGTAATAATTTCTTGGGAAAAATAAACCCAAACAAGCAAAAATTACTAGGATTAATAGCACCTGGTTTATTTGTTGTAGCAATCCGAAGAAAGGTGACTCCCAAAGTTGGGACTCGATCCGCACACCCATTGCCTGATGGGCGATAAAGCGATGGTATGGCGATGCTGGCAAAGGTTGGCTTGCCGAGGCAAAGCCCTCGGTCCAGCTAACGTGACGAAGTTAGTCGGCTAGTGACGCCGAAGCCTCCGGAGTAGGTTGATGAAGAGATGGCGAAGCCCCCGGTCTAGCTGAGGTGTTGAAGCCTCGATGTCAGCCGATGAGTCGAAGTAGGTCGGCGTGATGGATATCGGCTTGAAAAAGCAACAGTGCGGCCCTGCCGATGCAGGTCGTGACTCGTGACATGGTCAATGCCGGCTTGATGAAGTGACCGTGCGGCGATGCCGGCGTGCCCGCTCCGTGTAATCCATGGGGCAGCGATGTTGGTGATGATTTATCCTTCACGATGCCGAACTCCTATTTGGCTCGCCGAGATGATGATCCGAAGAAGTTGAGCTCGGTTCAACAAAGTGATGACGTGTCTAGCGCAGGTCGGCAGCCATGGAGCAATATTGCCGGACTGGTTTGACACCAGCATGATGGTGAAGATCATGTTCAAAAGATTTTAAAGTTAGTGGGATGTGTTCGGGAACAAAACACAATACCCCATACAAAACTTCCTTCAAAAAGGATGTCTGAAATCCCGTTCATAAAAAAGATGAATTCGGGTTGGATTCGTTCTCGCGCAGAAAACAGATCTGAAAAGTGATGCACTAATCGGAAAATCCTGGAGTTTGAACGATCGGATCGAGCTGAAATTTTGAGGGGTGGTAGATATAAAAATTCCGAAGCCGAACAACGTTTGGATCTTCCAAAGGACGTCCGAGCTAGAAGCTGGACACCATGTCCTAAACTCGTCCAGATTCTCGTCCAGATTTGACGGGGCTCCGGTAAATCGTGGATTGCCAGAGATTCCTCCATCGGAACTCAACGAAATTTTCCAGGGTTGTTGTAGACTCAATTCCGTACAATCCCACCGAAGCAAGCGTTAAAACGAAACTTGAGGAGGCGGTGGCAGCGGATACAAGTTCGCTGTCCAGAGAAACAGCACGGTCGCCCGAGGGCAATGTTAACGTTGAGCCCCCGGGCTCCCTAGATGATTCCTCCGTGATCTTGATAGAGATCGGAGTTGATGTTTGATGAAGGCCCTCCTCCGAACATGATGATCGGAGGTAGGGCGCAGTGCTCGGTCCAGCCAAGGTGACCAGTTGAGCCGGTGATGAAGAAGCCGACGTCGCAGTTGATCTGCAGTCGAGCCATTGATCCTTTTGCCGATCACACATCAGAACTCTCAATGAAAGCATCAACGTCGGTGTCAAAACCGGCGGATCTCGGGTAGGGGGTCCCGAACTGTGCGTCTAGGATCGATGGTAACAGGAGGCAGGGGACACGATGTTTACCCAGGTTCGGGCCCTCTCTATGGAGGTAATACCCTACTTCCTGCTTGATTGATCTTGATGGTATGAGTATTACAGGAGTTGATCTACCACGAGATCGTAGAGGCTGAACCCTAGAAGCTAGCCTATGGTATGATTGTTGTTGTATATCTACCGACTAGCCTGGCCCTGGTTTATATAATGCACGAGAGGCCTAGGATAACAAGAGTCCTAGCCGAATACGTCAGTGAGGAGGAGTCCTTTTCTTGATCGCCAAGTCTTGTGGAATCTTCCTTGTATGCGGCAATTGTCTGAACTGGCCCATGAGTATACGGCCATGGGGTTCCTCGGCCCAATCTAACAGATCGGGAGATGACGTGGTGAGTACCCCCTAGTCCAGGACACCGTAAAAAAAACAGCAATTTGCACTGGGCCTTCGGTTAATAGGTTAGTCCCAAAAATAATATAAAAAGGTATATTACAGCCCAATAAACATCCAAAACAGATAATATAATAGCATGGAACAATAAAAAATTATAGATACGTTGGAGACATATCAAGCATCCCCAAGCTTAATTCCTGCTCGTCCTCGAGTAGGTATATGATAAAAACAGAATTTTTGATGTGGAATGCTACCGAACATAATTTTCAATGTAATTCTCTTTATTGTGGCAAGAATGTTTAGATCAAAAAGATTCTAGACAAAGGTTTACTATTGACAGAAAAACAGTAATACTTCAAGCATGCTAACCAAGCAATTACGTCTTATCAAAATAACATAGCCAAAAAAAGCTCATCCCTACAAAATCATATAGTTTGGCCATTCTTCATTTTCGTCACACAAAATGCTCCCATCATGCATAACCCCGATGACAAGCCAAGCAATTGTTTCATACTTAGCCTTTTCAAACTCGTTCAACTTTTACGTAATATGTGAGGGCAAGCCATGGACATAGCACTATGGGTGGAATAGCATCTGATGATGGAGGTTATGTGAGAAGACCAAAAATGAGAAAGTCTCACATTGACGCGGCTAATCAACGGGCTATGGAGATGCCCCTCAATTGATGTCAATGCGAGGAGTAGGGATTTCCATGCAACGGATGCACTAGAGCTATAAATATATGAAAGCTCCTCAAAAGAAATTAAGTGGGTGTGCATCCAACTTGCTTGCTCACGAAGACCTAGGGCATTTTGAGGAAGCCCATCATTGGAATATACAAGCCAAGTTCTATAATGAAAATTTCCCACTAGTATATGAAAGTGATAAAATAAGAGACTCTCTATCATGAAGATCATGTTGCTACTTTGAAGCACAAGTGTGGAAAAGGGATAGTAACATTGCCCCTTCTCTCTTTTTCTTCAATTTTTTTGGGCTTCTTTGTCCTCTCTTTTTTATTTGGGCTTCTTTGGCCTCTTTTTTTCATCTGGAGTGTCATCCCGACTTGTGGGGGGATCATAGTCTCCATCATCCTTTCCTCACATGGGACAATGCTCTAATAATGAAAATCATCACACTTTTATTTACTTACAACTCAAAATTACAACTCGATACTTAGAACAAAATACGACTCTATGTGAATGCCTCCGGCGGTGTACCAGGATGTGAATGAATCAAGAGCGACATGTATGAAAGAATTATGAAGGTGGCTTTGCCACAAATACGATATCAACTACATGATCATGCAAAGCTATATGACAATGATGAAGCGTGTCATAATAAGCGAGCAATTGGAAAGTTGCATGTCAATATATCTCGGAATGGCTATGGAAATGCCATAATAGGTAGGTATGGTGGCTGTTTTGAGGAAGATATAAGGAGGCTTATATGTGATAGAGTGTATCATATCACAGGGTTTGGATGCACCGGCGAAGTTTGCACCAACTCACAAGGTGAGAAAGGGCAATGCACGGTACCGAAGAGGCTAGCAATGATGGAAGGGTGAGAGTGCGTATAATCCATGGACTCAACATTTGTCATAAAGAACTGACATACTTATTGCAAAAATCTACAAGTCATCAAAACTAAGCACTACGCGCATGCTCCTAGAGGGATAGATTGGTAGGAAAAGACCATCGCTCGTCCCCGACCACCACTCATAAGGAAAGTAATCAAAGAACATCCCATGCTTCAAATTTGTCACACGACTTTTGCCATTCGTGCATGCTACGGGACTTGCAATCCTTAACACAAGTATTTCTCAATTCCACAATTGCCCAACTAGCATGACTCTAACATTACCACCTTTATATCTCAAAACAACTATCAAGTATCAAACTTCTCATATTTAATGCACTCTATATGAAAGTTTTTATTATATCCATCTTGGATGCCTATCATATTAGGACTAATTTATTAGCCAAAGCAAATTACAATGTTGTTCTGAAAGACTCTCAAAATAATATAAGTGAAGCATGAGAGATCAATAATTTCTATAAAATAAAACCACCACCGTGCTCTAAAAGGTTATAAGTGAAGTACTAGAGCAAAACTATCTAGCTCAAAAGATATAAGTGAAGCACATAGAGTATTCTAATAAATTCCGATTCATGTGTGTCTCTCCCAAAAGGTGTGTACAGCAAGGATGATTGTGGTAAACTAAAAAGCAAAGACTCAAATCATACAAGATGCTCCAAGCAAAACACATATCATGTGGTGAATAAAAAATAGCCTCAAGTAAAGTTACCGATAGACGAAGACGAAAGAGGGGATGCCTTTCGGGACATCCCCAAGCTTAGGCTTTTGGTGTCCTTGAATTTTACCTTGGGGTGCCTTAGGCATCCCCAAGCTTAGGCTCTTGCCACTCCATGTTCGAAAATCCATCAAATCTTTACCCAAAAATTTGAAAACTTCACAACACAAAGCTCCAATAGAAAATCTCATGAGCTCCGTTAGTATAAGAAAACAAATCACCACGTTAAGGTACTGTAATGAACTCATTCTTTATTTTTATTGGTGTTAAACCTACTGTATTCCAACTTCTCTATGGTTCATACTAAAGGAAATATGCCCTAGAGGCACTAATAAAGTTATTATTTATTTCCTCATATCATGATAAATGTTTATTATTCATGCTAGAATTGTATTAACCAGAAACATAATACATGTGTGAATACATAGACAAACATAGTGTCAATAGTATGCCTCTACTTGACTAGCTCGTTGATCAAAGATGGTTGAGTTTCCTAGCCATGGACATGAGTTGTCATTTGATTAACGGGGTCACATCATTAGGAGAATGATGTGATTGACTTGACCCAATTCGTTAGCTTAGCACTTGATCGTTTAGTTTACTGCTATGGCTTTCTCCATGACTTATACATGTTACTATGACTATGAGATTATGCAACTCCCGAATACCGGAGGAACACTTTGTGTGCTACCAAACGTCACAATGTAACTGGGTGATTATAAAGGTGTTCTACAGGTGTCTCCGATGGTGTTCGTGGATTTGGCATAGATCAAGAATAGGATTTGTTACTCCGATTGTCGGAGAGGTATCTCTAGGCCCTCTCGGTAATGCACATCAACATAAGCCTTGGAAGCAATGTGACTAATGAGTTAGTTATGGGATGATGCACTACGAAAAGAGTAAAGAGACTTGTCGGTAACGATATTGAGCTAGGTATTAAGATACCGACGATCGAATCTCGGGCAAGTAACATACCGATGACAAAGGGAACAACGTATGTTGTGTTGCAGTTTGACCGACAAAGATCTTTGTAGAATATGTAGGAACCAATATGAGCATCCAGGTTCCGCTATTGGTTATTGACCAGAGACGTGTCTCGGTCATGTCTACATAGTTCTCGAACCCGTAGGGTCCGCACGCTTAAAGTTATGTGACGATCAGTATTATCATTTTTAGTGTTTTGATGTACCGAAGGTAGTTTGGAGTCCGAATATGATCAGGGACATGGCGAGGAGTCTCGAAATGGTCGAGATGTAAAGATCGATATATTGGACGACTATGATCGGACACCGGAAATGTTTGGGAGGTTTCGGACATATATGAGTACTGGGGGTTACGGAACCACCTGGGAGTATAATGGGCCTATTGGGCCTTAGTGAGAGAAGAGGAGGGCGGCCCGGGGCAGCCGCCCTCCCTCTAGTCCGATTTGGACAAGGAAGGGGGCGGCGCCCCCTTTCCTTCTCTTCCTCTATCCCTTCCTTCCCTTCTCCTACTCCTACTAGGAAAGGAGGAGTCCTACTCCCGGTGGGAGTAGGACTCCCCCCTTGGCGCGCCCTCCTCCTGGCCGGCCGCCTCCCCCCTAGATCCTTTGTATACGTGGGCAAGGGGGCACCCCAAGCAACAACAATTGATCATTGATCTCTTAGCCGTGTGCGGTGCCCCCCTCCACCATAATCCACCTCAGTAATATCGTAGCGGTGCTTAGGCGAAGCCCTGCGTCGGTAGCATCATCATCACCGTCACCACGCCGTCGTGTTGACGAAGCTCTTCCCGGAAGCTCTACTGGATCGAGAGTTCGCGGGACGTCGCCGAGCTGAACGTGTGCTGAACGTGGAGGTGATGTACGTTCGGTGCTGAGGATCGGTCGATCGTGAAGAGGTACGACTACATCAAGCGCGTTGTTATAACGCTTCCGCTTACGGTCTACGAGGGTACGTAGACGACACTCTCCCCTCTCGTTGCTATGCATCACCATGATCTTCCGTGTGCGTAGGAAATTTTTTGAAATTACTACGTTCCCCAACAGTGGCATTCGAGCCAGGTTTATGCGTAGATGTTATATGCACGAGTAGAACACAAATGAGTTGTGGGCGATACAAGTCATACTGCTTACCAGCATGTCATAGTTTGGTTCAGTGATATTTTTGGATGAAGCGGCCTGGACCAACATTACGCGTACTCTTACGCGAGACTGGTTCTACCAACGTGCTTTGCACACAGGTGGCTGGCGGGTGTCAGTTTCTCCAACTTTAGTTGAACCGAGTTGTGGCTACGTCCGGTCCTTGTGAAGGTTAAAACAACACTAACTTGACGAAATATCGTTGTGGTTTTGATGCGTAGGTAAGAACGGTTCTTGCTCAGCCCGTAGCAGCCACGTAAAACTTGCAACAACAAAGTAGAGGACGTCTAACTTGTTTTGCAGGGCATGTTGTGATGTGATATGGTCAAGGCATGATGCTATATTTATTGTATGAGATGATCGTGTTTTGTAATGGAGTTATCGGCAACTGGCGGGAGCCATAGGGTTGTCGCTTTATTGTATGCAATGCAATCGACCTGTAGTTGCTTTACTTTATCACTAAGCGGTAGCGATAGTCGTAGAAGAAATAGTTGGCGATACGACAACGATGCTACGATGGATATCAAGGTGTCGCGCTGGTGACGATGGTGGTCATGATGGTGCTTCGGAGATGGAGATCAAAGGCACAAGATGATGATGGCCATATCATATCACTTATATTGATTGCATGAGATGTTTATCCTTTATGCATTTTATTCTTCTTTGTTTCGCGATAGCATTATAAGATGATCTCTCACTAAATTTCAAGGTAAAAGTGTTCTCCCTGAGTATGCACCGTTGCCAAAGTTAAATGGTCTTGAGACACCACATGATGATCGGGTGTGATAAGCTCAACGTTCATCTACAATGGGTGTAAGACAGTTTTGCACACGCAGAATACTCGGGTTAAACTTGATAAGCCTAGCATATGCAGATATGGCCTCGGAACACTGAGACCGAAAGGTCGAGCATGAATCATATAGTAGATATGATCAACATAGTGATGTTCACCATTGAAAACTACTCCATCTCACGTGATGATCGGTTATGGTTTAGTTGATATGGATCACGTGATCACTTAGATGATTAGAGGGATGTCTATCTAAGTGGGAGTTCTTAAGTACTATGGTTAATTGAACTTATATTTATCATGAACTTAGTACCTTATAGTATTTTTCTTGTCTATGTTGTTGTAGACAGATGGCCCATGTTGTTGCTCCGTTGAATTTTAATGCGTTCCTTGAGAAAGCAAAGTTGAAAGATGATGGTAGCAATTACACGGACTGGGTCCGTAACATGAGGATTATCCTCATTGCTGCACAGAAGAATTACGTCCTGGAAGCACCGCTGGGTGCCAGGCCTGCTGCAGATGCAACCGACGACGTTAAGAATGTCCGGCAGAGCAAAGCTGATGACTACTCAATAGTTCAGTGTGCCATGCTTTACGGCTTAGAACCGGGACTTCAATGACATTTTGAACGTCGTGGAACATATGAGATGTTCCAGGAGTTGAAGTTAATATTTCAAGCAAATGGCCGGATAGAGAGATATGAATTCTCCAATAAGTTCTACAGCTGCAAGATCGAGGAGAATAGTTCTGTCAGTGAACATATACTCAAAATGTCTGGGTATAACAATCACTTGATTCAACTGGGAGTTAATCTTCCGGATGATAGTGTCATTGACAGAATTCTTCAATCACTGCCACCAAGCTACAAGAGCTTTGTGATGAACTATAATATGCAAGGGATGGATAAGACAATTTCCGAGCTCTTCGCAATGCTAAAGGCTGCGGAGGTAGAAATCAAAAAGGAGCATCAAGTGTTGATGGTTGATACGTCTCCAACGTATCTATAATTTTTTATTGTTCCATGCTATTATATATTATGTTTTGGATGTTTAAAGGGCTTTATTACACATTTTATATTACTTTTGGGACTAACCTATTAACCGGAGGCCCAGCCCAAATTGTTGTTTTTGCCTATTTCAGTGTTTCGCAGAAAAAGAATATCAAACGGAGTCCAAACGGAATGAAACCTTCGGGAACGTGATTTTTGGAACAAACGTGATTCAGAGGACTTGGAGTGGACGCGTCAAGCAGGAGGAAGCCACGCGAGGTAGGCGCGCCACCCCCCCTGTATGCGCCCTCCACCCTCGTGGGCCCCTCGTGGCTCCACCGACCTACTTCTTAATCCTATATATACCTATGTACCCCTAAACCATCAGAAGCGACCATGGAAACATAATTCCACCGCCGCAACCTTCTGTACCCGTGAGATCCCATCTTGCGGCCTTTTACGGCGTCCTGCCGGAGGGGGCATTGATCACGGAGGGCTTCTACATTACCACCATAGCCTCTCCGATGATGTGTGAGTAGTTTACCTCAGACCTTCGGGTCCATAGTTATTAGCTAGATGGCTTCTTCTCTCTCTTTGGATCTCAATACAAAGTTCTCCTCGATTCTCTTGGAGATCTATTTGATGTAACTCTTCTTTTGTAGTGTGTTTGTCGAGATCCGACGAATTGTGGGTTTATGATCAAGATTATCTATGAACAATATTTGAATCTCCTCTGAATTCTTTTATGTTTGATTTGTTATCTTTGCAAGTCTCTTCGAATTATCAGTTTGGTTTGGCCTACTAGATTGATCTTTCTTGCAATGGGAGAAGTGCTTAGCTTTGGGTTCAATCTTGCGGTGCTCGATCCAAGTGACAGCAGGGGAAATGACACATATTGTATTGTTGCCATCGACGATAAAAAAGATGGGGTTTATATCATATTGCATGAGTTTATCCCTCTACATCATGTCATCTTGCTTAAAGCGTTATTCCGTTCTTATGAACTTAATACTCTAGATGCATGCTGGATAGCGGTCGATGTGTGGATTAATAGTAGTAGATGCAGAATCGTTTCGGTCTACTTGTCACGGACGTGATGCCTGTATACATGATCATACCTAGATATTCTCATAACTATGCTCAATTCTATCAATTGCTCGACAGTAATTCGTTTACCCACCGTAATACTTATGCTATCTTGAGAGAAGCCACTAGTGAAACCTATGGCCCCCGGGTCTATTTTCCATCATATTAATCTTCCGTCAACAAGCTATTTCTATCTTTATTTACCTTGCAATCTTTACTTTTACTCTTTATCATAAAAATACCAAAAATATTATCTTATCATCTCTATTAGATCTCACTCTCGTAAGTGACCGTGAAGGGATTGACAACCCCTTTATCGCGTTGGTTGCGAGGTTCTTATTTGTTTGTGTAGGTGCATGGGACTCGAGCGTAGTCTCCTACTGGATTGATACCTTGGTTCTCAAAAACGGAGGGAAATACTTACGCTACTTTACTGCATCACCCTTTCGTTTTCAAGGGAAAACCAACGCAGTGCTCAAGAGGTAGCAAGAAGGATTTCTGGCACCGTTGCCGGAGAGTCTACGCACAAGTCAAGACATACCAAGTACCCATCACAAACTCTTATCCCTCGCATTACATTATTTTCCATTTGCCTCTCGTTTTCCTCTACCCCACCTCACCCTTGCCGTTTTATTCACCCTCTCTTTCCCTTCACCTCTTTTTCACTCGCTTCTTGTTTGCTCGTGTGTTGGATTCCTTGCTTGTAACGATGGCTCAAGATAACACTAAATTGTGTGACTTTGCCAATACCAACAACAATGATTTTCTTAGCACTCCGATTGCTCCTCTTACCGATGCTGAATCTTGTGAAATTAATGCTGCTTTGCTAAATCTTGTCATGAAAGATCAATTCGCCGGCCTTCCTAGTGAAGACACCGCTACCCATCTAAATAGCTTTGTTGATTTGTGTGATATGCAAAAGAAGAAAGATGTGGACAATGATATTGTTAACTTGAAACTATTTCCGTTTTCGCTCAGAGATCATGCTAAAACTTGGTTTTCGTCTTTGCCTAAAAATAGTATTGATTCTTGGAATAAGTGCAAAGATGCTTTTATCTCTAAGTATTTTCCTCCCGCTAAGATCATCTCTCTTGGAAACGATATTATGAACTTTAAGCAACTTGATCATGAACATGTTGCACAAGCTTGGGAGAGGATGAAATTAATGATGCGTAATTGCCCTACTCATGGTTTGAATTTGTGGATGATTATACAAAAAATTATGCGGATTGAATTTTGCTTCTAGAAATCTTTTAGGTTCGGCCGGGAGGCACTTTTATGGAAATCACTTTAGGAGAAGCTACTAAACTCCTAGATAATATTATGGTTAATTATTCTCAATGGCACACTGAAAGATCTACTAGTAAAAAGGTGCATGCGATAGAAGAAATTAATGTTTTGAGTGGAAAGATCGATGAACTTATGAAATTATTTGCTAATAAGAGTGTTTCTTATGATCCTAATGATATGCCCTTGTCTACCTTGATTGAGAATAATAATGGATCTATGGATGCGAACTTTGTTGGTAGGAATAATTTTGGTAACAACGAGTATAGAGGAAACTTTAATCCTAGGCCGTTCCCTAGTAATTCCTCTAATAATTATGGTAATTCCTACAACAAAGCTTATGGAAATTTTAATAAATGTCGTCTTAATTTGAGACTAGTGTTAAAGAATTTATGATTTCTCAAAAGAATTTCAATGCTTTGCTTGAAGAAAAATTGCTTAAAGTTGACGAATTGGCTAGGAACGTGGATAGAATTTCTCTTGATGTTGATTCTTTGAAACTTACATCTATTCCACCTAAGCATGATATCAATGAGTCTCTCAAAGCTATGAGAATTTCCATTGATGAGTGCAAAGAAAGAACCACTAGGATGCGTGCTAAGAAAGATTGCTTTGTAAAAGCGTGTTCTTCTAATTTTTATGAGAACAAAGATGAAGATCTAAAAGTTATTGATGTGTCCCCTATTAAATCTTTGTTTTGAAATATGAATCTTGATAATGATGGGACTGGAGATGAGTCAACTTTAGTTACAAGGCGTCCCAAAATTTCGGAGTTTTTAGATCTTGATGCAAAAATTGGGAAAAGTGGGATTGAAGAGGTCAAAACTTTAGATATCAATGAACTCACTATCTTGGATTTCAAGGAATTTAATTATGATAATTGCTATTTTATAGATTGTATTTCCTTGTTGCAATCTGTGCTAAATTCTCCTCATGCTTATAGTCAAAATAAAGCTTTTACCAAACATATCGTTGATGCTTTAATGCAATCTTATGAAGAAAAACTTGAGTTGGAAGTTTCTATACCTAGAAAACTTTATGATGAGTGGGGACCTACTATTAAAATTAAAATTAAAGATCATGAATGATATTCTTTGTGTGATTTGGGTGCTAGTGTTTCCACGGTTCCAAAAACTTTATGTGGTTCGTTAGGTTTCCGTGATTTTGATGATTGCTCTTTAAACTTACACCTTGCGGATTCCACCATTAAGAAACCTATGGGAAGAATTAATAATGTTATTATTGTTGCAAATAGGAACTATGTTCCCTTATATTTTATTGTTCTTGATATAGATTGCAATCCTTCATGTCTTATTATTCTTGGTAGACCTTTCCTTAGAACGATTGGTGCAATTATTGATATGAAGGAAGGGAATATTAGATTCCAATTTCCGTTAAGGAAAGGCATGGAACATTTCTCTAGAAAGAAGATTAAATTACCTTATGAATCTATTATGAGAGCCACTTATGGATTGCCTACCAAAGATGGCAATACCTAGATCTATCCTTGCTTTTATGCCTAGCTAGGGGCGTTAAACGATAGCGCTTGTTGGGAGGCAACCCAATTTTATCTTTAGTTTTTTGCTTTTTGGTTCTGTTTAGGAATAAATCTTTGATCTAGCCTCTGGTTAGATGTGTTCTTATGTTTTAATTAGTGTTTCTGCCAAGTTAAACCTATAGGATCTTCTTGGATGATAGTTATTTGATCTTGCTGAAAATTCCAGAAACTATCTGTTCACGAAAAGAATTGTTAAAAATCACCAGAACGTGATAAAATATTGATTCCAATTGCAGCAGATCAATAAAAAAATTATCTAGGTCATCCTATTTTGGTGGATTTTTCCGAGTTCCAAAAATTTGCGCTAGTTACAGATTACTACAGACTGTTCTGTTTTTGACAGATTCTGTTTTTCACGTGTTGTTTTATTTTTTGATGAATCCATGGCTAGTAAAATAGTTTATAAACCATAGAGAATTTGGAATACAGTAAGTTTAACACCAATATAAATAAATAATGAGTTCATTACAGTACCTTGAAGTGGTGTTTTGTTTTCTTTCGCTAACGGAGCTCATGAGATTTTCTGTTAAGTTTTGTGTTGTGAAGTTTTCAAGTTTTGGGTAAAGATTTGATGGATTATGGAACAAGGAGTGGCAAGAGCCTAAGCTTGGGGATGCCCATGGCACCCCAAGGTATATCCAAGGACGCCAAAAAGCCAAAGCTTGGGGAAGCCCCGGAAGGCATCCCCTCTTTCGTCTTCGTCCATCGGTAACTTTACTTGGAGCTATATTTTTATTCACCACATGATATGTGTTTTGCTTGGAGCGTATTGTATGATTTGAGTCTTCACTTTTAGTTCACCACAATCATCCTTGCTGTACACACCTTTTGAGAGATACACACATGATTCGGAATTTATTAGAATACTCTATGTGCTTCACTTATATCTTTTGAGCTATATAGTTTTTGCTCTAGTGCTTCACTTATATCTTTTAGAGAACGGCGGTGGTTTTGTTTTATAGAAACTATTGTTCTCTCATGCTTCACTTATATTATTTTGAGATTCCTACAAAACAGCATGGTATTTTTCTTAAATTGAGAAATTAATCCTAATATGATAGGCATCCAAGATTAGTAAAAACTTTCTTATAAGTGCGTTGAATACTATGAGAAGTTTGATGCTTGATAATTTTTTTGAGATATGAAGATGGTGATATTAGAGTAATGCTAGTTGAGTAGTTGTGAATTTGAGAAATACTTGTGTTAAAGTTTGTGATTCCCGTAGCATGCACGTATGGTGAACCGTTATGTGATGAAGTCGGAGCATGATTCATTTATTGGTTGTCTTCCTTATGAGTGGCGGTCGGGGACGAGCGATGGTCTTTTCCTACCAATATATCCCCCTAGGAGCATGCGCATAATACTTTGTTCCGATAACTAATAGATTATTGCCACAAGTATATGAGTTCTTTATGACTAATGTTGACTCCATGGATTATACGCACTCTCACCCTTCCACCATTGCTAGCCTCTCTAATACCGCGCACTTTTCACCGGTATCATACACCGACCATATACCTTCCTCAAAAAAGCCACCATACCTACCTATTATGGCATTTCCATAGCCCTTCCGAGATATATTGCCATGCAACTTACCACCGTTCCGTTTGCTATGACACGCTTCATCATTGTCATATTGCTTTGCATGATCATGTAGTTCACATCGTATTTGTGGCAAAGCCACCGTTCATAATTTTTATACATGTCACTCTTGATTCATTGCATATCCCGGTACTCCATCGGAGGCATTCACATAGAGTCATATTTTTGTTCTAAGTATTGAGTTGTAATTCTTTAGTTGTAAGTTAATAAAAGTGTGATGATCATCATTATTAGAGCATTGTCCCAAGTGAGGAAAGGATGATGTAGACTATGATTCCCCCACAAGTCGGGATGAAACTCCAGACAAAAAAAAAGAGGCCATAAAAAAAGAGAAAAGGCCCAAATAAAAAAATAAAAAAATGAGAGAAAAAGAGAGAAGGGACAATGTTACTATCTTTTTACCACACTTGTGCTTCAAAAGTAGCACCATGATCTTCATGATATTGAGTCTCCTATGTTGTCACTTTCATATACTAGTGGGAATTTTACATTATAGAACTTGGCTTGTATAGTCCAGTGATGGGCTTCCTCAAAATGCCCTAGGTCTTCGTGAGCAAGCGAGTTGGATGCACACCCACTTAGTTTCTTTTGTTGAGCTTTCATACACTTATAGCTCTAGTGCATCCGTTACATGGCAATCCCTACTCACTCACATTGATATCTCTTGATGGGCATCTCCATAGCCCATTGATACGCCTAGTTGATGTGAGACTATCTTCTCCTTATTTGTCTTCCCCACAACCACCATTCTATTCCACATATAGTGCTATGTCCATGGCTCACGCTCATGTATTGCGTGAGGATTGAAGAAGTTTGACAAGATCAAAAGTATGAAACAATTGCTTGGCTTGTCATCGGGGTTATGCATGATTAAATACTTTGTGTGATGAAGATAGAGCATAGCCAGACTATATGATTTTGTAGTGATAACTTTCTTTGGCCATGTTATTTTGAGAAGACATGATTTCTTAGTTAGTATGCCTGAAGTATTATTGATAGTTCCATGCTATTATATATTCTGTTTTGGATGTTTAAAGGGCTTTATTATACACTTTTATATTATTTTTGGGACTAACCTATTAACCGGAGGCCCAGCCCAAATTGCTGTTTTTTGGCCTATTTCAGTGTTTCGTAGAAAAAGAATATCAAACGGAGTCCAAACGGAATGAAACCTTCGGGAACGTGATTTTTGGAACAAACGTGATCCAGAGGACTTGGAGTGGACGTCAAGCAACAAACAAGGAAGCCACGAGGTAGGGAGTGCCTACCCCCCCAGGGCGCACCCTCCACCCTTGTGGGCCCCTCGTGGCTCCATCGACCTACTTCTTCCTCCTATATATACCTACGTACCCCTAAACCATCAGAAGCGACCACGAAAACCTAATTCCACAGCCGCAACCTTCTGTACCCATGAGATCCCATCTTGGGGCCTTTTCCGGCGTCCTGCCGGAGGGGGCATTGATCCCGGAGGGCTTCTACATCAACACCATAGCCTCTCCGATGATGTGTGAGTAGTTTACCTCAGACCTTCGGGTCCATAGTTATTAGCTAGATGGCTTCTTATCTCTCTTTGGATCTCAATACAAAGTTCTCCTCGATTCTCTTGGAGATCTATTTGATGTAACTCTTCTTTTGCGGTGTGTTTGTCGAGATCCATTGAATTGTGGGTTTATGATCAAGATTATCCATGAACAATATTTGAATCTCCTCTCAATTCTTTTACGTATGATTTGTTATCTTTGCAAGTCTCTTTGAATTAGCAGTTTGGTTTGGCCTACTAGATTGATCTTTCTTGCAATGGGAGAAGTGCTTAGCTTTGGGTTCAATCTTATGTGCTCGATCCCAAAGTGATGCTAGGGAAATGACACGTATCGTATTGTTGCCATCAAGGTTAAAAAGATGGGTTTTATATCATATTGCATGAGTTTATCCCTCTACATCATGTCATCTTGCTTAAAGCGTTACTCCGTTCTTATGAAATTAATACTCTAGATGCATGCTGGATAGCGGTCGATGTGTGGAGTAATAGTAGTAGATGCAGAATCATTTCGGTCTACTTGTCACGGACGTGATGCATATATACATGATCATACCTAGATATTCTCATAACTATGCTCAATTCTATCAACTGCTCGACAGTAATTCGTTTACCCACCGTAATACTTATGCTATCTTGAGAGAAGCCACTAGTGAAACCTATTGCCCCCGGGTCTATTTTCCATCATATTAATCTTCCGTCAACAAGCTATTTCTATCTTTATTTACCTTGCAATCTTTACTTTTACTCTTTATCATAAAAATACCAAAAATATTATCATCTCTATCAGATCTCACCCTCCTAAGTGACCGTGAAGGGATTGGCAACCCCTTTATCGCGTTGGTTGCGAGGTTCTTATTTGTTTGTGTAGGTGTGTGGGACTCGAGCGTAGTCTCCTACTGGATTGATACCTTGGTTCTCAAAAACTGAGGGAAAACTTTACTGCATCACCCTTTCCTCTTCAAGGGAAAACCAACGCAGTGATCAAGAGGTAGCAATGGTCAACAAGACCACCAGTTTCAAGAAAAAGGGTAATTTCAAGAAGAACGGCAAACAAGTTGCTGCTCAAGAGAAGAAACCTAAGTCTGGACCTAAGCCTGATACTGAGTGCTTCTACTGCAAACAGACTGGTCACTGCAAGCAGAACTGCCCCAAGTATTTGGCGGATAAGAAGGATGGCAAGGTGAACAAAGGTATATGTGATATACATGTTATTGATGTGTACCTTACTAGAGCTCATGATTGCACTCGGGTATTTGATACTGGTTCTGTCGGTAATATTTGCAACTCAAAACAGGGACTACAGATTAAGCGAAGACTGGCTAAGGACGAGGTGACGATGCGTGTGGGAAATGGTTCCAAAGTCGATGTGATCGCCGTCGGCACGCTGCCTCTACATCTACCTTCGGGATTAAGCATGAACATTATATCTGGATCTTGTTTGATGCGAGACGGTTATTCATTTAAATCTAAGAATAATGGTTGTTCTATTAATATCTTTTATAGTCATGCACCCTTGAAGAGTGGTCTATTTGTGTTGAATCTCGATAGTAGTGATACACATATTCATAATGTTGAAGCCAAAAGATGCAGAGTTGATGATGATAGTGCAACTAATTTGTGGCACTGTCGTTTGGGTCATATTGGTGTAAAGCGCATGAAGAAACTCCATACTGATGGACTTCTGGAATCACTTGATTATGAATCACTTGGTACTTGCAAACCATGCCTCATGTGCAAGATGACTAAAACGTCGTTCTCCGGAACAATGGAGCGAGCAACAGATTTATTGGAAATCATACATACTGATGTATGTGGTCCGATGAATATTGAGGCTCGCGGCGGGTATCATTATTTTCTCACCTTCACAGATGATTTGAGCAGATATGGGTATATCTACTTAATGAAACATAAGTCTGAAACATTTGAAAAGTTCAAAGAATTTCAGAGTGAAGTGGAAAATCATCGTAACAAGAAAATAAAGTTTCTACGATCTGATCGTGGAGGAGAATATTTGAGTTATGAGTTTGGTCTTCATTTGAAACAATGCGGAATAGTTTTGCAACTCACGCCACCCGGAACACCACAACGCAATGGTGTGTCCGAACGTTGTAATCATACTTTACTAGATATGGTGTGATCTATGATGTCTCTTACTGATTTACCGCTATCATTTTGGGGTTATGCTTTAGAGACGGTTGCATTCACGTTAAATAGAGCACCATCGAAATCCATTGAGACGACGCCTTATGAACTGTGGTTTGGCAAGAAACCAAAGTTGTCATTTCTTAAAGTTTGGGGCTGCGATGCTTATGTGAAAAAGCTTCAACCTGATAAGCTCGAACCCAAATCGGAGAAATGTGTCTTCATAGGATACCCAAAGGAAACTGTTGGGTACACCTTCTATCACAGATTCGAAGGCAAGACATTCGTTGCTAAGAATGGATCCTTTCTAGAGAAGGAGTTTCTCTCGAAAGAAGTGAGTGGGAGGAAAGTAGAACTTGATGAGGTAACTATACCTGCTCCCTTATTAGAAACTAGTTCATCACAGAAACCGATATTGATCATGAAATTTCAGATCAAGTTACTACCGAACCTCGTAGGTCTAACAGAGTAAGAACCGCACCAAAGTGGTACGGTAATCCTGTCCTGGAAGTCATGTTACTTGACCATGGCGAACCTACAAACTATGAAGAAGCAATGGTGAGCCCAGATTCTGCAGAATGGCTTGAAGCCATGAAATCTGAGATGGGATCCATGTATGAGAACAAAGTGTGGACTTTGGTTGACTTGCCCGATGATCGGCAAGCCATCGAAAATAAATGGATCTTCAAGAAGAAGACTGACGCTGACGGTAATGTTACTGTCTACAAAGCTCGACTTGTTGCGAATGGTTTTCGACAAGTTCAAGGGGTTGACTACGATGAGACTTTCTCACCCGTAGCGATGCTTAAGTCTGTCTGAATCATGTTAGCAATTTCCGCATTTTATGATTATGAAATTTGGCAAATGGATGTCAAAACTACATTCCTGAATGGATTTCTGGAAGAAGAGTTGTATATGATGCAACCAGAAGGTTTTGTCGATCCAAAGGGTGCTAACAAAGTGTGCAAGCTCCAGCGATCCATTTATGGACTGGTGCAAGCCTCTCGGAGTTGGAATAAATGTTTTGATAGTGTGATCAAAGCATATGGTTTTATATACACTTTTGGAGAAGCCTGTATTTACAGGAAAGTGAGTGGGAGCTTTGTAGCATTTCTAATATTATATGTGGATGACATATTGCTGATTGGAAATGATATAGAATTTCTCGATAGAATAAAAGGATGCTTGAATAAGAGTTTTTCAATGAAAGACCTCGGTGAAGCTGCATACATATTGGGCATCAAGATCTATAGAGATAGATCAAGACGCTTAATTGGACTGTCACAAAGCACATACCTTGACAAAGTTTTGAAAAAGTTCAAAATGGATCAAGCAAAGGAAGGGTTCTTGCCTGTGTTACAAGGTGTGAAGTTGAGTCAGACTCAATGCCCGACCACTTCAGAAGATAGAGAGAAAATGAAAAGTGTTCCCTATGCTTCAGCCATAGGCTCTATCATGTATGCAATGCTGTGTACCAGACCTGATGTGTGCCTTGCTATTAGCTTAGCAGGGAGGTACCAAAGTAATCCAGGATCGATCATCGGCGATGGTCAAGAACATCCTGAAATACCTGAAAAGGACTAAGGATGTGTTTCTCGTTTATGGAGGTGACAAAGAGCTCATCGTAAAAGGTTACGTTGATGCAAGCTTTGACACTGATCCAGACGATTCTAAATTGCAAACCGGATACGTGTTTTTATTGAACGGTGGAGCTGTCAGTTGGTGCAGTTCTAAAAAAAGCGTCGTGGCGGGATCTACGTGTGAAGCGGAGTACATAGCTGCTTCGGAAGCAGCAAATGAAGGAGTCTGGATGAAGGAGTTCATATCCGATCTAGGTGTCATACCTAGTGCATAGGGTCCAATGAAAATCTTTTGTGACAATACTAGTGCAATTGCCTTGGCAAAGGAATCTAGATTTCACAAGAGAACCAACCACAACAAGAGATGCTTCAATTCCATCCGGGATCAAGTCCAGGTGGGAGACATAGAAATTTGCAAGATACATACGGATCTGAATGTTGCAGACCCATTGACTAAGCCTCTTCCACGAGCAAAACATGATCAGCACCAAGCCTCCATGGGTGTTAGAATCATTACTGTGTAATCTAGACTATTGACTCTAGTGCAAGTGGGAGACTGAAGCAAATATGCCCTAGAGGCAATAATAAATTTATTATTTATTTCCTCATATCATGATAAATGTTTATTATTCATGCTAGAATTGTATTAACCGGAAACATAATACATGTGTGAATACATAGACAAACATAGTATCACTAGTATGCCTCTACTTGACTAGCTCGTTGATCAAAGATGGTTGAGTTTCCTAGCCATGGACATGAGTTGTCATTTGATTAATGGGGTCACATTCTTAGGAGAATGATGTGATTGACTTGACCCATTTCGTTAGCTTAGCACTTGATTGTTTAGTTTACTGCTATTGCTTTCTCCATGACTTATACATGTTCCTTTGACTATGAGATTATGCAACTCCCGAATACCGGAGGAGCAATTTGTGTGCTACCAAATGTCACAATGTAACTGGGTGATTATAAAGGTGATCTACATGTGTCTCCGATGGTATTTGTGGAGTTGGCATAGATCAAGAATAGGATTTGTCACTCCGATTGTCGGAGAGGTATCTCTAAGCCCTCTCGGTAATGCACATCACTATAAGCCTTGCAAACAATGTGACTAATGAGTTAGTTACGGGATGATGCACTACAGACCGAGTAAAGAGAATTGCCGGTTACGAGATTGAGCTAGGTATTAAGATACCGACGATCGAATCTCGGGCAAGTAACATACCGATGACAAAGGGAACAATGTATGTTGTTATGCAGTTTGACCGATAAAGATCTTCGTAGAATATGTAGGAACCAATATGAACATCCGAGTTCCGCTATTGGTCATTGACCGGAGACGTGTCTCGGTCATGTCTACATAGTTCTCGAACCCGTAGGGTCCGCTTGCAACAAAAGTTACGTGACGATCGGTATTATGAGTTTTTGTGTTTTGATGTACCGAAGGTATTTCGGAGTCTCGTATACGATCACGGACAAGACGAGGAGTCTCTAAATGGTCGAGACGTAAAGATCGATATATTGGACGACTATGTTCGGACACCGATGTTGGGGAACGTTGCAGAAAATTTAAAATTTTCCTACGGTTTCACCAAGATCCATCTATGAGTTCATCTAGCAACGAGTCATGGGAGAGTGATTGCATCTACATACCACTTGTAGATCGCGTGCGGAAGCGTTCAATGGAACGGGGTTGATGGAGTAGTACTCGCCATGATTCAGATCACCGATGACCTAGTGCCGAACGTACAGCACCTCCGTGTTCAACACACGTCTGCGGGCGGATGACGTCTCCTCCTTCTTGATCCAGCAAGGGGAAGGAGAGGTTGATGATGATCCAGCAGCACGACGGCGTGGTGGTGGATGCAGCAGAACTCCCAGTGGCTTCGCTAAGCAACTACGGGAGGAGGAGGAGGTGTAGCGGAGAGGGGAGGTGCCAAGGGCTTCAGGGTGCGGCCACCCCTCCCTCCCCTCCCTTTATATAGGTGCAAAAGAGGGGGGGAGGGCGCAGCCTTGCCCCTTCCTCCGAGGAAGGGGTGCGGCCAAGAAGGGGGAGGAGTCCATCCTTCCCAAGGCACCTCGGAGGTGCCTTCCCCCTTTAGGACTCTTCCCTCCCAAGTCTCCTTGGCGCATGGGCCCTTTTGGGTCTGGTGCCCTTGGCCCATATAGGCCAAGGCGCACCCCCTACAGCCCATGTGGCCCCCCGGGGCAGGTGGACCCCCGGACCCCTTTCGGCACTCCCGGTACAATACCGATAATGCCCGAAACTTTTCCAGTGACCAAAATAAGACTTCATATATATAAATCTTTACCTCCGGACCATTCCAGAACTCCTCGTGACGGCCGGGATCTCATCCGGACTCGAACAACATTCAGTTTGCTGCATACTCATATTCATACAACCCTAGCGTCACCGAACCTTAAGTGTGTAGACCCTACGGGTTCGGGAGACATGCAGACATGACCGATACGGCTCTCGGGCAATAACCAACAGCGGGATCTGGATACCCATGTTGGCTCCACATGCTCCTCGATGATATCATCGGATGAACCACGATGTCGAGGATTCAATCAACCACGTATACAATTCCCTTTGCCAATCGGTATTTTACTTGCCGAGATTCGATCGTCGGTATCCCAATACCTCGTTCAATCTCGTTGCCGGCAAGTCACTTTACTCGTACCGTAATGCATGATCCCGTGACCAAACACTTGGTCACTTTGAGCTCATTATGATGATGCACTACCGAGTGGGCCCAAGTGTACCTCTCCGTCATATGGAGTGACAAATCCCGATCTCGATCCGTGTCAACCCAACAGACACTTTCGGAGATACCTGTAATGCACCTTTATAGTCACCCGATTCGTTGTGACGTTTGGTACACCCAAAGCACTCCTACGGTATCCGGGAGTTACACGATCTCATGGTCTAAGGAAGAGATACTTGACATTGGAAAAGCTCTAGCAAAACGAACTACACGATCTTGTGCTATGCTTAGGATTGGGTCTTGTCCATCACATCATTCTCCTAATGATGTGATCACGTTATCAACGACATCCAAAGTCCATAGTCATTAAACCATGACTATCTGTTGATCAACGAGCTAGTCAACTAGAGGCTCACTAGGGACATATTGTGGTCTATGTATTCACACGTGTATTATGATTTCTGGATAATACAATTATAGCATGAATAAAAGACAATTATCATGAACAAGGAAATATAATAATACTTTTATTATTGCCTCTAGGGCATATTTCCAACAGTCTCCCACTTGCACTAGAGTCAATAATCTAGTTACATTGTGATGAATCGAATGCCCATAGAGTTCTGGTGTTGATCATGTTTTGCTCGCGGAAGAGGTTTAGTCAACGGATCTGCGACATTCAGATCCGTATGCACTTTGCAAATTTCTATGTCTCCATCTTGAACATTTTCACGAATGGAGTTGAAGCGACGCTTGATGTGCCTGGTCTTGTTGTGAAACCTGGGCTCCTTGGCAAGTGCAATAGCTCCAGTGTTGTCACAGAAGAGTTTGATCGGCTCGACGCATTGGGTATGACTCCTAGGTCAGTGATGAACTCCTTCACCCAAATTGCTTCATGAGCTGCCTCCGAGGCTGCCATGTGCTCCGCTTCACATGTAGATCCCGCCACGACGCTCTGCTTGCAGCTGCACCAGCTTACTGCTCCACCATTCAACATATACACGTATCCGGTTTGTGACTTTGAGTCATCCAGATCTGTGTCGAAGCTAGCATCGTTGTAACCCTTTACGACGAGCTCTTCGTCACCTCCATAAACGAGAAACATGTCCTTTGTCCTTTTCAGGTACTTCAGGATATTCTTGACCGCTGTCCAGTGTTCCTTGCGGGATTACTTTGGTATCTTCCTACCAAACTCACGGCAAGGTTTACATCAGGTCTGTACACAGCATGGCATACATAATAGATCCTATGGCTGAGGCATAGGGATGACGCTCATCTCTTCTTTATCTTTTGCCGTGGTCGGGCATTGAGCTGAGCTCAATCTCACACCTTGCAAAACAGGCAAGAACCCTTTCTTGGACTGATCCATTTTGAACTTCTTCAAAATCTTATCAAGGTATGTGCTTTGTGAAAGACCTATGAGGCGTCTTGATCTATCCCTATAGATTTTGATGCCTAATATGTAAGCAGCTTCTCCAAGGTCCTTCATTGAAAAACTCTTATTCAAGTAGGCCTTAATGTTGTCCAAGAGTTCTATATCATTTCCCATCGGTATGTCATCTACATATAATATGAGAAATGCTCAGAGCTCCCACTCACTTTCTTGTAAACGCAGGCTTCTCCATAAGTCTGCATAAACCCAAACGCTTTGATCATCTCATCAAAGCGAATGTTCCAACTCCGAGATGCTTGCACCAGCCCATAAATGGATCGCTGGAGCTTGCATACCTTGTTAGCATTCTTAGGGTCGACAAAACCTTACGGTTGCATCATATACAGTTCTTCCTTAAGATAACCGTTAAGGAACGCTGTTTTGACGTCCGTCTGCCATATCTCATAATCATAGTATGCGGCAATTGCTAACATGATTCGAACGGACTTAAGCTTCGCTACGGGAGAGAAAGTCTCATCGTAGTCAATCCCTTGAACTTGCCGATAACCCTTAGCGACAAGTCGAGCTTTATAGATGGTGACATTACCATCCGCGTCCGTCTTCTTCTTAAAGATCCATTTATTTTCTATCGTCGCCGATCATCGGGCAAGTCTGTCAAAGTCCATACTTTGTTTTCATACATGGATCCTATCTCGGATTGAATGGCTTCAAGCCATTTGTTGGAATCGGGCCCGCCATCACTTCTTCATAGTTCAAGGTTCACCGTTGTCTAACAACATGATTTCCGGGGACAGGGTTGCCGTACCACTGCAGTGCGGGCGTGTCCTAGTGGACCTCTGAAGTTCAGTAGCAACTTGATCCGAAGTACCTTGATCATCATCATTAATTTCCTCTCCAATTGGTGTAGGCACCACAGAACATTTTCTGAGCTGCACTACTTTCCGGTTCAAGAGGTAGTACTTCATCGAAGTTCTACTTTCCTCCCACTTACTCCTTTCAAGAGAAACTCTTTTTCCAGAAAGGATCCGTTCTTGGCAACAAAGATCTTGCCTTCGGATCTAAGGTAGAAGGTATACCCAATGATTTCCTTAGGGTATCCTATGAAGACGCATTTTTCCGATTTGGGTTCGAGCTTTTCAGGTTGAAGTTTCTTGACATAAGCATCGCATCCCCAAACTTTTAGAAACGACAGCTTAGGTTTCTTCCCAAACCATAATTCATACGGTGTCGTCTCAACGGATTTAGACGGTGCCCTATTTGAAGTGAATGTAGCTGTATCTAGAGCGTATCCCCAAAATGATAGCGGTAAATCAGTAAGAGACATCATAGATCGCACCATATCCAATAGAGTGCGATTACGACGTTCGGAAAAACCATTACGCTGAGGTGTTCCAGGCGGCGTGAGTTGTGAAACGATTCCACATTTCCTTAAGTGTGTTCCAAATTCGTGACTTAAATATTCTCCTCCACGATCTGATCGCAAGAATTTTATCTTTCGGTCACGTTGATTCTCTACTTCATTCTGAAATTCCTTGAACTTTTCAAAGGTCTCGGACTTGTGTTTCAACAAGTAGACATACCCATATCTACTCAAGTCGTCGTTGAGAGTGAGAACATAACGATATCCTCCATGAGCCTCAACACTCATTGGACCGCACACATCGGTATGTATGATTTCCAATAAGTTGGTTGCTCGCTCCATTGTTAGGAGAACGGAGTCTTGGTCATCTTGCCCATGAGGCATGGTTCACATGTGTCAAATGATTCATAATCGAGAGACTCTAAAAGTCCATCGGCATGGAGATTCTTCATGCGCTTGACACCAATGTGACCAAGGCGGCGATGCCACAAGTATGTGGGACTATCGTTATCAACTTTACATCTTTTGGTATTCACACTATGAACATGTGTAACATTACGTTCGAGATTCATTAAGAATAAACCATTGACCATCGGAGCATGACCATAAAACATTTCTCTCATGTAAATAGAACAACCATTATTCTCGGATTTAAATGAGTAGCCATCTCGTATTAAACGAGATCCTGATACAATGTTCATGCTCAAACTTGGCACTAAATAACAATTATTGAGGTTTAAAACTAATCCCGTAGGTAAATGTAGAGGTAGCGTGCCGAGGAGATCACATCGACCTTGGAACCATTCCCGACGCGCATCGTCACCTCGCCCTTCGCCAGCCTCCGTTTATTCCGCAGCTCCTGCTGTGAGTTACATATATGAGCAACGGCACGGTATCAAATACCCAGGAGTTACTACGAGTCTTGGTAAGGTACACATCAATTACATGTATATCAAATATACCTTTAGTGTTGCGGCCTTCTTGTCCGCTAAGTATTTGGGGCAGTTCCGCTTCCAGTGGCCCTTCCCTTTGCAATAAAAGCACTTTGTCTCAGGCTTGGGTCCATTCTTTGACTTCTTCCCGGCAACTTGCTTACTGGGTGCGGCAACATCCTTGCCGTCCTTCTTGAAGTTCTTCTTACCCTTGCCCTTCTTGAACTTAGTGGTTTTATTGACCATCAACACTTGATGTTCTTTCTTGATTTCAACCTCTGCTGACTTCAAAGCATTGAGAATACTTCAGAATGGTCTTCACCATCCCCCTGCATATTGTAGTTCATCACAAAGCTCTTGTAGCTTGGTGGGAGCGATCAAGGATTCTGTCAATGACCGCCTCGTCCGGGAGGTTAATGTCTAGCTGGAACAAGCGGTTGTGCAACCCGGACATTTTGAGTATGTGCTCCTTGTGTAACTATTTTCCTCCATCTTACAACTATAGAACTTGTCGGAGACTTCATATCTCGACCGGGCATGAGCTTGGAAAACTAGTTTCAGCTCCTCGAACATCTCATATGCTCCGTCTTGCTCAAAACGCTTTTGGAGCCCCGGTTCTAAGCTGTAAAGCATGCCGCACTGAACGAGGGAGTAATCATCAGCACAAGACTGCCAAGCATTCATAATGTCTTGGTTCTCTGGGACGGGTGCATCGCCTAGCGGTCCTTCTAGGACATATTGTTTCCTGGCAGCTATGAGGATGATCCTCAGGTTCCGGACCCAGTCCGAATAGTTGCTGCCATCATCTTTCAGCTTGGTTTTCTCTAGGAACGCGTTGAAGTTCATGTTGACATGAGCGTTGGCCATTTGATCTACAAGACATATTTTGCAAAAGTTTTAGACTAAGTTCATGATAATTAAGTTCATCTAATCAAATTATTTAATGAACTCCCACTCAGATTTGATATCCCTCTAGTCATCTAAGTGTTACATGATCCGAGTCGACTAGGTCGTGTCCGATCATCACGTGAGACGGACTAGTCATCGTCGGTGAACATCTCCATGTTGATCGTATCTTCCATACGACTCATGTTCGACCTTTCGGTCTCTTGTGTTCCGAGGCCATGTCTGTACATGCTAGGCTCGTCAAGTTAACCTAAGTGTATTGCATGTGTACAACTGTCTTACACCCGTTGTATGTGAACGTAAGGATCTATCACACCCGATCATCACGTGGTGCTTCGAAACGACGAACTTTAGCAACGGTGCACAGTTAGGGAGAACACTTTCTTAAAATTGTTATGAGGGATCATCTTATTTACTACCGTCGTTCTAAGTAAACAAGATGCCTAAAACATAATAAACATCACATGCAATTATATAAAGTAGTGACATGATATGGCCAATATCATATAGCTCCTTTGATCTTCATCTTCGGGCTCCATGATCATCTTGTCACCGCATGACACCATGATCTCCATCATCATGATCTCCATCATCGTGTCTCCATGAAGTTGCTCGCCAACTATTACTTCTACTACTATGGCTAACGCGTTTAGCAATAAAGTAAAGTAATTTACATGGCGTTCTTCAATGACACGCAGGTCATACAAAAAATAAAGACAACTCCTATGGCTCCTGCCGGTTGTCATACTCATCGACATGCAAGTCGTGATTCCTATTACAAGAACATGATCTCATACATCACAATATATTATTAATCATTCATCACAACTTCTGCCATATCACATCACATGACAATTGCTGCAAAAACAAGTTAGACGTCCTCTAATTGTTGTTGCATCTTTTACGTGGCTGCAATTGGGTTCTAGCAAGAACGTTTTCTTACCTACGAATAACCACAACGTGATTTTGTCAACTTCTATTTACCCTTCATAAGGACCCTTTTCATCGAATCCGCTCCAACTAAAGTGGGAGAGACAGACACCCTTGACCACCTTATGCAACTAGTGCATGTCGACCGGTGGAACCGGTCTCACGTAAGCGTACGTGTAAGGTTGGTCCGGGCCGCATCATCCCACAATACCGCTGAAGCAAGATAAGACTAGTAGCGGCAAGCAAGTTGACAAGATCTACGCCCACAACAAAATTGTGTTCTACTCGTGCAATAGAGAACTGCGCATAGACCTAGCTCATGATGCCACTGTTGGGGAACGTTGCAGAAAATAAAATTTTTCCTACGGTTTCACCAAGATCCATCTATAAGTTCATCTAGCAACGAGTCATGGGAGAGTGATTGCATCTACATACCACTTGTAGATCACGTGCGGAAGCGTTCAATGGAACGGGGTTGATGGAGTCGTACTCGCCGTGATTCAGATCACCGATGACCTAGTGCCGAACGGACAGCACCTCCGCGTTCAACACACGTACGGAGCGGATGACGTCTCCTCCTTCTTGATCCAGCAAGGGAGAGGTTGATGATGATCCAAAGCAACGACGGCGTGGTGGTGGATGCAGCAGAACTCCGGCAGGGCTTCGCTAAGCAACTACGGGAGGAGGAGGAGGTGTAGCGGAGGGAGGTGCCAAGGGCTTGTGGTGCGGCCACCCCTCCTCCCTCCCTTTATATAGGTGCAAAGAGGGGAGGGCGCAGCCTTGCCCCTTCCTCCAAGGAAGGGGTGCGGCCAAGAGGGGAGGAGTCCATCCTCCCAAGGCACCTCGGAGGTGCCTTCCCCTTTAGGACTCTTCCTCCCAAGTCTCCTTGGCGCATGGGCCCTTTTGGGGCTGGTGCCCTTGGCCCATATAGGCCAAGGCGCACCCCCTACAGCCCATGTGGCCCCCCGGGGCAGGTGGACCCCCCGCTGGACCCCCGGACCCCTTTCGGCACTCCCGGTACAATACCGATAATGCCCGAAACTTTTCTGGCGACCAAAATAAGACTTCCTATATATATATATATATCTTTACCTCCGGACCATTCCGGAACTCCTTGTGACGTCCGGGATCTCATCCGGGACTCCGAACAACATTCGGTTTGCTGCATACTCATATTCATACAACCCTAGCGTCACTGAACCTTAAGTGTAGACCCTACGGGTTCGGAGACATGCGCACATGACCGATACGGCTCTCGGGCAATAACCAACAGCGGGATCTGGATACCCATGTTGGCTCCACATGCTCCTCGATGATATCATCGGATGAACCACGATGTCGAGGATTCAATCAACCACGTATACAATTCCCTTTGCCAATCGGTATTTTACTTGCCCGAGATTCGATCGTCAGTATCCCACGTTCAATCTCGTTGCCGGCAAGTCACTTTACTCGTACCGTAATGCATGATCCCGTGACCAAACACTTGGTCACTTTAAGCTCATTATGATGATGCACTACCGAGTGGGCCCAGTGATACCTCTCCGTCATACGGAGTGACAAATCCGATCTCGATCCGTGTCAACCCAACAGACACTTTCGGAGATACCTGTAATGCACCTTTATAGTCACCCGATTACGTTGTGACGTTTGGTACACCCAAAGCACTCCTACGGTATCCGGGAGTTACACGATCTCATGGTCTAAGGAAGAGATACTTGACATTGGAAAAGCTCTAGCAAAACGAACTACACGATCTTGTGCTATGCTTATGATTCGGTCTTGTCCATCACATCATTCTCCTAATGATGTGATCACGTTATCAACGACATCCAAAGTCCATAGTCAGGAAACCATGACTATCTGTTGATCAACGAGCTAGTCAACCAGAGGCTCACTAGGGACATATTGTGGTCTATGTATTCACACGTGTATTACGATTTCCGGATAATACAATTATAGCATGAATAAAAGACAATTATCATGAACAAGGAAATATAATAATACTTTTATTATTGCCTTTAGGGCATATTTCCAACAACCGAAAATGTTTCGGGAGGTTTCAGACATATACGGGAGTACCGAGGGTTAGCGGAACCCCCCGGGGAGTATAATGGGCCTATTGGGCCTTAGTGGGAGAAGAGGAGGGGCGGCTAGGGCAGCCGCGCGCCCCTTCCCCCTCTAGTCCGAATTGGATAAGGAGGGGGGGCGGCGCCCCCCTTTCCTTCTCTTCCTCTCTCCTTCCTTCCTTCTCCTACTCCTACTAGGAAAGGAGTCCTACTCACGGTGAGAGTAGGACTCCCCCCTTGGCGCGCCCTTCTCCTGGCTGGCCGCCTCCACCCTAGCTCCTTTATATACGGGGGCAGGGGGCACCCCAAGCAACACAATTGATCATTGATCTCTTAGCTGTGTGCGGTGCCCCCCTCCACCATAATCCACCTTGGTAATATCGTAGCGGTGCTTAGGCGAAGGCCTGCGTCGGTAGCATCATCATCATCGTCACCACGCCGTCGTGCTGACGAAGCTCATCCCGGAAGCTCTACTGGATCGTGAGTTCGCGGGACGTCACCGAGCTGAACGTGTGCTGAATGCGGAGGTGCCGTACGTTCGGTGCTGAGGATCGGTCGATCGTGAAAAAGTACGACTACATCAACCGCGTTGTTATAACGCTTCCGCTTACGGTCTACGAGGGTACGTAGACGACACTCTCCCCTCCCGTTGCTATGCATTAACATGATCTTGCGTGTGCGTAGGAATTTTTTTGAAATTACTACGTTCCCCAACACATACCCCCCAGTAAAAAACAGAACAGTATGTAGCAATCTGTATCAAACGTATACTTCTGTAAGTCCAAAAATTCTGAAATAAATGTGTGGACGTTAGGAATATGTCTACTAATCATCTGCAAAAAGAATCAACCTAAAAGCACTCTCCAGTAAAAAATGGCAGCTAATCTCGTGAGCGCTAAAGTTTCTGTTTTTTACAGCAAGATCGCAAAGACTTCACCCAAGTCTTCCCAAAGGTTCTACTTGGCACAAACACTAACTAAAACATGAAACCACATCTATACAGAAGCTAGATGAATTATTTATTACTAAACAGAAAAAATGCAAGAAAAAAAATAAAACTGGGTTGCCTCCCAACAAGCGCTATTGTTTAACGCCCCTAGCTAGGCATAAAAATAAGAATAGATCTAGGTATTGCCATCTTTCGTATTTATCTTTATAATGGAGTTATGCTCGGATCCGGAAGGTTCCTTACGTTTTCCTTTATGCTCGAAGATCTTTCGATCTAGGGCATCCAACCGCTTATTGCAAAGTGTAATCAATGTATTCATGCGGTTAAGATTCCCACCAACATTTTTAAGAGGTTCAATAGATTTTTTCAATTCGCATAATTTCTCTAAGATTTGGGTTCCTTCTTGAGTAAGGTGAAATCCCTTTTGTGGGGGAAGTACTCCTACTATCCCTTCTATAATTTCATAATAAATACTAGGATCAACTTCAATAAAATTCCCTTTGGCGGCAAAATCGAGGAGTTGTCTATGGGATATGGTTAGCCCAACATAAAAACTGTGATGTAAAATCTTGAAATCTCCCTCTATAGTGCAACTACGATAGCATTTTACCATCCTATACCAAGCATCTTTTAAGTTTTCTCCTTGTCTTTGTTTGAAGTGGAGGACTTCAAAATCAGGGGACGAAGGAAGGGAGAAAGAGCTAGCCATGAAGGCGAAATAAATGATCTAGCACATGAACACACAAGAGGCAAGCGAAAAGAGGCGAACGAAAAAGGGCGAATAAAACGGCAAAGGTGAAGTGGGGGAGAGGAAAACGAGAGGCAAATGGCAATTAATGTAATGCGAGGGATAAGAGTTTGTGATGGGTACTTGGTGTGCCTTGACTTGGCGTAGATCTCCCCGACAATGGCACCAGAAATCCTTCTTGCTGCCTCTTGAGCATGCATTGGTTTTCCCTTGAAGAAGAAAGGGTGATGCATCAAAGTAGCGTAAGTATTTCCCTCAGTTTTTGAGAACCAAGGTATCAATCCAGTAGGAGACTACACGCAAATCGCCTAGTACCTGCACAAACAATCAAGAACCTTGCACCCAACGCAATAAAGGGGTTGTCAATCCCTTCACGGCCACTTGCAAAAGTGAGATCTGATAAAGATAATAAGATAAATATTTTTGGTATTTTTGTTATATAGATTGAAAAGTAAAGATTGCAAAATAAATAGTAAACTAGAATTGTAGATTGGAAACTTATATGATGTAAAGTAAACCCGAGGGCCATAGGTTTCACTAGTGGCTTCTCTCATGATAGCATGTATTATGGTGGGTGAACAAATTACTGCCGAGCAATTGATAGAAAAGCGCATAGTTATGAGAATATCTAGGCATGATCATGAACATAGGCATCACGTCCATGACAAGTAAACCGAAATGATTCTGCATCTACTACTATTACTCCACACGTCGACCGCTATGCAGCATGCATCTAGAGTATTAAGTTCATAAGAACAGAGTAATGCATTAGGCAAGATGACATGATGTAGAGGGATAAACTCAAGCAATATGATATAAACCCTATCTTTTTATCCTTGATGGCAACAATACAATACGTGTCGGTTCCCTTTCTGTCACTAGGATCGAGCAGCGCAAGATTGAACCCAAAGCCAAGCACTTCTCCCATTGCAAGAAAGATAAATCTAGTAGGCCAAACTAAACCGATAATTCCAAGAGACTTGCAAAGATATTAAATCATGCATGTAAGAATTCAGAGAAGAACAAAATATTGTTCATAAATAATCTTGATCATAAACCCACAATTCATCGGATCTCGGCAAACACACCGCAAAAAGAATTACATCGAATAGATCTCCAAGAAGATCGAGGAGAACTTTGTATTGAGATCCAAAGAGAGAGAAGATGCCATCTAGCTAATAACTATGGAACCGAAGGTCTGTGGTAAACTACTCACACATCATCGGAGAGGCTATGGTGTTGATGTAGAAGCCCTCCGAGATCGAGGACCCCTCCAGCGGAGCGCCGAAAAAGGCCCCACGATGGGATATCACGGGTACAGAAGGTTGCGGCGGTGGTGAGGGAGTCCGGGATTAGGGGGTATCCGGACAGCCGGACAGTGTACAACGTCCGGACAATTGAAGCGTGAAGATACAAGACTCAAGACTTCGGCACGTGTCCGGATGGGACTTTCCTTGGCGTGGAAGGAAAGCTTGGCGATCCGGATATTATATTTCCTTCCTTGTAACCGACTCCATGTAAACCCTAGCCCTCTCCGGTGCCTATATAAACCGGAGAGGTTCGTCCTTAGAAGGTTGATCACAATTACAATCATACCATTATAGGCTAGCTCTTAGGGTTTAGCCTCTATGATCTCATGGTAGATCTACTCTTGTACTACACGTATCTTCAATATTAATCAAGCAGGAAGTAGGGTTTTACCTCCATCGAGAGGGCCCGAACCTGGGTAAACATCTGTGTCCCTTGCTTCCTGTTACCATCAGCCTTGACGCACAGATGGGACCCCCTACCCGAGATTCATCGGTTTTGACACTGATATTGGTGCTTTCATTGAGAGTTCCTCTGTGTCGTCGCTGTCAGGCTTGATGGCTCCTTCAATCATTGTCAACGATGCTGTCCAGGGCAAGACTTTTCTCCCCGGGTAGATCTTCGTGTTCGGTGGCTTCACACCGCGGACCGATTCGCTTGGTCATCTGGAGCAGATCGCGTCAGGAGCGCCGAAAAGTCATGATGAGCACGACTTAGACCTGTCGTCAGACGATGTTCGGGATATCACCCCGGCAGAAGCTTCGGATCTAAATCCGGGGCAGGATGCGTTGCCTAAGGATGGAGGGCTGGACCCCGCCCCGCAGGCCGTACCCTCATCGGCGATGGAGCCGAACATAGACCCCACCTTTGGGAAAGCCTGTGACCCCGGGTCTCCGAATTCGTATCCAGTTGTAGGTCCCAGTCCGCGCGTCCCGAGCCCACCAAGTCCGGTTGGGCCTCGGTAATGGAGTTCACCGCTGCGGACATCTTCCAGCACTCGCCCTTTGGCGATGTACTAAACTAATTAAAAACTCTCTCTCTAACAGAGAATTCCGGGCCGAACTATGTCCGGCTCAAGTGGGAAGCAGGCGACGAAGAAATTCGTTGCCCACCCACCACCCACTTCATAGCCACGGTTGATGATTTAACCGACGTGCTTGACTTCGACTCCGAAGGCATCGACGGTATGGACGACGATGCAGGAGAAGACTCAGAATCTATGGGGTACCGGATTCCCGCCTCGTCACATGATATATACATGGTCGATACGCCCAAGGAAGAAGACGGTGAAAATCCGGAGGATAAAACCCCTGGGCAAAAACCAAAGCGATAGCGTAGACGCCGTTCCAAATCCAGCAACAGCAAAAATGTCAGCAAGAGCGCCAGAAGGATGGATACTCCGGTCAACCCCGAATGCAACAACGACCAAACGGAACCAGTGGTGGAGCAGGACGAACTAGGTCACACCAAACATAGCTCGGAGCAGACGCCCGAAGACAATGATCCAGAGGGACGAGTTCATCAAACCGGCCCAGGACAAGAAGACAGTCCGGACGATGACGCATTCATCATTTCGGAAGAGCGCGTGGAACGAGAGAACCTCCACAGAAAGCTTATGGCCACAGCGAGAAGTCTGAAGAGGCAGAAGCAACGGCTCAAAGCCGCACAGGAAATGCTCAATCGCAGATGGAAAAAGTGCTAGACACTGAAGAAAGATATGGCGACGATCGCCACACAAAGAGCTACCCAAAATGAAAACTACTGCCAGAATTCGACGACGAGGCTGTTCCACCAAAGAATAACACGACCAGGAGACAAGACATACCACTTCATAACCGCAATAAAACAACTACCGAAGACGCGCATGATCTACGTGAGCACCTGGATAAGAAAGCTGGCGCAACTAGGTCCATCTACGGATCTAAAGGACACACCCCAGCGGGGGACGGTGGTCGTCAAAACAGTTATGACAACCAAATACCAGTTCGGAATAAACACCGAACACAACAACAGCCGCCGACATGCCATAGTACGTCCAAATATAGAGGGGCTGCTCAACCCCTGTGCTTTACTGATGAAGTACTGGACCATGAATTCCACAGGGCTTTAAACCTGTGAACATAGAGGCATACGACGGAACAACGGGCCCAGGGGTCTGGATCGAGGACTTTATCCTGGACATACAAATGGGTCGTGGGGGTGACCTTCATGCCATCAAACCTCCCCCTCAAACTGAAGGGACCAGCTCGGCACTGGTTGAAAAGCCTCCCCAAAATTCAATTGGGAGCTGGGAGGAACTCGAGGACGCTTTTAGGGCCAATTTTCAAGGGACCTATGTCCGGCCTCCGGATGCGGATGACTTAAGTCACATAGTCCAACAGCCCGGAGAGTTCGCCCGCAAGCTTTGGAACAGATTCCTCACTAAGAAGAATCAAATTGTTGACTGTCCGGATGCCGAAGCCTTAGCGGCTTTCAAACACAAGATCCGTGACGAGTGGCTCGCTGCACACCTCGGCCAAGAAAAGCCAAGGACAATGGCAGCCCTAACAAGCCTTATGACCCGCTTTTTGCGCGAGGAGAAGATAGCTGGCTAGCCCGTGAAGGCACCAAATGACCCCAAAGACATCCGAAATAAGGGATGGCAACGGGAAGCCACAGCGTCATAAAAACAAACGCCAAAACAAGGAAGAGAGCCCGGATAACACGATGGTTAATGCCGGATTCAGGGGCTCTCGACCTAATCAGCAAAATAAGCCATCTAAAGGCAGCAAAGAGGGACCGTCCGGTCTGAACAGAGTCCTGGACAGACTATGCCAAATTCATGGCACCCCTGACAAACCTGCGGACCACACACACAGAGAGTGCTGGGTCTTCAAGCAGGCTGGCAAATTAAATGCCGAACACAAGGGAAGGGAAACACCAAGCGAGGACGAGGACGAACCTCGCCAGAAGAGCACTGGGGGACAGAAAAATTCGCCAGAGGCTAAAAGCAGTGAACATGATCCACGCGACTCGCCCACCCATGAGAAAAGCCTGAACGCTGCGCATAAAGACGCCGCGATATAGAGTCCATTATTCCCACATCTAACTCTTGGATGTCCTATCCGATCACTTTCGATCACTTGGATGGCCGAACGAGTGTTCGACGCGGCGGATCAGAGGCCTTGGTGCTTGACCCAATGATCGACGGACACCGTCTCACCCGGGTCCTCATGGACGGCGGCAGCAGTCTCAATTTAATATACGAGGACACTGTCCGCAGGATGGGGATAAACCCATCCAGAATCAGCCAAAGCAACACCACCTTTGAAGGGGTGATACCAGGCGTTGAAGCCTACAACAGGGGCTCTGTCATCTTTGGAGGTAACATTCGGCTCTCCAGCAACTCGTGCGAAGAACTACTCTTCATCATCGCACCCTTCCAAAGCGACTATCACGCAGTGCTCGGAAGAACGGCCTTCGCCCGCTTCAACGCATTGCCGCACTATGGCTACCTTACACTTAAGATGCCCGGTCCACGTGGCGTCATCACCGTTAGCGGAATAACAGAGCGCTCGTCACGCGCAGAGGAACACGCGACGGCCCTCGCGGCCGGACTATAAGCGACCTCCAACATCAAAAAATATGACCGGTCGTTAAGACCAGGGACATGGTTAGACGAGTCCGGTAGCCCAGATCGAACCAGGGCACCGTATATGTAATCCTATAGCGGATACCAGGGGCTATAACTACCTAATAAAGCCCCACACTTGGCTCAACCTTATTCGCAGGCCAACAGCTTACACTTTTATCCATCGCGTACTAATGTTGTAACCTCCTATGAGTTTTCTTTTTCCGCATACAACTTTCGCGCGATACCCTTCCAGGATACGGCACAACGGAGACAAAGGCGTAGACGTGCAGCAGGGCCCCGTTCAGCAGGTTTCTTTTTAGATTAAGCCCCTGTGTAAACCTTTTCTATTGCCTCTTGTTGTTTAACCATCCCATGGGTTCCATACCCATAGAGGATATTGTCGTTTGTGGCATTTCGCCACGACAGATTAACGCGCGTACCTGGAAACACATGGTTTATAATGAATAGGCATTCTTGAGCCTATCACCTATTATAAAGTCTGAATACCTTCGGGAGTGTTCGGCGTCACGAGTTAGGCCTTATATGCATCAGCTCTGAATCATGTCTTTGGTCAAATGTTGGGTTTGCCCGGCTCCTGGGTTTGCCGCCTTACGTTCCGTTATTATCAGCTAGGGTGGCCAAAGGAGAACTACTGCGATTGTGCCCTGGTTATTCCGGACGAGCACCTCGGTAGAGAAAGCCAGCAATTGTCATAATACAGCGAGAGACTGGTCAACCACTCGAGTACTCACCGGAATCTTTAGGATTCCTCCGCATTAACGAAGGTCCATTACCCGGCCAGGTACATATGCGCCCGTATTCGGATGCACGTGAAGGTACCAGGGGCTACATAGTAGCCCCACTTTAGAATCCCGTGGCCAAGCGAAAGAGTTACAGCTATATAGTCCGGTTGCCTAGTTTGTCATGCGATCACCTCCTTAATGGACCAAGACGTTGGATCAAGCGTGATTAAGCATATTTTTTCGCGAACACCCCCGTATTGTATGCGTGGGGGCTGAAGCCAACGACTGCTAACTTTCGGATTACATATATATATATATATATATATATATATATATATATATATATATATATATATATATATAAACTGCCGCATATGTGAAATAATCATATACTCAGTGAAATATTATAAATCTATCCACAAAATAAAAATAAAAATTGTTTTTACAATGATTCCGTTCATTCAACAGGACATTCTTCGAGCACTGCGCCTCTATTAGACGGGCACCTTCTGCATGACTCCTCGCCATGTAGTGCTCGGCCGGATATTGGCCCCCCACCGGATCCTGGGCCGCTATCATGGTGGCATCCATATCCGTCCAATAGGCTTTAACGCGGGCGAGCGCCATCCGTGCACCATCTATACATGCCGATTGAGGGAGTCCTGGATTAGGGGGTGTCCGGATAGCCGGACTATAACCTTTGGCCGGACTCCTGGACTATGAAGATACAAGATTGAAGACTTCTTCCCGTGTCCGGATGGGACTTTCCTTGGCATGGAAGGCAAGCTTGGCGATACGGATATGTAGATCTCCTCCCATTGTAATCGACTCTGTGTAACTCTAGCCCTCTCCGGTGTCTATATAAACCGGAGGGTGTCCGTAGGACGGACAACAATCATACCATAGGCTAGCTTCTAGGGTTTAGCCTCTCTGATCACGTGGTAGATCTACTCTTGTACTACCCATATCATCAATATTAATCAAGCAGGAGTAGGGTTTTACCTCCATCGAGAGGGCCCGAACCTGGGTAAAAACATTGTGTCCCTTGTCTCCTGTTACCATCTGCCTAGACGCACGGTCGGGACCCCCTACCCGAGATCCGCCGGTTTTGACATCGACATTGGTGCTTTCATTGAGAGTTCCTCTGTGTCGTCATCTTTAGGCCCGATGGCTCCTCCAATCATCAACAACGATGCGGTCCAGGGTGAGACTTTTCTCCCCGGACAGATCTTCGTATTCGGCAGCTTTGCACTGCGGGCCAATTCGCTTGGCCATCTGGAGCAGATCGAAAGCTACGCCCCTGGCCATCAGGTCAGATTTGGAAGTTTGAACTACACGGCTGACGTCTGCGGAGACTTGATCTTCGACGGGTTCGAGCCACAGCCGAGCGCGCCGCACTGTCACGATGGGCATGATCTAGCTCTGCCACGAGCGGTGCCACTGGAGGTCGCACCCGTGTCCGCTCCGACCCTTAGCTCGAGCCGATCAAGCGCTTAATCGAGGACGGGTGGCTGGACACCACCTCGGGGGCTGCAATCTCTACGGTGATCGAGCCGAACACCAGCCTTCTCCTCTGCGAAGCCCGTGACTACGAGGTGCCAGACTCCTCTCCGGACTCCGAACCTTCCGCGCCCCTTCCGATCGAATCTTCTTGGGCGCCGATCATGGAGTTCGCCGCCGCGGACATCTTTCAGCACTCGCCCTTCGGCGACATTCTGAATTCACTAAAGTCTCTCTCTTTATCAGGAGAGCCCTGGCCGGACTATGGTCAGCAAGGTTGGGATGCGGACGACGAAGAAATTCAAAGCCCACCCACCACCCACTTCATAGCCACTGTCGATGATTTAACCGACATGCTCGACTTCGACTCCGAAGACATCGACGGTATGGACGCCGATGCAGGAGACGACCAAGAACCAGCGCCTATAGGGCACTGGAAGGCCACCTCGTCGTATGACATATACATGGTGGACACCCCAAAAGCAGGGAAGGGCGATGGAACAACGGAGGATGACCCCTCCAAGAAGCAGTCTAAGCGTCTGCGTCAGCGGCGCCGCTCTAAATCCCGCCAAAGCAAAAACAGCGATTCCGGCACGGGAGATAATAACATCCCGAACAGTGCCGTAGACAACCCCCTCCAAAGCAGGATTCAAGCACAGAGGATGGAGAAGCCAGCCCCATGAGAGAGCGGCAGACAGAGAGGTAGAGGACGATAATTACATGCCTCCCTCCGAAGGCGAGGCAAGCCTCGGACGATTTACGAATTTGTCGTGCCGAGGATCCCATCGAGCAGAGGCGTTTCAAACACGGGCTTATGGCCACGGCGAGCAGCCTCAAGAAAAATAGCAACAGCTTAGAGCTGACCAAGACTTGCTAGCCGACAGATGGATTGAAGTCCTTGTGGCGAAGAGTACGAACTCGAACGCCTCCAAGAGCTACCCAAAGCGCAGCTGCTACCCGATTAGAGGAGGAAGCACCTAAACCTACATCACCAGCGCCGACGCGGCCGATCGGCCACCTCGTGGCGCTGACGAAGAGAGGCCTCTCGGCCCTCCACTAAAGCCGCACCCGGCGTCGCTCAAAAGAATACCAAGGCACGGGGAATGCGCCCGGACCTGCGAGATATATTGGAGGACAAGGCAAGGCAAACAAGATTGATCTACGGATCGCGTGGGCGCCATCGACACGTGGCGATAACCGTCATGCCGGATATGGCAAATCCGGCCGGGCCAAACACAGTAGACAAAGCTAATTTGAGCTACGTCGTGATATAGCCCAGTACAGAGGCGCCGCACACCCACTATGCTTCACAGATGAAGTAATGGATCATCAAATCCCCGTGGGTTTCAAACTTGTAAACACCGAATCATATGACGGCACAACAGATCATGCGGTATGGATCGAGGATTATCTCCTTCATATCCACATGGCCCACGGTGATGATCTACACGCCATCAAATACCTCCCACTCAAGCTTAAAGGACCAGCTCGGCATTGGCTTAACAGCTTGCGAGCAGAGTCAATTGGTTGCTGGGAGGACCTGGAAGCCGCATTCCTCGACAATTTCCAGGGCACCTATGTGCGACCACTAGACGCCGATGACCTAAGCCACATAATTCAGCAGCCAGAGGAATCGGCCAGACAATTCTGGACACGGTTCCTAACCAAGAAAAATCAAATAGTCGACTGTCCGGACGCAGAGGACCTCGCAGCCTTCAAACATAACATCCGTGACGAGTGGCTTGCCCGGCACCTAGGACAGGAAAAGCCAAATCCATGGCAGCCCTCACAACACTCATGACCCGCTTTTGCGGGAGAAGACAACTGGCTAGCTCGTAGTAATAACATGACCAAGAGCCCTGGTAATTCGGATACCAAGGACAGCAATGGCAGGTCGCGTCGCAACAAGCACAAGCACCACATTAACGGCGACAATGCTGAGGATACGGCAGTTAATGCCGGATTCAGAGGCTCTAAACCCGGTCAGGGAAAATGCCATTCAAAAGAAATACTCCGAGCCCGTCCAGTTTGGACCGAATACTCGATCGCTGCGTGCGGATACATCACCCCGAAAAACCAGCCAATCACACCAACAGGGATTGTTGGGTGTGCAAGCAGGCAGGCAAGTTAAATGCCGAAAACAGTGACAAGGGGTTGCATAGCGATGACGAGGAGGAGCCCCGGCCGCCGAACAAGAGGGGACAGAAGGGCTCCCCCCCACAAGTGCAGACGGTGAACATGATATACGCAACCCACATACCCAAAAGGGAGCCGAAGCGTGCACTCAGGGACGTATATGCGTTGGAGCCAGTCGCCTTAAAGTTCAACCCATGGTCCTCCTGCCCGATCACTTTTGATCGAGGGGACCACCCCACTAGCATCCGCCATGGTGGATTCGCCGCATTGGTTCTAGACCCAATCATTGACGGATTTCACCTCACTAGAGTCCTTATGGACGACGGCAGCAGCCTGAACCTGCTTTATCAGGATACAATGTGAAAATGGGCATAGATCCCTCAAGGATTAAATCCACAAAGACGACCTTTAAAGGCGTCATACCAGGTGTAGAGGCCAACTGTACAGGCTCAGTTACACTTGAGGTGGTCTTCGGATCCCCGGATAATTTCCGAAGCGAGGAGTTAATCTTCGACATAGTCTCGTTCCACAGTGGCTATCACACACTGCTCCGATGAACCGCATTTGCAAAGTTCAATGCGGTGCCGCACTACGCATACCTCAAGCTCAAGATGCCAGGCCCTTGAGGAGTCATTACGGTCAATGGAAACACCGAACGCTCTCTCCACACGGAGGAGCATCTACGGACCCTCGCGGCGGAAGTACAAAGTAGCCTCTCAAGGAAATTCTCCAGTCCGGCTATTAAACGTCTCGACACCGCTCAAAGCGCCCGGAGTAACCTACAACAAGACCGCTGGCACGCTCCGAGTAAGCGTAGCAATGCGGCCCCAACCCAGCCTCGCGAAATCGCTGAAACCAGATTTCACGCTGCATATAATTACACTCTGGAAATACCATGGGCATAAGGGGAGGGGCACAACCACGGCATGCCCAAAATGCGGCTCAACCGCACTAGGGGCTCCTGATTTGGTCATTCCTTTTTTTTCTTACTTTCAGGACTCCACTCTCCGGAAGGCCTGTCCGCAAAGATAATCGCCGAACACACGATGCAATAGCTGGGGAGGCAGAAAGCTACGCCGAGTGTCCGGTGGTCTCTATAACAAGCAGTATACTTGTTTCACATATCATCCCAGCTCGCCCCACGGAGGGGACATGTCAAATAGTCCCATCTCTTGCTTATCGCACTATTTGTATCGTTCTGCTTTTACGACAACCTTTTCGACTAAACAATACATAGCTTTTGTCTATTATTGCATTCCTTTTTTATGTGAATATGTTCAGTTATGACATTATGCAACCGTACACTTTGGTACGGCCAATACACCAGGGGCTTAAGTACCCCAGAATATGGTGTGAGAAGTCCGAACACTCTCACGAAAAGTCTGGCACCCCGAACTTATAGCATTATATGCATCTCTGAATCATGTCTTGGGTCAATAGTTGGGTTTGCCCGGCTCCCATGTTTTGGTACCTTACGTTCCGTTATATCGACTAAGGTAGCTCTGGGAGAACTACTGCGATTGTGCCCTAGTTGAGCTGGGTTAAGCACCTTAGTGGAGAAAGCTAAAACTGACTGTCATGATAGGGCGAGAGCAGGTCGCTGTTCGAGAGGTTTCGAGTCCCTAAAGACTTATGCCGCTTAGATTGAGGAGCCAGTTTTGTCCGGCCTAAGCGTGGATAGCGCCACGAACTCGGTCTTCCGAATACTAGGGGCTTTGCCGAAATTTAAAATTATAGAATTCTATGGCTAAGTGAGTGATAAAGCATTATAGTCCGATTGCCTTGTTACGTTGTCTTTGGCGCCTCCTCGAAGGACCCAAGAATGGGAACAAGAGCGCTCAGGTTTATCCCAACACCCCAGCACTGTGGCATGGGGGCGGTTTACGACTCGCCATCTCTCGGATTTAATAAACGGCCGCACAGAAGGTAATATATTAAATTCAAAAAGCGTTGCTTAGCGCATATGAACAAGTTTTCAGCGCACAGGATAACACTAGCGAGTTTACTCATAAATTACATCCTTGGAACATTCATCCGCCATAAGGTGGGCACCCTTCAGGACACCCTCATAATACATCTCGGGCTTGCGGTGCTCCTTGCCCTCCGGTGGCCCATCCGTCACCAGCTTCTCAGCATCCATCTTGCCCCAGTGTACTTTAAAACGGGCAAGGGCCCTACGGGCGCCTTCGATGCATACGGAGCGCTTGATGACTTGAAGTCGTGGACAGGCATCCGCCAGCCGCCTCACCAGCCCAAAGTAGCTCCCAGGCATGACCTCCCTAGGCCATAGCCGGACTATAAGGCCCTTCATGGCCTGTTCGGCCACCTTATGGAGCTCGACCAGCTGCTTCAGCTGGTCGCTCAAGGGCACCGGGTGTCCGGCCTCAACATCTTTGGGACGTAACACCTTCTCCGTCGAGTTCCCTCCTCGGCTCGGTAGAATGCGGCAGCGTCGGACACACTGCTTGGGAAGATCTGCGAATGCTCTGGAGAGCTCCGGACTCGGGTAAGTAACAAGTAATTCGCTTTCACGTCGTGCTTTGCATAAAGAATGCCTTACCGCCGCTATCTTCTTCATCGCCTCAATTTCTGGAGGGCTTTTTGGGCTTCGGCCTTGGCAGATTTGGCGCTCTCAAGGGCCGAGGCGAGCTCGAACTCTCGAGTCTTTGAGTCAAGCTCCAAACTCTCGTGTTTTTCCACGAGAGCCTAGAGCTCTTGCTGCACCTCCGCCACTCGCGCCTCCTGCTTTTCTTGCTCGGTGCGCTCCACGGCCGCATTGTCTTCGGCCTTGGACAGCGCTTCCTTCAGGGTCGCCACCTCGGTTGTGGCCCCTGTAATACTCACGTTGGTCCTGTCATTTTTGCAACCACATCTTCTTATATACTTACATAAGGTATTACTTACCTTCCTTGTCCTCGAGCTGCTTCTTGGCAAGGCCGAGCTCGTTCTCGGACCGCTCAAGGCTCGCTTCAATGCATCGACCTCCGCAGCGGTCTTGGCAGAGGTCAAGAAATAGCCTGCATTCCCATATTGACATACTTATGTTAGACTCCTGCGTATATCTTTTAGATCCTCGGTTACGCTTTTCTTTCCGAACACCAAACTGAGCATCAGGGCTCTTGTCTATGCGGCAATATTTTTACATATCTTAAATACATACCTCAAAGCTTTGTTAGAAGGCTGGCACGAGCTTGATCAGCCCGCTCTTGGCGGTGAACCTCTTTGGATCACCACACTCATAATAGTGCAGTGCTCCTCGTCGATGGAGGCGCCGTTAAGCACCTCCAGCAAATTATCCGGTGCCTCCGATTGGACAGAGGTCACCGGCGTTGTAGGCTTGCCCTTCTTACTAGGGGCCGCCTGCCGGACTCCGGAACCATTGAAGGTTCCGGTGCGGAGTCCGGCCCGGGGCCGACTTAGAGCCCTTTGGGTTTTTTCCCCTTTGCGCCTGGAATCCGGGAGGTCACCTTGCGGCGCCTCCAGGACCACCTCCTCCTGGCTTGGACCCTTTTGGGACTCCACCTCGGCATCGTCCGTAGGACGAGGGGAGGTAGCAGTCGGAAGTGAAAGACTAGTCACGTCCGACGAATCCAGGGAGCCACTCGACGAAGCGTCGAGCCGGGCCGCGGGCGGACTGCATGATTATATTCGGCGTCAGAAGATATTGTGCAATAAAGGAACACCATGAGTTATTCTGGTATCCGGATACTTACGATTTTGCCAGGGGCTTGGCCCTGGATGGCCACTCCTCTTCGTCGTCGTCGGCGGTGGTGGAGTAGTCCGGAGGAAGGGTCCTTCCTTTCTTCGACCCTTCGGCCCCCCCAGTTGGGGCGGCCTTCCTTTTCTTCTCTCCCCCCGCTGGGGGAGAGACCTCTCTTTCCTCCTCCTCGTTTCCGTGGGAGGAGTCCGCCTTGGAGTCATCGGACGATGAGTCCGATACCTGCCGCTACCGGAACTCTTTCGAGTTCCGTGGCTTTCTTCTTGGCCTTCTTCTCGGCACCACGTAAGGTGCGGGACCAGCAGCTTCGCCAAGCGGGCATCTGCTGGGCTTTCGGGCAAAGGAGCCGTACAGTCGATCTCTCCGGTCTTCTTCTGCCAGTCCTGTCAAAGGAACGGGAGCTTAGATCCCGCATAGAGTCAAACTATGAAAAACAAGTATCCCGTAAAGGGTAAAACAAGCTTACTACGCTGGCTTGGCGCTTCGTGCAGAATCCGCGATCCTCGGCAATGGGAGGGGAAACCTCGGCGCCCTTGAATAGCACCTTCCAGGCATCCTCGTGTGTTGTGTCAAAGAGCACAGTCGTAGTTTGGTCTTTGGGCGGTCGAACTCCCACAAGTTAAAAGCCCGTCGTTGACACGGGAGGATCCGGCGGATGAGCATGACCTGGACTACGTTGACAAGTTTAACCTTCTTGTCCACCAGGTTTTGGACGCAGGTTTGGAGTCCAGTCAGCTCTCCCGAATTACCCCACGACAGGCCCTTCTCTTTCCAGGAGGTGAGCCGTGTGGGGATGCCGGATTGGAATTCGGGGGCTGCTGCCCATTCAGGGTCACGCGGCTCAGTGATGTAGAACCACCCCGATTGCCACCCTTTGATGCTTTCCACGAAGGAGCCCTCGAGCCATATAACGTTGGGCATCTTTCCCACCATGGCGCCTCCGCACTCCGCTTGCTGGCCGCCCACTACCTTCGGCTTGACATTGAAGGTCTTCAGCCATAAGGCGAAGTGGGGCTTGATGCGGAGGAAGGCCTCGCACACGACGATAAACGCCGAGATGTTGAGCATGAAGTTCGGGGCCAGATCATGGAAATCCAGGCCATAGTAGAACATGAGCCCCCGGACAAATGGGTGGAGTGGGAAGCCCAGTCCGCGGAGGAAATGGGGGAGGAACACCACCCTCTCATGGGGCCTGGGGGTGGGGATGAGCTGCCCCTCGTCTGGAAGCCGATGCGCAATGTCGTTGGACAAGTATCCGGCTTTCCTCAACTTTTTGATGTGCCCCTCCGTGACGGAGGAGGCCATCCACCTGCCTCCCGCTCCGGACATGGCTGGAGAAGGTTGAGGTGGGAAGTGCGGACTTGGGCGCTGGAGCTCGAGTGCGCGGAAATGGATAAGCGAAGGAGGAAGAAGGCGTAGATCAAAAGGTGGATCCTTATCCCCTTATATGGGCGGACGAAAATATGTGCCCCCACCAGCCTGGTAAAACTCGCTTATCTCCCAAGCGCCGTAATTAATGGCACGGTTGGGTTACCCACGCCCGTATTCATGAGAATCTCAGAATAAGGGGACACGATCTCTGCTTCGACAAGACGTGCCAAGGAAAGCGCCTCGCTAAACGCACTGAGGTGGGACAGTAAAACGATTCGAATAAAGGCGTGGCCGTGGTGTGATGTCACGCTGCGGAATATGTCAGCAGATTGGATTTGCGTAAATATTATTCTCTCTACGGTGGTATGTGGAACTTATTTTGCAGAGCCGAACACTATCCTTGTGTTCAAAATCTTCTATGAAGTATTCGGAGGAGGAACCCGCCTTGCAATGCCGAAGACAATCTGCGCGCCGGACTCGTCGTCATTGAAGCCTGGTTCAGGGGCTACTGAGGGAGTCCTGGATTAGGGGGTGTCCGGATAGCCGGACTATAACATTTGGCCGGACTCCTGGACTATGAAGACACAAGATTAAAGACTTCGTCCCGTGTCCGGATGGGACTTTCCTTGGCGTGGAAGGCAAGCTTGGCGATACGGATATGTAGATCTCCTCCCATTGTAACCGACTCTGCGTAACCCTAGCCCTCTCTGGTGTCTATATAAACCGGAGGGTTTTAGTCCGTAGGACGGAAAACAATCATACCATAGGCTAGCTTCTAGGGTTTAGCCTGTCTGATCTCGTGGTAGATCTACTCTTGTACTACCCATATCATCAATATTAATCAAGCAGGAGTAGGGTTTTACCTCCATCGAGAGGGCCCGAAACTGGGTAAAAACATCGTGTCCCTTGTCTCCTGTTACCATCCGCCTAGACGCATAGTTCGGGACCCCCTACCCTGGATCCGCCGGTTTTGACACCGACACCGATCTCCTCATGGCATCGATCCGAGGCACGGCCCCAAGGAACTGCTGCACCAAACCAAAGTAACTGTTCGGCTTAGACCCCTTCGGCCAAAGATGGTCTACTACAGACCGCATTGCAAGCCCGGACAGCCTGTGAAGCTCCGCTACAGCAGCCATCTTGTCACTCAATGGCAGCAGGCAGGTGGGAGCATGGAATTGCGACCAGAAAAGCTTCTCCACTTCCTTGTCACCTTGAACTTTGAAGATGTCGGCAGCATCAGCCGTACTCTTCGCCAAATCCGCATATGCGTCCGCCGGACTCCAGCGTCCATCCAGGGGAGCGTACTTCGGATCGAAATTTTTTGTCCGCGGTAAATAGGAGCCTCCAGCCGTGATTTCACCGGCCTATCGAAGCTCCTCCCGCGCACCCCTGAGCTCGGTCCAGATTTCCTTGGTGGCATTCCGCGCCTTGTTCAGCTCGGCCGAATTACCCTCACACTCCTTTTTAAGGAACTCATACCGGTCAGCGGCATTTTTTAAATCAATAGCCATTTCAAGTATGTTTTCCTCGCTTAGGCGATGAGCAGCCTGTTCGGCCCTTAGTTCCTCGGCCGCCTTTAGGGCAGCCGCATTGCTCACCCGAGCTTGTTCCTTGGCTTGAGCAAGTTCCGCCCTCAAGGCCTCTACGGCAGCAGCACCATCTGCAGTCCAAGCATACTACATCAACATCATTCCATCTTCATATTTTCCCTATACAAGGGAAGGCATGACACATACCTTATGATTTGTCCAGCCGCTCATTCACCAGCGTGATATCAGCATTAATCGATCCAATTTGCCTCGTTAATTCAGCAATTTCAACGGACTGGCCGGCGTCCGGACTCACAGGTACCTGCACACGTTTACAGCACTATCGTTGGTTTATGATCCCCCGTTTGCCGCCTAGGGCGGCAAACCGTAGTCTCGTGGGTTGCTATCTATATGGAGCACACCTAGCGCGTGCCTTACAACCAAAGAAATAGTGAATTCTCCATTACATACCTCTAGGCCTCTGAGCAGGCTTGTGAATGCTTCATTCAAACCGCTGGTAGTGGATGAAATCTTCTTGAGCACCGCGCTCATTAATGAGCGGTGCTCCTCGGAGAGCGCAGCTCGCTCCAGTAAATCCGTTAGTACGTCCGGCCGAACATCGAACTGCGCCGGACTCTTCCCATCGCCGCCCATTGTAGCCAAGTGCTCCGGGTGCAGGGCGGCTGACGAATTGACTTTCGGCTTCGGCAGAACCGGACTCCTCCGTGACGACACCTCGGTGTCGCCCGCTTCATGAGTCAGAGAAGGGGGTGGGGTCTCGCTCTCCATCATCTCCGGAGGAAGGTCCCCCGAAGACGAACCCTGTTGAGAGGAGCTGCTGGCCGGACTGCAAAACGTTGAAATCCTGGTTATTGATCTAGGAGAAATGCAGTACCTTCGGATTGTAGATTGACTTACAGCTCGGTGGAGGGCTGGCCCGTTGGAGGGCATGGTGCGGTGGGGATGCCCGTCAGGGCAAGGCCTCCTGGGGATGTCTTTTTCCCTAATTTGGGCATCTCCGCCTCCAAATCTTCGGAGGCGTCCCTCTTCTTCCCGCGCGGGTAAGAGGCCTTAGCCTCTACTCCCCGACTATTCTCCTTGGGGGAGGTAACAATTCCCCCGGTTCGGATGCGTAGCATGTGGGGTTCGGTTCCTTCGTTCCTCCCATTGACTTTCCCCGAGAGCATTCTGCTGAGTACCCGGTCGAGCATCTTGGCCATGGTGGGGGCGGGCGAGCCTTCGGGAAGTGGCGCCGGACATCTGATTCTCTCCGCCTTGCTGAGCCATTCCTGGACGCGGATGATTTTTAGAATAAACAATCATGACAAATACAAAACAGGGTGTCCGGTAACAAAGTTACTTACTTGAGTATCTAGGCAATTGCAGCTTAGGCCCGCATCCTCGGTGGTATCCGGACACACTACTTTCCGTCCGAAGAATAATTTGCACATCTCTTCGAGCTTCAAGCCGAAGAAGTGCTTGACGATCCAGCTGGACCCTCCGGATTGAACTCCCACATCCGGAGAGGCCGGCGTTGGCACGGCAACGTCCGTCGGATTAGCATCACTTGCATTATGTTGACAAGGCTAATGTCCCTCTCAAGAGGCTCCCGGATGCGATTCTGCAGTACTGGTACATTACCAGCGGGCCCCCAATTCCGCCCCACGCCCCGCCCAAGACGCCAACTGTGACGGAGGGCCCGAGCGAAACTCGGGGGCAGCCACCCACTTTGTGCCTCTGGGAGCCGTGACATAAAACCACCTCCGTTGCCCTACATCGGATACTTCTGAGAAAGAACCCTCTAGCCATGGGGCATCGGCGTTTCTACTTATTACGGCACCTCTGCACTCCACATGTCGCCCCTCGATCATCTTCGGCGTCACATTGAAGGTCTTGAGCCATAAGCCGAAGTGTGGGGTGACGTGGAGAAAAGCCTCGCACACGATAATAAACGACGAGATATGGAGGATAGCGTCTGGAGCCAGATCGTGAAAATCCAACCCATAATAGAACATGAGCCCCCTCACAAAGGGATCGAGGGTGAAGCCCAAGCCACGGAGGAAGTGCGGGACAAAAACGACGCACTCATTAGGCTCCGGTGTGGGATGACCTGCCCTGGAGCAGGAAGCCTGTGTTGGATGTCGGCGGTCAGGTATCCGACCTCCCTAAGCTTCGCAATGTCGTCCTCTTGAATTGAGGAGGCCACCCACTGGCCTTGAGGGACGGATCCGGACATGTTGGGGGATCTGGGGTGTTGAAGCTTGGGTTTCGGGTGTTAGAACTCGAGATGCGGGGAGGCGCGAGGAAGGTGGAAAAGAGGCATAGTCCTCGACCCTTTTTATAAAGGGGATGAATATCAAGAGTCCTTGGTGTGGCCGTTTGAGGCTTATCTAAAAACAACGGGGTAATACCAAACGGCCGTCGTGGGGTCGCACGCGCCCGTATTAATGGAAAGTCCCGTAATAAGAGGAATACGACCTCCGCCTCGACAGGACGTGCCAATAAAACCGCCTCGCAACACGAGTCGTTGTGGGGTAAGAAACGTCGGTCCGCGTTGGACCAGGCCACGATGCAAGGGCAGGACGCCCGAAGATTGCCAGCGGATCGGGTTTATGCTATGAGAAGATCATCTTGCAGATCCGGACACGGTCTACGTGTTCAGTAATTACTTTGGAGTGTTCGAAGAAGGAACCCGCCTTGCAATGCCGAAGACAATGCTGCGCGCCGGACTCATCGTCATTGAAGCCTGGTTCAGGGGCTATTGAGGGAGTCCTGGATTAGGGGGTATCCGGACAGCCGGACCGTGTACAACGTCCAGACTATTGAAGCGTGAAGATACAAGGCTCAAGACTTCGGCCCGTGTCCGGATGGGACTTTCCTTGGCGTGGAAGGCAAGCTTGGCGATCCGGATATTATATTTCCTTCCTTGTAACCGACTCCATGTAAACCATAGCCCTCTCTGGTGCCTATATAAATCGGAGAGGTTGGTCCTTAGAAGGCCGATCACAATTACAATCATACCATCATAGGCTAGCTCTTAGGGTTTAGCCTCTACGATCTCGTGGTAGATCTACTCTTGTACTACCCATATCATCAATATTAATCAAGCAGGAAGTAGGGTTTTACCTCCATCGAGAGGGCCTGAACCTGGGTAAACATCTGTGTCCCTTGCTTCCTGTTACCATCAGCCTTGACGCACAGATCAGGACCCCCCTACCCGAGATCCGCCGGTTTTGACATCGACAGGTGGGAAAGTGGTTTCATGGTTCTCCCCGATGGTTTCAGGGTATAGGAGTATATATAGGAGAAAGAAGTAGGTCAGTGGAGCTACAAGGGGCCCACGAGGGTGGGGGCGCGCCTACCCCCCTGGGCGCGCCCTCCAGCCTTGTGGCCGCCTCATTGGTTCCTTGACTTCCACTACAAGTCTCTTGGATTGCATTTGTTCCAAAAAAAGATCCTCGCGAAGGTTTCGTTTCGTTTGGATTCTGTCAGAGTAATGGGCCACGGGTAGGCTAACCCGAGACCCAGAACCTTTCAAGACATCGGGGCTGGCTGCGCCCCTCAAAGCGTCAAGATGAAGTGCCGCCTTCTGGTAGCCGGCTGCCCGTAGGCGGCCGAGTTCCAGAAGACAGCATCAAGACAGGCCGACTTCTAGTAGGCGGCTTCCAGAGAAGCCGGCTCCTAGCAGTCGGCCCGCGACACCCTCAAAGTCCGTGCCCTCATCAAGACGAAGTGCCGCTTTCTGGTGGCCGGCTGGAGGAATAGTCGGCTGTCCATAGGCGGCCAAGTTCCAGAAGACGGCATCAAGACAGGCCGACTCCTAGTAGGTGGCTTCCAAAGAAGCCGGCTCCTAGCAATCGGCTCACGGCGCCCTCAATGTCTGCGCCCTCATCAAGAGGACAAGGCAGGGTGTGACTACAGCGTAGTCCATCCCCCCAAATCCAGGGACGGGCGTGGCCACAGTGCCCGTCTGCAGCGGAGATCTTCGGGCGGCGCGCATGTTGCCACTCCCCCTTGGCATCATCCCCACGGCGGAGCCCCTATTCACACCTGACGGCCTGTTATTACGGCTGCGGTAGCGGGCCCTACCAGCATGAGAGTCCCTGGCGGAAGAAGCCGGATCAGTCGGGCCTGAGGGAAGCCGGGTTCCAATAGGCGGCCTATGCCTCCCTTGAGGCTCGTGCGCCATTAACCAGACGAGACACGGTGTGGCTATAGTGAGTGCTGCGGGCCCCATCAGCCTGCGGCCTTGGGCGCCGCGTGGCGGTTGATTGGACGTGGGCGTCTCCGCTTCCCCATGATGCCTCGGCAACTGCTCGACTTGACAAGTCCCTGCATGCAGAAATGGGTCATGATTACCTGAGATCGTGGAGGCCGACGGTTGGCCTCCTCCAGACTATAAGTACAGACGGGCGAGTGCTCCCGTAGTCCATCTCTTCCTGCTTCTCTTCTTCTTCTTCATCGCCCTTTCTCCACCTTACGCCAATGGCGCCGATCCGCCGGTTCTCAGCGGAAGAGAAGGGAAAAGCCCCCCGAGAGGGTCTTGATTCGCTTCCGCCGAAGAAGCGGCCTGTCCCTGGCCGCTGCGACGTGGTCGCATGGCAGGAGACGTCACGACCCTGGTACGAGCGGCCGCCGCCTGGGTTTCCGCTGCCCTTGTATGCCTAGATCGAGGGCCCTGGAGAAGCTGGTGCCGAGCGACACCATCGACACCGCCGGCGACGCCGCCGAGTCACGGCAGTGCGCGACGTCACCCTGGAGTCCACGCCGAGGGCTCTTCTCGCGAGCTTGTGCTTCACGCCGCCATGCCTCCACGCTCTTGGATTCGCTTTCCTCCCTCCTTCGCCTTCGAGATGCCGCCGAGTGGGTCTCTGGAGCTCTAGCTGCAGCAAGCTGACTGCAGCACACTCGCGACCAGAGCGGAGGTTGCGGTCATCGCTCCGGGCAAGGTCTTCATGACCCGGGGCTGGGGCTAGATCGCCCGGGTCTGCCGGACAGGGGGTGCCCTCGTAATTCATATGGAATACGATGGCGCCTCCTTGATGTTCTTCAAGGTCTTCGACGCAGAAGGACGCCGGTTGGAGTGCTGCCCCAAGGAAAACGGCCGGGGCACCGACGTGGCGAGGGCCAGGCTGGCCAATCAACTCCCCAGCAGTTCCTCAGGCAGCAGCGGAGGAGCCGGAGGATCCAGCGACTCCGTCGAGCTTCACGCGACTCCGGAGACGAGCGAAGACAGCTACGAGCCCCCGAGCTCGTGTCGCGCCCAGAGCAGGGCAGCCGCATCGTTCCGCTGGCGCCACTGATCTGGATGGGGTTGGCGCCGGCACCTGTCGGCCCACTGTTGATGATGGCGTCTCCTGCGGAGGTGTGCGCTCCTTAGGATTAGCACCTTTTGTTCCCTGCGAGGAATCGAAGTAACGCCCCGTGGGGGTATGCAAGGCGCCTGCCATGTCTTTTGTGAATATTATATCCTTATTATGAATCGATGCGAGATGCGTGTTCTGTCTTGGCTCGGCTCCCCCTTTCTTTCCTCACGAGGGCTTGGTGCTCTCTGTTGTGGTCCCGGTCCCCAGGCAGGCTTCAGCCGTCGTTGGTATGCCAGGTCGCGATGCCGTGGTCAAGGCCAGGAGGTGAGCGGCCCAAGGTCCAGTAAGAGCGCACGAGTCGCGATGCTCGGGAGGTCCCCTTTAGCGTTCAAGCAGCCTCCGCTGGCCGAGAAAGGAAGGCAACACCGCCGTGACAGGGTTGCACTGGGCGAGGGTTTGGCCTTGAGTTGATTTAGTTTTTGCGTGACTTATCTCATAAGTTTGGAGTGGTTCTTGACAAGGTGCGGGCCCTGTAGCGCCCGGCAGCTGGGTCAGGTCCTCGTGAGCTTCTCCCCTCTTCCCCGCACTTTCCTTCATGCTCTACGTCCTCAAGTCCTAGCCCTCGAGTGAGCTCAGCCGCCACTGGTATGACAGGTCGCGATGCCGTGGGTCAAGGCTAGAGGGTGAGGGCTGGAGAGCCAGTAAGAGCCCATGAGTCGCGATGCTCAGACGCCGCCCTATTAACGCGCGAGCGGATCGTACGGGAGAGAGGGAGAGGGAGCTCACGACGCCCCCCACGCTATTCCTTAGGCGAGTCCTACACACCAACACGAGGGAAAACAGGGTCTGCCATTACGGTTGCCATCTAGCCATTGGTTGCTCCGAGAGAGTGATTGAGGCACTGATGGCCTGGTGAGGTAGCGCTATGCGGAGCTGTCGTGGCCAGAGCTCGACCACTCAGATTTGTCGGTGTTGCAGGGACGGACCCATGCGCAAGCGCCGTGCTAGAGTGAGCGGCTCCAAAGGTAGGTGTCAATCGCGCAGGCGGTTATCTCAAGAAGGTTAATCATGAAGAAGCAAATCAACTTAGATAGATGCATAGAAAAGCAAATACCACTAGGTCAGGCCCAAGCGGCTTGGGGATGATGCAGCCCGAGGGGCGCCCCCCAACAAGGTAAGCTGAAGACATAAGCAAAACGGATACATGTCGCGGGGACAAACCCACGCGACCTGGGAACGATGCAGCCCTGAGGGCGCTCCCAGCTGAAACGAAACTTGGAAAGAAGTCACCTGATACCATTGCAGAGCGAGTGTCGGGGTAGCTAATGGCGCGGGGTGAAGAAGCCAATCCTCACGAGCCCTCGGGACTCCGAGCCTCGGGAGGCTCAGGAGGTCCGAGCAGCCCGGTGAGGTCCATCTCCATCTCCTCCAGGAACGCGCGATGCTTGGCCACCTGAGCTTCCAGAATGCTTCTCATCAGGCGCTGGTGGGCTGCAGCCGCGTTCGGCAGGCCGAAGGGCATGCGGACATAGCTGTGCGGTGGTCCCGCACAATGCCCCACGCGCGAAGGCCAGAAGCACTCCTGAGACGCGACTCGATTGAGCCATGGGTAGTCGATGCAGATGCGCAGCCCGCCATCCTCGCCTGGATGGGGAGCTACGCCAGGCAGGCGGCGGTTGCCGCGCATGGCTCTTGATTTGTCGGTGTTCTGGGAACGGGGGTCCCCAGACTTGCCTACCTGCGGCCTGCGGCGTCGCTCAAGTGGTGGCCCAGTGCGGCCCATCTTCATCAGCACAAGACTCAAGACCCTCGCGAGGGGCCAAGCCTCGCGGGGCGGATGACACAAGACTTCCTAAGGAGTGGCCTCGCCAGGCAGGCTCGCGAGGAGGCGGAGAGATCAAGGCAGGGTACCTCGCGAGGTGCTCGTGACGCAAGCTATGACGATCGAGACCAGGCAAGCGCCAGGCGGCGCCCGGCTTTGTCTTGATGTCCTTGTTTCCTCTTTGGTGCAAAGGGGGCAAGCACAGGCGTGGAGTACCGAGGCATCAGGCAAAGGTTGCCATTTCAGTGCAACGAGACCAAGACCAGCGGAGCGGCAGGATGGAGGTCACTATGGACCCCAAGACGGCCTCATCGCCAGCGCTTTTGGCAGCCGAAGACCAGCTTTAGTCAGGATAACTTGTACTAGATGTTCCCCTTCAAAATGGCCGTTGTTGGTGCCCTTCCCGCTCAATATTTAGGAAGAGGACCAAGGCCTCTATAAATAGAGATAGCCACCACCATAGAAGGCATCTGATAGAACCCTAGCCAGAGAGAAAGAGGCGATCGAACTCACCCAAGCAGTTCATCGCACCAGCTCAGATATGTGTTGCAAATTCACCCAAAGCAGCCTCACCTCTTCAAAAGGCGACAAGCTCAGATATGTGCTACAAATTCACTTTGCCGCCTCCAACAACGTAGCCGAGTACGAAGCACTCATACACGAGCTCCGGCTTGCCAAGGAACTCGGCATTCGCCGGATCTTGTGTTATGGAGACTCTGACTTGGTGGTCTAGCAGTCGTCGGGCGACTGGGACGCCAAAGATGCAAACATGGCCAGTTACCGCTTCCTCGTTCAGCAGCTAAGTGGATACTTTTAAGGGTGTGAGTTCCTCCATGTGCCAAGAAATGACAATGAGCAAGCAGACGCCTTGGCACGAATCGGCTCCACCCGACAAGCAATACCAGCCGGCGTCGCCCTACAACGCCTCCTCAAGCCATCCGTCAAGCCGTCACCAGAGTCAGACTCCATTTTCGTGCCGGACCCTCCTGAAGCAGTCGGATCCGACTTGAGAGCCCCAGCAGCCGGCACGAGAATTCCGACAGGTGGCCCGGGGGCCGCGACATTCACACCCGGCCCGGGGACTGCAGCGGTCAGCCCGGGGACTTCAGAGCCCGGCCCGAGGACTGCAGCAGTCGGCCCGGGGACTTCTTCGGCTCAGCAAGCGGCAGCTGACTCCAACCCGCCGCCTCCCGGCCCAACCGCCCTCATGCAAGTAGCAGTCTTAGCAATCGAAGAAATCGCAGCGCCTTCATGGGCCAAGCCCATCCTCAACTTCCTGGTGAACAAAGAGCTGCCGACTGATGAGATCTCGGCCCGGCAAGTGCAACGCCGGGCAGCAGCATACACCATAGTCAACAGAGAGCTTGTAAGGCGCAGTGTCACTGGTGTCTACCAGCGCTGCGTGGAGCCGGAGCAAGGCCAAGCAATCCTCAAAGATATCCATCAAGGCGAGTGTGGTCACCACGCGGCTTCAAGAGCACTTGTTGCAAAAGCTTCCCGCCATGGTTTTTTCTGGCCGACTGCTCTAGAAGACGCCAAAGACTTGGTCCAGAAATGCAAAGGGTGCCAGAAGTTCCGCTCCAAGCCTCATCAGCCGGCTGCACTCAAGACTATCCCATTGCAGCCCTTTGTCGTTCGGGGCACAGACATGGTGGGACCATTCAAAACAGCGCGAGGTGGCATGACTCATCTGCTTGTCGCGGTGGACAAGTTCACCAAGTGGATAGAAGCAAAACCAATCAAGAAATTGAATGGTCCGACTGCTGTGACTTTCATCTCCGACATCACCATCCGATATGGCATACCACACAACATCATCACCGACAACGGCACGAACTTTGCCAAGGGTGCCTTGGCCCGTTTCTGCGCGACGCAGGGCATCCGACTGGACTTAGCGTCTGTTGCCCATCCACAGTCAAACGGTCAAGTGGAGTGAGCAAACGGCCTTATTTTGTCCGGCATCAAGCCCCGACTGGTCAAGCCTCTGGAGCGTTCGGCCGGCTGCTGGCTCGACGAGCTGCCGGCCATCCTCTAGAGCCTGCGCACAACCCCGAACAAGTCAACATGCTTCACTCCTTTCTTCCTCGTCTACGGTGCCGAAGTCGTCATCCCGATGGACATATAATTCGACTCCCCCCTGAGTCACCATGTACAACGAAGAGGAGGCCAAAGAAGCACGAGAAGACGGCATCGATCTGCTGGAAGAGGGTCGGCTGTGTTGGGGATCGTTGCAGAAATAAAAAAGTTCCTACGCATCACCAAGATCAATCTATGGAATTTACTAGCAACGAGAGGGGGGGCAGCGGCCCCCTTAAGGTTTCCAACTAGGGGGGCGCCCGCCCCCACGGGGGCAGCGGCCCCCTAGGGTTTCCAACCCTAGGTGCCTTGGGCCCTTGGGGGGGCGCACCAGCCCACTAAGGGGCTGGTTCCCACCCAACTACAGCCCATTAGGTCCTTCGGGGCAGGTGGAACCTCGGTGGACCCCGTAACCCTTCGGTGGTCCCGGTACAATACCGATAAACCCGGAAACCTTTCCGGTGACTGAAACTGGACTTCCCATATATAAATCTTCACCTCCGGACCATTCCGGAACGCCTCGTGACGTCCGGGATCTCATCCGGGACTCCGAACAACATTCGGTAACCACGTACATCTATTCCCTATAACCCTAGCGTCATCGAACCTTAAGTGTGTAGACCCTACGGGTTCGGGAACTATGCAGACATGACCGAGACATCTCTCCAGCAATAACCAACAGCGGGATCTGGATACCCATGTTGGCTCCCACATTTTCCACAATGATCTCATCGGATGAACCACGATGTCAAGGATTCAATCAATCCCGTATACGTTTCCCTTTGTCTACCGATATAGCAGTTGCCATCGTCGGTATACCGATACCTTGTTCAATCTCGTTACGGTAAGTCTCTTTACTCTTTCCGTAACACATCATCCCGTGACCAACCCCTTAGTCACATTGAGCTCATTACGATGATGTCTTACCGAGTGGGCCCAGAGATACCTCTCCGTCATACGGAGTGACAAATCCTGCCTCGATTCGTGCCAACCCAACAGATACTTTCGGGGATACCCGTAGTGTACCTTTATAGCCACCTAGTTACATTGTGACGTTTGGCACAACCAAAGCATTCCTACGGTATCCGGGAGTTGCACAATCTCATGGTCTAAGGAAATGATACTTGACATTAGAAAAGCTTTAGCTGACAAACTACACGATCTTGTGCTATGATTAGGATTGGGTCTTGTCCATCACATCATTATCCTAATGATGTGATCCCGTTATCAATGACATCCTATGTCCATAGTTAGGAAACCGTAACCATCTATTGATCAACGAGCTAGTCAACTAGAGGCTCACTAGGGACATGTTGTGCTCTATGTATTCACACATGTATTACGATTTCCGGATAACACAATTATAGCATGAACAATAGACAATTATCATGAACAAGGAAATATAATAATAACCATTTTATTATTGCCTCTAGGGCATATTTCCAACAGTCTCCCACTTGCACTAGAGTAAATAACCTAGTTACATTGTGATGAATCGAACACCCATAGAGTTCTGGTGTTCATCATGCTTTGCACGTGGAAGAGGTTTCGTCAACGGATCTACGACATTCAGGTCCGTGTGCACTTTAGAAATCTCTATGTCTCCATCATGAACATTTTCACGAATGGAGTTGAAGCGACGCTTGATATGCCTGGTCTTCTTGTGAAACCTGGGCTCCTTGGTAAGGGCAATAGCTCTAGTGTTGTCACAGAAGAGAGTCATCGGGCCCGACACATTGGGAATAACTCCTAGGTCGGTAATGAACTCCTTCATCCAGATTGCTTCATGTGCTGCCTCCGAGGCTGCCATGTACTCCGCTTCACATGTAGATCCCGCCACGACGCTTTGCTTGCAACTGCACCAGCTGACTGCCCCACCATTCAAAATATACATGTATCCGGTTTGTGACTTGGAGTCATCCAGATCTGTGTCGAAACTAGCATCGACGTAACCCTTTACGACGAGCTCTTCGTCACCTCCATAAACGAGAAACATATCCTTAGTCCTTTTCAGGTACTTCAGGATATTCTTGACCACTGTCCAGTGTTCCATGCCAGGATTACTTTGGTACCTTCCTACCAAACTTACGGCAAGGTTTACATCAGGTCTAGTACACAACATGGCATACATAATAGACCCTATGGCTGAGGCATAGGGTATGACACTCATCTTTTCTCTATCTTCTGTCGTGGTCGGGCATTGAGCTGTGCTCAATCTCACACCTTGTAATACAGGCAACAACCCCTTCTTGGACTGATCCATATTGAACTTCTTCAATATCTTGTCAAGGTATGTGCTTTGTGAAAGACCAATGAGGCGTCTTGATCTATCTCTATAGATCTTGATGCCCAGTATATAAGCAGCTTCTCCAAGGTCCTTCATTGAAAAACACTTATTCAAGTAGGCCTTTATGCTTTCCAAGAGTTATATATCATTTCCCATCAATAGTATGTCATCCACATATAATATGAGAAATGCTACAGAGCTACCACTCACTTTCTTGTAAACACAGGCTTCTCCATAAATCTACGTAAATCCAAACACTTTGATCATCTCATCAAAACGAATGTTACAACTCCAAGATGCTTGCACCAGACCATAGATCGAGCGTTGGAGCTTGCCTACCTTGTCAGCATTCTTAGGATCAACAAAACCTTCCGGCTGTATCATATACAATTCTTCATTAAGGAAACCATTAAGGAATGCCATTTTGACGTCCATTTGCCATATCTCATAATCATAGAATGTGGCAATTGCTAACATGATTCGGACGGACTTCAGCCTCGCTACGGGTGAGAAAGTCTCGTCGTAGCTAACCCCTTGAACTTGTCGATAACCCTTAGCGACAAGCCGAGCCTTATAGATGGTTACATTACCATCCGCGTCTATCTTCTTCTTAAAGATCCATTTATTTTCTATGGCTCGCCGATCATCGGGAAAGTCAGTCAAAGTACATACTTCGCTTTCATACATGGATCCTATCTCAGATTTCATGGCTTCAAGCCATTTGTCGGAATCCGGGCCCGCCATCGCTTCTTCATAGTTCGAAGGTTCACCATTGTCTAATAACATGGTTTCCAAGACAGGGTTGCCGTACCACTCTGGTGCGGAACGTGTCCTTGTGGACCCTCTGAAGTTCAGTAGTAACTTGATCCGAAGTTCCTTGATCATCATCATTAACTTCCTCTCTAGTCGGTGCAGGAACCACAAAAACATTTTCTTGAGCTGCGCTACTTTCCGGTTCAAGAGGCAGTACTTCATCAAGTTCCACTTTCCTCCCACTTACTTCTTTCGAGAGAAACTCTTTCTCCAGAAAGGATCCATTCTTGGAAACAAAGATCTTGCCTTCGGATCTGAGGTAGAAGGTATACCCAATAGTTTCCTTAGGGTATCCTATGAAGACGCATTTTTCCGACTTGGGTTCGAGCTTTTCAGGTTGAAGTTTCTTGACATAAGTATCGCATCCCCAAACTTTTAGAAAGCGACGACTTAGGTTTCTTCCCAAACCATAATTCATACGGTGTCGTCTCAACAGATTTCGACGGAGCCCTATTTAAAGTGAATGTGGCAGTCTCTAAAGCATATCCCCAAAATGATAGCGGTAGGTCGGTAAGAGACATCATAGATCGCACCATGTCCAACAGAGTGCGATTACGACGTTCGGACACACCATTATTACCGAGGTGTTCCAGGCGGCGTGAGTTGTGAAACAATTCCACATTTCCTTAAGTGCGTGCCAAATTCATGACTCAAATATTCTCCCCCACGATCTGATCGTAAGAACTTTATTTTCATGTCACGTTGATTCTCAACCTCACTCTGAAATTCCTTGAACTTTTCAAAGGTCTCAGACTTGTATTTCATTAAGTAGACATACTCATATCTACTTAAGTCATCAGTGAGGGTGAGAACATAACGATAACCACCGCGAGCCTCAACGCTCATTGGACCGCACACATCAGTATGTATGATTTCCAATAAGTTGGTTGCTCGCCCCATTGTTCCGGAGAACGGAGTCTTGGTCATTTCGCCCATGAGGCATGGTTCGCACGTGTCAAATGATTCATAATCATGAGACTACAAATGTCCATCTGCAATGAGTTTCTTCATGCTTGACACCAATGTGACCAAAGGCGGCAAGCCACAAGTATGTGGGACTATCATTATCAACCTTACATCTTTTGGCATTCACACTATGAATATGTGTAACATCACGTTCGAGATTCAATAAGAATAAACCATTGACCAGCGGGGCATGACCACAAAACATATCTCTCATATAAATAGAACAACCATTTTTCTCAGATTTAAATGAGTAGCCATCTCGCATTAAACGAGATCTAGATACAATGTTCATACTCAAAGCTGGCACTAAATAACAATTATTGAGGTTTAAAACTAATCCCGTAGGTAAATGTAGAGGTAGCGTGCCGACGGCGATCACATCGACCTTGGAACAATTCCCGACGTGCATCGTCACCTCGTCCTTCGCGAGCCTCAGCTTATTCTGCAGCTCCTATTTTGAGTTACAAATATGAGCAACCGTACCGGTATCAAATACCTAGGAGCTACTACGAGCGCTGGTTAGGTACACATCAATAACATGTATATCACATATACCTTTGGTATTGTCGGCCTTCTTATCCGCTAAGTACTTGGGGCAGTTCCGCTTCCAGTGATCGTTTCCCTTGCAATAAAAGCACTCAGTCTCAGGCTTGGGTCCATGCTTTGGCTTCTTCCCGGCAACTGGCTTACCTGGCGCGGCAACTCCCTTGCCGTCCTTCTTGAAGTTCTTCTTACCCTTGCCTTTCTTGAACTTAGTGGTTTTATTCACCATCAACACTTGGTGTTCCTTTTTTGATCTCCACCTCCGCTGATTTCAGCATTTAATATACCTCAGGAATGGTCTTTTCCATCCCCTGCATATTGAAGTTCATCACAAAGCTCTTGTAGCTAGGTGGGAGCGACTGAAGGATTCATCAGCGACCGCATCATCCGGAGATTAACTCCCGCTTGAGATAAGCGGTTGTGCAACCTGCATATTTTGAGTATGTGCTCGCTGACAGAACTATTCTCCTCCATCTTACAACTGTAGAACTTGTCGGAGACTTTATTTCTCTCGACCCGGGCATGAGCTTGGAAAACCATTTTCAGCTCTTGGAACATCTCATATGCTCCGTGTTGCTCAAAACTCTTTTGGAGCCCCGGTTCTAAGCTGTAAAGCATGCCACATTGAACCAGGGAGTAATCATCACTACACGACTGCCAGGCGTTCATAACATCTTGAGTTGCTGGGAAAACAGGTGCCTCACCTAGCGGTGCATCAAGGACATATGCTTTCTTGGCAGCTATGAGGATGATCCTCAGGTTACGGACCCAGTCCGTGTAGTTTCTACCATCGTCTTTCAGCTTGGTTTTCTCTAGGAACGTTGAAGTTGAGGGCAACATTAAGCGTGGGCCATTTGATCTACAAGACATATTGCAAAGTTTTTAGACTATGTTCATGAAAATTAAGTTCATCTAATCAAATTATTTAATGAACTCCCACTCAGATTGACATCCCTCTAGTCATCTAAGTGATACATGATCCGAGTCAACTAGGCCGTGTCCGATCATCACGTACGGACTAGTCATCATCGGTGAACATCTTGATGTTGATCGTATCTTCTATACGACTCATGTTCGACCTTTCGGTCTTCCGTGTTCCGAGGCCATGTCTGTACATGCTAGGCTCGTCAAGTCAACCTAAGTGTATTGCATGTGTAAATCTGTCTTACACCCGTTGTATTCGAACATTAGAATCTATCACACCCGATCATCACGTGGTGCTTCGAAACAACAAACCTTCGCAACGGTGCACAGTTAGGGGGAACACTTTCTTGAAATTATTGTGAGGGATCATATTATTTAAGCTACCGTCGTTCTAAGCAAATAAGATGTAAAACATGATAAACATCACATGCAATCAAATAGTGACATGATATGGCCAATATCATTTTGCTCCTTTTGATCTCCATCGTCACCGGCATGACACCATGATCTCCATCATCGTGTCTTCATGAAGTTGTCTCGCCAATTATTACTTCTACTACTATGGCTAACGGTTAGCAATAAAGTAAAGTAATTACATGGCGCTTTCATTGACACGTAGGTCATACAATAAATTAAGACAACTCCTATGGCTCCCCGCCGGTTCTCATGCTCATCGACATGCAAGTCGTGATTCCTATTACAAGAACATGATCAATCTCATACATCACATATATCATTCATCACATCCTTTTGGCCACATCACATCACACGGCATATGCTGCAAAATAAGTTAGACGTCCTCTAATTGTTGTTGTAAATTTTTACGTGGCTGCTATAGGTTTCTTAGCAAGAACGTTTCTTACCTACGCCAAAACCACAACGTGATATGCCAATTTCTATTTACCCTTCATAAGGACCCTTTTCATCAAATCTGATCCGACTAAAGTGGGAGAGACAGACATCCGCTAGCCACCTTGTGCGACTAGTGCATGCCAGTCGGTGGAACCTGTCTCATGTAAGTGTACGTGTAAGGTCGGTCCGGGCCGCTTCATCCCACGATGCCGCCGAATCAAGATAAGACTAGTAACGGCAAGTAAATTGACAAAATCGACGCCCAAAACAACTCGTGTTCTACTCGTGCATAGAAACTATGCATAGACCTAGCTCATGATGCCCCTGTTGGGGCTCGTTGCAGAAATTAAAATTTTTCTATGCATCACCAAGATCAATCTATGGAGTTTACTAGCAACGAGAGGGGAGTGCATCTTCATACCTCTGAAGATCGCGATGCGAAAGCGTTGCAAGAACGCGGTCGGTGGAGTCATACACGAAGCGATTCAGATCGCGGCCGAATCCGATCTAAGCACCGAACAACGGTGCCTCCGCGTTCAACACACGTGTAGCCCGGTGACGTCTCCCGCGCCTTGATCCAGCAAGGAGAGAGGGAGAGGTTGGAGAAGACTTCGTCGCGCAGCAGAACGACGGCGTGGTGGTGGTGGAGGAGCGTGGCACTCCAGTAGGGCTTCGCAAAGCACAGCGAGAGACGAGGAGGGAGAGGGGTAGGGTTGCGCCAAGAGAGAGGGAGACTCGTGTCTCTGGCATCCCCAAAACCCCCACTATATATAGGGGAAGGGGAGGGGCCGGCCCCCTAGATCCATTTAGAGGGGGGTGGCAGCCCCCGGGGAGGCGGCCCCTCGGGGGGCAGCGCCCCCTTGCTGTTCAACTAGGGGGCGCCCGCCCGAGGCAGCCAGGCCTAGGGTTTCCAACCCTAGGCGCCTTGGGCCCTTGAGGCGCACCAGCCCACTAAGGGCTGGTTCCCACCCAACTACATCCCATTAGGTCCTTGGGGCAGGTGGACCCTCCCGGTGGACCCTGGAACCCCTTCGGTGGTCCTGCACAATACCGATAAACCCGAAACCTTTCCTATGGATCAAATCGGACTTCCCATATATAAATCTTCACCTCCGAACCATTCCGGAACTCCTCGTGATGTCCGGGATCTCATCTGGGACTCCGAACAACATTCCGTAACCACGTACATATATTCCCTATAACCCTAGTGTCATCGAATCTTAAGTGTGTAGACCCTACGGGTTCGGGAACTATGCAGACATGACCGAGACATCTCTCCGGCCAATAACCAACAGCGGGATCTGGAAACCCATGTTGGCTCCCACATGTTCCACAATGATCTCATCGGATGAACCACGATGTCAAGGATTCAATCAATCCTATATACGATTCCCTTTGTCTACCGATATAGCACTTGCCCGAGATTCGATCATCAGTATACCGATACCTTGTTCAATCTCGTTACGGCAAGTCTCTTTACTCGTTCTGTAACACATCATCCCGTGACCAACCCCTTAGTCAAATTGAGCTCATTATGATGATGTCTTACCGAGTGGGCCCAGAGATACCTCTCCGTCATACGGAGTGACAAATCCGAGTCTCGATTCGTTCCAACCCAACAGATACTTTCGGGGATACCCGTAGTGTACCTTTATAGCCACCCAGTTACGTTGTGACATTTGGCACACCCAAAGTATTCCTACGGTATCCGGGAGTTGCACAATCTCATGGTCTAAGGAAATGATACTTGACATTAGAAAAGCTTTAGCAGACGAACTACACGATCTTGTGCTATGCTTAGGATTGGGTCTTGTCCATCACATCATTATCCTAATGATGTGATCCCGTTATCAATGACATCCTATGTCCATGGTTAGGAAACCATAACCATCTATTGATCAACGAGCTAGTCAACTAGAGGCTCACTAGGGACATGTTGTGGTCTATATATTCACACATGTATTACGATTTCCGGATAACACAATTATAGCATGAACAATAGACAATTATCATGAACAAGGAAATATAATAATAACCATTTTATTATTGCCTATAGGGAATATTTCCAACAGGCTGTTGGCACTCAGCCGGTCCAGCATCTACCAGTAGAGCCTGCGCCGATACTACAACCGGAAGGTCAAGCCGAGATCCTTCCAAGAGGTAGACCTAGTGCTCCGGCTGATCCAGCGAACAGCCAGCCAGCACAAGCTCTCAGCGCCTTGGGAAGGCCCCTTCATCATGAGCAAGGTGTTGGGCAACGACTCCTACTACCTGATCGACGCTCAGAAGCCTCGAGCGCGCAAGAGGGGACGACTCCGGCAAGGAGACGGAGCGGCCATGGAATGCAAATCTCCTTCGAAGATTTTACAGTTGATGCAGTATGTACCACGCTACCTTTTGTGTTAAATTACGAAGACTCCGGGTCCCCCGAGAAGAGCTCGGGGACTGCCCTCTTTTATCTATATGATAAGAATTATGCCTATGAGTGTGTTATTTCCTTTATGCAGCTTGGCACCGGGCCCAACTAGTCGGCCCGGGGACTCACCGCCTTCTACTATGAAATGCTTCCTGCATCCGGACAAGTAATGTGTTGGCACTTAAGCCGTCTCCTGCCAGAAGCCGCAGCTCGTAGAGCGACTGGTGAGCAGGAGAAAGGCAGAAAGGGTGCCCACATGAAAAATGGCTAAGGACCCAAAGCATGTGCATAGTTCAAGCCGGCTTCCCGCCTCTACGACAGGCTGTTGAGCAGTCGGCCGGCCGGCTTCTACTTAACTTGCTAAAACGTTCTAATCGGCTAAGTACTTGCCTTCCCGAAAGTAGCTAAGTACTTGACCCAGCCACAGTCCGCAGAGCGGCTGTCAGGCTGGCAAGACGGCAACTAAGGGAGGGCGGCAAAGGAAAAAGGCCAAGGAACAGAAAGCAAGAAAAGATAGAACTCGGCAAAAATATTTACATATCAAAAGGCCCTTGGCCGACATTCAATAGAAGTTTAAAATACACCCCGCGGGTGGAATTGTGCAAAGTTAACAAGTTAAATCGAGACCGATAAGCAGGTAAAACAAAAGATAAACCGCAGCCTAGGGAGCGTAAGACGGGTTCGGTGGATCGGAGGTCGGTGGCGCCCGGTTGGTGGAGCGGACGGCTGGTCAGTCCCCGCTTGGTCGCCTCCAGTGGCAGCCGGCTCGCCCGGGCGTGGCTCGTTGCTGGAGGCGCGGTCGAGCTGAGGTTGGCCGTCCGCTCCGTCCTCTGGCGCCTCCTCTTCGCCTTCCTCCTCCTTGTCGTCTTCTTCCTCACTGCTGGAGTCGATCACCTCGGCCGAGTCCTCGCCGTCCTCCGAGTTCAGCCCGAACCATTCTGGTGGCGCCTCGGCGCCGTTCTCAGCCCGCTCCGAGATGAAGACGCTGGTGTCGGTGTACTCGGCGATTGCCGCCGCGCGCTTGACAAGGTCATCCTCTAATGCCACCAGCTCCTCCTGGGCCTCCTACCTAAACATGGTCAACTGGGCTAGATTTAGCCCAGGGTACCACGCCTTGACAAACTCCAAGGCCCGTCGCGCTCCAGCTCGGGCCGAGGAGCCCTTCCAGGCCTCAAGATGGCCGCCGCCACCTCCAGTCAGTCGGCAGTCCGACTGAGAGTGCGCGGTGCCGGCATGTCCGGCCACAGGGCAGCGATTGCTTGGGCGCCGACACGCTGAAGACGGCACAACATCCGGTGAGCTGGCCGAAGACGGGCCTCGATGGTCAGGAGCTGCTCGCTAAGGGTCCAGGGGGCGTTGGAAGCAATCTGCGCACCTTCCGCCCTCCGTCCTTCGCGATCAGCTTCAATGGCATGATTGGCGGTGTCAGAATGAACAAGGAAGAAGTCTGCCAAAACAGAATGCAAAGAGCCAAAGTAAGAGACGAGAGGCCGGCTCGACAAGCAGCCGGCAGCTCAAAGAAGGAAAAAGAGGAAAGCTCACCATCAACTATGTCTTCAATCTCGTGAAAGCCGGAAGTCAGCATCGCCTCCTTGTCGGTCCAGGCGGAGCATTCGGTCACAAACTCAGCAAGGAGGCTGGTCTCCTTGTCCTCCGCCTCCTTCTGGACCTTCTTGAGAAGCTCCGCCTGCTTCGCCAGTTGCGTGACCAGCCGGTCACGCTCTTCAGCTAGCTTGCTGCACTCCACCTCCTTGGCACGCAATGCGGTATTGGTTTTGCCCAGCTGCTGCTGTAGGGCGGCGTTGGCCTCTGCGAGAGCAGAAAAAGAAAAAGGCGTCAGTAACCAGCAGAGAAGAAGCACAGTTGCCGGGGAGATCCGGCCCGACTGCTCAGCAGTCGGCCCGAATCTCGGGGACTACAGCCCGCGGGTGCGCCAGCGCGCCCCCGCGGAGAAAGAAGTCATCAATATCAACCCAAAGAAGATTAGTCGGCAGGAAGATCCGCCCGCTGCTCAAAGTTAGGCCGAATCTTGGGGACTACAGCCTGCTGGAAGCGCCAAATAAGGCTCTCCCGAGAGAGATAAAAAGACTTACTCCGGCTCTCCGACAAGTGACGGCACGTTGATCCAACTCCTGGACTTTGGAGTTGAAGGCGGCTGCACGGATGTTATGATAATCCTGTAGCAAAGACATTAGCATTCGGAGCTTGCCAATTAAAGTTCCAAGCCGCCTGCTTAGCAGCCGGCCCAAAACTCGGGGACTACACCAGTGGGTGCGCTGACGCGCCCCCACGAAGCAATACAAGAATTAAAAACGAAGAAGCAAGAAGCGTACCCGGATGGCCTCTCGCGATTCCAGGAACGCCTTGTTGCAGTGCTTGAGAGCGTCGGCCTCGGCGCGGAGTTTGGCTTGAACGTCCAGGATCGCCTTGTTCAGAGGGCCCATCCCGCCTCCCCGCACCCACCCAGTGGGCGGGGTGCTGGTCGCCTCGGTGTCCGGGATCGAGGAGCTTGCGGCGCTGGTCTCCAGCGGGCGTGGCGTCGAGGCCGCCTTTGTAAGCCGGCAATGCTTCAGGGTACGGACCTCAGGAGTTGGGTCCGTCGCCATCTCGTCTCCGGGTGGTGGCGCCGGTGGACCAGCCGGCTGCTTGTCCCGTGTTTCCTCAGAAGGTGGTGGCCGGGGCACGATTACGTTCGGCATGGCGACGTCGCCGCTGTCCCTCTCCACGATAGGGTGCTCGCCGCCGGCTTCCCCAGTCCGCGCCACGAACTCCGGTGGTGGCGGCGCGAAATTCAGGGGGGTGACGAATATCGCCGACTGGCGGCGCTCGGCTTCTTCAGCCTGCTTCTTCGCTGCGGCAGCTACCTCGGCTTCCGCCAGCTTCTCCAGGCGGGTGGCCTCCAGCTCCTCGCGCGCCTCCCGTGCATTTCGCTCCGTTGCCTCCCGGAGGTCGGCGGCCGGGTCAATTCGCCGGGTGGTGGCAGAAGTCTCCCCCGACCCAATGATGGAGGCGGCGGCCGACTTCTCAAGAGAGAGCAGGGCCCTAGGTTAAGGGAAACAAAGCGAAGAAACTCAGACAAGATCAGCAAGGAAGGAGAAAGTATGAGAGGAAGGCAGTACTTACACGGAAACCAGCTGCGGCTCCTTCACCGCCTTGCGGAAGCGGATGGCCTTCGCGGCCGCTTCATCCCGCTTAGTCGCCGTGGCCGAGCCCTTGGGTTTCTTCGGCCGGATGCCGAACAGGCTCGGCGCGGCCATGCGCTTGTGCGCACCACCTCGGGCTACCGGCGCGGCAGACGAGCTCGCGCCCTGCTGGTCGGAACCCGGCTGGTGGCAGGGACGACTTCCCCCGCATCGTCGTCTGGCCAGTCCACGAGGCTGGCTCCGAGACCTTAGCCGTCTGCTTCGCTGCCTCCTCCCTCGGTGTCGTCCTCCAAGGCCAACGCCCCCAAATCGTGGTCATCCATGTCGCTCTCCGCCCGGTCGGGGAGGAATTGACGCTCCGGCCCCGCGGCGCCGGCAGCCGGTTGGAGGAGGGGGCTCTGTTCAAAGGCCGATTGGTCAGGTTGGACAAACGGAACTCGGCAAAAAGAAAGAGAAAGAGAAGGAAAGAAAATTTACCATAGGCGGGGGGTCGGCGCGAGAATACGGCTCCTTGCCAAACCGCCACTCCTCCGTGAGCTCGCAGTTCGCAAGGTAGTTCACCATGTGAGCTACCTCTGCGTGGGGCATCTCCTTGGTGCACAGCCGGCTTGGGTCCCGATGCCCGCTCATCTGACAGATCATGTGAGGGCGGCCCTGGAGCGGGAGCACCCGGCGCGCCATGAAGGCGGACAGAAAGTCGGGCCCGGTTTGGCCCTCTGACTGTGTCAGCACCCGGAACCGCACAATGACGGCGGCTCCAGAAGGCGACAGTGTCTTGGCCTGGTAGACCAGTTGGGCCGCCTCCCAGCCGGCGGGCCGGCTGCGTAAGCCGGCAAGTTGACCCAGTCGCCCTTTGGGAAGACGCTCTTCATGTAGAAGTACGACAGCTGCCACATCTTCACCGACCGGATCAGCGTGATGGGAGGAAACGGGTTGTCGGCCGCCGGCCTCCGCACTGCAATGAAGGCGCCGCATTGAGCTGGCACGCCCACGACGAGGGTGCCGAGCTTGGTGTAGAAGAACTCCCCCCAAAGCTCGATGGTGGGGAGGACGCCGAGGAAGCCTTCGCACAGAGTGACGAAGGCGGACAATAGCACCATCGTGTTCGGGGGTAAGGTGGTGCGGCTGAAGATTGTAGAACTCGAGGAAGGCCCGGAGGAAGCCGCTCACTGGCAGGCCGAAGTCGCGCAGGCAGTGCGAGCGGAAGACGACCCGCTCGCCCTCCTCCGGCGCCGGCAAGATCTCTCTCTCCAGCGCGAGGCGAACCTTCACGTAGTCCTTGTCGGGCAGCCGCCGCATCTAGCGAAGAAAGTTAATGTGGTCTTCATGGACTTTGGAGCCATCCCATGCTCTGGAGCGTGCCATGGGGGGCATGAGGTTGACGGATGAGCTCATCGGAGATGAACCACTGCAGCGCCCGGTGTGGCTTGGAGGCACTATGGCGAGAGGAAGAAGAAGGAGGAAAGAATGGGGTGGAGGGGCGCTCGTGCTCCGCCGCTCCCCCTCCTCCTCCTACTTATAGGCCTACGGGCTACGAAGTCGAGGGGGCGGGCGTGGGATCGTAGGATTAACTGTGCCCACGACCCCATGCTCCCACCTTTATCGCGCGAGTTATCACAAGCGCAGAATCTCCAGCAGGAAACTCAACCACCCGCCTCGGCCACAGCGGATCCGCTCGTGTCCCAAGGCCCGGTAGTGGCGGGCCCCGCCCGCAGGCGCGTCCCATCACGCGCGTGGGCTGGCAGGCCGACCCGGTAACTCGACGCCACGTGGCATGCCCATGACGGGCAGTGGCCCGGAAGCTCAGCAAGCAAGCCACCTGGTTCCCGCCGTCGCTATTCGAAGTTCTGGACAAGTCCGCCTGGCTAAGGCCGACCCCACGAGGCGGCTCGGCAGAAGTCTGACGAAACTCCACCGTGAGCACTCAAAGAAGGAAACTACTGAGGCTCCTCGGCTGCTCAGCCGTGGCACCTCACCAGCTTCGGGGACTACTGTCGGAGTAATGGGCCATGGGTAGGCTAACCCAAGACCCAGAACCTTTCAAGACATCGGGGCTGGCTGCGCCCCTCAAAGCGTCAAGATGAAGTGCCGCCTTCTGGTGGCCGGCTGGAGGAATAGCCGGCTGCCCGTAGGCGGCCGAGTTCCAGAAGACGACATCAAGACATGTCGAGTCCTAGTAGGCGGCTTCCAGAGAATCCGGCTCCTAGCAGTCGGCCCGCGGCACCCTCAAAGTCCGCGCCCTCATCAAGACAAAGTGTCGTCTTCTGGTGGCCGGCTGGAGGAATAGCCGGCTGCCCATAGGCGCTCGAGTTCCAGAAGACGACATCAAGACAGGCCGACTCCTAGTAGGCAGCTTCCAGAGAAGCCGGCTCCTAGCAGTCGGCCCGCGACGCCCTCAAAGTCTGCGCCCTCATCAAGAGGACAAGGCAGGGTGTGACTAGAGCATAGCCCATTGCCCCAAATCCAGGGCCGGGCGTGGCCACAGTGCCCCGTACAGGCGGAGATCTCTGGATGGCGCGGCACTGTTGCCACTCCCCCTTGGCGTCATCCCTGACCTGACGGGCGGAGCCTTGTTCACACGACGGCCAGTCGTTATGGCCTGCAGGCGGCGGGCCCTACCGAGCGATGAGAGTCTGAAAGGCTAAGAAGCCGGATCAGCCGGGCCTGAGGGAAGCCGGGTTCCAGCAGGCGGCATATGCCTCCCTTGAGGCTCGTGCGCCATTAACCAGACGAGACACGGTGTGGCTATAGTGATCGCTTCACAAAGGCAGGATCAGTAGCCACCCCCTGACCAAGCCTGCGTCATTAGCATCATGGCTACAGTGATCAGCAGCCGGCAGGACCCGCGAGCATCGGGGACGGCCTGTCTGCTCCGTACCTGACCAGTCGGCGGGGCCCACCAGGCGGCGGGCCCCAGCAGCCAGCAGAGAAGCCGGGGATCAGAGACACTGACAGCCGGGTCCTACACCCGACAAGATTACCAATGTACCCCTGGGGGTAGGCCTATATAAACCCCCCAGGGCACCCATGCAAAGGGTTCCCAACCTGTTAGAACTAGACTCGCCCATAGAGAAAGGAGAGAGCTAGCCTTGCTTTCTTCCACCTCTAGAAAATAGCTCAAGGAGCACCATTGTATCACTAGTGCCTTAGTGATCATGCGGAGACCCCGCAGAGCAGGACTAGGGGTGTTATCTCCACAGAGATCCCCAAACCTGGGTAAAGTTCGCCGGCGTACGTGTCTATGCCTTATCCCGCTTCCAGGCACCGGCGACGTTCTACTCGCTCCCACCATGATAAGCCATCCATTGGCATATGTCACACCCAACCCCCGATAGATTCTGTTTGATATTCCTTTTCTGCGAAACACTGAAATAGGCAAAAAAACAACAATTTGCACTGGGCCTTCGGTTAATAGGTTAGTCCCAAAAATGATATAAAAAGGTATATTAAAGCCCATTAAACATCCAAAACAGATAATAAAATAGCATGGAACAATAAAAAATTATAGATACGTTGGACACGTATCAATAACCAATAGCGGAACCTGGATGCTCATATTGGTTCCTACGTATTCTACGAAGATCTTTATCAGTCAAACCGCATAACAACATACGTTGTTCCTTTTGTCATCGGTATGTTACTTGCCCGAGATTCGATCGTCGGTATCACTATACCTAGTTCAATCTCGTTTCCGGCAAGTCTCTTTACTCGTTTCATAATGTATCATCCCGTGACTAACTCATTAGTCACATTGTTTGCAGGCTTATAGTGATGAGCATTACCGAGAGGGCCCAGAGATACCTCTCCGACAATCGGAGTGACAAATCCTAATCTCGATCTATGCCAACTCAACAAACACCATCGGAGACTCCTGTAGAGCATCTTTATAATCACCCAGTTACATTGTAACGTTTGATAGCACACTAAGTGTTCCTCCGGTATTCGGGAGTTGCATAATCTCATAGTCATGGGAACATGTATAAGTCATTAAGAAAGCAATAGCGATAAATTAAACGATCATAGTGCTAAGCTAACGAATGGGTCTTTGTCCGTCACATCATTCTCTAATGATGTGATCCCGCTCATCAAATGACAACTCATGTCTATGAAAGTACGTTATAGGGTGAATAGGCGATTTTTATGAATTCTTCACTGAGGAATTTGTGGGTGAGGAAATTCCTTAGCGAAGAACTACTTGCAGCAGAATAAGTACTCAAAAGTAAACATAGCAGAATACAAGCCTGGTCATCATGATGAAATGAAGATGAGCACAGAGTACAGAAAGCGTAAACACATGATAGCACAGGATGAAGACAAACATACTGAAGAAATTGAACTGAGGAAATTGAGAAAGTCTTCAGTCAAAATCTTCAAACACAGATATGAACAAGTGCACAAAACAGTTATTAGGAAATGAAAGAGTTGAGGAAATAGAACCAGTAAGCTTGGTGAAGACAATGATTTGGTAGACCAGTTCCAACTGATGTCTCAGTTGTACGTCTAGTTGGGGCGGCTAGGTATTTAAACCTGAGGACACACAGTCCCCACCGTATTCTCCTTGAGCTAAGGTCACACAGGCCTCACCCAATCACTCGTGGTAAGTCTTCAGGTGACTTCCAAACCTTCACAAACTCGGTCACTCGGCAATCCACAATTCCTCTTGGATGCTCTAGACCATGACGCCTAACCGTCTGGAAGAAGCACAGTCTTCAAAGGTAACAAGCGTCGGATCCATGCAGGATCAATCTCTTGATGCTTTCGGTCACTTTGGGTTTGTAGGTGTTTGGGTTTGGGTTTTCCTCACTCGATGATTTTCGCTCAAAGTCCTCGAGAGGATGGGATGCTCTCAAATGACAAGTGTCAGTTTCTCTCGAGCAGCCAACCAGCTAGTGGTTGTAGGGGCGGCTATTTATAGCCTAGGAGCAGCCCGACATGATAAGACATAAATGCCCTTCAATGATATGACCGATAGGTGGGTAGATATTTTGGGACACCGGGCGATAGCATTAAAGAACGGCCGGAATTTTGAGGTTCAAATTCCTCGTGGCTATCATGTTCCTCATCGTAGGCAATCCGCCTTTGGCCGAATTCCTAACTCCTCGGTCGAACAAATTCCTCGGAGACCCGGAAGAACTTCGTCTACATCCTTTGAAGAATATGACTGAACTGTATGAGATTTCCAATGGCTTCACTCGAAGGGATTTGTAGGTGTAGGATTTTGAGTTGAACATCACATGGAAATTTTTCCTTAGTATTTCCTCGACCCCCTTTAACAATATGGTGTTTCCTATGACTCAAGAAAGAGAAAATTAAACTATGGAAACAAAAGGTCTTCACGCTTCATGTTCCTCGTATGAATACCAAGTCTTCAGGGTTACACCAATTTCTTCACTTTCAAAGTCTTCAGAAATCCAAAGTCTTCAGTTGAAGAACTTCATTTTTAGGGGTCGACTTTCTCTGTAAATATCAAACTCCTCATAGACTTATAGACCTGTCTACACTCATAAACACATTAGTCCCTTAACCTATAAGTCTTCAATACACCAAAATCACTAAGGGGCACCAGATGCACTTACAATCTCCCCCTTTTTGGCGATTGATGACAATATAGGTTAAGTTTTCAATGGGGATAAACATATGAAGTGTAAATACTGATATTGAGAAGTTTGATTGCAAGATATAGAAGAACTCCCCCTGAAGATGTGGATAGTGAGGAATTTTATTTTGAAGCGATGCACGCTTGAAGAGTAGAATCATGGAGATCTCCCCCTATATCTTGTAATTCATACACGCATTTGACATGTAATATGAAGAATTTGAAGTGCATGTTGAAATATGGTGAATGATGTAATTCAGGATGCGTGCATTAACATATATGAGGAATAAGCATGCAGAAAACACCGCAAAAGTATCAGGCCACCATAGAGTTTAAGTTTACAACTCGATCCAGCAAAGTCATCAGAAGAACGAGAGTTGTAACTTGGAAAAAAAACACCCATATAAATAGACCCGCTTGAAGACTAACTCAAATTTCTCCCCCTTTGTCATCGAATGACCAAAAGGATCGAAATGAGGACCAACGCCCCTGAAGAATATCAAGTTGATGGAGGAGCGCCAGCGTTGTTGGGGTCGTTTGTTGTTGTAGGGCCGGCCGCAGTGTTGTCCAAGTCTTCATGCTCGTCGGTTTCGCGCGATGAAGAATATGAGCTGGCCACCAAGGAAGGAACCTTGACCTTCTTGTATTTCTTCGGTGGAGGAGCAGACCAGTCAAAATCTTCTTTGAGACCCATTTTCTTCAGATCTTCTTCACCATATACATGTGATGTAATAGCCCAAAAGTGCATCAAGACTTCATGGAGGTAGTAATGGTTTCTCTTCACTGCATTATGTGTAGCAGTCATGTTGTGAAGAATAGAGCCGAACTGACGCTTAACCCATTTATGGTTTTGATCCACCTTCTGGTGAAGACTAAGAAGCAGCTCACGGTCTGTCATCACTCGAGGAGCAGTGGCTTGAGGATTTGGCATGTATGCATTAGCAGCAGAATCATGAGTGGCAGAGTCATTATTGGTGGAATAAGATGTAGCTTTGTGAAACTGTCCATCCAATGGACGAATGCCTTCATCAATGACAGCAGCTGCCTTGCCCTTTTCATCAGCTGAGGAATAGGTCCGCTTGAGAACTTCGATTGGGGTCAAGTACCTGAGGTGATTTTGAAAATCAGCCTTGTAGTTGAGTGAAGACCTTGTTCTGAGGAATCTCATAATCCAAGGAGCATAAGGCTTCAACTCAAATGGAGAGAGAGCGACATTGGCCAGAGTCCTCATGAAGAAATCATGGTAGTTGACAGGGATGCCATGCATGATGTTGAATAGCAGATTCTTCATGATGCCAACGACTTCTTCATAATTTGAGTTGTGGCCTTTGATTGGACTCATAGTCTTCGTCAGAATGCGATAGACTGTTCTTGGCACATAGAGCAATTCCCTCACGAGGAATTTTGTCCTTGGGGCTTGACCAGGTTTCAGAGGCTTCATAGGAACTTGCATATAATGGGCAGTCAGTTCAGGCTCTTGGTACAGGCAACGAGCTCCTTCAGTTGGCAAACTGATGGGCAAGGCATGAAGTAATTCAGAGGCTGGTGCCTTATAATGAGTGTTTTCGGTCATCCAGTCTAAAACCCAGGAGTTCACATCGTCAGCATCTCCTGTGATGTGCAGTGTTGCGTAGAATTGAAGAATGAGCTCTTCATTCCAATCAACTATGTCTGTGCAAAAGTTGAGGAGGCCTGCGTCATGAAGCACACTGAGGACAGGTGAGAAGCATGGCAGTGATTCCATGTCCACATGAGGAATATGCTCGTGGTCGAAGACTTTATCCTTGTTGAAGAGCAGTGAAGAATAGAATTTGGCCTGGCTGGCAGTCCAGAAGCGCTTCCTTCTAAGACGAGCAGAATCATAGGGATTATAGTCAGTGAAGAACACGTGCTCGCCGAAGAAGTCATCAGCCTTGAATCTCTGCTTCTTTGAGAATGGATCCTTTGTCTTGGGCTGAAGCGTGTCAGTCAATTGCATTATCACCTCAGGAATCGCAATCTCAGGTTCCATAGGCTGAGGAATTTCAGCTTCTTCTTCAGTGACAGCCTGGGTCTACAATTCTTCATTTACATTTTCATCAGCACTAGTGGCTGGAATTTCTTCATGGACAGATGGAGTCTTACGAGGTTCTTCAGATCCCATTTGTACTTCGGTAGCAACAGGGGACTGAGGAATTTGTTGGAGTGGTATGAACAGAGGAGAGTTGGGGTGCTGACTTTCCCAAAAGTCATCATTCATCACTGGAGCAGTGCTTCCAATGTCCACATCTTCTTCCTCCATTTCTTAACCGCCCGCCTCTTCAGCAGTGAACTGAGGCATAGGCGAGGAGACAATTAGTGTTGAAGGGATTGCATCCACTTCAATTTCTTCATCCAACTGCTCTGACGAAGCAGCAGAAGGATTCTCTTCATCGAATCCACTTGGAATCACATAATCTTCATCAAAAGGAACAAGGTCCTTTGATGGCATGGTTGAGATAGTAACGACATCAATTGGATTTGCAAAAGAGCTGGTCAATGGCTTCATCTTCTTCGGGGCTGAAGAATCTGATGAAGTTGATGCCTTCCTTTTCTTCACCATTGCACGCTCTGCAGCCTTGGTCTTCTTCACATCTAATTCAGATGGAAGTATTGAAGCTGATGTAGGCGCAGGAGGAGCAGAGGAATTTGGTTGAATTTATTCAGGCACAACTGATGCAGTTGCCCTGACTTCTTCATTTTCTTCAAGAGCACCACTAGGGGATGCCCTGGCAATTTCATCAGCGGCTGGAATGCAGTCATCAGCCCTAGTGCTTTGAGTTTCTTCAGCATCCTGATTGTCATCAGCGGTGCTGACATTTTCTTCAGTCGGCTGAGCAGATGCTTTAGCCTGAGGATTTTCTTGTTGCGTTGGGGCTGCAACATTGGAAGTGAACTTTTCAGTCAATTTCACAAACCTGACTTTGGCTCCAAGCTAGTCAGTGTAGTAACGATCAAATTTATCACTCAGTTGCTTGATCTCAGCTTGCAAAGCAACGAGTTCTTTGGGGGAAAGCTTGTAGCGCTTTTGCTTCAGAAAACATTGTTTCTTGTACTGCGCTTTCTTCACTCTTCTTCCTTGTTCAAATTTCCATTTCTCTTCTTCGATGAAGGCGGTCAAAACATGACTTTGACTAGGAGTGAGGTTCATCTCCGGCAAAGGCGTGTTGGGATCCTTGTGCCATAGATCAATGAAGTCTAGGATCAGCTTCGGATCCAGAAGAAGAGGCACATTGCTGCCTTTGGCTCTAGCGGCCTTGACCTGCCTATCTCTAATGATTTCTGCAAGTTCATCATCATCAGCTTCGTCTTCATCAGACGCCACTTGGAAGGCGACCTGCTTCTTGTGAGGACTTGGGCGAGAGCCACGTCTAGCAGTGGCCTTTGTCTTCAGCAGAGAGGGTCCCGTTGAAGAATTTGGTGCAACTGAGGAACTAGCAGAAACTCCTGAGACAATAGAGATGCATGTTTTCCTTTGGCACGTGGCAAGGTGCACAGGTGTAGAGGATTTGGTCGGAGCAGCTGAGGGCTTTGGAGCGGAGCAGCATGAGGAGTTGGCCGTGAGGGCTTTGAAGATTCTGGCCGTGAGGGCATTGCTGAGGAACTTGGCCGTGAGGGCATTGAGGGTGAAGCACTTGGCTTATGAGCAGGCTTCTTTGCCATGGCCTTCTTCGGCTTGCTAGTAGAGGCCTCAGCAGTGGCAGCAGCAGCAGCAGAGTCTTCGTTGAATTTCCTCACTGCTTCTCTTGCTTGTCTGGCCAATTTGGCTTGGCGCTTGGCCCATTCGTCAGGATAGTCCTCATCGCGCTTGAGGCTGGTGGTATCTACTTCTTGGCCAGGTGCCAATGGAGGTCTTGGGCATGGAGGATTTAGAGCGAATTTCTACATATACTTGGGAGTAACATACATGTACTCCCTCCATTCCCGTTCCCATCTCCTCTCTATTCTTTGGATGCGCACCTTGCGCTGATTTTTGTCCTCCTTGCCAAACTTGGCCTCATCAGGAGTGCAATAATCCTTGTATATGTCATCAGGGATCTCAAAGGCAGTATTGACCTCAGGCCTCTTTCCTCCCTTCTGTGGCTTCTTTCCATCAGCCATTTTCTTCAGCTGAGGAATTTGGACAATTGAATTCTCTGAAGATGTATGCAACTTTTCTTCGAGGAGTGCTACAAATGAGTTAAGTTGATGAGAATCTAGTGATTCAGCAGCTGACATGAGTACCTGTGAACAGAGTATAGTTGCAAGGAATTTTGGAGAGGTCATATGCGTTCTCAGAGGTTTTTTAAAAAGGAACAAGTTTGAGGAATTTGACTAGATGAGTCTTGAAGAATTTCACTAAACGTTCTTTGTCTTAGGTTCCAGAGTTGTACAGATCAAAAATCCACACAATTGAGGAATCTTGAAGAAAAATATAGCTTAGAGAAATGAATCAAGAACAGATGACATGTGAGGTGTTTAGTGTGTGAATAATTTGGAGAATAAACACCTTTGAAGATTTTGTAGAAATTAGTCGAATCAAAGAGGGTAGTAAAAGTAACTTTTAATTACCATGGACGAAGAACGCGACGAACTGAGAGGTGTAGATGTGAAGTTCGTCAGTTCAGATCTTCCACACCCTAACTCGGCTGAGGAAGACAGCTATGGTGGCGGCGGAGTGAAGAAATCTGCAGCCGGCGCGAGTACGATGGCGACGAGGTCGAGGCAGTGAAGCTCTTCCTCACCGGCGACGATGAAGTAGCGGCGGCGCTAGGGTTTGAGAAGCTCGAGATGGGGTGAGGTCGAGCGGAGTAAAAGAGAAGTGAGGAAGGGGAGGGGTATTTATAGCCATGGTGAAAAACTGTTCGCCCAAAGAAATTGGCCGAACGTGCCCCTGACCCTTCTCATTCGCTTGACATGTGTCACCCATGTACTGGGAAGTGGAGATCGTGGGTGAATAGATAAGTGTTTCGTGGAATGCGGAACGGTTTGAGCGGCAAAGCCGAAAATTTAGATAAGATAAGTTAAAAGTTATGTTCGCAAATTCTTCAGCTGACAAGGACACAGTGAAGATTTTGAACGAGTTTCAAATAGAACGCACATGAAGAATTTGTGAATAGATTGGGTTGAGTTTAGCATAGAGGGGAAGGGTCCGATCACATTCACTTAGCAATAAAAAGCAACATGAAGAATTAGCAATAAGTGAATGTTGTAGAGGACATATACTCATATATATGTATAACCAATGAAGAAAAACAACGGAATCAGTGAAGACAATGCAAAGTTGAAGAACATGAACAACTGAGGAATTTCAAAACTGAGGAAAAACTCAAATTGAAGATTTTCAACTTTTGATGGTGGCGTGACCCACCGTATAAGAATGATGATTTCAGACACCGGGTACAATTGTCGTAGGGCTCTGAGAATCAAATTCTTCGTTAATTTCTTCACACTTAGATTGTTAGTCTTCATTGATTGAAGAAAAAAATTTCTTTATGTGTTGCACATCTAAGTCATCAATTTTGCATAAGTGTTAGGATGAGTGTCCTTCTCAAAGAACATTCGAAGATTCTAGGATATTTAGCTCACACCGCAACTTGCTAAATCTCTTCTCATCCAAAGGCTTTGTGAAGATATCGGCTAACTGTTCTTCAGTCCTCACATGCTCAATAGAAATGTCGCCCTTCAACACATGATCACGAAGAAAATGATGAAAAATCTGAATGTGCTTGGTCTTCGAGTGCTGAACTAGGTTATGAGAAATCCTGATGGCACTCTGATTGTCACAGTAGAGAGGCACATTCTTCATGTTGACGTTGTAGTCCTTGAGAGTTTGCTTCATGTAGCGACCAGACCTCAAACAGTCTGATCTCTGTGCATCAGTGTCATCCCTGGATCGGTAATGCTGACACACACAATACTTGAAGGATTTAATACATAGTATTAGTCACACACTTATTACATCGAATGTCTCAAAAGAGAACTTATTACAATAAATATGGCTTAGGGCCATCTAATAAAATAACAGCAGAAGGCTTGGAAGATAAAGTGAGTCCATCAACTCCAACGGCATCACTGAGTGAAAGACCACGACCTAAGGCTCCTTACTCGTCAGTTCTAAAAGTTCATGACATGATACATTGCAGCCCAAAAACGGGTCAGCACATGGAATATGCTGGCAATGTAACACAAAAAAGTAATGAACAGAATAAATCTATCACTATATGCATATATGTCCTGTGGAGGTCAGATGGTTAATATGTTTTCATGAAAAGCCAATTTTTCCCTACAACAAAGGAATTTATTTTATTTAACTATCATGGTGGTTGTTAAACATTGAGAATGGTAAACCCCATCTCAATCCCAATTAAAAAGTAATTAATAACCCAATCAAAATTAGTCTCATAATAGGGTGATGAGAACCACATGATAATCCAAGAACTAGATACTCAAGACGTCCATAACCGGGGACACGGCTAACCATGATTAGTTTGTACACTCTTCACAGGTTTGTGCACTTTTCCCCCACAAGACTCGATCTCCTCCGTTTGATTTCTCGCACTACATGATGTTTGAGAAACGGATGACCGAGACACAGTCTTTCCGAAGAGGCCCCTTTAACCGATAGATAGGCATGTACACCTACAATCCCCTACATCTGCTAGCCCATCATGGAAAAGTTTCCCACAACTTACTCAACTATGTCAGAGCCCATATTGGCATGTGGCTGCACACGGAATTTTCTAGCATGAATAATCTTATGATCCCTTTGAGCCTGGGTGGCAGTCCATAGGAGAATCACACGGTACCCTCGATTTCCAAAAATACAGTAACACCGGAATTCCCAGTGCCTCAATCCACCCAGATGTGTATTAAAGTTGCCACCTTAAGTTAACCATTAATTAACAAAACTCACATCTGTCATGAATACTCTCAAAAACCCAATCCACGTCTACGAGCATAGCATAGCAATATAAGCATAACGTAGAAGTAACTCCCAAGGTTTGATAATAAATAGGTGAATAGGTACTACCTCATCTACTTCCCAAACCCACCGTTTGAATCAGATCCTAACCATGCAATTGTTTGAGGATTGATCTAATGTAATAAAAATGGGTAGTAAAGAGGTATGATCAAAGTGTTACTTGCCTTGCTGATGATCCGCGAAACCTAGAGACTCGTAGTAGCACGCTTCACACTCCGGGTAATCTATCGCAAGCAAACAAGCATACAATAAGCAATCAAGCAAGGGCACGGGTAAAACTCAAATAAGAGATCTAACCAGAAAGGTCAACTTAAGAACTCCGGTTTGCAAAAACAATCAAATCAAACGAAGCAGCAAAATTCAAACGGCGAAAGAAACAAGCTTCGTTTACTAATCTGGACTAAAGTCAAATTTTATAGTAGAAAAATCTTGTTCAAGTTGGTTAAACAGAAAGAGGGCTTTGAGACGAAACTCTAGGCGCTTGAATCGCCTGATTCCGATAAACGAGCGAAAAGTTAAACTAAAACGAAAATCAGATAAAAAATCGCGATTGAAAATAATCGCGGAAAATCCGAGAAAAAGAAAAACTGATGAACAGGCTAACGAACGAACGTTCGCTGTCTGCGGCTAAACGGTGAAAATTGTTCGTTAAAACAAACGTACGAATGGGCATTTGCTAAATAACTAAACCAAAAAAAATAAATCGAACCAGATCTAAAAAACGGATCTAGGGTTTATATAAAAAACCGAACGGTTTTTCCAGCGAAAACCTACGGCGGATCGGGCGGCTACCTCGGGACGGGGTCGGCGGGCGGTGGGGCGGCGGCAACTCCAGCGATGGCCGGCGGTGGCGGTGACGGCGAGGCGGGCGTCGGGACTCGGCGTCAAGGCTACGGCTTCTTGGCCAAGCGAGGTTGGGTGGCGGCGCTAGGATTTCGAGGGGCTGGGCTGGGGCTGTGGCTCGGGCCTTCCGGCTCTTAAAGGCCGGCCGGGCGCAGTGTCCGGGTCGGACACGGCCCGTTAAGTCGGTTGGCGTTTTTTTAATACATTCCCTGCAGAAAAACAAATAAAAGAAATACTAAACGGACTCCAAAAATCCCGAAATAAATTTTCCCCGTCCTCGAAAAATAGGCTGGACAAGGTGAACATTTATTTGGGCCTAAAATGCAATTTTGTAAAACGCATATTTTTCCTAATTCAAATAAAATAGCGATAAAACTCTGAATAAAACTCCGAATAAAACTCTTATTTGATTTTAATATTAAATCTCCAATATTTATTTATTTGAGGAAGTCATTTTATCCTCTCTATTTTTATTTTTATAAAAGAAATATTCAAGAGAAAATAATTAAAATCAAACGATCCTCTTTTCAAAATTTCGAGAAAAACTCGAATATGAAAATAATGAAATACCCAACTCTCTCCGCGGGTCCTTGAGTTGCGTAGAATTTCTAGGATCAAACCAAAATGCAAATAAAATATGATATGCAATGATGATCTAATGTATAACATTCCAAATTGAAAATTTGGGATGTTACAAACTACCCCCTTAAGATGAATCTCGCCCTCGATATTCGGGTTGTCTAGAAAATAGGCGAGAGTGATCCTTCCGTAGGTCTTCCTCTCGTTCCCAGGTGGCTTCGTCTTCAATATGGTGTCTCCACTGAACTTCGCAGAACTTGATTACTTTGCTGCGCGTAACTCGGCTGGCAAACTCGAGTATCTTGACTGGTTTCTCCTCATATGTCAAATCACTATCCAACTGTATCGCTTCCAGCGGCACTGTATCTCTCAGAGGAATATCAGCCATCTCTACGTGGCACTTCTTCAACTGAGAAATGTGGAACACATCGTGAACTCCTGACAATCCTTCGGGTAATTACAACTTGTAAGCAACTTCTCCCATACGTTCCAAAACTTTGTATGGTCCCACAAAACATGGTGATAATTTTCCCTTAACTCTAAAGCGCTTCACTCCTCGAAGTGGGGATACACGAAGATACACTCTGTCTCCAACTTCGTAAATTGACTCCTTGCGTTTAGAATCCGCATAACTCTTCTGCCTGGACTGGGCTACCTTGAGTCTATCGCGAATTAGCTTAACCTTCTCTTCAGACTCTTTAATCAAATCTGGTCCAAACAACTGTCGGTCTCCAACTTCATCCCACAACAATGGTGTTCTGCACCTCCTTCCATGCAAAGGTTTCGAAGGGCCATCTTCAAACTGGCTTGATAACTGTTGTTATAAGAGAACTCTGCATACGGCAAACTATCGCCCCAACTAGATCCATAATCTAGTGCACAAGCTCTCAACATGTCTTCCAGAATGTGATTGACTCTTGCAGTATGTCCATCTGTCTGCGGGTGAAAAGTTGTACTGAACTCTAGCCTGGTTCCCAAAGTTTCATGCAACTGATTCCAAAACTTTGAAGTAAACTAGGTTCCTCTATCTGATACAATGGTCCTCGGAACTCCATGCAGACATACGATCATGGTCATGCATATCTTTGCCAACTTAGCACTGGTGTAAGTGGTCTTTACTGGGATGAAATGAGCTACTTTCGTCAAATGATCGACTACAACCCATATCGAGTCATAGCCTGAACGAGTCCTGGGTAATCCCGTGATAAAGTCCATGCCTAGTTTATCCCACTTCCATTCGGGTATAGGCAATGGCTGTAGCAATCCTGCTGGCTTCTGATGTTCTGCCTTCACTCTCTGACATACATCACAAACTGCTACATACTCTGCAATATCCTTCTTCATTCCGGTCCACCAAAAACTATCCTGGGTGAATCGAATATGGCGAATCATGGGCCTCTTGCAGAATCAACTTCCTGATCTCCTGATCATTTGGCACATATACGCGGTCCTCAAACCATAAAGTATCGTGCTCATCCTCATGAAATCCTTTAGCCTTTCCTTTGTTCATCCTTTCCTTAATCTCGGATATTTCCTTGTCCGTCTTCTGAGCTTCTCTAATCTTATCCATAAGAGTAGACTGAATCTCCAATGCTTCTACATAGCCTCTCGGAACTATCTCCAAACATAGCTCATGAAGGTCTTCTGCTAACTCCTTGGGTAATTCTCCGGTCATGAGTGTATTGACATGACTTCGGCTCAACGCATCGTCTACTACGTTAGCCTTTCCGGGATGATAATGTAATCTCATATCATAATCCTTAATGAGCTCCAACCATCTCCTCTGCCTAAGAATCAACTCCTTCTGTGTGAAGATATACTTCAAACTCTTGTGATCCGTGTATACCTCACAATGGTTTCCGGTGAGAAAATGTATCCATGTCTTCAACGCATGCACTACGGCTGCTAACTCCAAATCATGCATAGCATAATTTAACTCATGGGGTTTAAGCTGTCGTGAGGCATATGAAACAACTCTTCCTCCTGCATAAGTACGAATCCAAGTCCTCGACGAGAAGCGTCGCAATACACTTCATAATCCTTGTGTTGATCTGGCAGAATCAACACTGGTGATGTAACCAAGCGTCTCTTCAACTCCTGAAAACTGGCCTCACGTTCCTCAGTCCATTTGAATTTAGTGTCCTTCTTCAACAACTCTGTCATGGGCTTTGCAATCTTTGAGAAATTCTCAATGAGCCTCCGGTAGTATCCTGTGAGTCCAAGGAAGCTCCGGATCTCTCCAACTGTCGTGGGTGGCTCCCAATTCGTCACAGTGACAACCTTGGTGGGGTCTACCGCTATTCCTTCTTCGGATATAACATGTCCAAGAAATCCAACTTCCTTCAGTCAAAACTCACACTTGCTGAACTTGGCGTATAACTAATGTTCTCTGAGCTTCCCAAGTACCAAACGCAAGTGCTCTTTATGTTCTTCTTCATTCTTCGAGTAGACCAAAATATCATCAATGAACACCATGACGAACTTATCCAAAAACTCCATAAACACCTTGTTCATCATGTTCATAAAATAGGCAGGTGCGTTAGTCAGACCAAATGATATAACGGTATACTCGTATAGCCCGTACCTTGTCGTAAAAGCTGTCTTAGGTATATCCTGCTCTCGAATCTTCAGCTGGTGATACCCTGATCGCAGATCGATCTTGGAAAACACCTTAGCTCCTTGCAGCTGGTCAAACAAATCATTGATCATCGGCAGTGGGTACTTGTTCTTGATCGTTACTTCATTCAATCCTCGATAATCAACAACCATCATTAACGATCCATCCTTCTTCTCCACTAGAAGTACTGGGGATCCCCAAGGTGACGAACTTGGGCAAATATAACCTTTATACAGTAACTCCTTAATCTGCTTCTTAATTTCGTCCAAATCCTTTGCGGGCATTACATGCGGTCTCTTAGATATTGGCCCCGTGCTCGCAAAAGCTCAATTAAAAACTCAATGTCTCTATCCGGTGGCATGCCTGGCAACTCTTCTGGAAATACATCCGGAAAATCCTTCACCACTGGTACTTCCTCATGTACGACTCCTTATAAGGAATTTACTTGAGTCCTATTCGGCACATGCCGGGATACATACTTGACCCTTCTTCCTTCTGGGGTGGTGAGTAAGATCGACTTACTGGCGCAGTCGATGTTTCCTTCATACATCGATAGCGGTCCATACCCGTAATCACATCCAAACCTTGCGATTCCAAAATTATCGGATCCGAGGGAAAACATGCCTACCTATGGTCAATGGCATCTGAAAACATCCTTGGCTTGCCATATACTCTGCTCCTGGCGAGCTTACTAACAAAGGTGTACTAAGAACTTTGGTGGGCAGTTTATACTTATCCACAAATCCCCTTGATATGTATGAATGTGATGCACCAGTATCAAAAAGTACAACTGTTGTAAATGACTTAACCAAAAACTTACCTATTACTACATCGGGTTGGGCTTCAACCTCCTCCACGTTAACGTGGTTCACTTGTCCCGTGTTGAAAGGGTTGGGCTTCTTCCCAGATCTTCCATTGCCGTTTCCATTCTTAGCTTCAGGACATTCATTGGCGTAATGTTTGGTCTTCTGGCACTTGTAGCAAGTAATGTGGCTTAGATCTTTCTTGGCGGGTGTTGCCGGGTTGGAACGGTTATGTCCGCTACTTCCTCCATTACCATTCCCATTCTTGGGGCCACTATAATTGTGCGAACTTCCTCCATTATGAGTGTGGCCTCCATGGTTATGAACAAGTCCTCCCGAATTCAGGGTGAAACGGGGGTCTCTGCTGAGCTCCAGAATTATGCTTCCCTTGTCCATACTTCCTCTTGTGGCTGTCAATCTGCTGCTGCTTCCCTTCAAGCATGAGAGCTCTGTTCACCAACTCCTGGTAGTTATTGAAATTTGCACCATCAACTGCATGCTCAACTCATCATTCAATCGTTCCAGAAACTTCTCCTTCTTAGTTGCATCTGTAGCGACGTCATCCGGGGCATAACATGCTAGCTTACTAAAGTCATCCACATACTGGCCAACAGTGCGCCCTCCTTGGCGTAAGTTGCGAAAATCGCGCTTCTTCATGGCCATAGCTCCTGCTGATACATGGGCAGTGCGAAAAGCTTACTGGAACTGGTCCCATGTCACAGTGTCAATGGGGTAAGTGACTATGAAATTCTACCACCATGATGCTGCGGGTCCATCAAGCTGATGTGCGGTAAAACGCACTCTCTCCACATCTGTGCATCCTGCAGTAGTCAACTCCCTTTCAATCTTGCAGAGCCAATCATCTACAACAATCGGCTCGTTGCTACTGGAGAACACCGACGGATTCAGCCTATGAAAACGGGCTAAGTGATCAACTGGTGGTGGTGGTGGTGGGTTGTTGTTGTTGTTGTTCCCACGGTTACGATTACGGACTAGTATCTGCATCAATGCATTCTGCTGCTGGATCAACTGAGTGAGCTCCGGAAGGAAAGCAAATCCATTGTCGCGTCTTGGAGGCATCTGCTGGGTTTAGAAAAGATGAGAAAACATAGTAGAATGAGGTCTAGGGGGAAAACACTACCCATATGCACATGAGACAAACACAAACATATAACTCAATCAAATCAAACAAGGGCATACAATCGGTCTAGAACTATCGTTACAAAAGTGCTTGGACTATACTATATACATGGTGGAATACTACTACTGATATGGTGGTCTACTAGAAAAATTGATCGGTCGAGGACTCCATGATATCTGCTCCAGCTATCATCAGGGTCCGAATCAGTGTCGTCGATGATGATGTAGTTCTCCGGGCAAGTGGAACTGTCATCTTCTCCTCCTGGTGCGGGGTCTCCCATTGCTCATCTCGGCGCCCACAAATCTGGTAGATAGTATCCTTGAGATCCTTGTGGTAAAGTTCTCCAATGCATTCGATGGTAATGTGATCTGCCATATTCTTTCCTAGACTCCAGGTTGGTGCATCAAAGGAAAACTCTATCGGCTCAGTGACTGGCGTGAATGTCCTTCCTGGAACTTGAACTTGAATCATCCAGCGCTCCTCTTCTGGTAAAGTGGCGTTGTAAGTCCCGGTGAAGCTTGGTATTCCAATGTTCAGGTACCTAGTGACTTCCTTCAAGTGGCGTCCAAAAGGGGTGTCTTCATCCGGTTGCGTGAACTTGATCCTTGCATCCGCCATCCTAAAGGGTAGAAAATGGAGAGGAGTCAGAAATGAGAAGAGAGTAGTGATCTAGGGCTTTAACTTAGTGGTTGTGTCCTATAGTCAGCGTGTGCTCTGATACCATCTTGTAGCGACCAGACCTCAAACAGTCTGATCTCTGTGCATCAGTGTCATCTCTGGATCGGTAATGCTGACATGCACAGTACTTGAAGGATTTAATACAGAGTAGCAATCACCAACTTATTACATCGAATGTCTCAAAAGAGAACTTATTACAATAAATATGGCTTAGGGCCATCTAATACGATAACAGCTGAAGGCTTAGAAGATAAAGTGAGTCCGTCAACTCTAAGTGAAAGACCACGACCTAAGGCTCCTTACTCATCGTCTGAAAAGTCTACAACATGATACGTTGCAACCCGAAAACGGGTCATCACATGGAATATGCTGGCAATGTAACACAAAAAAGTAATGAATAGAATAAAGCTATCACTATATGCATATATGGCTGGTGGAGGCTGTATGGTTAATATGTTTTGCGAAAAGCCAATTTTTTCCTACAACAAAGGAATTTATTTTATTTAACTATCATGGTGGTTGTTAAACATTGAGAATGGTAAACCCCATCTCAATCCCAATTAAAAAGTAATTAATAACCCAATCAAAATTAGTCTTGTAATAGAGTGATGAGATCCACGTGATAATCCAAGAACTAGATACTCAAGATGTCCATAACCGGGGACACGGCTAACCATGATTAGTTTGTACACTCTTCAGAGGTTTGTGCACTTTTCCCCACAAGACTTGATCTCGTCTGTTTGATTTCTCGCACTACATGATGTTTGAGAAATGGATGACCAACACACAGTCTTTCCGAAGAGGTCCCTTTAACCGATAGATAGGCCTGTACACCTACAATCCCCTACATCTGCTAGCCCATCATGGAAAAGTTTCCCACAACTTACTCAACTATGCCAGAGCCCATATTGGCATGTGGCTGCACACGGAAGTTTCTAGCATGAATAATCTTATGATCCCTTTGAGCACAGGTGGCAGTCCATAGGAGAATCACACGGTACCAGGATTTCCAAAAATACAGTAACATCGAATTCCCCAGGTGCCTCAATCCACCCAGATGTGTATTAAAGTTGCCACCTTAAGTTAACCATTAATTAACAAAACTCACATTTGTCATGAATACTCTCAAAAACCCAATCCACGTCTACGAGCATAGCATAGCAATATAAGCATAACGTAGAAGTAACTCCCAAGGTTTGATAATAAACAGGTGAATAGGTACTACCGCATCTACTTCCGAAACCCACAGTTTAAATCAGATCCTAACCATGCAATTGTTTGAGGATTGATCTAATGCAATAAAACTGGGTAGTAAAGAGGTATGATCAAAGTGTTACTTGCCTTGCTGATGATCCGCGAAACCTAGAGACTCGTAGTAGCACACTTCACACTCCGGGTACTCTATCTCAAGCAAACAAGCATACAATAAGAAATCAAGAAAGGGCACAGGTAAAACTCAAATAAGAGATCTAACCATAAAGTTCAACTTAAGAACTCTGGTTTGCAAAAAGAATCAAATCAAACGAAGCAACAAAACTCAAACGGCGAAAGAAACAAGCTTTGTTTACTAATCTGGACTAAAGTCAAATTTTACAGTAGCAAAATCTTGTTCAAGTTGGTTAAACAGAAAGAGCACTTCGAGACGAAACTCTAGGCGCTTGAATCGCCTGATTCCGATAAACGAGCTAAAAGTTAAACAAAAACGAAAATCGGATCAGAAATCGCGATCGAAAATAATCACGGCAAATCCGAGAAAAAGAAAAACTGACGAACGGGCTAATGAATGAACGTTCGCTGTCTGTGGCTAAACAGTGAAAACCGTTCGTTAAAACGAACGTACGACCAAGCGTTCGCTAAATAACTAAATCGAAAAAAATAAACCGAACCGGATCTAAAAACGGATCTAGGGTTTATATAAAAAAACCGACGGGCGGCTACCTCGGGACGGGGTCGGCGGGCGGCAACTCGGTGAAGGCGGCAGCGGGCGACAGTGATTCTTGAGGCTCGAGGCGGCGTCGGGACTCGTGGCGACTCACGGCATGGCGGCGGGTCGGGTGGCGGCGCTTAGGGTTTTCAAATTTGAAATTTCGGCTCGGGCCTCTCGGCTCTTAAAGGCCGGCCGGGCGCAATGTCCGGGTCGGACACGGCCTGTTAAGTCGGTTGGCGTTTTTTTAATATATTCCGCACAGAAAAACAAATAAAAGAAATACTAAACTGACTCCAAAAATCCCGAAATAAATTTTTCCCGTCCTCTAAAAATAGGCCGGACAAGGTGAATATTTATTTGGGCCTAAAATTCAATTTTGAAAAACGCATATTTTCCTAATTCAAATAAAGTAGTGATAAAACTCCGAATAAAACTCTTATTTGATTTTAATATTAAATCTCTGATATTTCTTTATTTTGAGGCAGTCATGTTATCCTCTCTCTTTTTATTTTTATAAAATAAATATTCAAGAGAAAATAATTAAAATCAAACGATCCTCTTTTCAAAATTTCGAGAAAAACTCGAATATGAAAATAATGAAATCCCCAACTCTCTTCGCGGGTCCTTGAGTTGCGTAGAATTTCTAGGATCAAACCAAAATGCAAATAAAATATGAAGTGCAATTATGATCTAATGTATAATATTCCAAATTGAAAATTTGGGATGTTACACTTCATCCATAGCAACTGAGCACAACAAGAACCAGCAGCAATGTACTTAGCTTCAGCAGTAGATAGTGATACGCAGTTCTGTTTCTTCGAGGACCAACAGACCAAAGATCTGTTGGGGAATGTAGTAATTTCAAAAAAAATCCTACGCACACGTAAGATCATGGCGACGCATAGCAACGAGAGGGGAGAGTGTTGTCCACGTACCCTCGTAGACCGAAAGCGGAAGCGTTAGCACAAAACGGTTGATGTAGTCGTACGTCTTCACGATCCGACCGATCAAGTACCGAACGCACGGCACCTCCGAGTTCAGCACACGTTCAGCCCGATGACGTCCCTCGAACTCCGATCCAGCCGAGTGTTGAGGGAGAGTTTCGTCAGCACGACAGCGTGGTGACGATGATGATGTTCTACCGACGCAGGGCTTCGCCTAAGCACCGCTACAGTATTATCGGGGTGGACTATGGTGGAGGGGGCACCGCACACGGCTAAAAGATCAACAGCTCAATTGTTGTATCTCTAGGGTGCCCCTCTGCCCCCGTATATAAAGGAGCAAGGGAGGGGAGAGGTGTCCGGCCAGGAGGGGCGCGCCAGGAGGAGTCCTATTCCCACCGGGAGTAGGACTCCCTCCCTTTTCCTTGTTGGATTGGGAGTGGAGAGGGAGGAGAGAGAGGGGGAAAGGAAAGGGTGGGCGCCCCCCCCCCCCCTCCTTGTCCAATTCGGACTTGGGGGGAGGCGGCTTATGACCGCCTCTCCTCTTCCACCAGTTGGGCCCATGAGGCCCAATAACCTCCGGGGGGTTCCGGTAACCCCCCGGTACTCCGGTATATATCCGATAACCCCCGGAACCATTCCGGTGTCCGAATATAGTCATCCAATATATCAATCTTCATGTCTCGACCATTTCGAGACTCCTCGTTGTATTCATGATCACATCCGGGACTCCGAACAACCTTTGGTACATCAAAACATATAAAATCATAATATAACTGCCATCGAAACTTTAAGCGTGCGGACCCTACGGGTTCGAGAACTATGTAGACATGACCGAGAAACGTCTCCGGACATTAACTGATAGCGGTACCTAGATGCTCATATTGGCTCCCACATATTCTATGAAGATCTTTATCGGTCAGACCGCATAACAACATACGTTGTTCCCTTTGTCATCGGTATGTTACTTGCCCGAGATTCGATCATCGGTATCTCAATACCTAGTTCAATCTCGTTACTGGCAAGTCTCTTTACTCATTCTATAATACATCATCCCGCATTACCGAGTGGGCCCAGAGATACCTCTCCGACAATCGGAGTGACAAATACTAATCTCGAAATACGCCAACCCAACAAGTACCTCCGGAGACACACCAGAGAGCACCTTTATAATCACCCGATTCGTTGCCAGGACGTTTGGTAGCACACAAAGTGTTCCTTGGTAAACGGGAGTTGCATAATCTCATAGTCATAGGAACATGTAAAAGTTATGAAGAAAGCAATAGCAGAATACTAAACGATCGTGTGCTAAGCTAACGGAATGGGTCAAGTCAATCACATCATTCTCCTAATGATGTGATCCCGTTAATCAAATGACAACTCATGTCAATGGCTAGGAAACATAACCATCTTTGATCAACGAGCTAGTCGTGTAGAGGCATACTAGTGACACTCACATGCATCTATGTATTCACACAAGTATTATGTTTCCGGTTAATACAATTCTAGCATGAATAATAAACATTTATCATGATATAAGGAAATAAATAATAATTTTATTATTGCCTCTAGGGCATATTTCCTTGATCTCCCACTTGCACTAGAGTCAATAATCTAGATTACCTTTGTAATGATTCTAACACCCATGGAGCCTTGGTGTTGATCATGTTTTGCTCGTGGAAGAGGCTTAGTCAACGGGTCTGCAACATTCAGATCCGTATGTATCTTGCAAATTTCTATGTCTCCCACCTGGAATAAATCCCGGATGGAATTGAAGCATCTCTTGGTGTGCTTTTTTCTCTTGTGAAATCTGGATTCCTTCGCTAAGGCAATTGCACCAGTATTGTCACAAAAGATTTTCATTGGACCCGTTGCACTAGGTATGACACCTAGATCGGATATGAACTCCTTCATCCAGACTCCTTCATTTGCTGCTTCCGAAGCAACTATGTACTCCGCTTCACACGTAGATCCCGCCACGATGCTTTGTTTAGAACTGTGCCAACTGACAGCTCCACCATTCAATGTAAACACGTATCCGGTTTGCGATTTAGAATCGTCCGGATCAGTGTCAAAGCTTGCATCAATGTAACCATTTACGATGAGCTCTTTGTCACCTCCATAAACGAGAAACATATGAAGGAAATATGCCCTAGAGGCAATAATAAAGTTATTATTTATTTCCTTATATCATGATAAATGTTTATTATTCATGCTAGAATTGTATTAACCGGAAACATAATACATGTGTGAATACGTAGACAAACAGAGTGTCACTAGTATGCCTCTACTTTACTAGCTCGTTAAATCAAAGATGGTTATGTTTCCTAACCATAGACATGAGTTGTCATTTGATTAAGCGGGATCACATCATTAGTAGAATGATGTGATTGACTTGACCCATTCCGTTAGCTTAGCACTTGATCGTTTAGTATGTTGCTTATGCTTTCTTCATGACTTATACAAAGTTCCTGCAAACTATGAGATTATGCAACTCCCGTTTACCGGAGGAACACTTTGTGTGCTAACAAACGTCACAACATAACTGGGTGATTATAAAGGTACTCTACAGGTGTCTCCAAAAGTATATGTTGAGTTGGCATGAATCAAGATTAGGTTTTGTCACTCCGATTGTCAGAGAGGTATCTCTGGGCCTTCTCGGTAATACACATCACATGAGCCTTGCAAGCATTGCAACTAATAAGTTAGTTGTGAGATGATGTATTACGGAACGAGTAAAGAGACTTACCCAACGAGATTGAACTAGGTATCGGATCTGACGATCGAATCTCGGGTAAGTAACATACCGATGACAAAGGGAACAACGTATGTCGTTATGCGGTTTGACCGATAAAGATCTTCGTAGAATATGTAGGAAGCAATATGGGCATCCAGGTTCCGCTATTGGTTATTGACCGAGAATGGTTCTAGGTCATGTCTACATAGTTCTCGAACCCGTAGGGTCCGTGACGCTTAACGCTTCGATGACAGTTCATTATGAGTTTATAAGTATTGATGTATCAAGGTTGTTCGAGTCCCGGATGTGATCACGAACATGACGAGGAGTCTCGAAATGATCGAGACATAAAGATTGATATATTGGAAGCCTATGTTTGGACTTGGAAAGGTTCCGGATGAAAACAGAAAGTTATTCTAACACCGGGGTTACTGGAACCCCGGGGGTCTATGGGCCTTGATGGGCCATAGGGAGAAGAGGAAAGGCCGGCCGGGCAGGCGCGCCCTCCCCCTCTAGTCCGAATAGGACAAGGAGAGGCGGCGCCCCTTCCTCTTCCCTTCCCCAATCCTAATCCAACTAGGAAAGGGGAGTCCTACTCCGGTGGGAGTAGGACTCCTCCAGCGCCCTTGGGCTGGCCGCACCCCCTTGCTCCTTTATATACGGGCAGGGGGCACCCCATGATACATAAGTTGATCTACGGATCGTTCCTTAGCCGTGTCGGTGCCCCCTCCACCATATTCCACTTCGGTCATATCGTCGCGGAGCTTAAGCGAAGCCCTGCGCCGGTGAAGTCATATCATCACGAGCTTAGGCGAAGCCTGCGTCGATGGAGCATCATCATCGTCCACCACGCCGTCGTCTTGTGGAACTCATCCCCGACGCTTTCTTTGGATCGGAGCCCGGGATCGTCATCGAAGCTGAACGTGTCGAACACGGAGGTGCCGTACGTTCGGTACTTGGATCGGTCGGATCGTGAAGACGTACGACTACATCAACCGTGTTGTTATAACGCTTCCGCTTACGGTCTACGAGGGTACGTAGACAGACACTCTCCCCTCTCGTTGCTATGCCATCACCATGGTCTTGCGTGTGCGTAGGAATTTTTTTTAAATTACTACGTTCCCCAACATTGGCATCCGAGCCTGGTTTTATGCGTTGATGTCATATGCACGAGTAGAACACAAGTGAGTTGTGGGCGATATAAGTCATACTGCTTACCAGCATGTCATACTTTGGTTCGGCGGTATTGTGAGATGAAGCGGCCCGGACCGACATTACGCCAGACGCTTACGCGAGACTGGTTTCACCGCTCAGAGCACTCGTTGCTTAAAGGTGACCGTGGTGTCTGTCTCTCTCACTTTAGTTGAACCGAGTGTGGCTACGCCCGGTCCTTGCGAAGGTTAAAACAACACCAACTTGACAAACTATCGTTGTGGTTTTGATGCGTAGGTAAGAACGGTTCTTGCTCAGCCCGTAGCAGCCACGTAAAACTTGCAACAACAAACTAGAGGACGTCTAACTTGTTTTTGCAGGGCATGTTGTGATATGATGTGGTCAAGACGTGATGCTATATTTTATTGTATGAGATGATCATGTTTTGTAACCGAAGTTATCGGCAATCGCGTGGAGCCATATGGTTGTCGCTTTATTGTATGAAATTCAAACGCCATGTAATTGCTTTACTTTATCACTAAGCGGTAGCGATAGTCGTAGAAGCAATAGTTGGCGAGACGACAACGATGCAACGATGGAGATCAAGGTGTCGCGCCGGTGACGATGGTGATCACGACGGTGCTTCGGAGATGGAGATCACAAGCACAAGATGATGATGGCCATATCATATCACTTATATTGATTGCATGTGATGTTTATCCTTTATGCATCTTATCTTGCTTTGATTGACGGTAGCATTATAAGATGATCTCTCACTAAAATTATCAAGAAGTGTTCTCCACGAGTATGCACCGTTGCTAAAAGTTCAGTAGTACCCGGACACCACGTGATGATCGGGTGTGATAAGTTCTACGTCCATCTACAACGGGTGCAAGCCAGTTTTGCACACGCAGAATACTCGAGTTAAACTTGACGAGCCTAGCGTATGCAGATATGGCCTCGGAACACGGAGACCGAAAGGTCGAGCGTGAATCATATAGTAGATATGATCAACATAGTGATGTTCACCCTTGAAAACTACTCCATCTCACGTGATGATCGGTTATGGTTTAGTTGATTTGGATCACGTAATCACTTAGATGACTAGAGAGATATCTGTCTAAGTGGGAGTTATTTAATATGATTAATTAAAACTTAAATTTATCATGAACTTAGTACCTGATAGTATTTTGCTGTTGTTCCGTTGAATTTTAATGCGTTCCTTGAGAAAGCAAAGTTGAAAGATGATGGTAGCAATTACACGGACTGGGTCCGTAACTTGAGGATTATCCTCATTGCTGCACAGAAGAATTACGTCACCGAAGCACCGGCGGGTGCCGAACTCTTTGCGAGAACAACGCCGAAGTTGTGAACGTCTGGCGAGCAAAGTCGATGACTACTCTATAGTTCAAGTGTGCCATGCTTTACGGCTTAGAACCGGGTCTTCAACGACGTTTTGAACGTCATGGAGCATATGAGATGTTCCAAGAGTTGAAGTTAATATTTCAAGCAAATGCCCGGATTGAGAGATATGAAGTCTCCAATAAGTTCTATAGCTGCAAGATGGAGGAGAATAGTTACATCGGTGAGCACATACTCAAAATGTCCGGGTATAATAATCACTTAATTCAGCTGGGAGTTAATCTTCCTGATGATAGTGTCATTGATGAAATTCTCCAATCAACGCCACCAAGCTACAAGAGCTTCGTGATGAACTATAATATGCAAGGGATGACCAAGACAATTCTGAGCTCTTCGCAATGCTAAAAGTCATGGAGGTAGAAATCAAGAAAGAGCATCAAGTGTTGATGGTCAACAAGACCACTAGTTTCAAGAAAAAGGGCAAAGGAAAGAAGAAGGAAACTTCAAAAGAACAGCAAGAAAGTTGCTGCTCAAGAGAAGAAACCCAAGTCCGGACCTAAGCACAAATCGAAAGTGTTTTACCGCAAGCGATCGACACTTTGGAAGTGGAACTGCCCCAAGTATTTGGCGGATAAGAAGGATGGCAAGGTGAACAAAAGTATATGTGATATACATGTTATTGATGTGTACCTTACTAGAGCTCGTAGTAGCACTGGTATTTGATATCGGGTTACATTGCTAATATTTGCAACTCGAAGCAGGACTACGGAATAGACGAGCAGCGGCAAAGGACGAGGTGACGATGCGCGTGGGAAAGCGGTTCCAAGGTCAATGTGATCGCGGTCGGCACGCTACCTCTACATCTACCTTCGGGATTAGTTTTAGACCTAAATAATTGTTATTTGGTGCCAGTGTTGAGCATGAACATTATATCTGGATCTTGTTTGATGCGAGACGGTTATTCATTTAAATCAGAGAATAATGGTTGTTCTATTTATATGAGTGATATCTTTTATGGTCATGCACCCTTGAAGAATGGTCTATTCTTGTTGAATTTCGATAGTAGTGATACACATATTCATGATGTCGAAGCCAAAAGATGCAGAGTTGATAATGATAGTGCAACTTATTTGTGGCACTGCCGTTTAGGTCATATCGGTGTAAAACGCATGAAGAAACTCCATACAGATGGACTTTTGGAATCACTTGATTATGAATCACTTGGTACTTATGAACCGTGCCTCATGGGCAAGATGACTAAAACACCGTTCTCCGGTTGTATGGAGAGAGCAACAGATTTATTGGAAATCATACATACAGATGTATGTGGTCCGATGAATGTTGAAGCTCAATGGCGGATATCGTTATTTTCTCACCTTCACAGATGATTTAAGCGAGATACGGATATATCTACTTGATGAAACATAAATCTGAAACATTTGAAAAGTTCAAAGAATTTCAGAGTGAAGTTGAAAATCATCGTAACAAGAAAATAAAGTTTCTACGATCTGATCGTGGAGGAGAATATTTGAGTTACGAGTTTGGTCTACATTTGAAGCAATGCGGAATAGTTTCGCAACTCACGCCACCGGGAACACCACAGCGTAATGGTGTGTCCGAACGTCGTGTCGTGCTTTACTAGATATGGTGCGATCTATGATGTCTATTTCCGATTTAATGCTATCGTTTTGGGGTTATGCTTTAGAGACGGCCGCATTCACGTTAAATAGGACACCGTCAAAATCCGTTGAGACGACACCTTATGAACTATGGTTTAGCAAGAAACCAAAGTTGTCATTTCTGGAAGTTTGGGGTTGCGATGCTTATGTGAAAAAACTTCAACCTGATAAGCTTGAACCCAAATCGGAAAAATGTGTCTTCATAGGATACCCAAAGGAGACAATTGGGTATACCTTCTATCACAGATCCGAAGGCAAGACATTCGTTGCTAAGAATGGATCCTTTCTAGAGAAGGAGTTTCTCTCGAAAGAAGTGAGTGGGAGGAAAGTGGAACTTGATGAGGTAATAGTACCAGCTCCTTTATTGGAAAGTAGTTCATCACAGAAATCGGTTTCTGTGACACCTACACCAGTTAGCGAGGAAGATAATGATAATGATCATGAAACTTCAGATCAAGTTGTCACTGAACTTCATAGATCAACCAGAATAAAATCCGCACCAGAGTGGTACGGTAATCCTATTCTGGAAGTCATGATACTAGATCATGGTGAACCTACGAACTATGAATAAGCAATGGTGAGCCCAGATTCCACAAAATGGCTTGAAGCCATGAAATCTGAGATGGGATTCATGTATGAGAACAAAGTATGGACTTTGGTTGACTTGCCCGATGATCGGCAAGCCATTGAGAATAAATGGATCTTTAAGAAGAAGACTGACGCCGATGGTAATATAACTGTCTATAAAGCTCGACTTGTTGCGAAAGGTTTTCGACAAGTTCAAGGGGTTGACTACGATGAGACTTTCTCACCCGTGGCGATGCTTAAGTCTGTCCAAATCATGTTAGCAATTGCCGCATTTTATGATTATGAAATTTGGCAAATGGATGTAAAACTGCATTCTTGAATGGATTTCTAGAAGAAGAGTTGTATATGATGCAACCGTAAGGTTTTGTTGATCCAAAAGGTGCTAACAAAGTGTGCAAGCTCCAATGATCAATTTATGGTCCGGTGCAAGCCTCTCGGAGTTGGAATAAACGCTTTGATAGTGTGATCAAAGCATATGGTTTTATCTGCACTTTTGGAGAAGCCTGTATTTACAAGAAAGTGAGTGGGAGCTTTGTAGCATTTCTAATATTATATGTGGACGACATATTGTTAATTGGAAATGATATAGAATTTCTGGATAGCATAAAAGGATACTTGAATAAAAGTTTTTCAATGAAAGACCTCGGTGAAGCTGCTTACATATTGGGCATCAAGATCTATAGAGATAGATCAAGACGCTTAATTGGACTTTCACAAAGCACATACCTTGATAAAGTTTTGAAAAAGTTCAAAATGGATCAGGCAAAGAAAAGGTCTTTTACCTGTATTACAAGGTATGAAATTGAGTGAGACTCAATGCGCGACCACAACAGAAGATAGAGAGAAAATGAAAAATGTTCCCTATGCTTCAGCCATAGGCTCTATCATGTATGCAATGCTGTGTACCAGACCTGACGTATGCTTAGCAATAAGCTTGGCAGGAAGGTACCAAAGTAATCCAGAGTGGATCAATGGACAGCGGTCAAGAACATCCCGAAATACCGAAAAGGACTAAGGATATGTTTCTCGTATATGGAGGTGACAAAGAGCTAATCGTAAATGGTTACGTCGATGCAAGCTTTGACACCGATCCGGACGATTCTAAATCGCAAACCGGATACGTATTTTTATTAAACGGTGGAGCCATCGGTTGGTGCAGTTCTAAACAAAGCGTCGTGGCGGGATCTACATGTGAAGCGGAGTACATAGCTGCTTCAGAAGCAGCAAATGAAGGAGTCTGGATGAAAGAGTTCATTTCCGATCTAGGTGTCATACCTAGTGCATCGGGACCTATGAAGATCTTCTGTGACAATACTGGTGCAATTGCCTTGGCAAAGGAATCCAGATTTCACAAGAGGACCAAGCATATCAAGAGACGCTTCAATTCTATTCGGGACCAAGTCCAAGTGGGAGACATAGAGATTTGCAAGATACATACAGATCTGAATGTTGCAGACCCGTTGACTAAGCCTCTTCCACGAGCAAAACATGAGCAGCACCAAGACTCCATGGGTGTTAGAATCATTACCGTAATCTAGATTATTGACTCTAGTGCAAGTGGGAGACTCAAGGAAATATGCCCTAGAGGCAATAACAAAGTTATTATTTATTTCCTTATATCATGATAAATGTTTATTATTCATGCTAGAATTGTATTAACCTAAACATAATACATGTGTGAATACGTAGACAAAGCAGTGTCACTAGTATGCCTCTACTTTACTAGCTCGTTAAATCAAAGATGGTTATGTTTCCTAACCATAGACATGAGTTGTCATTTGATTAAACGGGATCACATCATTAGTAGAATGATGTGATTGACTTGACCCATTCCGTTAGCTTAGCACTTGATCGCTTAGTATGTTGCTTATGCTTTCTTCATGACTTATACAAAGTTCACGCAAACTATGAGATTATGCAACTCCCGTTTACGGAGGAACACTTTGTGTGCTACCAAACGTCAAAACGTAATCGGGTGATTATAAAGGTACTCTCAGTGTCTCCAAAAGTATATGTTGAGTTGGCATGAATCAAGATTAGGTTTTGTCACTCTGATTGTCAGAGAGGTATCTCTGGGCCTTCTCGGTAATACACATCACATGAGCCTTGCAAGCATTGCAACTAATAAGTTAGTTGTGAGATGATGTATTACGGAACGAGTAAAGAGACTTACCGGTAACGAGATTGAACTAGGTATTGGATACCGACGATCGAATCTCGGGTAAGTAACATACCGATGACAAAGGGAACAACGATGTCGTTATGCGGTTTGACCAATAAAGATCTTCAGAGAATATGTAGGAACCAATATGGGCATCCAGGTTCCGCTATTGGTTATTGACCGAGAATGATTCTAGGTCATGTCTACATAGTTCTCGAACCCGTAGGGTCCGTGACGCTTAACGCTTTTGATGACAGTTCATTTTGAGTTTATAAGTATTGATGTACGAAGGTTGTTCGAGTCCCGGATGTGATCACGGACATGACGAGGAGTCTCGAAATGATTGAGACATAAAGATTGATATATTGGAAGCCTATGTTTGGACTTGGAAAGGTTCCGGATGAAAACAGAAAGTTATTTAACACCGGGGTTACGGAACCCCCGGGGGTCTATGGGCCTTGATGGGCCATAGGGAGAAGAGGAAAGGGCCGCCCAGGCAGGCCGCGCCCCTCCCCTCTAGTCCGAATAGGACAAGGAGGGGGCGCGCCTCTTCCTCTTCCCTTCCCCAATCCTAATCCAACTAGGAAAAGGGGGGGAGTCCTACTCCCGGTGGGAGTAGGACTCCTCCAGGCGCGCCCCCCTTGGGCTGGCCGCACCCCCCCTTGCTCCTTTATATACGGGGGCAGGGGGGCACCCCATGATACATAAGTTGATCTACGGATCGTTCCTTAGCCGTGTGCGGTGCCCCTTCCACCATATTCCACTTCGGTCATATCGTCATGGAGCTTAGGCGAAGCCTGCGCCGGTGAAGTCATATCGTCAGCAGAGCTTAGGCGAAGCCCTGCGTCGGTGGAGCATCATCATCGTCACCACGCCCGTCGTCTTGTGGAACTCATCCCGACGCTTTCTTTGGATCGGAGCCCGGGATCGTCATCGAGTGAGCGTGTCTTTGAACACGGAGGTGCCGTGACGTTCGGTACTTGGATCGGTCGGATCGTGAAGACGTCGACTACATCAACCGCGTTGTTATAACGCTTCCGCCACGGTCTACAAAGTGCGTGAGACGTACACTCTCCCCTCTCGTTGCTATGCCATCACCATGGTCTTGCGTGTGCGTAGGAAAAAAATTTAAATTACTACGTTCCCCAACAACATATCATTAGTCCTTTTCAGGTATTTCAGGATGTTCTTGACCGCTGTCCAGTGATCCACTCCTGGATTACTTTGGTACCTCCCTGCTAAACTTATAGCAAGGCACACATCAGGTCTGGTACACAGCATTGCATAAATGATAGAGCCTATGGCTGAAGCATAGGGAACATCTTTCATCTTCTCTCTATCTTCTGCGGTTGTCGGGCATTGAGTCTTACTCAACTTCACACCTTGTAACACGAGCAAGAACCCTTTCTTTGCTTGATCCATTTTGAACTTCTTCAAAACTTTGTCAAGGTATGTGCTTTGTGAAAGTCCAATTAAGCGTCTTGATCTATCTCTATAGATCTTGATGCCCAATATATAAGCAGCTTCACCAAGGTTTTTCATTGAAAAACTCTTATTCAAGTATCCCTTTATGCTATCCAGAAATTCTATATCATTTCCAATCAGCAATATGTCATCCACATATAATATCAGAAATGCTACAGAGCTCCCACTCACTTACTTGTAAATACAGGCTTCTCCAAAAGTCTATATAAAACCAAATGCTTTGATCACCCTATCAAAGCGTTTATTCCAACTCCGAGAGGCTTGCACTAGTCCATAAATGGATCGCTGGAGCTTGCACACTTTGTTAGCTCCCTTTGGATCGACAAAACCTTCCGTTGCATCATATACAACTCTTCTTCCAGAAATCCATTCAGGAATGCAGTTTTTACATCCATTTTCCAAATTTCATAATCATAAAATGCGGCAATTGCTAACATGATTCGGACAGACTTAAGCATCGCTACGTGTGAGAAGGTCTCATCATAGTCAATCCCTTGAACTTGTCGAAAACCTTTTGCAACAAGTCGAGCTTTCTAGACAGTAACATTACCGTTAGCGTCAGTCTTCTTCTTGAAGATCCATTTATTCTCACTGGCTTGCCGATCATCGGGAAAGTCAACCAAAGTCCACACTTTGTTCTCATACATGGATCCCATCTCAGATTTCATGGCCCCAAGCCATTTTGCGGAATCTAGGCTCACCATCGCTTCTTCATAGTTTGTAGGTTCGTCATGGTCTAGCAACATAACTTCAAGAACAGGATTACCGTACCACTGTGGTGCGGATCTTACTCTAGTTGACCTACGAGGTTCAGTAATAACTTGATCTGAAGTTTCATGATCATCATCATTAACTTCTTCACTAATTGGTGTAGGTGTCGCGGAAACCGGTTTCTATTATGAACTACTTTCCAATAAGGGAGCAGGTACAGTTACCTCATCAAGTTCTACTTCCCTCCCACTCACTTCTTTCGAGAGAAACTCCTTCTCTAGAAAGATTCCAAATTTAGCAATAAAAGTCTTGCCTTCGGATCTGTGATAGAAGGTGTACCCAACAGTCTCTTTTGGGTATCCTATGAAGACACATTTTTCCGATTTGGGTTCGAGCTTATCAGGTTGAAGCTTTTTCACAAAAGCATCGCAGCCCCAAACTTTAAGAAACGACAACTTTGGTTTCTTGCCAAACCACAGTTCATAAGGCGTCGTCTCAACGGATTTCGATGGTGTCCTATTTAACGTGAATGCAGCCATCTCTAAAGCATAACCCCAAAACAATAGCGGTAAATCAGTAAGAGACATCATAGATCGTACCATATCAAGTAAAGTACGATTACGACGTTCGGACACACCATTACGTTGTGGTGTTCCGAGGGGCGTGAGTTGCAAAACTATTCCGCATTGTTTCAAATGAAGACCAAACTCGTAACTCAAATATTCTCCTCCATGATCCGATCGTAGAAACTTTATTTTCTTGCTACGATGATTTTCAACTTCACTCTGAAATTCTTTGAACTTTTCAAATGTTTTAGACTTATGTTTCATTAAGTAGATATACCCATATCTGCTCAAATCATCTGTGAAGGTGAGAAAATAACGATATCCGCCTCGAGCCTCAATATTCATCGGACCACATACATCTGTATGTATGATTTCCAACAAATCTGTTGCTCGCTCCATAGTTCCGGAGAACGGCATTTTAGTCATCTTGCCCATGAGGCACGGTTCGCAAGTACCAAGTGATTCATAATCAAGTGGTTCCAAAGGTCCATCAGTATGGAGTTTCTTCATACGCTTTACACCGATATGACCTAAACGGCAGTGCCACAAATAAGTTGCACTATCATTATCAATTATGCATCTTTTGGCTTCAATATTATGAATATGTGTATCACTACTATCGAGATTTAATAAAAATAGACCACTCTTCAAGGGTGCATGACCATAAAAGATATTACTCATATAAATAGAACAACCATGATTCTCGATTTAAATGAATAACCGCCTCGCATCAAACAAGATCCAGATATAATATTCATGCTCAACGCGGCACCAAATAACAATTATTCAGGTCTAAAACTAATCCTCAAGGTAGATGTAGAGGTAGCGTGCGAGCGATCACATCGACATTGGAACCATTTCCCACGCGCATCGTCACCTCGCCCTTAGCCAATCTTCGCAATCCGTAGTCCCTGCTTCGAGTTGCAAATATTAGCAATGTAACCAAAGATCAAATACCGAGGTGCTACTACGAGCTTTAGTAAGGTACACATCAATAACATGTATATCACATATAACTTTGTTCACCTTGCCATCCTTCTTATCCGCCAAATACTTGGGGTAGTTCCGCTTCCAGTGACCAGTCTGCTTGTAGTAGAAGCACTGGCCTCGTGCTTAGGTCCAAACTTGGGTTTCTTCTCCTGAGTAGCAACTTGCTTGATGTTCTTCTTGAAGTTCCCCTTCTTCTTCCCTTTGCCCTTTTTCTTGAAACTGGTGGTCTTATTGACCATCAACACTTGATGCTCCTTTTTGATTGCTACCGCCGCAGCCTTTAGCATTGCTAAGAGCTCGGGAGTCGTCTTATCCATCCCTTGCATGTTATAGTTCATCACGAAGCTCTTGTAGCTTGGTGGCAGTGATTGAAGATTTCTGTCAATGACATTATCATCCGGAAGATTAACTCCCAGTTGAATCAAGTGATTGTTATACCCAGACATTTTGAGTATATGCTCACGATGTAACTATTCTCCTCCATCTTGCAGTCAGAGAACTTATTGGAGACTTCATATCTCTCAATCCGGGCATTTGCTTGAAATATTAACTTCAACTCCTGGAACATCTCATATGCTCCATGACGTTCAAAACGTCGTTGAAGACCCGGTTCTAAGCCGTAAAGCATGGCACACTGAACTATCGAGTAGTCATCAGCTTTCCTCTGCCAGACATTCATAACATGTAGTGTTGCTCCTGCAGCAGGTCTGGCACCCAGCGGTGCTTCCAGGACGTAATTCTTCTGTGCAGCAATGAGGATAATCCTCAAGTTACAGAACCACTCTGTGTAATTGCTACCATCATCTTTCAACTTGCTTTCTCAAGGAACACATTAAAATTCAACGGAACAACAGCACGTGCCATCTATCTACAATCAACATAGACAAGCAAAATACAATCAGGTACTAAGTTCATGATAAATTTAAGTTCAATTAATCATATTACTTAAGAACTCCCACTTAGATAGACATCCCTCTAATCCTCTAAGTGATCACGTGATCCAAATCAACTAAACCATGTCCGATCATCACGTGAGATGGAGTAGTTTCAATGGTGAACATCACTATGTTGATCATATCTACTATATGATCACGCTCGACTGTTCGGTCTCCGTGTTCCGAGGCCATATCTGTTATATGCTAGGCTCGTCAAGTTTAACCTGAGTATTCCGCATGTGCAACTGTTTTGCACTCGTTGTATTTGAACGTAGAGCCTATCACACCCGATCATCACGTGGTGTCTCGGCACGAAGAACTTTCGCAACGGTGCATACTCAGGGAGAACACTTATACTTTGATAATTTAGTGAGAGATCATCTTAAAATGCTACCGTCAATAAAACAAAGATAAGATGCATAAAAGATAAACATAACATGTAATCAATATAAGTGATATGATATGGCCATCATCATCTTGTGCTTGGGATCTCCATCTCCGAAGCACCGTCATGATCACCATCATCACCGGCGCGACACCTTGATCTCCATCGTCGCATCGTTGTCGTCTCTCCAATCTTATGCTTCTACGACTATCGCTACCGCTTAGTGATAAAGTAAAGCATTACAGTATGCATTGCATTATGCATAATAAAGCGACAACCATATGGCTCGCCAGTTGCCGATAACTCGGTTACAAAATATGATCATCTCATACAATAAAATTTAGCATCATGTATTGACCATATCACATCACAACATGCCCTGCAAAAACAAGTTAGACGTCCTCTACTTTGTTATTGCAAATTTTACGTGGCTGCTACGGGCTTAGCGAGAACCGTTCTTACCTACGCATCAAAACCACAACGATAGTTTGTCAAGTTGGTGTTGTTTTAACCTTCGCAAGGACCGGGCGTAGCCACACTCGGTTCCACTAAAGTTGGAGAAATTGACACCCGCCAGCCACCTGTGTGCAAAGCACATCGGTAGAACCAGTCTCGCGTAAGCGTACGCGTAATGTCGGTCCGGGCCGCTTCGTCCAACAATACCGCCGAACCAAAGTATGACATGCTGGTAAGCAGTATGACTTATATCGCCCACAACTCACTTGTGTTCTACTCGTGCATATAACATCTACGCATAAAACCAGGCTCAGATGCCACTGTTGGGGAGCGTAGTAATTTCAAAAAAATTCCTATGCACACGCAAGATCATGGTGATGCATAGCAACGAGAGGGGAGAGTGTTGTCCACGTACCCTCCTAGACCGAAGGCGGAAGCATTAGCACAACGTGGTTGATGGATTCGTACGTCTTCACGATCCGACCGATCAAGTACCGAACGCATAGCACCTCCGAGTTCAGCACATGTTCAGCCCGATGACGTCCCTCGAACTCCGATCCAGCCAAGTGTTGAGGGAGAGTTCTGTCAGCACGACGGCGTGGTGACGATGATGATGTTCTATCGACGCAGGGCTTCACCAAAGCACCGCTACAGTATTATCGAGGTGGACTATGGTGGAGGGGGGCACCGCACACAGCTAAAAGATCAACAACTCAATTGTTGTATCTCTAGGGTGCCCCTGCCCCCGTATATAAAGGAGCAAGGGGGGAGAGGCGGCCGGCCAGGAGGGGCGCGCCAGGAGGAGTCCTACTCCCACCGGGAGTAGGACTCCCTCCCTTTTCCTTGTTGGATTAGGAGTGGAGAGGGAAGGAGAGAGAGGGGGAAAGGAAAGGGGGGTGCCGCCCCCCTCCTTGTCCAATTCGGACTTGGGGGGGAAGGAGCGCGCAACTGCCCCTTGGCCACCTCTCCACTTCCACCAATTGGGCCCATGAGGCCCAATAACCTCCGGGGGGTTCCGGTAACCCCCCAATACTCCGGTATATATCCGATAACCCCCGAAACCATTCCGGTGTCCGAATATTGTCGTCCAATATATCAATCTTCATGTCTCGACCATTTCGAGACTCCTCGTTGTATCCGTGATCACATCCGGGACTCCGAATAACCTTCGGTACATCAAAACATATAAACTCATAATATAATCGCCATCGAAACTTTAAGCGTCAAGGACCCTACGGGTTCGAGAACTATGTAGACATGACCGAGACACGTCTCTGGTCAATAACCAATAGCGGAACCTACATGCTCATATTGGATCCCACATATTCTACGAAGATCTTTATCGGTCAGACCGCATAACAACATACGTTGTTCCCTTTGTCATTGGTATGTTACTTGCCCGAGATTCGATCGTCGGTATCTCAATACCTAGTTCAATCTCGTTACCGGCAAGTCTCTTTACTCGCTCAGTAATACATCATCCCACAACTAACTCATTAGTTGCAATGCTTGCAGGGCTTAAGTGATGTGCATTACCGAGTGGGCCTGTAGATACCTCTTCGACAATCGGAGTGACAAATCCTAATCTCGAAACACGCCAACCCAACAAGTACCTTCGGAGACACCAGAGAGCACCTTTATAATCACCCGATTCGTTGTGGACGTTTGTTAGCACACAAAGTGTTCCTCCGTAAACGGAGTTGCATAATCTCATAGTCATAGGAACATGTATAAGTTATGAAGAAAGCAATAGCAGAATACTAAACGATCATGTGCTAAGCTAACGGAATGGGTCAAGTCAATCACATCATTCTCCTAATGATGTGATCCCGTTAATCAAATGACAACTCATGTCAATGGCTAGGAAACATAACCATCTTTAATCAACGAGCTAGTCAAGTAGAGGCATACTAGTGACACTCTGTTTGTCTATGTATTCACACAAGTATTATGTTTCCGGTTAATACAATTCTAGCATGAATAATTGTAGCGACCAGACCCGAATGGATCTAGTGCCCAGTGCTCAGTGTCATCCCTGGATCAGTAATGCTGACACCACATAGTACTTCGAAGGATTTATAGCAGAGTAGCAATCACACACTTATTACATCGTTGTCCACAAGGGAACTTAATACAATAATATGGCTTAAGGCCATCTAATAATAACAATGAAGGCTTGGAAGACAAGTGAGTCCATCAACTCCATCGGCATCACCGAGTATAGAACCACGACCTAACACCTTACTCGACGTCTCAAAAGTCTCGCAACGTGAAAGTTGCAGCCCAAAACGGTCAAGACATGGAATATCTTTGGCAATGTAACACATAGAGAACAATGAAGCAACAAGCCTATACTACATGCATATATGGCTGGTGGTAAGGCTCTCTGATTTACATTTTTGCATAAAGCTGGTTTTTCCTACATCAAAGGAATAATTTTATTTAACTATCATGGTGGTTTGTTAAACATTGAGAATGGTTGACATCCTCAATCCCAATTAAAAAGTACTCATTAAAACCCAGTAACTTTATTATTAGAAGTAACATGTTGAGATTCACATGATATTCAAGTACTAGATACTCAAGATGTCCATAACCGGGGACACGGCTAATCATGATTAGTTTTTACACTGCAGAGGTTTGCGACTTTTCCCCACAAGACTCGATCGCCTCCGCTTGGTTCTCGTGACTACATGGTGTTTGAGAGACGGATGACCGAGACACGCCTTCGTAAGCGCTTAGCACCTTACTTGTGGGTAGACCGCACACCTACTTTCCCTACATCCGCTAGTCTACCCGTAGAGTTCGCACAACTTAGTCAACTATGCCAGAGCCCATAATTGGCTTGTGGCTGCACACGGAAGTTTCCAGCTTGAATAATCTTATGATCCCTTAGAGCCTGGGTGGCGGTCCAAGAAATACAGGCAAGTCCTCGATAGAAACCAGTGCCTCAATCCACCCAGATGTGTGTTTAGGTTGCCACCTTAAATAAACCATTAAATAACAATCTCACATCTGTCATGGATATTCACTCACCCAATCCACGCCTACTAGCATAGCATGGCATAATTAAGCAAACGTAGAAGTAACTCCCAAGGTTTCATAAGTAAAACAGTAATAGGTACTACCTGAATCTACTTCCCATCCCACAATTTAATTAGATCCTAAACATGCAAGTGTTTGAGGGTTGATCTAATGCATAAAAACTGGGTAGTAGAAAAGGTATGATCAAAGTGTTACTTGCCTTGCTGATGATCCGTGAGTCCTAGAGATTCGAAGTAACAAGCGGCGCACCGTGATCTAACGCAGACAAACAACAAGCATACAATAAGTACTCATCTAATGCACGGGAAATCTCGAATAAACGATCTAACCAGATAGTTCAACTTAAGAACCCTGGTTGAAAAAGAATCGAATCAAATAAAGCATCGAACGTCGGAACTCGTTAGAGAACGACTCGGTTTAGCAATCTGAAATTAAGTCAAAATTTTACAGTAGCAAAACTCTGTGTAAGTAGGTTAGTCGGAACGGCGGTTTCATAACGAAACTCCAGCGCTTGAATCACCGATTCCGATAAACGAGCAAGAAATAAAACAGATTTGAAAATCGGATCGTAAATCGAATCAAAAATAATGGATTAAATCCGATTAAAAGAAAACGACGAACGGATTAAATAACGGACGTTCGTTAACAGAACTAATCCAACGAACACGTTCATTGAAACGAACGGGTCGGTGAACGTTCACTAAATAAGAAAACCGAAAAAAAAACCATCTAGGGTTTTGAAAAAAAACCGAACAACGAACAAAAAACCGGATCGGGTTTTCCTAAAAAAAACCGGATCGGGCGGGGCGGTTTGTGGTGGCGGCTACCTCCCGGCTCACGGCGGGCTCCCAAGGGCTCGGGGTCGACGGCGACGAGGGGGGCGAGTCGGGAGGGTCGGCGGAGGCGACGAGGGGCTCCGACGGCGACAAAGCGGGCGGCGCAAGGCCCCTCAAGCGGCGCTCGGGTGGAGGGCGGCACAAGGGATGAGAGGAGAGGAGGGGGGCGGGGTTAAATAGAAGGGGGGTTCACGGCTTGGGGAAGGCGGGGGCCGGGCCTGAGGCGGACTCCGGCGGGCGGCGGCGGCGGGAGATCACAAGGCAAGGCGTGGCGTGAGGGAGAGAGGGAGGTGGCGGGCACCTGGCTCATTGCCGGGCCGGCCGGGCCTTGGCCTGGGGCGCAGTTTTTTTTTTAACAAAACAAAACGGATTAAAAAAATACCAAACGAACTCCGATTTTAGTAAAACTAATTTTCCCCGACTCCTAAAAATGAGTCGAACAAAATGAACTTTGAAAACGGCAAACATGCATATATTTTTAAAATGCTCATTTTTGCCTAAGCAAAATAAATCTTCCAAAACCAAATTTTTTTGATTTATTTATAATATCTTCATTTTTCCTAAATATTGGGAAAGTCATATTATTCCCTCTCTTAAGTTTTTTATAGGAAAAACTTTATGAAGATAATTAAATAAATCCAATGATCCTATTTTCAAAATTTGAGAAATCCCAAATATGAAAATAATGAAACTTCCAACTTTCTCCGAGGGTCCTTGAGTTATGCGTGAAATTTTCTAGGATCGGAAAATGCGAGAAAAATATGATATGCATGATGACCTAATGTATAACATTCCAAATTGAAAATTTGGGATGTTACAAACCTACCCCTTAAGATGAATCTCACCTCGAGATTCGGGTTGGTTAGAAAATAGGTGAGGGTGGTCCTTGAGCAAAACTTCCTCTCTTTCCTGTGTGGCTTCATCCTCAGTGTGGTGGCTCCACTGAACTTTGCAAAACTTGATAACCTTGCTGCGGGTAACTCTGCTGGCATAATCGAGAATCTTAACCGGTTTTTCCTCATATGTCAAGTCATCCTTCAACTGAATTGCCTCCAGTGGCACTGTGTCTCTTAACGGTACCTCTGCTATCTCGGGGTGACATTTCTTCAATCGAGAAACATGGAATACATCATGAACTCTGACAGTCCTTCCGTAATTCCAACTTATAAGCAACTTCTCCCATGCGTTGCAAAATCTTATACGGTCCAACGAAACGTGGTGCTAACTTTCCTTTAACTCCAAAACGCTTAACTCCTCAAGCGGGATACTCGAGATATACTCTGTCTCCAACTTCATACTCAATCGCTGCGCTTTGAATCGGCATAGCTCTTTGTCCGGATCGGGCTACCTTGAGCCTGTCTCAATCAACTTAACTCTCTGCTCGCACTCCATAAACAAATCTGGTCCAACCAACCGACGATCTCCTGTTTCGTCCCATAACAACGGTGTCCTGCACCTTCTTCCATACAAAGCCTCGAAAGGTGCCATCTTCAAGCTGGTTTGGTAACTGTTGTTGTAGGAAAATTCTGCATACGGCAAATTGTCATCCCAGCTAGATCCATAATCTAGGGCACAAGCTCTCAAAGATGTCCTCCAAAATCTGATTGACTCTCTCGGTCTGTCCATCGGTCTGTGGGTGGAAAGTCGCATCAATTCCAATCGGGTTCCCAATGTTTCAGGTAACCGGTTCCAAAATTTCGAGGTAAACCGGGTTCCTCTATCTCGATACGATGCTCCTCGGAACTCCGTGTAAGCACACAATTCTGGTCATGTATATCTTTGCCAACTTAGCACCGCTATAGGTGGTCTTGATCGAATAAAATGAGCTACCTTTGTTAAACGGTCGACTATAACCCAAATCGAGTCATATCCTGAACGAAGTCTTTGGCAATCCCGTGATAAAATCCATGCCTAGTTTATCCCACTTCCATTCGGTATCGGCAATGGTTGTAACAATCTCGCCGCTTCGATGTTCTCGCCTTTACTTTCTCGACATACATCGCAAACCGCTACATACTCCACAATATCCTTCTTCATTCCGTCCACCGTAAAGTATTCTTCAAATCCAAGTACATCTTGGTATTTCGGTGAATCGAATAGGGTGAATCATGAGCTTCTTGTAAAATCAACTTCCGATCTCCGGGTCATTGGGCACATAAACACGGTCTTCAAACCATAGGGTATCGTGCTCATCCTCACGAAATCCTTTAGCTTTTCCTTTGCTCATTTTCTCCTTTATAGAGGCAACTTCCTTATCGCCTTTTGGGCTTCTCGATTTTGTCCATCGCTGTCGATCGAATCTCCAATGCTGCTACATAGCCTCTCGGAACTATTTCCAACATAGCTCTCAAGGTCCTCGGCTAACTCATTGGGTATTCCTCCCATCATTAGGGTATTGACGCGTGGCTCTTACGGCTCAATGCGCTCGCTACGACATTAGCCTTCCCGGGTGATAATGCAATCTCATGTCATAATCCTTGATAAGCTCTAACCATCTCCTTTGTCTCGAGATTCAATTCCTTCCGTGTGAAGATGTACTTCAAACTCTTGTGATCCGTATATACTTCACAATGATTTCCAATGAGAAAATGTCTCCACGTCGTCAAGGCATGCACAACGGGTGCTAGCTCCAAATCATGAGTGGCATAATTCAACTCATGGGGCTTAAGTTGTCGTGAAGCATACGAAACAACTCTTCCTTCCTGCATAAGCACTGCTCCAAGTCCTCGACGTGAAGCGTCGCAATACACCTCATAATCCTTAGTCTGATCTGGCAATATCAAGACTGGTGAGGTGACCAATCTTTTCTTCAACTCCTGAAAACTAGCCTCACAGTCCTCGGTCCATATAAATTTGTTTTCCTTCTTCAACAATTCATCATAGGCTTAGCAATCCTTGAGAAATTCTCAATGAACCTTCGTAGTATCCTGCAAGTCCAAGGAAACTCCGAATCTCTCCAACTGTCGTTGGTGCTTCCCATTTGGTTACGGTCTCAACTTTTGTGGGGTCAATCGCTATTCCTTCTCCGGATATAACATGTCCGAGAAATCCAACTTCCTTTAGCCAAAACTCACATTTGCTGAACTTGGCATACAACCGGTGTTCCCTCGGTTTCTCCAAAACCAATCGCAAATGTTCCTTGTGTTCCTCTTCATTCTTCGAGAAAATCAAAATGTCATCAATGAACACCACGACGATCTTATCCAAAAACTCCATAAACACTTTGTTCATCGTGTTCATGAAATAGGCTGGTGCGTTAGTCATCCAAATGACATAACGGTATACTCGTATAGTCCATATCTCGTGGTAAATGCTGTCTTGGGTATGTCCTGCTCCCGAATCTTCAACTGATGGTACCCTGATCGCAAGTCGATCTTGGAAAACACCATGGCTCCTTGCAAGCGATCAAACAGATCATTTATCATAGGTAGTGGGTACTTGTTCTTGATTGTTACTTCATTCAATCCACAATAATCAACAACCATTCTTAACGATCCATCCTTCTTCTCCACTAGCAAAACGGGTGATCCCCAAGGTGAAGAACTTGGGCGTATAAAACCTTTATCCAATAGTTCCTTAATCTGCTTCTTGATTTCCGCCAAATCCTGTCTTTGGCATCCTATATGGTCGCTCGATATTGGGCCTGTTCTCGCAAAAGTTCTATCAAAAACTCAATGTCTCTATCCGTGGCATTCCCCGCAACTCTTCCTAAATACATCGTGAAAATCCTTCACCATCGTACTTCTTCCTCGCACCACTCCCGATAGGCAATTAACTTGCGCTCTTCTACCGATGCCGTGATACATACTTAATCTTTCTTCCTTCCGTGTGGTGAGCAAAATCGTCTTACTTGCGCAATCGATGTTTCCTCCATACATCGACAGCCAATCCATACCGAGAATTACATCAAATCCTTGCGATTCCGTAATGATCAAATCCGTCGGGAATACATGCCTTCCTATACTTAATGGCACTTGAAAACATCCGTGTTCCGCCATATACTCCACTCCCGGTGAGCTTACTAGCAAAGGGGTTTTAAGAATCCGAGTAGGTAGGCTATACTTATCTACAAATCCCCTTGATATGTATGAATGCGATGCACCAGATTTCGAAAAGAACAACCGCGATAAATGACTTAACCAAAAACTTACCGACATCGCATCGGGCTGATCTTCAACCTCCTCCACATCAATGTGGTTCACATGTCCCCTATTGAAAGGGTTGGGCTTCTTTCCGTAGCTTCCATTGCCATTTCCATTCGCCTTCGGACGATACCATTGGCATAATGCCCAGTCTTATGGCACTTAAAGCAAGTAATATGACTCAGTCTACTTTGGATGGTGTTGATGGGTTGGTGCGATTCTGTCCATTACTTCCTCCATTCCGTTCCCATTCTTGGTGCTGTTATGGTTATGCGAATTACCTCCTCCATGGGTATGTCAAACCGAATTCCTGATTTAGGGGCATAACGAGGTTTCTCGAGCTCCAGTTATACTTCCCTTGCCCATACTTCCGCTTACGGTTCTCAATTTGCTTTTGCTTTCCTTCAATCATGAGGGCTCGGTCTACTAACTCCTGGTAGTTATTGAAACCTGCTACCATCAACGGCATGTCAACTCATCATTCGGTCCTTCTAGAAACTTCTCTGTTTAGTCGCATCGGAGTAACGTCATCCGGGGCATAACGTGCTAGTTTACTAAAGTCATCCACGCATCGCCAACATCCTTCCTCCTTGGCGTAAATTGCAAAACTCACGCTTCTTCATGGCCATAGCTCCTCTTTGAAACATGGGCAGTGCAAAAAGCTTGCTGAAATTGATCCCATGTGACAAAGGTGTCTACAGTGGTAAGTGGTTGTGAAATTCTCCCACCATGCCGCTGCGGGTCCTTCAAGCTGATGTGCTGCAAACTTCACTCTTTCTCCATCCGTGCATCCTGCGATGGTCAGCTCCTTCATATCTTGCGGAGCCGGTCATACTGCTACAATTGGCTCGGTGCTCGGAATACACCGGCGGGTTTAGTCTAAGGAAACGAGTCGATGATCCGCAGTGGTGGTGGTGGTGGGTTGTTGTTGTTGTTGTTGTTGTTGCCCAGTTCTCGCACCAATGTTTGAATCAGGGTATTCTGCCGGATCAGTTGGGTGATCTCTGGCGGGAAAAGCGAATCCGGGTCGCGTCTTGAGGCATCGATGGGTTTAGAAAAGATGAGAATTTAGAATAGAATGAGGTCTAAGGGAATCACTACCCAAATGCACATGAGCAAATACACACAAAATCACTTCATTCAATCAAACAAAGGCTTACAACGATCTAACTATCGCAAAAGTGCGTGTACTATAATGTTTACATGGAGGAATACTACTAATATGTGGGGGACTTCTACTAATTTGAACCGTGGAAGACTCCATAATGTCCGCTCCAGCTTCGTCTTCAAAGTCGGGTTCACTTGGATCTGAATCGGTGTCGTCGATGTTGATGTAGTCGCCTGGGCAATCGACATACTGGTCCTCATTCCTGAGTGCCAACTTCTTCTTCAGTTCTTCAATCTCGTACTTAAGATCGTTATTGTGTCTTGCCGTAGCTACGATCTCGCCCATATAGTCCTTGCGAAGTTGTCTTTAGTTCTTCTTCAAGTTCGATGATCCTTCCCTTTGCATTCGCAACTCCAACATATCATTGCACATCCGGTTCTTCCGGCGTCGAATATGCTGGTTTAACTCGGATGAATGCTGCAATGGATCTATCCTTCTTGGTGCCGACGACGTCCCATTTGTCATCTCGGCGTCCGCAAATCTGGTAGATTGTGTCCTTGAGGTCTTCTTGATAAACTTCTCCAATGCGTCCCATGGTGATGTGAGCTGCCATGCTCTTTCCCGGACTCCAAGTTGGTGCAATCAAAACACTATCTATAGGCTTGGTGATTGGGGCGAATGTCCTTCCGAACGTGAGCGTGAATCTTCCAAGCTCCTCTTCGTGCAGAGTGGCGTTGAAAGTCCCGTGAAGTCGGGTAGTCCAATGTTCGTGTACTTGGTAACTTCCTTCAAGTGAAATCCAAAAGGTGTGCCTTCATCCGGTTGGGTGTACTTGATCTTCAAGGCCCTTCATCCTAAAGAGAGTAGAAAAGATGAGGAGTTAGAAAATGGGAAGAGAATAGTGATCTATGGTTTTATCTTAGTGGTCGTGGTCCTACAACAGTGTGCTCGATACCATTCTCTCAGAGCGACCGGACCCGAATGGATCTAGTGCCTCGTGCTCGAGTGTCATCCTCGGATCAAGAATGTCCGACACCACACAAGATTTCAAGGATTTATAGCGAGTAGCAATCACACACTTATTACATCGTTGTCCACAAGGGAACTTAATACAATAATATGGCTTAAGGCCATCTAATAATAACAAATGAAGGCTTGGAAGACAAGTGAGTCCATCAACTCCATCGGCATCACCGAGTATAGAACCACGACCTAACACCTTACTCGACGTCTCTAAAAGTCTCTAACGTGAAAGTTGCAGCCAAAACGGGTCAAGACATGGAATATGCTGGCAATGTAACACATAGAGAACAATGAAGCAACAAGCCTATACTACATGCATATATGGCTGGTGGTAAGGCTCTACGGTTACATTTTGCATAAAGCTGGTTTTTCCCTACATCAAAGGAATAATTTTATTTAACTATCATGGTGGTTGTTAAACATTGAGAATGGTTGACAAAGATCCTCAATCCCAATTAAAAAGTACTCATTAAAACCCAATAACTTTATTATTAGAAGTAACATGTTGAGATTCACATGATATTCAAGTACTAGATACTCAAGATGTCCATAACCGGGGACACGGCTAATCATGATTAGTTTTTACACTGCAGAGGTTTCATGACTTTTCCCCACAAGACTCGATCGCCTCCGCTTGGTTCTCGTGACTACATGGTGTTTGAGAGACGGATGACCGAGACACAGTCTTCTTCGTAAGCGCTTAGCACCTTACTTGTGGGTAGACCGGTACACCTACTTTCCCCTACATCTGCTAGTCTACCCGTAAGAGTTCGCACAACTTAGTCAACTATGCCAGAGCCCATAATTGGCTTGTGGCTGCACACGGAAGTTTCCAGTTTGAATAATCTTATGATCCCTTAGAGCCTGGGTGGCGGTCCGAAGAAATACAGTAAGTCCTCGATAGAAACCAGGTGCCTCAATCCACCCAGATGTGTGTTTAGGTTGCCACCTTAAATAAACCATTAAATAACAATCTCACATCTGTCATGGATATTCACTCACCCAATCCACGCCTACTAGCATAGCATGGCATAATTAAGCAAACGTAGAAGTAACTCCCAAGGTTTCATAAGTAAAACAGTAATAGGTACTACCTCAATCTACTTCCCATCCCACAATTTAATTAGATCCTAAACATGCAAGTGTTTGAGGGTTGATCTAATGCATAAAACTGGGTAGTAGAAAAGGTATGATCAAAGTGTTCCTTGCCTTGTCGATGATCCGCGAGTCCTAGAGATTCAAGTAACAAGCGGCGACTCCGGTGATCTAACGCAGACAAACAACAAGCATACAATAAGTACTCATCTAATGCACGGGGAAATCTCGAATAAACGATCTAACCAGATAGTTCAACTTAAGAACCCTGGTTGCAAAAGAATCGAATCAAATAAAGCATCGAAAGTCGGAACTCGAGAGAGAACGACTCGGTTTAGCAATCTGAAATTAAGTCAAAATTTTACAGTAGCAAAACTCTGTGTAAGTAGGTTAGTCGGAACGGCGGTTTCATAACGAAACTCCGGCGGGGCTCCGGGGGGGTCGGGCGACGGGCGGCGAGGGGGCGGCGAGTCGGGAGGGTCGGGGAGGCGACGAGGGGCTCAAGGACGGCGACAAAGGGCGGCGGCGTCCTCAAGGCGGCGGCGGCTCGGTGGAGGGCGGCACAAGGGATGAGAGGAGAGGAGGGGGCGGGGTTAAATAAAAGGGGGGTTCACGGCTTGGGGAAGGGGCAATGGGCCGGGCCTGAGGCGGACTCGGGCGGCGGGGCGGCGGCGGCGGAGATCACATGGCGGGCGTCAAGGCGAGGAGAGAGGGAGGTGGGCTGGGCCGGGCTCACTGGCTGGTCACGGCTGGCCTTGCCTGTGGCGATTTTTCTTAAACAAAACAAAACGGATTAAAAAAAATACCAAACGAACTCCGATTTTTATAAAATTAATTTTCCCCGACTCCTAAAAATGAGTCGAACAAAATGAACTTTAAAAACGGCAAACATGCATTTTTTTAAATGCTCATTTTTGCCTAAGCAAAATAAATCTTCCAAAACCAATTTTTTGATTTATTTATAATATCTTCATTTTTCCTAAATATTGGGAAAGTCATATTATTCCCTCTCTTAAGTTTTTTATAGGAAAAACTTTATGAAGATAATTAAATAAATCCAATGATCCTATTTTCAAAATTTGAGAAATCCCAAATATGAAAATAATGAAACTTCCAACTCTCTCCGAGGGTCCTTGAGTTGCGTGAAATTTTCTAGGATCGGAAAATGCGAGAAAAATATGATATGCATGATGACCTAATGTATAACATTCCAAATTGAAAATTTGGGATGTTACAATAATAAACATTTATCATGATATAAGGAAATAAATAATAACTTTATTATTGCCTCTAGGGCATATTTCCTTCAAGATCGTCCGAGGAAATGGCATGTGCCAGATGTTGACTTGCGGTCCACACGATCACCAGCATAGTTAGTGTCTGAATATCCGTTGAGATAAAAAGCCGAGCCCTTGGGGTACCATAGTCCAAGTGTTGGTGTGTGAGCTAGATATCGAAGAATAAGCTTCACAGCATTATGGTGTGATTCCTTCGGTGTAGCTTGAAATCGGGCACACATGCAAACACTAAGCATAATATCTAGCCTAGATGCACATAACTACAATAGAGAACCAATCATGGAGCAGTATACCTTTTGATCCTAGTCAATACCATTTTCATCAGTGCATAGATGGCCATTTGTGGGCATTGGAATTTTGACCCCTTTGCAATCTTGCATGCCGAATTTCCTCAGTTCATCCTTTAGGTACTTCTCCTGAGATATGAATATGCCATTGCGTTGTTGACAAATTTGAAGACCTAAGAAGAATTTTAACTCTCCCATCATAGACATTTGATATTCTTCACTCATCACATAGGCAAATTCATCACTGTAACGTTGGTCAGTACAGCCAAAGATAATATCATCAACATATATTCTGCACACAAACAATTCACCATCATAAGACTTAGTGAAAAGAGTAGGGTAAAGTGAACCGGGTTTGAAGCCTTTCTTCATGAGGAATTCCTTCAAAGTATCATACCACGCCCGAGGGGCATGCGTGAGGCCCTAGAGGGCCTTATTAAGTCTCAAGACTTTGTCGGGATGCTTTGGATCTTCAAAACACGGGGTTGAGCAATATATACTTCTTCCTCAAGCTTACCATTGAGGAATGCACTTTTCACATCCATTTCATATAGAGTGATATCATGATGGTTAGCATAAGCAAGTAATATGCGAATAGCCTCAAGTCTAGCAACATGTGCAAAGGTTTCATCGAAATCAACTCCTTCAACCTGTGTGTAGCCTTGAGCTACAAGTCGTGCCTTATTCCTCACCACCAGGCCATTTTCATCTTGCTTGTTGCGGTAGATCCACTTTGTGCCAATGATATTGTGCTTGCAAGGATCTGGACGTTTGACCAGTTCCTAGATGTTGTTGAGCTCGAACTGATGTAATTCTTCTTGCATAGTTTGAATTCACTCAGGCTCCAGAAATGCTTCATCTACCTTAGTGGGTTCTGTGATAGAGACAAAAGCAAAGTGCCCACAAAAGTTAGATAAATGTGAAGCTTTTGAGCGTGTGAGAGGACCTAGTGCTTCAATGTCATCGATGATTCTCTCAATTTGCACTTCGTTTGCAACGCGAGGATGAGCGGGTTGTCTTCGAGGAATTTTATCAGCATTTTCTTCAGGACCATTTTCCTCAGCACCATTTTCTTCAGGTGCATCACCGACGTTCTTCACGCTCGAATGAATTCTTCAGCAGATTCTTTCAGAGGAATGACATCCTCAATAGTTTTGAACTTGATAGATTCCTCGGTGCCGGTTCATCTATCACGTAGGTAGGTGCTCTCTTTGCGAGCCATTAGTTTCATCAAACCGCACATCTACAGCTTCAACAACCTTGTGAAGTACATTGTTCAAGACTCAGAGGTGTGCGAGTCCTTTCCGTAACCAAGCATGAAACCTTCATGTGCTTTCGGTGCAAATTTAGAGTTGTGATGAGGATCTCTAATCCAACATTTAGCACCGAAGACTTTGAAATAACTCACATTGGGTTTCTTGTCAGTGAGGAGTTCATATGTAGTCTTCTTGAAGAATTTGTGAAGACATACTTTGTTGATGATGTGGCACGCAGTATCAATTGCCTCAATCCAGAAACGACGAGGCGTCTTGTATTCATCAAGCATAGTGTGAACCATCTCAGCAAGAGTCATGTTCTTGCACTCCACGACGCCATTCTGTTGAGGAGTATAAGGAGCAAATAACTCATGAGTAATACCAAGTTCATCAAGATAGTCATCAAGGCCAGAGTTCTTGAACTCGGCCCATTGTCACTTCTGATGTGCTTGATCTTCACACCAAAGTTGGTTGAAGCTCTCGAAGAAAATCGTTTGAAGACTTCCTGCACTTCATGTTTGTAAGTAACAATGTGTACCCATGTGTAACGAGAGTAATAATCAACAATAACAAAGCCATATTGAGATGCTTCATTTGAAACTGCAGAATAATGATTAGGGCCAAAAAGATCCATGTGAAGCAATTCAAATGGTCGAGTAGTGGTCATGATAGTCTTCGCTGGATGCTTGGCCTTGGTCACCCTTTCCAGCTTCACAAGCTCCGCATAAGTGATCCTTGAGGAATTTGACATTCTCAATGCCAATGACATGCTTCTTCTTCGCAAGCGCAGTAAATTCCTCATGCCCGCATGACCAAGTCATCGATGCCATAGCCACCTTTCCAAGCTTTTGCAAGTAGACATACGGCTGGTTGTGGTCCTCAGAGAGAAATCAACAATGTACAAGTCTCCTCTCCTAAAGCCTTCAAGACTTTGGAATTGTCAGCTTCCATGACCACAACACAACGATACTTGCCAAAGACAACAACCATATCAAGATCATAAAGCATTGAGATGCATATGAGGTTGTATCCTAAGGACTCGACAAGCATGACTTTGTCCATGTGTCGATCCTTTGAGATCGCAACCTTACCTAGACCCAATACCGACTTTTGCCTTTGTCGTGAAGATGATATGCTTCAGATGCGATGGAGATAAGGGAGCATCAATCAATAGATTCGTGTCACCAGTCATGTGATTTGTACATCCACTATCGAGGACCCACTCATTGGCTTTGGGTTGATCATCCTGTAGATGAATTAGTGCAACTTACAAACTCATATACTTCATCAGTGAAGAATATGACATTAATTCATCAGATCAATTTCATCAAGCAATAGAACAGATAGAGCAATATGATGACGTGAGAAATGAAAGTTCATTTCTTCATGATTAGCCTACATCCTTTCAGGCATTTTCAGGTCTCCAGCAAATTCTTCAGACGTTTTAGCACATCTGGAGACCTGACCCTGCAGAAGAAATTAGTTCTTTTTCTTCATCACCCACATCTGAAGGGGTGGCAAAGAGTTTATCACTCTGCGAGCTCCATATGAGAAAGGTGGCATATAAGCCAATCCATTTCGTTTCACATAAGAGAAGTTAGGGTAAGCATATGAATAAGCAGAGAAATTCTTCGAGGACTTATGAACATAATGGTTAGAAGAGTAATGCTCATATTCATAGCCCTTAGCTCTTCCCTGCGAAACAGAGCTGTTAGCACGATGATAATCATATGAGGACTTTGATCCTTTTGAGGAATATGATCCACGTGAGGAATTTGGTCCGTATGAGGAATTGGATCCATATGAAGAATTTGGTCCATATGAAGAGTTTGATCTGGGGTTCCTATTCTTCACAGGTGGTGTCATGAGGACATTCACCTAAAGACTTTCAAGGCATCTTTTGGGAACCCAGATTTTCTTCATAGGGGAACCGTTCAGTTAGTGCCAACATATCTAGCAAATACTTCACCATTCTAATTTTTGAACAGTTTATAGTTGGAGTCAAATGACTCATCTGAAGAATGAGGAGATTCACATGTAAAGCCAGATAGATTAGATGGATATACTGGTCCCTTTGCAGCAACCCATGAGGTTTTGGGGTACTGCTCAGGCTTCCAATAAGTACCATCAACATTGAGTTTCCTCTCAAAGGCAATACCCTCTTTCCTAGGGTTCCTGTTCAGAATCTGTTTTTTAAGCACATCACAAAGAGTCTGATGCCCTTTGAGGCTTTTGTACATGCCTGCCATGTACAATTCCTTCAGCCCTACATCATCAGTGTTACTAGCAATGTCCTCAGTTGAGGAATTAGTGATAGCAGAGACAGGTGAAGAATTTGTAGCATTAGAAGCATTTGAACATTCAGGTGAAGAATTAGCAGATTCACGTTCAATGCATTTCAAACATGAAGGAACAAACTCTTCCTGAGAAGCGTTGATTTGTTGAGCAAGTAATGAATCGCGCTCCTTCTGAAGATCTTCATAACTCACTCTTAGCTTTTCAAGATCTTGCTTTCTTTGAAGAAATTCATAAGAAAGCTTCTCATGATCAGATAAGAGAGTGTTATGATGACCTTGAAGGGTGTCAAACTTAGACTGAAGTCTCTGAAGACTCTCTGCCAAAGCTTTCGACTCATCCATTTCTTCACCCAACATATCATTACTCTTATTTAGCATGTATTGTACTTTTTCCAAACCTCTTTGTTGTTTAGTGGCAAGGGAAGCAAGTTTGACATAGCTGGATCCAAACTCATCACCAGATTCATCATCACTGGATTCAGATAGATAGCATTCAGTTACCTTTGCATCTTTTGCCATAAGGCATGGTGTAGAAGATGATGATTCTGGTTCGAATGTCATCGCTTTGAGAGATTCCCTGAAGTCCTCAAACCAAGGATCATGATGGGTTTGATGACCTTCATAGACCTTAGAGAGACGGTCCCGGATAAGCTTCGCATGATCGAGATGCATGATGTTCCCGGACTGATTTTGAGACAGACAGGAGCAGATGACGTCCTTCGCCGTGATGTTGAGAAGAGTGTACTTGCGAATGTCATCAGCTTCCGCCATCTTGCACAGATCGGTCAAACCAATCTCAGTGACGGTCCACAGCTCGCTGTTCATCGCCATGAGGCACTTCTTCATCATGGCCTTCCACTTGGGATACTCGTGACCGTCAAAGATGGGGCATGACACAGTCTTCATTCATGTGGTCGACATAACTAAAACTCCAGGCGGTTAAACCAAAATCACACAGAACAAGGGAGTATCTTGCTCTGATGCCAATTCAAAGTGCGTTATATCGACTAGAGGGGGGTGAATAGGCGATTTTTATGAATTCTTCACTAAGGAATTTGCGGGTGAGGAAACTCCTTAGCGAAGAACTACTTGCAGCAGAATAAGTACTCAAAAGTAAACATAGCAGAATACAAGCATGGTCATCATGATGAAATGAAGACGAGCACAGAGTACAGAAAGCGTAAACACAGGATAGCACAGGATGAAGACAAATAGATTGAAGAAATTGAACTGAGGAAATTGAGAAAGTCTTCAGTCAAAGTCTTCAAACACGGATATGAACAAGTGCACAACACAGTTATGAGGAAATGAAAAAGTTGAGGAAATAGAACCAGTAAACTTGGTGAAGACAATGTTTTGGTAGACCAGTTCCAACGGCTGTCTCAGTTGTACGTCTGGTTGGAGCGGCTAGGTATTTAAACCTGAGGACACATAGTCCTCACCGTATTCCCCTTGAGCTAAGGTCACACAGACCTCGCCCAATCACTCGTGGTAAGTCTTTAGGTGACTTCCAAACCTTCACAAACTCGGTCACTAGGCAATCCACAATTCCTCTTGGATGCTCTAGACCATGACACCTAACTGTCTCGAAGAAGCACAATCTTCAAAAGTAACAAGCGTCAGATGCATGCAGGATCAATCTCTTCAGTGATGCTCAATCACTTTGGGTTTGTAGGTGTTTGGGTTTGGTTTTTCCTCACTTGATGATTTTCGCTCAAAGTCCTCGGAGGATGGGATGCTCTCGAATGACAAGTGTCAGTTTTTCTCGGAGCAGCCAACCAGCTAGTGGTTGTAGGGGGCGGCTATTTATAGCCTAGGGAGCAGTCTGACATGATAAGACATAAATGCCCTTCAATGATATGACCGTTAGGTGGGTAGATATTTTGGGACAACTGGCGCATAACACAGCAACAGTCGGAATTTTGAGGTTCAAATTCCTTAGGGCTATCATGTTCCTCACTGTGTAGGCAATCCACATTGGCGAATTCCTAACTCCTCAGTCAGAACAAATTCCTCAGAGACCATAAGAACTTCGTCTCACATCAAGAATATGACTGAATCAGTATGAGATTTCCAATGGCTTCACTCGAAGGGATTGGTAGGTGTAGGATTTTGAGTTGTGCATCACATGGAAATTTTTCCTTAGTATTTCCTAGACCCCTTTAACAAAGACGGCGTTTCCTATGACTCAAGAAAGAGAAAATGAAACTACGAAAACAAAAAGTCTTCACGCTTCATGTTCCTCGTATGAATACCAAGTCTTCAGGGTTACACCAATTTCTTCACTTTCAAAGTCTTCAGAAATCCAAAGTCTTTAGTTGAAGAACTTCATTTTTAGGGGTCGACTTTCTCTGTAAATATCAACCTCCTCATAGGCTTATAGACCTGTGTACACTCATAAACACATTAGTCCCTTAACCTATAAGTCTTCAATACACCAAAATCACTAAGGGGCCCTAGATGCACTTACAGTCTATGGCTAGGAAACTTAACCATCTTTGATTAAGGAGGTAGTCTAGTAGAGGCATACTAGGGACAGTCTGTTTGTCTATGTATTCACACATGTACTAAGTTTCTGGTTAATACAATTCTAGCATGAATACTAAACATTTATCGTGATATAAGGAAATATAAATAACAACTTTATTATTGCCTCTAGGGCATATTTCCTTCAGCATTAGCTATCTTTTGGAATAATTAAATAAAGATCAAGATTTTGGGCTACTCTAAGTACCATATAGATGGGAAAATTTCTGGTTTGGGAGATCATAGTTGGAGGCTCTCTTGTTTTTATGGGGAGGCTTAGACCCATCTTCGTTAACATACCTGGAATACAATGGAGAATCTCTCAACTCTCCAAGACATGCCGTGGGTGTGTTTGGGAGATTTCAACGAAGTTCTGAAACATGATGAACATGACGGCATCGGCCCTAGAAGCCAGTCTCAAATACATGGCTTCAGAGACGCTGTGGACGTATGTGGTTTGGTAGACCTCGGCTTCAAGGGCACTAGGTGGACGTATGAGAAGAGAGTAGCAGGTGGCTCTTAACCCGTGTTAGACTTGACAAAGCCCTAGGCTCGGTAGACTGGTGCGGTCTTTTCCCCACTGCGTCGGTTGAGCATCTCACCGCGACGACCTCAGCCCACTCGCCAATCTTGCTACAATGGTCTCATCCGAATTGGGGTAGAAAGAAGAAGAACCAGTTCCGATATGAGGTGATGTGGGACACTCACCCAAAGATAAAATCTATTATCCAGTCGGCGTGGGAGTCCAACAGCCACAACCTCATGTGCATGAAGTGCGTGCTAATCTTGAGGCACTAGCAAACAACTTAGGAGACTGGTCACGGACTACTTTCAGAAGTGTCAGAGGGGAGATCAAGTGCTTAAAGAAAGAACTTGAATGTATGCGCAATGATGCTTTGCGAGTACGGCCATCACATGCAAAGATTAAGATCAATGATCGATTGATTGAGTTGTACTTATGGGAGGAACTAATGTGGAGATAAAGGTCCCGCGTGGAGTGACTTTCAGCGGGGGACCCAAACTCGCATTTTTTCCACATGAGAGCTTCTTTTGCGTCGGAGGAAAAATCTCATCAAGGCCTTGCAATGTCCGACCAGGCAAATGACAGATGATTTGGCAGAGATGCAACAGATGGCTCTCGACTTCTACAAAACCCTATACACTTCGGAGGGGGTTCAGGGAGTTGATGATGTGCTTCAACATGTACCTGTGAAAGTAACGCAAGCCATGAATGAAATTATACTTGCCCCGTCAGCGACAAGGAGGTGACAGAGACTCTTTTTCAAATGTTCCCCAAAAAATCACCGGGGCCTGACGGTTTCCCAGCACATTTCTTTCAGAGGCATTGGGATATTTGTGGCAAAGTGGTAACCAAATAAGTACTAGCTATTTGAAAGGGGAGGAGAGCCCGGCGTGCTTAAACAATACATTGTTGGTTCTCATCCCCAAGGTACAAAAACCAACGTTACTTTCTGAATTTCGCCCGATAAGTTTGTGTAAGTTTTTCTATAAGATTGCCTCGAAAGTGCTTGCTACCTCTTGAGCACTGCGTTGGATTTCCTTGAAGAGGAAAGGATGATGCAGCAAATAGCGTAAGTATTTCCCTCAGTTTTTGAGAACCAAGGTATCAATCCAGTAGGAGGCTAGGCGCGAGTCCCTCGTACCTACACAAAGCAAATAACTCCTCGCAACCAACGCGATTAGGGGTTGTCAATCCCTTCACGGTCACTTACGTGAGTGAGATCTGATATAGATGATAGATAATATTTTTGGTATTTTTATGATAAATATGCAAAGTAAAATGAAATAAAAGTAAAAGAAAAGGCAATAAATAAAGTGATGGAAGATTAATATGATGGAGATAGACCCGGGGGCCATAGATTTCACTAGTGGCTTCTCTCAAGAGCATAAGTATTTTACGGTGGGTGAACGAATTCATCATGTTGAGCAATTGACAAAATTGAGCATAGTTATGTGAATATCTAGGTATGATCATGTATATAGGCATCACGTCCGAGATAAGTAGACCGACTCACATGCGCATCTACTACTATTACTCCACTCATCGACCGCTATCCAAAGATGCATCTAGAGTATTAAGTTAAAGAAAACAGAGTAACGCCTTAAGCAAGATGACATGATGTAGAGGATAAATTCATGCAATATGATAAAAAACCCATCTTGTTATCCTCGATGGCAACAATACAATACGTGCCTTGCTGCCCCATCACACCGGGAAAGGACACAGCAAGATTGAACCCAAAGCTAAGCACTTCTCCCATTGCAAGAAAAACCAATCTAGTAGGCCAAACCAAACTGATAATTCAAAGAGACTTGCAAAGATAACCAATCATACATAAAAGAATTCAGAGAAGATTCAAATATTTTTATCATAAACCCACAATTCATCGATCTCAACAAACACACTGCAAAAAGTAGATTACATCGAATAGATCTCCATGAGAGAGGGGGAGAACATTGTATTGAGATCCAAAAAGAGAGAAGAAGCCATCTAGCTACTAACTATGGACTCGAAGGTCTGAGGTAAACTACTCACACTTCATCGGAGAGGCTATGACGGTTGATGTAGAAGCCCTCCGTGGTGGATGCCTCCTCCGACGGAGCTCCGGAACAGGCCCCAAGATGGGATCTCGTGGGTACAGAAGGTTGCGGCCGTGGAATTAGGTTTTTGGCTCCGTATCTGATCGTTTGGGGGTACGTAGGTATATATAGGAGGAAGAAGTATGTCGGTGGAGCAACAGGGGGCCCACAAGGGTGGAGGGCGCGCCCTGGGGGGTAGGCGCGCCCCCTACCTTGTGCCCTCCTCGAAGCTTCCTTGACTTAGGGTCCAAGTCTCGTGGATCACGTTCGGTGAGAAAATCACGTTCCCGAAGGTTTCATTCCGTTTGGACTCCGTTTGATATTATGTTTCTTGAAACTCTGAAATAGGCAAAAAAACAGCTATTCTGGGATGGGCCTCCGGTTAATAGGTTAGTCCCAAAAATAATATAAAAGTGGAAAATAAAGCCCAATATTGTCCAAAATAGTAGATAATATCGCATGGAGCAATAAAAAATTATAGATACGTCGTAGACGTATCAGGCATCCCCAAGCTTAATTCTTGCTCGTCCTCGAGTAGGTAAATGATAAAAACAGAATTTTTGATGCGGAGTGCTACTTGGCATAATTTCAATGTAATTCTTCTTAATTGTGGTATGAATATTCAGATCCGAAAGATTCAAGACAAAATTTCATATTGACATAAAAATAATAATACTTCAAGCATACTAACTAAGCAATCATGTCCTCTCAAAACAACAATGGCCAAAGAAAGTTATCCCTACAAAATCATATAGTCTGGCTATGCTCTATCTTCACCACACAAAGTACTTAAATCATGCACAACCCTGATGACAAGCCAAGCAATTGTTTCATACTTTTCACATTCTCAAAACTTTTTCAATATTCACGCAATACATGAGCGTGAGCCATGGATATAGCACTATATGTGGAATAGAATGGTGGTTGTGGAGAAGACAAAAAGGGAGAAGATAATCTCACATTAACTAGGCGTATCAACGGGCTATGGAGATGCCCATCAATAGATATAAATGTGAGTGAGCAGGGATTGCCATGCAACGGATGCACTAGAGCTATAAGTATATGAAAGCTCAACAAAAGAAACTAAGTGGGTGTGCATCCAACTCGCTTGCTCACGAAGACCTAGGGCATTTTGAGGAAGCCCGTCATTGGAATATACAAGCCAAGTTCTATAATGAATAAAAATTCCCACTAGTATATGAAAGTGACAAAATGAGAGACTCTCTATCATGAAGATCATGGTGCTACTTTGAAGCACAAGTGTGGTAAAAGGATAGTAACATTGTCCCTTCTCTCTTTTCTCTCATTTTTTTATTTGGGCCTTTTCTCTTTTTTGCCTCTTTTTATTATTATTATTTTTCATCCGGAGTCTCATCCCGACTTGTGGGGGAATCATAGTCTCCATCATCCTTTCCTCACTTGGGACAATGCTCTAAAAATGAAGATCATCACACTTTTATTTTCTTACAACTCAACAATTACAACTCAATACTTAGAACAAGATATGACTCTATATGAATGCCTCCGGCGGTGTACCGGGATATGCAATGATTCAAGAGTGACATGTATGAAAGAATTATGAATTGTGGCTTTGCCGCAAGTACGATGTCAACTACATGATCATGCTAAGCAATATGACAATGATGGAGCGTGTCATAATAAATGGAACGGTGGAAAGTTGCATGGCAATATATCTCGGAATGGCTATGGAAATTCCATCATAGGTAGGTATGGTGGCTGTTTTGAGGAAGGTATATGGTGGGTGTATGGTACCGGCGAAAGGTGCGTGGTATTAGAGAGGCTATCAATGGTGGAAGGAGGAAGAGTGCGTATAATCCATGGACTCAACATTAGTCATAAAGAACTCATATACTTATTGTAAAAATCTACAAGTTATCAAAGCAAAGTATTACGCGCATGCTCCTAGGGGGATAGATTCGTAGGAAAAGACCATCGCTCGTCCCCGACCGCCACTCATAAGGAAGACAATCAATAAATAAATCATGCTCCGACTTCATCACATAACGGTTCACCATACGTGCATGATATGGGAATCACAAACTTTAACACAAGTATTTCTCAAATTCACAACTACTCAACTAGCATGACTCTAATATCACCATCTTCATATCTCAAAACAATTATCAAGCATCAAACTTCTCATAGCATTCAACACACTCATAAGAAAGTTTTTACTATTTTAGTATACCTAGCATATTAGGATTATTTAAGCAAACTACCATGCTATTTAAGACTATCAAAATAATATAAGTGAGGCATGAGAGATCAATAGTTTCTTTAAAACAAATCCACCACCGTGCTCTAAAAGATATAAGTGAAGTACTAGAGCAAAACTATATAACTCAAAAGATATAAGTGAAGCACAAAGAGTATTCTAATAATTTCCAAATCATGTATGGCTCTCTCAAAAGGTGTGTACAGCAAGGATGATTGTGGTAAACTAAAAAGACTCAAATCATACAAGACGCTCCAAGCAAAACACATATCATGTGGTGAATAAAAATATAGCTCCAAGTAAAGTTACCGATGGAAGTAGATTTAAAGAGGGGATGCCTTCCGGCATCCCCAAGCTTTGACTTTTTGGTGTCCTTATATTATCTTGGGGGTGCCATGGGCATCCCCAAGCTTTGGCTCTTGCCACTCCTTGTTCCATAATCCATCAAAAGATTTCACCCAAAACTTGAAAACTTCACAACACAAAACTCAACAGAAATCTCGTGAGCTCCGTTAACGAAAGAAAACAAAAGACCACTTCAAGGTACTGTAATTAACTCATTATTTATTTATATTGGTGTTAAACCTACTGTATTCCAACTTCTCCATGGTTTATAAACTATTTTACTAGCCATAGATTCATCAAAATAAGCAAACAACACACGAAAAACAGAATCTGTCAAAAACAGAACAGTCTGTAGTAATCTGTAACTAACACAAACTTCTGGAACTCCAACAATTGAGACAAAATAGGAAGACCTATGCAATTTGTTTATTGATCAGCATAAATTGGAATCAATATTTTATCACGTTCTGGTGATTTTTAACAATTGTTTTTGTGAACAGAAAGTTTCTGGAAATTACAGCAAGATCAAATAACTATCATCCAAGAAGATCCTATAGGTTTAACTTGGCACAAACACTAATTAAAACATAAAAACACATCTAACCAGAGGCTAGATCTAATATAAATTCCTAAACAGAAGCAAAAGCAAAAAAACTAAAATAAAATTGGGTTGCCTCCCAACAAGCGCTATCGTTTAACGCCCCCAGCTAGGCATAAAAGCAAGGATAGATCTAGGTATTGCCATCTTTGGTAGGCAATCCATAAGTGGCTCTCATGATATATTCATATAGTAATTTTATTTTCTTCCTAGGGAAGTGTTCCATGCCTTTCTTTAATGGAAATTGGAATCTAATATTCCCTTCCTTCATATCAATAATTGCACCAATCGTTCTAAGAAAAGGTCTACCAAAAATAATAGGACATGAAGGATTGAAATCTATATCAAGAACGATAAAATCTACGGGCACATAATTCCTATTTGCAAAAATAAGAACATCATTAATTCTTCCCATAGGTTTCTTAATCGTGGAATCTGCAAGGTGCAAGTTTAGAGAGCAATCATCAAAATCGCGGAAATCTAGCAAATCGCACAAAGTTTTGGGAATAGTGGAAACACTCGCACCCAAATTGCATAAAGCATAAAATTCATGATCCTTAATCTTAATTTTAATAGTTGGTTCCCACTCATCATAAAGTTTTCTAGGGATAGAAACTTCCAACTCAAGTTTTTCTTCATAAGATTGCATCAAGGCATCAACGATATGTTTAGTAAACGCTTTATTTTGACTATAAGCGTGAGGAGAATTTAGCACGGATTTTAACAAGGAAATACAATCAATCAGAGAGCAACTTTCATAATAAAATTCCTTGAAATCCAAAATAGTGGGTTTAGCAACATCTAGGGTTTTGATTTCTTTAATCCCACTTTTATCAATTTTAGCATCAAGATCTAAAAACTCCGAATTTTTGGAACGCCTTCTAGGTAAGGGTGGATCATATTCAGTCCCATCATTATCAAGATTCATATTGCAAAACAAAGATTAAATAGGGGACACATCAATAACTTTTAGATTTTCATCCTTATTTTCATATAAACTAGAAGAACACGCTTTAATAAAGGCATCTTTCGTAGCACGCATCCTAGCGGTTCTTTCTTTGCACTCATCAATGGAAATTCTCGTGGCTTTGAGAGACTCATTGATATCATGCTTAGGAGGAATAGATCTAAGCTTTAAAGAATCAACATCAAGAGAAATTTTATCAACGTTCCTAGCCAATTCATCAACTTTAAGCAATTTCTATTCAAGCAAAGCATTAAAATTCTTTTGCGAATTCATAAACTCTTTAACACTATTCTCAAATTCAGAGGGCATCTTAGAATTTCCATAAGAGTTGTTGTAGTAATTTCCATAATTATTAGAGGAATTACTAGGATAAGGCCTAGGATTAAAGTTTCCTCTATACGCGTTGTTACCAAAATTATTCCTACCAACAAAATTCACATCCATAGATTCATTATTATTCTCAATCAAAGTAGACAAAGGCATGTCATTAGGATCAGAAGAAACACTCTTAGTAGCAAATAATTTCATAAGTTCATCCATCTTTCCACTCAAAACATTGATTTCTTCTATCGCATGCACTTTTTTATTAGTAGATCTTTCGTATGCCATTGAGAATAATTAACCATAAGAGTGTCTAGGAGTTTAGTAGCTTCTCCTAAAGTGATTTCCATAAAAGTGCCTCCATGCCGAATCTAAAAGGTTTCTAGAAGCAAAATTCAATCCGCATAATTTTTTGTATAATCATCCACAAATTCAAACCATGAGTAGGGCAATTACGTATCATTAATTTCATCCTCTCCCAAGCTTGTGCAACATGTTCGTGATCAAGTTGCTTAAAATTCGTAATATCATTTCTAAGAGAGATGATCTTAGTGGGAGGAAAATACTTAGATATAAAAGCGTCTTTGCACTTATTCCATGAATCAATACTATTTTTAGGCAAAGACGAAAACCAAGCTTTAGCACGATCTCTAAAGCAAAAAAGGAAATAGCTTCAATTTAACAATATCATTATCAACATCTTTCTTCTTTTGCATATCACACAAATCAACGAAGCTATTTAGATGAGTAGCGGCATCTTCACTAGGAAGGCCAGCGAATTGATCTTTCATGACAAGATTCAACAAAGCAATATTGATTTCACATGATTCAATATTGGCAAGAGGAGCAATCGGAGTGCTAAGGAAATCATTATTGTTGGTATTGGTAAAGTCACACAATTTGGTATTATCTTGAGCCATCGCGACGAACTAGCAATCCAACACACGAGCAAACAAAAAGCAAACGAAAAAGAGGCAAACAGAAAAGAGAGGGCGAATAAAACGGCAAGGGTGAAGTGGGGGAGAGGAAAACGAGAGGCAAATGGCAAATAATGTAATGCGGGAGATAAGGGATTGTGATGGGTACTTGGTATGTTGACTTTTGCGTAGACTCCCTGGCAACGGCGCCAGAAATTCTTCTTGCTACCTCTTGAGCACTGCGTTGGATTTCCTTGAAGAGGAAAGGATGATGCAGCAAAGTAGCGTAAGTATTTCCCTCAGTTTTTGAGAACCAAGGTATCAATCCAAAGAGGAGGCTACGCGCGAGTCCCTCATACCTACACAAAGCAAATAACTCCTCGCAACCAACGCGATTAGTGGTTGTCAATCCCTTCACGGTCACTTACGAGAGTGAGATCTGATAGAGATGATAGATAATATTTTTGGTATTTTTATGATAAAGATGCAAAGTAAAATAAAAGAAAAGTAAAAGCAAATGCAATAAATAAAGTGATGGAAGATTAATATGATGGAGATAGACCCGGGGGCCATAGATTTCACTAGTGGCTTCTCTCAAGAGCATAAGTATTTTACGGTGGGTGAACGAATTCATCGTTGAGCAATTGATGAGAATTGAGCATAGTTATGAGAATATCTAGGTATGATCATGTATATAGGCATCACATCCGAGACAAGTAGACCGACTCACTCCTGCATCTACTACTATTGCTCCACTCATCGACCGCTATCCAGCATGCATCTAGAGTATTAAGTTAAAGAAATCAGAGTAACGCCTTAAGCAAGATGACATGATGTAGAGGGATAAATTCATGCAATATGATAAAAACCCCATCATGTTATCCTCGATGGCAACAATACAATACGTGCCTTGCTGCCCCCTCACATCCTTTGGGAAAGGACACCGCAAGATTGAACCCAAAGTTAAGCACTTCTCCCATTGCAAGAAAAACCAATCTAGTAGGCCAAACCAAACTGATAATTCGAAGAGACTTGCAAAGATAACCAATCATACATAAAAGAATTCAGAGAAGATTCAAATATTGTTCATAGATAATCTTGATCATAATCCCACAATTCATCAGTCTCAACAAACACACCGCAAAAAGAAGATTACATCAAATAGATCTCCATGAGAGAGGGGGAGAACATTGTATTGAGATCCAAAAAGAGAGAAGAATCCATCTAGCTACTAACTATGGACCCGAAGGTCTGAGGTAAACTAATCACACTTCATCGAAGAGGCTATGGTGTTGATGTAGAAGCCCTCCGTGGTGGATGCCTCCTCCCATGAGCTCCTAACAGGCCCCAAGATGGATCTCGTGGAGTGTAAGGTTGCAACGGTGGAATTAGGTTTTGGCTCCGTGTCGATCGCTTGGGGGTGCGTAGGTATATATAGGATGAAGAAGCACGTCGGGGAGCAACAGGGGCCCACGAGGGTGGAGGGCACGCCTGGGGTAGGCGCCCCTACCTCGTGCCCTCCTCGAAGCTTCCTTGACATAGGGTCCAAGTCTCCTGGACCACGTTCGGTGAGAAAATCACGTTCCCGAAGGTTTCATTCCGTTTGGACTCCGTTTGATATTCCGTTTCTTCAAAACTCTGAAATAGGCAAAAACATCAATTCTGGGCTGGGTCTCCGGTTAATAGGTTAGTCCCAAAAATAATATAAAAGTGGAAAATAAAGCCCAATATTGTCAAAAATAGTAGATAATATAGCATGGATCAATCAAAAATTATAGATACGTTAGAGACGTATCAGTGCTCTCAAACCGTTTGAAGTTAGTCCTTCCGGATATTATTTCAGAGGAACAATCAGCTTTTGTATCGGGGAGACTGATAACAGACAACATTATCTCAGCCTATGAATGTTTGCATTTTATGAAGAGGTGCAGATCAAAAAACAATAGCTATGCTGCACTGAAGCTTGATATGATGAAGGCTTACGATCGAGTGGAATGGACCTACTTAAGGTCTATGATGTATAAATTGGGCTTTGCACCATCGTGGGTTGATATTGTGATGACCATGGTAAGCTCGGTAACTTTCTCTGTCATGTTCAATGGTGTGAAGTCCGAGGTGTTTACCCCCTCACGAGGTATTCGACAGGGAGACCCAATCTCTTCATACCTTTTCTTGATAGCAGCGGAGGGCCTTTCGTGCCTCTTAAAATCCCGTAATCACCATCCCAGCTCGGCATTAAGGTGGCAATCAGTAGGGCACCGCGGTGAATCACCTTTTATTCACGGATGACAGCCTGCTGTTTTTCAGGGCAAGTGTCAATGGAGCAGAAGAAGTGTCAAACCTATTGGATACTTACTGTATGGCTTCGGGACAGAGAATCAACAAGGAGGAATCCTCGATCTTTTTCAGCAAGGGCTGCCCGGAGATAGTGCGCAACGCTGTTAAAGGATACCGGCAGGTTCCTAATGAATCATCGAGTGATAGATACCTGGGCATGCCAACTGATGTGGGTCACTCAAAAATGGGAACTTTCAAATATTTGAGTGATAGGGTTTGGGATAAGGTGAAGGGATGGATGAGCAAGTGCCTCTCGGCTGGAAGAAAAGATGTTCTAATTAAATTGGTACCCCAAGCTATCCCGATTTACTCTATGTCCTGTTTTAAGTTGCCGAGAGGTTTATGTGATCATGTAAAGTCTATCATTCGGAAATTCTGGTGGGGTTGCAAACAAGGTGAACGCAAGCCAGCTTGGGTCTCTTGGGATATCATGACGCGATCAAAGCACCTCGGGGTCTTGTTTCAGAGACCTTGAGCTTTTTTTTGTGAATGAAACTTATATTACTCAACCCCCGCGAGTACAATCAGCGAGACACAAGTTCTCGACATTCTCCGGGCCAGAACATAGCCAAACTGCAGTACGATTGCTATGCCTAGCATAACTAGCTAAGAAGTGACTAATATAGTTCTGGTCTCGCTTTACATGAGTAATACAAGTCTCACGTGTGCTCAAGAGAGCTTTGATCTCCTCCACTATAGTCATGTGTCTAGAAAGATCTCGTTTCCTCTTCTTTAACATATTCACCATCTCCAAACAATCCACTTCTAGATGAATGGGGCCATCGCACCAATTCAGGGACAACGCCAAACCTTCCCTGGCTGCCATGAGTTCTGCTTCTAGGGCAGTTGAGCATCCGTCCACACATCGGCAAGAGGTGAAGATGATTTTTCCTTGTTGGTCTCGTAAAATCATGCCTATACTAGCAACCCCAACAGTAGTAAAAGAGCCATCTGTGTTTAGCTTAAACAAACCTGGATCAGGGGGATTCCATCGCCTACTGGGTGCCTCGAGAGATACTGAAGATGGTTGCAGTTTTGAATTTCCGTCTAGACTGAACTTCCCCTTCACATAGTTCTCATTCAGAAAGTATTTGATCTGAACCAAAGAGCTCAGGTAGCTGATTAAGAATCGGCAAGACACATCCAGTGGTGGAGGGATTTTATCATGGACAATCTCATTACGAACGAACCATATCCGCCAAAGAAGCATCAGAATCATATCAATAGTGTCCTTATCCAGACCACCCACAAGAATTAGCAGCCAATCCCTTCCCGTATTTGTAATTGCATCAAGTTGTGGAAGCTTCCAAAATTCAAACATATAATTCCAGAGCAGTTGTGCCATACGACATCGAACAAATGGATGAAAATTATCTTCAGGTTCAATGCCACAAACGGGGCACTGGTCCGTCACTTCTAGCTTCCTTTTCATCTTATTTCTCCAGGTTGGCAGTGAATCATCACACAAACGCCATGCAAAGGTCTGAACACTAGGAGGTACATTGCTTTTCCAAATTAAACTCCAAAGATCCCTACTGCCATCAGGGACAGAGCTTGTAGACGAAGAGTTCCCCATCCAGTATTCTTCCATAGCAAGCATATAAGCACTACGAACCGAGAACTCGCCACTTTTTTTCGGAGCCCATGCCAGGTGATCAGCCATCAGGCGTGTAGCAGGCCGAATCTTCAGTATCTCTACTATATCCATATGAAGGAAGTACTGACGTAGGATGTTCATATCCCATCTACCAAATTGGTTAATCATCTCTGAAACAAACCGAAGTCGTCACCCCCTCTTTAGGAGAAACATGCTTATACGAAGTTGGCCTTGGAATCCAGGAGTCCCTCCAAATTCTAATACTCTGCCCATTCGCCACACGCCAGATCAGGCCTTTTTTCAATAGATCCAGACCATATGAAATCGCCTACCAAGACAATGAGGCATTGCCCGTAAACATTGTGTCCTCCAGTCGGCCATTCGGATAGTACCTTGCTTTTAGAAGTTGAGCACATAGGCTATTAGGTCTCGTAATAAGCCTCCATGCTTGCCGGGCAAGAAGAGCTTGGTTAAAAACCCAAAAATCTCGAAAGCCCGAACCACCTCTCGATTTTGGTTTTTGAAGCTTCTCCCATGATCTCCAATGTGTCTTTCGTTTACCCTTGGTCGAACCCCAATAGTAGTTCTTAACCATCCTAGTCAGGTCATCACATAAAGAAAACAGCAATTTGAAGACACCCATAATATAAGTGGGCAGCTCTTGTGCAATTGACTTTATTAACACTTCCCTCGCTAGCTGGGAAAGCAAACCATCATCCCAAACTAACATACACTTTGCTAAGCGAGCTTGCAAGTTTTGAAATTTCCCACGAGACATACGGCCATCCGGAGTTGGTAACCCAAAATACTTTTCTTCAAAATAAAGTGAAGTAACGCCAAGGATTGACCTGGCCTCCTCTTGAATTTGTTGTGGGCAACAACTACCAAAGAACAAGGAGCACTTCAAGGGGTTTATAAATTGACCAGTAGCTTCAGCATACGAGTTGAGGACACTCTTCACTAGTTGAGCCTGGTCACTGGTAGCTTTAAAAAATAATAATGTGTCATCGGCAAACAATAGATGTGAAATGCCATGAGCCCTTCGACACACCTTAATAGGGGATAGAACCACCACTTCAGCACTTCTGGACAATAAAGTAGACAGGCCATCAGCCACAAATAAGAACAAAAAAGGAGATAACGGGTCACCTTGTCGTAACCCTCGCGACGGTGCAAATGAATCCAATAGAGTTCCATTGAATTTAACCGCATATCTCACCGACGTGACACAAGACATTATCCAGTCAATCCATCGATGAGAGAACCCTAACTTTTGCATCACTTGCCTCAAGAAGACCCAATCCACTCTATCATACGCCTTAGAAAGATCCAATTTATAAGCACAATATCTTTTTGTGGGGTCTTTTTCCTATTTAATGTGATGAATAGACTCAAAGGCCACCAAAGCATTGTCCGTGATCATCCTCCCAGGAACAAAGGCACTCTGATTAGGAGAAATAATATCATCTAATAGAGGCCGAAGTCTGTTCACCAAGCATTTAGACACAACCTTATAAACCACATTACAAAGACTTATTGGTCTAAAATCAGAGAGTTTGCTTGGGTTGTCTATTATTGGGATGAGTACAATAGAAGTTGTATTAGTACCAGCTGGCATGATACCTGATCTGAAAAACTCTTTAACAACGGGAATAATTTTCTCTTTAAGAATTCCCCAGTGACGCTGAAAAAATCTTGCAGGAAACCCATCCGGCCCCGGAGCTTTAAGAGGGCCAATCTGAAAGAGAGCATCGGAGATTTCCTTCTCTGAAAATTCTTTACATAAACTTTCATTCATATCACTTGAGATACATGGCTCAAAAAGGTCCACCACCGGGGCTGCATCTAGAGTTTCATCAGATGTGAACATTTTCTTAAAATATTCTGTAGCCATAGATTGCATGGTTTCCTCATCTTGCACTGTGTTACCATCCTCGTCTGTTAACTTGTGAATTTTATTCTTCCTAGCCCTCCATACAGCTTTCCTCTGGAAGTACTTCGTGTTTCGGTCCCCTTCTTTCAACCAAGTAATCCTAGATCGCTGAAGCTGAAGGAAATATGCCCTAGAGGCAATAATAAAGTTATTATTTATTTCCTTATTTCATGATAAATGTTTATTATTCATGCTAGAATTGTATTAACCGGAAACATGATACATGTGTGAATACATAGACAAACATATAGTCACTAGTATGCCTCTACTTGACTAGCTCATTAATCAAAGATGGTTATGTTTCCTAACCATAGACATGTGTTGTCATTTGATTAACGGGATCACATCATTAGGAGAATGATGTGATTGACATGACCCATTCCGTTAGCCTAGCACTTGATCGCTTAGTATATTGCTATTGCTTTCTTCATGACTTATACATGTTCCTGTAACTATGAGATTATGCAACTCCGTTTACGGAGGAACACTTTGGTGCTACCAAACGTCACAACGTGAATCGGGTGATTATAAAGGAGTACTACAGGTGTCTCCAAAGGTACATGTTGGGTTGGCGTATTTCGAGATTAGGTTTTGTCACTCCGATTGCTCGGAGAGGTATCTCCGCCCTCTCGGTAATGCACATCACTATAAGCCTTGCAAGCAATGTAGCTATTGAGTTAGTTACGGAATGATGCATTACGTAACGAGTAAAGAGACTTGCCGGTAACGAGATTGAACTAGGTATTGGATACCGACGATCGAATCTCGAGCAAGTAACATACCGATGACAAAGGGAACAACATATGTTGTTATGCGGTTTGACCGATAAAGATCTTCGTAGAATATGTAGGAGACAATATGGGCATCCAGGTTCCGCTATTGGTTATTGACCGAGAATAGTTCTAGGTCATGTCTACATAGTTCTCGAACCCGTAGGGTCCGCACGCTTAACGTTACGATGACAGTTTTATTATGAGTTTATGAGTTTTGATGTACCGAAGGAGTTCGGAGTCCCGGATGAGATTGGGGACATGACGATAAGTCTCGAAATGGTCGAGACATAAAGATCGATATATTGGACGACTATATTCGGAGTTCGGAAAGGTTCCGAGTGATTCGGGTATTTTTGGGAGTACCGTAGAGTTACGGGAATTCGTATTGGGCCTCTTTGGGCCATACGGGAAAGGAGAGAAAGGGCCAAAAGAGTGGCCGCACCCCTCCCCTTAGACTAGTCCGAATTGGACTAGGGAAGGGGGGCGCACCCTTCCTTCCTTCTCCTTCTCTCTTCCCTTTCCTTCTCTCCTACTCCTACTACATGGAAGGGTTCCTAGTTGGACTAGGAAAGGGGGAATCCTACTCCCTGTGGGAGTAGGACTCCCCTAGGGCGCGCCATAGAGAGGGCCGGCCCTCCTCTCCTCCACTCCTTTATATCACGGGGCAGGGGCACCCCATGAACACACAAATTGATCTACGGATCGTTCCTTAGCCGTGTGCAGTGCCCCCTCCACCATATTCCACCTCGGTCATATCGTCGCGGAGTTTAGGCGAAGCCTCGCTACCAGAGAGCATCATCATCGTCACCATGCTGTCGCGGCCGATGTAACTCATCCCCGACACTTTGCCGGATCGAATCCGGGATCGCCATCGAGCTGAACGCGTGTGCCGAACTCGGAGGTGCCGTGACGCTCGGTACTTGGATCGGTCGGATCGTGAAGACGACGACTACATCAACCGCGTTGTCATAACGCTTCCGCCACGGTCACGAGGGTACGTGGACAATACTCTCCCCTCTCGTTGCTATGCCATCACCATGATCTTGCGTGTGCGTAGGAAATTTTTGAAATTACTACGTGACCCAACAGTGGCATCCGGGCCTGGTTTTATGCGTTGATGTTATATGCACGAGTAGAACACAAGTGAGTTATGGGCGATACAAGTCATACTGCTTACCATGTCATACTTTGGTTCGGCGGTATTGTGAGATGAAGCGGCGGACCGACATTACGCCAGACGCTTACGCCGAGACTGGTTTCACCGCTGCGAGCACACGTTGCTTAAAGGTGACCGGCGGTGTCTGTCTCTCTCACTTTAGTTGAACTGAGTGTGGCTACGCCCGGTCCTTGCGAAGGTTAAAACATCACCAACTTGACAAACTATCGTTGTGGTTTTGATGCGTAGGTAAGAACGGTTCTTGCTCAGCCCGTAGCAGCCACGTAAAATTTGCAACAACAAAGTAGAGGACGTCTAACTTGTTTTTGCAGGGCATGTTGTGATGTGATATGGTCAAGACGTGATGAGATATAAGTTGTTGTATGAGATGATCATGTTTTGTTGAAGTTATCGGCAATCGCGTAAGCCTTATGGTTGTCTCTTTATTGCATAAGATGCAAGCGCCAAATAATTGCTTTACTTTATCGCTATGCGATAGCAATAGTTGCAAGAGCAATAGTTGGCGAGGACGACCATGTGACGCACATTGATATAGATCAAGATGATGGAGATCATGGTGGCATGCCGGTGACGATGGAAATCATGACGATGCTTTGGAGATGGAGATCAAAGGCACAAGATGATGATGGCCATATCATGTCACATATTTTGATTGCATGTGATGTTTATCTTTTATACATCTTATTTTGCTTAGTTCGGCGGTAGCTTTATAAGATGATCTCTCACTAAATTATCAAGGTATAAGTGTTCTCCCCGAGTATGCACCGCTATGAAAGTTCTTCGTCTTTGAGACACCACGTGATGATCGGGTGTGATAGGCTCTACGTTCAAATACAACGGGTGCAAAACAGTTGCACACGGAATACTCGAGTTAAACTTGACGAGCCTAGCATATAACAGATATGGCCTCGGAACACGGAGACCGAAGGTCGGCGTGAATCATATAGTAGATATGATCAACATAGTAATGTTCACCATTGAAACTACTCCATCTCACGTGATGGTGGGACATGGTTTAGTTGATATGGATCACGTGATCACTTAGAAGATTAGAGGATGTCTATCTAAGTGGGAGTTCTTAAGTAATATGATTAATTGAACTTAAATTTATCATGAATTTAGTCCCGGTAGTATTAGCATATCTATGTTGTAGATCAATAGCTCGCGTTTAGCTCCCTGTTTTATTTTGATATGTTCCTAGAAAACTAAGTTGAAAAATGTTAGTAGCAATGATGCGGATTGGATCCGTGATCTGAGGTTTATCCTCATTGCTGCACGTAAAAAATATGTCCTTGATGCACCGCTAGGTGATGCACCTATTGCGAGGGAGCGGATGCGCACGTTATGAACGTTTGGCTAGCTCAATATGATGACCGCTTGATAGTTTAGTGCATCATGCTTAACGGCTTAGAATCGGGACTTCAAAGACGTTTTGAACGTCCACGGACCATATGAGATGTTCCAGAGTTGAAGTTAATATTTCAAGCAAATACCCGAGTTGAGAGATATGAAGTCTCCAACAAGTTCTATAGCTAAAAGATGGAGGAGAATCGCTCAACTAGTGAGCATGTGCTCGATTGTGCAGGTACTTCAAACGCTTGAATCAAGTGGGAGTTAATCTTCCGGATAAGATAGTGATTGATGTAATTCTCTAGTCACCATCACTAAGTTACTAGAACTTCGTGATGAACTACAAGATGCAAGGGATGACGAAAATGATTCCCGAGCTCTTCGTGATGTTCAAATCGACGAAGGTAGAAATCAAGAAAGAGCATCAAGTGTTGATGATTGACAAGACCACTGGTTTCAAGAGAAGGGCAAAGGGAAAGAAAGGGAACTTCAAGTAGAAAGACAAGTAAGTTGTCACTCCCGCGAAGAAGCCCAAAGATGGACCAAAGCCTAAACCGAAAGTGCTTACAATCGCAAAGGAAATGGTCACCGAAGCGGAAATGCCCTGAATATTTGGTGGATAAGAAGGATGGCAAAGTGAACAAGGGTATATTTGATATACAAAGGTTATTGATGTGTGCCTTATTAGTGTTTATAGTAGCCCCTGAGTATTTGATACTTGTTTGGTTGCTAAGATTAGTAACTCGAAACAGGAGTTAGAGAAGAAACAGAGACTAGTTGAAGGGGAAGTGACGATGAGTGTTGGAAGTAGTTCCAAAATTGATATGATCATCATCGCACACTCCCTATACTCTCGGGATTAGTGTTGAACCTAAATAAATGTTATTTGGCGTTATGCTGAGCATGAATATGATTTGATCATGTTTATTGCAATACGGTTATTCATGTAAGTTAGAGAATAATTATTGTTCTGTTTACATGAATAAAACCTTCTATGGTCATACACCCAATGAAAATGGTTTGTTGGATCTCGATCGCTTGATACACATATTCATAATATTGAAACCAAAAGATGTAAAGTTAATAATGATAGTGCAACTTATTTGCGGACCGCCGTTTAGGTCATATTGGTGTAAAGCGCATGAAGAAACTCCATAAAGATGGATCTTCTAATCACTTAGTTATGAATCATTTGATGCTTGCGAACCGTGCCTTTTGGGCAAGATGACTAAAACTCCGTTCTCCGGAACAATGGAACGAGCTACTGACTTGTTGGAAATAATACATACCGATGTATGCGATCCAATGAGTGTTGATGCTCGTGACAAGTATCATTATTTTCTGACCTTCACAGATGATTTGAGCAGATATGCGTATATCTACTTGATGAAACATAAGTCTGAAATAGTTGAAAAGTTCAAAGAATTTCAGAGTGAAGTGGAAAATCATCGTAACAAGAAAATAAAGTTTCTACGATCTGATCGTGGAGATGAATGTTTGAGTTACGAGTTTGGTCTTCATTTGAAAAAATGTGAAATAGTTTCGCAACTCACGCCATATGGAACACCACAGCATAATGGTGTGTCCGAAAGTCGTGACCGCACTTTATTGGATATGGTGTGATCTATGATGTCTCTTATCGGTTTACCACTATCATTTTGGGGTTATGTATTAGAGACAGCTGCATTCACGTTTAATAGGGCACCATCTAAATCCGTTGAGACGACACCGTATGAACTATGGTTTAACAATAAACCTAAGCTATCGTTTCTTAAAGTCTGGAGTTGTGATGCTTATGTGAAAAAGTTTTCACCTGATAAGCTCGAACCCAAATCGGAGAAGTGCGTCTTCATAGAATACCCAAAGGTAACTATTGGGTACACCTTCTATCACAGATCCGAAGGCAAGTTATTCGTTGCTAAGATGGATCCTTTCTAGAGAAGAAGTTTCTCTCGAAAGAAGTGAGTGGGAGGAAAGTAGAACTTGATGAGATAATTGTACCTTCTCCCTTATTGGAAAGTAGTTCATCACGTAAATCAGTTCCGGTGATTCCTACACCAATTAGTGAGGAAGTTAATGATGATGATCATGAAACTTCGGATCAAGTTGCTACCAAACCTCGTGAGGTCTTCCAGAGGAAGATCCGCACCCGAGTGGTAATGCAGTAATCATGTTCGGAAGTCATGTTACTAGACCATGATGAACCTACGAACCATGAGGAAGCGATGATGAGCCCAGATTCCATGAAATGGCTTGAGGCCATCAAATCTGAGATAGGATCCGTGTATTAGAACAAAGTATGGACTTTGATTGACTTGCACGATGATCGGCAAGCCATGTTAAATAAATGGATCTTCAAGAGGAAGACGGACACTGATAGTAGTGTTACTATCTACAAAGCTCGACTTGTCACAAAAGGTTTTCGACAAGTTCAAGGTGTTGACTACAATGAGATTTTCTCAATCAGAAGCGATGCTTAAGTCTGTCCGAATCATGTTAGCAATTGCCACATTTTATGAAATCTGGCGAATGGATGTCAAAACTGCATTCTTTAATGGATTTATTAAAGAAAAGTTGTATATGATGCAACCAGAAGGTTTTGTCAATCCTAAAGGAGCTAACAAAATGTGCAAGCTTCAAATGATCCGTCTATGGACCGGTGCAAGCATCTCGGAGTTGGAATAAAACGCTTTGATAGTGTGATCAAAGCATATGGTTTTATCTGCACTTTTGGAGAAGCCTGTATTTACAAGAAAGTGAGTGGGAGCACTACAACATTTCGATAAGTATATGTGAATGACATACCGTTGATCGGAAATAATGTAGAATTATGCTTTAAAGCATAAAGGAGTATTTGAAAGGAGTTTTTCAAAGAAAGACCTCAAGAAAACTACTTACATATTGAGCATCAAGATCTATTGAGATAGATCAAGACGCTTGATAAGTTTTTCAATAAGTACATACCTTGTCAAGATTTTGAAGTAGTTCAAAATGGAACAGTCAAAGAAAAGTTCTTGCAGTGTTGCAAACGTGTGAAATTGAGTAAGACTCAAATCCCGACCACGAGTAAAATAGAAAAGAGAATGAAAGTCATTCCCTATGCCTTAGTCATAGGTTCTATAAAGTATGCTATGCTATATACCAGGCCTATTGTATACCTTGCTCTAAATTTGGCAAGGGAGTACAATAGTGATCTAGGAGTAGATCACTGGACATTGGTCAAGAACATCCTTAGTGAGGACTAAGGAAATATTTCTCGATTATGGAGGTGATAAAAGAGCCCGTCAGAAAGAGTTACATCGATGCAAGCTTTTTACACCGATCCAGATGACTCCAAGTCTCAATCTGGATACATATTGAAAGTGGGAGCAATTAGCTAGAGTAGCTCCGTGCAGAGCATTGTAGACATAGAATATTTGCAAAATACATACGGCTCTGTATGTGACAGACCCATTGACTAAGCTTCTCTCACGAGCAAAACATGATAATACCTTAGTACTCTTTGGGTGTTAATCACATAGCGATGTGAACTAGATTATTGACTCTAGTAAACCCTTTAGGTGTTGGTCACATGACGATGTGAACTATGGGTGTTAATCACATACGATGTGAATATAAGTGTTGAATCACATGATGATGTGAACTAGATTATTGACTCTAGTGCCGGGAGATCAAGGAAATATGCCCTAGAGGCAATAATAAAGTTATTATTTATTTCCTTATTTCATGATAAATGTTTATTATTCATGCTAGAATTGTATTAACCGGAAACATGATACATGTGTGAATACATAGACAAACATATAGTCACTAGTATGCCTCTACTTGACTAGCTCATTAATCAAAGATGGTTATGTTTCCTAACCATAGACATGTGTTGTCATTTGATTAACTGGATCACATCATTAGGAGAATGATGTGATTGACATGACCCATTCCGTTAGCCTAGCACTTGATCGTTTAGTATATTGCTATTGCTTTCTTCATTACTTATACATGTTCCTCGTAACTATGAGATTATGCAACTCCTGCTTACGGAGGAACACTTTGGTGCTACCAAACGTCACAACGAATCGGGTGATTATAAAGGAGTACTACAGGTGTCTCCAAAGGTACATGTTGGGTTGGCGTATTTCGAGATTAGGTTTTGTCACTCCGATTGTCGGAGAGGTATCTCCGGCCCTCTCAAGAATGCACACCACTATAAGCCTTGCAAGCAATGTAGCTAATGAGTTAGTTACGGAATGATGCATTACGTAACGAGTAAAGAGACTTGCCGTAACGAGATTGAACTAGGTATTGGATACCGACGATCGAATCTCGCAAGTAACATACCGATGACAAAGGGAACAACGTATGTTGTTATGCGGTTTGACCGATAAAGATCTTCGTAGAATATGTAGGAGCCAATATGGGCATCCAGGTTCCGCTATTGGTTATTGACCGAGAATAGTTCTAGGTCATGTCTACATAGTTCTCGAACCCGTAGGGTCCGCACGCTTAACGTTACGATGATGCTTTATTATGAGTTTATGAGTTTTGATGTACCGAAGGAGTTCGGAGTCCCGGATGAGATCGGGGACATGACGAGGAGTCTCGAAATGGTCGAGACATAAATATCGATATATTGGACGACTATATTCGGAGTTCGGAAAGGTTCCGAGTGATTCGGGTATTTTTGGGAGTTTTGGGAGTACCGGAGAGTTACGGGAATTCGTATTGGGCCTCTTTCGGCCATACGGGAAAGGAGAGAAAGGGCCAAAAGAGTGGCCGCACATCTCCCCTTGGACTAGTCCGAATTGGACTAGGGAAGGGACGCACCCTTCCTTCCTTCTCCTTCTCTCTTCCCTTTCCTTCTCTCCTACTCCTACTACATGGAAGGGTTCCTAGTTGGACTAGGAAAGGGGGAATCCTACTCCCGGTGGGAGTAGGACTCCCCTAGGGCGCGACATAGAGAGGGTCGGCCCTCCTCTCCTCCACTTCTTTATATACGGGGGCAGGGGGCACCCCATGAACACACAAATTGATCTACGGATCGTTCCTTAGCCGTGTGCGGTGCCCCCCTCCACCATATTCCACCTCGGTCATATCGTCGCAGAGTTTAGGCGAAGCCTTCTTGCCGATGAAACATCATCATCGCTACCACGCCGTCAGGTCGACGTAACTCATCCCCGACACTTTGCTGGATCGGAGTCCGGGGATCGTCATCGAGCTGAACGTGTGCTGAACTCGGAGGTACCTTACGTTCGGTACTTGGATCGGTCGGATCGTGAAGACGTACGACTACATCAACCGCGTTGTCATAACGCTTCCGCTTACGGTCTACGAGGGTATGTGGACAATACTCCCCTCTCGTTGCTATGCCATCACCATGATCTTGCGTGTGCGTAGGAAATTTTTGAAATTACTACGTTCCCCAACAGAAGCCATAACATCTCTTCTTTATAAATCAGTTCGTTCATTCTATCTTCCACTCGCCTTATTTCCTGCCTATCTGCATTCATATGCATCAGCTCATCAAGTTGATTACGACATTTCTGCAGCTCTCGTTTAATATTGCCAAATTTCTTATTACTCCACTTATGCAATGAGTTCATAGTGTTTCCCAACGCTTCACCAATGTCCCCCAGGTCACAAGTTAGACCAGCTGCATCCCATGCTCTCTGAATAATTTCAGGAAGTGTTGGGTCTCTTTCCCACATAATCTCGAACTGCTTACATTTCTTGCGTGGTTGCAGATGTTCGACTTCACCGTTCAACACCAATACAACATGGTCAAAGCAAGGGGAAACTATGTGCAATACTGAATTAAAAGGGTACAGATCACGCCATGAATTTGTCGCGACGGCCCTGTCCAAACGGACCTTCACATTAGCTCCTCACCCCCGTTTATTATCGAAGGTATAGGGGACTCCTGAAAATCCCAAGTCATTCAGCAAACACAACTCGAGGGTATCCCGAAACGCTTCCATTTGGGACTCAGCTCTTGGTGTGGCCAAAAAGTGCTCAAAGCTCCACATCGCTTCGTTAAAGTCACCCACCACTAGCCATGGTAGATCATATAAAGAATTCAGGTGCAACATTTTTGTCCACAGACCCTGACGATCGTCAACTCTTGGTTCTCCGTAAATGCAAGTTAATCTCCATCAAGGATCCGAGTCTGACATACGAACTAGAGCATCTATGTATCTATCAGTTTTATCCTTGATATCAACCTACACCGATTCATGCCAGTACAAAGCTAAACCTCCACTAAGACCGTTACTATCAACACAAGAAAATCCACGAAGTCCCAAACGACTCCTCAGCCTCTTCATCTTTTCCTCTTTCTGTCTTGTTTCACATAAAAACACTAACTTGGGGGAATGCGACTGAACTAACGTCGCTAGCTCATGAACTGTTCGGGAGTTACCCCCACCCCGGCAGTTCCAACTTAGGAAATTCATTTCTCCCGGCGGTCCTCCGCCGAGGAGGCCGCCGAACCACTAGCTGAAGTACTGTCAACAGCCGCACCGTCATCTGCCTTAAGCTTCTTTTTATTTCCATTTTTCTGTGGTGTACTGATCCCAGAGCTGTTTAGAGGTTTTGAGCCCTCAAACTAATCCACTATTCCTGCAGTATTCCCCACGGTTACCATTACACCAATATTATTGTTCAGAACAATCTCCATATTATATGCATTGGGTTCAGAACTCAATTCATTCGCACCTCTCTTTCCCAAAATGTTCATATCATCCTTGTGTAGTCCATGGCCAGTGTTGATGCCGCGTGCAAAGGCAGCACCCTTCTCATGTTGTACCTCCATAGCGTTAAATCGCCAGCTTTTATGCAAGTTCAGTCCATCAGTACTAGTGTTCTCAGATCTTGTACCACCCCCCTCATACATTTGATTGTTTCGCCAAGTAGTTGCAGGCACAATGTCCTCATTACCAAAACCACGACCGCGGCCACGAGCACAGCCTATGCCTCTTCGCCTACCAAAAACATCATATGTTCCATTGTCACCATCATATGCACCTCCTCCACGGCCAAAGCCTCGACCAGCGCCACGCCCTGAGCCACGACCTCTTCCACCCCGCCCCCTTCTAGGCGAAAGGATGAAACGTCCCCATTCCATATCCTCATGGGCGTGCTCCCCAGTTCCACACTCTTCATACCAGTGCCCAAGCAATCCACACATATAGCAAAAAACTGGAAGTTTTTCAAACTTCACCTGATAGAATTCAGTCTCCCCAGATTTTGTGAAGCTGACAAATCTGGTTAACTTTTTGTTGACATCTAATTTCACACGAACTCATATGAACTCCCCAATAAAGCCGCTAGGAAGGACAATCTGCACCTCTAATACTTCACCAATGCGCTCAGCCAAATTTTTCACAAACTTCTCTCTTTTCAGAACCATGTCAGGGAGTTTATGTATCTGGCACCAAGTTTCAGTCTTGTTCAGCTTGACTGATTCTAGTTTCTTAAACCCATCATACTCCGCAATGATCAAGGCCATCCCTTTGAAGTCCCAAGGCTCCTGATGGATTGCCTTGTTCCAGTCTGCTAAGCAATTAAATTGCACTGAGAACAGATTAGGGTTTATTCTCCGCCAAATCACATCCTGTGTCGGGTTCCAAGCCGCCTTCATATCCGCGATCAGAGCTCCCTGCCCAAAGGATTTACCCATAAGCACCCTGGCCAATGCAAGCCACTTTGGCTTCTCATCTGGTTCTTCCACTTCCTCCTCCCAAACTAAGTTGTCTAATTCATCCTCCTCGAGGTGAAGACGCTCCAGAAGTACACTAGGATCTTCCGATCTATTGACATGTGAAGCGCTAGCCTCTGAAGGAGTCGCCATGTCTCACGATACAGTTCCTCCTCAGGAGACCGTGGCATGTCTGGACCCAACGAGATTGGCCCGAGAAGAAAGTCTGGGCCGTGGCCACGAACAGAGTTTTAGTAGTCGCTAAGGGAAACGATCAGCGATGGGTGAACTCACGGTGGCGGCGCGCCGGAGGACAAGGGAACCCTAGGCCTCGAGCACTAGGGGAATTTTTTACCGATACACGACCTTTAGCTATTTAACTTGGCGCTGCTAGCTCGCCAAGCCTGAGATTGCTTCGGGAACCAACGAGCCTTAGCGCAAGGATCCTAAAGGCTGCTTATTACCCGAAAACTACAATTGTGGATGCGGAGCTGGGTACAAGACCGTCTCAGATTTGGCGCGCTGTTTTGGAGGGTCGGGACTTGTTACAGCAAGGTATTATTCGTCGGATCGGTAATGGCCAAACAACGGAGATATGGGTTGATAACTGGATATCGAAGGAGATGATTCCGCGACCGATCACATCGTTTGTGGCAGATCCTCCAAGGTACGTCTCAGAGTTGCTTATCCCAGCCACTGCATCATGGAATGAAGCTCTAGTTAGGGCAGTCTTTCTCCCTATCGATGATGAAGCCATTTTGAAAATACCCATATGTACACACAATATAGAAGATTTCTGGGCCTGGTACCCAGAGAAGAAGGGCAAGTTCATCGTGAGTCCGGCGTACAATTTTTTGCAAAAGACCAAGATTCAGAGGAAGGAATGGTTGCAAGGAAGAGGCGGATCGTCCAACTTTGATAGAGATGAAAAATCCTGGAGCTCGTTGTGGAAGATCAAGGTCCCTTCGAAGATAAGAATCTTCCTATGGAGACCGGCGCATCATTCAGTTCCAACTACAAATGTTTTGAAGAGGAGAAATATGGTTGTGCAGGACGCTTGCCCGCTGTGTGGATGCGAGGATTCATGGAGACACGCCCTTGTGGCATGCACCATGTCACGTTGCGTTTGGGCCTTGTCATAAGATACCATCATATCCAGCATGACTGAAAACGCAGAAGCTAATGCAAGAATTTGGTTGTTCGAGCTGCATGAGTCGATGGATCATTCCAGCTTCACAAGGATGGTCATCACTCTTTGGTCGATTAGGTATTCTAGACGGAAGGCCATATATGAATCAATCTTCCAAAGTCCGCAGCAAACTACCAGCTTTGTCAACAACTATATCAGTGATCTAGGTCTCATCACAACCTGGAATGATCGTCCAAGCCCGGCCAAAGCGATGGCTGCGACCACCGAGCGGCTGTGTCAAGATCAATGTAGATGGAGTAGTGTCTAGGCAACGTCGTGGAGGAGCGGTCGCGGTTTTGTGCCGTGACCAGGAGGGAGTATACTTGGGGTCCTCGGCGGTGGTTTTTCACCACACTAGGGATCCCCTTCTTCTGGAGACATATGCTTGTCGGGAGGTACTAGCACTCGCCGACGGCCTGGCGGTCAGGAATATTTGTGTGGCTTCGGATTGCCAGGAGGTGGTAAACGACATCAACAGGGGTACTGGAGGCCCTAATGCGTCAATTGTGCATGAAATATTGAGTCATTATAATAGTTTTATCTCTTGCTCTTTTATTCATGAGGGTAGGGACTTTAATTTTGAGGCTCACAATCTCACTAAATTTGTTTGTAAGTTAGGCGTAGGTCAACATGCTTGGTTGGGCACTCCTCATGACCCAACTCGTGTACCTACGATCTTTCCTTTGAATGAAGAAAGACAGCGAGATTTCTTAAAAAAAAAAAACTACGCGCGCGACCAACGACACCTACCGAGCAGTGGCGCCTCCGAAACGCTCCCCCTCTATCATTGCACCCACGCAGCGCCAAATCGATCGCCGTATTATATGTGCCACGACGCGAGCTAATTTCCGAGCCAAGATCCCATCAACCAGCTGATCACACTCCACTCGGTCGCCCGGCCGGTTTCGCTTGGACGCAAGCTCCAGTCCGCGGGATGGATGGGGTGATCCGCGATCGTATCGCTAATTCGCTATCCCCGTGCAGTTTATGGCGGAGGGAGGACGTGGTCACATCACATCGGCAGGGTGATCACGTCGAGTGGTATGGGGGAGCAGCGGCACCCGACTAGGACTGCCCAGTGTAGGCTTTTGTGAGTTTTATTATTCAGTGTCTAGCAGGTGGGGCCGATGGACAACGGCAATGATCGGCTGATCGCTGTCCCCGACGACATTGGAAAAAAGTGTGAATTGGTGCAGAGCGGGCCTCACCCTGTCAGACGCTCCTGCGATCTTTTCGTAGGTAGGCTGTCGCGGTTGTTTGTACACCAAGCGTCCGTATGCACGTTGTAGTACTACGCGGAGACGAGATGTACGCGCGTGCTCCTTTGCTGCAGTATATATGTACACGCCTGCTATACAGCTAAAAAAAATGGTGCGCGCCGAGGGTGGGTACGTACGTACCCGCGTAGGCTCGTGGCTCACGGGGGACGACGAGCTCGAAGCGAAGTGAATCTATCCTCTCACGCACGGTGGAACGCAGTACGTGCTGCGATTCAGTGCGACCCGTACTCCATCGCCAAACAGAGGGCGCTCCGATGTTGGTATGAAATGCGCGCATACTGTTCACCTTTCTCGCAGGTCACGAGCAATTAATAAGCGGCACTGATGTGCCTGATAACGGCGTAATTATTGCACGCGTAATGCCCTGATAAGTGGCATCAGATGCTAATGAGCAAATAATTATAGTAGTAATTAGCCGCACTGTTGAAACAACGCCGCTGCAGCGGCAACACGCAGCGGGCGCATGAGCACTGAGACTAGTCACAGTGAAGAGTAACATACGCATGTCCGTACACTATATTGGATAGTAAGCGTGGTGTCATGTAAAATTTTATTTATTACTCCCTTCGTTTTTAAATTTTTGTCTTTCTAGATATTTGACTACATACGAAGCAAAATGAGTGAATCTATACTCTAAAATATGTCTATATGCATCCGTATGTGATAGTCCATTTAAAATCTCTAGAAAGACAAATATTTAGGAACGGATGGAGTAGGTTATAGACTCATATTGCATTGAGACATGTGATGTTATGATAACTAGCTAAGTTACTCAAACTACCTCTTCCCTCATTAACTCATTCGCCACATAAATAAATTTGACTAAGTTGGACTCGATGTTACCGCTGAACTCCGTTGTTTTTTATAGAAGGAAGAGAGTAAATGTACAAGAACGACACGAGCTAGATGAGAGCATCCAAGCTAGGCCAACACCCTTTACACCCGACGCAACACTCTAGAGCTACTCTCTCACAAAATGCGTTAAACTACTAACTCCAACACTAGCTAGGCTCCATTGCTTGACTTCTCGGAAGATATCATCCGCCAACTCCATCGGGGTCCTTTGTTGCTGCACCCTGTTGAACACACGCGTGTTCCTTTGCTTCCAGAGCTCCTAGGCTACTAAGATGACGAATGTGTCATAGCCTCTCTTCAACCGGCACACCCCTCCTAGTCTCGATCCACCACTCCAGAAAAGTATCACAACCGGGGCCCTAATGGCCAAGTGGAGGGTGTCAAAGCAGATGTGCCACACATGTTGAGCATACCCACACTTGACCAAGATGTGTTCGGCGTTCTTTTCGTCCTGCAGACACATGTAGCAAGCCGAGGAATGATCTTGGAGGCCATGCTTTTCCCTACGATCAGAAGTCCAAATGCGATGCTGGACAGCCAACCAAATGAAGATTTTGCACTTCAAGAATGCCCAGCTCTTCCAGATACACGATGCATAGGGGGCTCGTTAAATGCAGCCAAGGCATAGCCGCTGGTAGGTCGACCTAGCAGTGTACAGCCCGGATGGATGAGCGGGTCAGGAGAAGTAGCCCGGGGCGTTGGGGTGCCATTGTGGCTGGTATGAAAAGCAAGATGATGATACGCATTTTTTTATAGTATTATACTCCCTCCGTTCTCAAATAATTGTCTTTCTAGCCATCTCAAATAAACTACAACATACGGATGTATGTAGACATGTTTTAGAGTGTATATTCACTCATTTTGCTTCGTATGTAGTCACTTGTTGAAATATCTAGAAAGATGATTATTTAGAAACGGAGGGAGTACAAAATGAGACTGGGACGAGATAAAATCATGCATGCTATCTGGGTCCCAACATCTTTGCGAGAATGTGAGTTGTGATCAATTCGCCGTTGATTATTCACCGGAGTAGGTGGTATGGATTCATTGCACGCCCCCGTAACGCGTGTGCCGCTGCTTTCATTACGGGGCCGATGCATGCATGCTATGCTACCCGGTGGCCCAGCGCGTGCAGGTGCAGATGTTTCCATGCCCCTGCTATGCCAACGAGATTCGCCGGGCCGCGACATCGTACCCGTCAGCCACCCATGACGTGACGACGGGCCGCATGCGGCCGCCGGAACGCCCACACGGCGGAGCTCCCCCGCGACGTGGAGATCTACCCACGACCCGTCTCCAACACCTGTATCCCGCTCCCGCCTCGCGCGTCGCCCCAGTATCTCGGAATGCAAAACGGAAAAGAAGAAAAAAGAGAAAGAAAACACCCTACGCCCCGTACCGCTTAACGCCGTCCGCATCTCCGTACCAGAAGCCGGCCACGAACGCTATCGACAAACGCACGCGTCGCCATCCCGTACACATCCGGTATGTACTACTCTTTCAGATCGCCCGTCTTTGCCGTATCTCCGAAGCTTCCGTCCAGCCTCGCCGTCGCCGTCGCCGTCGCAGCCATGCGCACCCCTTCCTGTCGACGGCGGCCGGTGAGTGAAGTGACCCACGCCGCGCGGTAACCGCGCCAACAATTGACCACGTTACTGTTTTTCCCCCCCACGTTTGGCGCGCGGCCCCTTTCTCCATGTCTGCACGTGTCTCCTCCCGGCCATCCACTACCGCTTGTTCCCTTCTTGCTCCGCATGGGATTTTGGGCGTGGGACGTGGGGAGCCGCCCGTTTGTTGGGTGCTGAGCGATCCAGGCCGTTGGATTTGCCGAGGTGGGTCTTTGCTTGCGGGTGAAGTTTTTCTGAGACGTCTTTTCAACAGTTGTTGGCGATTTAGTTTCAGACGGATACCTTGGTCACTTATTTATTTGGCGTATTTTGTAAAGTAGATAGATACGGTAAATAATAGTACAAATAATTTGATGATAATGTCACCTCTAGAATAATGTGGAATTTCGTGGGTTAAATGTGGCGCTACACTTTGAGCGTTACCAAATTTACTGCCTCACTGCAGCTTGAGCGTTACCAAATTTACTGCCTATCCGAACTCCGTGAGCTAGCTAGGTCACTTCTTCAATTAGCACGCATGCTAAACTGTTTTCTGAGCAGATTAGGTAACATCGCAGCGTCAATTTTCGCTGTTCTCTAACAGTGAGCTGATAACATGAGTTCCGCATCAAGAGAGGCGACAATAATGCATTGCTTGCCGGACCTAGCAGATAAGATGCTGCTGGGGTCACCGTTTCTTGTCCTAATATTGTTGGTTGTTGGTGGTCACATTTTAATACTAGTTGTAGTACGTATACTATACTAGTACAATTGATATGCAGCAATATGCTTTTCAAGCACCACGGATCCTTTTTCCTTTCCCAATTTAAGAAGTGCACCCCAGTATGCCTCATCTGAAACCATAAATTATTTCATGTGCAAGGAAAAGGTCATTCCATCATCCGTGAGGATGCATTAATAATCGCATTACAAACAAAATGTTCCTCCCATTGGAGAGCTAGTATATACATAAAATGCACACTACTACTCCCTCCGTTCCTAAATACTTCCTCCGTAAACTAATATAAGAGCGTTTAGATCGCTATTTTAGTAATCTAAACACTCTTATATTAGTTTACAGAGGGAGTAATTGTCTTTCTAGAGATTTTCAACAAGTGACTACATGCGAAGCAAAATGAATGAATCTATACTCTAAAACATGTCTACATACATCCGTATGTTGTAGTCCATTTAAGATGGCTAGAAAGACAAATTTTTAGGAACGGAGGGAGTACTTTATTAATTAATTAATTAATTAAGAATAGAAGCAGCCGAACTGACCCTGGAGGCAGCTGTCACTACTATACTATCTCCTCCCATTTGTTCAAAAAAAAAATCTTTCCATCAAAGTATATATAACTGTTCGTCTGTTACAGTCATACAAGAAATTCATCTCATCTTCTAGGCCTCATTCGGTTTGGAGAAAATCAAAACATAGGAATTAAGAGTAGTATATGAATTTGATAGGATGACACTTGCCAGCCTAAGAAATTGTCTTGCCTCGTTCTTACGCACAAAATGAGCTTTGAGTGAATGTGTAGATTCCTCCAAAAAACACAGGAAATGAATAGTATTCGTATGAATCCCCGTACGCGTTTCCTACAAACTGAATGCATCTATAGGAATTTTTCCTATGGAATTCTTATTCCTATGTTTTTTTTATAGAAATCCTCCAAACGGATTGAGACCCTAATCTGATTACTACTAATAGGTAAGTAAGTACTGTATTGTACTACTTTTGTAGAAAGAACTGATGCACCACCTGAGCTCAAATACCTTCACTACAAATCAGGTGGCAGTAATATAATTTGCTCAGAATGGCAGTAGAACAATTTGACCAGCACCACATGATCCTCCCAGAAATAGAAATCCCTGCACGTTCATGTCAACCATCTCCTTCTCACCCTCACCCTCACACCACACCACACCAACCACCCCACTCATTTAATCCCCGGGAACTTAGGGGGAGCCGCAGTGAAGAATCACCGGCTAAACTCGGCCAGATCCGAGTCGTCCGTCCGTCGCCTGCAATGGAAGGAAAGAGAAGAAAATCCGGAGACGTCCGTACCGGCACAGCCCCCGAGGCCCAATCCTCTCCGCGCCCGCACGCCAACCCAGCCCTAACCAGTCCACATCGAGCCACTGACACTCCGTCCCCGCCCCAGCTGGCCCCCACGACCAGCGAGAGAAGGAGACCCCAGCCGGCCAGCGTCGCCGAGCAGAGCAGAGCACGCGCCGCACGTAGCCTCCACCGCTGTCACGGAAACATTCACCGCAGAAGGCGCCGAAACAAAACGGAAAAAGCGCACGGGCCGTAGCAGTAAAAACTCGGGAAGGAAGCAGTAGCTGCGGCGAGAGAGGAAAGATTAGCAGCGAGAGGGCGGAAGAAAGGGGGAGGAGGAGAAAGGGAAAAAATTAAAGTAGAGTTTAAACAGCGAGAGGAGAAAGAGGCAGCGGCAGCAGTAGTAGAGGAAGAGGAGTCCCAATCGCACGGCGCCTCGACCGCCTGCTGCCTCCCCACCACCACCCCTACGACCGCGCCCACCGCCGCGGAACCCTAGGGCCGCCGCGGCGAGCGAGCGTACGCCGGCCGCGCGAGATCTCGCCAGGGGGCGCGGCGGGCGTCGCCCACTGCCCCCAGCTCGCCGGCGGCGGGGGCCCCCATGCCTTTGGCGCCCCGATCGGAGCCGATCGGTGGCCGCTCGAGGCGTCAGAGGAGCTCGCCGGCCGCCGGGGAGGCGGAGGCGGCGGCGAGAGGGGAGGGAGGGGAAGAGGAAGAGGAGGATGGCGCTCTTCCGCAAGTTCTTCCTCAAGAAGACGCCGGATCGGCTGCTCGAGATCTCCGAGCGCGTCTATGGTATAATGCCCGCGTCCCTGGGTCGAGCCGTGCCGCCGGAGTGCGGGGATTTGCTTGTTCCGAGGGGATTTTGGGCTTTCGCCGCGGCTTGGGGTTCGGGCTCCGGGGAACTGTTGCTTTCAGGATTTATGGCTATTATTTGAGCTGGAATTCAGTTCGTTCCGAAGCACTGCGAGCTAGATTTAGTAAATTTTGATGTTAAGTTGAATTCGGTCCAGTTCTGTGTCGTCAGTGTGTGCGCACAAGACTCAGATTTAGCTGCATTTGACCTAAATCGGCTTTATTTATTTCCTTATTCGAATTTTGTCTTGCCCTTGTCGGATGTTGGCCCTTAGGGAAGCTTTGGATTTAATTGCATTTTTTTCTTATAAACATGCAACAATCATCTAGTAGTGCCTGCATTATTATGTCCACATCTTCTGTTGGTGCTCCCTCCCTTTAACCTAGTTATTAGTTATAATGGCATGCTTATCTGTTGATGAAACCATGCGGATAAAATACTTTGTTGTGTCTAGAAACACGAACTTAGTACATATGCAGTGTGAAGATGAGGTTCTTGCTAGCATGCCAGTACTTGATCCGTTCTCCATTTTTGTAGTCTTAGTTGAACGATGCAGATTTGAGCATGAGACCGTGCTAATTTCAATCGGTATGTTGGTTTCAGTGTTCGACTGTTGCTTCGCCGCGGAGGCCATGGGTGAGGATGAGTATAGGGATTACTTGAGTGGCATCGTTGCGCAGTTGCAGGACTACTTTCCCGATGCGTCATTCATGGTCTCCAATTTCTGGTCTGGGGACAAGAGGAGTCGGATTTCAGATATATTGTCTGAGTACGACATGACAGTCATGGACTACCCGCAGCAATACGAAGGATGCCCACTCCTTCAGCTCGAGATGATCCACCATTTCTTGAAATCATGTGAAAATTGGTTGTCAGTGGAAGGGCAGCAGAACATGCTTCTAATGCATTGTGAAAGAGGGGATGGCCAGTGCTTGCATTCATGTTGGCTGGACTACTTCTATATCGGAAAAGCGTGCACTGGTGAGCACAAGACTCTAGAGATGGTCTACAAGCAGGCTCGCAGGGACTTCATACAGCAATTCCTAAAGTTGAATCCCCAGTCTTCTCATCTGAGGTATTTGCACTATGTAACAAGACATGGAAGTGGTTCAGAATGGCCTCCAATTAGCCGGCCTCTCATATTGGATTCTGTAGTTCTCCACACAGTTCCTAGATTTGATTCCGAAGGGGGCTGTAGGCCGTATTTGCGTATTCACGGGCAAGACTCAAGTCCTGGTAACAAGAGTGCAAAGGTTCTTTTTGAGACGCCCAAGACCAAGAAACATCTCCAGCGGCATGGGCAGGTAATGATTACTCCTAAGCTGTGGAGATATTTATCACTACCCAAGTTCTACTCTGACAGATGGTTGCAATGCAGGCTGAAGTTTCGGTGAAAATTAGTGCTTCTTGCCGTGTTCAAGGAGACGTGGTTCTTGAATGCATCCACATTGGCGAAAAACTAGATCGTGAGGAAACAATGTTCCGTGTCATGTTCAACACTGCATTCATTCAATCAAATGTCCTTGGATTGAATCGTGATGATATTGACGCTGCGTGGAATGTGAATAATCAGTTCCCAAGGGACTTCCGAGCTGAGGTGCTAAATTCACCTGCTTCCATGCCTTTCTTCAGTTTTCTTTTCTGTTTGTCTCCTGTGCATTATGAAATCTAAGAATAGAGCTTCTGAACCAGGTACTCTTTTCAGACCCTCATTCCTTAAAGCCCGCTGCTGCATTAGAAGAGGTAGGCGACGACGGAGATGAGACTGATGTTGCTTCCGTAGATACAGGAGATGAGTTTTATGAGGCAGAGGAGGATTGGCATGATGCTAGGAGAGATCCAGATACTCAGTCAACTGACGGAAGAATTTCATTAGAAGTTGGCAACACAGAATCGGATGGTGGGGTGGCAGTTGAGGAAAACGGCAGCCTAGGGAAGCATGTGATTGATGAGGATGTGAAGATTATTATCTCCGAAAATTCAGGTAGCATGAATGACAATGGGCCAGCACCTGCCCCAACTTTGCAAAATCCAGGAGGTTTACAGCAGGCATGCAAGGTTCTCGAGAAGTCTAAACTAAGCAACATAAGTGACCAAGAGGACAATGCTGTGCAGGACATACAGGTGATTGCTGCTTCTATAGATTCAGAAGGGCGCAAGTTTGGATCAAACTGTCAGGAGGATCTGAAAGGTGTAATTGCACAAACTTTAGTTACTGCAACAGATCCAAGTTGCAGTGATGAAGTTCAGTGTCGCACAGGTGAATCCACGAAAATATCGACATACACTGCTCTGGACTACACTGCTTTCAGTTCTCCTAGAATATTATCAAGTGTGGACGAGGATATCCACTCAAGGACATTGCCAAATGAAGGACACCAGAATGGTGACATCAAGATTATTACCGAAAACACAGTAACTTTGGACAGTGAGCTACTGATCTATGAGGAGAAAGCAGTAGTTGATAATGGAAACCTTGTGCAGGAGGTAAAAACTGTTGTCAAGGAAGAGAGTGTTATTTCAAAGATAGACAGAACTGCTACTGAGAATATTGTCTCAGAAGATAATAACAATTACAATGTAGAAATGGTTAAGGTTGCTGATACAGCTGACAGAAGACTGAATCATAGTAAATCGAAATCTGGTCTTGGAGATACCATACATGCGAAGAAAAGCAGTCTGCAGGATAGTATTGTTGTGTTACCAGCTAATGAAATATCAATAGAAATGAAAACCAAGCGAGAAGAGTGTGGTGGCAGACAGGATTTTGGCATGCCTCTTCCTCAAAGAAAAATAGAAGCTAGGGATGATAAATCCTTGTCCTCAGTATCAAAGAAGATACCAGTAGGTAATGCACCTGGGTCAGTGTTACGGGATGCAATGCTTGGGCATAACGAACAACTGGAAGAACAATCGAAGCCGGCCAAACCAAAAACAATACGTAGATGGATCTCACCCAAGAAGGAATCTGAAACTGCCTCTGTGCGTAGGCCATCGCACCCTCCATCCAGATATGACAGTTCTCCAGCTGCACTAGCTATCCGTTCCGTGTCTACAGATAACAAAGGCAATTTTGTGAAAGGACCATCTCTAGTACTACCTGGAACGCTGTACGGCAATCACTTAACACAAGATGCAGTGTTGTCTCCTCGATTCCCTGCACGACGACCCTTGTTGTCAGGTGCACAAGCTGCGCCAAGAATCCAAGCTACAGCTCCTGCTCCACCCCCACCCCCACCACCTCCACCTCCATTTTATGCTTCTTCAAGTTCAGCTACGCACCTAGCACCTCCTCCACCACCACCACCACCACCACCGCCACCACCACCACCACCACCACCGGCTTCAGTATGCTTGTCAAACATACCTCCCCCTCCTCCTCCTCCTCCTCCTCCTCCTCCTCCTATGTCTTTTGGAGCACAAACACGGCACTTTGCACCTCCCCCTCCTCCCCCACCTCCGCCCCCAGGGTTAGGGGTCCGTGGAAGCATTCCACCACCACCTCCACCTCCGCCAAGGTTAAATGGCAGTGCTATTGCTCCACCTGCGCCTCCACCACCGAAACCAAGTTCAAGTGCTCCGCCCCCGCCCCCGCCCCCGCCCCCACCGCCGCCTCCAGTTCAATCCTTCACAACACGTCCAGGTGCTCCTCCTCCACCACCACCTCCCTCGCTTCCGGTGACACGTTCTGGTGCTCCAGCTCCACCACCACCTCCCCCGCCTCCAGTGACACGTTCTAGTGCTCCACCTCCACCACCACCTCCCCCGCTTCCAGCGACACGTTCTGGTGCTCCACCTCCACCTCCACCACCACCTCCCACATCATATTCTACTGCTCCTCCGCCACCACCACCACCTCCGATTACCCGTTCAGGAGCACCACCTCCCCCGCCCCCTCCTCCTGGTGCACGCCCTGGACCTCCACCTCCCCCACCCCCTCCAGGTGTCCGTCCTGGCCCTCCACCTCCCCCGCCTCCTCCAGGCCGACCAGCAGCTCCACCTCCCCCACCTCCTCCAGGCCGACCAGGAGCTCCACCACCCCCACCTCCTCCAGGCCGACCAGGAGCTCCACCCCCCCCACCACCACCAGGCAGACCAGGAGCTCCACCTCCCTCACCTCCTCCAGGCCGACCAGGTGCTCCACCTCCCCCACCTCCACCTGGAGCTGGAGGGAGAGCACCTCCACCACCACCTGCACCTGGAGGAAGGCTTGGTGGGCCTCCTCCACCTCCTCCTCCAGGTGGCCGTGCACCAGCTCCTCCTAGAGCACCAGGCGCACCACCACCACCAGGAGGCAATCCTGCAAACTCTTTAGGTAGAGGGCGTGGTGCTGTCGTCCTCCAGGGTCAGGTTTTGGGGCTGCAGCCGCACGCAAATCAACATTAAAGCCGCTGCATTGGGTCAAAGTGACGAGAGCTATGCAAGGCAGTCTCTGGGAGGAATTGCAGCGAAATGATGACCCACATAGGTAAATTTCTGTCCTCCTGATTAAACATTTAAACATATTCTTTCATGTCAAGTATGCTTATTATACATGCAACATTTCCAATGATATAGTTGCTACTTGTTATAAGGTTGAATTCAGACTTCTTAGTTTTAATGCTGTACAGTACATGATTGTAGGATCAATTTTAGACCAAGCCATTGTTCAATATCTTGTAAAGCACTATGCCATGATGATCACATCACCTTAATATCATCAACGCCTTTTCATATTTTGTATCTTAATAATGTGGGAAACTGTTTTCTGTAGTGTATCGGAGTTTGATTTGTCAGAACTCGAGAGCCTTTTTCCAGCAGCCGTACCAAAAACGGATAACACCTCCAAAACCGACAGAAGAAAATCTCTTGGATCAAAGCCAGAGAAAGTTCAGCTGGTAAGTAAAATGCTAACATTTGGTACTCCCTCCGATCCGTTTACTTGTCTTAGATTTGTCAAGACACGTTTTAGTGTTAGATACATCCGTATCTTGACAAATACTCCCTCCGTCTCAAAATAAGTGTCTTAACTTTGTACTAGCTCTAGTACAAATTTGTACTAAGCTCAAAACACTTATTTTGGGACGGAGGGAGTATAAGACAAGTAATATGGATCGGAGGGAGTAATGAAATTCGCAGTATAAAATTTTACTCATTTTAACATGAACAATTTCAGCATTCAGCAATAGACTGTGATTTCTGCCTTGTAATTTTAACTCTTTAGAGTAACTAGATATTCTTTCCCTTTTTGGCGGTGAGAGTACTAGATATTGTAGTGCGAGGTTTCTTCGCTTTTTATTTCCTGATATGATTGCTACCATTTGCTTAGGTACACTGTTACTTAACCCTATAGCATAATTAGATATTATACTGTATAGTTTTGAGAAAGAACTAGTCTCCCCATCTGATATCCCTTTGTAAGCCATGTTTCATCTAATCTGGTAGTCTATGTAAATAGATTGAGTTGAGGAGGGCAAACAACACGGAGATCATGCTTACAAAAGTGAAGATGCCGCTGCCAGACTTGGTGGTAAGAATTTGAGCAATGAAAACAAAGATAATGTTAAGCATGACATGATAAGATTATTTATTTAGTCACTAAATTTTCAACAGAGTGCGGCACTGGCACTGGATCAGTCTACCTTGGATGTTGATCAAGTGGAGAATCTCATAAAGTTCTGTCCTACGAAAGAGGAAATGGAGCTTCTTAAGGTGAGTATTAGTGCAATGTTGCCTTGCCTCCTTTGTGATCTCATTTTAACACAGCGTCACCTTCCATTTTTCTTGTCAGAACTACACCGGAGACAAGCAACTTCTTGGGAAATGTGAACTGGTAATGATTATCTATGATCTATGATGTTTTTATTCTGTTTGTGGTACTTCATACCAGTAGCAGAACGTTTACTGATGTTGTTCTTTCTGAATTTGATCGCCCCAGACTTATTGAAACATGAAAACACAACATCTCATATTTGGTTTGTCTTAATCGATCACTATTTTAATTTTACATCAAAACACAGCAACATTAGTCAAAGACATTTATGTTTGTGAGCCTTTTTGACTCAAAAGTCCAAGACTCAAAGATCATTTACATCCATTCCTTTGTTTGATCAACATTATCCTGGGCATTTAAAATAGCCAGGTTGGATCTAACGTACACATGTGAGCCTGTTAGATACGAGTGTTAAACCTAATTTTGCATGAAATGTTCTTACGAGTTATGCACAACAGTTATGCTTACCTATTTGAGTATTATCAGTATCCAACAAACTATTGCATCTTGTTGCAGTTCTTCCTAGAACTGATGAAAGTCCCAGAATGGAGTCAAAACTGAGAGTATTCTCCTTCAAGATCCAGTTTGGTTCACAAGTCGCAGATCTTGGGAAAAGTTTGAAAACCATAGACTCTTCATGTAATGAGGTATGTTGGGAGTTAGGCATATTGATTTGCAATTAATCTTCACCTGCTGTCTATTAAGTCAAATTCAATTGTATCAGATCCGAAGTTCTCTCAAGTTGAAGGAAATAATGAAGAAAATACTGCTCCTTGGAAATACGTTGAACCAGGGAACTGCTAGAGGTAATAAGAATTGCCCTTCCTATGTATGAATGAATATAAGAATTTTGTAAGCCTTTTTTATAGCTTGTTTGACAGTATTCTATCATATTAAGGTTCTATTTTTATACAGCACCCTTTAAGAGTAGGATTAACATATTTTGGTGTATGATGCATTGCAAAGATGATGCGAAGGGAGTTGCACCACTTGAATATTATGTGTGCATACTGTCTCGAGCTAGTCAGTGTCATGCCAAATCATAAAGTTCATATTTTGTCTTACATTACATTAAGATTGCGGGAACTCCATACAACAAGAACAAAGCCTTCAGTCCCAAATCAAGTTGCGGTAGGCTAGAGGTGAAACCCATAAGATCTCGCAACCATAAGATTCCAAGAACTCCATACGTTCCTCCAAAATGGGCAATTCGGATTAGAGATTTAGAGAAGGATTACACAGAAACTTCTGCACGGGACCTGTGAAATGAATAGCGGTGATGTTGTAACATTAAGGCATTGACAACTGAAGTCATTAATTGGAGATAGAAATGCATGTGGAGGAAAAGTATCATTCGTTGCCAGGTTCACATCTATATATTTTCTTACAGGTGCTGCAGTTGGCTTCCGGTTGGACAGTCTGCTAAAACTTACAGATACCCGGGCAACAAACAATAAGATGACATTAATGCACTACCTCTGCAAGGTATGCCTTTTACCTGGTCTGTGCTGTTGAGTTCTCATGTGTGTATTAGTACCCTTTAACCAGTGGCCTGGGCTAGCAACTAGCATATTTCTGGATTTCTGTGACTCTCCGCTGCAAAGTGGATATGGAGATCGGATAAATTAAGGTTTCAGGGTCTTCAGGATCCTAGATATAAGCAAAGCTACATGAAAGAAACCTAACAGTAACTCAATAAGCCCTAGTCTTCTATCGAGATTGTATCATGCAACTTCATGTAAGTTTGTCAATCAGTATGGGTTCATCTTATAGTTAAAGCAGTGGCAGAAATCGAACAACTTTGAGCACGTCAGTGTTCAGTCTGCATTGAAATACTAAACCAGTAACCAGGTTATAATACGAACAACTTTGACCTTCAGGTTTCTGATGTGTTTGTTATTGATTTTAGTTGACTTTACATGGCAGTAAAATACAAACTCCATTTAGTTTATGCAATGTGCCAGTTCTGTATCGTAAAGCAATCTACAATCTAAGCATCTGACCACGGTCGCTTGTAGTCCTGGGTCTAATAAACTATAGTTAAGTTAAATGATTTACACATTACCACATTGGTCTCTGTCTCCTATATGCATGCTAACAGAAAGAACATCTTAATATCAGGTACTTGCTGCAAAATCACCACAGCTTTTGAACTTCCATGTGGATCTTGTTAGTTTAGAAGCTACATCAAAGGTTTGCGTTTTTCTCGTGACATTCTATCAGTTCACTCGCAAAAAAAAAAAAATTCTATCAGTTAACTATGTAGCATATGTATTTTTCTGTTCATTTAAGATGCACATGCTTTCGTCTTATTGATGCATTTGAACAGATACAACTGAAAATGTTAGCAGAAGAAATGCAAGCAGTCAGTAAAGGGCTGGAAAAAGTTGAGCACGAGTTCAAAGCTTCAGAAAGTGATGGTCCAGTGTCAGAAATTTTCCGTGAGGTCAAACACTGTCTCATTTGAATTTCAGGTTTTAAAGTTGTTTACGTATAGTTAGCTGGTACTCTGACCTTAGAAGCGAATACATCCCTGTAGCTCGAGTACTCAACAGTCAGATATGCATTAGTTTTAACAGGATAAATCTGAAGCCAAATTTAAAGGATGTGGATATATAATAGCGCAGGTTCCTTTGTTAGTTACCTGATGTCTTGACTCCGCAAGTATTTCTGCTTCGTATTTTGTAGATAAATTACCTGATTGTAAATGCGAACCCCGTGCCTTAACAGGCTGTTTATGTCCAGTATCCTGAAGGTTCCCTGAATAGTAATTATAATCACAAACTCTGTGCGCATGCATTTCCTTCACTTAATAAATCTTATATGCTGAATTACTGGATTGTGTGAAGTTGTGTAGTGCATATGAATATCATTTGGTCTAAACTGGTATTACTTGATTGTGTAGAAACTCAAAGAATTCACTGACAATGCTGGAGCAGATGTGCAGTCATTGTCTTCATTGTTCTCTGAAGTGGTATGTTTCGTTGTTCGGTTCTATGAAGATTACTAGCCATACATTCTTCTTGTATTTGATTTTCTTGTTTCATTGTTTTGGCAGGGAAAAAAGGCTGATCAATTGATCAAATATTTTGGCGAGGACCCTGTCCGTTGCCCATTTGAGCAAGGTATGATACCAGTTTTATTGATTCATCTTAATGAGTGTGTGCTTGTTATATACTCCCTCCGTTCCTAAATATAAGTCTTTTTAGACATTTCAAATGGACTACAATATACGGATGTATGTAGACATATTTTAGAGTGTAGATTCACTCATTTTGCTCTGTATGTAGTCACTTGTTGAAATCTCTAGAAAGACTTATATTTGGGAACGGAGGGAGTATTTTGTAATACCTCTAAAGGTTTATTTCTCATGGAATTTCTACTCAATTGCATATGGTACTTGGGCATGCTCAAACACACTTTCTAGGATATGAGTTATTTTCTGAGGATGCAATGGGTTGAAGCATATCTGATCCGTGCAATTTTAGCCATGATGTTATGTGTGTTTGCTTGCTAATAACATGCCTCACATTTACTCTATCATGACCATCCTCTTGCAGTTATGTCTACCCTGTTGACATTTGTAACAATGTTCCGGAAAGCGCACGAGGAGAATATCAAGCAAGCCGAGCTTGAGAAGAAAAAAGCTCAAAAAGAGGCAGAAGCAGAGAAGTCTAAGAATGCTCAGTTGGCCAGTAAAAATGTATTGATCCTTCTATTTTATATGTTTTGCAGATTTACTCAGTCTCAAGCGCTCATTTATTTATGTTTTTTGATGTGCTCATAGGACTCGAAAGCATCGAATCCAAGCCGACAAGCGAAACAAACGTTAGAGAAAACAAGATCTACAAGTAGGCGAGGAAAAGATGGTGGATGATCTGAGATCTGAGAGACCAACTCCAATGTTGTGATTTTGATCTGCCTGCGGGGCAAATGCATGCCCTGCCGGATGCATGCGAAGGACCATGGATTCGCACCGCGTCTTTGAAGGCGAGAAAAGGCGTGTGAATGGACGCAGTGACCAGTGGAAGTAGAATGCATCGAAGCAATTGTACAGTACAACAGTACTCCCACCACGGTATGGCACATTGAACTTTACTTTGAAACAATATACTGAACTCTGCTGGTCTAACTAATTTTTTCTTGCCAGCAGGTCTCACTGGCAAATGGTCGACTATTTTTTCCCTTCGGCCAGCAGGTGTTCAGTGCCGACATCTGGCTGCTGTAAAGAGCTAACTGTGAAGCTAACTTCATTCTTTTTTCTTACCCGTGCTATGTTACTTGTTCTTTCTAACATCGGTGGCCAAGTACAGCCGTAGCTTTAGGAGAGTGCAACCAAGGCACAAAGGTGCGAATTGTACAAATAGGAGTAGGGAAAGGGTAGAAGCAAAGATTATGTTCGTGGCATGGTAGTGTAAACGCACTTGTAGTGCAGTTAATCGTATTTTTTGTAGCTACTGTATCATAGTTTTGATGATCGGTTGTATGGTTACTCTGATCAGCCACGCTGGAGGTGCTGCCGTTTTTTTGTTTCACATGCACGATAACAAAGATGGAAGACCCTTTTGAAAGCACATAACCTTTTGTTACATGATGGCCTGATCTGTCTAATATGGCTGAGTTTCCTTCTAGCTCTGTTGAAAGGAGTTTCTTGTTTATGATTATCAGTCGCTTGCGCAGTTGAAAATGACAGAAGCACTTGTAGCTCTCTTCAAGCAGGCATGCAAAGCAGTTGTCTGGAAAATCAGAACTTGTCATGTGGCCGATGATCATACGTTGATGCCAAACAGTTGCAAGCTTCTACTCAGGGTAAAACAGCCGTGTCAGGACGTGTCCATGGCCCTATTATGCTTGTCTACGCCAGTGACAGGTCACAAGAGGACAATGGCTAAGGTACGTCTCCACCTCGTGCGCTCTCGCGAGGGCGATCAGGAACCCGCGCCGTAGATCAGCTTTGTGTTCCGTGGTGTTAGGCCATGGAGATGTAGTGGATCTCGACCATTGCCGGCGGAAGGGTTTCTATGTCGTTTTTAAATGTTTTTTTGTTTAGAGTTTGTATTTTGTTCAGGAAGATGAGACGGTGGCGGCTCTTTGAAGTTGGAATAAAGTTCTTTCCGTCTAGGCCTCATTCTGACGATCCGTCTACCATCATCAAAGGGTGTGTGTGTGGAGATTTGTCTTTGACAGATCTTGCTGGGATTCAGTTGGTGTTTGTCTTTGGTGGATCCACTTGGATCCGGTCTTCGTTCGTATGTGTTTGTGTGTCTTCAGGTAAGATTCTTCCGGTCTATGCTTCTCTTGATGGCCGGCTTTGTTACAGCCTCTTGGTCCTCTTGGGCGTTAGCATGACGATTTCCCGACTGTCTGCTACAATAAGGTTTGTCGACTCCGATGATGGAGGGGCAATGATGGCGGCGCGCCTTCGGCTTGCTCTAGTGATTGTAGTCATCGCTAAATGGTCTACGGACCTGAATGTAATTTTTTACTTCCTAGTGTTTTTTGTACTGCTTTGACAGTTGATGAATAGATCGGAAACTTTTCTCAAAAAAGTAGGTGCATGTGATTCCTTGTCTAGTATTGTATCAGCCCCAAGGCCACAACATTCCCTCACCATGCATTACAGGTGAAAATGGACAAAACTAGCCATTTTATAAAACTTTAACACAAAATGAACCCAATCTAAAAATATTTCATAAAATGATCCTCTTTTGCATGATGCCCGGGGCTGGAGCGCCATGCTAGAGAGCATGACGTCCTGGGCTAGGGCGCTAGCTATCTAGCATGGCGCCCTAGCCCAGGTGTCATGCAAAAAGGCCACTTTGTGAAATATTTTCAGATTGGAGTCATTTTGTGTTGAAGTTATGGAAAAGGGTCGGTTTTGTTTATTTTCACGCATCCTAACATCTACCAAGGCGTCCCAAACCCGTCTCAAACGCCCGGTCAGTAACCGGTCTCAAAAAGGTGACCCAGGCGGGCTCGTCAAACGTGTCTGAAACGTCCGGTCTGACTGGCACACTCATATTCACTCCAAATATGGGGCAGATATGGGGGCGTCCGGGCGCGTCCGCCACGTCGGACCGACGACGTGTTCCCACACGGAATCGGCCCGAAACCCGGCGATCCGATGGACGTCTCCTCCGGTGGGGGGTGTGAACTGTGGCGCCGCTCCGGCTCCCTGCCTGAGGCCAAATCTGGCTATTTAAGCCGGCTGGCGTCCCCAACCATTGCCACATCCACCTCCCCTCTCTCCGCATCGCCAGTCGGAGCCCATCCACCTCTCTGCCCCTCAGCGGTCTTCCCACGCCCTCCGGCTTCGCCATGGTTCGGCAGAAAAAGACCACTATGTCATGTTCACGCTGGAGCACCGGTTCCAGATAGAGCGGGAGATCCAGGCAAGGTGCGTTGCCTGCATCGTTGCAGGCCAGCCTACGGAATCGCGGGAGCCGAAGGACGAGGAGCAGCGGAGGAGGAGGAGGAGGAGAAGGAGGAAGAGGAGAAGCAGCCGACTTCGATGGAGGTAGTGGATCCAGAAGAGGCCAAGGCGGAGCAGCCGGAGGAGGAGCTGGCGTCACCTCCGGGCTTCAACATGGAGGACGCGGAGGCGGAGTTCGCGGTCGCCCAAGCGTCCGAGATGGCGGAGCAGCAGGCCATTCTGGAGTCCATCTAGGAGAGGCCTATGTGGAGGCCAGCCGACAGTTCATCCGGCAAGAACTGGCGGCGACCGACTCGCTCTTCGCGCGAAGATGGAGGCGGAGGCCAACGCAGAGCAGCCAGAGGAGCCCCAGGAGCCGGAACCGCGACTGCCGGTCATGTACTTGGAGCCGGGCACGGAAACAGTGGACATCTCGAACGAGGATTAGAGTAGTACATGTTACTTGATCTACATAGTACGTGGGTTTTCTCATTTGCATGCTTTTGTATGAATCTAAGGTTTGTGGTATGAGGTGTCCAGATGCAAAGGAACGAATTTAAGGCGTGACAGGTCACTGTCCCCGGACGTGCCCGGTCGCATTTGAGGGATCGGATTTGCTGTCCACGGTTGTAGATGGCTTATCAAGCCAAGCGAAGGTCAAAATCACGTGCTCCACTCCATCTAAGTGTTCAAGGGCATGATGACCAACAAGTATAGGGGATCTATCGTAGTCCTTTCGATAAATAAGAGTGTCGAACCCAACGAGGAGCAAAAAGAAATGACAAGCGGTGTTCAGCAAGGTATTCTCCGCAAGCACTGAAGTTATCGGTAACAGATAATTTTGTGATAAGATAATTCGTAACGGATAACAAGTAACAAGTGTAACAAGGTGCAGCAAGGTGGCCCAATCCTTTTTGTAGCAAAGACAAGCCTGGATGAACTCTTATATAAAGCAAAGCGCTCCCGAGGACACATGGGAATTATAGTCAAGTTAGTTTTCATCATGCTCATATGATTCACGTTCGTTACTTTGATAATTTGATATGTGGGTGGACCGGTGCTTGGGTGCTGTCCTTACTTGGACAAGCCTCCCACTTATGATTAACCCCTCTCGCAAGCATCCACAACTACGAAAGAAGAATTAAGATAAATCTAACCATAACATGAAACATGTGGATCCAAATCAGTCCCTTACAAAGCAACGCATAAACTAGGGTTTAAGCTTCTGCACTCTAGCAACCCATCATCTACTTATTATTTCCCAATGCCTTCCCCTAGGCCCAAATCATGGTGAAGTGTCATGTAGTCGACGTTCACATAACACCGCTAGAGGAAAGACAACATACATCTCATCAAAATATCGAACGAATACCAAATTCACATGATTACTTATAACAAGACTTCTCCCATGTCCTCAGGAACAAACGTGACTATTCACGAAGCATATTCATGTTCATAATCATAGGAGTATTAATTATCATCAAGGATCTGAACATATGATCTTCCATCGAATAAACCAACTAGCATCAACTACAAGGAGTAATCAACACTACTAGCAACCCACAGGTACCAATATGAGGTTTTGAGGCAAAGATCGGATACAAGAGATGAACTAGGGTTTGAGAGGAGATGGTGCTGGTGAAGATGTTGATGGAGATTGACCCCTCTCGATGAGAGGATCGTTGGTGATGACGATGACAATGATTTCCCCCTTCAGGAAGGAAGTTTCCCCGATAGAACAGCTTCGTCGGAGCCCTAGATTGCCTCTGCCCAGTTTCCGCCTCAAGACGGTGACGCTTCGTCCCAAAAGCTCTCTCTTTATTTTTTCCAGGTCAAAACCCTTCATATAGCAGAAAATGGACACCGGAGGCCTGCCAGGGGGCCCACAAGCCAAGGGGCGCACCTAGGGGGGTAGGGCGCGCCCCCACCCTTGTGGCTACCTGGTGGGTCCCCTCTGGTACTTTCTTCGCCCAATACTTTTTATATACTCCAAAATAATTCTCCGTAAATTTTCAAGACTTTTGGATTTGTGCAGAATAGGTCTCTCTGATTTGCTCCTTCTCTAGTCCAGAATTCCAGATGTTGGCATTCTCCCTCTTCATGTAAACCTTCTAATAAAAGAGAAAAGGCATAAGTATTGTACCATAATGTGTAATAACAGCCCATAATGCAATAAATATCAATATAAAAGTATGATGCAAAATAGACGTATCAACTCCCCCAAGCTTAGACCTCGCTTGTCCTCAAGCGAGAGCCGAAATCGATAATCATGTCCCCATGTTTAGAGATAGAGGTGTCGATAAAAGCAATCTGAACATGAGGGCATCATGATCATTTTTAGAACAACAACATATATTTACATATAATTTCTTATGCTAAAGTAACAATTCGTTCACAAGGTAAGGTATGGATCAGAAACTTTATTGAAAACCAACAAACTATGATCTCATTCATTGAAGCAATTGCAGTTTATCATAATATCGGAAAGAGTCAATGTAAGAGCTTTTGTACAGCAAGTCCACATACTCAACCATCTTTTAGTCTTTCACAATTGCTAACACTCACACGATACTTATGGGTTCAAAGCCTCAATCGGACACAGAGAAAGATAGGGTTTTTTAGTTTCGCCTCCCAACCTTTTACCTCAAGGGTAATCAACAACAATACTTTATGATAACCTATATCCGAGTGGATGTATATACTGGATCTTCCCCAACATATAATGCTTGCCAAAAGGAAAAAGCGTAAAAAGGAAATGTGAAGTTCACCATGAATCTTGTATAAGGGTAGAAGGTAAAAGTAAAAGATAGGCCCTTCACAGAGGGAAGCACATGTTGTCATGCGCTTTTATAGTTGGATGCAGTCCATTGCTTTTATTTCTTCCATATCAAAAGTTCGTATAAAGCTTATTTTCTCCACACTAAAATATTATACATATTTAGAGAGCAATTTTTATTGCTTGCACCGATGACAACTTACTTGAAGGATCTTACTCAAACCATAGGTAGGTATGGTGGACTTTCATGGAAAAACTGGTTTAAGGGATGTCTGGATGCACAAGTAGTATCTCTACTTGGTGCAAAAGATTTGGCTAGCATAAGAGGGAAAAGCAAACTCAACATGTTGGAGGATCCATGACAATATAACTTCTATTCGGATATAAGAAAACATAACCCATTATGTTCTCTTCCTTGTCCAACATCAACTTTTTTGCATGTCATATTTTAATGAGTGCTCACAATCACAAAATATGTCCAAGATAATATATTTGTATGTGAAACATCTCTTTCTTTATCACTTCCTATTAATTGCAACAATGACCAAAACTATGTTTGTCAACTCTCCACAAATTTTATTCATCATACTTATTATATGTGAAGTCAGCACTCTCCATAAGATCATTATATGATCTCTACTTTCTTTTTATTTCTTTGTTTTTCTCAAGATCATAGCAAGAAAGCAAAGACCTCTACTCAAAACTACTCTTTATTATGTAATTCATGGACTCGATTACATAGATAGATCTCAAAGCAAAACTAAAAACTAGATCATACTAAAAACTTGTACTCTACTAGATCAAGATATAACCAAAAGGATCGAACTAAGAAAAACGATAAAGGTAAAGATGTGATGGTGATACGATACCGGAGCACCTCCCCCAAGCTTGGCACAAGCCAAGGGGAGTGCCCATACCCATGTATTTAGATCTCTTTATTCGTAGGTGGTGATGATGGAGTTGTTGATGTTGCAGGCTTGTCCTCCATCTTCCAAGGCATAGGTTGACCATCGTAAAAAGATCAACGAGTCTCTGGGATCCTCAAATCTCCAGCCAAACTCATCCTCTTAAATCTGTATCCATACTCACAGTTTTGGTTTTGCAGGTCATAGATCTGGGCTTGGAGATGCTCGATTCTCTCATGAAGCTTGAAGATGGCCTCTCTGATGTTGTTGGCGTCTAGCTTGTGGTCACGGGTAAATTCCGCGTTTATCAAGTGTGTAGCGACCCGACCCGAATGGATCAAGTCTCTGTGCTTTCGTGTCATCCCTGGATCGGTATGCTGACACACACAGTACTCGAAGGATTTATAACAGAGGTAAATCACATGTATAAAGTAACGTGAATACTATTACCTCAATCCAAAACATATAGCGGAAGCAACAAGGTTGTGGATTCCCATCAACACCAACGGCAAAGTTGAGTGTAGAAATCGTAACCCTAACGTATCACTTACTCGTAAATGCGAAAAGTCTCGCAACATGAAAAGTTGCAGCCCGAAACGGGCCAAAGACATGGAATATGCTTTGGCAATGTAACACATAGAGAGTAATGAAGGAATAAGCCTATACCACATGCATATATGGCTGGTGGAAAAGCTCTATGGTTATAAGGTTTTTCGAATAGCCAATTTTTACCTACTTCAAATGTATTAATTTATTCAACTATCATGGTGGTTGTGAAACATTGAGAATGGTTGACAGCATCCTCAATCCCAATTAAAAGTACTCATTAAACCCAAACAAATTATATTAAGTAACGTGATGAGATCAACAGGATAATCCAAGTACTAGATACTCAAGATGTCCATAACCGGGGACACGGCTAACCATGATTAGTTTATACACTCTGCAGAGGTTTGCGTACTTTTCCCCACAAGACTCGATCGCCTCCGTTTGGTTTCTCGCACTACATGATGTTTGAGAAACGGATGACCGAGACATAGTCTTTCGGAAGCGCTAGCACCTTACATTGGGTAGACCGGTACACCTACTTTCCCCTACATCTGCTAGTCTACCCGTAAGAGTTCGCACAACTTAGTCAACTACGCCAGAGCCCATAATGGCTTGTGACTGCTACGGAAGTTTCTAGTTTGAATAATCTCATGATCCCTTTGAGCACGGGTGGCGGTCCGAAGAAATACAGGCAAATCCTGATAGAAACCAGGTGCCTCAATCCACCCAGATGTGTGTTTAAGTTGCCACCTTAAATAAACCATTAAATAACAATCTCACATCTGTCATAGAATACACTCACCCAATCCACGTCTACTGGCATAGCATGGCATAATAAGCAAACGTAGAAGTAACTCCCAAGGGTTTGATAATATAACATGTAATAGGTACTACCTCAAACTACTTCCCATAACCCACAATTTAATTAGATCCTAATCATGCAAGTGTTTGAGGAATAGAGCTAATGCATAAAAACTGGGTATGAGAAGAGTATGATCAAGGTGTTACTTGCCTGCAATGTTGAGGAAGATGGTTCGCACTCAAAACTCTTGATAGTTCTACTCGTCACACTCCAGTCAATCTATCGTAAGCAAGCAATAGTAACCACACATAAGCAACCACTCAAAAGATCGGAAAGAACGAAGAAAACAATTCGGAAAACATCAAAACCAATCAAATAACTCTTGCAACATAAAACAATTTCTAACAGTACCAAAATTATGTAAATTTGGCCTTATCAGAAAGTTTAGGTCAAGAGCTTCGATTTGCAAAAAGAATCAACTAAATCGGAGTTACGAAACTCAAGTTATGATCAAACGAAGTTTGAATACAAATCCGATCTAATTCAAATTTTAAACTTTCAAAAACATGTTTGAGTTGGATTACTGGATAGAGGAGATCATAACGAAGACGTGAGCGTTGGTTTCGTTGAATTTGGACTAACGAGTAAAAAGTTATGAGCGTTTGAAAATCAAGGACTAATCTGTAAAGGAAATCATCACAGATAGGTCCACGGCGGAAATTAAAAATAAAAAGAAAAATCTATCGAGCGAACGCTCGCTACAGAAACAAAACCGACGAAAACCGTTCGCTCAAGAAGCCTAACTAGTGAACGCTCACTACATAACTAAACATAAAAAAAAGCAGATCTAGGTTTTCTGTAGAAAACCGATCTATTAAAATAAAACCGATCAAAATAAGAAAATCGGGCGGTTTTATAGATTTTACCGGCTCGGGGAAAATAAACCGGCGGCGGGCGGATCCGGCAGGCGATGAACATCCGGCACGGGCGGCGGCTCCGGCGAGGCGGGCGGTTCGGCGAACTCCGGGCGCGAGGGGAGAGGCGGCGGCATGGCATAGAACAACGCGGCGACGGCAACCGAAAAGCGGCGGCTCCGGCAGAGCTGGGAGAGAAGAGAGAGGAGAAAGCAGGGCGGGCGCGCCTTTATAGGAGGAGGGTGGAGGTGGCGTGCGGGAGGGGGAGGAGGAGGCCGAGGCGGTGCACGGCCATGGCGGCAGTGGCGGCGTCTTGTGGTGGCGGACTCTGAGCGGAGCTCGGGGACGCGGGCGGGCGACGTGGGCCGGCTGGGCCGTGGCCTGGCAAGCTGGGCCGGCTCGTTCCAAAAGATTTTTTTTAAACAAACAAACTAAAATAAAACCAAAATAAATAGAAATATTATATAGGCATATAATATATCAAAATTTTCAGAAAAAGATTTCCTACAAGATGAACATTATTCTAGCTTCAAATAAAATACACACAAATTCAAATAAAGCAAAGAGTGCTTCGGTCCAATAAAATCCAACAAAAATCATTTTAAAAATACCAAAATTAATTCAAATTTATTTCTATCCAATTTTTACGATGTAGGGAATCATGTTACCCTATTTTCCATATATTTTATTTTTGGAGAAAAATAATTTGAATAAAACTCAAATAACTCCAAATTGAAAAATAAATTCAAAAGAACTTTGAATTTAATTCTTTGAAACTCCCAACTCATATTTCATATTTTTGAAGAAGTCATTTTATCTTATTTCGTGAAAATCATTGAGTTGCATAAAGTTTCAGAATTGGAAATATTTTCCAAATGAAATTCAAATATTTTCAACACCCCTTGTCATTTAAATAAATGGAAGAAGTCATGTCATCTTCTCTCCGGGGTTTTGTGATGAAGAGTATTTGAATTCACGAAAAGCATAAAAGCAAAAATGAAAGGTTGGGAAAGTCCTTTTATTCCCTCTCATTTAACTTTCAAAAGTTTGAATTCACTCACTTTCAGTCAATCAATCAAACAATCAATCAAAACTATCTATTTGTTTATAACATTCCAAAATTTAGAATTTTGGGATGTTACAAACTACCACCCTTAAAATGAATCTCGTCCTCGAGATTCGGAGAGGCTAGAAAGAAATAGGTTAGGTTTGGGGTCTTCTCAAAAATAAAAATCCATCGATCGTCTCCGGGTCTATGGTGCTACCACCCTGAGAAGCATGGTTACGGTTCCGTCAAAACTCATATACTCCATCCTTATTGTTGACAGTGTCGGTCTTCTCAGATCCTCTGGATAATTACTTCTCTGGGCTCTTTTGGCAGTGGCATAACCTTTACCGCAATTCTTCTGTCCTTTTTTCTTGGTAAGGTTATTCCGAGACTGGGTCTTCATAGCTGATAGGTCTGGCGCCAATTCTAAACAACTATCGATATCTCATGGTGGTGAACAATTTATGGTTTATCCTGCAGAAAACGGGTCTGGGTTGAACCTCACCGTATATCCTACGATTGGCAACAACTGCCGTGTACAAGGGAAAATACTTATACCATTCTAAGGTTCAAACAAGGTTTTGATCGTAGTCTCTCTACTATAGGTAAGTCACTTAGATTTACCATCCCATATAGCAACGCGAATAATAAGAGTAAGTCGGTATGGTGATCAATCCATCCCGCACCCAAATCATTACCTTGTACATGGTTTAGCGAATCTCGCATTCTAACACTCGGTCATCCTCACAAGCATTGCAGAATTTCTCTTGTCGACGAACCAAGTTTGGAAAATCCATTGATTCTGCGAGCCAAACAAACATCTATCGTTTCTTCACAACTCTCAGGTTTTGCGTAAACTCCTATAAGTCTGTCGATAAAATCATAACTTCTTCCAGGGTTTCTCCTTCAACAAGAGTGTGCTTGCTTCTTGGCAGGTATTGGGGCCTGTGGGTTATGGTCCATCTCATCACTTGTAAACCTTGAACTCATCCTCTGGGCAACTGATCATTATCCCAACATCCAACTTCCCGGCATACTTAAATCCATCCACTTGTACTGTCTTCCTTCCTTCTATTGGCACCAAACTAGGACATGATTACTCAGACTCATCATGGAATTTCCATTGATCCATATTTCCAACATCATACCTCCTTTATAACCAATAGTAATTCATCTCTTCATCCTCGTGGGATATCCCACATACCGAGATAAAAACTTATACTTATGAAGTCCATACTCCACTTCGTGGAACATCATTATCCTTTCCAGGGTCAAGCGTCCTTACAGGGGAATTCTAGCCATCTCTGCATGGCACTTCTTCAACGGGGAAACGTGAAACACATCATGAACTCCTGACAGTCCTTTGGGTGACTCCAACTTGTTAGCCAATTCTCCCATACGTTCCAAACTCGGTATGGTTCTACAAATCTCGGGGCTAACTTTCCCTTAACTCCAAATCGTTTAACTCCTCGTAGAGGTGGCACACAAAGATATGCTCTGTCTCCGATTTCATAGACTACCTCCTTGCGTTTTTGAGTATGCATAAATATTCTGCTCGGTGAGCTACCTTGATCTATCTCGAATCCACTTAGCATTCTCTTGACTCCTTGATCACATTTGGTTCAAACAACCAGCGGTCTCCAACTTCATCCCATATCAATGGTGTCTGCTCCTTCTCCCATACAAAGCTTAAAAGGGGCCATCTTCAAAGCTGGGTGAGTAACTGTTGTTGTATGAGAACTCCACGTAAGGTAGATTATCATCCCCACCAGATCCATAATCTAGCGCACACGCTCTCAACATGTCTTCCAGAATCTGATTGACTCTCTCGATTTATCCATCTGTCTGCAGATGAAAAGTTGTATTGAACTCTAGCCTAGTACCCAAAGTCTGGTGCAGCTGATTCCAAAAACTTTGAGGTAAACTGTGTTCCTCTACGATGGTCCTCGGAACTCCATGCAGACATACGATCCTGGTCAAATATATCTTGGCCAACTTTGCACATGTATAGGTGGTTTTCACGGGGATAAAGTGAGCCACTTTGGTCAAGCGAATCAACTACTACCCAGATAGAATCATATCCCAATCGGGTTCTGGGAAATCCGGTAATGAAATCCATGCCAAGCTTATCCTACTTCCATTCGGATATCGACATAGGCTGTAGTAATTCGACTGGCTTCTGATGCTCTGTCTTCACTCTCTGACATACATCACATACGGCTACATACTCGGCAATATCCTTCTTCATACCAGTCCACCAGAAACACTCCTTCAAATCCAATACATCTTGGTGTTTCCAGGGCGAATCGAGTATGGTGAGTCATGAGCCTCCTGAAGTATTAACTTCCTGATCTTTGCATTATTGGGCACATATACACTATCCTCAACCATAAGGTGTCGTGCTCATCCTTACGAAAACCTTTGGCCTTTCCTTTGCTCATCCTCAGCAATCTCTTTGTCATCCTTCTAAGCATCACGGATCTTTCCCAACAATGTAGACTGAACTTCGATTACTACAACGAAACCTTTGGGAACAATCTCCAATTGAAGTTCCCTGAAGATCCTCGGCTAACTCCTTTGATAATCCTCCAATTATGAGGGTATTCATCCTTGTTTTCTTTAGGGTTGTATCTTATTTCTCCACAAAGCTTGTATGCACAAGGTTTCTTCATATCCTTTCCATAAGGCTTCAACTTCTGGGACACAAGACGAGATTTTAGCAGAGTCAATTTAATTTTTTTCCAAGTGGTTACTCCTTGCAATCCATTGATGGTTTGGTACATCCTCCACCCAGGTAGCAACACCTCTTTCAAAGAACGGAAGAGCATGCTGGGCTATATCCTTTTCAGCTATAGTGTTATTCTTCATATGATTTTCCATGTTCTAAATCCATCGGTCTGTCTCCAATTGACTCATCGGTCCAGAAAATACAAGCTCATCTCCATCCATCCTCTAATGGGTCCATGGGTTTGGGGTGGGATAAGATAGATAGAGAGAGAGGGATACACACAAGACAAACAAAGTTTTGAAAAGGCAGATTTTATTGTGGCTGTCAGAAAAAACATCAAACAAAATGACAGCTCACAATCATCGCATCTACCGTAGGTATGTAACAAGGGTTTGGTCTTCTAATGGTCAATAAATCTTCAAAGTCATCAAACTCTTCGATTCCTGTTCATGTCTCCGATGGCTTCTTCTGATCATGCTTGTCCTTCTCAAGTTCTTTTGCCAGATCATCTCTGTTGTCGCAAAGTCTCTCGTGGCGTCCTTCAATATTTCAGGAGTTACGTTCCAACTTCTGGATTTCAACATCCTTGACATGAACCATGATCCTACTGTCCTTCAGTTCATGGCGAATCTCTGGTATCTTGATGTTTTTCTCCTTCAGCTTTGTCTACTTTCAGCTTCTGGGTCCTGAGTTCTTCACGAACTGCTTCCTTATCAAATACTGCTTCTTGTAGGTCCATCTTAAATTCTTGATGTAACACTCCAGATCCTGGTGATACACCAGTAATGTTAAAACTGCATCCTTCGCTGACAGATGCTCCTTCAGCCTTCTACCATCAATCCTTCTGAGGAAATGCATGCTTAACTCAGCACACTGGCAATAGCATATGCGGGTGATAACCTCATGGATAGCCGTGTTTCTGCTCTTGTCATTTCCATGAGCTATCATTCTATAGTTGATATCTCCTGCATTGGGGTTTCCTTGACCAAAACTTTTGAATTCTAATGCTCCATGTTCCAGTCTTTCTCTGATTCACCTTGATCTAGGAATTCTTCGGAGCCTTCAAATTCTCCTAGTCTTCGGAGTCTTCAGCCGTTGTAGTTTCCATTTACACGGTGAAATCCTCTTCATTCCAAATGGTCTTAGTTGTCTGATATCTTGCCTCCTTGGAGTGGTCTCATCATCAGACGAATCTTCGTGGTCAAAAGGGGGAAAAGGGGTATGGTCTCACTAAAAGGGAAATATTTGAATAAGCTCAGAAGAGAAGAGAGGTAAAATATCTTTTTGAAAAGAAAGTTGTAGAGAAAAATCTTTCCTATGGGCTTGCCATTTTCTAGGGTCACGTCCTACAGTCAACATGTGCTCTGATACCATCTTGTAGCGACCACCGCCCGAATGGATCAAGTCTCTGTGCTTCGTGTCATCCACGGATCGGTATCTTTGACACACAAGACTCGAAGGATTTATAATAGAGGTAAATCACATGTATAAAGTAACGTGAATACTATTACCTCAATCCAAAAAATATAGCGGAAGCAACAAGGTTGTGGATTCCCATCAACACCAACGGCAAAGTTGAGTGTAGAAATCGTAACCCTAACGTATCACTTACTGTAAATGCGAAAAGTACTGCAACATGAAAAGTTGCAGCCTGAAACGGGCCAAAGACATGGAATATCTTGGCAATGTAACACATAGAGAGTAATGAAGGAATAAGCCTATACCACATGCATATATGGCTGGTGGAAAAGCTCTATGGTTATAAGGTTTTGCGAAAAGCCAATTTTTCCCTACTGCAAAGGAATAAATTTATTCAACTATCATGGTGGTTGTGAAACATTGAGAATGGTTGACAGCATCCTCAATCCCAATTAAAAGTACTCATTAAACCCAAACAAATTATATTAAGTAACGCCAAATTATATTAAGTAACGTGATGAGATCAACAGGATAATCCAAGTACTAGATACTCAAGATGTCCATAACCGGGGACACGGCTAACCATGATTAGTTTATACACTCTGCAGAGGTTTGCGCACTTTTCCCCACAAGACTCGATCGCCTCCGTTTGGTTTCTCGCACTACATGATGTTTGAGAAACAGATGACCGAGACATAGTCTTTCAGAAGCGCTAGCACCTTACATTGGGTAGACCGGTACACCTACTTTCCCCTACATCTGCTAGTCTACCCGTAAGAGTTCGCACAACTTAGTCAACTACGCCAGAGCCCATAATGGCTTGTGGCTGCACACGGAAGTTTCTAGTTTGAATAATCTCATGATCCCTTTGAGCCTGGGTGGCGGTCCGAAGAAATACAAGCAAGTCCTGATAGAAACCAGGTGCCTCAATCCACCCCGATGTGTGTTTAAGTTGCCACCTTAAATAAACCATTAAATAACAATCTCACATCTGTCATGGAATACACTCACCCAATCCACGTCTACTGGCATAGCATGGCATAATAAGCAAACGTAGAAGTAACTCCCAAGGGTTTGATAATATAACAGGTAATAGGTACTACCTCAAACTACTTCCCATAACCCACAATTTAATTAGATCCTAATCATGCAAGTGTTTGAGGAATAGAGCTAATGCATAAAAACTGGGTATGAGAAGAGTATGATCAAGGTGTTACTTGCCTGCAATGTTGACGAAGATGGTTCGCACTCAAAACTCTTGATAGTTCTACTCGTCACACTCTGGTCAATCTATCGTAAGCAAGCAATAGTAACCACACATAAGCAACCACTCAAAAGATCGGAAAGAACGAAGAAAACAATTCGGAAAACATCAAAACCAATCAAATAACTCTTGCAACATAAAACAATTTCTAACAGTACCAAAATTATGTGAATTTGGCCTTATCAGAAAGTTTAGGTCAAGAGCTTCGATTTGCAAAAAGAATCAACTAAATCGGAGTTATGAAACTCAAGTTATGATCAAACGAAGTTTGAATACAAATCAGATCTAATTCGAATATTAAACTTTCAAAAACATGTTTGAGTTGGATTACTAGATAGAGGAGATCATAACGAAGACGTGAGCGTTGGTTTCGTTGAATTTGGACTAACGAGTAAAAAGTTATGAGCGTTTGAAAATCAGGGACTAATTTGTAAAGGAAATCATCACAGATAGGTCCCTGGCCGGAAATTAAAAATAAAAAGAAAAATCTATCGAGCGAACGCTCGCTACAGAAACAAAACCGACGAAAACCGTTCGCTCCAGAAGCCTAACTAGTGAACGCTCACTACATAACTAAACATAAAAAAAACAGATCTAGGTTTTTTGTAGAAAACCAATCTATTAAAATAAAACCGATCAAAATAAGAAAACCGGGCGGTTTTATAGATTTTAACGGCTCGGAGAAAATAAACCGTCGGCGGACGGATCTGGCCGGTGATTTAACATCCGTGTGACTCCGAACTTCAGGCGGTGGCGCGAGGGAGAGGCGGCGGTGGCATAGAATCACATGGCGGCGGCGACAAGAATCAAAGCGGCGGCTCCAAGGATCTGGGAGAGGCGGCAAGGGAGAGAGAAGAGAGAGGAGAACGGGTCAGCGGCGCCCTTTATAGGAGGAGGGGGTGGAGGTGGCGTGCGGGAGGGGGCAGGAGGAGGCCGAGGCGACGGCGGCTATGGCGGCGGGCGGCTGCGTGGAGCGGACTCGAGCGGAGCTCGGGACGCGCAAGGCGACGTGGCCGGCTGGCCGTGGCACTGCAAGTCACGTGCTCCAAAAGATTTTTTTTAAACAAACAAACTAAAATAAAACCAAAATAAATAGAAATATTATATAGGCATATAATATATCAAAATTTTCAGAAAAAGATTTCCTACAAGATGAACATTATTCTAGCTTCAAATAAAATACACACAAATTCAAATAAAGCAAAGAGTGCTTCTGGTCCAATAAAATCCAACAAAAATCATTTTAAAAATACCAAAATTAATTCAAATTTATTTCTCTCCAATTTTCCGATGTAGAGAATCATGTTACCCTATTTTCCATATATTTTATTTTTGGAGAAAAATAATTTGAATAAAACTCAAATAACTCCAAATTGAAAAATAAATTCAAAAGAACTTTGAATTTAATTCTTTGAAACTCAAACTCATATTTCATATGTTTTGAAGAAGTCATTTTATCTTCGCCGTGAAAATCATTGAGTTGCATAAAGTTTCAGAATTGGAAATTTTTCCAAATGAAATTCAAATATTTTCAACACCCCTTGTCATTTAAATAAATGAAAGAAGTCATGTCATCTTCTCTCCAGGGTTTTGTGATGAAGAGTATTTGAATTCACGAAAAGCATAAAAGCAAAAATGAAAGGTTGGGAAAGTCCTTTTATTCCCTCTCATTTAACTTTCAAAAAGTTTCGAATTCACTCACTTTCAGTCAATCAATCAAACAATCAATCAAAACTACCTATTTGTTTATAACATTCCAAAATTTAGAATTTTGGGATGTTACAAAGTGATTGGCGTTGAGTCCACATTCCACCATCCCTTGACACTTGAAGACTTGTTGCTCCATTGCTTCGAGCCTTGCCTCCACGCTTCTGGTCTTCTTTGGCCCTTCAACATCGCGGATGTGCAGCACCCTCTCACGCATCTCAATAGTTTGAGGGTGTTGCAGCACCTTGGGGGTGCTTGGAGACGTCATGGTGGCCTAGATCTGTCAGAAAAACAACTCGAAACAAGAACAGAGGGTTTCGTCGTGGTACGATGGTCAAAACCTTCGGGAGATTACATAAGTATTTTTTACCGACCAAAAGAAGTGTTCCACAAGAAAATGGAGTCCGGAGGGCACACGAGGTGGCCACAAGACACAGGGGCGCGCCCAACCCCTATCTTGCCGCCTCCTCGTGCACTCTTTGGACTACTTTTAATTTTCCTAATTTTTTAAATATTCCAAAATGGAGAAAAATTGCCATTGGAAACGTTTCAGAGACGGTTTACTTACCGTACCACATACCTATTCCTTTTCGGAGTCTGAAACGTTATGGAAAGTCTCCCTTATGTACTCCTTCGGTGTTATGGTATTAATTATATTGGTCTCAACATTTATGGGAGTACCTGAGATATAATGTTTGATTCTTTGACCGTTTACCACCTCCGGGTTAGTGCCTTCGACGTTGTTGATCTTGATGGCACTGGAACGATAAACCTCCTCGATAATGCAAAGACCTTCCCATTTAGAGAGAAGCTTTCCTGCAAAAAATCTTAGACGAGAGTTGTATAGCAAGACATGGTCACCTACATTAAATTCACGCTTTTGTATCCTTTTGTCATGGCATCTTTTAACTTTTCTTTAAACAACTTGGCATTTTCATAGGCTTGGGTTCTCCATTCATCAAGTGAGCTAATGTCAAATAACCTCTTCTCACCGGCAAGTTTGAAATCATAGTTGAGCTCTTTGATTGCCCAATAAGCTTTATGTTCTAGCTCAAGAGGTAAGTGACATGCTTTTCCATAAACCATTTTATATGGAGACATACCCATAGGGTTTTTATAAGCAGTTCTGTAAGCCCATGCTACCTCTTGAGCACTGCGTTGGTTTTACCTTGAAGAGGAAAGGGTGATGCAGTAAAGTAGCGCAAGTATTTCCCTCAATTTTTGAGAACCAAGGTATCAATCCAGTAGGAGACCACACTCGAGTCCCACGCACCTACACAAACAAATAGGAACCTCACAACCAACGCGATAAAGGGGTTGCCAATCCCTTCACGGTCACTTACGAGAGTGAGATCTGATAGAGATAATAAGATAATATTTTTGGTATTTTTATGATAAAGAGTAAAAGTAAAGATTGCAAGGTAAACGGTAATAGAAATAGCTTGTTGACGGAAGATTAATATGATGGAAAATAGACCCGGGGGCCATAGGTTTCACTAGTGGCTTCTCTCAAGATAGCATAAGTATTACGGTGGGTAAACGAATTCTTGTCGAGCAATTGATAGAATTGAGCATAGTTATGAGAATATCTTGGTATGATCATGTATATAGGCATCACGTCTGTGACAAGTAGACCGACTCACCTTTGCATCTACTACCATTACTCCACACATTGACCGCTATCTAGCATGCATCTAGAGTATTAAGTTCATAAGAACAGAGTAACACTTTAAGCAAGATGACATGATGTAGAGGGATAAACTCATGCAATATGATATAAACCCCATCTTTTTATCCTCGATGGCAATACAATACGTGTCGTTTCCCCTCATCACTTTGGGATCGAGCACCGCAAGATTGAACCCAAAGCTAAGCACTTCTCCTATTGCAAGAAAGATCAATCTAGTAGGCCAGACCAAACTGATAATTCGAAGAGACTTGCAAAGATAACCAATCATACATAAAATAATCCAGAGGAGATTCAAATATTGTTCATAGATAATCTTGATCATAAACCCACAATTCATCGGATCTCGACAAACACACCGCAAAAGAAGAGGTACATTAAATAGATCTCCAAGAGAATTGAGGAGAACTTTGTATTGAGATCCAAAGAGAGAGAAGAAGCCATCTAGCTAATAACTATGGACCCGGAGGTCTGAGGTAAACTACTCACACATCATCGGAGAAGCTATGGTCTCCGTGATCAATGCCCCCTCCGACGGAGAGCCGGAAAAGGCCCCAAGATGGGATCTCACGGGTACAGAAGGTTGCGGCGGTGAAAATAGGGTTTTTGCTATTGTTCTGATGGTTTGGTGGTACATAGGTATATATAGGAGGAAGAAGTAGGTCGGTGGAGCCATGAGGGGCCCACGAGGGTGGAGGGTGCGCCCAGGGGGTAGGTGTGCCCCCTACCTCATGGCTCCCTCGTCGGTTGCTTGACGTCCACTCCACGTCCTCTGGATCACGTTTGTTCCGAACATCACGTTCCTGAAGGTTTCATTCCGTTTGGACTCCGTTTGATATCCTTTTCCTTCGAAACACTGAAATAGGCAAAAAAACAGCAATTTGGGCTGGGCCTCCGGTTAATAGGTTAGTCCTAAAAATAACATAAAAGTGTATAAATAAGCCCATTAAACATCCAAAACAGAATATATATTAGCATGGAACAATCAAAAATTATAGATACGTTGGAGACGTATCAAGCATCCCCAAGCTTAATTCTTGCTCGTCCTTGAGTAGGTAAATGATAAAAACAGAAATTTTGATGTGGAATGCTACTTGGCATAATTTTCAATGTAATTCTCTTATTTGTGGTATGAATATTCAGATCCGAAAGATTTAAGATAAAAGTTTAATATTGACATAAAAGTAATAATACTTCAAGCATACTAACTAAGCAATTATGTCTTCTCAAAATAACATGGCCCAAGAAAGTTCATCCCTACAAAATCATATAGTTTGGTCATGCTCCATTTTTGTCACACAAGAATGCTCTCATCATGCACAACCCCGATGACAAGCCAAGCAATTGTTTCATACTTTAGTAATATCAAACTTTTTTCAACTTTTACGCAATATATGAGCGTGAGCCATGGATATATCACTATGGGTGGAATAGAATATGATGATGGGGGTTATGTGGAGAAGACAAAAAAGGAGAAAGTCTTACATTGACACAGCTAATCAGTGAGCTAGGGAGATGCCCATCGATTGATGTCAATGCAAGGAGTAGGGATTGCCATGCAACGGATGCACTTAGAGCTATAAATGTATGAAAGCTCAACAAAATAAACTAAGTGGGTGTGCATCCAACTTGCTTGCTCACGGAGACCTAGGGCATTTGAGGAAGCCCATTGTTGGAATATACAAGCCAAGTTGTATAATGAAAAATCCCCACTAGTATATGAAAGTGACAAAACAAGAGACTCTCTGTCATAAAGATCATGGTGCTACTTTGAAGCACAAGTGTGGAAAAAAGGATAGTAGCATTGCCCCTTTTTTATTTTCTTCTTTTTTTTGGGCCTTCCTTTTTTTATTTGGCCTTTCTCTTTTTCTTTTTCTTTTTTTGGGACAATGCTCTATGAATGATGATCATCACACTTCTATTTATTTACAAGTCAATGATTACAACTCGATACTAGAACAAAGTATGACTCTATATAAATGCCTCCGGCGGTGTACCGGGATGGGCAATGAATCAAGAGTGACATGTATGAAATAATATGCATGGTGGCTTTGCCACAAATACGATGTCAACTACATGATCATGCAAGGCAATATGACAATGATGAAGCATGTCATGATAAGCGGAACGGTGGAAAGTTGCATGGCAATATATCTCGGAATGGCTATGGAAATGCCATAATAGGTAGGTATGGTGGCTGTTTTGAGAAAGATATAAGGAGGTTTATGTGTGATAGAGCGTATCGTATCACGGGGTTTGGATGCACCAGCAAAGTTTGCACCAACTCTCAAGGCGAGAAAGGGCAATGCGCAGTACCGAAGAGGCTAGCAATGATGGAAGGATGAGAGTGTGTATAATCCATGGACTCAACATTAGTCATAAAGAACTCACATACTTATTGCAAAAATCTACAAGTCATCAAAAACCAAGCACTACGCGCATGCTCCTAGGGGGATATATTGGTAGGAAAAGACCATCGCTCGTCCCGACCGCCACTCATAAGGAGGACAATCAAAGAACACCTCATGTTTCAAATTTGTTACACAACGTTTACCATACGTGCATGCTACGGAACTTGCAAACTTCAACACAAGTATTTCTCAAATTCACAATTACTCAACTAGCACGACTTTGATATTACTACCTCCATATCTCAAAACAATCATCAAGCATCAAACTTTTCTTAGTATTCAACACACTTATAAGAAAGTGTTTACTAATCTTGGATGCCTATCATATTAGGACTAATTTCATAATTTAAGCAAATTACCATGCTGCTTTGTAGTACTCTCAAAATGATATAAGTGAAGCATGAGAGAACAATAGTTTCTATAAAACAAAACCACCTCCATGCTCTAAAAGATATAAGTGAAGCACATAGAGTATTCTAATAAATTCCGAATCACGCGTGTCTCTCTCTAAAGTGTATTCAGCGAGGATGATTGTGGAAAACTAAAAGCAAAGACTCAAATTATACAAGATGCTCCAAGCAAAACACTTATCATGTGGTAAATAAAAATATGGCTCCAAGTAAAGTTACCGATGGACGAAGACGAAAGAGGGGATGCCTTCCGGGGCATCCCCAAGCTTTGACTTTTTGGTGTCCCTGGATTACCTTGGGAATACCCAAGCTTAGGCTCTTGCCACTCCTTGTTCCATAATCCATCAAATCTTTACCCAAAACTTGAAAACTTCACAACACAAAACTTAACAGAAAATCTCGTGAGCTCCGTTAGCGAAAGAAAACAAAACACCACTTTAAGGTACTGTATTGAACTCATTCTTTATTTATATTGGTGTTAAACCTAATGTATTCCAACTTCTCTATGTTTTATAAACTATTTTACTAGCCATAGTTTCATCAAAATAAGCAAACAACACACGAAAAACAGATTTGTCAAAAACAGAATGCGATGCAGAGGAATCTTAATAGTGGAATCCATAAGGTGCAAGTTTAGAGAACAGTCATCAAATTCATGAAACCTAACAAATCACACAAGGTTTTTGAAATCGTGGAAACACTAGCACCCAAATCACACAAAGCATAGCATTTATGATCCTTAATTTTGATTTTAATAGTAGGTTCCCACTCATCATAAAGTTTTCTAGGGATAGAAACTTCCAAGTCATGTTTTTCTTCATAAGATTGCATTAAGGCATCAACGATATGTTTGGTAAAAGCTTTATTTTGACTATAAGCATGAGGAGAATTTAGCACGGATTGCAACAAGGAAATACATTCTATCAAAGAGCAATTATCATAATTAAATTCCTTGAAATCCAAAATAGTGGGTTCATTGATATCTAAAGTTTTGACCTCTTTAATCCCACTTTTACCAATTTTAGCATCAAGATCTAAAAACTCCGAATTTTTGGGACGCCTTCCAACTAAAGTTGACTCATCTCCAGTCCCATCATTATCAATATTCATATTGCAAAGCAGAGATTTAATAGGGGACACATCAATAACTTTTAGATCTTCATCTTTATTATCATGAAAACTAGAAGAACACGCTTTTACAAAGCAATCTTTCTTAGCACGCATCCTAGCGGTTCTTTCTTTGCACTCATCAATGGAAATTATCATGGCTTTGAGAGACTCATTGATATCATGCTTAGTTGGAATAGATCTAAGTTTTAAGGAATCAACATCAAGAGAAATTCTATCCACGTTCCTAGCCAACTCATCAATCTTAGGCAATTTTTCTTCAAGCAAAGCATTGAAATTCTTTTGAGAAATCATAAATTCTTTAACACTAGTCTCAAAATCAGAGGGCATCTTATTAAAATTTCCATAAGAGTTGTTGTAGGAATTACCATAATTATTAGAGAAATTACTAGGATACGGCCTAGGATTAAAGTTTCCTCTATAAGCGTTGTTACCAAAATTGTTCCTACCAACAAAATTCACATCTATAGATTCATTATTATTCTCAATAAAAGTAGACAAAGGCATATCATTAGGATCAGAAGCAACACTCTTATTAGCAAACAATTTCAAAAGTTCATCCATCTTTCCACTCAAAACATTAATTTCTTCAATCGCATGAACCTTTTTACTAGTAGATCTTTCAGTGTGCCATTGAGAATAATTAACCATAATATTATCTAGGAGTTTGGTAGCTTCTCCTAACGTGATTTCCATAAAAGGTCCTCCAGCGGCCGAATCTAAAAGATTTCTAGAAGTAAAATTCAATCCGGCATAATTTTTTTGTATAATCATCCACAAATTCAAACCATGAGTAGGGAAATTACGTATCATTAACTTCATCCTCTCCCAAGCTTGTGCAACATGTTCATGATCAAGTTGCTTAAAGTTCATAATATCGTTTCTAAGGGAGATGATTTTAGCGGGAGGAAAATACTTAGAGATAAAAGCATCTTTGCACTTATTCCAAGAATCAATACTATTTTTGGGAAAAGACGAAAACCAAGTTTTAGCACGATCTCTAAGCGAAAAGGGAAATAGCTTCAATTTAACAATATCATTGTCTACATCTTTCTTCTTTTGCATATCACACAAATCAGCAAAGCTATTAAGATGGGTAGTGACATCTTCACTGGGAAGGCCGGCGAATTGATCTTTCATGACAAGATTCAGCAAAGCAGCATTAATTTCACAAGATTCAGCATCGGTAAGAGGAGAAATCGGAGTGCTAAGAAAATCATTGTTGTTGGTATTGGTAAAGTCACACAATTTAGTATTGTCTTGAGCCATGGTGACAAGCAAGCAATCCAACACACAAGAAACAAGAAGCAAGCGGAAAAGAGGCGAACGGAAAGAGAGGGCGAATAAAACGGCAAGGGTGAAGTGGGAGAGAGGAAAACGAGAGGCAAATGGCAAATAATGTAATGCGAGGGATAGAGTTTGTGATGGGTACTTGGTATGTCTTGACTTGTGCGTAGACTCCCGAACAGCGGTGCGGAAATCCTTCTTGCTACCTCTTGAGCACTGCATTGGTTTTCCCTTGAAGAGGAAAGGGTGATGCAGTAAAGTAGCACAAGTATTTACCTCAGTTTTTGAGAACCAAGGTATCAATCCAGTAGGAGACCACGCTTGAGTCCCACACACCTACACAAACAAATAAGAACCTCGCAACCAACGCGATAAAGGGGTTGTCAATCCCTTCACGGTCATTTACGAGAGTGAGATCTGATAGAGATAATAAGATAATATTTTTGGTATTTTTATGATAAAGAGTAAAAGTAAAGATTGCAAGGTAAACGGTAATAGAAATAGCTTGTTGACGGAAGATTAATATGATGGAAAATAGACCCGGGGGCCATAGGTTTCACTAGTGGCTTCTCTCAAGATAGCATAAGTATTACGGTGGGTAAGCAATTCTTGTCGAGCAATTGATAGAATTGAGCATAGTTATGAGAATATCTAGGTATGATCATGTATATAGGCATCACGTCCATGACAAGTAGACCGACTCCTGCCTGCATCTACTACTATTACTCCACACATCGACCGCTATCCAGCATGCATCTAGAGTATTAAGTTCATAAGAACAGATTAACGCTTTAAGCAAAATGACATGATGTAGAGGGATAAACTCATGCAATATGATATAAACTCCATCTTTTTATCCTGGATGGCAACAATACAATACGTGTCATTTCCCCTACTGTCACTGGGATCGAGCACCGCAAGATTGAACCCAAAGCTAAGCACTTCTCCTATTGCAAGAAAGATCAATCTAGTAGGCCAAACCAAACTGATAATTCAAAGAGACTTGAAAAGATAACCAATCATACATAAAATAATTCAGAGGAGATTCAAATATTGTTCATAGATAATATTGATCATAAACCCACAATTCATCGGATCTCGACAAACACACCACAAAAGAAGAGTTACATCAAATAGATCTCCAAGAGAATCAAGGAGAACTTTGTATTGAGATCCAAAGAGAGAGAAGAAGCCATCTAGCTAATAACTATGGACCCGAAGGTCTGAGGTAAACTACTCACACATCATCGGAGAGGCTATGGTGTTGATGTAGAAGCCCTCCGTGATCAATGCCCCCTCGGTGAGCGGAAAAAGGCCCCAAGATGGGATCTCACGGGTACAGAAGGTTGCGATGGTGGAAATAGGGTTTTTGCTCCTGTTTTGATGGTTTGGGGGTACGTAGGTATATATAGGAGGAAGAAGTGGGTCGGTGGAGCCACGAGGGGCCCACGAGGGTGGAGGGCGCGCCCAGGGGGGGTAGGCGTTCCCCCTGCCTCGTGGCTTCCTCGTCGGTTGCTTGACATCCACTCCAAGTCCTCTGGATCACGTTTGTTCCGAAAATCACGTTCCCGAAGGTTTCATTCCGTTTGTACTCCATTTGATATCCTTTTCCTTCGAAACACTGAAATAGGCAAAAAAACAACAATTTGGTCTGGGCCTCTGGTTAATAGGTTAGTCCCAAAAATAATATAAAAGTGTATAAATAAGCCCATTAAACATCCAAAACAGAATATATATTAGCTTTGAACAATAAAAAATTATAGATAAGTTGGAGACGTATCAGCCCATAATGCATCATCAAGTTTCTTAGACCAATTCTTTCTAGATCTATTAACAGTCTTTTGCAAGATCAATTTAATTTCTCTATTGCTCAATTCTACTTGACCGCTAGACTGAGGATGCTGAGGAGATGCAAGTCTGTGTTTGACATCATATTTAGCAAGCATTTTATGGGAAGCACCATGAATAAAGTGTGAACAACCATCAGTCATCAAATATCTAGGGGCTCCAAACCTCGGAAAAATAACTTCTTTAAGCATCTTAATAGAAGTGTTATGATCAGCACTACTAGTTGAAATAGCTTCTACCCACTTAGTAACGTAATCAACAACAACTAAAATATGTGTATACCCATTAGAGGAAGGAAAAGGTCCCATATAATCAAAGCCCCAAACATCAATTGGTTCAATGACAAGTGAACAATTCATAGGCATTTCTTGACGTCTACTAATATTACCAATTCTTTGACATTCATCACAAGACAAGACATACTTACGAGCGTCTTTGAAGAGAGTAGGCCAATAAAAACCAGATTGTAATACCTTGTGTGCAGTTCTGTCTCCAGCATGGTGTCCTCCGTAGGCCTCGGAGTGACACTTGCGTAGGATTTGTTCCTGTTCATGCTCAGGTACACAACGTCTAATAACACCATCTACCTCTTCTTTATAAAGGTGTGTGTCATCCCAAGAGTAATGTCTTAAATCATAGAAAAACTTTTTCTTTTGCTGGTATGTGAAACTAGGTGGTATAAATTTAGCAACAATGTAATTAGCATAATCAGCATACCATGGAGTATTACGAGAAGTATTTATGACAACTAATTGTTCATCAAGAAAGCTATCATCAATAGGTAGTGGGTCATCAAGAACATTCTCTAGCCTAGACAAGTTGTCTGCAACGGGGTTCTCAACTCCCTTTCTATCAATAATATGCAAATAAATTTCTTGTAACAAGAGAACCCATCTAATAAGTCTAGGTTTAGCATCTTTCTTTTCCATAAGATATTTAATAGTAGCATGATCAGTGTGAACAGTCACTTTCGAGTCAACAATATACGATCTGAACTTATCACAAGCAAATACAACTGCTAAAAATTCTTTTTCAGTAGTAGCATAATTTCTTTGAGCACTGTCTAGAGTTTTACTAGCATAATGAATAACATTCAATTTCTTATCAACTCTTTGTCCTAGAACATCACCAACAACATAATCACTAGCACCACACATAATTTCAAAGGGTAAATTCCAATCAGGTGGTTGAACAATAGGTGCAGAAATTAAGGCTTTCTTAAGTATTTCAAAGGCTTCTACACAATCATCATAAAAAAAACAAAGGAAAATCTTTTGCAAGAGATTAGTGAGAGGCCTAGAAATTTTAGAGAAGTCTTTAATAAACCTCCTATAAAAGCCAACATGACCAAGGAAACTTCTTATACCTTTGATATCCGTAGGACACGACATTTTTTCAATAGCATCAACTTTAGCTTTATCAACTTCAATACCTCTTTCGGAAATTTTATGCCCCAAGACAATAACTTCATTAACCATAAAGTGGAACTTCTCCCAATTCAAGACAAGATTAGTTTCTTCACATCTCTGCAAAACTTGATCAAGGTTGCTTAAGAAATCATCAAATGAAGTTCCGTAAATGGAGAAATCATCCATTAAAACCTCAACAATCTTTTCACAGAAGTCAGAGAATATAGAAGTCATACATCTTTGAAAGGTACCAGGTGCATTGCATAAACCAAAAGGCATACGTCTATAAGCAAGAGTACCAAAAGGGCAAGTAAAAGTAGTCTTTTTCTTGATCCTCTTTTGACACAGGTATTTGAGAAAAACCAGAATAACCATCTAGAAATCAAAAGTGTGTATGTTTGGACAATCTTTCTAGCATTTGATAATAAAAGGTAGAGGGTAATGATCTTTTCTAGTAGCTTTGTTTAATTTTCTAAAATCAATTACCATTCTATAACCTGTAACAACTCTTTGTGGGATCAATTCATTTTTATCAGTAATACCTCCCTTCTTAGGGACACAATGAACATGAGTTACCCATCTACTATCAACAATAGGATAAATTATACCTGCTTCCAGAAGCTTTAGTATTTTATTTCTTACCACTTCTTTCATCTTTGGATTCAACCATCGTTGGTGATCAACAACTGGTTTAGCATCAGGCTCCATATTAATTTTATGCTGGCATAGAGTGGCACTAATGCCCTTAAGATCATCAAGAGTATATCCAATAGCAGCATGGTGCTTCTTCAGAGTTTTCAATAATTTAATTTCTTCATGCTCTGAAAGGTTAGCACTAATAATAACATGATATATCTTCTTTTCATCAAGATAGGCATATTTCAAAGTATCAGGTAACTGCTTAAGCTCAAACACGGGATCACCCTTGGGTGGAGGAGAATCCCCAAGAATCTCAACAGGCAAGTTGTGTTTCAAAACAGGCATTTGATTAAACAATATTTCATCTAATTCCTTCCTTTCATTATAAACATATCATTTTCATGGTATAGCAAATATTGTTCTAAAGGATCAATAGGAGGTACGACAATAGAAGCAAGACCAATAATTTCATCCTTACTAGGAAATTGTTTGTCATGGGGCTGTCTACGAAATTTAGAGAAATTAAAATCATGAGACACATCCCCAAAACTTACAGTAGCAATTTCTTTCTCGGAGTCTATCCTAACATTAGTAGTGTTCAAGAAAGGTCTACCGAATATAATGGGACAAAAATCATCTTGTGGGGAACCAAGAACAAGAAAATTAGCAGGGCATTTTATTTTCCCACACAAGACTTCAACATCTCTAACAATACCAATTGGTGATATAGTATCTCTATTGGCAAGCTTAATAGTAACATCAATATCTTCTATCTCAGCATGTGCAATATCATTCATAATTTCTTGATATAAAATAACAGGAACTACGCTCACACTAGCACCCACATCACATAAGCCATGATAACAATGATCTCCTATTTTAACAGAAACAACAGGTCTATGTTTATCTTTAATATCGGGTTTAGCAATTCTAGCAGCGTCATCACAGAAATAAATAACATGCCCATCAATATTATCGACCAAGAGATCTTTAATCATAGAAATACTAGGTTCAACTTTAATTTGTTCAGGGGGCGTAGGTGTTCTAGTATAACTCTTTCGAATTACAGTTGAAACTTTAGCATGATCCTTTATCCTAACAGGAAAAGGTGGTTTCTCAATGTAAGCAATAGGAACAATAGGATCAACATTATATGTAACGGTTTCCTCTTCAACTTTAATAGGTTCTACTACTTTCACTTCAATGGGAGGATGATATTTAAACCACTTCACCCTAGGGAGATCAACATGAGTAGCAAATGATTCACAGAAGGAAGCTACTATGTCGGAGTCAAGTCCATATTTAGTGCTAAATGCACTAAAAGCATCGGTATCCATAAAAGATTTAACACAATCTTTCCCTAATAATAAAGCACGGATTGACTCCGTGGATTCATTGTTACAATACGCTTCTTTTCGTGATTTTACGCTTTTAGTTTGTTTCATATGGTTTGTCCGAGATGGTACTATTTTTCTATACAGGCTCACGATCGTTCACTTTTACTTTTATGGGCCATCAGCCAGTGTGTACGTCCGCCCAAGGCTGCAGCGAACGCACGAACCAGCCCATCCCACCAATGCCATCCCGTAAGAAGAAAAATACATTATGTAAAACGAGATGAAAAAAATTATTGCCGGGCGCTGAACTCGAACCTTGGTCTCCTAAATGTGAGTTGGCTGGGCTAGCCATATGAACTATTGGGCGACTTTGATAAAAAAGAAGGTTTGACTTCAAATGAACTATCTCTTATTCGGGGATGAGGGAGGGCTGCAGCGAGGTGCGCGGAGCCGCGGACCGAGTTGGGCTACGTTGTTTTTTCCTTTGAGTTGATTCAGGAGCCTATAAAATACTCCCTCTGTTTCACAATACATGTCCTTTATTTGTCAAAATATAGATGTATTTAGACATATTTTAGTATATAGATGTATTCATCTTTGAACAAGTGAAAGTCAAGTATTTTGGAACGGAGGGAGTAGCTGACAATGGTTAGGGAGTTCAAACCCATGATTTTCCTTTTGTCCCACATTGCCTCTTTTCATCAAAGACCATCAATTTATATACGCCCAACTTGAATGAGAAAACAAGCAGCCTCAAGAATAAACAAATGAGGGTAAGATGTGGGTCTTGGTGGTATATCGCTGCACCATAAAAAAAGGAGAACTCAAGAAAGAAAGGGAGGGGAGTGAAGAGGAGGAGCAGAAACATGCTTGTGTCTCCGGGGAAGAGAAGAGGATAAGTACGAACATGATCGACCAAGGGCTCGCCGGAGAAGAGCTTGGCTGGATGTGCTTGAATCGGCGCTAGGGAAGTGAGGAGGAGGAGTAGGCGAGAGCAACAACGTGGCTAGGCAATGGCAGCATCCACGGAGAGGCAGATGGAGTTGTTGTTGGAGGTTGGGGTCGGCCGGTTCCGGCGCCTTTGCCGGCGACGCTCTGTGCACAGGGGTGCAGCTGCCGCGGTTGGTGTGAGGTCTCGCCACCTCGGTGTGTACCGCCGACAGACGAGGCTGGCAGGCCGACCACCGAACTGCTCACTCCAGCCCACCGGCCAGATTCAACTGCGTACGACACGTGAGGGCACCTCCCGCATCTCACAGGTTGGTAGTGGATCCATGTGATTTTTTATATGCCATTTGATTTTTTTAGCTGGTCAGCTATCGTGTACATCCAAGTGAAGACATAAGGTTGGATACTTCGCAGAGATAAGTCAAGATGGGTCTACGTGCTTGAGCTAAAAACATGATAGATCACTCATGGAATTCATATATGTGTACTTTATTATTTTATAATTTAATAAAAATTACTTCTAGGAACATGGATGAGATGAATAAAATGCATACTAAGACTCTAAGAGGATGAACTAATTGCCAACTCATGCCCCATATACTGCATGTGTATTAAAATATAAGGCGTTTTAAATCTAAATCTAGACCAAAAAACAATTTATTTTTTATTCGAAGGCAGTACTACATAAGGTCTAAAATGCAAATGCAATGTCTGTATAAGTGTATCTGCCACTCATCCTAATATATTCGCACATTTATAATAAGTGCATATATGATCTACCATCTACCATTTGCTTACGAATTATGACACTTAATTTTTGTTTCTTTATCGGCTTATATTTATATGGGTTCGTGAAAGGAGAGTAAATACCCCCATGATGCTACTCTAAATTTTTGCTGCATTTGTACAAGATCGGTGGTCCATTGAGATGACAATAATTTTTTCCCACGTCTTCCTTGTGCTCGATGTTCGTCCTAGCGGGAGGAAGATGTGTGGACTCGCTGCGGCGGTAGCAGCAGATGGGCAGACATTATGCCATCGTCCTGTGGAGGCCATGTACAAGATGTGTGTAGTGCGTGACATATGCAGCTACGTCTTCATTGGTCATCCATTTGTCGCTTGTCACCGATGCGCTCCTCTCCAGAGAAACGCCAGATAAAAGCTTGCGTCACTAAGGAGGGAAAGTCTCGAGGCATTATTATCAGGGCTAGAGTGTGTGATCTTCTCCCATTTCAACGCACAAGCTGTAAGGTGCATTTCTCCAATTTTTGGTCCATTGATCCTTATTATTATTATTATTTTAAGATTTTTTTTACTATTTGAGATGGCACTGTTTTTTTGTGCACGCTCCTCCTCGGTATATCCATACAAAAACAATTATCCTTGGTAACGCACAAATTCCTTTTGCTATGTCTCGTCATCTTGGAATTGATTCATGAGTGGATGGCAAAGAGGAAGGCGAAGAGGAAACACAGACGAGTAGCTAAGACCGTGCGCGAATTTGTTTCCCGTTGCAAAGCACGGGCATGTTTACTAGTCAAACTTAAGGTTTATACCTGACTCGTTGCGTTTGTTGAGTTCCCAATCTTCAGAGTTGCGTTCAATTATTTCTAGTAAATCCCATTTGAATTCAATAGTGTTCTTCATAAAGGAATCAGTACAAGAAGTATCGAGCATGGATTGATCATTACGAGAAAAGCTGAGCATAAAAGTTCTGAATAATAATTTCTCTTGAGAGGTCATGATTGGGGCATGAATATAGCATTGACTTAAGCCTCCCCCAAGCTTGAGCTATACTTTCTCCTTCACAAGGCCAAAAATTATAAATATAATTCTAATCATGATGAACGAGATGCATAGGATAAAACTTCTGATGAACTTCCAATTTCAATCAATTGTAGTTCCAAGTCCTAATATCATCGCATAGCTTATACCATATCAATGCCTTCTCCTTCAAAGATAAAGGGAAGACCTTCTTCTTGACTTCATCCTCGGGCAAACCTGCAAGCTTAATAATCCACATAGATTAGATGCAAATCAGGATATAATGTTCCGTCTCCAGCATAAGGATTAGCTAGCAGTTTCTCTATCATACCCGAAGGAATTTCATAATAAATATTTTCAATAGGTGCAGTAGGTTGAGGGGCAACTCTTTGCTCTTCCAGTCCGGGTGAAGATACGCCGAACAAACCCCTCAAAGGATTATTTTCCATAAGAACAAGTGACAATAAATTTCAGCACACTATATAAATGTTTCCTTACCAAATTCCACTCACCAAAGGCGCTTCACTCCCCGGCAACAGTGCCGGAGAAGAGTCTTGATGACCCACAATTATAGGTGATCTATCATAGTCATTTTGATAAGTAAGAGTGTTGAACCCAACGAGGAGCAGAAGGAAATGACAAGCGGTTTTCGGCAAGGTATTCTCTGCAAGCACTGAAATTATCGGTAACAGATAGTTTTGTGATAAGATAATTCGTAACGGGTAACAAGTAACAAGTGTAACAAAGGTGCAGCAAGGTGGCCCAATCCAATTTGTAGCAAAGGACAAGCCTGGACGAACTCTTATATAAAGCAAAGCGCTCCCGAGGACACATGGGAATTATTGTCAAGTTAGTTTTTATCATGCTCACATGATACACGTTCGTTACAATGATAATCAGATATGTGGTTGGACCGGTGCTTGGGTGCTGTCCTTACTTGGATAAGCCTCCCACTTATGGTTAACCCCTGTCGCAAGCATCCGCAACTATGAAATAAGAATTAAGATAAATCTAACCATAGCATGAAACATGTGGATCCAAATCAGCCCCTTACGAAGCAACGCATAAACTAGAGTTTAAGCTTCTGTCACTCTAGCAACCCACCATCTACTTATTACTTCCCAAAACCTTCCCCTAGGCCCAAATAATGGTGAAGTGTCATGTAGTCGACATTCACATAACACCACTAGAGGAAAGACAACATACATCTCATCAAAATATTGAACGAATACCAAATTCACATGATTACTTATAACAAGACTTCTCCCATGTCCTCAGGAACAAATGTGACTACTCAAAAGCATATTCATGTTCATAATCAGAGGAGTATTAATTGTCATTAAGGATCTGAACATATGATCTTCCACTGAATAAACCAACTAGCATCAACTACAAGGAGTAATCAACACTACCAGCAACCCACAGGTACCAATCTGAGGTTTTGAGGCAAAGATCGGATACAAGAGATGAACTAGGGTTTGAGAGGAGATGGTGCTGGTGAAGATGTTGATGGAGATTGACCCCCTCTCGATGAGAGGATCGTTGGTGATGACGATGATTTCCCCCTCCGGGAGGGAAGTTTCCCCGGCAGAACAGCTCCGCCGGAGCCCGAGATTGCTTTTGCCCAGGTTCCGCCTTGAGACGGCGACGCTTCGTCCTGAAAGCTCTCTCTTTAATTTTTTTCGAGGTCAAAACCCTTTGTCGGTGTCAAAACCGGCGGATCTCGGGTAGGGGGTCCCGAACTGTGCGTCTAGGCGGATGGTAACAGGAGACAAGGGACACGATGTTTTTACCCAGGTTCGGGCCCTCTCGATGGAGGTAAAACCCTACTCCTGCTTATTTGATATTGATGATATGGGTAGTACAAGAGTCGATCTACCACGAGATCAGAGAGGCTAAACCCTAGAAGCTAGCCTATGGTATGATTGTTGTTCTGTCCTACGGACTAAACCCTCCGGTTTATATAGACACGGGAGGGGGCTAGGGTTACACAGAGTCGGTTACAAGGAAGGAGATCTACATATCCGTATTGCCAAGCTTGCCTTCCACGCCAAGGAGAGTCCCATCCGGACACGGGACGAAGTCTTCAATCCTGTATCTTCATAGTCCAACAGTCCGCCAAAGGTTATAGTCCGGCTGTCCGGATACCCCCTAATCCAGGACTCCCTCAGTAGCCCCTGAACCAGGCTTCAATGACGATGAGTCCGGCGCGCAGATTGTCTTCGGCATTGCAAGGCAGGTTCCTCCTCTGAATACTTCATAGAAGATTTTGTACACGAGGATCGTGTCCGGCTCTGCAAAACAAGTTTCCACATACCTCCGTAGAGAGAATAATATTTCTACAAATCTAATCTGCTGACATATTCCGTAGTGTGACATCACACCACAGCCAAGCCTTTATTCGAATCGTTTTTTTACAGCCAACCTCAGCGCGTTTCACGAGGCGATTTCCTTGGCACGTCTTATCGAAGCAGAGATTGTGTCCCCTTTATTTACGGGATTCTCATCAACACGGACGTGGGTAACCCAATCGCGCCCGTTGGTATGACCCCTCGATTGGAGGTAAGCCCCAAACGGTTACGAGGAGGGCTCTTCGTATTCAATCTCTTTATAAAGAGACCAAGGCCTGTTCTTTTCTTTCGACCTCAATCGAATCCGCCTCCTGCCTCGAGTTCCAACACCCAAAGCTCATGTTTAGGCGCTTCGGACCTCCGATTATGTCTGGATCCAACCTTCAAGGTCGGTGGATGCCTTCCTCCGTCACGGAGGAGGACGTAATAAAGCTAAGGGAGGCCAGGTACCTGACCGGTGAAATACCGCATAGGCTGCCTGCTCAAGGGCAAGTTATTCCCACTCCCAAGCCCGGTGACAGTGTCGTGTTCATGTCTCACTTCCTCCGAGGGCTAGGCTTCGCGTCGGATCCCTTCGTGAGGGGGCTCATGTTCTATTATGGGCTGGACTTCCAGGACTTAGCTCCGGAGTCTATCCTCCACATCTCATCTTTCATCGTCGTGTGCGAAGCCTTCCTCCGTATTACCCATCACTTCGGACTGTGGATCAAGACCTTCAAAGTGGAGCCGAAGATGATCGAGGGGCGGCACGCAGAGTGCGGACGCGTCGGAATAAGCAAAAATGCTGATGCCCGAGGGCTCTTTCCAGGAGGAGTCCAGCTTATGGCAACAAGAATGGTTTTATATCACAGCTCCCAGGGGTACCAAGTGGGTGGCTCCACCTGTCTTTCGCTCGGGTCCCCCGCCACGACTAACGTCGTGGGTCAACAAGGGGTTAGACTGGGGGCCAGCAAAGGATGTGCCCATATTGCAAAGCCGCATCCGAGATCTCCTAGAGAGAGATGTCAATCTGGTCGTGGTGACGCAAGTCATGTTAATTCGCCGAGTCCTGCCCTGCAAACGTCGTCCCCTCCACCTGTGAGAGTTCAATCCGGAGGGACCGCGAGCTCTTCAACATTTCCTTGGCATGACGCCTGCGGAGATGTACAAATTGTTCTTCGGACCACAAATAATGTGTCCGGACTCTACTGAGGATGCAGGTCTGAGCTGCAATCGTCCGGATACCCAAGTAAGTAGCCCCGCATCCGAACACACCATTTGTTTATTTATCGCAACATCGCCCTTAAAAAAGCCGCTCTTTAACCAGGAGTGGACAGCGAAGGCAAAGTTGATCAGGTGTCCGGCCCCCCTCCCCGAGACCTCGCCAGACCCTGTGTTAACCAGGATGCTGGAGATCGCGCCTTATCAAGCGCCTTCGGGAGAAGATAAAGGGGGGAACAAGGAAGCTACCGCCTCCGCGGAGGAGGTTAGACGGAAGGGAGGAATCGAAACTTCCTATCCTCAGGGGAAGAAGAGGACCGCCTCTGAGGACCCGGAGACAATGGTCTCAAAACGGGGGAAGAAATCTTCGCCAGAGGGTCCTGTACCGGGGGATACCCCGGCCGTACTATGCCCTCAAGGGGATCATCCCTCCACCGAGTTTTAAGTAAAAGGGTATTCAATAATGATAAAAAACCTTGCTTTACTCCTGAGGAAAATAACCGAAGCATTTATCTTGCAGTTAGGATCTTAGCCCTTCTCAGCAGAGCTCGTGTTCGGGGGATCTTCTTCCAGAAATGATGGAGAGCGGAACGCCTCCCCCTGCCATACCGCCTCATGAGGCGGGCGACTCCGAGGTGTCGTCGCGGAGGGTTTCTCCTGATCCGGCAAGGACAGAAGGTAGTCCTGTGGCCACCCGAAGCCCTCAGTATCCGGCTTTTGAAGAAAGCAATCGAAAAGGTCCGGCACCGTCTGGTGCGTGGTCGGAGGTACTGAGGGATCTGCTAGAGCGAGCGGCTATCTCAGAGGAGCACCGTACATTGATGGGTACGGTAATTGAAAGGATTTCTTCCGCGGAGAGCGGGTTGCATGAAGCTGTCATGAGTCTACTGACGGGTTTTGAGGTACGTGAAATGATGTACCTTTTTGACAATACCGCATACTTTAAGATGCGCCCTGTGTAGATAGTAGGCCCTGAGACTCTGGGTGCTGTCAAAGACGACGACGTGCAGAGGATCATAGTCCCAGGTATAATTTTGCCGCCTTAATATGCAGGTGGCGAAGTGTCCGGTGGCCAGCCGGACTGATGAATTTGCCGAGTTAAAGCGGCAGCTTGACGTGGCAGATGCCGACATCGTACTTGTCAACAAGCGGCTTGACGAGGCGCAAGGTATGTAATTTCTCCAGTGACATATGATAAGAGGAGCATGATGCCAGTATGTATAACATATGTTTCGAATGCAGATGGAGCTGTGGCCGTGGAGAACCTTCGGGCGGAACTTGCCCGAGCCAAAGAACAAGTCAAGATGGCAATCGAGGAGCTGAAAGCTGAACAGGATGCTCACTGCCAAAGCAAGGAGAAAATAGCCAAGATGGCTGTGGAATTGAAGAATGCCGCTGACCGTTACAAGCTTCTTGAAAAGGGAGATCAAGCGAAAAGGGCGGACCTAGAGAAGGCCGTGGTGACGGCCAAAGACACTCGCTCTGCCATGAGAGCGATGAAGGAGGAGCTGCGTCAGGCCGGAGATATCGCGGCTGGGAAGCCCTTTATGCTGCGGATGAAGTTCGGCGATCTTAAGTACGCCCCTTTAGACCGGCTATGGAGTTCGGCGGATGCATATCTTGACTTGGCAGCTAGTGCTGCCGATGCGGCCGAGCACTTCCGAGATTAAAAAGATCGTGAAGTGGAGAAGCTGTTCTGGTCACAGTTTAACGATCCAGAGCGTCCGCTTCCATTGACTGACCGGTTGGTCGAATGGGCCGAGCTGAATAGGTTGTCTGGACTTGCCATGAGGTATGTTGTGGATCATCTGTGGCCGGAAAGACCAAAGCCGAACAGTTATTTTAGTTTGGTGCAGCAGTTCCTTGGCGCCGTGCCGCATATCAACGTGGTGAAGAGGTCGGCGTGCGTGGAGGGTGCGCGGATGGCCCTTGCCCGTGTCAAGACATACTGGGCAGAGATGGAGGCCACCGCCATTGCAGCCCAAGACTCGGACCAAAGCCGAGTACCCGCCGAGCACTACTTCCAAGAAGTTCTTGAGGGCGCTCGTTCAATAGAGGCGCAGTGCTCGAAGAATATTATGTTCTAATGACATGTATTCCCATTGAAAACAATGTTTGCTGAAATGTAAAGGCTATTTTATACTTGTGCCTACAAGAATTATAATACCTCCTGTGTGGCCGTTTATGTATATATGTATATAACCTGAAAGATGGCAGTTGTCGGCTTCAGCCCCCACGCATATAATGCGGGGGTGCTCGCAAAAGACGCATATTCACACTTGATCCAACGTCTTGGTCCATTAAGGAGGTGATAGCGCAACGAACTAGGCAATCGGACTATAATGCTTTATCACTTTCACTTAACCATAGGAGTTTGACGGTGGGGCTACTATATAGCCCCTGGTGGCTCCGCCAAGACATCCTAATTAAGTGGCGCCAGATGCGTTCGGCCGGAAACGGCCCTTCGTTAAGGCGGAGGAATCCCTAAGATTCCGATGGGTCATCGAGTGGTTGACCAGTCTCACGCTACATCATGGCAGTCAGTTTTCGGCTTTCTCTACTGAGGTGCTCGCTTGGATGACCCAGGGCACAATCGTAGTAGTTCTCCTGGTGCCGCCTTAGCCGATAGAGCGGAATGTAAGGCAGCAAAACACAGGAGCCGGGCAAGCCCAACATTTGACCAAAGACATGATTCGGAGCTGATGCATATAAGGCCAAACTCGCGACGCCGAACACTCCCTAAGGTATTCGTTCTTTATGATATAAACCGAGCAAAACGTCGCCCTTTGTAATAAGCCCCTGGTGTCCAGGTACGTGCAATAATCTGACGTGGCCACATGCCAATACGTCAGCATCCATCTCAGTTTTACTGAGAATCCGGGGGATGTGTATCAACAAGAGACAGTAAAAAAGGTTTACGCAGGGTCTTAATCTGAAGAGAATCCTTGGAACGGGTCCCTGCTGCACGTCTGCGCCTGTGTCTCCGTTGTGCCGTATCCTGGACGGGTGTAGCACGATGGTCATATGTAAAAGAGAGGAACTTAGTTGCAAAGTTGTCATGCAAAATGTAGGTTATACTAAGTAGACCGAGTACAGTTCAAGATTAGTAAAATTGAGCCTTAATGTCACTTGTTTACGTGCGTGGAGCCCCTTGTATTGTTATAGGGGTATAGCCATCAAACTTGTATCAATTATGCAGCTACACCAGACTCGTCTAGCTGTGTCCGTGGTCTTAACAATCTGTTAGATGCTCTGGCAGTGAGGCCGTCTAGTGTGCGGCTGCCAAGGCAGCCGCACGGTCCTTCGTTTGCAAGGAGTGCTCAATATTTCCCTTTACTGTAATGATGCCACGTGGACCGGGCATCTTAAGTGTAAGAGACGCGTAAAGCGGTATTGCGTTAAAGCGAGCGAAAGCTTCTGTCGGTGTAGGAATGACACCTATGGGATCACAAGAATCCCTACTACGGTTGCGGGGCGCGGGGGTCGTGAGAAGAGCGGATCAAACAGATAGCACACGGTCTCTTTACCCAGGTTCGGGCCGCGGGGGTGCGTAAAACCCTACTCCTGGTTTGGTGGTTTGTTTATCTGTGTTCTTGAGCTAGCAAAGGGGCGTGAGGAGCTCCAAAAAGCCGAATCCTACTCCTGGTCGCCTTGGGCCTCCTTTTATAGGGAAAGGGGTTGCCACAGTGGCACACAGGAGGTGGAAAGGGTACAGTGGTGCGAGTTTATCCCTCGCATTACATGACAGGGTGCCATTAATGCGTCTTGCTTAGGTGTCCTTGCTTTATCGGGGACGGGGAGAGCCTGTCTCGTCTGCTGCCGCTCCCTCTCGTGTTGACACGCATACGGCCAGCGGTGCCAGCGGTGCCATGTAGGCGGTGCAGCTGTGGTGGCGCAACGGTGGCTCTCCACAAAGATCTGCTTGCCGCCACGCAGGTGCCTGCCCAACTGGTCGGGTCGGCAACTGTATGCGAATGGCGGTGAAGGTTTGATTGGCGTGGGCCCGATGGTGGCTGAGGGAGTCCTGGACTAGGGGGTGTCCGGATAGCTGAACTATCACCGTTGGCCCGACTCCTAGACTATGAAGATACAAGATTGAAGACTTTGTCCCGTGTCCGGATGGGACTTTCCTTGGCGTGGAAGGCAAGCTTGGCGATACAGATATGTAGATCTACTACCATTGTAACCGACTCAGGTAACCCTAACCCTATTCGGTGTCTATATAAACCGAAGGGTTTTAGTCCGTAGGACGAACAACAATCATACCATAGGCTAGCTTCTAGGGTTTAGCCTCTCTGATCTCGTGGTAGATCTACTCTTGTACTACCCATATCATTAATATTAATCAAGCAAGAGTAGGGTATTACCTCCATCGAGAGGGCCCAACCTGGGTAAAAACATCGTGTCCCTTGTCTCCTGTTACCATCCGCCTAGACGCACAGTTCGGGACCCCCTACCCGAGATCCGCCGGTTTTGACACCAACATTGGTGCTTTCATTGAGAGTTCCTATGTGTCGTCACCTATAGGCCCGATGGCTCCTTCAATCATCAGCAACGACGCAGTCTAGGGTGAGACTTTTCTCCCCGGATAGATCTTCGTATTCGGCGGCTTTGCACTGCGGGCCAATTCGCTTGGCCATCTGGAGCAGATCGAAGCTACGCCCACAGCCATCAAGTCAGGTTTGGAAGTTTAAACTACACGGCCGACATCCGCGGAGACTCGATCTTCGACGGATTCGAGCCGCAGCCAAGCGCGCCGCACTATCTCGATGGGCATGATCTAACTCTGCCGCCGAACAGTGTCCTTGAGGCCACACTAGTGTCCGCTCCGACCATTGATTCGGAGCTGATCTCGCCGATCGAGGATGGTTGGTTGGACACCACCTCGGGGGCTGAAATCTCTACGGCGATTGAGCCGAACACCATCCCTGTCCTTTGCAAAGCTCGTGACTCCCAGGTGCCGGACTCCTTTCCGAACTCCGAACCGCCCGCGCCCACCGGTCGAATCCGAAGGCGCGGTTATGGAGTTCACCGCCGCAGACATCTTTCAGCACTCGCCCTTTGGCGATATCCTGAACTCATTAAAGTCTCTCTCTTTGTCAGGGGAGCCCTGGCCGAACTATGGCCAGGAAGGTTGGGATTCAACGATGAAGAAATTCAACGCCCAGCCACCACCCACTTTGTAGCCACTGTCGAAAGCTTAAACGACGTGCTCGATTTCGACTTCAAAGACATCGATGGTATGGACGACGATGTAGGAGACAACCATGAACCAGCACCTATAGGGTACTGGGCAACCACCTCATCCCATGATGTATACATGGTGTATACACCTAAAGGAAATGACGACGAGGAACAACGGGACACTACGAAGGATAAATCCCTCGGCAGTCAAAACGGCAACGTAACGCCGCACCAAGTCCCGCCGACCAAGACCCAGCCATAGAGCAGGGCGAACCGGTGGGATTTACGAACATGCTATCGAGCAACCGTCCGAACAGGACAACTTTGATAAACAACCCGTCCCCCAAATGAAGATAACAGTCCGGACGATCTCACGCCGGACAAATTGTTGGAGCAGAAGAACCTCCACAAAAGGCTCGTCGCCACTGCGCGTAGCGTGAAAAAGCAGAAGCGGAAGCTTAAAACAGCGGAAGATGCACTCAGAATCAGATGGAGCAAAGTACTCAACACCGCAGACAAATACAGCGATAGTTGCCGAACAAAGAGCTACCCAAAGAGAAAACTACTGCCCGAATTTGATGAGGAGGCTATAGAGCCCCCACAATCAAAAAGCAAGAAGGCCACCCGGTCGGATGGACGACCCCACGGCAAACAGAGAGCGGCAAATGGCGCCGCACACAAGCCGGTACGCGACCCGCATAAGGATTCACATCAAAAGGATGGCCCAGTCAGGTCCATCTATGGGCCGACAAAGCAAGCTCTTCAAAGCAATGCAACACGCCAAATATCCGAACATCACGGCACACCCAAATATAGGGGTGCCGCACACCCCCTGTGTTTCACCGATGAGGTGCTGGATCACGAATTCCGGGATTCAAACCCGTAAACATAGAGGCATACGACGGAACAACAGACCCTGGAGTCTGGATTGAGGATTACATCCTCCACATACACATGGCTAGAGGAGATGATATCCACACCATAAAATACTTACCCCTCAAGCTCAAAGGGCCAGCCCGGCATTGGCTCAAAAGCCTCCCTGAAAATACCATTGGAAGTTGGGAAGAGCTCGAGGATGCTTTTCGGGCAAATTTTCAAGGGACTTATGTCCGTCCTCCGGATGCGCATGATTTAAGTCATATAACTCAACAATCCGGAGAGTCAGCCCGCAAATTCTAAAACAGGTTCCTCACCAAAAAGAACCAAATAGTCGACTGTCCGGACGCCGAAGCCTTAGCAGCTTTCAAACACAACGTCCGAGACGAATGGCTCGCCAGACACCTCGGCCAGGAGAAGGCGAGAACCATGGCTGCATTAACAAGCCTCATGACCCGCTTTTATGCTGGAGAGGATAGTTGGCTGGCAAGATGCAGTACCAGCGACCCAAGTACATCCGAAGTAAGGGATGGAAATGGAAAACCACGACGCAGCAAGGACCAGCGCCGGATTAAGGGGAACGGCCCAAAGAGCACGACATTCAACGCCGGATTCAAAAGCTTAAGGCAGAACAATAAAAAACTACCCCTTAAGGACAATAGCGATGAGCTATCCAACTTAAACAAAATCTTGGACAAGATATGCCAAATCCACGAGATTCCCGGGAAGCCCGCAAACCATACCCACAGAGATTGTTGGGTCTTCAAGAAATCCGGCAGACTCAACGCCCGAACACAAGGATCGACACACCAAGTGAGGATGATGACGAGCAAGACAAGCAGCGCCCCGGAAAACAAAAGAATTTCGCACAAAAAGTCAAAACCGTGAACTCACTTCAAGTGTCATAAGGGAAAAACAGTGCGGCGCCCATAGAAACACGTGCCGCACGGTCTATCCCAGCAGTGTCCCAACAATGGTTGTCAAAACCAATCACCTTCGATCATCAGGACTATTCCGGAAGTATCCGGAGCGTAGGATGGACTGCCTTGATATTAGATCCTATAATCGACGGACTCCAATTTACACAAGTCCTAATGGACGGAGGTAGCGATCTAAACCTGCTATATCAGGACACAATTCGCAAAATGGGGATAGACCCAACCAAAATTCGCCATAGCAACACCTCCTTCAAAGGGGTAATGCCAGGCCTGTATGCCCATTGTACGGGCTCCCTACTACTAGAAGTTGTGTTCGGCTCATCCGACAACTTTCGCCGCGAAAAGTTAACCTTCCACATTGCCCCATTCGACAGTAGCTATCAAGCACTACTGGGGCGTGAAGCTTTCGCCCGCTTTAACACAATACCGCATTATGCATCTCTTACACTTAAAATGCCGGTCCACGCGGCATCATCTCATTAAAAGGGAGTATTAAGTGTTACTCGAGCATGGAAGAACGTGAGACTGCCTTGACAGCCCCACGCCAATTCGGCTCCGCTAATCAAAGCACCTGAATAGGCCATTCAAACCTCGGACATGGCTAGACGAGTCCGGCGCCTACTAGCGGCATACCCCCATACAAGGGGATGCACGCACGTACAACAAGAGATAATAAAGCTCAATTCACCTTCCGAGCCGTACTCTGTTTATTTAATATAAAGTACATTTCTCGCATGATATTTTTTCTTTTCAACTAAGTTCTTCTCTTTTACAGATGAACACCGTGCTACACCTGTCCGTGATACGGCTGCACGTAGACACAGCGCAGACGTGCAGCAGGGACCCGTCGCAGAGATTCTTTTCGTGTTAAGACCCTGCGTAAACCTTTTTACTGTCTCTTGTTGATACACATCCCCGGTTTCTTACTATAACCGAGGAGGAGGTCAAGGCGTTTTGGCATTGGCCGCACCCGAATTTTTTTTGGCGTGCACTGACACTGGGGCTTAGGGCATTATTCTGCCTGCTTTCATAAAGACCGAATACCTTAGGGAGTGTTCGGCGTCTCGAGTTAGGCCTTATATGCATCAGCTCCGAATCATGTCTTTGGTCAAATGTTGGGTTTGCCGGCTCCCATGTTTTGGTACCTTACGTTCCGTTATATCGGCTAAGGTAGCTGGGAGAACCACTGCGATTGTGCCCCGGTTGAGCTGGGTTGAGCACCTCAGTGGAGAAAGCTAAAACTGACTGTCATGATATAGCGTGAGACTGGTCAACCACTCGACGACCCAGCGGAATGTTTAGAATTCCCCCGCATTGACGAAGGGTCGTTTCCCGGTCAGGCACATACGCGCCCTGAATTCGGGAGAGCGCGATGCCCCTAGGGGCTTTATAGTAGCCCCACCATCGAACTCCTATGGCTAAGTGAAAGTGATAAAGCATTATAGTCCGGTTGCCTAGTTTGCTACGCTATCACCTCCTTCACAGGACCAAGACGTTGGATTAAGTGTGAAAATGCGCCTTTTTGCAAACACCCCGCACTATGTGCGTGGGGCTGAAGTCAAGACTGCCATCTTTCAGGTTATATACACATATACATCAACGGCTGCACATGAGGAGTTTTAATACTTGAATGCACAAGTATAAAAAGCTCTTATATTATATTGAAACATTGTTTTCACAAATCATACATGTCATTTAAACATAATATCCTTCGAGCACTGCGTCTCTATTAAATGAGCGCCTGCAGACTTCCTCAAAATAGTGCTCGGCGGTACTCGGCTTCGCTCAATCTTGGGATGCAACGTCGGTGGCCTTCATCTCCGCCCAAAGATGTCTTGACACGGGCAAGAGCCATCCGCGCTCCTCAATACACGCCGACCGCTTCATTGCGTTGATACGCTGTACCGCACCAAGGAACTGCTGCACTAAGCCAAAATAACTCTTCGGCCGGGTCCGCTGGCGACAAATGAGTCATGACATGCTTCATGGCAAGTCCGGATAATCGATTCAGCTCGGCCCATTCGGCCAACCGATCGGTCAACGGAAGAGGACGCTCCGGACTATGGAATTGCGACCAAAATAGCTCTTCCCTTCTTTGCCCCTTCTGGCCTCGGAACCGCTTAATCGCGTCCGCAGCGCTCGCCGCTAAGTCCAGATAAGCATCCTCCGAACTCCACAGCTTGTCCAACTGAGCATACTTCGGATCCGTATATTTCCTCCGCAGCGAAAGCGATTTTCCGGCGCAATATCCCGGCTGACTCAGCTCCTCCTTGGCAGCTCTCATAGCGGAACGGGCATCCTTGGATTCGGCGGTGGCCTTTTTCAGGTCCTCTTGTTCCGCTTTGACGTTCTTTTGAAGAACCTCGCAGCGGTCGGTAGTATTCTTCGCTTTCAGGCCAAATCGGCCATTTCCTCTTTCTTGGCAAAGGAGCAGCCCGTTCGGTTTTCAGCTCTTCGCCGCCTTTAAAGCGCCACATTATTATTTCGGCTTGCTCTTTAGCTTGGCGAGTTCCGCCGCAGCTCCTCCACAAAGAGCGGCACCACCTGCATTAAGCATACAAGTAGTAAGGCACGGGCGTCAAGCTCCCTTGCCAGGCGTCCGCGAAGAAGTCGCATACCTTGTGACTCGTCAAACCGCTTATTGACAAGCGCGATGTCCACATCTGCCTCGTCAAGTTGCCGCTTTAGTTCGGCAAATTCATCAGTCCGGCTGGCCACCAGATGCCCCGCCACCTATTTAGGAGCGGCAAAATGTTATAACTGAGATTATGATCCTCGGCACGCTGTCAATTTTGACAACATACCGAGTCTCAGGGGCTACTATCTATACAGTAGCATTCTATATGCATAACTGCCGGAAGGTACATCATTTTTGCGTACCTCGAACCCCGTCGATAAACTTCGACGGCTTCATGCAAACCGCTCTCGGCGGATGCAATTCTTTCAATCACCGTACCCATTAGCGCCGGTGATCTTCGAGATAACCCGCTCGCCCGAGCAGATCCTTCAGCTCCTCCGACCGCACGCCAGTTGGCGCCGGACCTTCCGGCCCCGCCGGACTCGGGGAAACCCTCCGCGACGACACCTCAGGGTCGTCCACCTCGCATGAAGGTGCGACAGGTGGAGGCGTTTCACTCTCCATCATCTCCGGAAGAAGATCCCCCGAAGACGAGCTCTGCTGAGAAGGGCTGAGATCCGAACTACAAGGTATAATTTCGGTTATCTTCAGAAATAAATACAGGGATGTCCCTTATTACAAGACCCCTTCTTTTTACTTACGGCTCGCTGGAGGGCTGATCCCCTTGGGGAAATAGTGCGGCTGGGGTACTTCCCGGCGCCGGACTCTCTGACGAAGATTTCTTTCCCCTCTTTGAGGCCTTGACCTCCGGATCTTTCGAAACGGTCCTCTTCTCTCCTTGGAGGGTGGGACTATTGATCCCTCCTTCCTCGAAAGCCTCCTTCATGGAGGCAGTTGCTTCCCTGCTCCCCCCTTCGCCTTCTTTAAAAGGCGCGGCCTTCAACATCTTGGTCATCATAGGATCCGGCGTGGTCTCTGGGAGGAGCCGACACCTTATCAACTTCGCCTTTGGCTATCCACTCCTGTTCAAGAAACGACTCCTTAAAGGGCATATATATGATAAATGAATGAACAGCCTGTCCGTTCTGAGGTTACTTACTTGAGTATCTGGGTGATTGCAGCTTAGACCTGCGTCCTCGGTCAAGTCCGGACACTTCTCTTGTGATCCGAAGAACAATTTGTACATCTCCTTAGGCGTCGCGCCCATAAAATGTTGGAGAGCTCGTGGTCCCTCCGGATTAAACTCCCACAGACGGAGGGGGCGACGTTTGCAGGGCAGAAGGCGCCGAATCAACATAACCTGCACCGCCACGACCAGATTGATCTCTCTTGCTTGGAGGTCTCGAATACGGCCCCGCAATGCAGGAACGTCCTTGGACGGCCCCCAGTCGAGCCCCCGGTTGACCCATGATGCCAGCTGCTGTGGTGGACCTGAGCGGAAGGCGGGTGGCGCCACCCATTTGGTGCCCCTGGGAGCGGTGATATAAAACCACTCCCGTTGCCACAAACCAAGCTCCTCTTGAAAAGAGCCCTCGGGCCACGGAGCATCAGCACACTTGCTTATGACCGCCCCTCCGCACTCTGCTTGTTGCCCCTCGATCATCTTCGGCTCCACCTTGAAGGTCTTGAGCCACAATCCAAAGTGAGGGGTAATATGGAGGAAGGCCTCACATACGACAATCCAAAGTGACGAGATATGGAGGATGGACTCCGGATTCAAGTGATGGAAATCCAGCCCATAATAAAACATGAGCCCCCGCACAAAGGGATTCGTCGGGAAGCCTAAACCCCGAAGGAAGTGAGACACGAACACCACGCTCTCGCCGGGCTCGGGAGTGGGAATGACCTGCCCTGGAGCAGGCAGCCTATGCGAAATCTCGCCGGTTAGATACCTGGCGTCTTGCAGCTTTAGCACATCTTCTTCTGCGACGGAACAAGACATCCATCGGCTGAGCTGGTCGGAGCCGGACATCGTCGAAGGTCCGAAGCGCCTAAATCTGAAGCTTTGGGTGTTAGAACTCGAAGCGCGAGGCCAACTCGATGGAGGGTGGAAAAAAGAAGAGGGCCTTGGTCTCATCATAAAGAGGTTGAATACCGAGAGCCCTCCCCGTGGTCGATTGGGACTCGCCTTCGATAGAGGAGGCGTGCTAACGAACGCAGTTGGGTTACCCACGTCCGTATTGATGAGAATTCCGGAATAAGGGGGCATGATCTACGCTTTGATAAGACGTGCCAAGGAAACCGCCTCGCTAAACGCGCTGAGGTGGACAGTAAAAAACAATTCGAATAAAAGCCTGGCCGTGGTGTGATGTCACGCCGCGGAATACGTCAGCAGATCTGTGCAAAGGTTATTCTCTCTACAGTAGTATGTGGAACTTGTTTTGCAGAGCCGGACACTATCCTTGTGTTCAAAACCTTCTATGAAGTATTCGGAAGAGGAACCCGCCTTGCAATGCCGAAGACAATATGCGCGCCGGACTCGTCGTCATTGAAGCCTGGTTCAGGGGCTACTGAGGGAGTCCTGGACTAGGGGTTGTCCGGAGCCGAACTATCACCGTTGGCGGACTCCTAGACTATGAATATACAAGTTTGAAGACTTCGTCCCGTGTCCGGATTGGACTTTCCTTGGCATGGATGGAAAGCTTGGCGATACGTATATGTAGATCTCCTACCATTGTAACCGACTCTATGTAACCCTAACCCTATTTGGTGTCTATATAAACCGAAGGGTTTTAGTCCGTAGAGAGAACAATAATCATACCATAGGCTAGCTTCTAGGGTTTAGCCTCTACGATCTCGTGGTAGATCTACTCTTGTACTACCCATATCATCAATATTAATCAAGCAGGAGTAGGGTATTACCTCCATCGAGAGGGCCCGAACCTGGGTAAAAACATCGTGTCCCTTGTCTCCTGTTACCATCCGCCTAGACGCACAGTTCGGGACCCCCTACCCGAGATCCGCCGGTTTCGACACCGACAGTGGCCCTACGGGTGCCCTTGGCAAGGGCCTCATCGTAGCCCCAGCAAGGGTCTTGCCGGGGACCCCGGCAAGAGTCTTGCCGTGGCGCCTGCTGTCATCCCCGGCAGGGCTCTTGCCGGGGGCCTTGTGGTCCTCCTTGGCTGGGATCCCGCCAAGGGTCGTCATCTTCTATAGTGTGTATCTGATCTTAAATGTCTTCACAAAGATCTACATGCCACCACGGGGATGTCCCCCGAATCCTTGCCCCATGGGGGTAGTGGACTCAAGGGTGATTCGCTCCGTAGGTGTGGGGCGAGCTGCCCCGGCAAGGGTCTTGCCGGGTTTGCTAAAACTGCTCCCCGGCAAGGATCTTGCCGGGGGAGTCCGCTCTGTCCCCTTTGCTCTTTGTGGTCTTGGTCTTGGCGTTGTTCTGTTCCTCTTGAGCTTTGGCCTTACCTTGGCTCACCTCCCTTGCCTCGCTCAGTGCGGCGGTGTCCGTGGCTCAGACTACCCGTGCACAGTTATAGGGGTACAAAAAAGCATACCCCTCTTTTTGTACACCGACAGGAGCCCCTGGGCCTGGGCCACACGTAAGCGCAATCACGTCGTTGGGCTAGGCCCAAAAGCAGTCTTGTGGCAGGCGGGGTAGTTTTACATGGTAAGTCTTTTCGCCTTCGCTTCCGTGCCTCCAGCGTGGCTCGGGCGTGGGAGGCGTGCGTGACGTGGGCGGCATGCGCTGGGCTGAGCTCTGCTTGGCGCGTCGCGTCCGTCGCCGATTAATGTGAAGGAGGCGGCCCGCGTTTTCCCCATAAGAAGGAATAACCGCGCGCGCTGCTCACTTTCACCTCTTCTCTCTCGTACCTTTTCCAATCTCGAGCCGCCGTTCCTCTCTTCCTTCCCTCCTAAGCCGTCGCCGTCGTCATCGCCGCTTCGCCACCCTCCTTCCTTGCTCCTCTAGACTTCTTGGCCGCCATGGCGCCCAAATCCGCCAAAGGCAAGGGGGTGGCTAAGAGCTCTGGGACTGTGGAGCCACCGGAGAGCCATTGTCAGGATCGGACGAAGTCTGCCTTCTTCATCCCTCGCCGATTGGTGTTCATGATCTCCTCGGCCTCCTTCAAGCCCTTATAGGAGTGAATACGGGGAGAGAATTGGGCACTGGCGACGCCAAGATCATTCCTGCCGCTGCGCCGATCCTGCCCCAAACCGTATCCCTTTTTTCGATTACCTTTCTTGCGGGTTATGCCCCTTTTTCCAATTTCTTCTGCGACATCATGCACACCTTCGGCTTTCGCCTTTTGGATTTCACTCCGAATGCGGTGGCATGCTTGGCTCTCTTCGCGCATCTTTGCGAAGGCTTTGCCAGAGTGCAGCCCAACACGGCATTCTTTCGCCATTATTTCTCCCCTCGAATCCAGCCCGGAGGCTCCGTCTCCGGATGCATCACCTGGATCTCAAGATCTAGAGGGGGCGTACCCGGAAGGTGCCATGAAGGAGAAGTGGGATGAATGGCGTGGCCGGTGGTGCTGGATCAAGGACGAAGACCCGTCGGAATTCTACAAGGTCCGTCGAACACCGTCGGTCCGCGGCAGCGACTGGGGTGATGTCGATGCTGCCGACGGGAGGCTCACCGTCGCCACCACCAGGATCCTCCGGCTGACCCAGGCGGGGCTCACCCTGGAGATGATCGGGGCGGACTTCATTCGCCGCCGGATCGCCCTGTTGCATAACAAGGGGAGGCCAGCCTGGCTTTTCACGAACCTGGCTGACATTATGCGGCTCCGCCCTGGCCCCGACCACAACTTCACGGTGATGGGGCATGCCCACTTCTGCCAGTGGCTTTTCCAGCTCGACGTGGGTCGCGACGGCAAGATTGAACGGACCGGCAAGGCCGCGAGGGCTGCCGCAAAGGTCGGCAAGGCCTCGGCAAGGCCCTCAAGGGGTCGTTCTTCAAGTTGCCAGCGGGGGTGGTCCCGTTGTGCAATAACTCACGCCGGTCCGAGATCATTGCTATGATGCCGGACTGCAACGCGCACGGCCCTGTCCCGAGCTGGCAGGAGCCGACGGAAGCAGACGTGCAGCAATTCTTCGACTCCTTGGTCGAGGTGTACGTCAATGCTGACGTCGAGCGGTGGCTTGTCATGGACACCATCCAGGCGGAGCTGGACTACATCGCCACTAGGGCGAGGGAGGCACAACTGCCATGGAGGCCGGCAGCGCCGCTGGTGTGGAGGACAAAGCCGCGACGATCGCGGAGGAGGAGCAGTTCACCTTGTGGGCGGCGGCCACCGGGGAGGTCAGCAGCGCCGATGCTGGAGCTCCGCTTGTCGAGGACGCGGCCGACGAGTCGTCGTCGTCGGAGGAGGACGTGGCGGCGGGCTCGACGCCAACCAGGGGAAGAGGGCGAGTCTTGCGGCGGGCTGGCTCCGGCGAGCCGGTTCGGCCCGACAGGGCTACGCGGCCTCAATTGACCCTGGAGGGGTCCGGGCGCCACACAAGGGCCACGGCGGCGAAGGGACTGACGAGGGCCGCTGAGAAGAAGAAGGCGACGGCCCCTTCCTCATCCAGGCGCGCACAAACCCCGCCGCCCTGTTCGCCTCCTCCGGCAGGCGTCGATTCGGATGATGACGTGGAGCTCCCTTTTGATCTCGGGTCTCTCAGCCCGGAGAGGAAGAGGAAGCTGGTGGAAGAGGAGGAGACGGACGACGAGTGAGTACTCCATTCCTCACTGTTATTTCCACTTCCCCGAATCGGGTCGCTTGTCTTGATCCATTTTTGCTTCTGCAGGGAGACGGAGACATTGGCCCAGAGGGCGAAGAGGGCGAGGACCTTGGCGAGCGATCAGCCCCCGGCTGGGGCTTCAGAGACACCACTGGTGGTGCTGAGCAGCCCGGACAGCAGCCCCCGGCGCAGCCCCCAGCCAGAAGTTGCCACCCTCTTCCTACTCGACATGTGGTAGGCGCTCGATGCCACGATGCTGACCTTGCCTGGTTTTGCAGGAGGGGAGCGGCAGCAGGAGGAGCCACAGAGGGCTGCTCTTAACACACCACCCCCATCGACTACGCCGCCGCGGGGGGCGTCCCCGGCAAGGGCACCAGGCACGGAGCCTATACCCATGGAGGAAGAGGGGAACTTGGGCGCTGGTGACTCTGCCGCGGCGCCAAATGCTGGCGGAGAGGGGACTTCTGCTTCACAGCCTGGCACTGGTGAGTCGCCTGTCCTTCGTCTCTGTTTTTCCCTTATTCCTTTCTTGGCTTCATCGCCCCCATTGCTGCCCAGGCCCTCCTTCAACAGACATGGAGGACGTGGACACTGTTGTGGGAGACATTGCTGAGGAGGCCGCGGCGGAGGCCAGCAGGATTGCTGCCGAGGAGGCCGCCAAGGATGGTGAAGAGGCTGCCGCTGACGAAGCCACCAAGGGTGCTGCGGAGGCCGCCAAGGCGTCCGGCGAAGCTTCTGCCGAGGGCGCCAGCAGTGGGCCTGCCGGCGGGGCCGGCAAGGCCTCCGCCGAGGAAGAGGCGGCGGGTGACCAACCTCCCTCTTCCTCTACCTCGGGCCCTGGCATATATCTGAAGGTGGGCGACGATCTTTTCGTCCATCTCCCCGGGGACGTCAAGCGGCGCAGAAGGGGAAGCCTTGGACGGCGAGGTGCTTGCCGCCACCGGGCTTGAGGTGGTTGATGAGCCGGGCGTTGGTGGCGACGGTTCTCCAGAAGAGCAGCTTTTCCGCGCCATGGGGGCCGACTTCCGGAAGCTCCAAGTGCTCTACCGTGCCCGCCTGGACAAGATCAAGGCCAGGATGGCAGCGGTGGACAACGCGGAGGTGGATTTCAAGGTCTTGGCGTCGGTTGAGGCCGAGAACCTGGTTCCACCAGACTCGCGAGGAGCAGAGGGCCTTTCAGGAGGAGTTGGCCAAGCGCAACGTGGAGCTCACCATGAGAATGGCCGACATCGAGAAGGCTCAGGAAGAGGCGACGAACTTGGCCGCCGCGGCCGAAGCCGCCCGGAACCAGCATCAAGCCGCCTTGGATTCCCAGGAAGAGGACCTTTCCACGCGTGAAGCGAAGCTTAACGCAATGCTCCGCGGCAAGGATGAGGAGCTCGAGGCCCTTGTCGCGCGACGGACCCGCGAGCTGGAGCAGAGGCACAAGGAGGCACTCGATGCCCAGGCTCTGGCTCATGCTGGCAAGGTGAAGGAGCTGGAAGCGGAGCGGGACAAGCTGAAGGAGCAGGCCCTCAAGCTGTCCGGCAAGAAGAACACGCTCAACCGTGCCTTGGTAGAGGCGCAAGGAGCAGTCATCAGCAGGACTGGGGAGCTCTCTGATGCGCAAAACTCCATCAGAGACCTCAAGCTGAACCTGGAGGGTCTCGAGAAGATGCTGTCGGAGAGCAGGGCTCGGGAGGAGACCTTGACCAGGAGCTTTGGGCAAACGAGGCCGCCTCCACCAGGAATATGTGGTGGGTGAGAACAAGTGGATCAGCCATCTGGAGGTCATCGCCGCGTGGTCACCTCGCAATTGGCCACCATGGGGTTGCCAAGCGTGAGGTACGCCCGGCGCAGCGGGACCATCAACGCCAAGCTGACCCAGTTCTTCGAAGGCGTCCTCGGAGCCTTGGCCTATCTCCACTCCAACAGGATGGCCACGCCGGCCGAGGAGGCCCGGCGACTTTGCCGGAGGGTTGTGACCAAGGTCCTCACCAAGGTGGCGCACTGGAATCCCAACCTTGACTTCACAGCCTCGATGAAGAGCTTGTCGGATGGTGTTGACCTCACGGTGCTCAAGGAGCACATCAAGCCCATCACCAACGGCATCGACGAAATTAAGAGGGTGGAAATCCAGCGCCGGGATTGAGCATCCCGTTCTTCTTCGCCGCTGCAGGTTCCCGACCAAGACAAATTTTATCTTTAGTTAGAACCGCAGCTATGACGTGAGGTAATATAACTTTGAAGTACTCTTAATTTTCATGCATGTTATTTCCCCGTTCAATTCCTCTTTGTATGTGCACCCCTCGTTGATCGGGTAGACTTGCCGGCGGGAAAGCCCCTAGCGGCGTTTTGGGGACGGATCCCCAGGGCCTGCCGGGTACACGTGCTGCCGGACGAGCCACCTTTCCGCTCTGAACGCGGCCGCTCGAACTGTCGAGCTTGACTCGAGTCAGAATCAAGGGCGTTGTCAATCGAGGAAGGTTACTCTGCCATTCTCGACACAACCACTTGAGCTGTTGAGCGGACTCGAAACAGGGCAAGGGCGTTGCCGATCGTGGGAGAGCCCCCTGGCGTGCAGGTTTCTCATACAAAGGCGTGACATTTCCGGGGGGGAATAACCTCAAACAAGAAGGGTAGCACAAAATAAAGGTTCAGTGCAACTTAGCTTCTGTTTGCGATCGCTCGAATGTCGATCTTCCGGTCTCCTTTCTTCTTCAAGGGTCACGAAGATGAAGGTGTGCCGGGCTAACTGCTAAAGCCGAATCTCACCACTGCGCCCCCTAGCTGGCGCGCCAAAGATGTAGGTGTAGGAACGACACATATGGGATCACAAGAATCCCTACTAGTATTGCGGGGCGCGGGGGTCGTGAGAAGAGCGGATCAAACAGATAGCACACAGTCTCTAGACCCAGGTTCGGGCCGCGGGGGTGCGTAAAACCGTACTCCTGGTTTGGTGGTTTGTTTATCTGTGTTCTTGAGCTAGCAAAGGGGCGTGAGGAGCTCCAAAAACCCGAATCCTCCTCCTGGTCGCCTTGGGCCTCCTTTTATAGGGAAAGGGGTTGCCACAGTGGCACACAGGAGGTGGAAAGGGTACAAGCAGTGCGAAGTTTATCCCTCGCATTACATGACAGGTGCCATTAATGCGTCTTGCTTAGGTGTCCTTGCTTTATCGGGGACGGGGGAGAGCCCTGTCTCGTCTCTCGCCGCTCCCTCTCGTGTCGACACGCGCCCTGGCTAGCGGTGCCCGCGGTGCCATGTAGGCAGGCAGGCAGCTGAGGTGGCGCAATGGTGGGTCTCCATGAAGATCTGCTTGCCACCACGCAGGTGCCTGCCCAACTGGTCGGGTCGACAACTGTATGCGAATGGCGGTGAAGGTTTGATTGGCGTGGGCCCGATGGTGGCCCTACAGGTGCCCTTGGCAAGGGCCTCATCATAGCCCCGGCAAGGGTCTTGCCGGGGACCCCGGCAAGAGTCTTGCCGTGGCACCTGCTGTCATCCCCGGTAGGGCTTTTGCCGGGGGCCTTGTGGTCCTCCTTGTCTGGGATCCTGCCAAGGGTCGTCGTCATCTATAGTGTGTATCTCATCTTAAATGTCTTCACAAAGATCTGCATGCCAGCACGGGGATGTCTCCCGAATCCTTGCCCCATGGGGGCAGTGGACTCAAGGGTGATTCGCTCCGTAGGTGTGGGGCGAGCTGCCCCGGCAAGGGTCTTGCCGGGTTTGCTAAAACTGCTCCCCGGCAAGGATCTTGCCGGGGGAGTCCGCTCCGTCCCCTTTGCTCTTTGTGGTCTTGGTCTTGGCGTTGTTCTGTTCCTCTTGAGCTTTGGCCTTACCTTGGCTCACCTCCCTTGCCTCGCTCAGTGCGGCGGTGTCCGTGGCTCAGACTGCCCGTGCACAGTTATAGGGGTACAAAAAAGCATACCCCTCTTTTTGTACACCGGAAGCACGTCCCAGTAGTGCTTGATAGCCACTTTGAAACGGAGCGATGTGGAAGGTTAGATTTTCGCTACGGAAGTTATCGAGGAAGCCGAATATAACCTCTAGTAGGAGGGAGCCCGTACGATGGGCTTCTGGGCCTGGCGTTACTCGTTTAAAGGAAGTATTGCTATGGCTGATTTTTGTTGGGTCTATCCCCATTTTGTGGACCGTGTCCTGATATAGCAGGTTCAAACTACGACCGCCATCCATCAGGACTCGTGTAAAGTGGTATCCGTCAATTATCGGGTCTAACACCAAGGCAGCCCAACCTGTGTGCCGGATACTTGCAGAGTAATCCCGACGGTCGAAGGTGATCGGTTCGGAGGACCAGTGGCGGAACTCCGCGATGATAGGCCCTGGGGCACGTGTCTCAGTGAGTGCCGCGTTGTTTTGATTTATCACGTGTAACACGTTTACTGTTTTGACTTATGGTGGGAATTTCTTCTGTTTCCCATTGCTTTGCTTGCGAGGCTCGTCCTCGTCTTCGCTTGGTGTATCCAGCCCCTTGTGTTCGGCGTTGAGCTTGCCGGACTGCTTGAAGACCCAACATTCTCTGTGGGTATGGTTTGCAGGTTTATCGGGGGTGCTGTGGATTTGACATAGTTTGTCCAGAATCTTGTTTAGGCTAGACCGTTCGTCTGTGTTGCCTTTGGAGGGAAGCTTTTGCTGACCTAGCCAAGAGCTTTTGAATCCGGCGTTTACCGCCGCGCTCTTCGGGCTGTTTTCTTTATTCTGGCGCTGGTTTTTGCTGCGTCGTGGCTTCCCGTTTCCGTCGCTGACTTCGGATGTACTTGGGTCGCTGGTGCTGCATCGGGCTAACCAGCTGTCCTCGCCCGCGCAAAAGCGGGTCATGAGGCTTGTTAATGCAGCCATTGTTCGTGGCTTTTCTTGGCCGAGGTGTCTGGCGAACCATTCGTCTCGGACGCTGTGTTTGAAAGCTGCTAAGGCTTGGCGTCCCGTGCAAATGACTATTTGGTTCTTTTAGTAAGAAATCTGTTCCAAAGCTTTGGGGCTGACTCTCCGGGCTGTTGAGTTATATGACTTAAATCGTCAGATCCGTGGTCGGACATAGGTCCCTTGAAAATTTGCCCGAAAAGCGTCCTCGAGCTCCTCCCAACTTCCAATGGTGTTTTCGGGGAGGCTTTTGAGCCACTGCCTGGCTGGCCCTTTGAGCTTGAGGGGTAAGTACTTGATGGCATGGAGATCATCTCCTCGAGCCATGTGGATATGGACGATGTAGTCCTCGATACAGACCCCAGGGTCTGTCGTTCCGTCGTACGCCTCTATGTTTACGGGTTTGAATCCCTCTAGAAAATCATGGTCCAGCACCTCGTCGGTGAAACATAGGGGGTGTGCGGCTCCCCTGTATTTGGGTGTATCGTGGTGTTCGGATTTTTGTTGTGTTGCATTGAGTGCTGGAGCGCGCTTTCTTGGGCCGTAGATAGATCTGGTTGGGCCGTCCTTTTGATGCGAGTCCTCGCGTGGATCGCGTACTGGCCTGTGTGCAGCGTCGTTTGCCGCTCTATGTTGGTCATGAGGTCGTCTATCCGACCGGATGGCTGTTTTGTTTTTTGATTGTGTGGGCTCTGAGGCCTCCTCGTCGAATTCAGGTAGTAGCTTTCGCTTCGGGTAGCTCTTTGTGTGGCGACTGCCGCCATACTTGTGTGCGGTGTTGAGTACTTTACTCAATCTGATTCTGAGTGCGTCTTCCGCCGTCTTGAGCTTCCGCTTCTGCTTTTTCAGGCTCCGCGCAGTGGCGACAAGCCTTTTATGGAGGTTCTTCTGCTCCAGGAGCTTATCCCGGCGTGAGGTCATCCGGACTGTTATCTTCACCGGAGACGGGTTGTTTGGTTTGATTATCCGTGTTGCCATCGTCGGACGGTTGTTCAATGCCGTGTTCGTCATCCGCTAGCTCACCCTGTTCTATTGCTGGGCCTGTATGCCCGCTGTTTCGGCCGAGGCGGGGTTTGGAGCGGCACTTACTGAAAGTGCTAGTTATCGACTAGAGGGGGGGTGAATAGGCGATTTTTATGGAAGTCTTCAAAACGTGGAAGTTTCGAAGACAAACAATAGAAATGACTTAATTGATATGCAGCGGAAGATAAACTACAACAAGCAAACCATAGTCAAGTATGCAAGTACAAGACTAATAGTAGCTTAGTAGTAAGGATCGGGATAGAAGATAGTATGAAGCCAACCAACTATAGTAGTCAAGCAATGAAGTCAAACAGATATGACAAATAGGCAATGATTTCACGAAGACAAACTCTAAGTAAAGGAAGGGAGAGGATAGAACCATTCACTTGTTGAAGACACATGATTTGTTGGACCAGTTCCAGTTGCTGTGACAACTGTACGTCTGGTTAGGGAGGCTGAGATTTAACTCAGAAGACCGCGTCTTCACCTTATTCCCCTTGATCTAAGGACACACAATCCTCGCCCAATCACTTTGGTAAGTCTTCAAGGTAGACTTCCAAACCTTCACAGACTTCGTTCACCGGCGATCCACAATGACTCTTGGATGCTCAGAACGCGACGCCAAACCGGCTGGAGGATTCACAGTCCTCAAGTGTAATAAGTCTTCAGGTCACGCTTGAGCATGTAGAAAGACTTCAAGTGATGCCTAACACTCTTTGGCTCACAGGTGTTTGGGCTTTGTCCTCGCAAGGATTTGTCTCTCTCAAAGGCTTCGAGGTGGGTTGCTCTCAAACGACAAAAGCCGTGCACTAACTCGAGCAGCCACCAATTTATGGTGTAGGGGTGGGCTATTTATAGCCACTAGGCAACCCGACCTGATATGTCCGAAATGACCCTGGGTCACTAAGGAACTGACACTGTTCCAACGGTCAGATTTCAAACACACATGGCAACTTTACTTGGGCTACAAGCAAAGCTGACTCATCCAGCTCTGGATAAGATTTACTCTCATTGTCCTCGCTCGAAGACATAGGATTTGGGTTGAGCATCACTTTAGTCATTCTGACTTTGTTCACTTGGACCCCACTTAACAGTACAGTGGTTCCTATGACTCAACAAAGAAGAAAAGGAAACAACGAAACAACACAGTCTTCGCGCTCCATAGTCTTCACTCAATGTCTTCTCATGGCATAGTCTTCAATATGAATATCTTCATATACCACCATTGTCGTCAATGTCTTCATACATTTTTAGGGGTCATCTCCGTAGGTAAACCGAATCAATGAGGGACACTACCATGTTATCCTGCAATTCTCACAAACACATTAGTCCATCAACCAAATTTGCCGTCAATACTCCAAAACCAACTAGGGGTGGCACTAGATGCACTTACAATCTCCCCCTTTTTGGTGATTGATGACAAACTGGTTGAAGTTTTCAACGGGGATAAAGTATGTGAAATTGTAAAGAATAGGGTATTGTCTTCATAAGTGGCAAGGGCTCCCCCTGAAGATGTGCATATAAGTAATTTGCTTTTGGAATGCAAATGCACATGGCAGGTTGTACTTGCGGAGATCCTCTTCAACTTATGAAGATAATTCATCATGCATGAAATGATATGACTAAGAGAAATGACATGCATAATGAAAAATGGACGTCTGCAGAATGATCTAAGTGCGGAAGTTATCATCGCACATGCGGAATTTATCATCGCATCACAGAAAAGCAAATAAGTAGCAGACGACCATCGAGTTTAAGTGTTACAACTCAAAGAACCAAATGTATCAAAAGCGAGAGTTGTAAACACTAGGCAAAATATAAAGCAACCGCCCATATGAACCCGCTTGAAGACTATCAAACTCATAAGCTTCTCCCCCTTTTGTCAGTAAGGACCAAAAAGGTTTGAAGACATAGAGCATCTACTCGCTTTCATGAGGAGAAGATGAAGCAGCAGGGTTGTCATTGTTGTTTGGCGGTGCGCATTTAACTTGGTGCAAAGTGTCGATGCGTGCAGAAGTAGGGGGTGGTGAAGTAGCATCGTCTTCATCATCGATCACTCTGGCATTCACAGTTGCCGCGGAGGAAGAATAGTCAGAGTCTTCAAGGGATGGAGTTTGACGTAGGACCGCATTCTATGGAGGAGTGGAGTCAAACTCGAATCTTTTAGTGAAGCCATCGTCTTGAAGATCTGCTTCAGCACTGAGCAGCGTTAAACTCTTCCATGATCGACGACAGGTCTCGTGAGTGACAAAAGCATTTTTGGTGGCAATATTTCGAATGCGATTGACATCCACCAAGAGGCTTTGCATCTGTCGCTTGAGCCAATAATGATGCTTATCTTGTTTCTGATGCAGTGCCACAAGAAGTTCTCGGTCATTCAGGACACGAGAGCGCTTCTTAGGCCTTTGGCCATTGTGCTCTCAGTAGCTTCAGTTTGCGCACGGTGAGGCATACGAGTGTTCCCAGCCATTGGATAGACACGAGTCACTGCTTGGACGCCTTCCATGGGTTGAGAGAAGCTATGGTGATCAGCATTTTGAAGACAAAGAGGCGTTTTGGCAGGCTCAGGGTATATGGCTTCAACTGACATATCAACCTCGGGTAGAAAGATCAGATGATTGCAAGCAGAGGGCTGATAGTTGATAGCAGAGTGTAGCTTGATGAGGCGCATGACCCATGGAGCATAGAATTTCTGGCCAAAAGGTCGAACCAGACGCAACCGGTTGTCGGATGAAGAATTCTTGTGTATTGAAGTTGATGCCATTGAGGATGTAAAGACCAATGTCTTCATGGCTCCTTCAAGTTTTGCAGATGACGAATGCCCTTTGATAGGCCATAGAGTTCGCTGATGATGTGATATATTGTGCGAGGCAGATACTCAAGGTTATCAACAAAGAACTCCTTTGGGTATTCAGCGTCAGGTGGCAAAGGCTTCATCATGCTCAACATCTCGCTCATGTTGGGCTCTGGCTTATGGAAGATGCTCTCCAGTGCATTGCGGTGGAGTTGACAATTAGGTTCGAACAGTTCTCCGGGAGTGGGTAGGCCTGTAAGCTCAATGATGTCAAGAGCTTTGGCTTCATGATGAACATTTCATGTCATCCACTCGAGAACCCATGTCTTTGTATCTCTGTAGTAGCCGCGAATGTGGAGGGTAGCATAGAATTGAAGCAAAAGTTCCTCATTCCAATGTTCTTTATGCATCACAAAGTCGAGCAGACCTGCATCATGAAAGCGATCAAGTGCTTCTAAGCATGGCAGTCCTGCAATGGCTTCAAAGTGTCGAGGCGCATATGAGGGAAAATGCGCCCTTGATCATACTGAGCAGGAGTAATAGCTTCATTGTTGATAGCTCGAAACGATCGATGATATTCTTGGCCTTGAGTAGGGTTCTTTGCTCACAAAGAAAGTGTTGTGGGCTTTGAAGCCATTTGCATTGAAGGATCCTGTAGAGGTGGCGTGCACAGGAACCTTGGCAGTCTTGGCTTTGGTTTCTGGATCAGAGGCCTATGCTCAATATGATAGTCAAACTGAGGACCAGAGGCATGAGGCGGAAGGACCAAAACAGGCCATCTGATAGTGACTAACTGACCATAGTTGTAAGCTTGCTCAATTGTATAGGGCCGTGGTGGCGGAATAGGAGAAGTGGCAACAACAGAGGTTTCAGGTTGCACAACAGATGCTTCAGGAGCAGTCGCATCATTGGCTTCGGGAACATTGGTTGGTGCAGGCTCCACATTTGCTTCAGCCATGACTATGTCATTGGCTTCACTTGTGTTGGTGGTGGCAGCCTCAAGATTTTCAACCTCCACTTGATGAGCTGGAGGGTCGGGCACTGGCACGTTCATATCAGGAACAACTTCTTCAGTAATGGGGGGAGTGGGGACTCGTTCTTCTTGGTTGTCATCGGCTGATGCAGCCGGATTGTCTTCAGCAGCTTTGGCTTCAAACTCGGAGACATTCACAGTCGAAGTGGCTTCTGGAAACACTTGACGTGCAACAGATTGGTGGTGCACTTCTCCTTCTGGAACGCTCGAGAGAGGGACTTGAGGCCTTGGTCCTTTGCGAAGCCTGCGGAAAGCTGGGGACGCCTTTGGAGATGGAGTTGGCTGGGCCTCAAGGTCTTCCTCTACTTCTTGCACAGATGGTGTGACTTGTTGTTGTTGGGGAGTACTCGGGGAGTCTTGTGGTTGTGGGTGATCAAACCATGATGAATACTGAGCAATTGGCGTCAGAGGACGACCAATGTTGATGAGTTCGTTGTTCGTGGGAACAGGTGATGATACCAAGCTGTGTTCGATCTGAGGAAGAACGTCATCATCTTCAACATTGTCATGGTGGCCAATGTCTTCAGCAGTGATGGGATCAACTGCTGGAATGTCTTCAGCTTCAGGAGCCTCTGTGGAAGCAGGCTCATGAACTATCATTCGTCGTTCTTGGAGTTCAGATGCAGGTCGAACCATTGAGATAGGTTCAACAATTAAGGGCTCTGTGGAAGCAGCCCGATCCTTCTTGGTTTTGCGCTTCTTCTTGGAGGGAGCAGCATCAGAGGCTTCAAGATTTTTCCTTTTTCTGGCTTCAGCCTCGGCGGCCCGCGTCTTCTTCTGTTAAGAAGCGGTTGACCTGACCTTTGGCTTCGAGCCAGTCATGCTGCTTGGGAAGACTATGCGAGGTTCTTCTTGCCTTGAAGGTGCAGATTGGTCAGCTGATTGCTTCTTCTTCTTTGCAGCCATTCTGGGGTCAATGCCAGGACGACCAAGAGCCTTGCGCTTCTCAGCCTCATTGTAGGCTAGTACACACTTGTCAGCCAGACTCTTCATGCGCTCGCGAGAGCCTTTAGCTTCGTCGCGCTTCTTGTGAAAGGCTTCTTTGAGCTCGTGCAGCATGATCTTGAAGTTTCTGACAACTTGCACGCTGAGCTTTGCCACGTGCTTCTTGAACTGAGCTTTCTCATAGTCGATCTTGTGCTTCAGCTCAACGAGACGCTGAGCAAGAGCTAGCTCAGAAGCAATGGCGCCATTGAAGGAGACGCTAAGGCCAATGGGAAGTTGCAGATCTTCAAAGCTGAGATTTGGGTTGTCAAACCACTCATCAATGAAGTGATGGATGATTGCCACATCAAAGAGAGGCAAATAATTGAAGATCTCTGCTTCTTCCTTGCTCTTGATCAGTTGCTCAAGAGCATCATCTGCAAGATCTTCATCGCTGGATAGATCAATGTGCTCTTCTCGCAGAATGGCAGCAGGAGTCAATGTCTGATCAGAATGTCTGACGATTTTCTTTTTCTTCTCCGTCTTCTTGGAGATGCGTGATTGATCTTCAGACTGCATTAATCGCCTTCGTGGAGGCGCGATGGCGCTGGCTTCGCGCGTGAAGCTTTTGGAGGAGCGGTGATCTTGAAGCCTTAGCCTTCTTTTGCTTCTGCGGCTTTGAGTAGGAGCAGGGCTTCATCGATGTCGGTGTCATCATCGAATGATCCACTTTGGCACCTTGGACCGAGATGTGAGTGATTAGGCCATCAAGGTTGTAGAAAGGACCGATGACATTGGGTTACGCATCACGGAGCCGTCGGCCGCGGGGAGCAGAGGGACCAGGGTTGAAGTCTAATCCCAATGACTTCTTGTTTTCCTTGGCCGATGCCTTTGCGTCTTTGGAAGTTTCGCTTGAAGAGATTATCGTCCGCGACACCAGAGCAATGACGATGGGTCGGCATTTTCAGCCGAGGTCCATGAACCATACAAGGATAGAAGCCCGTGCAATAGCTTCAGCTGTTCTTGGGTGGAAGGCCTCGAAGAGAACATCACCCCAAGGACTTTTGATAGCATTCTTCTCGGTATTCCTGGGTCACGAACTTGTATTTGAACCATTGTTCAGCCCAATATCGTCGAATCCATTGGATTCGTGTCTTCTACCGATTATAATTCTCTTCAGGATCTGTCTTGTAAAGCTCTGCGAGGTCATCAGGAAAATCTTTTGATGTACCCTCACGACGCTGTCTGCCACCCTTCCTTACTGATTTCTCTGCAGCCATGAACTTTAAACTGAATGGCTTCAACACGTTCAAAGGCTTCAAAGCTTTAAACTTGCTTTGGACAAACAGCGAGGCCGTCGGGAGAGTTAATGTGATGTTGTAAGAATTACGCAAAGCGAATGCGCACTATGAGAACCAAGGGATTCTCCCACGGACATGTACCTGTGACAGATTAGAGATGCGAGGGAAGGGAAGAGGTCATATGCATTCTCGGATGATTTTGAAGATAAATCAGTTTGAAGACATTGACCTCATGATGCGAAGACATTCACTTATACGTTGAGAGTTGGTTCCATTTGTACGAATCCGTGAATAGGTACAAGTGAGGAATCTAACTAGATATGAAGCTTAAGTGAATATACTAGGCAGTATGAGATGCAGACAGAATAGATCTAACATTGTATAGGCAAAAACCAACTTTGGTAAATAACATGAATCTTTGAGGATAAAAAGATGGTAAAAATAGAGTTATATTTACCACTCGAAGAACTGCTAGATGGGATGAGTAGGAGACCGAGCAGTTCAATCCACCGTGCCCTAACTTGGCGACAGAGGACAGCTACGGCGGCGGCGGAGAGGACGAAGTTCGCGGCCGGCGTGAGGACGGCGTCGGAGAAGTCACGGCAGCTAAGTGCTTCGTCACCGGCGTCGTCACGAGCTAGTGGTGGCTCTAGGGTTTTGACGAGGTTTAGAGGTGGAAGAAGATTTTCTTTACCGCAGGGGACATGTATTTATAAGGAGGTGTGCGGCTCAGCACAATTACTCAGGTGCCCCTGGCGGTTCACATCCCGAGTGCGTGGCAAGCATGCAACATACTCGTAGCTATCCCACGTTCCCACGCCCTCCAGGTTTGTCGGATGGTCGTTCCGACTTCTTCGGATTTCAAACAATAAGGATGAATCATTTAAAACAGTCTTAATGTTTGTCTCTGTGTCTTCTGCTGACAAGGACGCAGAGAAGACATTCGACAGTTTCAATAGAATGCATATGATTTGGACATATAGAGTTTGAGATAGAAAGCATAGAGAGATTAGGGTCCGATCACATTCACTTAGTTCAAAAGATTCAACTAGGAAGACATAGCTATAAGTGAATGCTGTAGAGGACAGAACACTAGTATGTATATATATCAGAAAGCAATCAAATCAGCATAGTGAAGAAAATCATGAAGATAAGTTGAACTTTTGAAGACAAACCAAATGTGAAGACATAGCTAAAATAACGCCATGAGTGAAACACTTCAAACAGAGAAATTTGGTGGTGGCGTTACCCACCGTATAGGAAGTATTAGACCTGAACACGGCGCACAATTATCGTGGCGCTCGAAGTCAAATTCCACGTTAATGTATTCACACTTAGAATGCAAGTCTTCATTGATTGAAGATATACTTTACTTCGTGTGTTGCACATCTAAGTCATCAACATGCATAAGTGTTATGATGTGTGCCAGATCACAGGACATTTGAGGATTCCAAGATATTTAGCTCACACCGTAACTTGCAAAACCTTTTCTCATCCAAGGGCTTTGTGAAGATATCTGCCAGTTGCTCTTCAGTGTTGACGTGAATGATGTCAATATCCTTTTTCATGACATGATCTCTGAGAAAGTGATGACGAATTTCAATGTGCTTTGTCTTCGAGTGCTGGACTGGATTGTTAGCAATCTTGATGGCGCTTTTGTTGTCGCAGAAGAGAGGTACTTGTTTCAGATTGATGCCATAGTCCTTAAGAGTTTGCTTCATCCATAGAAGCTGAGCACAGCAAGATTCAGCAGCAATGTATTCAGATTCGGCAGTCGAGAGTGATACACAGTTCTGCTTCTTTGAAGACCAACAGACAAGTGATCATGCCAGAAAGTGACATGTGCCTGAATTAGACTTGCGATCCACCTTGTCACCAACATAATCAACATCCGAGAATCCAACCAGATCAAATTCTAAGCCCTTTGGATACCATAATCCGAGTGTTGGGGTGTGAGCCAAATATCGAAGAATTCGCTTCACCGCTAAGTGATGCGATTCCTTTGGTGCCGCTTGGAATCGAGCACACATGCAAACACTAAGCATAATATCGGCCTAGATGCACATAGGTAAAATAAGGAACCAATCATGGAGCGGTATACCTTTTGATCAAATTCTTTACCATTGTCGTCGGGACCCAGCTGGTGTTTGGCTGGCATTGGCGTCGTGTAACCTTTGCAATCTTGCATTCCAAACTTCTTCAGACAATCTTTGAGGTATTTTTCCTTTGCTGACGAATTTGAAGACCAAGGAAGAACTTCAGCTCACCCATCATGGACATCTGATATTGCTCTTGCATCATGTATCCAAACTCATCACTGTACTTTTGGTTGGTGCAACCGAAGATAATGTCATCCACATATATTTGGCACACAAACAGTTCACCATCATATGTCTTCGTGAAGAGTGTTGGATCGAGGGATCCAGGTTTGAAGCCTTTGCTCTTCAGGAAGTCTTTGATCGTATCGTACCAAGCCTTGAGGAGCTTGTTTGAGGCCATCTGATTGCTTTGTTTAGCTTGTACACCATATCGGGATGTTTTGGATCTTCAAAGCCGGTGGTTGAGCGGCGTATACTTCTTCTTCAATCTTGCCGTTGAGAAATGCACTCTTCACATCCATTTGATATAGCAAGATGTTGTGGTGGTTAGCGTAGGCTAGCGATGCGAATAGCTTCAAGCCTAGCCACAGGAGCAAATGTTTCATCAAGTCAATTCCTTCAACTTGAGTATATCCTTGAGCCACAAGTCGTGCTTTGTTTACGGCGACTTGACCATGCTCATCTTGCTTGTTTTGATATATCCATTTTGTGCCAATAATGTTATGCTTGCGAGGGTCAGGACGCTTGACAAGTTCCCAAACATTGTTCAGCTTGAACTGTTGAAGTTCTTCTTGCATAGCTTGTATCCATTCAGGTTCCATAAAGGCTTCAGCTACTTTCTTGGGTTCTGATATTGACATAAAAGAAAAGTGTCCACATACATTTGCTAACTGTGTTGCTCTTGAGCGAGTAAGTGGACCAGGTGCATTGATGCTATCAATTATCTTCTCAATTTGTACTTCATTTGCGACTTGAGGATGAATTGGACGAAGACTTTGCTCTTGCTGATCATTGCCATGATTGGGAGGATTATCTTCAGACTGAGCATTGTCTTCAGGTTGGTTAGATGCAGAAATGATAAGTTCCTCTTGATTTGTGCTTCGAAGGCATGATTTCTCCAGTTCCCATCGACTTGATAGATTATTTGGTAGGAGCTTCGTCTAGTGTACTTGGCGGGAGCTCTCTTTGTGAACCATTGGTTTCATCAAATCGCACGTCCACAGTTTGACGATTTTGTAGAGATAGAGGTTGAAGACTCTGTAAGAGTGCGAGTCCTTTCAGAATCGAGCATGAAGCCTTCATGAGCTTTAGGTGCAAATTTTGACTTGTGATGGGGATCCTTGATCCAGAACCTAGCTCCAATTACTCTGAAGTAGCTGACTTTTGTCTTCTTGCCAGTAAGGAGCTCATAGGATGTTTTGTTCAGAAGCTTATGGATGTAAACACGGTTGTGACGTGACATCTTTGTATCAATAGCTTCGGGCGTAACTTTCTTGGTGTCTTGTACTCGTCGAGCATTGTTCGAGCCATCTCAATGAGGGTTCTGTTCTTGCGTTCTATGATGCCATTTTGCTGAGGTGTGTATGGAGCAGAAAACTCATGAGTGATTCCCATTGTATCCAGATAGAGATCAAGTCCGGTGTTCTTGAACTCAGTGCCGTTGTCCTTTCTGACATGCTTGATCTTGACGCCATAATTGGTCATGGCTCGATTGGCGAAGCGTCTGAAGACATCTTGCACTTCAGTCTTGTAGAGAATTGTGTGCACCCATGTATATCTTGAGTAGTCATCAACAATGACGAAGCCATAGAGACAAGCAGTTGTTGTGAGGGTAGAGTAGTGAGTAGGGCCAAATAAGTCCATGTGTAACAGCTCGAACGGTTGAGATGTTGTCATGATTGTCTTCGACGGGTGCTTTGCCCTAGTCATCTTTCCAGCTTCGCAAGCACCACACAGATGATCCTTCTTGAACTTGACACCCTCGATGCCTATGACATGCTTCTTCTTAGCGAGTGTGTGTAAGTTCCTCATGCCAGCATGCCCCAAATTTCCGATGCCAGAGCCAAAGATTCTGAAGCTTTTGCCAGAAGACATACGGCAAGCTGTGGACCTGCTGAGAAATCTACCATGTATAGATCATCTTTCCGATACCCTTCAAAGACTAGAGACTTGTCAGATCCCATTAGTACAAGGCAACAATATTTTCTGAATAGCACAATCATGTTCAAGTCACAAAGCATTGAGACAGACATTAAGTTGAAACCAAGGGATTCAACAAGCATCACTTTATCCATGTGTTGATCCTTTGGGATTGCAACTCTACCTAGACCCAATACCTTGCTTTTACCAGTGTTAGAAAATGTGATGTGACTCTTGTCTGATGGACGTAATGTTGAGTCCATGAGAAGACTTCGATCACCAGTCATATGATTAGTGCATCCGCTATCCATAATCCATTCTGAAGCATGAGGTGTCATACCCTACAGTACAGTTAGGGGGATAGGCTTCACCAAGAGTATTGTGAAGCATAAACATTTGACGGTTAAGAGGATTATTGAAGCTCAGATCAAGATTAGGACTGATAGGATGAATGGCAAACAATTCAGGAACAAAATACATAGTGAGGCCATTTGGGCATTTGATCTTGCGTCCTACAAGATGTTTTAGGTCCCCGACAATATCATCGACGCCTTTGATTTTCGGTGGAGACCCTTCCTCGCAAAGAGAGTTAATTCTTCTTAACCATCCACATCTTGAGGGTGGCTTAGAAGCAATGAGTCTAAGTGCAAGATCTCGAGAACTTGGGCTTTGGAGCCCTAGCAAATAGCCTTGCAGGAGATGAATGATACTCATATGAATAAGCAGAAAAGTTCTTAGTTCTATGAACATAGCGGTTTGAAGACACACGCTCATATTCATAAACTTGAGTACGGTTTCCCTGCAAAACATTGGCGTTAGGGTGACTCAGGTGAGTCCTCTGTCTGTTTGAAGCCTTTGGACCATATGACGCCTTAGGTCTGGGGTTTTTCTTCATCCCAGGTGGTGTCATGATAACATTCACTGGAAGATTCTCAAGACAACTTTTGGGAACCCAGATCTTCTTCATAGGTGGTCCATTCCTGCAGTTAGTACCAATATACCTGGCAAACACTTCACCATTCTGATTTTTGAACAGTTTATAGTTTGCATCAAAGGATTCATCAATGATAATAGGATTAGCACAGGTAAATCCAGATAAGGTGGATGGATCTACTAAAGGTCCCTTTGCAGCAACCCATGTGGTTTTGGGATACTGCTCAGGCTTCCAGTTGGAACCATCAACATTCATTTTCCTCTCGAACCCAACACCCTCTTTCCTAGGGTTTCGGTTCATAATCTGCTTTTTGAGTACATCGCAAAGTGTCTGATGTCCTTTCAGACTTTTATACATCCCTGTTTCAAGCAATGTCTTCAACCTGGCATTTTCATCAGCAATAGCAGTGGTATCCTCCGCAGAGGGGTTAGTTACCACATCAGTTGTTGAAGAGAATGCAACAGTAGCAGCAGTTGAACATTCAGCAACAGAGGTAGCGATATCACGCTCAAGGCATTTTAGACATGGTGGTTCAAATCCATCTGGCCGGGACTGATACATTCAGCGAAGTGACTCATTCTCTTTTGAAGATCTTCATGAGCCGCTCTCAATTTCTCAAGCTCTTGCTTCCTTTGAAGATAATCATAGGTGAGCTTTTCATGAGTGGTTGAGAGCGATTCATGACGACTTTCAAGTTCTTGGTACTTAGCATGAAGATTTTTTATGTCTTCAACTAAGGACTGTGAACGTGTCATTTCCGCGTCCAACAGGTCATCACTTTTGTCTAACAGTTTTTGAGTATATTCCATAGCTTTTTGTTGTTCAATTGCAATTTTAGCAAGTGTTTTGTAGTTGGGCTTGGATTCACAATCAGAGTCATCTTCACTTGATGTTTGAAAGTAAGCATCGCGTGATTTTACCTTGGCACCACGTGCCATGAAGCAGTAGGTGGGAGCAGGGTCGTCCTTGTCATCAGCTTCAGCGTTGGTGTGGAAGTCATTGTCTTGATGTTGAAGATGGACTTGGCAACATAGGCTGTGGCTAGAGCCAGACTTGCAACGCCAGGGTCGGACTCTTCTCCAGACTCCACCTCCGCCTCCTCAGAAGCAGACTCCTCCTCTGAATCCATTTCCTTACCAACAAAAGCACGAGCCTTGCCATATGAGCTCTTCTTATGAGATGAAGACTTTGATGAAGACTTGGAAGAAGACTTTGAAGATTTCTTCTTATTCTTGTCATCAGAATCATATTCCTTGCTCTTCTTCTTCTTCTTCTCATTGTCCCACCGTGGACACTCGGATATATAGTGTCCGTGTTTCTTGCACTTGTGACATGTTCTCTTCTTGTGGTCATGAGTGGAAGCTTCATCATTTCTTGAGCTAGATCATGAAGACTTTTACGAAGCCCTTCTTCTTAGTGAACTTCTGGAACTTCTTCACAAGCAAAGCAAGTTCCTTTCCAATGTCTTCAGGATCATCAGAACTGCTGTCCGATTCTTCTTTAGATGAGGAAACAACTTTTGCCTTCAAAGCGCGAGTTCGGCCATAGTTGGGACCATAGATATCTCTTTTCTCAGAAAATTTGGAACTCATGTGTGTTGAGCCTCTCAAGTATATCAGACGGATCGAGTGTCCTCAAGTCGTATGCGTTCTTGTATCATGAGGGCAAGGGTGTCAAAGGAGCTGTCAAGTGATCTCAGTAGTGTCTTGACGATTTCATGCTTGGTAATCTCAGTGGCATTGAGAGCACGAAGCTCATTTGTGATGTCAGTGAGGCAATCAAACGTGAGCTGGACATTTTCATTATCGTTTCTCTTGAAGCGGTTGAAGAGGTCGCGAAGAACACTGATCCTTTGATCTCTCTGGGTTGAGATGCCTTCGTTGACCTTGGATAGCCAGTCCCAGACTAGCTTCGACGTTTCCAGAGCACTCACACGGCCATACTGTCCTTTGGTCGATGACCACAGATAATGTTCTTGGCGGTTGAGTCCAGATTGAATGAACTTCTTGACATCGGCAGGGTGACACCTTCACCAGCTTTTGGGAACGCCGTTCTTGACGACATACCGTAGGTCGACATCAATGGCTTGAAGATGCATGCGCATCTTATTCTTCTAGTAGGGATATTCAGTTCCATCGAACACCGGGCAAGCAGCGGAGACTTTGATTATCCCTGCGATGCGACATAGCTAAAACTCCGGTGGTTAAACCGAATCACACGTAACAAGGAGTACCTTGCTCGATACCAATTGAAAGTGCTAGTTATCGACTAGAGGGGGTGAATAGGCGATTTTATGAAAGTCTTCAAAACGTGGAAGTTTCGAAGACAAACAATAGAAATGACTTAATTGATATGCAGCGGAAGATAAACTACAACAAGCAAACCATAGTCAAGTATGCAAGTACAAGACTAATAGTAGCTTAGTAGTAAGGATCGGGATGGAAGATAGTATGAAGCCAACCAACTATAGTAGTCAAGCAATGAAGTCAAACAGATATGACAAATAGGCAATGACTTCACGAAGACAAACTCTAAGTAAAGGAAGGGAGAGGATAGAACCAGTCACTTGTTGAAGACACATGATTTGTTGGACTAGTTCCAGGTGCTGTGACAACTGTACGTCTGGTTAGGGAGGCTGAGATTTAACTCAGAAGACCGCGTCTTCACCTTATTCCCCTTGAGCTAAGGACACACAGTCCTCGCCCAATCACTTTGGTAAGTCTTCAAGGTAGACTTCCAAACCTTCACAGACTTCGTTCACCGGCGATCCACAATGAATCTTGGATGCTCAGAACGCGATGCCTAACCGGGCCGGAGGATTCCACAATCCTCAAGTGTAATAAGTCTTCGTGTCACGCAGACAGAAAGACTTGATGATGCCTAACACTCTTTGGCTCACGGGTGTTTGGGCTTTGTCACAGCAAGGATTTCTCTCTCAAAGGCTTCAAGGTGGGTTGCTCTCAAACGACAAAAGCCGTGCACTAACTCTGAGTAGCCACCAATTTATGGTGTAGGGGGTGGGCTATTTATAGCCACTAGGCAACCCGACCTGATATGTCCGAAATGACCCTGGGTCACTAAGGAACTGACACGTGTTCCAACGGGCAGATTTCAAACACACACAACAACTTTACTTGGGCTACAAGCAAAGCTGACTCATCCAACTCTGGATAAGATTTACTCTCATTGTCTTCGCTCGAAGAGATAGGATTTGGGTTGAGCATCACTTCAGTCATTCTGACTTTGTTCACTTGGACCCCACTTAACAGTACGGTGGTTCCTATGACTCAACAAAGAAGAAAAGGAAATAACGACACAACACAGTCTTCGCGCTCCATAGTCTTCACTCAATGTCTTCTCATGTCATAGTCTTCAATATGAATATCTTCATATACCACCATTGTCGTCTATGTCTTCATACATTTTTAGGGGTCATCTCCGGTAGGTAAACCGAATCAATGAGGGACACTACCTGTGTTATCCTGCAATTCTCACAAACACATTAGTCCATCAACCAAATTTGCCGTCAATACTCCAAAACCAACTAGGGGTGGCACTAGATGCACTTACACTTACGCCGCCGCTTTGACTGCTTTTCGAGGGAACGATCCTTCGCCGCGTCCTTCCATTCCTCGTCGTTGTTTTCTTTGGGTGTGTCCACCATGTATACATCATGGGATGAGGTGGCTGTCCAGTGCCTTGTGGGCAGTGGTTCCTGTTCGTCTCCTGCATCATTGTCCATACCGTCGATGTCTTCGGAGTCGAAGTCGAGCATGTCGGTCAAATCATCGACAGTGGCTACAAAGTGGGTGGTGGGTGGGCGACGAATTTTTTCGTCATCCACATCCCAATCCTGCCAGGATTCTCCTGCCAGGGAGAAAGACCTTAGTGATTTCAGTATGTCGCCGAAGGGCGAGTGCTGAAAGATATCTCCGGAGGTGAACTCCATGATCGGCGCCCCGTCGGATTCGATTGGCACGGGCACACGTAGTTCGGAGTCCGTGGCCGAAGAAGAATCCGACAACTTGGACTCGCGGCCCTCACGAGGGGTAAGGTCGGTATTCGGCTTGATCGCCGCTGAGACTGCGACCTCCGGTGCGGGGTCTAGCCACCCGTCCACGGATGGCGCAATTGGCTCCGAATTGAAGGTCGGAGCGGTTGCAGGTGCGATCTCCTGAACACTGTCCGACGGTAGAGCTAAATCATGCCCATCGCGACAGTGCGGCGCACTCGGCAGGGGCTCGAATCCGGTGAAGATCAAGTCTCCGCGGATGTCGGCCGTGTAGTTTAAGTTTCCAAACCTGACCTGATGGCCAGGGGCGTAACTCTCGATCTGCTCCAGATGGCCAAGCGAGTTGGCCGCAGTACGAAGCCGCTGAATACGAAGATCTGTCCGGGGAGAAAAGTCTCACCCTGGACTACATCGCTATCGATGATCGAAGGAGCCATCAAGCCTAACGATGACGACACAGAGGAATTCTCAATGAAAGCACCAATGTCGGTGTCAAAACCGGCGGATCTCCGGTAGGGGGTCCCGAACTGTGCGTCTAGGCGGATGGTAACAGGAGACAAGGGACACGATGTTTTTACCCGAGTTCGGGCCCTCTCGATGGAGGTAAAACCCTACTCTGCTTGATTGATATTGATGATATGGGTAGTACAAGAGTTGATCTACCACGAGATCGTAGAGGCTAAACCCTAGAAGCTAGCCTATGGTATGATTGTTGTTACGTCCTCTGAGACTAAACCCTCCAGTTTATATAGACACCGGAGGGGGCTAGGGTTACACAGAGTCGATTACAAGGAAGGAGATCTACATATCCGTATTGCCAAGCTTGCCTTCCACGCCAAGGAGAGTCCCATCCGGACACGGGACGAAGTCTTCAATCTTGTATCTTCATAGTCCAACAGTCCGACCAAAGGTTATAGTCCGGCTGTCCGGATACCCCCTAATCCAGGACTCCCTCACCCTTCATATAGCAGAAGATGGACACCGGAGGCCTGCGAGGGGGCCCACAAGCCAGGGGGCGCGCCCAGGGGGTAGGGCGCGCCCCCCACCCTTGTGGGTACCTGGTGGGTCCCCTCTTGTACTTTCTTCGCCCAATATTTTTTATATATTCCAAAATAATTCTTCGTAAATTTTCAGCACTTTTGGAGTTGTGGAGAATAGGTCTCTCAGATTTGCGCCTTCTCTAGTCCAGAATTCCAGCTGCCAGCATTCTCCCTCTTCATGTAAACCTTGTAAAATAAGAGAGAAAAGGCATAAGTATTGTACCATAATGTGTAGTAACAACCCATAATGCAATAAATATCAAAGTAAAAGCATGATGCAAAATGGACGTATCAAGACACTCTCATCATCCAAGGAAAACCAAGAAAGAAATTTGCTCACCGTAGGAAGTCAAAAGGCAACTTTTTCTGTCTTTGCTCGTAGCGCGCTCTCATTATCGCCCTGACCCTAGAAGATGGCTGTAATAGCCGGATAATTAAGCTACATTAATCCCACGTTAATGGTGCCATGTCATCATCATGACTGTTGCTAATCTCACTTTGATTCAAATTCCATTCCAATTCCAATTTAGAATCAAGTCAAACAATAAAAGTTTTTGAAAGTCAAAACCAAAGTGTTTGAATAATTCATATTGCTTTGCATGATCATGTAGTTGACATCGTATTTCTGGCATGGCCACCATTCATAATTTTTCATACATGCCACTTTTGATTCATTGCACATCCCGGTACACCGCCGGATGCATTCACATAGAGTCATATTTTGTTCTAAGTATCGAGTTGTAAATCTTGAGTTGTAAGTAAATAAAAGTGTGATGATCTTCATTATTAGAGCATTGTCTCATTGAACATATAAACCATGCTACCCTGCCCGCCATTCTAGAGCAACTCCTTCGCGCGCTCGTTCTGGATCGAGCGATTTACCTCGCTGGCACTTTTTTATGGTGTTGTCAAACATCCAACCATTCGTTTCTCTCGACATTATGATGTCAAGCTCCATTCGATGACAGGTGGGGATGCTTTGCCCATGGACCCAGCTTGCAGTGTGCGTCTCGTATGTATGTGGCATCTATCTTCGGTGAAAAAAAGTTTGACCGCGGCAGTAGTGGGCGACGTGGGATGGGTCGAGCCTGGTCAAACCCTATCGACCAATCCTCCACTCTCCTCGAGCCCCACAACCTTCCTTCCCCGCTCCCCATGCTTCCGCACGTAGCCGCCGCCTCCCCCTCCCCGCTCTCCATCGCACCAGAACCGCTCCACCCGGTGCCCTTCCCGCCCCCTTGAGGAGCCCCCATTCCTGACCCGCGCCGGAGTTCAGCGGTAGGCGAGGAGCGGATCGACGACGGCGAGGGTGAGAGATCGAGGAGGGAGCGACCATTGCATGGGAGAGTAGAGACGAGGGTGGGGCGGAGGTCGACGCGGATCTGAGGCAGAGCGGGAGAGGTGACGCCGGCCAGCCGTTGCCTCGCCCCCGGCTCATCTGGCAGCCCTGGACAGCGGCAAGAAGGAACTATCTCTCTTCCTCTTTCTTTCTTACTCGTGCCTCTTATCTTTTGCTGCCAATACTTACTCTGGATTCATGGTGGGTGTGGAGGAACAGGGGGAGGGTGGGGAGGACAGATGCGAGGAAGGAGCGCCTCTATTCTTTTGCCCCTTGATTTACCTGGTTCTTTGATAATCTGATTTTAATTTCTTGATTCATGTTCTTTTTCTAAATAAGATATGTGCAGATCGGATGAAGAAGACAATAGGAAGACTACAGAATAAGGTGAGCTCTCTCTCTCTCTCTCTCTCTCTCTCTCTCTCTTTCTCATCTGCCTAGATTGTTGGTGTATGTGTAGGTAAAACACCAAACCTTTGTAGGTGTATGTGTGCATACTTAATTTTCTTTGGCTGTTTTATTGCGTTCTTTGTTCTTTCTGTTTTCATATAACCAAAAAACTGCTCGAGAAAAGATAGGTGTTCAGCCATGGCTTACTTCTCTTTTAAGAGTACACCATGCTTCGTTATCATGCTTTCAGATTTCAGGATGCCTCATTAGTTTCGTTCTAATTTTTGTGAATGACGTTTCATGAGTTACTTTACTGAATGTGTTATTCGGTAGGGTAATCTGGTGTTGTGCCTTAGCCATGTTGGCCGAAATAAGCATCAATGGACCTACCTTTTGCTTATAAGTTTTCAGTATTTTGTGATTGTTTTTTGTTCAATACTGGAGTTCCTATTGCTTGTGCCGACCTACTAGACGATTTTAAGATTTTGTTATGGCAGGACGCTTACAAAGAAGTAAAATACATGGAGGTAGTGGCATTGATGGCTCAAACGGAAGCCAGGCTACTACATGACAATCGGCAAGTGGCAACTTAGAGATCTTAGGGGCAACTTGCCGGTAATTTTGCTTTTTTGGCTAGACTAGACTCACTCTCATTATTGTTTAAGCAAGAAATTCTGCTGTCATACAAACTTATTCTAGCAAATATTTTTGTCTGTGCAACTCAGATTGATTTTCTTATTCATTCAATCTACAATTTAATTCGGCCGAACCAGCAAGCTCAAGGTCAAGTACGAGATGAGGGTTGCGCTCATCAGGATCACTCTATCCCAGTTTTCGCTTTCGGTTTCTTGATTCTGTTTTTTCTTGCTTTGCAGATGATTGGCTGTTTTTTGCTTTGCCATTTTGGCAAGTAAGTTGCATTGGTTGAGTAAATAGCACCCTATGCACCATATACGTAATAGTTTTGTGTGATGTAACCTAACTCCTCAACCATTTTCCTTTGTGCATGTACACTGCTTTGTGATAGGGAAAATAAATTAGGAGGCATTGCTCATGAGTTTTAGAGGAAGACAAACTAAGATAATCAGTTGGTTTTGTGATATAACCAACTAAGTTGTTCTCTTTGATATTCTTTGCATTGTATTAATAAATCATGTTTCTAGGAGAGTTCTCAATTTTTTTGGCTATTCTATTACTCCCTCCAAGCAAAAGAAGGAGCAACTACCCACTTGTCGCTTCCTAATCAAGAATGTCCTGGTTCCCTTATGCTTGTCCTGGTGGTTTGCTTCCTGCCTACTACTTTGGGATAGATATATGCATGTTGGTCTGTCTCGATGTTTGTAGTGTGTGCCCAGTTTTCTTAGCTTCTTGCTAATTCTTGCCCTGATGGATTCTTTTTTCCTTTGTCTTCCTTCTCCTTGCTGCTTGCATGCTTTGCAGTTCTTTGTTTCTCCCTTAATGCTTTTGCTACAATTTAGGGTTTCTTGCTCATATTCTGTTCTACTTCTACCTTATGTAGGTAAGGTTTTTCTTGCCCGTCTTTTGTTCGACAAAATGTCTGTGAGCTGAAATGTTCTTTGTTGCTTCTTTCCCTTTCTGTCCAGATTTCCTCACATCCCTATCATTCTTTGGCAAGGTAAGACATGTTCCGATTGTTTTATTTAATTCCTTCTTGATGCATGCTCCATCAAGTTGTGAGAAGACTACTGTATAAAACATGCATGGGTACAGAGCCTACTTTCTAGCATACATAGAGCAATGGAAAATGTTTACTATGTTTGATCAAAGCAGATAAGAGAGTAACTTAGTTTGGGTGTATTGATTAGTTATAAAAGGTTGATGCTCCTTTGCTTGGATCTTTAAGTTGAGCTGTGTTTCATTAACGCTGATAGGAGAGTAATTTACTATGAAAAGTTGAGCTGGCTTTTCCTTTGCTTTTCTACTCTGCAAATTCAAGGATCTAGCTAGCTTCAGCCAAAAAAGGGCAGCAGGCTTGGTTAGCTTCAAGAAGAAAAAGATTTCAAACCAATGTGGATACGTGGATATAGAGAAATATTCCATGTGTTATTTCCCTGATTTCCAATGCACTTTATGAAAGCTCGATGTAACTGTTTGTGGAAGTTGTTGTATAAACATGCTGCATATGATGTGTACGGCTAAACTAATTTGTTTGCTTGTCTTTGGAAATATTCACCTGCTGTGTTGTGCCTTAACCTGCATTTATTTTGGGAGCTGTGTTTTTGTTTGTCTCTTTTGTGATAGTTTTAGGTCAAAATAGAGTATTTATTATAGTTGTGTCATACTGCTGCAGGCTTTTCAATTTTTTTTAGATAATTAATTGATAGGTGCTTACTTCTGTTAATTTAAAATCCTACGTTATTAGGATGTGTTGTGTTGTCCTTTGATGCAATAGTCTTGGTTTAGACAACAACTGAGCCCGGTCACTGATTAGTAGAATTAGTCATGAGATGAGGCAGAGAACGGTAGAGAGGGGCAGCCGTCGTATTTACGATGAATGAAAGTGGCTTATGGTCCCATTCAGGTGATGGATAGATAGTAGTTGCTAACTATTTATACTGATTGCAAGTATGGTAAACTTGTCGTCTTTGTATTTGCTTATTATACACACTCTTTTAATATGTATTACCTCCTTCTAAGGCATTTGATCTGTCATCCATAGGTTGCTTCTGTCCTCTCATCGTACGTTTAATCTTCGTCTGCTACTCTGCTGGCTCGTGGTCTCCTTGTTGTTCTGTCAAGGTCTGTGCTGCATTCCTGAGTTTACTTCCTTGTGTTTGTCTGCATTATTTACTTGTTGTTGTTTGCTGACCTGGCATTGTCTGTGGTCTGGTTGTTTATGCTTGGTATTGTATTTGCATTGCCTTCTATCTCCACATGACGTGTTCGACTATGTCATTTGTGATACCTATTGTGGAGGCTGTGGCATCACAGCTTGGTTTACCAGCTCTTTTGTACCTGTGCGAGACCACTGACGATGGGGTTGTGCTTGCTGGGGTGGAGTTAAAACTACCTAGGGATGGTGTGTCCTTACTGCAAGATAGGAGGTTCTTTTGGGATGATGGTTGCCAGGGGGCCTTCGCTGCATATGAGCATGCTGCTTTAGAAGCCATATGGTTCTTACAAGGGACGTATGGGTTTGTCATCGAAGACTATAATTCCAAATGCATGCTTGCCTATATGAATTCGATGGCGTCTACAATTTAGCCTTTCTTTACACTCATGGCTCTTGGCGTCTGTGCATTTAAATCAGTTAGCTTCTTACTCTGTTGCTTTGTAATGCTTGCTACTAATTGTCTTTATTAAGTTTGGTTCTCCCATAATATCACAAAAAAATATCACTTAATGAAATATGGGGTTTCCCTGTGCCTCTTATGGTCTATACCCATGTTCCATCATTCCATCGTTCTTCCTCTTTACTGGTTGGCTTTGGTTCCTCACGCTTGTGCAGATTAGGCTGAGGGATTGTTCTATCGTGTTTCCTGAATCCTTTGAACCGCTGTAGTAGGTTTGGAATCACATGGACACATTTCTGGCAAGTATGAATCAAATGTATAGAGAAATAGGACAGAGAGGCAAAACTCTGTAGGTGCTCTTCCAATTCACACTAAGCCATACCTTATATGAAATTGCCCCAAGATACAGTAGGTAATGAACAGTTTGGATCCAAGTATAGTAAACAGGTAATGGAAAAGGGATCCTTTTTAATTCCGAGGAGGTATTAGGATTTAAACATGCCTACATACATGAGGTATGTACTGAGCTACAAAATTCATATATGTTAATCAAAGAACTTCTAATACTAAATGAACTTGCACACAAACTGCAAAAATATTGGTTTCATTATCCAAACAAGCACGTGCACATAAACTAATCGCCTTTCGTTTGCCATTGACATATACATGTTTCTACATTAAATGAGGACAGTGTAATACCATGTCTCTCTCTCCCTAACATTCTGATTTTCTTTTTCATAGCAGTTTCTGTGGACCGGGTTAAGCTGTCCACTAGGTTCCTGGCTAAAGTGATGTTTAAACAGCTTGACCTCCCTACACCGGTCTACTTCACGGGTGCCGGCAAGCAGGGTCGGTATGTATCAGATGTTAGGTTTTACTCCACAACAAAAGATCTCTTTGCTTTGTCACAACGAACCTACCTATCAAGTACTGTATGCAAGGATGGAGAGACATCAATGGATCACGCAGCTGCTTGAGCCAGCAGGTTCATGGAACGCAATGAACGCAACATGCTTGTTGATTACATCTACGAGCAGATGCGACACGAAGAAAAAGCAAATGAAGACATTACTAACAAGCTACTTGAAAAAGAACAATAATTTGTCCAGCACAAGAAGACCATAAAGCAATGACGATGGAAGCATCAAGCTTCATAGAGGAGGTCGCATCAAATGAAATCCATGAACTTGTTGGTGCTGCCCTTGATCCTGCCACTCCAATGGCTGTTTGTGATCTTAAGAAGAATCTTTTGAAGATTCATCATACTATAGCTACACTTCAGAATGTTACAGGCGCAACGTGTCTCTCGGTGCAAAATGAAGGCATATATCCATGAGGAGAGGTCCGATTCGGCCTATGATGAAGATTCTGGTGAAGGTTTTGGTGAAGATAATCATCATGACATGGACAATGACTATGCTCACAGCCAGTAAACTAATGTTAAGACTCTGTTATGCTCTAGCTCAGTACATCGTCAAATGCCCGTTCTAAAAACTTTGTATGTCCCTTTTGTTAGTTGCAATTCCTTGGATAAATTCCTCTACCCACTGTAATATTTGCAAACACTATGTGTTGAACCTACCATCAATATCACATTACGTACCAACATTCTTACCCACTGTAGTATTTGCAACCACTATCTATTGAGCCTACCATCAATTCCTCTTAACATCATGTAATGAAGATAAGATGCTCACAGAAGATAAGTTGATACATTCCCTCCAAGAAATGCAAGTTGCATCCCTTGGACTGATCACAGCCAAGCAGACTTACAAGTGCAAGTATCTAATATCTTTTAAAGGGTCGATAACTACGCCTTTGTTTCACATATTATCTATTGATGCCATTGAGATCCAACGATGATTTGCCGCATTCTTAGTTCAGAAATGGTCCATGTCTGTTGGTCCAGTATCTTCTATCCTCTCTTGAAGAGATGAGATAAGGATTACTATTTAAAGGGCTACCAACTGAGTTCTACAGCCCTACTTTTATTGATGAGGTACTTATTCCTTATTTCTTTCTAGAGAACAAATTTCATGTTGGTGATTCCCCTGATATTTGGTTCTACAAGTGTGCATATGGACCAATGAAAGCAAATATATTCTGAAGATAATAACTATATGGGCTGCTCCAGTTGGTTTAACGGTGGAACCATCACCTGTTAAAGGCATTCAAGTATCTGTCGAAGTGTACTGTGCAAGCATTATCCGACAATGACACTCTGCTTATTTGTACGTTCACACCTAAGGCCACAATCAGACTGAGAAGATGCCTAAATGAGCTATGAGGCTATCTATATATAAATGTTTCTGTAAACCGATCTAAGGCATTCTACGATCTTCACTACTATTGTAATACAATCCACATTGCATTATATTTTCACCTACATCCCCTACTTACTGACTACTAACATCACTTCTAATTGGTTCATCTATGTGATACGCATCCTTTTGTTGTCGTGTATATAAATGTAATCAAGGACTTCCTAATATTGATGTATCCCCTCAGTTGTATTGGTACTGCTACATATTAGTCATAACACTACCAATTATATATAGCAAATTCAAAGGTGTCTACATGATGTATCTCTACCTATGTGCCTTGCTTGTTAAAAACAATGTAAATAAGCTACAAGATAACTAAAGAAGCATGCAACTATGTGGAAGAAGTGCGTGTTGCATCAAACAAAATCCATGGCCTTGCTGGTGTTGCCTTGGACCCTGCTGCCTCAATGTCTATTTCTAATCTGAAGCAGGCTATCATGGAGATTATGGTCGCACTTCAAAACACTACAACCACAGCATCTCAGTTCCTAGAGGAAAAGGGCATGTACTCAGATGATGAAGTGCTATCCAGTATACAGTGGGCATTCTGATGAAGATTCAACTGACGATTATCATCAAGACATGGATGACAACTACGGTCACTATGTCCGATCCCCATGAGCATCATATGCAGCCTGCTGAGCTGTATGATTGCCATGTGAAGCTGTATATGTATAGCTTCACCATTACAACTTGGTTCTGTGGATGTTGTGTTTAGTCTCCTATGTTGGCTGAATAAGATTCGAAGCTCTCTGTTTATAGCTTCGCCTTAGAAATCTTTTTCCTTTTTGAACTGCGCTATGGTCATGTATAAGTATGAAATCCATTTTGATGTGTTGAGACAATGTTATTTATCTATGTTGCATCGTTGCTTTTGCCCACGGTGGTTCTTCCTTTTAGTACCTTTGCATGAACATACATTCATTTACTAAGAAAAGACATTCTACCATGCACGGTAGATACCGTGCATGTATCAGCCACTCCTCATCTTTGTGATTCCGACCCATGCATGCATGTATTTACAGCAGTGCTTAGTTCACCTCAATCTGTGGCCCCCAGTTTCAGTAGTTAACGTCATGTCAATCAGTCACATTTTCGCATGTCCGCATAACTTTCCTCTCTGCCCAAAGGAACAATGCACTTGTATATCACTCATCCATGCTTTTTTGTATGATTCCAAAGTTTAAACCTAGATTATTTTTTGAATCGTAAGTCCGACGTGTAATACGTTTACAAACCATATGTTCTTATTTCATTTTTGCGGACAATAGTCAAAGTGTATTTGAGCCGCAAGAAAAAACAAGTTTTCAAAAACAAATTCAATATTGGTCATGTTTTAAATATCTTGTCAAAATAAACACATTTGTCCATATAGAATTTAAGACATACTTTTGTATTAGAAGATATGAGGTATTTAAATCATTTACATAGAAAGAGATAACATATTTCCTGATAGAGTTGCAATGAGGGGGCACGGCCATGCACATGGCAGGACAATATTTACGAAGAGCACTGACACAAACAACCTGAGCATGTGACAGGAGGGGTGGTGATTACTGGTTTGCATGCACATTGATTTCTTTTGGGCATGAATCTCGGTAACAAAATGAGTGGCAGATCCAGGCACGGTATATACCCTAGAGGAAAAGGGCATGTACTCAGATGATGAAGTGCCTGATCCAGTATACATTGGGCATTCTGATGAAGATTCAACTAACGATTATCATCAAGACATGGATGACAACTACGGTCACTATGTCCGATCCCCATGAGCATCATATTCAGCCTGCTGAGCTGTGTGATTGCTATGTGAAGCTGTATATGTATAACTTCACCATTACAACGTGGTTCTGTGGATGTTGTGTTTAGTCTCCTATGTTGGCTGAATAAGATGGAAGCTCTCTGTTTATAGCCTCGCCTTAGAAATCTTTTTCCTTTTTGAACTACGCTATGGTCATGTATAAGTATGAAATCCATTTTGATGTGTTGAGACAATGTTATTTATCTATGTTGCATCTTTGCTTTTGCCCACTTTGGTTCTTCCTTTCAGTACCTATGATATGAACATACATTCATTTACTTTACTCTTTCGAGACTAAATCAATGAACACAAGATGTATCTCTGCCTATCTACCTTCCTTCCTAATAGCATTGTAAATAATCTATCGTAAGCTTCTTAGAACACTATGTATCATGAATAATCCATGTGTTCCAATCTGTCCCTAAATATATTTATGTTCACTCTTTCAATACTTGCATTTCTCTCGGCCTTTGCGCCATTGGTGCAACGGGTCATCTAGTGTGAGGAAAGTATGATGGAGACTATGATTCCCCCACAAGTCGGGATGAGACTCCGGAAGAAAAAAAAGAGGCCATAAAAAAAGGAGAAGGCCCAAACAAAAAAATGATGAGAGAAAAAGAGAGAAGGGACAATGTTACTATCCTTTTTCCACACTTGTGATTCAAAGTAGCACCATGATCTTCATGATAGAGAGTCTCTTATGTTGTCACTTTCTTATACTAGTGGGAATTTTTCATTATAGAACTTGGCTTGTATATTCCAATGATGGGCTTCCTCAAATTGCCCTAGGTCTTCGTGATCAAGCAAGTTGGATGCACACCCACTTAGTTTCTTTTGTTGAGCTTTCATACACTTATAACTCTAGTGCATCCGTTGCATGGCAATCCCTACTCACTCACATTGATATCTATTGATGGGCATCTCCATAGCCCATTGATACGCCTAGTTGATGTGAGACCATCTTCCTCTTTTTGGTCTACTCCACAACAACCATTCTATTCCACCTATAGTGCTATGTCCATGGCTCGCGCTCATATATTGCATGAAAGTTGAAATTTTTTGAGAATACTGAAGTATGAAACAATTGCTTGGCTTGTCATCGGGGTTGTGCATGATTGGAGCATTTTGTGTGATGAATATGGAGCATAGCCAAACTATATGATTTTGTAGGGATGAGCTTTCTTTGGCTATGTTATTTTGAGAAGACATAATTGCTAGGTTAATATGCTTGAAGTATTATTACTTTTATGTCAATATCAAACTTTTGTCTTGAATCTTTTGGATCTGAACACAATAAACAAAATTACATTGAAAAATATTTTAGGTAGCATTCCACATCAAAAATTCTGTTTTTATCATTTACCTACTCGAGGACGAGCAAGAATTAAGCTTGGGGATGCTTGATACGTCTCCAACGTATCTATAATTTTTGATTGTTCCATGCTATTGTTTTGGATGTTTAATGGGCTTTAATATGCTCTTTTATATTATTTTTGGGACTACCTATTAACCGAAGGCCCAGTGCCAGTTTCTATTTTTTTGCCTATTTCAGTGTTTTGCAGAAAAGGAATACCAAACGGAATCCAAATGGAATGAAACCTTCGCGATGATCTTTCTTGGAACAAACGCAATCCAGAAGACTTGGAGTTAAAGTCTGGAACTCCGCGAGTCGGCCACGAGGCAGGAGGGCGCGTCCAGGGGGGTAGGCGCGCTCCCCCACCCTTGTGGGCCCCACGGAGCTCCACCGACGTACTTCTTTCGCCTATATATACTCTTATACCCTAAAAACATCAAGGGGCCACAAAACCACTTTTCCACCGCTGCAACCTTCTGTACCCGTGAGATCCCATCTTGGGGCCTTTTTCGGCGATCTGCCAGAGGGGGAATCGAACACGGAGGGCTTCTACATCAACACCATAGCCTCTCCGATGATGGGTGAGTAGTTTACCACAGACCTTCGGGTCCATAGTGATTAGCTAGATGGCCTCTTATCTCTCTTTGGTTCTCAATACAAAGTTCTCCTCGATGTTCTTGGAGATCTATTCGATGTAATACTCTTTTGCGATGTGTTTGCCGAGATCTGATGAATTGTGAATTTATGATCAAGTTTATCTATGAATAATATTTGGTTATTCTCTGAACTCTTATATGCATGATTTGATATCTTTGCAAGTCTCTTCGAATTATCGGTTTAGTTTGGCCTACTAGATTGATCTTTCTTGCAATAGGAGAAGTGCTTAGCTTTGGGTTCAATCTTGCGGTGTCCTTTCCCAATGACAGTAGGGGCGGCAAGGCACGTATTGTATTGTTGCCAACGAGGATAAAAATATGGGGTTTATATAATATTGTTTGAGTTTATCTCTCTACATCATGTCATCTTGCTTAATGCATTACTCTGTTCTTATGAACTTAATACTCTAGATGCATGCTGGATAGCGATCGATGTGTGGAGTAATAGTAGTAGATGAAGAATCGTTTAGGTCTACTTGACACGGACGTGATGCCTATATTCATGATCATTGCCTAGATATTCTCATAACTATGCGCTCTTCTATCAATTGCTCGACACTAATTTGTTCACCCACCATAATATATGCTATCTTGAGAGAAACCACTAGTGAAACCTCTGGCCCCCGGGTCTCTTTCTTATTATATTGCATCTCTTTTATTTACATCGCATCTTGTTTTACTATTTTGCAATCTTTACTTTCCAATCTATACAAAAAAACACCAAAAATATTTATCTTACTATCTTTATTAGATCTCACTTTTGCGGGTGACCGTGAAGGGATTGACAACCCCTTTATCGCGTTGGTTGCAAGGTTCTTGATTGTTTGTGCAGGTACTAGGTGACTTGCGTGTTATCTCCTACTGGATTGATACCTTGATTCTCAAAAACTGAGGGAAATACTTACGCTACTTTGCTGCATCACCCTTTCCTCTTCAAGGGAAAACCAACACATGCTCAAGAGGTAGCAGGCCCCCCTGGACCCCACCTGTCAGCCACACATGCATTATGTTGGGTACAACTCCGGGTACCCGTAGCATTTAATTCTTTTAATTTCAAATAAAAATTAATTCTTTTAATTTCGAATAAAAATTTAAATCCAGAAAAATTGGAAAATAATTGAAATTTTTGAAAATTAATATAAAATAAACCGTAACTATGATTAAGATACTTAATGCATGAAAGTTGCTCATAAAAATATGACGGTTCCGAATATGCCTTCTGCTCGTCTGTCACATGCCCATAGCACACAGGCATGGAATCATCCACCTCCGTTTCGTCTGTCCGAAAATGCCTAACATCGGGAATACTTTCTCGGATATTTTCCCCATTCGCCACTATCACCTAGCACTCGTTAGATCACACCTAGCACTGCATATTGTCATGTCATGCATCATGACGCATTTGTTTGCATTGTATATATTGTTTCTTCCCCATCTTCTCTCCGGTAGACACCGAGACTGACGCCGCTACTACCCAGTACGACTACAGTGTCGACGACACCTCCTTCTCGACAGAGCTTCCAGGCAAACAAAACCTCCTTGAACATCCCTATACCGCCTACTCTTTCTCTCTCGCTTGCATTAGAGTAGTGTTCTTATTTCACCAGTTTGATCCTATATGCTGCATAGCCTGTCTTTGCTACCACTGTTGATACCTTACCTGCTATCCTAAAGGCTTAGTATAGAAAGCTAGTATTCCATCAGTGGCCCTACATTCTTGTCCTTCTGCTATGATATACTATTGGGCTGTGATCACTTCGGGATGTGATCACAGGTATATACTACATACATATTATACATGATACATGATGTGACTAAAGTCGGGTCGGCTCGTAGAGTACCCGCGAGTGATTCACGTACTGGGGACTGAAAGAACATTTTTCCCGACGGCCCTCTGAGTGAATCTTTGTGGCGGAGCAACATGGCAGGTTCAGACACCTAGGAGAGAGCTAGCTTGGTCCCTGGTCGTTGTTCGCGGTTATTTCTTAATAACACGCTTAACGAGTTTGGATATTTGATCCGAGTTGGGTCATTGGCCCATACACACTAACCGCCACGCGGGACAAGATATGGACAACCGGCGTCGTAGTATCAGCCGAAGCTCTTCAGACGTCAGCAACAGAGCGACGCGCGTCCGGTTGGTCCACGTAAGCACCTGCCTTGTAAAGGAGGTCGCCAGGACAGATCCCGGCCGCCCTCGTAACGTGCAGGAGTGTAAAGGGCTATGGACCCAAGACCCCTGCGCGCTTAGGATGTAGACCGGCGGGCTGGCCTCTCTGTTGAGATTTGGTAGGGCTACGATGTGTTGATCTTCCGAGGTCGGCAATGACCCAAGAAAGTGTGTCCGACAAGAGTGATCGAGCATGTTGGGAAATGCGGCGCATCCCTGTAGGGAAGTAAACTATTCGAATAGCCGTGTCCATGGTAACATGACGACTTGGAGTTGTACTCTGACCTCTTACAACTAAAACCGGATACTTGATAAAACACACCTGGATAAGTGACAGATACAACTCGGTGATCGCTCTCGCACATGGTGATGAGGAGAGGATCGCCGGGTAGGATTATGCTATGTGATGTTACTATACTGGTAGTCTGGTACTCTCTTCTACTGCTGCAAGATGGAGGCTGCTAGAAGCGTAGTCTTTGATAGGACTAGCTTCTCCCCTCTTATTCTGGCATTCTTCAGTTTGGTCCACAAATATTATTTCATTCATTTGATACCGATGCATATGTAGTTTAGATCTGATGTAAGTATTGCGAGTACTTCGGATGAGTACGCACGGTTGCTTTGCTACCTTTCCCCCCTTCTCTCTTCTTTCCGGATGTTGCGATCAGATGTCTGATCCCAGGAGCCAGATGCCACCACCGACGACTACTACAACCCCGACGGAGCTTACTACTACGTGAAGGTCGCCGACGACTAGGAGTAGTTAGGAGGCTCCCACGCAGGAGGCCTTGCCTTTTCAATCGTTGCTACTCTTGTGCTAGCCTCCTTAAGGCAAACTTGTTTAACTTATGTCTGTACTCAGATATTGTTGCTTCCGCTAACTCGTTTGTTTTTAGCTTAAGTATTCCAGCCCTCGAGGCCCCTGGCTTGTAATATAAAGCTTGTATGACTTTAGTTTGTGTCTGGAGTTGTGTTGTGATATCTCCCGTGAGTCACTGATCTTGGTCGTACACATTTGCATGCATGATTAGTGTACGGTCAAATCGAGGGTGTCACAAGTTGGTATCAGAGCCGACTGCCTATAGGAACCCCCTTTCCAACTCCTTGGCCGAAGTTGAGTCTAATCATTGCAGTTTTTTTTACTAACATTGTTGTGTGGCTTATGTGCCCACATCACAATTGGATGGATCTTTTATTCCTCATCTATACTCTGGGAATCTGATCTCTCTTCTATTAGGATTAAATGATTTTGTTAACACTAACATTAGGTTCGCGTAACCTCTTCCTCCCGGAGAGCCCCGTCTTTCCAGATGATCGCCTGCTTCACCCGAAGACTTCGAAGATACTCCGCGTTGTTATCCCGAGAACATGTGCTCATCGCTTTTGCAATTCCCTACCACCAATATATCCCTATGGTTAAGTGCATACACCCTCGTTCTTACTTCCATTCCCAGGTGCTCTTGTTAATACAAGATACATCAAATTATTGTCCGACTTTTTAAGAATCCCTTGTGCCATTGCCTCACAGATCTTTGCCGCATGGATACCCCTACGAATAATTCCTCACACTTATCGATGATTTGTTCATTCCTAGTTCTTCATATGTTTCACAAAATTCTTTGAAATACTATTTGATTTTCTGTAAATCCTCAGCGGCCTATTGCTCCTGAATCCCTTGCCTTCCTGCATTATGGTTCATTCCATATTTCTAGTAATCCCTTTGACATCCTTTGTCACTATTAGTTCGAGTCCCTTGATTCAATATGTTGCAAATGCCCGCAATCCTCAATCAGATCCTAGATTTCATCCTTCCGACTCAGACGCCATTTTAAACATGAGCTGGATCTCGACCAATCAAATTGTCATTGATTGTAACCCTAAGCCTACTCAACTTATCCATCCTTAATCAAAGCGTTTGCTTCCGATCCCTTGATTTGGAAATCATAATTCCTTTGCATTTGAGCTTTGAATTAGTCAATTATTTCTATAATCCAATGCCATTGCATTGTTTCTTCTGGTTGAGTACGGATGCTCACATCAGATCCCTTGTGGACCACCAGATCCTTTGTTGGATTTTATCCGACAACATCCTTTATATTCAGTAACCTTGTGAGCCTTTACTCGGATACATAATGCCTTTGGTAAATTGTATGCCTTCTCAACCATGCTCTGCTTTCAAGCTTGTATAATTTACTCCTGAAGTTTGCGTTATATGTTCCTAAGATGCACCGATGGGTTAAACCTATTCCTTCCCTAATCTGTGCGAACTCGAAAGTTATGTGATGCGGCATGAAACCGCGTCGTTATTTCCCCAAAGAGGACGGGATGATGCAGCACAGCTATGGTAGGCATTTCCCTCAGATGTGAAACCAAGGTTATCAAACCAGTAGGAGACTCAAGCAACACTATGTAAATGGTACCTGCACACAAAGAACAAATGCTTGCAACCCGACGCATAAGAGGGGTTGTCAATCCCTCCTTGGTAAAAAGATTGTTTGCATGAGATAGGATAAATAGAGCGTCCAAGAACACAAAATAAAAGATGCAAATAAAAAGTGCAGTAAGGTATTTTTGGGTTTTTGGAATAATAGACCTGAAAAGAAAAGCCATGAAAAATAGATCAGAAAGCAATATGATAAAAGATAGACCCGGGGCCGTAGATTTCACTAGTGACTTCTCTTGAGAAAATAGCATACAGTGGGTAAACGAATTATTGTTGGGCAATTGATAGAAGATCAAATAATTATGACGATGTCCAAGGCAATGATCATTATATAGACATCACATCCAAGATTAGTAGACCGAAACGATTATGCATCTACTACTATTACTCCACACATCGACCGCTATCCAGCGTGCATCTAGTGTATTAAGTTCATGGAGAAATGGAGTAATGCACTAAGAACGATGACATGATGTAGATGATCTATTGTAAGTGCATCTAGTGCCACCCCTAGTTGGTTTTGGTGTATTGACGACAAATGTGGTTGAGGGACTAATGCGTTTGTGAGAATTGCAGGATAACGCAGGTAGTGTCCCTCATTGGTTCGGTTTATCTACCGGAGACGACCCCTAAAAATGTATGAAGACATTGAAAACAATGGTGGTATGTGAAGATGCTCACATCAAAGACTATGACATGAGAAGGCATTGAGTGAAGACTATGGAGCGCGAAGACTGTGTCGTTTCATTGTTTCCTTTTCTTCTTTGTTGAGTCGTAGGAACCACCGAACTGTTAAGTGGGGTCCAAGAGATCATAGTCAGAATGACTGAAGTGATGCTCAACCCAAATCCTATGTCTTTGAGCGAAGACAATGAGAGCAAAACTTATCCAGAGCTGGATGAGTCAGCTTTGCTTGTAGCCCAAGTAAAGTTGTCGTGAGTGTTTGAAATCTGACCGTTGGAACACGTGTCAGTTCCTTAGTGACCTGTGGTCATTTCGGACATAACAGGTCGGGTTGCCTAGTGGCTATAAATAGCCCACCCCTACATCATAAATTGGTGGCTGCTCGAGTTAGTGCACGACTTACGTCGGTTGAGAGCAACCCACCTCGAAGCCTTTGAGAGAGAGAGAAATCCTTGCGAGGACAAAGCCCAAAACACCCGAGCCAAAGAGTGTTAGGCATCAATGAAGTTTTCCTGCATGTGACCGAAGACTTATTACACTTGAGGACTGTGAATCCTCCAGCCGGCTAGGCGTCGCGTTCTGAGCATCCAAGAGTCATTGTGGATTGCGGTGAACATAAATGCATGAAGGTTCGGAAGTCTACCTTGAAGACTTACCAGAGTGATTGGGCGAGGACTGTGTGTCCTTAGCTCAAGGGAATAAGGTGAAGACGCGGTCTTCGAGTTGAATCTCAGCCTCCCTAACCAGATGTACAGTTGTCACAAAGAATCGAACTGGTCCAACAAATCTGTGTCTTCAACAAGTGACCGGTTCTATCCCTTCCCTCCTTTACCTTGAGTTTGTCTTCGTGAAGTCATTGCTTATATGCCTTATCTATTTGACTTCATTGCTTGACTACTTCATTGATTGGCTTCATACTATCTTCCATCCTGATCCTTACTACATAGCTGCTATTAGTCTTGTCCATTCACATTATTGCATACTTGACTATGGCTTGCTTGTTGTAGTTTATCTTCCGCTGCATATCAATTAGGTCATTTCTGTTGTTGGTCTTCAAAACATCCGTGTTTTGAAGACTTTCACAAAAATCGCCTATTCAACCCCCCTCTAGTCGATAACTAGCACTTTCAATTGGTATCAGAGCAAGGTACTCCCTTGTTCTGTGTGATTTGGTTTAACCACCTGGAGTTTTAGCTATGTCGACTGCAGGGATAATCAAGGTCTCCGCTGCTTGCCCCGTGTTCGATGGAACTGACTATCCCTCTTTGGAAGAATAAGATGCGCATGCATCTTGAAGCCATTGATGTCGACCTGCGGTATGTCGTCAAGAACGGCGTTCTAAATCTGGTGAAGGTGTCACCCTGCTGATGTCAAGAAGTTCATTCAACTGGACTCCACTGCAAAGAACATCATCTGTGGTCATCTGACCAAAGGACAGTATGGCCATGTGAGTGCTCTGGAAACGTCGAAGCTAGTCTGGGACTGGTTATCCAAGGTCAACAAAGGCGTCTCAACCCAGAGAGATCAAAGGATCAGTGTTCTTCGCAACCTCTTCAACCGCTTCAAGAGAAACGACAATGAAAATGTCCAGCTCACGTTTGATCACCTCACTGACATCACAAATGAGCTTCATGCTCTCGGCGCCACTGAGGTCACCAAGCATGAAATCATCAAGACACTACTGAGATCTCTTGACGGCTCTTTTGACACCCTTTCCCTCATGCTACAAGAACGTCCTGACTTCAAGACACTCGATCCGTCTGATATACTTGAGAGGCTTAACACACATGAGTTCCAGCTATCTGAGAAAAGAGATATCTATGGTCCAAACTATGGCCGAACTCGCGCTTTGAAGGCAAAAGTTGTTTCCTCATCGAAGAAGAATCATTGCGGTTCTGATGATCCTGAAGACATTGGAAAGGAACTTGCTATGCTTGTAAAGAAGTTCCAGAAGTTCACTAGGAAGAAAGGCTTCAGAAAGTCTTCATGATCCAGCTCAATAAATGATGAAACTTCCACTCAAGACTACAAGAAGAGAACCTGTCACAAGTGCAAGAAAACTGGACACTATATCTCTGAGTGTCCACAGTGGGACAATGAGAAGAAGAAGAAGAAGAGCAAGGAATATGATTATGATGACAAGAAAAAGAAGAAATCTTCAAAGTCTTCTTCCAAGTCTTCATCAAAGTCTTCATCGCATAAGAAGAGCTCATCCGCAAGGCTCGTGCTTTTGTTGGCAAGGAAATGGATTCAGAGGAGGAGTCCGCATACGAGGAGGTGGAGGTGGAGTCTGAAGAGGAGTCGACCTGGCGTTGCAAGTCTGGCTTTAGCCACAACCTATGTTGCCAAGTCCATCTTCAACATCAAGACAATGACTTCCACACCAACGCCAAGGCGATGACAAGGACGACCCTGCTCCCACCTCTTGCTTCATGGCACGGTGCCAAGGTAAAATCACGTGATGCTTACTTTCAAACATCAAGTGAAGATGACTCTGATTGTGAATCCAAACCCAGCTACAAAACACTTGCTAAAATTGCAACTGAACAACAAAGAGCTATGGAACATACTCAAAAACTGTTAGACAAAAGCGATGACACATTGGGCCGCGAAATGACACGTTCACAGTCCTTAGTTGAAGACATTAAAATCTTCATGCTAAGTACCAAGAACTTGAAAGTCGTCATGAAACGCTCTCAACTACTCATGAAAGGCTCTCCTATGATTATCTTCAAAGGAAGTAAGAGCTTGAGAAATTGAGAGCGGCTCATGAAGATCTTCAAAAGGAAAATGAGTCACTTCGCGCTCAATAGATCAGTTCCGCTCAGGACGGATTTGAACCACCATGTCTAAAATGTCTTGAGCGTGATATCACTACCTCTGTTGCTGAATGTTCAACTGCTGCTACTGTTGCATTGTCTTCAACTACCAATGTGGTAACTAACCCCTCGGCGGAGGATACCGCTGCCATTGCTGATGAAAATGCTAGGTTGAAGACATTGCTTGAAACAGGGATGTATAAAAGTATGAAAGGGCATCAGACACTTTGCGATGACCTCAAAAAGCAGATTCTGAATCGAAACCCTAGGAAAGAGGGTGTAGGGTTCGAGAGGAAAATGAATGTTGATGGTTCCTACTGGAAGCCTGAGCAGTATCCCAAAACCACATGGGTTGCTGCAAAGGGACCTTCAGAGGATCCATCCACCTTATCTGGCTTTACCTGTGCTAACCCTATTATCATTGATGAATCCTTTGATGCAAACTATAAGCTGATCAAGAATCAGAATGGTGAAGTGTTTGCCGTATATTGGTACTAATCGCAGGAATGGACCGCCTATGAAGAAGATCTGGGTTCCCAAAAGCTGTCTTGAGAATCTTCCAGTGAATTTCATCATGACACCACCTGGGAAGAAGACAAACCCCAGACCGAAGGCGTCATATGGTCCAAAGGCTTCATATAGATCGAGGACTCACCTGAGTCACCCTAACGCCAATGTTTTGCAGGGAAACCGTACTCAAATTTATGAACATGAGCGTGTGTCCTCAAACCGCTATGTTCACAGAACTAAGAACTTTTCTGCTTATTCATATGAGTATCACTCATCTCCTGCAAGGCTATTTGCTAGGACTCCAAAGCCGAAATTCTCGGATGTCTGCACTTAGACTCATTGCTTCTAAGCCACCCCTCAAGATGTGGGTGGTTAAGAAGAATTAACTCTCTTTTGCGTGAAAGGGTCTCCACCGAAAATCAAAGGCATCTGATGCTATTGTGGGGACCTAAAACATCTTGTAGGGCACAAGATCAAATGCCCAAATGGTCTCGGTATGTATTTTGTTCCTGAATCGTTTGCCATTCATCCTATCAGTCCTAATCTTGATTTAAGCTTCAATAATCCACTTGCTCATCAAATGTTTATGCTTCACAATGCTCTTGGTGAAGCCTATCCCCTAACTGCATCAGAGGGTATGACACCTCATGCTTCGTAATGGATTATGGACAGTGGATGCACTAATCATATGACTGGTGATCGAAGTCTTCTCATGGACTCAACCTTACGTCCATCGGACAAGAGTCACATCACATTTCTTTGACACTTTGGTAAAAGCAAGGTATTGGGTCTAGGTAGAGTTGCAATATCAAAGGATCAACACATGGACAAAGTGATGCTTGTTGAATCCCTTGGTTTCAACTTAATGTCTGCCTCAATGCTTTGTGACTTGAACATGATTGTGATATTCAGAAATATCGTTGCCTTGTACTAATGGAATCGACAAGTCTCTAGTCTTTGAAGGGTATAGGAAAGATGATCTATACATGGTAGATTTCTCGTGGTCGACGACTTGCCGTATGTCTTCTTGCAAAAGCTTCGTAATCTTGGCTTTGGCATCGGAGGCTAGGGCATGCTGGCATGAGGAACTTACACACACTTGCCAAGAAGAAGCATGTCATAGGCATCAAAGGTGTCAAGTTCAAGAAGGATCATTTGTGTGGTGCCTGCGAAGCTGGAAAGATGACTAGGGCAAATCACCCCTCGAAGACAATCATGACGACATCTCAACCCTTCGAGCTGCTACACATGGATTTGTTTGGCCCTAATCATTACTCTACCCTCACAACAACTGCTTGTCTCTATGGCTTCGTCATTGTTGATGACTACTCAAGATACACATGGGTGCACATAATTCTCTACAAGACTGAAGTACAAGATGTCTTTAGACGATTCGCCAATCGAGCAATGAACAATTATGGCATCAAGATCAAGCATATCAGAAGTGATAACGGCACCGAATTCAAGAACACCGGACTTGATCTTTATCTGGATACCATGGGAATCACTCATGAGTTCTCTGCTCCATACACACCCTAGCAAAATGGCATCGTGGAGCGCAAGAACAGAACCCTCATTGAGATGGCTCGAACAATGCTCGACGAGTACAAGACACCAACAAAGTTCTGGCCTGAAGCCATTGATACAGCTTGTCACGTCATCAACCGTGTTTATATCCATAAGCTTCGAACAAAACTTCCTATGAGCTCCTTCTTGGCAAGAAGCCAAATGTCGGTTACTTGAGTAGTTGGGGCTAAGTGCGGATCAAGGATCCCCATCACAAGTCAAAATTTGAACCCAAAGCTCACGAAGGCTTCATGCTCGATTCTGGAAAGGACTCACACTCCTACTGAGTCTTCAATCTATATCTCTACAAAATCGTCAAAGCTGTAGATGTGCGATTTGATGAAACCAATGGTTCACAAAGAGAGTTCCTGCCAAGCACACTAGACGAAGCTCCACCCAAATGAATCTATCAAGCTGATGGGAATCGGTGAAATCATGCCAAACGAAGCGCAGCCTGAAGAGGAACTTATCATTTCTGCACCTAACCAACTCAAGACAATGCTCACCTGAAGACAATCCTCCCAATGATGACAATGATCAAGATGAGCAAAGTCTTCGTCCAGTTCATCCTCGAGTTGCAAATGAAGTACATATTGAGAAGATAATCGATAGCATCAATGCACCTGGTCCGCTTACTCGCTCAAGAGCAACACAGCTAGCAAATTTCTGTGGGCACTTTTCTTTTGTATCAATATCAGAACCCAAGAAAGTTCTTTGAAGCTTTTATGGAACCAGAATGGATTCAAGCTATGCAAGAAGAACTTCAACAGTTCAAGTTGAATAATGTTTGGGAACTTGTCAAGCGTCCTGACCCTCGCAAGCATACATTATTGGCACCAAATGGATATATCGAAACAAGCAAGATGAACATGGTCAAGTCGTCAGAAACAAAGCACGGCTTGTTGCTCAAGGATATACTCAAGTTGAAGGAATTGACTTCGATGAAACATTTGCTCACAGTAGCTAGGCTTGAAGCCATTCGCATACTACTAGCCTATGCTAACCACCACAACATCTTGCTCTATCAAATGGATGTGAAAAGTGCATTTCTCAATGGCAAGATTGAAGAAGAAGTATATGTCGCTCAACCACCTGGCTTTGAAGATCCAAAACATCCTGATATGGTGTACAAGCTGAATAAAGCAATCGTATGGCCTCAAACAAGCTCCTCGCTACCGGTATGATACAATCAAAGACTTCACGAAGAGCAAAGGCTTCAAACCTGGATCCCTCGATCCCACACTCTTCACGAAGACATATGATGGTGAACTGTTTGTATGCCAAATATATGTGAATGACATTATCTTCTACCGCACCAACCGTAAGTATAGTGATGAGTTTGGATACATGATGCAAGAACAATATCGGATGTCCATGATGGGAGATCTCAAGTTCTTCCTTGGTCTTCAAATTCACAAGAAAGGAATGGCATCTTTATATCTCAAGAAAAATACCTCCAAGATTGTCTGAAGAAGTTTGGAATGCAAGAGTGCAAAGGATACACGACGCCAATGCCAGCCAAACACCACTTGGGTCCCGGCGACAATGGTAAAGAGTTCGATCAAAAGGTATACCGCTCCATGATTGGTTCCTTACTTTACCTATGTGCATCTAGGCCAGATAATATGCTTAGTGTTTGCATGTGTGCTCGATTCCAAGTGGCACCAAAGGAATCGCATCACTTAGCTGTGAAGCGAATTCTTCGATATTTGGCTCACACCCCAACACTCGGATTATGGTATCCAAAGGGCTCAAAATTTGATTTAGTTGGATTTTCGGATGCTGATTATGCTGGTGACAAGGTGGATCGCAAGTCTACATCAGGCACATGTCACTTTATGGGACGGTCACTCGTCTGTTGGTCTTCAAAGAAGCAGAACTATGTGTCACTCTCAACTGCTGAATCTGAATACATTGCTGCTGGATCTTGTTGTGCTCAACTTCTATGGATGAAGCAAACTCTCAAGGACTATGGCATCAATCTGACACAAGTACCTCTTTTCTGCGACAACGAAAGCGCCATCAAGATTGCCAACAATCCAGTCCAGCACTCGAAGACAAAGCACATTGAAATTCGTCATCATTTTCTCAGGGATCATGTCATGAAGGAACATATTGACATCATTCACGTCAACAACGAAGAGCAAATGGCAGATATCTTCACAAAGCCCTTGGATGAGAAAAGATTTTGCAAGTTACGGTGTGAGCTAAATATCTTGGAATCCTCAAATGTCCTGTGATCAAGAACATGTCCTAACACTTATGCATGTAGATGACTTAGATGTGCAACACACGAAGTAACGTATATCTTCAATCAGTGAAGACTTACATTCTAAGTGTGAATACATTAACGTGGAATTTGACTTCGGAGCGCCACAATAATTGTGCGCCGTGTCTGGGTTTAATACTTCCTATACGGTGGGTAAAGCCACCACCAAATTTCTTTGTTTGAAGTGTTTCACTCATGGCGTTATTTCTTGAAGCTATTCGCATTTGATTTGACTTCAACTTCAACCTATTTTTATGATTTTCTTCACTATGACGATTTGGTTGCTGTCTGATATATATATATATATATATATATATATATATATATATCTGTCCTCTACAGCATTCACTTATAGCTATGTCTTCAAGTTGAATCTTTTGAACTAAGTGAATGTGATCGGACCCCAATCTCTCTATGCTTTCTATCTGAAACTCTATTTGTCCAAATCATATGCATTCTGTTGAAACTATCGAATGTCTTCTCTGCGTCCTTGTCAGCAGAAGACACAGAGACAAACTTAAAGTCTGTTTTAAATGATTCATCATTACTGTTGAACTCCGAAGAAGCCGGAACGACCCTTCGACAAAACGGGCGAGCGTGGGAACGTGGGATAACTCACAGTATGTTGCATGCGTGCCACGTGCCCCTCAGATGTGAACCGCCAGGGGCACCTGCGTAATTGCGCTGCGCCACACACCTTGTTATAAATACCTGTCCTCTGCGGTAAAGAAAATCTTCTTCCACCTTCTCCACCTCGTCAAAACCCTAGCGCCACCGCTAGCTCTCGACGACGCCGGCGACGAAGCGCTTAGCTGCCGCGACTTCTCCGACGCCGTCCTCACGCCGGCCGCGAACATCTTCATCTCCGCCGCCGCCGTAGGTGTCCTTCGTCGCCAAGTTAGGGCACGGTGGATTGAACTGCTCGGCCTCCTTTCCTTCCGTCTAGCAGTTCTTCGAAGCAGTAAATATATCTCTATTTTTACCATCGTTTTGATCTTCAAGATTCATCCCACTTGCCAAAATGGTTTCTGCCCATACAAAGTTAGATCTATTCTGTCCGCATCTCGTACTGCCTAGTATATTCACTTAAGCTTCACAACTAGTTAGATTCCTCACTTGTACTTATTCACGGATTCGTACAAATCTGGAACCAACTCTCGCCAGATAAGTGAATGTCTTCGCATCATGAGGTCAATGTCTTCAAACTGATTTATCTTCAAAATCTTCTGAGAATGCATATGACCTCTTTCCCTTCCCTCGCATCTCTAATGCTGTCACAGGTACATGTCCGTGGGAGAATCCCTTGGTTCTCATAGTCTGCATTCGTTTGCAGAATTCTTACAGCATCAAACCAACTCTCCCGAAGCCAGTTCCTGTCTGTCAAGCAAACGCAAGCCTTTGAAGCCTTTGAACGTGAAGCCATTCAGTTTGAAGCTCATGGCTACAGATAAATCAGTCAGGAAGGGCGGCGGACAGCGTCGTGAGGGAACCTCAAAAGATCTGCCCGATGACCTTGCAGAGCTGTACAAGATAGATCCTGAAGAGACTTATAATCAGCGCAAGACACGAATCCAATGGATTCGACGCTATTGGGTTGAACAGTGGTTCAAGTACAATTTCGTCACACAAGAATATGCCGAGAAGAATGCCATCAGAAGCCCTTGGGGTGATATCCTATTTCGAGGCCTTCCTCCCAAGAACATGGCTGAAGCCATTGCACATGGTTTTTATCCTTGCATGGTCCGTGGACCACAGCCTGAAAATGCCGACCCGACGGCTTTGCTCTGGTGTCATGATGACAATCTCTTCAAGCGCAACTTCCAGCATGCAAAGGCTTTTGCAAAGGAAAACAAGAAGTCACTGGGATTAGACTTCAACCCTGGTCCCTCTGCTCCCCGTGCTGACGGCTCACGTGACGCTGAACCCAATGTCACCAGTCCGTTTTGAAAAACCTTGAAGGCCTCATCACTTATATTTTGGTCCAAGGTGCCAAAGTGGATCACTCTGATGACAATGATGACTCTGATGAAGCCCCAGCTCTAGCTCCTGCTCCTGCTCCAAAGCCCGAGAAGCTCAAGAAAGTCAAGGCTCCAAAGTCAGCTGCTCCTCCAAAAGCTTCACGTGTGAAGCCACTGGCCACTGCACCTCCTGAAGCCAGTGCACAGTCTGAGGATCAATCCCGCATCTCCAAGAAGACGGAGAAGAGAAAGAAAAGTGTCAAGAATACTGAACTGACATTGACCCCTGCTGCTATTCTGCGTGAAAAGCACATTGATCTGTCAACTGATGACGATCTGGCAGATGATGCTCTTGAGCAGCTTATCAAGAGCAAAGAAGAAGCAGAAATCTTCAATGACTTGCCTCTCTTTGATGTGGCAATCATCCATCACTTCATTGATGAATGGTTTGATACCCCAAACATCAGTTTTGAAGATCTGCAACTTCCTATTGGCCTCAGCGTCTCTTTCAACGGCGCCATTGCTTCTGAGCTAGCTCTAGCTCGGTAATTGTTGAACTGAAGCACAAGATTGACTATGAAAAGGCTCAGTTCAAGAAGCACATGGCTGCACTCAGCGTGCAAGACGTGAAAAACTTCAAGGTCATGCTGCACGATCTCAAAGAAAACTTTCTCAAGAAGCGTGAAGAAGCCAGAGGCTCTCGCGAGCGCATGAAGGCTCTGGGCCGACAAGTGTGTGCTTGCCTACAATGAGGCCGAGAAGCGCAAGGTACTTGGCCGCCCCGCATCGACCCTGTGATGGCTGCAAAGAAAAAGAAGTCTTCAATCGACCAAGCTGCACCTTCAAGGCAGGAAGAGCCCGCATTGTCTTCCCACATGGCATGACTGGCTCGAAGCCAAAGGCCCGGTCAACCGCTTCTAAACAAAAGAAGACGAGGGCTGCAGAGGCTGAAGCCAGAAAAAGGAAGAATCCTGACGCCTCTGATGCTGCTCCCTCCAAGAAGAAGCTAAAGACCAAGAAGAATCGGGTTGCTCCCACAGAGCCCTTGATTGTTGAACCCATTTCTGTGATTCGTCCTGCGTCTGCAACACAAGAACTTTGAATGACTGTTCATGAGCCTGCTTCCACAGAGGCTCCTGAAGCTGAAGAGATTCCAGCAGCTGATCCTATCACTGCTGAAGACATTGGTCACCATGACAATGTTGAAGATGATGAAGTTCTTCCTCAAATCGAGTACAATGTGGTATCATCGCCTGTTAAATGAACAACGACCTCATCAAGATTGGTCGCCCTCGACGCCAATTGCACATGATGCTTCATGGGCTGATCGCCTGCAACAACAAGACTCCCCAAGATTCCCCAACAACATGTCACTCCCCAACAAAGAACACGAAGAAGAAGAGGAAGACTTTGAGGCCCAGGCTACCCCATCTCCAAAGGCGTCGCCAGCATTTCGCAGGCTTCGCAAAGGTCAAAGGCCTCAAGTGCCTCTTCCAAGCGTTCCAGAAGGAGAAGTGCACCACCAACCTGTTGCACGTCAAGTGGTTTCAGAAGCCACTCCAACTATGAACGTCTCTGAGTCTGAAGCTAAAGCTGCTGAAGACAATCCGGCTGCATCAGCCGCTGACACCCAAGAAGAAGAGGAAGAACGTGTCCTTACACCCCCTGTAAGTGAAGAAGTTATTCCAGATATCAACCTGCCCGTGCCCGATCCTCCAACTCCTCAAGTGGAGGATGAGAACATTGAGGCTGCGACCTCCAACACCAATGAAACCAATGACGTGGTCATGGCTGGAGCCAATGTGGAGCCTGTCCCAACTGCTCCTGAAGCCACTGAAAGAAATGTGCCTGAAGCCAATGAGGCCATCTTTGCTCCCGGCGTCTGCTCGGCTGACACTGAAGCCTCGATTCGCCATCGCTTCCTGCTCCGCCACCAAGGCCCTACACAATCGAAAGCAAGCATACAACTATGGCGAGCTAGTCACGATAAGATGGCACATGCTCGTCCCTCCGCCTCATGCCTCGGGTCCTCGGTTTGACTATCATATTGGGCATAGGCCTCGGGTCCGTAAGCCAAATCCAAGATCGCCAAGGTTTCCGAGCATCGCCACCTCAACGGGTCTTTCAATGCAAATGGCTTCAAAGCCCACAATACTTTCTTTCGACAACAAGAAAGAACCCCTACACAAGGCCAAGGATCTCATCTGACCGGTTCTGGAGCTATCAACAGAGAAGCTATTACTCCTGTGTTCTGTATGACCAAGGCCGCATTTTCCCTCATATGCGCCTTGACACTGAAGCTTATTGCGGACTGCCGTGCTTAGAAGAAGCACTTGATTGCTTTCATGATGCAGACTGCTTGGCTTCAGAATGCATAAAGAGCATCGGAATGAAGAATTAGTGCTTCAATTCTATGCCACACTCCACATCCATGGCTACAACAGAGATCTGAAGACATGGGTTCTCGAGTGGATGATCGGAAATGTCCATCATGAAGCCAAAGCTCTTGACATCATTGAGCTCACAGGCCTACCCACTCCCGGAGAGCTGTTTGAACCTGGATGGCAACTCCACCGCGATGCCTTGGAGAGCATATTTCATAAGCCAGAACCAGACATGAGTCAGATGCTGAGCATGATGAAGCCACTGCCACACGATGCTGAATATCCTCAGCACTTCTTTGTTGATGACCTTGAGTATCTGCCTCGCACCATATATCACATCATCAGGCGAACTCTATGGCCAATCAAAGGGCATTCATCGTCCGCAAAGCTTGAAGGAGCAATGAAGACATTGGTCTTCTACATCCTCAATGGCATCAGCTTCAACACGCAAGATTTCTTCATAAGGCAATTAGCTGCATCTGGATCTGATCTGTTTGGTCTGAAGTTCTATGCTCCATGGGTCATGCGCCTCATCAAGATGCACTCTGCTATCAACTATCAACCCTCTGCTCGCAATCATCTGATCATTCTACCAGAGGTTGATATGTCTGTTGAAGCCATATACCCTGAGCCTGCCAAAACGCCTCTAAGTCTTCAGAATGCAGATCACCACAACTTCTCTCAACCCATGGAAGGCGTCCAAGCGGTATCTCGTGTCTATCCCCTGGCTGAGAAACACACGTCGCCTCGCATCGCACGGACCGAAGCCACCGAGAGCACCATTGGCCAAAAGGCCTCGGAAGCGCCTCGAGTCCTCAATGATCGAGAACTTCTTGTAGCGCTGCATCAAAAGCAAGATAAGCATCACTCTGGCTCAAGCGTCAAATGCAAAGCCTCTTGGTGGACGTCAATCGCATTCAAACCTTGCCACCAAGAATGCTTTTGTCACTCACGAGACCTGTCGGCGATCATGGAAGAGTTTGACCACTGCTTTCGATCTTTGAAGCAGATCTTCAAGACGATGGCTTCACTGAACGCTTCAAGTTTGACTCCACTCCCCCACGGAATGCAGTCCTACGGCGAACTCCATCACTTGAAGACTCTGACTATTCTTCCTCCGCGGCAACTGTCAATGCCAGAGTGATCGATGATGAAGCCGATGCTACTTCAACGCCCCCTACTTCTGCACGAATCGACATTTGCGCCAAGCTCAAATGCACCGCCAACCAACAACGACAACCCTGCTGCATCATCTTCTTCGAAGAGGACGAGTAGATGCTCTATGTCTTCAAACCTTTTGGTCCTTCTTGACAAAAGGGGGAGAAGCATATGAGTTTGATAGTCTTCAAGCAGGATCATAAGGGCGGTTGCACTATATTTTGCCTAGTGTTTACAACTCTCGCTTTTGATACATTTGGTTCTTTGAGTTGTAACACTTAAACTCGATGGTCGCCTGCTACTTATTTGCCTTACTCTGGTGCGATGATAAATTCCGCATGTGCGACGATAACTTCCGCACTTAGATCATTCTGCAGACGTCCATTTTTCATTATGCATGTCATTCTCTTAGTTATATCATTTCATGCGTGATGAATTATCTTCATAAGTTGAAGAGGATCTCCACAAGTACAACCTGCCATGTGCATTTGCATTCCAAAAGCAAACTACTTATATGCACATCTTCAGGGGGAGCCTTTGCCACTTATGAAGACAATTCCCTATCCTTTACAATTTCACATATTTTATCCCCGTTGAAAACTTCAACCAGTTTGTCATCAATCACCAAAAAGGGGGATATTGTAAGTGCATCTAGTGCCACCCCTAGTTGGTTTTGGTGTATTGACGACAAATGTGGTTGAGGGACTAATGCGTTTGTGAGAATTGCAGGATAACGCAGTAGTGTCCCTCATTGATTCGGTTTACCTACGGAGATGACCCCTAAAATGTATGAAGACATTGAAAACAATGGTGGTATGTGAAGATACTCACATTGAAGACTATGACATTAGAAGACATTGAGTGAAGACTATGGGCCTTGAAGAGGCGTAATCGCTTTCGTTGTTTCCTTTTCTTCTTTGTTGAGTCATAGGAACCACCGTCTTTGTTAAGTGGGGTCCAAGTGATCATAGTCAGAATGACTGAAGTGATGCTCAACCCAAATCCTATGTCTTCGAGCGAAGACAATGAGAGCAAAACTTATCCAGAGCTAGATGAGTCAGCTTTGCTTGTAGCCCAAGTAAAGTTGCCGTGAGTGTTTGAAATCTGACCGTTGGAACACGTGTCAGTTCCTTAGTGACCCAGGGTCATTTCGGACATAACAGGTCTGGTTGCCTAGTGGCTATAAATAGCCCACCCCCTACACCATAAATTGGTGGCTGCTCAGAGTTAGTGTACGACTTTTGTCGTTTGAGAGCAGCCCACCTCGAAGCCTTTGAGAGAGAGAAATCCTTGCGAGGACAAAGCCCAAAACACCCAGAGCCAAAGAGTGTTAGGAATCACTGAAGTTTTCCTGTCTGTGTGACCTGAAGACTTATTACACTTGAGGACTGTGAATCCTCCAGCCGGTAGGCGTCGCGTTCTGAGCATCCAAGAGTCATTGTGGATAGCCAGTGAACGTCGTCTGTGAAGGTTCGGAAGTCTACCTTGAAGACTTACCAGAGTGATTGGCCGAGGACTGTGTGTCCTTAGCTCAAGGGGAATAAGGTGAAGACGCAGTCTTCTGAGTTGAATCTCAGCCTCCCTAACCATATGTACAGTTGTCACAGCAACTGGAACTGGTCCAACAAATCCTGTGTCTTCAACAAGTGACTGGTTATATCCCTTCCCTCCTTTACCTTGAGTTTGTCTTCGTGAAGTCATTGCTTATATGCCTTATCTGTTTGACTTCATTTCTTGACTACTTCTGTTGATTGGCTTCATACTATCTTCCATCCTGATCCTTACTACATAGCTGCTATTAGTCTTGTCCATTCACATTATTGCATACTTGACTATGGCTTGCTTGTTGTAGTTTATCTTCCGCTGCATATCAATTAGGTCATTTCTGTTGTTGGTCTTTGAAATATCCGTGTTTTGAAGACTTTCACAAAAATCGCCTATTCACCCCCCCTCTAGTCGATAACTAGCACTTTCAATTGGTATCAGAGCAAGGTACTCCCTTGTTCTGTGTGATTCGGTTTAACCACCTGGAGTTTTAGCTATATGTCGACTGCAGGGATAATCAAGGTCTCCGCTGCTTGCCCCGTGTTCGATGGAACTGACTATCCCTACTGGAAGAATAAGATGCGCATGCATCTTGAAGCCATTGATGTCGACCTCTGGTATGTCGTCAAGAACGTCCTCGAGTAGTTAAATGATAAAAACAGAATTTTTGATGTGGAATGCTGCCTAACATGTTCATCAGATTCTTTTCTTTTGTAGCATGGAATATTGGACTTTTAAATGGTTCAAAGCAATATTCATGAAGACTTCAATACTCAAGCATATCACCAAGCAACCATGTCTTTCAAAATATCAACACTAAAGAAAGTTGTCCCTAGCCCATTATGCTGAATCATAGATCCATTCATGCAACACATCCAAATAGTAGCTACATCCAATGCTCAGGTGTGATAATAGTGTTCTGTAGTCGGTGCTTTATAAAAGAAGATGAGACTCAAATAAAATAAAATTTTCATAAAGTAAGTAGATAAGCCCTTCGAAGAGAGAAGTAGGGATTTGTAGAGGTGCGAGAGCTCGAAGATTAAATTGAGAGATAAACTTATTTTGGGTGGCATGTTTTTCTCGTCAACGAGAATGACTAAGAGTTTCCAATATCTTCCATGCTAAGTAAATCATAGGCGGTTCCCAAACATAAAATAAAGTTTATTTCCTTTCCACCATTCTTTCACAATCCATGGCTAGCCGAATTCACGGGTGCCTTCCATACCAACAGATACCAAGGAATTTATTTGTGTGCAATGACAAGTGAATAAACACTCATCTTGAGAATAACCTACTCAGCATGGAAAACATCGACCACCCATCGCCGCTTCATGAGCGGTACGGGCACACAAATGAGAAGTTTATTTTGAAATTAGAGTTGGCACATACAAATTTGCTTAGGACGGCTTGGAAATACCGCATATAGGTAGGTATGGTGAACTCATTTGGCACAACTTCGGTTTTAGGATTTGTATGCACAATTAGTATTTATACTTAGTACAAGTGAAGGCTAGTAAATAGATTGAGAAGCGACCAACCAAGGAACGAAAACCATCATAAAAGAACATTAAACATAACTAACACAGAATAATGCAACACAAGTAGGATGTAATTTCATTGCATAACTATTGACTTTCGTGCTTGCATAGGGAGTCACAAACCTTAACCACAATATTCTTACTAGAGCATAATTACTCACCAACATGACTCATATATTACTATCATCATATCTCAAAACTATTACAAGGAATCAAGTTTATTTTGTCCAATGATCTTCATGATTTTTTTATTATATCCCTCTTGAATATCTATCAATTTGGGACTAATTTCATATGTTGCAATTGCTTTTGACAAGCTCAAACAAATTTAAGTGAAGAACATGAGCATAAAAATTTTCATCTCCCAAAATAATATAAGTGAAGCAAGAGAGAATTTCTTAAAAAATTTACTAACTCTCAAATAAATTTAAGTGGAGCATGAGAGTATTTCTTAAAAAATACTAAAGCACATCATGCTCAAAAAATATATAAGTGAACCACTAGAGCAATTCCATAGCTCAAAAGATTTAAGTGAAGCATAAAGAGCAATTCGAACAAATCATAGCATAAATTCGGCTCTCTCAAATAGGTGTGTCCAACAAGGGTAAATATGAAAAAATAAAAAGCAAAATAAGTAAATAATCAAATAATACAAAACGCTCGAAGCAAAACTCATGATATGTGACGAATAAAAATATAGCTCCAAGTAAAATACCGATGGTCGATTGAAGAAAGAGGGGGTGACTTCCAGGGAATCCCCAAGCTTAGTTGCTTGATACTTATTGGATATTATCTTGAGGTGCCATGGGAATCCCCAAGCTTAGGCTCTTTTCACTCCTTATTCCTTCATCCATCATGATCTCACCCAAAACTTGAAAACTTCAATCGCACAAAGCTTAACAAAACCTCATGAGATCCGTTAGTATAATAAAGCAAATCACCACTCTAAGTACGGTTTCAAACCCATTCTTATTTTATTATTGCATTATACCTACTGTATTCCAACTTTACCATGGCTTATAACCTCCAATACAAACCGTAGATTCATACAAATAAGCACACAATGCAACAAAAATAGAATATGTCAGAAACATAACAGTCTAGCAATCTGGAAATTTACCATACTTCTGTAACTCTTAAAATTCCAAAAAATTAGGAAAACGTGGGAAATTTCTATATCAATCTTGTGTAAAAAATTCAGAATCTTATCACGCTATGGTGATTTTTAGAATTTTCTATACTGGGCACAAAAGGTTGTGTTTTCCAGGAAGATCAAATCAACTATCACCCAACATGATCCCAAAGGCTTTGTTTGGCACAAACACTAATTAAAACATAAAAACACAATCATAAAAATAGCATAATTGTGCAAACACTCAAGAAAACAAATAAAAAGGAAAAAATAAATTTTATTCATTGGGTTGCCTCCCAACAAGCGCTATCGTTTTATGCGCCTAGCTAGGCATAATGCATAGGTTCAAGTATTGTCATCTTTAGTTTTTGCTCCATAGGATGCCCTCTTGATTGATTCATATGGTGTCTTAATACTTTTTCTAGGGAACTTTTCCATACCCTTTCTTAGTGTAAATTAAAATTTAATATTGCCTTCTTTCATATCAATCACGGCACCTATAGTGCATAAAAATGGTCTACCAAATATTATAGGACAAGACGGATTGCAATCAATATCAAGAACAATAAAATCTATGGGCACATAGTTCCTATTTGCAAGAATAAGAACATCATTAATTCTTACCAAAGCCTTTTTAATAGTAGAATTCATCAAGTGCAAATTAAGAGAACATTCTTCAATATCGGTAAGACCAAGCACATCACATAGAGATTTCGGAATTGTGAAAACACTAGCACCCAAATAACATAAAGCAAAGCACTCATAATTTTTGATCTTGAATTTAATGGTAGGTTCCCATTCATCATGTAATTTTCTAGGAATTGAAATCTCTAACTCCAATTTTTTTGCTAAAACTTTCATCATGGCATCAACAATATGTTTAGTAAAAGCTTTATTTTGTTCATAAGCATGGGGTGAATTTATCATGGATTGCAACAAATAAATACACTCAATTAAAGAGCAACTATCATAATTAAAGTCTTCGTAATCCAAAAGAGCGGGCACAACATTAGTTGAAATTTTGACCACTCCAAACCCACTGTTATCATTTTTTTCATCAAGATTCTCACCCTCCGAATCATTGGGACTCCCTCTAGCTAAAGTTGACTCTTCTTCAGTGCCATTATCATCAAGTTTAACATTATTAAACAAGGAATACATAGAGGAAACACCAATCACTTTAAGATCTTCATCATTTTTATGAAAGCAATCACTAGAAAACGCTCTTTCAAAAAATTCTCTTTTAGCTCTAAGCATAGCAGTTCTTTTCCTACTTTCATCCATAGAAACATATAAAGTCTTAATTGATTCATCAACCTTAGGTGGAAAAGCTTTCATCTTGATATTTTCTACATCATGGGAAATTATATCAATGCTTCTAGACATATCATCAATCTTATTCAACTTTTCTTCTATCATAGTGTTGAAAATTTTTGTGCATTGATAAATTCTTTAATATTATTCTCAAGATCAGAGGGGTTCCTATTATTATTGTAAAAAGAATTACCATAGGAATTACCATAATTATTAGAGGAATTTCCTCTATGTAAAATTACCTCTATAAGCATTGTTATTAAAATTGTTTCGCAAGACAAAATTCACATCTATGGGATCACTATTTTGCTCAATCAACGCGAGACAAAATTCACATCTACGGGATCACTATTTTGCTCAATCAAAGTGGACAAAGGCACATCATTAAGACCAATAGTAGCATTTTTACTAGCAACCATTTCACAAGAGCATCAACTTTTTCACTCAACGTACTAATTTCATCAACCGAATTAACTTTTTTACTAGTAGGTGCTCTTTCGGTATGCCTTTGTGAATAATTTCCCATGATATTATCTAGCAATTTAGTAGCATCACCCAAAGTAATCTCCATAAAAGTATCACCCGCGGCGGAATCTAAAAGATTTCGAGAGACAAAATTCAATCCCGCATAATTTTTTTGTATGATCATCCAAAGATTTAAACCATGAGTAGGAAAATTCCTTAGCATCATTTTCATTCTTTCCCAAGATTGGGAAACATGCTCATGCTCAATTTGTTTGAAATTCATGATCTGATTTCTAAGAGAGATAATTTTCACGGGAGGAAAATATTTCGTGATAAAAGTCTCTTTACACTTATGCCAAGAATCAATACTATTTTGTGGCAAAGAAGAAAACCAAATTTTAGCACGATCACGCAAAGAAAACATAAATAATTTCAACTTCACGATATCATTGTCCACATATTTTTTCTTTTGCATATCACACAATTCTATTAAAGTGTTTAGACGGGACGCGGCATCCTCATTAGGAGTGCCGGAAAATTGCTCTTTCATAACAAGATTCAACAAAGCAACATTGATGTCATAAGACTCCGCACTTAGTGGCGGGAGGAATCGGCATACTAATAAAGTCATTGTTGTTGGTATTGAAAAAATCACACAACTTAGTGTTCTCTTGAGCCATCATGACTACGCAAACAAGATTGCAACCAAAAAGATAGATCTAGCGAGAAATAGGTAAATGAAAAAGAAAGCGAATAAAATGGAATTTTTTTGTGAAGTGGGGGGGAGATGAAAACGAGAGGCAAATGGCAAATAATGTAAATTGCAAGGAGTTGAGATTTGTGATTAGCAACATGATAGATGTCGATGATGTCTCCCCGACAACGGCGCCAAAAATTCCTTTTGATGCGGCTTGAAACTGCGTCGGTATTTCCCCAAAGAGGAAGGGATGATGCAGCACAACTACGGTAGGTATTTCCCTCAGATGTGAAACCAAGGTTATCGAACCAGTAGGAGACTCAAGCAACACTATGTAAATAGTACCTGCACACAAAGAACAAATACTTGCAACCTGACGCGTAAGAGGGGTTGTCAATCCCTCCTCGGTAAAAAGATAGATTTGTTTGTACGAGATTAGATAAATAGATCATGCAAGAACACAAAATAAAAGATGCAAACAAAAAGTGCAGCAAGGTATTTTTGGGTTTTTGGAATAATAGATCTGAAAACAAAAGCGATGAAAAATAGATCGGAAAGCAATATGATAAAAGATAGACCCGGGGGCCATAGATTTCACTAGTGGCTTCTCTCAAGAAAATAGCATACAGTGGGTAACAAATTACCGATGGGAAATTGATAGAAGATCAAATAATTATGACGATATCCAAGGCAGTGATCATTATATAGGCATCACTTCCAAGATTAGTAGACCGAAATGATTCTGCATCTACTACTATTAGTCCACACATCGACCGCTATCCAGCATGCATCTAGTGTATTAAGTTCAGGGAGAAACGGAGTAATGCAATAAGAATGGTGACATGATGTAGAAAAGATCTATTCATGTAGGAATAGACCCCATCTTGTTATCCTTAATAACAACAATACATATGTACCTCGCTACCCCTTGTGTCACTGGGTGAGGACACCATAAAATTGAACCCATCACAAAGCACCTCTTCCCATGGCAAGAAAAATCGATCTAGTTGGCCTAACTAACCAAAGATTCATAGAAAAAGAATGAGGCTATAAGTAATCATGCATATAAGAGATCAAAGGAGACTCAAATAATATTCATGGATAGAAACTGATCATACACTCGAAATTCATCGGATCCCAACAAACACACCGCCAAAGTCATTACATCAAATAGATCTCCCAGAGACCACTGTATTGAGAATTAAAAAGAGAGAAGAAGCCATCTAGCTACTGCATACAGAACCGGAGGTCCATGGTGGACTACTCACGCATCATCGGAGAGGCACCAATGAGGATGATGAACCCCTTCGTCTTAGATTGGATCTCGTGGTTCTGGAACTTGCGGCGGCTGGAATTGTGTTTCGTCTGCTCCCCTAGGGTTTCTGGGATTTCTGAGGATTTATAGAGCGAAGAGGTGGTGGAGGAGACCCCCGTGGGCCCCACAACCCATTAGGGCCCGCCAGGGGCCTCTAGTGCACCATGATGTCTTGTGGGCCCCACATGCCTCCCCCAAGTGCTTCCTTGGCTCCCAAGTTGTCTTCTGGTCCAAAAAAAATCTCAAAAAAGTTTTGTTGCATTTGGAATCCATATGATAGGGATTTTCTTCGAAGTAAAAAACAAGCAAAAAAATAGCAACTAGCACTTGGCACTACGTCAATAGGTTAGTCCCAAAAAATGATATAAAGTTGCTATAAAATGATTGTAAAACATTCAAGAATGATAATATAACAAGATGGAACAATCAAAAAATTATAGATACATTGGAGACGTATCATTATGCGGGTTATACTCTACTGGCTTTTCGTCAGATAAAATTTTAAGTCTACAACTTCTTCGAAAGCGAGAAGTGAATGAAAGGTTAGGCCTTCAAGAAGTGGGTTTCGACCTTCAACTTTGTGTTCATGCCCATGGAAATGATGTAGATCTTTTCATGGAAGCTTCTTGTAACAATAATTATCCCCTTGGTATAAGTTCATCTTATATCTGGGATTTGGTCTTTTGTAGTCATGGTTCCGACCATATTGTCCTTCTTTGATCCCATTTCTCGGACGATTTAAAGTACTTGCCTTCTGCAGATCAATACGCCTGCCCAACCTCTATTTTGATCTACCTTCGAGTATTACCCCTGGTATCTCGAGGATATCTTGCCATTGCACTACAACTTATGAACTTTTGCTGAAGTAATAACTTTCCCTGTCCAAGTCACTCCACGGATTCTGGATTGTCGTCAACCGAGAACGCCAAATAGTGAATCGAGTCCACACTTCAAATCAATAACTCTTAGTAACATTCGTTGCTTGCGAGTTTGCACTCGATCATGTCGTACCGAATCGATTGTTTATATCATCACCGTCATGCTAAAGTTTGACCATGATGTCTATGTCCTTCATCCTGGAACTCAATTCCAACAATACACTAAGCTTACATCGAGATTTCAACACCATGTTGCTTGTCTTGAAAGGCAATTTTGATTCTAAGCTTGCAATCTTATCAGTGGTTCCGATATCCTTTCGTTTCATCATTCATTTTGCTTGATGTCGTCATTGATTGATTACATCTTCATGAAACCTCTTGATAAAATGTGTCGTGAGCATCATTAACATTTTGACTTCTTCCAAGTTGTGGATCGAATTCATAATGATAAATACCATCCTTGCCCCTCGATACTTTGTGTTGTCATCGACAACATCCTTACCTTCCTTCCAACATAGACTTGATCGTGTTCTGGTTATACCTTGCATTTCTTGCTATTCTTGGAATTGCTCCTTGTGTACTTCTTGTTATCTTCATATCTAATCTTTAATTTAATGCCATATCATTGCTACCCTGAAGCATGAACTTGGTACTCCGAACGTCAACAATCACTACAAAAAAAACACTTCCGTGATGATACGTGTTTGTCACAGTAGGACGCGTTTTTTGTCATGCATGTACATCCATGACAAATTTATGACAGAATCAAGATAGTCATACCTGTCTTCGTCAGAGAAGTGTTCCATGACATTCCCAAAATTATCATCACAGAAGTGTCCACTTCCATGACGATAAATCGCAAGCGTCATAGAAGTGCTTTCATCAAGGGTGACCGACACGTGGCATCCACCGTAATCTTAACGCCGTTAAGCTATCAGGTCGGGTTTTGGATCCGATAACCCGTTAACAGCCCCGACCAATGGGGATTTTCCATGTGTAAAATCATCATTGGCTGGAGGAGACACGTGTCAGGTCCGTGTTGGCACAGGTGTCAATCATCCAATGGGCGAGACACGCCTATGATATGTTGATACGTGGACCGGCCCATTAAGTTTAAATGGGCCGGCCCAACTGAAGGCCCACAAGATTTTATGACCATAATGGGCCGCCCAGCTAAAGGCCCATGAGATTTTGCAGACTATAATGGGCTGGCCCGACTAAAGGCCCGCAAAAATTTTATGGCCATAATGGGCCGCCTGTAAAGGCCCACAAGATTTTTGTGTGCCATAATGGGCCGGCCCAGGTAAAGGCCCACAGGATTATTGCAGATCATAATGGGCCGGCCCAGCTAAAGGCCCACGAGATTTCGCCGACATTAATGGGCCGGCCCAGCTGTAGGCCCACAAGAGTTTGAGGACCCTAGTAGGCCGACCCATTAACTGGCTGCCATGTTTTGGGCCAAATGTCGGCCCATATTTGATCCGGTCCATTAATGGCTCGCCACGCCCGGGCCTAATAGTGGCCCACATGAGATCCGCCTGTTAAAAGCCTACCACGTTACGGGCCAAATTACGGCCAGATCAGTCCGCCCTTTAAGAGGCTTTGGGCTCAATTATGGCCCATATCGATTCGCCCGTCAACTGGACACTATGCTTTTGGGCCCACTTGCTAAAGGCCCACTTAGTAATTCGCCCGATATTACTTTTTGGCCTGTTAAGGGCCCATTTAACATTTCGCCCTATATTAATTTCGGCCCGTTAAAAGCCCGTCAGATAGTTGGGCCTAACTTCACGGCCCGGTTTGCATCCGCCCGCCGCAATGATATCTGATTGGGCCAAACAAGGACCGAGACAATTTTGGCCTGTTAAAAGCCCGTGATTTGATTCGCACATTCATGGGTCGGGGTTCATTTTGGGCTGTTGCCGGCCCGTGGGCTGTTCGGCACGTTTCAGGCCCAACCTACATCGTGATTGCATGACGGCCCGATTATGTACCGTAATTTTACGGTTTGGCCGGTTTACTGCGAACACGGGATATATATACAGTAAAATAACTGCAGCATCGTGAATAAGAAAAAACCTAGACTATACAATAAAGAAATTACGGCATATTACATCCACTGGGCATCAAAGTTTGCCACTATGATAATAAAGCACAAGCAGACAGCAGATTACATAATCTGGGCATCAAAGATCGCCATTAGTGCAAATAAACACGCCGAGAAAATAATATACAAAACCGACAGCACTTCAATAGAGTTCAAGAAAGCTTAGCCCTGCTGGGGAGCTGCAACGCAAGCAGCTGAGCAAGATGATGAGACTGCGCTTGTTCAACACTTATATCTTCCTCACTCAAAGATAAACGAAAGCAGATGATGTGTTTTGCACATAAAAGTATCAAGTCTTGACAATTTATCACATTTCTTCTTGACGGATAAAGTGACATGCTTTAAATTTGCATTAACACAATATGGTATTGTTCAGGTCAAGACATGGCAGGAAATGACATTGTGAATGAGTTGGCAGCTTCACGACACCAATGGATTACGTGCATCAAGAACTCATAAGTATCAATGGTTAGTGTGCTGTAAATTTATACCATTTCAGATTGGCAAATAAAGAGACGGTTTAAATAATAGTAGAATGATATGACATTGTTCATAGTTAAGACATTGTGCTGTAGTGGGTAGGTTCACCACACCACTGGATTACGGATGAAGAACAAAAGCATACATGCAGTGCAAAAGAAGATCACTTGCTCTGTATAGTTTAATTTACATGGTATGAAGACGGAACTTGGTTGTACAACTGAAAACTTAAATTGAGAAAGGACAAACTTTTGTTTATGAACTACATAATAAACTTTAAACAAGCAATTTGATGCAAACACCAAAAATAAACAGCTGTTGTAGTCATGCCTAACCAAATATATACAACAAAGTCCTCAAGGCTTGAGATGGACAAACTTACATTATTGGTGAAGACAGCTCTATAAAGGCCTTGTCCATGCCGATGGGGGGCAATTCAAGAAGTTTACCACATAATCTTCTTCAAAAGCATTGCCTTTATTCTACATTTGATGTGATAATATACGAAAAAATGGAGAATATTTAAGATAAGATGAAGAGTGATGCTACATAACCAAGTAGTTATAAATGTAAGTGCAGTTGATACAGGCAAAAGGTACAACCAAGAGCAATGCACAGCTAAACTTCTTCAGTACCAACCTTATGGTAAGAGTAAATATAGATCTGATGTGTAGAAAATGGAGGGCAAAGGAAAATAAGCTGCAGAGTGATGGTACATGAACAACTACCGTCATTATAAGTACACTGATAAAGGACAGCATGTACTTACAAGAACAATGCAGAGATAAAAAAACATTGGCATTGGATATATTCTACACTAATGTAACCATTCATACATATCAGATAATTTGGAGCGAACAATTGATAAGCAAGATACCATGCATACTGCTGTCACATAATGAACCAGGTATGTATGCAAGTATAGTGATACAGGACAACAGGTACTAACAAGAGCAAAGCAGCGGGCAGCATATTTGCGATATCCTCGTCGTTCTTGTCAAACCGAATTCTTCTTCGAGCAGATTTCTTGCAAAAAGATCCGTAAGGCACATGCGTAAAAGTAGAAGTTCAAATTGTCATGTGATTTCATAGACAATACCTCATCCTCGAACGAGACCAAAGGCATAACAAGGTTTTTCCATTCAATGTCTTCTGAATTTAGCACAGGAGAATTCGCCGGAAATTCGTTTATAGACTTGCCATCGAAGTGTGATTTCCTCAGGTAACATTGATACTGCTGCAATGCTTCCTTGAAAAGCGCAGGCAAGCTTTGCTCGTCATGACTATCTAGATTGAACCTCACCTACTTAAAACAATGTAATGTAAATCACTGATGTGTTCAATCAGTAGAAAATAGGAAAATAATCACCGTGAATTATAGCACTTACACGTAAGTGGGACAGGAAGATGTGAAAATGGTGTTTGTCTTCACTATAATATTCCCATGATGGGAATATATGCACGTAGTCCCTAACAACATTGAAAGCATTGTCTCTTAAACTGGGAATAAATGGAATGGGGTTCCAATCTGCAGGAATTGGCCGTCTCTACAGTTGGGATAGGTCTTCGGCCGGTGGACTTGTTGTAATTTTTGCTGGAGTGGGATTTTTCTGTGGTACGGCTGGTGCTATGGAAATGAAATCGGTATACCTTTTGCTGGAGTGCAGGTCCTGTGTGGTGGTGTCGGTATCAAAACCGGCGGATCTCGGGTAGGGGGTCCCGAACTGTGCGTCTAGGCGGATGGTAACAGGAGACAAGGGACACGATGTTTTTACCCAGGTTCGGGCCCTCTCGATGGAGGTAAAACCCTACTCCTACTTGATTAATATTGATGACATGGGTAGTACAAGAGTAGATCTACCACGAGATCAGAGAGGCTAAACCCTAGAAGCTAGCCTATGGTATGATTGTTGTTGTGTCCTACGGACTAAACCCACAGGTTTATATAGACATCGGAGGGGGCTAGGGTTACACAGAGTCGGTTACAAGGAAGGAGATCTACATATCTATATTGCCAAGCTTGCCTTCCATGCCAAGGAAAGTCCCATCCGAACACGGGACGAAGTCTTCAATCGTGTTCTTCATAGTCCAATAGTCCGACCAAAGGTTATAGTCCAGCTGTCCGGATACCCCCTAATCCAGGACTCCCTCAGTAGCCCCCGAACCAGGCTTCAATGATGATGAGTCCGGCGCGCAGATTGTCTTCGGCATTGCAAGGCGGGTTCTTCTCCAAATTCCGAATACCTGTTAAATAGTGTTCGGCTTCTTGTAAATGCTGCGCTCCTTGGCTTCCATGCCCAATAATGGCCACCTTCCACGCGTCAAGCGAATGTGAAGAGCCAGGGCGTTTTTACATTTACCCCCTAGCTATGCAAATGAGCTGTCTATTAAAGAGACGAGGATTCAGATCCAAACCACACCATCCTCCCTTAGCGAGCATTCATCAGAGCGCACCCGAAAGAAATCCATTCCATCATGGCCGGTCGACGCAGCTCCTCCTCTCGCTCCCCCAGCCCCAAGCCCGGAGATTGGGAGAGGTGTTCCGTCCCGCACAGCCAACTAGTGAAGCTTCAGACCCAGGGATTTCTCCCCCCAGCGTATATGGTCCCGGTTCGAGCCGGGCTCGCCACCTACAATGGCGGAGAGCAAGCGGAGAGCTTTCCCAATCCCTCCAAGGGAGAGCGGGTATGCCTCGTCCCTTATTTGATAAGAGGACTCGGATTTCCAATTCATCCGTTTCTCCGGGGGCTCCTGGAGTTCTACGGCCTCCAGTTGCACTGCCTTACCCCTGCATCCATACTACATATCGCGGGCTACGTAGCCCTCTACGAGCTGTTTTTGGTTTGCGAGGCTCATTTCGCACTATGGAAGAAGCTGTTCTTCCTTGTGCCCCGTTCTCAGAGGGGGTCAATATATCAAGTGGGCGGAGCCGAAGTATGGCGCATCGCCGGGACCGGATATCTATCCGGAACCCCGAAGAAGGCATCCGAAGACTGGCCTTCAGAGTGGTTTTATATAGAAGACGTCCCCCTTTCGGATCCTATTCGGATCGGCCTTCCTGAGTTCGATAATGCTCCTTTGAAGAAGCGCCTGAGCTGGCGCCCACGGAGCCCCAGGAGGAAGATGACAGAGACGTCCTTTACCTGATGAGCCGGATAAAGTTGTCGGCTCAATCCGTACTGACCATGATCGAAGTCATGGCAACATGCATTATGCGGGGGGTGCAGCTGCTTCAATATAGAGGCCACCCCATGTGGGATTTCAACGGGGAGGATGACGCCACCTGCTGTGGCCGCAAGGGGCCGGACTCGACCGCTGCTCTGGCAAAAATCTTGTCCGATTTGTACAAGGGAGAAGAGGAGGAATTCCTCCGCGTCAATCCACAGGGCGGATTTTCTATGTACAATCCTCCGAGCTGGGTAAGTCAACACCTTTCATGCCCATCTGTTCCACATTCCCATAGTTAAGTATTTTACCTTGTGATTTCAACGCAGGAGCTGCGTAAGGCTGTGAGGGAGATCAATAACCCGCCTCCACAACCAGAGGATCTGGAGCGATCCCTCGACCCGGCCTCCCAAGAGGATCCGGACATATCTGTGGAGCTAATTGATAGGGTGTTTTACCAATTAAGCAGCGACGAGGCCCTGGTGGCCATTACGGCCGATTACCCTAGGCTGCTCCCAGCTTCGCAGGTAACTGAGACCAAAAGTCCCAGCATTTTGACAAGGATTCGTCCTTGTGCACTTTGCTTACCGTACACCAACGATGTTTTATAGGGAAGGCCCTCGGGACATCATGCCGAGCCCACGACAACTAGCCAACAAGGGGCTTCGAGGCCGGGCAAGCTAAAAAGGAATGCCGTCCGGACAGAGACACCGGCGCAGCGGTATGACGTGCCTTCTTACTCCATGGTATCATTTTTAAAGGTATACTAACGCCCGTGCCTTCTTAGGAAGAAGAACGCTCGCCTGACTATATCCGGAGAGGTCGCCAATCACGCCTCAACCAGTCAGGCTCCAAGCCAGACCCGGAAGCGGAAGCGAATATGAGGCGCACGCCGGATGCTCCTCCGACAGAGGATGCGGACAGAATGTCCGCCACAAATTCCGAGGTGGAGAGCGCCATGAACCACAAGCATCGCCGAGCCGTTCTCCGTGACGCTTGTTTCTCCCAAGAGGCATTTGATGCCTTCAATTCGGGAGACGCGTACCTCCGTGCTGCTCAAAATGGTCTCGCCAGAGCCACGGACCAATATGTAAAGGATATACGGGTGAGAGAATTTATGATTATATATAGTAGTAGACCCTAAGACTTGAAACAGTTAGAATAACTGATTTAAGGATCATTTGTTATGCAGGTTCTTACAGAAAAGAATACCCAATTGTCCCATGGGCTTGAAGAGTGCAAAGCCCAACTTCAGGCCACACTAGCCGCGGGAGAGGAGTCCAAGAAGGCCCCCTCTGGTAATATATGTTTCAAATGATATGTATCATGTAGAGTGCGGCTTATGTGCAAATCTGACAATAAAATTGTAGATGACGCCGGAGGAAATCCGGATGAGCAACATCTCCTACGCCGGCTAAAGGCTGGCGAGAGCGTGCTTACGAGGGTTAGGCAGGAGAAGAATAATCTCCAGGATGCCAACACCCAGCTGAGCGTGGAACTAAAGGATGTTCGTGCCCAACTGTCAGACTCCGTGAAGGAGAATCAGCGGCTTCGACGCGGCATTTTCAGTAAGTGCTTGAACGAACTTTTAAGAAGAGTTCGGCGAAGAAGTTGACTAACAGAGTTACGTCTATAGGTATGCTAACAGGTCGTCCCGCGGAAGAAATGCCCGGGTCTGCGGGTGAACTTCTGCCCGAGCTTTTACAGCTGGACGAACGAGTCCGGCAGGCGATGCAAGGGATTGCCCAGGCCTTGTGGCCATGCGTCTCCGTGCCCGAAGGCCTTGGAGAGCTCGCAGAGAAGCTGAAGGGAGCACGGCGGCGCTTCCGATTGTGGAATATATCAGCCTGCCGTCAAGGTGCCAGGGAAGCCTGGGCCTTGGTGAAGTATACCAAGGCTGACCCAAACCACATGGCCGAGGTTGGACCTGTGGGGCAAGATGGGAAAGAGATCCCTGTTAGCCTAGTGTACAAGCAAGTAGAATTGGCCGCAAAGTATTCCCAACTGGATTGTAGACTAGACAGCCTATTGGATGGTATAGAAGAGGAATTTTGCCAGTCCAATTGACCATGCAATTGAAGTGACATGTATAATGCCTTCTAGTCGGATTGTAGATCATTTGTCATGGCGGACCTTTTCGCTTCAACCTCAGGACCCGATAGTCCGGAGTGTATCCGAATACCCTCTCGGTTATGTAAGAACAAGGGCATGCTTGGAAACCAGGCGTAGGGGTCATTAGTGCTTGAACAGACAAGTGCCCAACTAGTTATGTTATATTACATGGTTAGTAAGAAACATCTTCCAGGGAGAATAGTTCCGTTAGGGGTTCCTTTCCCTGGGGTATGCATGCCCTAAAGTGCATGTCCAGACTGCGAAAAGAATCACAGGAAAAAACATCTGGGGGAATATATAGAAAATAGATAAAAATTCGTCTTTTGTTCACCGACCGAATATTACCTTAAGAACGCTAGCTTTTGGCTTCACCCAGTCTGAGGTACACATCCGGCTGACCCGGCAGTAACAATTGCAGAGGTGCTCCCCTTATGCCCTAGCCGAATTAACGGGAACGTAGGGCATAAATACAAGAGCCAGGCAACCCAGCTTGGCCAAAACTTAAGTCATATCGATGCATATAATGGTGAATAAAAGGTACATGCGGAAGGATGACACATGTGCTGAGCATGAAGCCCGTATAAATAAATAAGCTTCTGTGAAAGAAGCCCCCAGGTATAATGAGCGCGGATAGCGCGTCATTTGTGTGCAGACAAGGCACAAATTGTGTAACACCCCGGATGTAAAACTTCCCATTTTGGCAATATATCCATTTTATTCTTCATCAATACCAAGTGGTTCTCCTCTTTGTGGGTTTCTTTTTGGGTTTGTTGGTTGTTTTTGCTTTATCTTGTCATGTTTTCTCTATGCCATCTCATGTTGCATTTTGGTCATACCAAGTATAGCTTTGTGTTTGCCATGTTACATTGTTGTCATTCATGTTGTTGCCATGAGCATCATGTGCCTGACCCTTGTACCCCTTTCAAACCATTGCACCATCACTTCTCCTTCCTTCCCTTTTTTTTTCTTCCATTCTTTGTGAGTGACTTTTGCCTCCACCATAAATGTTCATCTTTTCCCCAATATTCTAACCATATGTACCTAGCCTCTCTGCCAAACTACAGCTCATTTGAAGTTGTTTTGGTTGGGTTTTAAAATGGTTCAAGTTTGAAATCAATTCGAACTTGAATTATTTTACTTCCCTAAAAATACCCAGAGCAATTTTATCAAATACTACAAAAATTCAGGACCTTGAGAATATTGTCAAATTTCTCAAAATCCTTCCTGTTAACCCTGTGCTTTTCCTTTCGTTTCTGTCTGAAGAAAAATTGGAAAAGGGGTGCAGGAGAGCTGCCTAGCAGCCAGCTACCACTGGCTCCGGCCTCCAAGCCGCCCAACTAGGCATCCCTCAAGAACCTCAGAAGGCGTGCACCGCCAGCCGCTCGTTCCCTCCTCCCTGTCTTCAGGCACTGCTGCACAGACACCCCGCTAGGTCCTCTCCACGTGGCCATCCCGCCCCGGGCCACAACGCCACCCCGCTCCCCGCACTCCACCTTTTCCCTCTCCTCTCGACGTCGCCATGGGGACCGCGAGCACGAGAGCGCATGAGCTCGATCCGTCGCCCTAGCCCCTACTTATCCCCTCTCCTTGTCCTCACGCCCCCTAGGGTTTCCCTCTTCCTCTCGCCGCCGCCGCTAGGTGAGTAGAACCACCAGATCCACCGCAGCCGCTTCGTCCCGAGCGCACCTGGGAGCGCACCTCGTCGCCGGCGTGCTCTCCGGCCACTCCTAACCCTGCAGCTCGTGTCCATCTTCTTCCCCGTCGTCGACTCCTTCCACGACGTCGACTACGGTGCCCCGGACGACAAGTCCCTCGACGTCCCCTGCTTCCTCTCTCCTCTCGGTCAGAAACGCGCCAAGGTTCAGAGCTCCGATTCGTCGCCGTCAGCTCGTCTCCATCGACCACTCCGTGTCCTTGGGTGAGATTGGTAACGCACCTCCCTCTCCCATCCATTCCATGGCATTTAGGCAACCGTAGGGCGCGTCCGATCCGTGCCCTTCCCGCCGCCGTGCTCGCGTCAGACTGAACTTATTTGTTCTGTGATGTTCGCCCGTGCGTGGTTTTCGTCTCCCCGCTCTGGTTCACCCTCGTCGTGCTCCCGTAGGACACTCGCGCCGCCCGTTCGCGCTCCCGTGCGCACCCGGCCTTTCCCGATGTCACCGTAGCTGCTGCTGCCGGTCGCCGCGGACGCCATGGCCCCGAGTCGAGCCATCGCTGCGCCGAGCGCCTCGCTTTCCCTCAGACGCATCGCTGTTCATTCCTCTTTCCGCACGGCCGGAGGCCCCATGCCCGCTGGATTGCCGCCTGTTGCCCTCGGCCGTCGTCTTCCCTGTTTGCAACAGGGTTGCTCGACCTGCTGCCTGTCTAAAGGAGCCGAACCCCCCTTTCCTATCAGTCACGCTCGCCTAGCCCAGTGGTTGCTGATGCAGAGCCACGCCGGGGAGACCCGGGCTCGATCCCCCGCGGCTACATATTCCTCCCCCCTTTTTATCTTTGCTTGCACTGTTAGTATGACAGGGTGCCCCCACCTGTCATACTCTCTTAGGCTGTATGTTTTATTATTATTATTATTATTATTATTATTTATTTTATTTTTATTATTTGTTTTATTTTGATTCCCAGCGAATATTCCATTTCTGGCATATGGAATCTGTCCTTTTCGGGCAAGTCCATTTCTGGACGTTTCCAAATATGGAAGATGCCATTTCTGTTATTTACCATTTTAGGCAGGTTTTAACTTGGTGCATTTGTGATGATTTTTCTACAGCAACCCTAACATATTATATATGTTTTTGGGGTAAAACAATCCCACCAACTCAGTGGTGGCATTAGTTTCTGCATTTGAGCAAGTTCATGAACATGTCATTTTACATCGTGTTGCTGTTTTGTCTTTCATGTGTATATTAATGCAATTATGCTATGAGGTAGTTTTGCACATGAACATGTTCTTCATCATGCCTACTTCATGCTAGATTTTGTTCCATGCCATGACATGCCTTGTAGTGAGTTAATCAAGATTGTGAAGATGCCATGTTGAATCTGTTTCTGCTATGTCCTGAAATTTCACCAAGTTTGAATCTGTTAACGGAACTTGCTATATTGACATGGTTGCTATTACATTTTCTGATCCCTTTTGGCTCATGGTCAGTAAGGGACTTTTGTTCTATGCTTTGAGTAGATTCATGAAATGCCTTTTTTTGCTATTATAAGTTCCTGTAGCATGCTGTTTGCTTGCTCTGAACATTGCTACCTGATGCTGATTTTGCCATGTTCAGTAATTTCACCAAGTCTGTGGAGCTGATATATTTTGCACTTTTGCCATGCTTGTTTGGACCTGTTATGGTGTGATTTAGCCGTAGCTCAGTGTTCATCTTTTGTCAAGCATCTTGAGTAGATCACTGCCATATGCTTTTCTGGTACGTTTGGGTGCAGTAGCTTATTTTCTTGTTGCTTGCTAAGTGGTATCATGCTGTTAATGGCAGATTTGTGCCATTCTTGTTTTGCTTGTCATTTGCAAACCGTGCATCCGATTCCGGTGATCTTTATATCGATTTCAATCGAAATCATCTCATCTTTCCAGCGGCATACTTGGTTTGCCAAGTTGATGCCTGGTTCATCATTTTCCTTCTGGAGCATGCATACGCATTGCATATCACATCTCGCATATCATGCCATGTATTGCATCATGTTGCTTGTGCATTGCACCATGATTTATTGTGGTTCCTTTGCTTGTGTTCTTGCTTTGGGTAGAGCCGGGAGACGAGTACGTGAACGAGGAACCTGTTGAGAACGCTTACGAGGATCAAGCTTTCGACAACTCTGAGAACTTTGCAGGCAAGATGACCGTACCCTCGAAATCACTTCTATCTTTGCTATGCTAGATGCTCGCTCTTTTGCTATGCCTATGCTACGATGCCTATCACTTGCTTATCATGCCACCCATATTGCCATGTCAAATCTCTAACCATCCTTTCCTAGCAAACCGTTGTTTGGCTATGTTACCGCTTTGCTCAGCCCCTCTTATAGCGTTGCTAGTTGCGGTGAAGATGAAGTTTGTTCCTTGTTGGAACATGGAGATGTTGTTCCTTGTTGGAACATGTTTACTTGTTGGGGATATCACAATATATCTGCTACAATTAATGCATCTATATATTTGGTAAAGGGTGGAAGGCTCGGCCTTATGCCTGGTGTTTTGTTCCACTCTTGCCACCCTAGTTTCCGCCATACCGTGTTATGTTCCTTGATTTCGCGTTCCTTACACGGTTGGGTGATTTATGGGACCCCCTTGACAGTTCGGTTTGAATAAGACTCCTCCAGCCAGGCCCAACATTGGTGTTACCATTTGCCGCCTAGGCCTTTGTCCCCCGGGTTTTGGCGAGCCCGAGGGTCATCTTTATTTAACCCCCGCCAATGCTCCTCCGAGTGTTGGTCCAAACTAGAGCCACTTGCGGTGCCACCACGAGGCAACTTGGGGCATCTTCGGTTGCCGTCGTAGTGTTCATCCGGATGTGCCCTGAGAACGAGATATGTGCAGCTCCTATCGGGATTTGTCGGCACAATCGGGCGGCTTTGCTGGTCTTGTTTTATTGCTGTCGAAATGTCTTGTAGTCCGGGATTCCGAGACTGATCAGGCCTTCCCGGTAGAAGGAATATCCTTCGTTGACCGTGAGAGCTTATAATGGGCTAAGTTGGGACACCCCTGCAGGGTATTATCTTTCAAAGCCGTGCCAAGTTATGAGGCAGATGGGAATTTGTTAATGTCCGGTTGTAGAAAACCCGAAGTTGACCTTAATTAAAATACACATCAACCGCGTGTGTAACCGTGATGGTCTCTTCTCGACGGAGTCCGGGAAGTGAACATGGTATTGGAGTTATGTTTGACGTAAGTAGTTCAGGATCACTTCTTGATCGCTACTAGCTTCACGACCGTGCTTTGCTCCTCTTCTCGCTCTCTTTTGCGAATGTAGCCACCACATATGCTAGTCGCTTGCTGCAGCTCCACCTCACAACTCTGTCCTTCCTATAAGCTTAAATAGTCTTGATCTCGCGGGTGTGAGATTGCTGAGTCCCGTGACTCATGATTCTACCAAAACAGTTGCAGTGCCGACGATGCAGTGCAGTGACGAACCGAGCTCAAGTGGGAGTTCGATGAGGAACGTGGTCGTTACTATGTGTCTTTTTCACGATGATCGAGTGGAGCCCAGTTGGGACGATCGGGGATCTGGGTAGCATTTGGGGTATCTTCTTTTACTTTGGTTCCATAGTCGGACCTTGAGTGTAAACTGATTGATGGATGTTTATTTATGTATTGTGTGAAGTGGCGACTGTAAGCCAACTATGTATCTCTTTCCCTTATGTATTACATGGGTTGTGTGAAGATTACCTCACTTGCGACATTGCTTTCAATGCGGTTATGCCTCTAAGTCGTGCTTCGACACGTGGGAGATATAGCCGCATCGAGGGCGTTACAAGTTGGTATCAGAGCCATCCCGACTTAGGAGCCCCTCGCTTGATTGTTTGTCATGCGTTGTTGAGTCTAGAACGGAAAATGTTTTGAGTCTTAGGATTATATATATCGGAGAGTAGGATTCTTTTTACTCCCCAGTCCCTTCGTCGCTCTGGTGAGGTCTCCGACGTAGAAGTTTTGACTCTCCTCTCCTCAAATTTCACTAAATTTTTTTAGGGTCACGCTGGTATCTTGTGATCGTTCCCATGGTTTTGTGACGAGAACATTGTTCTTGGTGCCTCCTGACATTTAGGGGTTGTGGCAGTGTCCCGGGGAGTTGAGCTCCGAGGTGTTGTCGTCACAATTTTATCGTTGCAGTTCTGGAATACCTGAGTTTTGCCGACATCGAAATCTCTTTTGTACAGTTGTTGGTGAGATAAACCCGATAACCCAGTACTGGGGCGAGCTCGGGAGTATTGCCATGACTCGTATAACGGATGCTTTTCGAAGGTCGAGGTACACGATTTCCAAAGGTTTCTTGGTTATGTGTTGACGGATGGATACAGCTGGATCTAGGTATTGTTAGTTTGGGTGATATATTTTGTGTCCCCTGTATCCCCAACACCGATTGCATAACCGTAAAGTTTCGGAGTCTATATGTGGGAATTCTAGTAGCTTATAGGATATCTTTCCGATGTATGTATGATTTGAGATCGGGTCCAACATCTAGTGGTCCGCCCATCCACGGTCGATTTAAAGTGGTCGCGAGGCGCCTTAAAGAATCCTTGGCTATGCTGATTCGGGGACGCCTTGTTTGTCATTCGTGACGTCCCGTCAGACGTCGTGCCCGTGTGGGCCCCACCACGAACACTTTGGGCGAAATCTCTATCATGTGTTTGTTCCGGCTTATTCTAGAAGCCAATCTTTTGTTTTGTTTTCAGTTGTGTTATTCGAGTTGTTTCAAAGGAAGATGACGATTCCATACCTTTATCTAAGTGGCTTCTCACCTTAATGGACGTGTGATGTTAGCTTTTGGAATTCATTCGTTCATCCTTGTTCGAATGTTTATTGTGAAGACTATATGTTGCAATTTCTATCCGTTGATTCAACTTGTCTATCTGCTCTATCAAGTGCTAACGGATGTCACCCTCTTCAGATGGCTCCGCCAACGCTGGCTCAATCCGGATCGCAATGATGAGAGTCGGCCGAACCCTCCACCTCCACCTCCGCCTCCGGAGGCATGGCAAGCTATCATGGCAGCCACCAACGCCAATGCTCGGGATGATTTTGCAACTCTTGCAAGAGCGTACTCAAGGGCAAGGCAATCAAGGCAATCAAGGTCAAGGCAACAATCAGCCGCACTTTGCTACTCTCAATCAGTTCCTCGCTAATCAGCCGAAGTCTTTCAGTTTCTGTGTGGAGGCCACAGACGCCGACGATTGGCTTGTGGACATCTGCAAACATTTTGAATGTAGCAATGTCAGACCTGAGGACTTTGTCAAGTTTGCGTCGTTTCAACTCAAGGACCAAGCTGCTGAGTGGTACCAAAGAATACAAAGATTCCAGAGGAGGTCGTGTCATTACCTGGGATGAGTTCCGCCGAGACTTCAGAGCTCACCACATTCCGAAAAGTGTTGTTGAGAGCAAGCGTGAGGAGTTCCGCAATCTCAAGCAAGGCAACATGTCTGTCTATCAATACAATATCCAGTTCCAGAAACTCGCTCGCTTTGCTAAGCAAGACGTCCCTGATGAGAAGAGTATGATCTATCAATTCAGAGGTGGCCTCAGAGAAGATCTGCAATTAGCTCTTGTGTTTTTTGAGCCAGATAAGTATGATGAATTCTACAACATGGCACTGGAGCAAGAAGCTGCCCAGCTCAAATGTGAGGCTTCTAAGAAGAGAATCAGGGATGCAGTTCAGTCTTCTTCTTCCTCTCAAGTGGCAGCTAAGCAGCAGAAGTTCTACCTTCCTCCTCCACCGTTCCGTCAGCCTATTCAGCAGAAGAAATCAGGTGGTCGTGGATCTTCCCACCCGCCCAACCCAGGCTATCAGAACAAGTCTAATTCTCAAGCTCCAAGGTCAAATGCTCCTTACCACCGTCCGCTCTCAGAGGTGACTTGCAACAAATGTCGCCAGAAAGGTCACTATGCGAACAAGTGCTTCAACCAAAGGCGCCTTCCGCCTCCTCCTCCTGAAATCTTCCAAGCAATGCAAAGTGGTCAAGCATAATCCAAAGCATGCCAAGGTGAATATGATGAATGCAGCTCAAGCGGAGGAATCTCTTGATGTGATAATGGGTAATCTCTCGCTAATGATATTCCCGCAAAAGTCTTATTTGATACTTTGGTGCATCGCTTTCTTTCATTTCGAGACCTTTTGTTGCCAAGCATGAGTTTGTGACGGAAAAGATTCCTATTCCGTTGAAGATTGTGTCCCTGGGTAAGCAAATGACATCTAATATTTGCGTCCCGGATGTTTCTATCAAGATGGGCAACTATAGATTTCTTTCCTCACCAATTGTTCTTGGTGACTCGGATATTGATCTTATTCTCGGGATGGACTGGCTTTCTCAGCATAAAGCTCAGCTTGATTGTGCTGCCAGGGAAATTCAATTGGCTCACTCTTCTAATGATGTGATCATCTATGCCGCTTCGTGATGAAACCATTCGGTTGTTTTCTCTCAATGAGAAGGGCGAATTGGATGCTATCTCTCGATTCCAGTCGTTTGTGAGTACCAAGATGTCTTTCCGTAAGAGCTTCCAGAATGCCTCCTCACCGCCGCTTGAGTTCAAGATCGATCTTGAGCTTGGCATCGAACCCGTTTGCAAGCGTCCATACAAGCTTGGACCTAATGAGCTGAAGGAATTGAAGAAGCAGCTCGATGAACAAGAGCGTCTGGGTTTGATCGGACCGAGTTCATCTCCTTGGGGTTGTGGTGTTCTTTTGTCCAGAAGAAGGATGGCACGGACCGACTTTGTGTCGACATCATTCCATTGAATAAGAAGACAATGAAGAACAAGTATCCACTTCCCAACATCAATGAGCTTTTCGAGCAACTCAAAGGTGCTAAAGTGTTCTCCAAGCTTGACCTTCGTATGGGTTATCATCAAATTCGCATTCGTGAACAAGATATTCCCAAGACAGATTCGTAACAAGCTTTGGTTCTTATGAATATACTGTCATGTCTTTCGGCCTTGTCAATGCTCCTCCAACATTCTCTCGAATGATGAACTTCAACTTCAACCCCTACACCAATGAATTCGTCTTGGTGTATCTCGATGATATTTTGGTCTTCTCCAAGAATAAGAAGGATCATGCCAAACATTTGCGATTGGTGCTAGACAAGCTCGTAGAGTATCAATTCTATGAAGTTCTCCAAATGTGAATTTTGGCTTGATGAAGTGCTTTATCTTGGTCACATCATCTCCGCCAAGGGCATCGCTGTTAATCCTGAGAAGGTGTCCGCAGTCGTGAATTGGGAACCTCCTCAGAATGTCAAGCAGCTCCGCAGTTTTCTTGGTCTTGCAAGCTATTGTCAAGATTCGTTGAGAATTTCTCCAAGATTGCAAAGCCTCTTTCCAACCTCCTCCGTAAGCATGTGAAGTATGTCCGTCTCCTGAGTGTGACGTTGCTTTCAATACTCTCAAAGAGAAACTCGTCACAGCTCCTGTCTTGACTCCTCCTGATGAATCCAAGCCATTTGAAGTTTTCTGTGATGCTTCTCTTCAAGGTCTCGGTGCTGTGTTAATGCAAGAGAAGAGGGTTGTGGCCTATACCTCTCGCCAGTTGAAGCCCAACGAAAAGAACTACCCCACTCACGATCTTGAGTTGGCGGCAGTTGTCCATGCATTGATAACATGGAGACATCTCTTGTTGGGAAGGAAAGTGGACATTTTCACCGATCACAAGAGCCTCAAGTATATCTTCACTCAACCCAACCTCAACCTCAGGCAAACTCGATGGGTCGAAATGATTCAAGAGTACAACCCAAGTATTGAATATACTCCGGGAAAGGCCAATGTGATTGCAGATGCTTTGAGCAGGAAGGCTTACTGCAACAGCTTAATTCTCAAGCCCTTCCAACCGGATCTTTGTGAAGCTTTCCGCAAGCTGAATCTTCAAGTTGTTCCTCAAGGCTTTCTTGCCAACCTCATAGTCTCTCCTACTTTGGAAGATCAGATTCGTGAGGCTCAACTCCTGGATACCATGGTGACAAAGGTGAAGCGTGGTATCGACAAGGGCATTTCCAAGTACAAGTGCTTCCACATTGATGACAAAGATACTCTTTTCTTTGAGGACCGGATTGTGGTTCCAAAGGGTGATCTACGTAAAGTCATTATGAACGAGGCACACAATTCGCTTCTATCCATTCATCCTGGAAGTACGAAGATGTACCATGACCTCAAGCAAATATATTGGTGGACTCGAATGAAGCGAGAAATTGCTCAATTCGTGAATGAGTGTGATGTCTGCAGAAGAGTGAAAGCAGAACACCAAAGACCAGCTGGTCTCCTCCAACCTCTTGCTATCCCGTAATGGAAGTTTGATCATATCGAGATGGACTTCGTGATCGGATTTCCTAAGTCCAAGCGTGGAAATGATGCTATCTTCGTTGTCATTGACAAGCTTACTAAAGTGGCTCATTTTCTTCCTATCAAAGAGTCTATCACAGCAGCTCAGTTGGCAGAGCTATACACCTCCAGGATTGTCTCCTTGCACGGCATTCCACAATTGATATCTTTAGACCGTGGTAGCATCTTTACCTCCAAGTTTTGGGATCCTTTTCAGAAGGCCATGGGCACCAACATTCGTTTCAGCACAGCTTTCCATCCTCAAACAAGTGGCCAAGTCGAGCGAGTCAATCAAATCCTTGAAGATATGCTCAGGGCTTGTGTCATTTCCTTCGGTATGAAGTGGGAAGATTGTCTTCCATATGCCGAAGTTCTCCTACAACAACAGCTTCCAAGCGAGTTCGCAAGGCCCCATTCAATTTCTCTATGGCGTAAAGTGCCGTACTCCTCTCAATTGGTCCGAGATGTGAACGCCAACTTCTTGGCAACGACTTGATCACGAAGTCAAGAAATGTGCAAAGTCATTCGTGAGAATCTCAAAGCCGCATAATCGCGCCCGGACGAGCTATTATGATGACAAGCACCGTGATGTGGCTTTTGAAATCGGAGACCATGTCTACCTCCGCGTCTCTCCAATGAAAGGCACTCGTCGCTTCGGTATCAAAGGGAAGCTTGCCCCTAGATATGTGGGTCCTTTCAAGATCATTGGCAAAAGAGACGATCTCGCCAATCAACTTGAGCTTCCGTCCAACTTCGCGAATGTGCACTATGTGTTTCATGTGTCACAGCTTCGCAAGTGCTTCAAGACTCCTGAGCGCACTATCAACTTCGAAGAGATTGACCTCCAAGAAGATCTCTCTTACCATGAGCAACCCGTTGCTATTCTTGAAGAAACCGAGCGCAAGACTCGCAACAAGTCAATCAAATTCCTGAAAGTGAAGTGGTCACACCATTCCGACCGAGAAGCCACCTGGGAGCACGAGGATCACCTCCGTTCGAATATCCGGAGTTCTTTTCACCCTAGATCTCGGACGAGATCCTTTCGTAGTGGTGGAGTGTTGTAACACCGGATGTAAAACTTCCCATTTTGGCAATATATCCATTTTATTCTTCATCAATACCAAGTGGTTCTCCTCTTTGTGGGTTTCTTTTTGGGTTTGTTGGTTGTTTTTGCTTTATCTTGTCATGTTTTCTCTATGCCATCTCATGTTGCATTTTGGTCATATCAAGTATAGCTTTGTGTTTGCCATGTTGCATTGTTGTCATTCATGTTGTTGCCATGAGCATCATGTGCCTGACCCTTGTACCCCTTTCAAACCATTGCACCATCACTTCTCCTTCCTTCCGTTTTTTTCTTCCATTCTTTGTGAGTGCCTTTTGCCTCCACCATAAATGTTCATCTTTTCCCCAATATTCTAACCATATGTACCTAGCCTCTCTGCCAAACTACAACTCATTTGAAGTTGTTTTGGTTGGGTTTTAAAATGGTTCAAGTTTGAAATCAATTCGAGCTTGAATTATTTTACTTCCCTAAAAATACCTGCAGCAATTTTATCAAATACTACACAAATTCAGGACCTTGAGAATATTTTCAAATTTCTCAAAATCCTTCCTGTTAACCCTGTGCTTTTCCTTTTGTTTCTGTATGAAGAAAAAATGGAAAAGGGGTGCAGGAGAGCTGCCTAGTAGCAGCGGCTACCACCTGGGCTCCGGCCTCCAAGCCGGCCAGCTAGGCATCCCCGCAGCCCTGTAGCGTGCACCGCCAGGCCGCTCGTTCCCCTCCTCCCTGTCTTCGTGCACCTGCGCGTGCGTACACCCCCGCTAGGTCCTCTCCACGTGGCCATCCCGGCCCCGCTCGTCAGCGCCTACCCTGCTCCCCGCACCCACCTTTTCCCTCTCCTCTCGCTGTCTCCATGGGGACCGCAAGCACGAGAGCGCATGAGCTCGATCCGTCGCCCTAACCCCTACTTATCCCCTCTCCTTTTCCTCACGCCCCCTAGGGTTTCCCTCTTCCTCTCGCCGCCGCCGCCAGGTGAGTAGAACCACCAGATCCACCGCAGCCGCTTGCCCCGAGCGCACTGGAGGCGCCTCGTCACGGTGGCGTGCTCTCCGGCCACTCCTAACCCTGCAGCTCGTGTCCATCTTCTTCCCCGTCGTCGACTCCTTCCACGACGTCGACTACGGTGCCCCGGACGACAAGTCCCTCGATGTCCCCTGCTTCCTCTTTCCTCTCGGTCAAAAACGCGCCAAGGTTCAGAGCTCCGATTCGTCGCCGTCAGCTCGTCTCCGTCGACCACTCCGTGTCCTTGGGTGAGATTGGTAACACACCTCCCTCTCCCATCCATTCCGTGGCATTTAGGCAACCGTAGGGCGCGTCCGATCCGTGTCCTTCCCGCGCTCGCCGTGCTTCAGCCGCACTCTGAACTTATTTGTTCTGTGATGTTCGCCTGCGCGTGGTTTTCGTGTCCCCGCTCGTTCACCCTCGTCGTGCTCCCGTAGGACACTCGCGCCGCCTGCTCGCTGGCGCTCCTGCGCGCACCGGCCTTTCCCGATGTCGCCAGAGCTGCTGCTGCCGGTCGCCATGGACGCCATGGCCCCTGAGTCGAGCCATCGCCGAGCTCGAGCGCCCTGCTTCCCTCGTAGGTGCACGCGTTCATTCCTCTTTCCGACGGCCGGAGGCCCTGCGTTCGCTGGATTGCCGCTGCCTCGCCGGCTGCCGCTGCCTTCTTCCCTGCTTGCAACAGGTTGCTCGACTTCGCCTGCCTAAAGGAGCCGAACCCCCTTTCCTATCACCACGCCGCCTTAGCCCAAGGTTGCCGATGCAGAGCCACGCCGGGAGACCCGGCTCGATCCCCCATGACCACATATTCCCCCTTTTTATCTTTGCTTAGATCATAGTATGACAGGTGCCCCACCGTCATACTCTCTTAGGCTTTTTGTTTTATTATTATTATTATTATTATTATTATTATTTATTTTCTTTTTATTATTTGTTTTATTTTGATTCCCAGCGAAAATTCCATTTCTGGCATATGGAATCTGTCCTTTTCGGGCAAGTCCATTTCTGGACGTTTCCAAATATGGAAGATGCCATTTCTGTTATTTACCATTTTAGGCAGGTTTTAACTTGGTGCATTTGTGATGATTTTTCTATAGCAACCCTAACATATTATATATGTTTTTGGGGTAGAAAAATCCCACCAACTCAGTGGTGGCATTAGTTTCTGCATTTGAGCAAGTTCATGAACATGTCATTTTACATCATGTTGATGTTTGTCTTTCATGTGTATATTAATGCAATTATGCTATGAGGTAGTTTTGCACATGAACATGTTCTTCATCATGCCTACTTCATGCTAGATTTTGTTCCATGCCATGACATGCCTTGTAGTGAGTTAATCAAGATTGTAAAGATGCCATGTTGAATCTGTTTCTGCTATGTCCTGAAATTTCACCAAGTTTGAATCTGTTAACGAAACTTGCTATATTGACATGGGTGTTATTATATTTTCTGATCCTTTTTGGCTTATGGTCAGTAAGGGACTTTTGTTCTATGCTTTGAGTAGATTCACTACATGCCTTGTTTTGCTATTATAAGTTCCTGTAGCATGATGTTTCATTGCTCTGAACATTGCTTCCTGATGCTGATTTTGCCGTGTTCAGTAATTTCACTAAGTCTGTGGAGCTGATATATTTTGCACTTTTGCCATGCTTGTTTGGACCTGTTATGCTGTGATTTAGCCGTAGCTTAGTGTTCATCTTTTGTCAAGCATCTTGAGTAGATCACTGCCATATGCTTTTCTGGTACGTTTGGGTGCAGTAGCTTATTTTCTTGTTGCTTGCTAAGTGGTATCATGCTGTTAATGGCAGATTTGTGCCATTCTTGTTTTGCTTGTCATTTGCAAACCGTGCATCCGATTCCGGTGATCTTTATATCGATTTCAACCGAAATCATCTCATCTTTTCCAGCGGCATACTTGGTTTGCCAAGTTGATGCCTGGTTCATCATTTTCCTTCCGAGCACGATACGCATTGCATATCACATCTCGCATATCATGCCATGTATTGCATCATGTTGCTTGTGCATTGCACCGTGATTTATTGTGGTTCCTTTGCTTGTGTTCTTGCTTTGGGTAGAGCCGGGAGACAAGTACGTGAACGAGTAACCTGTTGAGAACGCTTACGAGGATCAAGCTTTCGACAACTCTGAGAACTTTGCAGGCAAGATGACCGTACTCTCGAAATCACTTCTATCTTTGCTATGCTAGATGCTCGCTCTTTTGCTATGCCTATGCTACGATGCCTATCACTTGCTTATCATGCCACCCATATTGCCATGTCAAACCTCTAACCATCCTTTCCTAGCAAACCATTGTTTGGCTATGTTACCGCTTTGCTCAGCCCCTCTTATAGCGTTGCTAGTTGCAGGTGAAGATGAAGTTTGTTCCTTGTTGGAACATGGAGATGTTGTTCCTTGTTGGAACATGTTTACTTGTTGGGGATATCACAATATATCTGCTATAATTAATGCATCGATATATTTGGTAAAGGGTGGAAGGCTCGGCCTTATGCCTGGTGTTTTGTTCCACTCTTGCCACCCTAGTTTCTGTCATACCGGTGTTATGTTCCTTGATTTCGCGTTCCTTACACGGTTGGGTGATTTATGGGACCCCCTTGACAGTTCGCTTTGAATAAGACTCCTCCAAAGAAGGCCCAACATTGGTGTTACCATTTGCCACCTAAGCCTTTTTCCCCGGGTTTTCGCGAGCCCGAGGGTCATCTTTATTTAACCCCGGGCCAATGCTCCTCTGAGTGTTGGTCCAAACTAGAGCCACTTGCGGTGCCACCCTGAGGCAACTTGGGGCATCTTCAGTTGCCGTACGTAGTGTTCATCCGGATGTGCCCTGAGAACGAGATATGTGCAGCTCCTATCGGGATTTGTCGGCACAATCGGGCGGCTTTGCTGGTCTTGTTTTATTGCTGTCGAAATGTCTTGTAGTCCGGGATTCCGAGATCGATCGGGTCTTCCCGGTAGAAGGAATATCCTTCGTTGACCGTGAGAGCTTATTATGGGCTAAGTTGGGACACCCTGCAGGTATTATCTTTCAAAGCCGTGCCCGCGGTTATGAGGCAGATGGGAATTTGTTAATGTCCGGTTGTAGAAAACCCGGTTGACCTTAATTAAAATACACATCAATCAAGCGTGTGTAACCGTGATGGTCTCTTCTCGGAGTCCGGGAAGTGAACACGGTGTTGGAGTTATGTTTGACGTAAGTAGTTCAGGATCACTTCTTGATCGCTACTAGCTTCACGACCGTGCTTTGCTCCTCTTCTCGCTCTCTTTTGCGAATGTAGCCACACATATGCTAGTCGCTGTCGCAGCTCCACCTCACAACTCTGTCCTTCCTATAAGCTTAAATAGTCTTGATCTCGCGGGTGTGAGATTGCCGAGTCCCCGTGACTCACAGATTCTACCAAAACAGTTGCAGGTGCCGACGATGCCAGTGCAGGTGACGCAACCGAGCTCAAGTGGGAGTTCGACGAGGAACGTGGTCGTTACTATGTGTCTTTTCCTGATGATCAGTTGTGGAGCCCAGTTGGGACGATCGGGGATCTGGGTAGCATTTGGGGTATCTTCTTTTACTTTGGTTCCGTAGTCGGACCTTGAGTGTAAACTGATTGATGGATGTTTATTTATGTATTGTGTGAAGTGGCTAATCGTAAGCCAACTATGTATCTCTTTCCTTATGTATTACATGGGTTGTGTGAAGATTACCTCACTTGCGACATTGCTTTCAATGCGGTTATGCCTCTAAGTCGTGCTTCGACACGTGGGAAATATAGCCGCATCGAGGGCGTTACAAATTGGCCCTTAAAGGCTGTGAGAGAAAAGAAGGGGAGAACGAGAGAAATAAAAGACAGATAGTGTATAAAAATGGACAGAGGAAGGAGACGAACACAGAGTCCGGCGCTAGGCGTAGAATCTTCAGAGTCTGGCTGCGTTCCATGGGTTCGGCTCGAGTCGATTATCCGATGCATCCCGCAGACTGTACGCTCCACCCGTCAGAACTTGGTCAATAATGAAGGAACCCTCCCATTTGGGCTTGAGTTTGTCATTTTTCTTCTCCGGTAGGCGTAGAACTAATTTGCCAACATTATAAGTTTTGGCCCGTACTTCTCTGCATTGGTATCTTCGAGCCTGCTGTTGATAGAATGCGGAACAGGATTTTGCCACATCATGCTCCTCCTCCAGGGCGTCCAAACTGTCCTGTCGATCGAGCTTGGCTTCTCTTTCTTCGTACATGCGCACTCGAGGTGATTCATGAATTATGTCGCAGGCGTAACTGCCTCTCGCTACCAGATACCATAAAGAATGGTGTGTATCCGGTAGTGCGATTCGGCGTGGTCCGCAGCCCCCGTAGTATGTAGTCGAGCTCCTCTACCCAGTGCGTGTTAGATTCGTTTAGGGACCGCACTAATCTGGGTTTGATGCCGCTCATGATAAGACCATTTGCTCGTTCGACTTGACCGTTAGTTTGTGGGTGATAGACGGAAGCATAATCGAGCTTGATGCCCATGTTTTTGCACCAGAGTTTTACCTTGTTGGCCGTGAGTTCGTGTCGTTATCAACATTGATGCTGTGGGGGACGCCATAACGGTGTACGGCCCCGGATATGAAGTCTATCACCGGTCCGGATTCGGCCGTCTTAACAGGCTTGGCTTCTATCCATTTGGTGAATTTATCCACCATGACCAGCAAGTATTTTTTCTTGTGGGTTCCTCCTTTAAGGGGTCCCACCATGTCAAGCCCCCAGACCGCGAAGGGCCAGGTAATGTGGATTGTGTGGAGGGCGGTGGGCGGCATATGGCTTTGATTTGCAAAAAGCTGGCAACCTACGCAGCGTTGGACCAGGTCTAGTGCATCTGCCCGGGCCGTAGGCCAGTAAAAACCTGTACGGAAGGCCTTGCTTACAAGGGCCCGGGCTGCGACGTGGTGGCCACTGAGTCCGGCATGAATTTCTGCCAAAAGCTTCCACCCTTCTTCTTCAGAGATGCACCTTTGAAGGACTCCGGTGGTGCTTTTCTTATAAAGCTCTCCCTCATGGACCCTGTAGGCTTTAGATCGCTGCACTATGCAGCGTGCCTCGTTTTGGTCCTCAGGGAGTTCCTGCCTAGTTAAGTAGGCCAGGAATGGTTCTGTCCACGGGGCGATGACGGCCATTATGACGTGGGCTGAAGATGTTATTTCGGTTGGGTCCGGTTTGTTGTTACTAGTGTCCCCTTCCAATACCACGGATGGCTTGAAAAGCCTCTCCAAAAAGATGTTAGGGGGACTGCATCGCGTTTTGCGCTGATGCGTGCGAGGACGTCTGCCGCCTGATTGTTTTCGCGGGCTACATGGTGAAATTCGAGCCCCTCGAACCGAGCTGACATTTTTAGGACGGCGTTGCGGTAAGCCGCCATTTTCGGATCCTTGGCATCAAAGTCTCCATTTATTTGGGATATTGCGAGGCTCGAATCCCCCTGCACCTTTAGGCGTTGAACGCCCATGGATACTGCCATCCGGAGACCATGTAGAAGGGCCTCGTATTCGGCTGCGTTGTTGGAGTCTGTATACATTATCTGGAGTACGTATTGGACTGTATCTCCGGTTGGGGACGTCAGAACGACGCCAGCCCCAAGGCCAGCCAGCATTTTGGAGCCGTCAAAGTGCATGATCCAGTTGGAATATGCGCCGTACTCTTTAGGGAGCTCGGCTTCCGTCCATTCGGCGACAAAGTCGGCCAACACTTGCGACTTAATGGCTCACCGCGGCTTGTAAGTTTTGTCGAACAGGAGGAGCTCAATGGCCCATTTGGCAATCCGGCCCGTGGCGTCGCGGTTGTTTATAATATCATTAAGTGGCACTTCCGAGGCTACTGTTATCGAACACTCTTGAAAGTAGTGCCGCAGCTTCCGGGATGCCATGAATACCGCGTATGCTATCTTTTGATAATGCGGGTACCGTGACTTGCATGGAGTAAGGACAGTCGATACATAGTAAACCGGCTTTTGAAGGGGGAATTTATGTCCGTCCGTTTCTCGTTCGACGACGAGCACTGCGCTCACAACTTGATGAGTTGCCGCAATGTATAACAACATTGGTTCACCAATGTTTGGTGCGACCAGGACTGGGTTGGTTGCCAATATGGCTTTTATTTCTTCCAATCCGGCTGTGGCGGCATCCGTCCACTCGAATTGTTCGGTGCACCGTAGGAGGCGATAAAGGGGTAATGCCTTTTCTCCCAGGCGGGAGATAAAGCGGCTTAGAGTTGCCATGCATCCGGTTAATTTCTGGATTTGTTTGAGGTCCGTTGGGATATCCAATTGTGACAGAGCTTGGATCTTGGCCGGATTTGCTTCAATTCCTCTGCCGGATACAATGAAGCCCAGGAGCCTTCCGGCTGGAACACCAAAAACGCATTTTTACGGGTTGAGCTTGATGTGTATGTTCGGAGGTTATCGAATGTGAGCCTCAAGTTATCTACTAGAGAGTCGACATGTTTGGATTTGACGACCACATCATCTACGTATGCCTCCACTGTTTTGCCGATCTGGTTTGCTAGACATGTCTGAATCATGTGCTGATATGTTGCGCCGGCGTTTTTGAGTCCAAAGGGCATTGTGTTGAAGCAGAAGGGGCCTTATGGTGTGATGAATGCCGTTGCGGCTTGGTCGGGCTCCGCCATCTTAATTTGGTTGTAGCCGGAGTATGTGTCGAGGAAACACAATGAATCGTGTCTTGCGGTAGCATCGATAATTTGATCGATGCGGGGGAGGGGGAAGGGATCCTTTGGGCAAGCCTTGTTGAGGTCTTTAAAATCGACGCACAGGCGCCAGGATTTTTCCTTCTTTGGTACCATCACCAAGTTTGCTAGCCAGTCCGGATGTTTTATTTCTCTAATGAATCCGGCCTCCAATAACTTGGCTAGTTCCTCTCCCATGGCTTGTCTCTTAGGTTCAGAGAAATGCTGAAGAGCCTGCTTGACTGGCTTGAATGCCTTTAGAATATTGAGGCTGTGCTCGGCCAGCCTGCGTGGGATTCCTGGCATGTCTGAAGGGTGCCAGGCAAAAATGTCCCAGTTCTCGCAGAGAATTCTCGTCACGGCATCTACGTCAGGTTTAATTGTGCCCTGATGGAAGCTGTTTTTGTAGGGTCCATTGGATGGACTTGGAATTTGACTATTTCGTCCGCCGGTTTAAAGGAGGTGGACTTGGATCTCTTATCGAGTATCACATCGTCCCTGTTCACCGTGGAGCGCAGCGCAGTCAGTTCCTCAGCCGCTAGGGCTTCAGATAATGCCTCGAGGGCCAGTGCGGCTGTCTTGTTTTCGGCGCGGAGTGCTGTGTCCGGATCACTAGCAAGAGTGATAATACCGTTGGGCCCGGGCATTTTGAGCTTCATGTACCCGTAATGGGGTATGGCTTGGAAAATTGTGAATGCCTCCCGCCCTAACAGGGCGTGGTAACCGCTACTGAACGGGGCCACTTGGAACGTAATCTCTTCAGACCTACAATTCTCCGGCGTGCCGAACACCACATCAAGTGTGATTTTTCCTGTACAACGCGCTTCCTGACTGGGGATTATTCCTCTAAAGGTTGTGCTGCTTCGCTCGATGCGATTCCAGTCTATTTCCATTTTTTGAAGGGTTTCCTCATAGATGAGGTTTAATCCGCTGCTGCCGTCCATGAGTACCTTGGTGATTTGAAAGTCGTCCACAATTGGACTGAGGACCAATGCGGCTGGTGCTCGGGCTGTTCGGAATTTAGGTTCGTCACTGGCATTGAACGTAATAGCCTTGTCACTCCATGGGTCTATTGTTGCCATGTGGTAGATTTCGGCAAGGCTGCGGAGTGTTCGCTTTCGCCTATTATTTGATGCGAAGGTCTCGAAGACTGTTAATACCATACTGGTATTTCTGAGATGGTGCTATGTGGCTTCTGGAATTAGAATATCCTCGCCACTTTTGGCTACCTGCCGGAGTATCCAACATGCTCTAAGGCTATGTGTTAGTATGGCGCCCTCTGTACTGTGAATTTTACAGGGTCCATTGAGCCATCCCTCCAGTACGGTTCCATGCCCTGTAGAGGGTTTTTGCTTTTTGGTATTTAACCCGGGTGTCTGGTGATAATGCACCCTTTTATTTCGGACTGGGTTTGTATTTAGGGCCGGGTTGTCCCAAAATTTTATTTCGGTTTTCCAGGCACTTTCCGTCGCACAGTACTTTCGTACTATGGATGCCAAGTCGGCAAAGCGTGTAATTTCATGGCGACTTGTGGCGTTAAGGTTTCCCTTGTCCGTGCAATTATTGCAGAAGAATGAGATTGCGTCTTTCTCGCAGCAGTCCTTGATTCTGTTCATTACCAGGAGGAATCTGGCCCAATAATGGTGTACTGTTTCCTAGGGCTCTTGCCTGATATGGGAAAGATCGCTTATGCTTGGGTGGGTGGGTGGAATTACATCCGGAGCCTCACCCAATCTGAGACCCGGGGGCCGAGGAGTTTCCAATCTTGGAGGTTCGGGTTCTTGGATGTTGTCCGATGAATCTGGCCCGCTGCCTGACTCTAGGTTCAGGGCTTGGGTGATGTCCTCCCGTAAACGGGTATCCGGCTCGGAGGGGTCGGGAATCCGGACATAGCTGGTCCTCAAGATAGAGGAAGGGTCGCCGCATTGTTCCTCCACCACCGCAACGTGATGGGTGACCCGGGGAGAGTTAATTTCTTTTTGATCGGGTTTAGGCCCAATCTGCTCATAGTGCATAGCGACTCCCAGGGCGGCGATGCGATCCAATAGCTTGTTTAGGGAAGAGAGCTCCATTGGATCTAACTGCTCGGCGAATTCCGAGTTGACGTGGAGACTGCTTTCGATGACCCGAGAAGTCGCTGTCACAATAGCGGTCAACAGCGGTCATGAGGAAACTGCTTAGCCGGAGAGTCCGCCGACAGCCAAAGATCCTCAAGAATAGCACCGCCTTTTAAAGACGAGATGAGGCATCCCTCCCGATGGCGACGGCACAACGGAACTCTCAATGAAAGCACCAATGTCGGTGTCAAACCGGCGGATCTCGGTAGGGGTCCCAACTGCAAGCGTCTAGGCGGATGGTAACAGGAGACAAGGGACACGATGTTTTTACCCAGGTTCGGGCCCTCTCGATGGAGGTAAAACCCTACTCCTGCTTTATTAATATTGATGATATGGGTAGTACAAGAGTAGATCTACCATGGGATCAGGGAGGCTAAACCCTAGAAGCTAGCCTATGGTATGATTGTTGTTGTGTCCTACGGACTAAACCCTCCGGTTTATATAGACATCGGAGGGGGCTAGGGTTACACAGAGTCGGTTACAAGGAAGGAGATCTACATATCCGTATTGCCAAGCTTGCCTTCCACGCCAAGGAAAGTCCCATCCGGACACGGGACGAAGACTTCAATCTTGTATCTTCATAGTCCAATAGTCCGGCCAAAGGTTATAGTCCGGCTGCCCGGATACCCCCTAATCTAGGACTCCCTCAGGTGGGGCTAGTGGTGTGGCCAGTGAAGTATGGGTACAATCTGCTGGAGTCGGTCCTACGTTTTGTGTCACTGGTTTTCTGGCACCACCATGTTTTTCAAGGACTTTGCTGGTGCTCCTTCAGGTTCGGCAATCACCCTCTTCCTTTTTGATGTCGGATGCACAAGAACAACATTTGAGTGGAAAAACATGGTATGATGACAGATGGAATATGTATTCATAATGGATGGGCATGGCATCTCGAGTTATATGATGAGTAAACTAAGCAGATGGCGGTGCAACAAAGTACAAGAAATGCAAGACAACATATGCAAGATACGCGCAATCAATAAAACCTTGCCAAATTAGAATAGGCACCTTGATGGGTGAACAGGACATGCCATCTGCCTTTGACTCCTCGAGGTTAGAATATTCATTAGGATGATATTCTGAACAAGAATCAACAGGTGGGGAGCGTACGTGTTTCATTGCTTCCAGAATGGCACTCAATGCCTTGCTGCCAATTTTGTAAGTCATTGCAGTGTTGCACAATATTCTTCTGATGCGTGGATTTTGATATTCATTGTAATTGCGTATAATATCTGAGAACCATGAAAACATAAATAGTTGTGAGATTGTCTTTGTAATGAAGATGATATTCTAATATAGGGGCGCCCCTGTAAACACTTGTGTGCTATCACTGGATTCTGATGAGAGATTTCATGTGTGCTATAATATGGTGCGTGCATTTATATAATCTGGCACAAGTACACAAAAGAAATAGGCTCCAGAAGCAAGGATAGTTGGCAGATGATAGGTTCATAATATACTGTATAGAGAGTTTATTGCCAAACCACGATAACAAGAGCACACAACAACTAGGCAGATCATAGTGTACACAACAGGGGTACACCATAACCAGGATAAATAAATCGGGAAAGTGGAACTGGCTGGAAATTACGGTGTTGTATTGCCGCTACTAATTGAAAGCCTATCAATCACGTATAGGCCAGCTCTATCAGCTGTTGACTGCAGATGTCCCTGCTCCCCTTCCTGACAAGGAACATACTGTGCTTCCCATACAGAACACCGCACGGGCCGCCGGCCGAACCACCGGCCCCACCGCCTGTGTTCCTCCGCCACCCCACCCCCGCCCCCACCCGCGTCGAGTTTTCTTCATTCGACGAGGCCCCACCACCGGCCCCCACAACCACCGTTCCCACCCGAGCCCCTTCCTTCGCACCGGCGAACTCCGGCGAGCTCTCAAAACTCGACTGACCCAATTTTGAAATTTAGTCTACTCTGATTTAACTAGTGTGGAATATAAAAGGGGAAGACCATAAGCATTGCGAGTATGGTGTTGAGTGTGCCATGGAGGATCTGAAGGTGCAAACCGGACAAAGGCAACTTCGCAACCAAGACAAGAAATCAGAGTGAAGCAGTGGCGATCGATTTTGTTGCTGCGATAAATAAGTTGAGCAGATACGAAAGAGTACCGCCTGCACGTACGATGCCGTACGATGATTCACGAGAATTTGACGGTGCTGCAGTAGCGATGGCTGTCGGCGGCGTGGAAGCAGATCTAGGAGGGTAGACGGTGGCGGTGGGGCGCGGTGGACGAGACGGTCGTAGGAGCGGCGCCGACAAGGTGGACGACGGCGGGGATGAAGCGAGAGGACGGGATGCAAGGATCCCAGTCCGAAGCCGTGGATGAGAGAGGTCGATCTCTTGTAATGGACGGTGGCGTCGGGGTATCAGCTCCGGCATGGTGGAGGAGGACGGTGGATGGGGTGGCGACAAGTGATGACGGAGGGTGGGGTGGAGAGGATGTTTTGGCGCCCACGGAGTACGAATGGGGAAAAGGGAGGTAGAGAGGAAGGGGAACCATGTAATCAGGGCACGCTTGTCTCAAATGCGAGGAAATTTACAAACTTAGCCCCCGTTTCAAATTTCTACTACATCACATCAACATTAGTCGGTTGGGGATAGGACGGTAATCTCGCATACACCGAATATTTGCCGACGAGAGTTTGTTTTTGGCGCCCACCGTGTATGAATGTGAATCGGGGAGGGAGTCGATTTCGGCCGAGGACACACTGTGTTTTGGCGCCCACCATGTATGAATCCGGGTGAGAGGCGGTGATGTCACGTTTGGGTGAAATTACAAACCTACCCCTATCGAATCCTATAGAAATTCAGCAGATAGGCTTTGCGTGGCAGGGATAGGCAGTAGTGATTTCCATCTCGCAGATTTTGGTTTCGGGCGGTTACTGCAACTTTCCCCGCTTCGTTAAAATTTTGCAGAGTGCACATTTACCGTGCCAACTCAATTCGAATCCCGTTTGTATTCTATTTTTTTTTGGGCGGGATCCATTTCAATTTGGAATTACATTCTATATACATCATTTTTTATATATACTTTCAAAAGCACAACAAAGAATTCTGCTCCTTTATATGTATAATATGATTTGCAAATACAACAATCTCAAAATCTTAAGGTTGAATTCGAAAAAAATTAACCAAATTATGTTCTACAAAAATATATGGATCAGTAATATCTACATATTAAATAACATAGATGTGTGTGAATTCATATGAGTATGCATGTTTGATAGATCAATTTTGGTTCGAGTATGGATTACATGTATCATCATCTCGAATTCAAATATTTGAATCCCTTTTTGTTCACTCCTTTCACGCCCATCTCTCTCGCATGCATGCTCCTTCAAGTAGCTATCACTCTCTTTTCTCCAGCTCACCAAGACGCTCACTTCATGTTTCTCCTATCCTCACAAACATGGTCTCTCGACGCCTCCCTTGAGAAGTGTCACACTCTCCCTATCATTATACATTACACGGTTTTCATTATCTCTCACGTCTCTCTGTTCTCCTGTATCACCGGTACCTAAGCTTTCTTTTTCACCGCCAAACACACAGTCTCCACTGTGATTTCACTTTGTCTTTCTCTATGGGATTCTCTCACACACCCTATATGTCTCTACATATGACTCATACCACTAAAATTACTCTCTCTATCTCTCCTCAGAGACACAACATTTGTTGCGGTCTCCTTTTCGCCTCCATCCTGCATCGACATTATTCATTTGTTTACCGATCAGACAACCCCGACTACCATCTCCTCTCTCTCTCACACAGACACACACACACAACTCCTGCTTCCACTCCCCTTCCCGACTACCCTCTCTCTCACACACACAAAACTCTCGCTTTCGCACCCCAACTCGTATTTCTCTCACAAACATTTATCGACTAGCTAGCCTCTAGATAGGTTTATACACCCGCACACTCGTGCTTCCACCATCGCATACATGTCTCTCTCCCGCTCCTTGTATCTATGTAGATTTTTCTTTCCTTCTTGAGACACGCCCTCTCGATCATGCACACACACACACTATCGCCTCCTTTTAAGCTGGTACCTATCGCACACACACTCGTTGTGTCTTTGTCACACATGCACTCTGTCCTCCTCCACTCTCCCTCTCACACACACACACACATGGGCTTTTTGCAACAACTAGCAAGATGCCCATGTGTTGCACGGAACATCAAGATGCATTTGTATGAGAAGTTTATCTTGTGGGGGAAAAGGATGAACGAGGGAAGGCCTTATTTGCAAATGAGAGAGGGGTGTGGGTATCTTTTTGCAAAATTGCCATAGTTTCCTTCCTATCCATCATATATAGATCGGACGGCCTATATTGCAGGATGGCAGGCACACGATCATCACCGACAATGCTTATTATAAGAGTAGGGATAAAAAATAGAGTTGGTGATGATGGTGGGCCTGCCATCCTGCAATGTAGGTCGTCTGATTTATATCTGACGGATAGGAAGGAAAATATGGCAATTTACCCGCACTCTTCACCACATTTGCAGATAAGGCCTTCCCTCGCTCATCCTTTTCTCCCACAAGATCTTGATGTTCCGTGCAACGCACGGGCATCTTGCTAGTAAGAGTAGAAATTAGACATATACCACTTCTAATCTTGAAACCAACAACATTCCTCCCTTATCTCATCAAAACCGCCAAAGGAATATATTTTGAGTGAAACATAACATATTTTTAGTGATATACGTATTTCAAAACTAGACTTTTTTTTCTATCAAATCGGTGAATATGTATTAATCCAGTGGCGGAGACAGGCCTGGGGCAGCTAGGGCTATAGCCCCAGTCCTAGAAACAACTTCCTTTGTAATTTCTTCATGCAAAGCATAGAAAATCATAGAAGTTTATCACTCAACATAGCACAGCCCAGCGTAATCTGCATCTAGCTCCACCACTGTATTAATCTACTTTGATCGTGTGGCAACGCATTGGCACATTGCTAGTAGTTATTATAATTTTTTGGACACCAGACAAACGGTGGAGTACATATACGAAGAGAAGAGGCGCACGCACGCAATGGGCCTCTCGCTGTCTCTCGCACACATGAGTGTTACGTAAAGGCGATGTTAACAAATAAACCCTAAAACCCTAGGTGCATGATTGCTGCATTCATGGTACCGGGTACGTGGTGGAGCACCTTTGTAGGAATAGTCAGCTCGTGGATAATTTGATCCGTAGGGAGTTGATGGTCGGGACCATAGGTGAACAACTTGAGCGCGGTGGCTCGCCATTGCCACAGATCGAGTAGCCACGCTTAAAATATCGCTTTTAGCGGGTTTAAGAGTTCCGATTTTCAATGGCTCGTAATAAGTAGTAAGTAGTTTTTAGAACGATTGGTATGGAGCAAAAATGGAATTCATAGTACTACGTACCTTCTTGGCGTATGGTTGTATGGTTTTTTTTGTGATGAAGGTTGTATGGGTTTATGTTGCGAGATGTTGAACCTGGTAGTTCTAGGGCAAATACTATGGTTTAGATTTAGATGCTGGTTTTCAGTAATGAAAATCAGAAGGGGAAACCCTTCTTTGATTAAAAAACTACTACCTCCATTCTGGTTTACTAGTCCCCATCGTACTTTGGGTCAAAGTTTGTCCATGAATTTTACTTGTAAAATGTGAATGGAAAACGAGATTTTGTTATACCCAAACAAAAAAGGACTGGAGGGAGTGATTGCTCTGACACGGACGCGACCTCTCATAGCGCAGGCATTGGACCGGCGCGCCGGCCAAGAGGGCCGCAATCGCTGCAGGCCCGACTGAGCATGCCTCCTCGCCGCGTCCAACTAGCTTAAGACTGCCCCGCCTGCCTTCATTGAATCTGCTCGTGTGCCCGCAACACGTCCTTCCGCGAGCCGGTAAAATATAATTAATTTATGCATGGTCTTGACTTGTTGTGCTCGCACTGGTAGCAGGAACTAGTAAAGGATTTTCTTTACTTATAACTCTCCTCACAATTTTTTGGCTTTGAAGTGAATCATGGTTGTGGACATTATGTATGAATGTGCAGATATCTGTGAACATGAGTTTGATGTGGAAGTTGAACTTGGAATGTCGGGCTTGCGCGTGAACTATACCATGTCCAATGCTTCATTCGTTATTGTTTGGAAAGTAATTGATGTTATTACATGACCCGAAAAGAACATTTTGTGCCACATCAGTAGATGCACGGACATCACAACAGGCATGCTGACTGGATAAACATTTGAACCTAGCTATTATGAAGGAAATTTTGTATTGACAACAGTTTTAGGTAGCAGGAGACGCCTAGCCTGCTCTGCCTCTGCTAGCTTATTTCTGGCTTCTTCCATCTCTTCTTTGGCTTGGGTGAAGAGAGCATCTGATTGCTCTTTTCGCTTCTTCAGGAACTCGGCTACATTCTCAAGGGCTGCTGCACGCTTTCTTTCAGCCTTTACTAATGCCACGAGGACACGAATAGCTGACGACTACACTTGGCTTGTGTGTAATCCAGCATCATTTGGGAATTTGCACCTTGTGTCTAATCCAGCATCATTAGTGAACTGGCACCTTGTGTGTAATCCAGCCTCATTTTGGAAACATGATCTTGAGGTTGACCATACTTCCTTCCTTGTAGGAACTGCATCCTGACATGAAGTTACTTCTTTTTTAGATCAATACTCAGAGCAACCTAGATCCATTTAGTACAAGCCAGATAAGCAGAACTCGGGGAAGTGAATTCAAAAGGAAAAATAAAATAAAAATAGACTACAAGGTGAGAACACCCACTTCCTACATCAAGCTAAAAACGAAAGCATTAGGATGATTAAGACTCTTCTTATTACACATCGAAGAACACCACGCTTAAGAGAAACAGAAACTACAACATATAAACATTGAAGAACACGAGGCTACACGAAAGTAATTGAAAGGGTGTTACTTACCAAAGCTCGTTTTACAGGTTTGGTGCAGCTCCTCTTTAACTTGCCACGCTCCTTGAAGATGTCCCGAATATCCCGTGTTTTGTCTTCATTGCTCCTCTGCATGGTCGCACTCGTGGTTTTAAAATCTCAACATGGCAAGAAAAATATACTACTAGTAATACTCGCACATCTTGTGGGCAACATTAAAGCACTCGTCTGCCATGTTAGAGCATCTCAAACAGAATCGCAACGCGCGGTGCTTTAAAAAAGCGTTTACAGTGCTGAGATCGAATGGGCATCTTGCTAGTTCTAAAAACCTTTCCATCATTTGCCACACTACTGGTTGCAGATGAAAAACTTACCCAAGCACAGCGCGATACAGGAGCGACGCACAATTACAAGCTCATATTCTGTTGGACAATGGAGGCTATAACCAATAACTTTTACGGGAACAATAGCACCCAGGAAATTTGAAGGGTAGGTATGAACAAAATTGGAACTGCACATGTACTGCTAAGTGATTCAATACACACATTACCAATTGAGGAGGAGAAAAATGGTCACGGCGGCCTTTGTGAGTCATGGTCGGCAACGGGAGTCAGTTCATTGTCCACGACGGTGGTACTTCTGCGCTTGGCATCGGCTTCCGGGAAGTAGATCCGAGACCGTGGAAGACGATGCTGGGGAAGAGGCTCCGTGTACGACAACGACGGTGGACTGCTCCAGTATGACATACGAGGTCGCCGATGAGGCAGATGCGCTATGTGGACGAGTGTGCCGATGTAAAGGGAGGAGCACGAAGGCTGCGGTGCCGTGGAGAAGTCTATTTTATGCGGTGGGGATAGAAATTGGGGAGTATTCAGGTGTACTACTCTGGGTCTTTGGGGTGGGATTGGCTGGGTAGGGTGAACCTAAAGTTATGAAAACAGCCCCTACCAAGCGCCATCCGTGAGGCCTGTTCAAGGCTATGATGGTAACTTCCCACCGCTCGAATCAGGTCGCGGGAGATTTTCCCGCCGACCTCAAAATTTTGTGACACCGGACTCCCGTGTGGCGTGTTGAGTGATTCGGCTAAGCAACTAGCGAGTAGTAGTAGTAAACTCTGCATATTAGGTTTGACCGAAGTAAAACTTCCTAAAGTTTGACCAAGTTTATAGAAAAATATAAACATTTACCATAACAAATATGTATGATGTGAAAGTACATTCAATAATGAATCTAATGTAATTTATTTGTTATTGTATATGTTAATATTTTTTGTTATAAGCTTTCTGAGAGTTTACAAAACTTGACTTTGACCAATGCTAATACGCGGACTTAAATAAAAATGGAGGGAGTACACATTTGTTTTCTTAGTTTGTAGTGAACTAATCATTTGTTGGAATTGTGAAATAAATATATTAGGCTATTGACTTCGAATGTAATGGTCTATACAATTCAATAGTTACAATCATTGTCGAATCCCAAGATGTATACAAGGTCTATAGTACTTCACAACATGCTCAAACTCACATAATCCCAGTCAAATGAGAAGCTAAATGCATTTAATAGTTATTACTTTGTAGGATGCAACAAAAACAACCATAACTCTACATCAGCCATTATAGAAGCAACATTTTGACATATCCCAATGTGTGAATAAAACGTGCAGAGAGAGCTTTTGAAGATGGAGCAGATAGGGCGGGAAAGATTGTATGTATGTGGACGAGAGAGTAGGAGACAAACCTAACGAGACAGAGAGAGAGAGAGAGATAGAGAGAGAAAGAGAGAGGAAGAAGTTAGGTCTGTGAGAAAGATGGATACATGTAATATACATGAGATGCGAGTGCATCCGGATTCTCAGATACGTGTAAGGAGAAGAGACAACATGTTTGATGAGAGAGCTGGAGAAACATGGACGAGAGGGGAAGGATCTCGTGGGTTGAGGGATTGACAATTTTGTGCGGGGGAGAGAGGGATTGGTAATTTTGTGCAAGATAGAGAGAGAGAGAGAGGGTGGGGGAGGAGTCAGCCACCGTCAGTCACATCACCCCTGCTTCCAAATGACCCCGCATTCTCTAGCGCGGTGTGGTCGCTGTCTTCAATCTGCTCGATGCCCTCTTTGAAGATTGAGGTGTTGTGCATGTTGGGGTGCAAATAAGCACAAGCGAGAGTGGTCGCCGTATAACCTTGGATGGGGATGAATTGTGTGCTCGGGGGAGTGTGTGTGTGTGTGTGTGTGTGTTGTGCTGCGTGTGTCTCTCTCTGTGTGTGTGTGTGTGTGTGTGTGAGATATTGAGAGAAAACAAACCTAACGAGAGAAATGAGTATTCACGAAGAGATTGTGCGGGCCTTGAGGTGGGCAGGGGCCGGGTGAGGGCGTCAAAATGTGCGCGTTGATGCATGTGTTGCATGCGACCGTGTGAGGGACGGACGAATCGAGAGAGATGTGTTGCATGCGACCATGCGAGGATCTCTATCTCTCTCTACCTCCCCCTCTCTCTCTCTAACACACACACATACACACAAGTAAACTAGAAGACTGTTCTCTCATGTATACGCAACGTATCGGCATCTGTCTATGTCTCACTCATGCATGATCATTTGCACATTCACACCTCTCTATGTCTGTATCACACGCACACTGTCTCCACATTGCCCTTCCGCCACAACACACATATGGACACATACACACGTTCTCTCTCAGTCACACACAAAATCAGTATTAAAAAAACTAGGGCGCACCTAAAACGTCCAAATCCAAATAAACACGAACTGGAGCTAAATTCAAATATATGGAAATATTGCAGCGTCAAGAACTTTCACAGGAAAAAAAAGTTGAGTAATGTTCAAGGATTGTTTTCACACACACAAAAAGGTTCGGTGGATGTCCTTCGAGCGCGACACGGTGATGCACCATTCGATCGACCGCGCGGCCGCGGTTCACGCGCTTGCACAAGATTCCGTTTCGTGGGTGTGGTACTAACTAATAAAAGCGCTGCCTAAGTCTAATGTTTACATGTACTAGTACAGTTTTCTTTTAAGTTTGACCAACCTTATATATAAAACTAAAGTAAGCTCCCACACGCCAAGACTCATCAATATGCCGCCGCCCGCCTCGTTGCGCATGTCGGCACCCGCCTGCTCCGGCGAACAATTTCTCGCCCATCACCGCCGTGTCGCCGCCATCCCTGTGCCATGAAGCCGAAGGCTCGCCCGCTCACGTCGTCTGCAGTCCCTCCTCGTGATGCCGCCGCGCTGCCAAGCACGTGAGCAGCTGGTGGAGCCGCGTCTATGCACACAGCGTACAAAGAGGAGGACGAGCACGTGCTCCAGCACGCCGGCGAGGAGGAACTAGCGTGTCATTGTCATCTCCGCCCGCGCGGAGGAGGCGCACATGGTGGTTGTCGCGGCGGAAGCCGGTCGCGCGCGCGTCGAGCCTGCAAACCGGGTGCGGACGCGGAATATACCTTTGAGACCTTGAATTCCACGTGGATCCTGCAATCTGAAGGAGCATTTTGGGTCAGTCGACTCACGTGAGCCGTTTGATGCAACATGGATGGCTAGAAGGGCTTCTTCCACCTCTTCTGCTATCTTCTTCCTTCGCCCACGAACTTCTTTCACAAATCGACCGACCCAAATTATACTACTAGTACGAACGTATTAAGTACAGTAGGAACACGAAGATACGAAAGCAGTAGTACCAACCGCAAGAAGAACAATAGTAAGACATAGTACTAGTACTACTGCACGCATTTCAAAGAGTTCAAATAACGAGAAAGAACAAAAAAATAGTTCTGCAGGGGCCTCAGCAAAAAACACCCTTCAAAATAAAATAAGCAACTAGTCTGCATGAAACTGAAGTAGAACCAGCAAGAGCGACGACACGCCACCTACTCGAGTCCGAGTCCACGCCCCTCGACTTCGCCCTCGTCCCTCTTCCTCTTCCTCTTCCTCTTCGCCGATGCTTCTTTGCTTGAACCGGACACTGGGCTCTGCTTCTTCATCCAACCCTTGTAGATATTTAAACAAAGGTAGGCATCCATTGCTGCGTATAGGATGTGATCTTCATCTAATGTCTTCGACTCCCATGCATGATGAAACTCGTGATGAGGTTTCTTCAGTTTAGCGTACGAAGGATCAATCATGGCTGCTGCCAGGGTCAACATTGAAGGTTGAGAGGAGGACACCAGGCTTGCCTTCTGGAGATCGAAGGGCTGGCCTACAACGAGACCTATCCGACGCAGGACATCACTGTCGTTCTTAAAGCCTACAGTAGCGAATTTCACTCTTTTGTCCTTGAGGAAGTTCTTAAAATCCTGGCACTCAACGTCGGCATGGCATATGTGGTAGACCAAAGCAAATGTTATGTATACAAACCTGGATCACGGCGGGCTTCTTCCTCTATTCGTCCTTTAGATCCTTCTCTCGTCCCAGGACTGTGGTGTACTCAACATCTAGCCCAGCGACCCACTCATCCGTTGAACTGTTGAACATGCGTAGGAAGCGAGCAAGCCATGCTTTCACCATCTCGGATCCACGTGTGTAGATGATTTATGAACTGATTGCCGGTGATGGCTCTAACCTGGTACTCAGCGGCAACCATGGAGATTTGGGAGGCCATGGATTTTGGAGGAGGGTTAGGAGAAGTTGAACTGTTGTACCCCGCAAAAAAAACTGGGAGCGAACTAATGTGAAAGGACGGGACGACTGGGAGCAAACTGTTGTAAGGTAGAAGACGGGGACGAGTAGGGCGTGCGAACAACGTGGGGTTGCTGGCTTGCTCGGTGGATAAACGGCTGCAAGCCCCCAAAGAGTTCTCGAGAACTATGCGGGACCCACTAGATGTCATGTCTACTAGACCCATATCGTAGGCCTGACGGTATAGCTTCTGCCTGTTTGCACGCCATGCCGGCGCGTGGATGTAACTTCACTTAATTCCGTCAAACGCCGCGCCTCCCACGACCTTCGCCTCCCTCGCGCCCTTTGAGACTTCGACCGGCTATAAATGAGCATTTTTTTGCCTTTTTTTAGATAAGCAATTTTTTTTGTGTACTCCGCATGCATGATACTCCCTCTGGTCCTTCTTACTCCCGTCAACCGTTTGCAAAGTGTTTGACAAAATTTATACTTTTTCTAACACCACCTTATATTAATTAACCAGCCACACCAGTACACTCATTCGATACAATATTCACCACACAGGGCGGTACATTATTTACAAGAATACCATCTAATCTATTGTCAAAGCTATACTTAGCGATTAAGTGTGCCACCTTATTGGCCGAACGACTAATCTTTGACAATTGAAGATTGTTGATCAACTTCGAGATGCTCAACGCTTTCATCTTCGTGTCACGATAGCAGACCTGTCATAGTCCCCTCGATGCAAGAGACGCTACCACAATAGCGCAATCAGTCTCTAAAATTACAGGATTATGAAGAGAAATACCTATGTAGAGACCGACAATGCAAGCCCTAAGCTCCGCTTCCTCCATGCTTTGACAGCATCAATGAAATCCCACGACCAAATTTATACTAAAAATATCAATATCTACAATACGATTATAATGAGTATAAGAACTACGCTTTATAATGAGTGTAGAAATATTGATTTGACATTGTGAATGTTGACACATTTTTCTATAAGTATGGTGAAAGTAGAGGTACATTGACTTCGCATAAAACTTAAATGCACAATGCAGACTAGTTCCTCCGTCTGTGTGTGTGCCATGTCCTATCTTGTCATCACAACAAGGTTAGCTATTAGAGTACCACTACCTCCCTTCTAGTTTAAAGGGCTCGATTCAAAAAATTCACCTACTCTTAGCAAGATAGTAGAGGCGATGGAATAGTTTTTGAAGTCTGCAAAAGTACTCAACTAGTGCTGTCGTTCTTCACAAAAAATGTGTTTACCAATGCATGCATGAACACTAGTTACTCTAACCCCCCTCTCCTCTTTAGTTCTTTGCCACTTCAGCATGTTTACTATTCCCGTGTGCAAGATACCAGCTAAGATACCACCATTATGGCCAGCCTTAATCATCGCATGCAATAATTTAGTGCACCTTGAAATATGAACATGTGTGGGGCGTGTATGTTTTTCATGACTTGAGACTATACCTAGCCCGCATGCAAGATGACTTATTATGCACCGTTCCCCATACCGCAGGAAGCCCGTTCGTCTCCAAATATTTTCCTCTCCATGTGTGGAAACAATATGCCTGCCAAACTCTCCTTCTCCGGGCGGTCCCACCACTCCACCCCGTGTGAAAAAATCTGCATGCATGACTCTCCTACCCCCACGCTCGTCCAATCCGTTGTGACCAGCAATATTTCCACCCCTTCGCTCCCCCGTAATTTACTCCAACAAATATGTCCGCGTAGCTGTTACTTAACTGCAGGTGCATTGGGTCACTGACATATGGTCCCAACAGGGGTCTGGCCCACATGTCAGTGACGCAACTGGACCTGCAGTTAAGTCAGTGCAGCAGCTCAGTCCATATCTTACGTAGGTGTGCCATTGCTCGCTATAAATACTGCGCCTCCCACGACATCGCTATCTCCTCCCCCTCATGCTCACGTTCATCGCTATCTCCTCCCCCTCCCTCTCACGTCGACCACCATGGCATCGCCCCTCCCAAGCCCTAGGAGCCCCTCACTGCACCGCGCGGACGGTCACGCGTAGCCGTTCCGTTCCTCGCTGCCACTAGTCGAGGAGCACGCGTTGGTGTTCCGCTCCTCGCTGCTACGCGATGCGTCGCCGTTCCGTTCCTCGCCGCCACTAGACGAGGAGGACGCGTCGGCATTCCGCTCCTCGCCGCGACGCGATGTGTCGCCGTTCCGTTCCTCGCCGCCACTAGTCGAGGAGGACGCGTCGGTGTTCCGCTCCTCGCCGCGACACGTCGAGGTGGACGCGTCGGTGTTCCCAATCTCGCCAGAACGCGCGCCGGAGGACGGGTCGGCTCCCCGCCACAAGGAGAACGCCGCGCCGCCCGCCGAGCCCCCCAGACTTGAGGAGCTTTGGAAAGAAATGGATGTCGCCTTGTGGGAGGCTTTGCCTCCAACAGAGCGCGCCAAAATAGAAGTGGAGAAGAAGGTCGAGGAAGAGAAGCGCACCGCGGAACAAGCTGCCTGGGAGGCCTATGTCGCGTCCGAGAGAGTCAGGCAATTGGCTCTTTGGCAGGAGGCTCGTGCGAGGGCCGTGAGGGTAGCGGAGGACACCCGTGCCGATGCCCTGAGTGCAGTCGGTCCCAAGCGCCTCATCTACGCTTGGCGGTATGTGGACCGGGTGCACGCTTCCAGCAAGGAGGAGTACCTGTTGGCGCCGGATCACCACACCAGTGAGATCGCGCTTGCCCGCCGGCAAGCCGCCAATCAGCACCTTGCGAGTTGTGAGGCTGAGGAAGAGGCGTTGTGTCGGCGCGCTGGGAAACGGCCGCGCACCAGGGCACTCGTGGCGCACCGCAAGCGCTCCGACGAGCGCTCCAGTGAGCGCCGTGGCTTTTAGGAGGAGTATAATTTTTGTTTCGTAAGGCGATCTCATTAGTTTTGGGATGCAAATGATAAATCCCGAACGTTCAGGAATTTTTAGCGTCCTTAATTAAGTATGTAAAAGGGAAAGTTTGGAAACCTTGTGTATTCATAAGCATTTTGCAAGTACGTGCATATAGCACAAACTTTACTATATACTATCGCACTACACGTCTCTCTCGATATATGCTTGCAGACTGTGCTACTCCCTCCGTCCAGGTCAATAAGTCATCTTTGGTTGTGCACCGTGACCAAGGAGGGAAGACTTATACACCTAGACGGAGGGAGTACTACTATTACTTATGTACGTGCAAATGCACGTTTTAACATTATGATGCGGTTTTTGTAAAAGTAGAAAAACAACACTAGTCAAGCTTGTGAAACGATTCGATGCAAAACAAATGCAAAAATGCTCGTTTGATTGTTTACTTTAGCTTCCTTCTCTGTGGTTATTTCTCTGTCAGATTTTTGTACGGTGTATCTCATCGTTGGAAAGGCATGCAAATTCCCAAACCGCTTCCTACACCCTGTATCGAATTTTTTGCCTAACAAGTTGTATCGTGCAATTGTAATTCCAACTTGAGTACTACTACTAGTAGGAGTACCAGGGGCCAGTTCTTTTAGGCTTCTAGATTAGTAATCCCATAACTACTACCTCCGTCTTAGTTTATTGGTCCCCATTGTAATCTGTGTCAAATTTTGATCATAAATTTAACTAATGAAATGTTAGTGCATGTCACATGCACTACTCCATCCGTCCAGGTGAGTAAGTCATCTTAGGCTGTGCACTGTGACCAAGGAGGAGGAGAAAACGAGAAACGTTAATATTTATTTGGTAATTAATAGTATTGCATGCAATGAACTAACCACTGCATGTCGTGTTTGATATCTCAAGTCATTAAAAGCATGCACACTCTTTATCTCTTATTGGTTGATATGTCAAGAAACAAGAAATGAGGTAGAAGTTAATGCACCACGCCTAAGTGTTTTGGGATTATTTGGTTTTCGTAAGATGACTTACACACCTAGGCGGAGGGATTACAATGGTGAGGAATAAACCAGTTAAATCTTTGGTCAAAATTTAGCACAAATTACAATGGTGAGGAATAAACCAAGACGGAATAGTAGTTTAGAATCCCAAATAAATGAGTGAGGCGCCTTATTGTTACTCTCCACTTTGACTAGTCTTGTGGGAAAAGATGGGGAAGCCGCCAAAAGAACTGGTCCTAGGAGTAGTAGCTAGGGATCGAGTGTGCCAGATGAATCGGAGAGAGTAAATGCAGAGAGATGAAATGCAAAAAAGACGGAGGGATGTGATGGTTGCTTGTCTGCTTATTTTACCAGGCCACTTGTTACTGGGAGTGGTTGGGTTTTGTGATATGATGGCTTTACTGCCACGCCACGAGCGGGGTGAGAGGTGAGACTCCCGTGCAGCGCCGCCCTCTACACTAGTACTACTACTCCATCCATCCATTTTTACAAGGCCTAACTTGTCAATCTCTCGTACCAAGGCATGTCCACAAAAAGAGGAACTGATTTTGGGACTAGTATCTGGATCCCGTGTAATCTTGCATGCAGCCTCCTTTGAATGCCTAGCCGCTGGCCTCCCTTCCTTTAATCCCTTGCATGCAAATTACTCTCCTCCCTTTTCTACATGCATGCCCAACCATAATTCTTCAAATCATGCATGCATTGGCTGAAATATAGATCTCTCTCCTCATTTGAAAATATGGTGGTGCTATCCATGCATGCAAATCAATGCGACGGCCAGAGCATTTTCACGATGAAGGGACCACGCACGACTTGCAAGAGAAAATTAAGATGGAGATGCCTCGGTTAGTTCATTTGGCCTTGTATAGATGGAAAAATAAAATTTGGGGTTAGGCCTTGTATAGATGGAAGGAGGGAGTACATCGGTCGTGGTTTATCCCCCATTGAATTTGACTGAAGATTTAACTGACAAAATGTTAGTGCATGCCAACAAAAACAATATCGTTGGATTCGTATTTGAACATAGTTTTAAATGATATAATTTTAGGTGACATGCATCATATTTTATCGTACTATATATAATGTTAGTTCAATTTTTGGTCGTACTAATCTATAGTAAGGTGCCCGTATGCTGTACGTAAGAGTGAAATGCATTGATCGGGGAGTTGTTTATTTTGACAAAGGATGTGGGGGTCATCTCATGTGTAATGGGTATCGATAGGTTTGTTCGGATATTATCTCATCTCTAGAGCTCACAAACATCCGGGTGAAATAGATAAAAAAGTATCTTTTGCAAACAAAAGCGTTCAACTGTTCAACCTACATCCAAAACTTGTGAAGAAATAACTCTTATTGTGCTTTGCAGGAAATGATCTTCAAGAATTAGTTTTTGAGTATCCATTGTTATACATGTTGGCTACAGATGACATGGCACTTTCTTATAGCCAACAGTTGGCTATACTATTTAAGTATTAACCATGCCCTTATACACCTAGACGGAGGGATTAAATCAGATGACTTGGGAGGGGCAGAGGATATGTAAGAAATGGTTCATCATAAGTCTTTCACCAAGATCAGTAGTAAAAATTCGTACATGGAAGATTCTAGACTAAACCATAAATGGATACACTTTTATTCATGCGCGATACTCCAATAGAGCAAGATCATGCATGGAAGTCTCCACATGCTTAGACATCGGATTACATTGAGCAAAGACTAATGATCAACATTTAACTTGAAAATGCAGATGTCCAGGCGAACCTCCTTGGAGTCCCCGTGCACACTGTTGGAGTTCAAATAACACCATGGGTTTTCCATGTCGACGTCGGCGAGAAGGTCCCAGCTTGGCGTAGTCCAAGTATGCTTGGCGAGCGCTGTCGCTGCCCACGCATTCGAGGGGTAGTAATATTGAGCACGACGCTGCACATAGGCCTCGCGTGCTGTCAGCGCCACACGCCGCCTCGACGCACACTACAGATGTGGCGGCGGCCTCCTGGCCTCGCCGGTGGCCACGATCAAGAGGAAGACGCTGCCGGCCTCCTCCGAGACTAGCAGGCGGCGCTTGATCCTCCAAATGACTCGTGCACGGTGAACGGGTAGCACGTCTCGTACTTGATGTTCTTCGCCAAGGGCCAGTAGTGATTGCCACACGCCTGCGTCAGGTGATGCACGATGTCCGCCAGCGAGCCCCAAAACGGCACTGGGCACTCATAGCAGTAGATGAAGGGCTCCTTGGAGGCATCGACCAGGCTGACCATGAAACGGGAGTGGTTGTAGGGGACGTTCCGCCAGTTGAATATATGAGCAAGTTACTACGAGATTTACTACAAAATAGATCATGACGGCTATAACAGAGATTAAACTAATCATGCAGACTAGCATAGTAGATGAACAGATCAAATCTAGGACACAGACTAGAAACATGAATTCTACCACGATTTCAAACATGAAGGACAGAAACACATACGGTGCAACGGGAGCAGCACCATTGGCGTTGAGGTTGTCGCCCATGTCGTTGAGGAAGAGATTGACGAGGACGGGGAAGAAGTCGTCGTCGGTGAAGTCGTCGCTGCTAGCAGCAATGCGAGAGTGCGCTCCCCAAATTTCAACAAATACCACTAATGGAGCGCAGGATGGAGTGGTCAGAGGGACGTTGTCACCGAATGGAGCGCAAGAGTAGCCCACGAAGCAGTAGATGGTGCTCCTCCCTAGTCTCTATTCTTATCTCTATCTCTACTACTCTTCTTTGTTTTTTATAATATAGTGGTTGTAGTTGTCAAATCGAATAGTACTGTGCCGTCCAGTGCACGCCCAGCTGAACACGCCTCCTCGCCTCCATCAAACCCCTCCGTTAAACCCGCATGCAAACCGAGAAACCTACTCCGGCCCGTGGGAGGAAATTTTCCGGTTGCCGTTGGAGAATAATAGAGTCACGTCCAATCAATTTGAGTTAATTGCGTGTATGATTCTCCCTCTATAAAAAGTTAATTGCATCCTTAATCTTGTATTCTAAGTACTCTGTGGGTTCCACTGCCAAGAGAATGTACATGACTTGCAGTCGCTACAGCAGTACTTATTATCGGGAGTGGTTGGGTTTTGAGATATGACGGCTTTATCGCCAAGGCCACGAGCGGGGTGAGAGGTGAGACTCCCGTGCAGCACCACCCTCTACACTTGTACTACATCGGTCGTGGTTTATTAGTCCCCAATTGAATTTGACTGAAGATTTAACTGACAAAATGTTAGTGCATGTCAACAAAAACTATATCGTTGGATTCATATTTGAACATTGTTTTGAATGATATAATTTTAGGTGACATGCATCAGCATTTATCGTACTATATATAATATTAGTTCAATTTTTGGTCGTACTAATCTATAGTAGTAACGTGCGTATGCTGCAATCAAGAGTGAAATGCATTGATCGGGAGTTGTTTATTTTGACAAAGGATGTGGGGGTCATCTCATGTGTAACGGGTATCGATAGGTTTCTTCGGATATTATTTCATCTCTAGAGCTCACAAACATCTGGGTGAAATAGATAAAAAGGAATCTTTTGCAAACAAAAGCGTTCAACTGTTCAACCTGCATCCAATACTTGTGAAGAAATAACACTCATCGTGCTTTGCAAGAAATGATCTTTAAGAATTAGTTTTTGATCAATTGTTATACATGTTGGCTACAGATGACATGGCACTTTCTTATAGTCAACAGTTGGCTATACTATTAAGTAATATTAACCATGCCCTTATACACCTAGACGGAGGGATTAAATCAGGATGACTTGCAAGCGGGTAGAGGAGATGTAAGAAATGGTTCATCGTAATTCTTTCACCAGTACTGTAGCAAAAATTCATACATGGAAGATCCTAGACTAAACCATAAACGGATACACTTTTATTCATGCGCGATACTCCAATAGAGCAAGATCCTGCATGGAAGTCTCCACATGCTTAGACAGCGGATTACATTGAGCGAAGACTAATGATCAACATTTAACTTGATAATGCGTATGTCCAGTCGAACCTCCTTGAGTCCCCTGCACCGCTGGCCGGGCGGGTAAAGGATGCCATGGGTTTTCCAAGTCCACATTGGTGGGATAGTCCCAGCTCCCTAGAGTCCAAGTCCGTTGGTGAGGCCGGTGTCGCCGCCCACGCGAATTCGGAGGGGTAGTAACATCGACCACGCACCCGCACATCGGCCTCGTGTCAAGCCGTTGTCAACAAGGCCGCTTCGGCGCACATTACAGAGACGGGGCGGCGGCCTGCACGGGCCTCGTCGGTGCCCACGATCAAGAGAAAGACGCTGCCGTCCTCCTCCGAGACTATGATATTTAATCCGAATAAATAGGAATAGATCATGATAGCATTGACAGAGATTAAACTAATCATGCGAACTAGCATAGCAGATGAACAGATCACATACTAGAAACATGAATTCTACCATGATCTCGAACAGGAAGGACAGAATCACATACGGTGCAGCGGGAGCAGCACCGCCGGCGTTGATGGTGCTGCCCATGTCGTTGAGGATGAGGTTGCCAAGGTCGGGGAAGAAGTCGTCGTTCGCGAAGTCGTCGCTGCCAGCAGTCACGCGAGTGCGCTCCCAAAAAACCTGATCGCCCCTCTCCCCTACAGGATCACGAGAGGCGAGGTTCCGGAGGCCTGCTGTCCCTTCTCCCGGTGCACACCGAAAGGAGGGATGGAGAAGACTTGCTTGGTGGTGCAATGATCTGGAACGGTGGTGAGAAACTATATAGTGCGGGCCGGGTAGGTCGTGGGAGTATAGCTCTGTCCTCGGCTCGGCTCAATCTCAGCAACCAGCGCGGCCGTGACGAGCCGGGCGTGGCGAGGCGAAGCGAGGAGGAGGAGCGCTGTAGGTCTTCTCTTCTCATGCTCATACAAGTGGTAGAAGAGCTCACCTTATAAAGGCCTACTAGCAAAATTCCAACATCGACCAGGCCGTCCATGAAACGGGAGTGGCTGTAGGGGACGTTGTGCCAGTTGAATATATGAGCAAGTTACTACGAGATTTAATCTGAATAAGCACAAAATAAATCATGACAGCTATAACAGAGATGAAACTAATCATGTGGACTAGCATAGTAGTAGGATACAGAGTAGAAACATGAATTCTACCATGATTTCGAACAGGAAGGACAGAAACACATACGGTGCAACGGGAGCAAAGACCGTTGGCGTTGAGGTTGTCGCCCATGTCCAAACACCACGTAGACACGGTCTTTGAGCACGGTTCGTAGTCATTCCACGCTCGGGCATTGAAGTTTGTAACTATTTTAGATTATAATATACTACTCCTCCGGTGCTAGTAGTAGAGCAGAGTCCTACTCTAGTACTCTACTCAAGCAAGTTAGGGCGTAGCACTATAGGGAGTACCAGTAATGTGATCACTCAAGCAAGTTGTCTGGCATCGACATGACCCAATGCGTCTGGTATGTGTCTCGTAAGTCAAGCGGCGTGTTGTAGTCATCATCACCTGTCCACTTCCCGCAGCACATATTTGCTTCTCCATATTTGTCCGCACATAATCTCGTCCAATCTTCCATCCACGCTAAGGCGCCTGATACGTCTCTAACGTATCTATAATTTTTGATTGCTCCATGCTATATTATCTACTGTTTTGGACCATATTGGGCTTTATTTTCTGCTTTTATATTATTTTTGGGACTAACCTATTAACCGGAGGCCCAGCCCAGATTTGCTGTTTTTGCCTATTTCAGTGTTTCGAAGAAAAGGAATATCAAACGGAGTCGAAACGGAACGAAATCAACTGGAGAAGTTATTTTTGGAAGGAAAGCTACCGGATGGACTTGGACCCCACGTCAGGAGAGAAGGGATGTGCCTACGAGGGTGGGGGCGCGCCCCCTGCCTCGTGGGGCCCCCGAAGCTCCACCGACGTACTTCCTGCACCCATATATACCTACGTACCCTAAAACTTCCAGAACAGAAATTAGATCGGGAGTTCCGCCGCCGCAAGAATCTGTAGCCACCAAAAACCTCTCGGGACCCTGTTCCGGCACCCTGCCAGAGGGGGGAACTGAGGGAGTCCTGGACTAGGGGGTGTCCGGATAGCCGAACTATCATCACGGCCGAACTCCAAGACTATGAAGATACAAGATTGAAGACTTCGTTCCGTGTCCGGATGGGACTTTCCTTGGCGTGGAAGGCAAGCTTACGACATGTATATGTAGATCTCCTACCATTGTAACCGACTCTGTGTAACCCTAACCTATCTCGGTGTCTATATAAACCGGAGGGTTTTAGTCCAGAGGATCTAACAACAATCATACCATAGGCTAGCTTCTAGGGTTTAGCCTCCTTGATCTCGTGGTAGATCTACTCTTGTACTACCCATATCATCAATATTAATGAAGGTGAGTAGGGTATTACCTCCATAGAGAGGGCCCGAACCTGGGTAAAAACATTGTGTCCCTTGTCTCGTATTACCATCCGCCTAGACGCATACGCTCAGACCCCCTACCCGAGATCCGCCGGTTTTGACACCGACATTGGTGCTTTCATTGAGAGTTCCTCTGCGTTGCCGCCGCTGTGAAGGATGCCTCGCCCCGCCTTTTAAAGATGATACTATCGCCAAAGGAGCCTTGGCCATCGGGTCGACTCTTCGCTGGGTGGTTTTCTTATGATCGCCAGCTCGCCATCACAACAAGATGACTTCTCGAGTCATCAAAACCAATCTTCACGTTAATTCGAACTTGCCGAACAGTTAGATCCGATCGAGCTCTCCTCCGTAAACGAAGCTCTTGGATCGCATCGCCGCCTGGAGTCGCCACGGCACTACGACCGGATTGGGCCTAAACTGATCTCGAGAGAGATCAACTCTCCCTGTGCTACCCATCATGTTGCTGTGGTAGAGGAGCAATGCGGCGATTCTTCTTCTATCTTAAGGACTAGTTACGTCCGGATTCCCGATCCCTCCATGCCGGATTCCCGCAGAGGGACGGATGTCGATCAAGCCCTGAACCTAAAGTCAGGCGACGGGATGGATTCATTGGATAGCATTCAAAATCCAAACTTCCGAGTTCGAAACTTCCGCCCTCGAGTCTTAAATTGGATGGGGTTCCGGATCCAGTTCCACCCGCCCACCCAAACATTAGCGATCTATCCCGAATTCGGCAAGAGCCCGTTGAGACAGTACGTCATTACTGGGCCAGATTCCTCCTGGTTATGGACAGGATAAAGGACTGCCGAGAGGAGGACGCAATCCCATATTTCTGCAATAATTGCACGGACAAGGGACTCCTAAACGCCATAAGTCGTCGCGAAATTACACGCTTTGCTGACTTGGTAACCATAGTACAAAAGTACTGTGCGATGGAGAGCGCCTGGAAAACCGAAAGTAAATTTTGGGATAATCCGGCCCCAATACATCCCTAGTCCGAAATAAAAGGGTGCATAATTACCAAGCACCTGGGTTAAACACCAAAAAACCAAAACCCCCTAAAGGGTACGGAACCGTACTGGAGGGTTGGCTAAACGGACCTTGCAAAATTCATAGCACAGAGGGCGCCACTCCAACTCATAGCCTTCGAGCATGTTGGATACTACGGCAGTGGCCAACAAGTGGCGAAGAGCTTCTAGCTTCGTAATCCTAGCCCAAAGCAACACCAAAGACGGTATTAATAGTCTTCAAGACTTTCGCATCAAATAACATGCTAAAACGAACACTCCGCAACCTTGCCAAGTCTACCAAGTAGCAACAATAAATCCATGGAGGACACGGCTATCACCTTTAATGCCGTGATTTAACCTAAATTCGAACAGCCCGAGCACCAGCCGCATTGGTCCTCGGCCCGATAGTGGACGGCTTTTCGCCTTACTAAGGTACTCATGGATGGCGGCAACGGACTAAACCTCATCTATGAGGAAACCCTCTGAAAAATGGAAATATATCGAACCGCATTGAGCGAAGCAAGACAACCTTTAGAGGAATAATCCCTAGCCGGGAAGCATGCTGCACAGAAAAATCACACCGGACGTAGTGTTCGCTCACGGACAATTACAGGTCCGAGGAGGTCACATTTCAAGTGGCCCTGCTCAGCAGCGGATATCATGCTTTATTAGGGCGAGAGGCATTCACAATTTTTCAAGCTATACCCCATTATGGGTACATGAAGCTTAAAATGCCCGGACCTAACGGAATCATCACTCTCGCTAGTGATCCGAACATAGCACTCCGTGCCGAAAACAAGACAGCCGCACTAGCCCTCGAGGCGCTTATCCGAAGCCCTAGCGGCCGAGGAACTAATCGCGATGCGCTCCACGGTGAACAGGGACGATGTGATACTTGACAAAAGATCCAAGTCCACCTCTTTTAAACCAGCGGATGAAATAGTCAAATTCCAAGTCCACCCAACGGACCCTGCAAAGACGACCTCCATTGGGGCACAATCCCACGTCGGCTGGCCGAGCACAGCCTAAATATCCTCAAAGGATTCAAGCCAGTCAAACAGGCTATTCGGCACTTTTCCGAACCCAAGAGACAGGCCATGGGAGAGGAGCTAGCCAAACTTTTGGAAGCCGGATTCATCAGAGATATAAAACATCCGGACTGGCTAGCAAACCAGGTGATGGTACCAAAGAAGGATAAATCCTGGCGCCTATGTGTTGATTTTAAAGACCTTAATAATACTTGCCCAAAGGATCCCTTCCCCCTCCCTCGAATTGATCAAATTATCGACGCTACAGCAGGACACGACTCATTGTGCTTCCTCGACACGCATCTCGGCTACCACCAAATCAAGATGGCGGAGCCGCATCAAGCTGCAACAAGATTCATCACTCCATACGGCCCGCTCGCTTCAATACAATGCCCTCCGGCTCAAAAACGCCGCGCAAATATATCAGCGCATGATTCGTATACATGTCCGCAAACCAGATCGGCAAAACAGTGGAAGCTTATGTAGATGACGTGGTCGTCAAAACCAAGCATGTCGAAACTCTAGTAGACGACTTGAGGCTCACATTCGACAATCTTCAAAAATATGACATCAAGCTCAATCCGGGAAAATGCGTCTTGGCGTTCCACCGAAAGCTCCCGGGCTTCATTGTGTCCGTAGAGGAATTGAAGCAAACCCAGCCAAGATCCGAGCTCAGAATAATTGGATATTCCAAAAGACCTCAAACAAATACAAAATTGACGGATGCGAGCGGCTCTAAGCCGCTTTATTTCCCGCTTGGGAGAAAAGGCGTTACCCCTTTACCGCCTCCTCCGGGCGACCAACACTTCGAGTGGATTTGATGCCGCCACGGCCGGACTCGAAGAAATAAAGGCCATTTTGGCAACAAATCCGGTCCTGGCCGCGCCCAACATGGGCGAACCAATGTTGTTATATATCGCCGCAACACATCAAGTTGTCAGCGCGGTGCTCGTTGTCGAACGAAAAACGGACGGACACCGGTTCCCTCTTCAAAAACCGGTTTACTATGTGTCCATTGTCCTAACTCCATGCAAGTCCCGGTACCCACACTATCAAAAGATAGCATACGCGGTGTTCATGGCATCCCGGAAGCTGCGACACTACTTTCAAGAGTGTTCGATAACGGTAGCCTCCGAAGTACCTCTTAACGACATTATAAACAATCGCGACGCGGCGGGCCGGATTGCAAAGTGGTCCATAGAGCTCCTTCCATTCGACATAACTTATAAGCCACGACGAGCTATTAAGTCGCAGGTTTTGGCCTACTTCGTGGCCGAATGGACCGAAGCCGAACTCCCCAAAGAGTACGGCGCATACTCCAATTGGATCGGGTGCACTTTGACGGCTCCAAAATGTCGGCCGGCCTGGGGGCTGGCGTCGTCCTGACGTCCCCAACCGGGGACACAGTCCAATACGTTCTTCAGATAATGTATACGGACTCCAACAACGCAGCCGAATACGAGGCCCTTCTGCACGGCCTTCGGATGGCAGTCTCCATGGGCATTAAACGCCTAGAAGTGCGCGGGGATTCGAACCTCGCGATATCTCAAATAAACAGAGACTTTGACGCCAAAGATCCGAAAATGGCAGCGTACCGCAATGCGGTCCTAAAAATGTCAGCACAGTTTGAAGGGCTTGAATTTCATCATATAGCCCGGGATAACAACCAGGCGGCGGACGTATTGGCACGCATCGGTGCAAAACGCGATGCCGTCCCGCCCAACATCTTTCCCCGAACGGCTATTCAAGCCATCCGTACTATGGGAAGGAGTCCGGAAATAACAATCCGGACCCAACCGCACTGCCTGACGCCGAACACTCTGATACAATCGGCGGCTCTGCCACCGAGATAACACCCTCCGCCCACGAAATAATGGCGGTTATCGCCCTGTGGATGGAGCCATTCCTAGCCTACCTAACTAGGCAGGAACTCCCCGAAGACCAAAATGAGGCCTGCCGCATAGTACGGCGATCTAAAGCCTATAAAGTCCATGAGGGTGAGCTTTATAAGAAAAGCACAACAGGAGTCCTTCAAAGGTGTATCTCCGAAGAGGAAGGGCGAAACCTCCTAGCTGAAATTCATGCCGGACTGGGCGGGCACCACGCCGCAGCCCGGGCAGATGCGCAGGATTTACTCCAACGATGCGTCGGTTGCCAGCTTTTTGCTAACCAAAGCCACATGCCACCCACCGCCCTCAAAACTATACCCATCACCGGCCGTCATGTTTGGGGGCTTGACATGGTTGGACCCCTCAAGGGGGGAACCCACAAGCAAAAATACCTATTGGTCATGGTGGATAAATTCACCAAATGGATAGAGGCCAAACCTGTTAAAACGGCCGAATCCGGACAGGTGATAGACTTCATATCAGGGGTAGTTCACCGTTACGGTGTCCCCCACAGTATCATCACTAATAACGGCACCAACTTCACGGCCGATGAGGTCAAATTATGGTGCAAAAACACGGGCATCAAGCTTGATTACGCCTCAGTCTATCACCCTCAAACCAACGGCCAAGTCGAACGAGCAAACGGTCTAATCATGAGCGGCATTAAACCCAGACTAGTGCGGTCCTCAAGGAATCTAACACGCACCGGGTTGAGGAGCTCGACTGCAGACTGGGGCTGCGGACCACGCCGAATTGCACTACCGGATTCACACCATTTTTTATGGTGTACGGTGCAGAGGCAGTCCTGCCCTGTGACATAATTCATGACTCACCTCGCGTCCGCATGTACGAAGAAAAAGAAGCCGAGCTCGATCGGCAGGACAGTTTGGACGCATTGGAGGAGGAGCGCGACGTGGCGAAAGCTCGTTCCGCATTCTATCAACAAAGCAGGCTCAAGATATCAAAGCAGGGAAGTACGGGCCAAAGCTTATAACGTTGGCGAACTAGTTCTACGCCTGCCGGACAAGAAAAAGGACAAACTCAAGCCCAAATGGGAAGGTCCCTTCATCATCGACCAGGTCATGACCGGCGGAGCATACCGTCTGCGAAATGCATCGGATAACCGACTCGAGCCGAACCCATGGAACGCAGCCCGTTTACGAAGATTCTACGCCTAAGCGCCGGACTCCAAGTTCGTTTCCTTCCTCCGTCCAGATTTTCTATTTTTGCTGTCTTTTATTTCTCTCCTTCCCCCTCCTTCTTCCTGAAGCCTTTAGAGGCTCGTTTGCGCTTTGTTCGCACATATTTGACACGCGGTACGCGCTCATTATACCTGGGGGCTTCTTTACCAGAAGCTTATTTATACGGGCTTCATGCCCAACACATGCGTCAAACTTCCGCATGTACCTTTTATTCACCATTGTATGCATCGATATGACTTAAGTTTTGGCCAAGCTGGGTTGCTGGCTCGTGCTTACCCCACGCTCCCGATTGTTCGGCTAGGTGGTAAAGGGAGCACCTCTGTGATTGTTACCGCCGGATGTGTACCTCGATCGGGTCAAGCCGAAAGCTAGCTTTCTTAAGGGAATATTCGGTCGGTGAACTGAAAGATGATTTTTAACTATTTACCCATCTGCCCCCAGATGATTTTCTGCTTTCATAGTAGCTTTGACATGCACTTTAGGGCATGCATCCCAGCGAAAGGAACCCTTAACGGAACTATTCTCCCTGGAAGATGTTTCTTACTACCCATGTAATATAACATAACTAGTTGGGCACTTGTCCGACATACAGCAATAATGACCCCTACGCCTTTGTCTCCATGCATACCCCGGTTCTTATATAACCACGAAGGTATTCGTACACACTCCGGACTATTGGGTCCCGAGGTCGGGTTAAAAGGTCCGCTATGACAAACGATCTACAATCCGGCTAGAAGACATTTTTTCATGTCATATTTTTACATAGTCAACTTGACTCATTGTATTCCTCCTCAATGCCATCTAATAGGCTATCTAATTTACAATCTTGTTGGGAATACTTATGCCAATTCTACTTGGCCGTACACTAAGCTTACAGGGATCTCCATCCCATCAGGCCCCATAGGTCCAACCTCGGCCATGTGGTTTGGGTCAGCCTTCGTGTACCGCGTCTTTACCATGGCCCAGGCGTCCCTGGCGCCTTGACGGCAGGCCGGTATCTTCCATAATCGGAAGCGCCACCGTGCTCCTTGAAGCCGCTCTGCCAGCTCCCCAATGCCTTCGGGCAGGGAGATAGATGGCCACAAGGCCTGACCGACGCCTTTCATCACCTGCCGGACTCGTTCGTGCAGCTGACGCAATTCGGGAAGAAGATCACCAAGAATCGGGCATCTCCTCCTCGTGACGACCTGTGAGCAAACCTACATACATGTTTATGTTAGTCGCCTTCCTCGCCGAACTCTTTCAAAGTTCGCCAAGCACTTATCAAAACGCCGCGATGAAGCCGCCGATTCTCCTTTACGGAGTCGATAACCGGGCACGAACATCTTTTAGTTCCTCACCCAGTTTGGTGTTGGCATCTTGGAGGTTATTTTTCTCCCGCCGCACTCGTAAGCATGCTCGCCGCCTTTAGCTGGCGCAAGAGCTGTTGCCTGTCCGGATCTAGTCCGCGCCATCTGCAATATTTTTGTCGATTTACACACCCGCCGCACTTCATAAACTATCTATCTTTTGAAGCATATATTACCGTAGGGGTCTCTGCGGCTCCCTCAGAGCGGCTAGTGCGGCCTCAAGTTGGGCCTTGCATTCTTCAAGCTCCCGGGACAGTCGGGTATTCTTTTTGTAAGATCCTCAAGATAACAAATGATCCTTAAACCAGTTATTCTAACTATTTTAAGTCTCGGGGGCTACTGGCATATATAACTGTTAAATTTCCTTACCTGTATGTCCTTTACATACTGCTCCGTGGCTCTGGCTAGACCATCTTGAGCGGCACGGAGGTGCGCATCTCACGAATTGAAGGCATTGAGGGCCTCTTGGGAAAAACATGCGTCACGAAGAACTGTCCGGCGGCTCCTGTGATTCATGGCGCTCTCCACCTCGAAGTTGGTGGCGGACAATTTGTCGGCATCCTCTGTCGGAGGAGCATCCGACGCACGCCTCGTGCTCGCCTCCGCTTCCGGACCCGGCTTTGGAGCCTGGCCGGCGGAGGCTCGATTGGCAACCTCTCTGGACTCAGTCGGCGAGCGCTCTTTTTCCTGAAAAGACCACAAGCATTAGTACGCCTTCCAGGAATCAATCCTGGGAATATGGTGACGCTACTTTACCGCTATGGGCGGAGTTTCGATCCGGACCGCACTTCTTTTTTTAGCTCGGGGTCGCCTTGTTGGCTAGCCGCCGCGGGCTCAGCTTCCTGCGTCAAAGGTACCCCCTGCGAAACACCATTGGTATACGGTGGTCAAGAAACTAGCACGGATGGGTCATTATCATAGTATTGGGACCTCGGTCTCAGTTACCTGCGAGGCTGGGAGTATTCCGGGGTAATCGGCCGTAATGGCAACCAAGGCATTGTCGATGCTAAGTTGGTGGAAAACCCGGTCGATCAACTCCACCTTTATATCCGGATCCTCTTCGGAGGTCGGATCGAGGGACCGTTCCGGATCCTCGGGTTGTGGGGGCGGGCTGTGTATCTTATCCATAGTCCGGCGCAGTTCTTGCGCAGAAACCATGAAATGAGATATTTAACCACGGGAACATGGATCGGACAGGCCACAAAAATGTTTGCTTACCCAGCTTCGAGGATTATTCAAAGAAAACTCCTTCAAGGATTGACGCGGATGAAATCCTCCTCCTCCCTTTATACATGGCGCATAAGGTCTTCACCAGTTCGGTGACCGATCCCGCCCTTTGCAGCCATGGCGGGTGGCATCGTCCTCCCCGTTGAAGTCCCACATGGGGTGGCCCCTATATTGGAGCGGCTGCACTCCCCTCATAATGCAGATTGCCATGACTCCAATCATGGTCAATCCGGCATGAGCCAGTAATCTTATTCGACTCATCAAGTAGAGGACATCCCGGTCGTTTCCCTCCGGGGGCTCCGAGGGCGCCATCTTAGGCGCTTCTTCAGAGGAGCATTGCTAAACTCCGGAAGGACGATCCGAACAGGATCCGGCAGCGGGACGTCCTCCATGTAAAACCATTCCGAAGGCCAGTCTTCGGACGCCTTCTTCGGGGTTCCGGATAGGTATCCGTCCCGGTGATGCGCCATAGCTCGGCTCCGCCCACTTGATATATTGATCCCTCGTAAGAACGGGGTACTAGGCAGAATAATCTCTTCCACAGCCCGAAATGAGCCTCGATGCCCAAGAACAGTTTGCAAAGGGCCACGAAGCCCGCGATGTGCAAAATGGAGGCAGGTGTAAGGTGGTGCAATTGGAGGCCGTAGAACTCCAAGAGCCCTCGGAGAAACGGATGGATTGGAAATCCGAGTCCTCTTACTAGATAAGAGATGAAGCATACCCGCTCTCCTTTAGAGGGATCGGGGACACTCTCCGCTTGCTTTCCGCCCTTGTAGGTGGCAAGTCCGGCTCGAACCGAACCATGAAGGCCGGGGAAGAAATCCCTTGGTTTGGAGTATAACTAGCTCGCTATGCGGATCGAGCATTTCTCCCAATTTCTGTGCCGAGGGCTGGGAGTGCGAGAGGAGGAGCCGCGTCAACTGTCCATGATGGAATGGGCTTTGGTCAGAGGCGCTCCGATGAAAGCTCACGAAGTGGGGATGGTGTGACTCAGATCTAGATCCTCACCCCTTTTATAGGCAGCTCATTTGCGCAGCTAGGGGGGTAAGTGTAAAAATACCCTGGCTTTTCACATTCATTCAAACACGTGGAAGAGAGCCATTGTTGGGCGTAGAAGCCAAGGAGCGCAACATTTATCAGAAGCCGGACACTATTCGACAAGTATATGGAATTTGGAGAAGAACCTGCCTCACAATGCCGAAGACAATCAACACGCCGGACTCGTCGTCATTGAAGCCTGGTTCAGGGGCTACTGAGGGAGTCCTGGACTAGGGGGTGTCCGAATAGCCGAACTATCATCACGGCCGGACTCCAAGACTATGAAGATACAAGATTGAAGACTTCGTCCCGTGTCCGGATGGGACTTTCCTTGGCGTGGAAGGCAAGCTTGGCGATACGGATATGTAGATCTCCTACCATTGTAACCGTCTCAGGTAACCCTAACCTATCCGTGTCTATATAAACCGGAGGGTTTTAGTCCGTGAGGACTAACAACAATCATACCATAGGATAGCTTCTAGGGTTTAGCCTCCTTGATCTCGTGGTAGATCTACTCTTGTACTACCCATATCATCAATATTAATCAAGCAGGAGTAGGGTATTACCTCCATCGAGAGGGCCCGAACCTGGGTAAAAACATCGTGTCCCTTGTCTCCTGTTACCATCCGCCTAGACGCACAGTTCGGGACCCCCTACCCAAGATCCGCCGGTTTTGACACCGACATGAACCCTCACCGGTGGCCAACTTCATCATCCCGGCGCTCTCCATGACGAGGAGGGAGTAGTTCACCCTCGGGGCTGAGGGTATGTACCAGTAGCTATGTGTTTGATCTCTCTCTCTCTCTCTCTCTCTCTCGTGTTCTTGATTTAGCACGATCTTGATGTATCGCGAGCTTTGCTATTATAGTTGGATCTTATGTTTCTTCTCCCGCTCTACTCTCTTGTAATGGATTGAGTTTTCCCTTTGAAGTAATCTTATCGGATTGAGTCTTTAAAGATTTGACAACACTTGATGTATGTCTTGTCGTGCGTATCTGTGGTGACAATGGGATATCACGTTATTCACTTGATGTATGTTTTGGTGATCAACTTGTGGGTTCCGCCCATGAACCTATGCATAGGGGTTGACACATGTTTTCGTCGTGATTCTCTGGTAGAAACTGTGGGGCACTCTTTTCTTTGTATTAGTTGAATAGATGAATCTGAGATTGTGTGATGCATATCGTATAATCATACCCATGGATACTTGAGTTGACATTGGAGTATCTAGGTGACATTAGGGTTTTGGTGGATTTGTGTCTTAAGGTGTTATTCTAGTACAAACTCTAGGGCTGTTTGTGACACTTATAGTAATAGCCCAACGGATTGATTGGAAAGAATAACTTTGAGGTGGTTTCGTACCCTACCATAATCTCTTCGTTAGTTCTCTGCTATTAGTGACTTTGGAGTGACTCTTTGTTGCATGTTGAGGGATAGTTATGTGATCCAATTATGTTATTATTGTTGAGAGAACTTGCACTAGTGAAAGTATGAACCCTAGGCATTGTTTCCTATCTTTGCAACACCGTTTATGCTCACTTTTATCGCTTGCTACCTTGCTGTTTTTATATTTTCAGTTTACAAAAACCCATATCTACCATCCATATTGCACTTGTATCACCATCTCTTCATGAACTAGTGCACCTATACAATTTACCATTGCATTGGGTGTGTTGGGGACACAAGAGACTCTTTGTTATTTGGTTGCAAGGTTGCTTGAGAGATACCATCTTCATCCTACGCCTCCCACGGATTGATAAACCTTAGGTCATCCACTTGAGGGAAATTTGCTACTGTCCTACAAACCTCTGCACTGGGAGGCCCAACAACGTCTACAAGAAGAAGGTTGAGTAGTAGACATCAGCGCCTCCCCCCCCCCCTCGTCCGAAACCCAAGCACTAACAATGGGAGAACTGAGCAGCATCCGCTGAAAGAGTGGCTGGAATTCGCTACCCACAGAGGTAATCAAGCTCACTGTTTCGTGTGTGGACAATATCAGTACCATGCCGCTCGCCGCGTGCTCGTCGGGGATGTACCGTTTACTCAAAGCCCTCAGGCCGGAGCTTTTTAAGCCAGCTCCTTGCTTGCTGATGCCGCCTGATCTTCAGAAACAGCGTGTCACGCAACATAACAATCATTGGTTGGCGAGCATCAACCCCCTTGACTGTGATCCGATCCCCGCCAGCCTCAACTACATTAACGGTATGTACTGGGTCGGCATGAACACGTCTTGGATGGTGCTCATCGACGGTCATGCAGCCGGATGCTCGTGGAGGTCTACACCACGATTGATCCCCTTCCTTTGATTAATACTGCACTACTTTGGCACCGTGGCCCGTAATACTCGTAATCTTACAAAGAGCCAACATGATACCAAGTTTGATTTGCTCAAGGTTGTAATCGCCAAGTGCCCACAAGATCTGCGAATTATAAAGACTTCGTGCTAATTATGCTTCTTTAACCGCGGTCTCGCCTATCCGATGTGTCACTGTGGTAAGTGGATAAATCTGCACGTCCATCGCAAGATCATACATCCTCCATGGTTCTCTGATGCCATTGAACACAAGGGCTTCATTTACGCTGCCAACTCCTTCTATGGCTGGACGTATTGTTGGCCTACTCCAAATATCGCTACAAACGGCTACAAAGAAGATGTTACTTTCCTATGATATCATGATGGCTTGCTTATATTACTGTCAACATTTGCTGAAAAAATATTCATGCTCATAACATGCTGTTCTTAAGATTGACAAAACCAAGAGCCCTTTTCTATTTGACTCCAACTTGATATTATGTTGTAGGCCGCCTGGTGTCCCTACCCTTCCTAATCCCAGAACCTTTCAAAGAAAAGCGGCATGGCAGTTGCAGGTGGTTCCTGGCTCGGTCAGACGACGGCGAAAGATTGATGATCGTTTGCACGTACCGGACGTGTTGTTTCAGGGAATACAATCACAATCACTTCAAGGTCTTTGCGCACGATCCCAGCTTCTCTGGGCCTTCAGGAATTTTTGACTGGAGGCTGGTAAGTAGCCTTGGTACATGCTCTCTGTTTGTTGGACTGAATTATCCGATTAACTAGGAGATAACCAACGGCAAGGATCATGATGGCAGCGCGGTTTCGTTCATCAGGCAAAACTATGTGTACATAGCGTACCATGCGTCTCTGCATGCACCATACCCTGATATGTGCCGCCATGCTCTGCAGCCCAAAGTAGGAGAGAGGGTCGCAAGTATCAGACTTTGACCTGCTGGCTGGAGTTTCCCGTCAGCACCCATCCGGTTCAAGCCGCCACCAATCTCCACAACTTAATAAATAGTAATGTCTAACCGAGCCGCTTAGTTAGATGCGTACACTTGGTGTAGTAGGATCTTTATTTAGTTTGATGCATACACTTGTTCTTTTTTGGTAGCCCTTTTGTAATGATGGCTGATGTTTGGTTTGGAAGAGAGAGCTGCGTCTTCACTCTTCTGGCCTGCTTACTGCTTCTGTTGCACCCCCAGCCCTGGTTGATGCTACTGCTGTTTCAATGTACAATCAGTAGTATATTTTGTGTGTTGGTTGAATAAATGTGTTGTTAGAACGACGAACACAATGTTTTGGAAGTCGTTGCACGGTTCGATCCTTTAGTGCCCCGTACCGTACGTAGCGCATACTATTTTTCGTACGGAACACATTTTTTTTGAAACTTGGAACACATTTTCCACTTGTTGATAACATGCAGCCTACTGATGAAGGCCCAATAGAGAAGCCCATAATTAACTGGAAGGGAGGCTCTCACATGAAACCGCCTGTACATGCTCATGGTCCCCTAAACATAAATAAGTAAATAAATAAAGCTAAATGCTCATGCACCAGTTCTTTGGGAAAATAGGTAGCCCAAGATTTCTTTTTGAAGAATACCCAAGCTAGGCCTATTTGTTTTCTCCGACCATCGGGCTGCAAATCTTTCAAGACGAGGAGGGATGCATTCCGGCCTGGCTTAAGAGTATGGTCAATGTATGTTAAAAGTAATATCAAAAGGGGTTGAAAATTCCAAAAAATCTATAGCAAATGGGATATAAGTTCCTTTTTTTGTTTTTGTTCTTCACTGGTATCGTATACGTATTTCATTGGATTTAACATGACATAGTACTAATTTATTTTTAAATTTGTTTTAGTATCGCTATTGATTTTTGGATTAAGAATATTTCATTCCCCAGCAAAAATTTGTGAATTTTCAAAATTTCCCACATATTTCGTTAATTTTTTGACCCTGGTACTGACCAGAAAATGGCCAGCAATTCTAAAAATGGAAAACGGGCTGCAATAAAGTCCATATGAATTAGAAAATGAGTAAAAATTATAAAAATAATAACAAATGGGTTGTACACGCCACAAATTTCGAGGCTGACTTGTTTACGCAAGGCTTTGTCAGTGAACACACGATTCTAGCAAAGAAGCTAGTGTTGGATGTCCATCCAACGGCCGACGTCTTCTTCAATCTCGATCTTCCCCGCCCGCCACCTAAACTAGCGCCGGCGGACTGCCTGCTCCCTCCTCTTGTGGCCCGATGTGATGCCGCTGCAGCTTCCCGCCAACCCTACTCCCTCCGCCGGGCCCGGCCGCACGCAATCAATCGCCTCCTTATTACGCGAAAAAAATGATTCCTCCCACTGACATCTGGGGCGCACCGATTGGGAGGCTGACCTATGGGCCTACTAAGTTGACGCGTACGCAGGGCTTGTCAACTTAGTCAACAAACGATTCTAGCAGCAGTAACCATTGGCTTTGAATCGAACGGTCCTGCTGCTTCTTCAATCACTGCTCTTCTTGCACCAGCCGCCCAAACTAGCGCCGGGGAGACCGCCTGCCTCGCCTCCAAAGGGTCGGCTGTCAGGCCGATGAGGCCTCATCGCCTTTACACCTCCCACCGCTAGCTGTGCCTCAAGGCGACGGCAGCCTCACACCGCAGCCGAACCAGTGAACCCTCGTACTCCTCTCCGCGTGGGCATCCACTGCCGCGTCTTCCTCGGCTCCGCGTCGTCCCCTTCCTAGGCCTCGCCGTCGTCCACCGCCTTGGTGCTCTCGGCGTGGCATGGTCAACGTGGTCAACAACATTCCATCGGAAGAGTATCAGACGTGGAGAGGCCGACACCGGGTCCATGGCCACAGCCCCGCTTTTTGTGATTTGCCAAGTAAGTCGCTTTGTCGGGCCTGTTACGGCAAATCTTTCAAGACGAGGAGAGCTTTCATTTGGCTGGCCGAGAAAATGGCCCATCAGTAATGAGAAATGGGTTGTACATTTTTAAAACACATCAAACCGGCAATTAGTTTCAAATATCTTTTTTTCATTTCGAGATTTGAAATTACATTAATTTTTATGTGTGGAGAATTTGTTGGATTTTATATTGATATACATTTATTTTTAAAATCAGTTTGAATGTGAGTCAAAATTTCGGGATTAAAAACAGTTCGGACCGCACCGAAATATGCAAAATTTCATATAATTTTTCAATTGCGGCCACAATATGGTCTGTAATGCTAACAAAAAGAATATGGGCTCAAAAAAACCTTAATAATTAGCAAATGGGCTGTAAATTATTAGAAATAATGGCAGATGGGTTGTATGCCGTTTCCCACAGATTTGAGGCTTTCCTAAAAAAAAGGTTGACGCACAAGCAGTGCTTGTTGGGTGGCCATCCAACGGCCGTCGTGCTTCTTCAATCTCTGCTCTTCCTGCTCCAGCCGCTCAAACAGGCGCCGGCGGGACTGCCTGCTCCCTCCTCCCCGCGGCCAGCTCTGCTTCCACGCAGGTCTCACCGCCCCACCGTACTCCCATCGCTGGCCTAGCCATCCCTCTACTCACCCACACCTGCTATTATTCTCCGGCAACAGCAGACGAATCAAGAAACCCTCAGACAACAGATTCCTCCGCGTGGGAAACAACTGCTGAGTCTTCCCTTCCTCTGTGTCGTTCCCTTCCTAGGCCTCGCCGTCGTCCACCGCCCTGGTGCTCTCGGCGTGGCCTGGTCAATGTGGTCAACGACCGACATGCATCTGAAGTGGACTTAACGTGGAGAGGCTGACACCTGGGTCCACGGCCGCACGCAAGGAAATGCCTCCTTATTACGTGCAACATAATGATTCCTCCACCTGACATCAGGGACCCACCGAAAGGGCCTCTGTATTTCGCGAAAAAAACGTTACCACCGCTGACAGCTCGGACCCACCAGCTATATCGTCGCACGCAAGGAAGTGCCTCCTTATTACGCACAAAAAAATGAATACTCCCCCTGTTAGCTGGGACCCAGTATAGTGGCAGGCTGACTTATGGGCCTACTAAGTTGACGGGGACGGAGGGCTTTGTCAACTTAGTCAATTTGCACGATTCTAGCTCCAGTGACCGTACGATGTCCATCCAACGGCCGTAGTGCTTGTTCAACCTCTGGTCTTCTTGCTCCAGCCGCCCAAACCAGCGTCGGTCATGCCTCGTGCTCCTGCCTCCCGTGGTCGGCTGCGATGGCGGAGGCCTCACCGCCTACTAATCCCAATACGCCGAGCCATCCTCTACTCACCCACACCCCTGTTTTCAAGGGCGACGGCAGCCTCACACCGCAGCGAACCGGTGAACCCTTGTACTTTCACGCTGGGCATCCACCGCCGCGTCTTCCCCGGCTCGCGTTGTCCCATTCCTAGGCCTCGCCACATCCACCGCCTGGTGTTTCTCGGCGCGGCGTGGCCAACATGGTCAAGGAACGGCTTCCATCGGACGTGGATCAGACGTGGAGAGGTCGATACCGGTCCATGGCCGCAGCAAGCAAGTGCCTCCTTATTACGTGCAAAATAATTATTCCTCCACTGACAAATGGGGACCCATCGGACGGGCCACCGTATTTCGGGAAAAAATGTTTGCCCTCGATCACTGGGACCCACCAGCTACATCTTCGCATGCAAGGAAGTGCGTCTGGGCAAAAACGTTTCCCCCTGACTGCTGGGACCCACCAGCTACATCTTCGCACGCAAGGAAGTGCGTCCGGTAAAAAAAAACGATTCGCCCCCCTGACTGCTGGGACCCACCAGCTACATCTTCGCACGCAAGGAAGTGCCTGACAGTCGGGACCCACCTGGTCGAAGTGTACGTAGCGTTGTCATTCTTGTCGTGAACGTGTATGTACATATATACTGGTGGATGTAGAGGCACGCACGTGTCGTAATAGAGGCGCGTACGTGTTGTAGTAGAGGCGCACACGTAGCATGTACACATACGTACAGCGGCCAGGGTGCAAGAAAGAAAATACGGCCACGTATGTGTACATACGGGCGGGGTCTCGAATGCCTACTTGCGCATACGTACGGCGAGGGCTCGTGTACATGGCTGGGTCGGAACGGAGAAACAGCATCGTCGTCGTGTTCATGGGGAGGCAACGGAATGCGTCATGTTCATGGGGAGGCAACGGAATGCGTCGTGTTCATGGGGAGGCAACGAAATGCGTCATGTTCATCGGGAGGCAACAGAACGCGTGGGAGCCAACCGGCTGGGTCGGAACGGAATGCGTGGTCGTGTTCATCGGGAGGGCTTGGATGGAACAAGCGATGGAAACGAGGCCTGGCGTACTGCACAACGGAGGAAACGAACCTCCTACATTCGGAACGGGGTCCTGTTGATCGGGAGGGGTCTGGCGTACCACAAAACGGAGGAAATGGACCTCCTACGGTCGAAACGAGGGTCCTGTTGATCGGGAGGGGTGTGGCGTACCGCAAAATGGATGAAACGGACTTGTGTTGGAGCGCTACGGTCGAAACGGGGGTCCTGTTCATCGGGAGGGGTGTGGCGTATCGCAAAACGGGACTCCACGGGATACTGTTCATCTCCACCGTCGACCTCCTCCAGCCTCCACGGGCTCCTGTTCATCCAGCCTCCACCGCGCGCTACTCCACCGGCTACTATTCAACCACCCATCCACCATCTACTGTTCATCCAGCCCTCCACACCATGGGGTCCTATTCAACCACCCCTCCACGGGCACCCCTCCACCGCTTCCATCGCTCATCCAGCCCTCCACACCACGGGGTCCTATTCAACCACCCTCCACGGGCACCCCTCCACCGCTCACTGTTCATCCAGCCCTCCACCACACCACGTGGTCTTGTTCATCCAGAGGCAATGCCACCGCCACCGCTCATCCAACCCCCCCGCAACACTCACTATTCATCCAATCGATCGGCTTGATTAGCAGCAGAGCGAAGAATCGCCGACCGGGTTCGATTAACATCCGTCGATCGATCGCCGGGTTCAAGAATGCGTAGCCTGCAGCAATCGCCGGGTTCGATTAGAGCCCAACGCCTCGCCGGGTTCGATTAGAGCCAACGCCTCGCACACACGCAGCGTATGTGTACGAGAAAGCAGCGCATCGCTTCGCCCCCGACCTCCCACCGTAATCGGAACTCCCGAAATTTTCCTCCCCTCGCTTCTACCACGGTTTTTTCCGTCATGGACGGCCCAAAGAATGTCATGCAATCTGCCTCCGCCCGCCTAGGACGAAAAGCCTATTTTCGCCATGATTTTTGTCATAGAAGTAGGAGCCCACCACATCTATGATGATACCGGGTTTTGTCACAATTATCGTCATAGAAGTGTCATATGTATGACAGAAAAAAAATTCGTTCGGCCCAAAATGTCACGGATGTGTCTTTTTTTGTAGTGAATAAATAACAATGGAAGCGCGAAGCTAATTGTTTCTTAATCAATTATCCAAACACTATTGTATGGGTAACGTCATGAATTTCCTTGCCCCTTTGTCTAAATGGTTATGTAGTTGATGTCCAGTCAAGTATGCCATGCTCTGCTTGTCTTTGGGAAGGATATACTTGTGTGTGATCACATCTTCATTTACATTGGTTTGTTTAAACTGATATTCCCATTTTCCTTCCCGTTGGTTTGTTTAACCTTTCTTGTCACCTATATATTCTAAGCAGTAATAATTCCCTAATTATGTAACAGCCCGGTTGTACAACCCTATTAGCAAAACCCTGTTACTATTGTTGACGACATTCCGGTAACCACCGATGGACGACAACTTTGCCTATTGGTCACCTCGTTCAACGAGCAGGAAAATGGTTCTCTTCCTTCCTCGCCCTTGCTACCAACGTTGTTGCCAACATAACTGACATGCTATCCTCTGACCTGCCTTGCTATCATGACTGCATAAGATGTCGGTTCTTCCTATCCACATGGTGGGCCCATAACCCACAGCCCACAGGATCAAAACCTGACTCTCCTGTACACCCCTGTATCTAAAATTTATTCCTCATGCTTGGCTTCGTATGTAATTCACGAGCCACCTTCCGAGAGATCATCAATTTTGGTATCAGACACAATACTTATTCCCGTTGCTCTGAAACCCTTTCACACTACGATTGCTTACCCGCTTGAAACTTCTTATTGCACCTTCTTGCTTTGCTCTCGATGTCTTTTGAAATTTCAACTCGATAGATGCCTCTATGCCTCCTACACTGAGATAGCCCCCAGGTACCTAACCTGTGTTGAGCTCTGCCCTTCCCGAGTTTTCCCCCTTATCTTTTTCGTAAGTACGATGGAGATCCTGAAGGAAGAATGCCAACTTCGTCATGATGCCCTGAAGCAGAGAACTAAAGACATCAACTCAAAGGATCCACTACTTCAGGATGAGCAACCAAGACCAAGAAGACTCAATAGAATTTTGTAACCGATTCTTTCCCCTCAACTCCACCTCCTAAATCTCGGGACGAGATTTCTTGTAGTGGAGAAGAATTGTAATGCCTGAATAATTAGGCTACAGTAATCCCACGTTAATGGTGCCATGTCATCATCATTATTGTTGCTAATCTCACTTAGATTCAAATTCCTTTCAAATTCCAATTTAAAATAAATCAAATAATAAAAGTTTTTGAAAGTCAAAATTAAAGTGTTCGAAAGGTGCCGAATAATTCATAGTTAATATTGGTGGAGGAGCCAACATTTTTAAAGGTGTTTAAAGGTCCTAAAATAAATAAAACAATGATTAAACAATTAATCAAATGCCTTTTTACAAATTATAAAATGTTCAAACATTTTATTTAGGGGTCAAACTTTTTGTGGCAGTGGTATAAATAGAAATACTAAATTATGAACTAATTTTTTTAACTATAATAAATATAAAAGAAAAAAACAGAAAGATAAAGTAAATAAAAAGAAAAAGAAAAAACAAAAAACCCCCTGGCCCAACTGGGCAAACCGGCCCAGCCACATGCCCAGGCCGGCCCAGCCGAGCCACCCCTCCCTGGCCTATAACTCCACTCCCCCTGAAACCATAAATCCCTTCCCTCGTCCACTCCCCCTCGTCTGTGTCGCCCCGATCTGGACGCCGATGACGCATCTCCTCGCTGTCGCCGCGGCGCCTCGTCTCCGACCGCCACCACGCCGGCCTCCCCGGGACTCGCCGGCTGATCCCCTGCATCAGGGGTGAGCGAAACCCCCTTTCTCCGCCTTCCCTCTCCCAACGTCATACGACGTCGCCCCGGTCGACACGGTCGCCGGGCCTGCCAGGCGCCTGCCCGCTGGCCCCGCCAAGGCCATAGCCGCCACCCCGCACCATGTGACCTCCCGCACCGCCCCTGTGCTGCTCGTGTGACCCGCTCGCACCGGCGCGCGCCCCGCCGTTCGCACCAACTCCCACACGCGCCCACGCTTGCGCTGGCATCGCCCACCTGCCGCCACGCCACGCTACCGCTATCGCTTCGCTGCCGCTGCCAACCTCGCTCTCCCGCGTCCATGCAAGTCCGAGCTTCGCCGCAGCCCAGCTACAGCCCCTCTCATGCCACCCCGAGGCCATCCGTGGACGCGCCGCGTCGGGCCTGACCCAATGGTGCCACCCGCGCATCCCCTTGACGCCGGAATCGACCGGACGGCCATCATCGGCGTTCGGCCTCGCCGCCGGTGATGAGGCTGAGGTGGCGCTGTCATTAGTGCTAATGACGTGGTTAGTTATCCCCCACAGCCGCTGACTCGTGGGCCTACGTTGTTAAATGAATCTGTTAATTAAACATGGGTCACTGAGAGCCTGACAGCCCGGACCCACTGCCTAATTAACCTAATTAGGATTAAATAAACTCTGATAAAGGAATAGTCTATGACATGTGGGACCCCCAACACTGTTCGAGTGGATAAGCTCTAGTTAACCCAGGACCAGTTGACCAGTCAATTGTTGATTGGTCGACTGCTGACTGGACCCCCTGGACCCCACCTATCAGCCACACATCTGTTGGGTACAACTCTGGGTACCCGTAGCATTTTATTCTTTTAATTTGTAATTAAAATTTAAATCCAGAAAAAATGGAAAAACATTTAAAATTTTGAAAATTAGTATAAAATAAGCCGTAACTCGGATTAAAATACTTAATACATGAAAGTTTATCAGAAAATATGACGATTCTGAATATGCCTTCTGTTCATCTGTCACATGCCCTAGCATAGCAGACATGGAACCGTCCCCCTTCCTTTCGTCTGTTCGAAATAGCCTAACACCGGGAATACTTTCCTGGATATTTTCCCCTTCGCCAGTATCACATGGCATTGCGTTAGATCACACCTAGCACTGCGTATTGTCATGTCATGCATCATGATGCATCTGTTTGCATTGTATTTATTGTTTCTTCCCCTCTTCTCTCTCGATAGACACCGAGAGTGACGCCGCTACCCAAGACGACTTTCACGGTGTCGACGACCCTCCTTCTCGACAGAGCTTCGAGGCAAGCAAAACCTCGTTGATCATCCCGATACCGCCTACTCTTTTCTCTCTACTGCTTGCATTAGGTAGTGTTATTGTTTCATCGGTTTGATCATATACTGCTGCATAGCCTGTCTTTGCTACTACTGTTGATACCTTACCTGCTATCCTAAATGCTTAGTATATGATGCTAGTATTCCACAAGTGTCACTACATTCTTGTCCGTCTGCTATGGTATACTATCAGGCCGGGATCACTTCAGGATGTGATCACGGGTATATACTACATACATATTATACATGATGCATGATGTGACTAAAGTCGGGTCGGCTCGTAGAATACCCGCGAGTGATTCATAGACTGGGGGCTGAAAGAACATTTTTCCCGACGACTCTCTGAGTGAATCTTTGTGGCGGAGCGACATGGCAGGTTGAGACATGCTACCACTTGAGCAATGTGTTGGTTTTCCCTTGAAGAGGAAAGGGTGATGCAGCAAAGTAGCGTAAGTATTTCCCTCAGTTTTTGAGAACCAAGGTATCAATCCAGTAGGAGGCTACGCGCAAGTCCCTCATACCTACACAAAACAAATAAATCCTCGCAACCAACGCGATAAGGGGTTGTCAATCCCTTCACATTCACTTACGAGAGTGAGATCTGATAGATATGATAGGATACTATTTTTGGTATTTTTGTGATAAGGATGCAAAGTAAAATAAAATCAAAGTAAAAAAGCAAAGGAAATAACTAAGTGTTGGAAGATTAATATGATGAAGATAGACCCGGGGGCCATAGGTTTCACTAGTGGCTTCTCTCAAGAGCATAAACATTTTACGGTGGGTGAACGAATTACTGTAGAGCAATTGACAGAATTGAGCATAGTTATGAGAATATCTAGGTATGATCATGTATATAGGCATCACGTCTGAGAGAACTAGACCGACTCACCTCGCATCTACTACTATTACTCCACTCATCGACCGCTATCCAAAGATGCATCTAGAGTATTAAGTTCATAAAAACAGAGTAACGCCTTAAGCAAGATGACATGATGTAGAGGGATAAATTCATGCAATATGATAAAAAACCATCTTGTTATCCTCGATGTCAACAATCCAATACGTGCCTTGCTGCCCCTATCATCACTGGGAAAGGACACCACAAGATTGAACCCAAAGCTAAGCACTTCTCCCATTGCAAGAAAGATCAATCTAGTAGGCCAAACCAAACTGATAATTCGAAGAGACTTGCAAAGATAAACAATCATACATAAAAGAATTCAGAGAAGATTCAAATATTGTTCATAGATAATCTTGATCACAAATCCATAATTCATCGGTCTCAACAAACACACCGCAAAAATAAGATTACATCAAATAGTTCTCCAGGAGAGAGGGGGAGAACATTGTATTGAGATCCAAAAAGAGAGAAGAAGCCATCTAGCTAATAACTATGGACCCGAATGTCTGAGGTAAACTACTCACACTTCATCGGAGAGGCTATGGTGTTGATGTAGAAGCCCTCTGTGATGGATGCCCTCCCATGAGCTCCTAACAGGCGCCAAGATGGGATCTCGTGGGTACAGAAGGTTGCGGCAATGGAATTAGGTTTTTGGCTCCTGTTCTGATCGTTTGGGGGTACGTAGGTATATATAGGAGGAAGAAGTACGTCGGTGGAGCAACAGGGGGCCCACGAGGGTGGAGGGCGTGCCCTGGGGGGTGGGCGCACCCCCTACCTCGTGGCTTCCCTGTTGGTTGCTTGACGTAGGGTCCAAGTCTCCTGGATCTTGTTCGTTCCAAAAATCACGTTCCCGAAGGTTTCATTACGTTTGGACTCCGTTTGATATTCTTTTTCTGCGAAAGTCTGAAATAGGCAAAAAAACAGCAATTCTGGGTTGGGCCTCTGGTTAATAGGTTAGTCCCAAAAATAATATAAAAGTGGATAATAAAGCCCAATATTGTCCAAAACAATAGATAATATAGCATGGAGCAATAAAAAATTATAGATACGTTGGAGACGTATCAAGCATCCCCAAGCTTAATTCCTGCTCGTCCTCGAGTAGGTAAATGATAAAAACAGAATTTTTGATGCGGAGTGCTACTAGGCATAATTTCAATGTAATTATTCTTAATTGTGGTATGAATATTCAGATCCGAAAGATTCAAGATAAAAGTTCATATTGGCATAAAAATAATAATACTTCAAGCATAGTAACTAAGCAATTATGTCCTCTCAAAATAACATGGCCAAAGAAAGTTCATCCCTACAAAATCATATAGTTTAGTCATGCTCCATTTTCGTCACGCAAGAATGCTCTCATCATGCACAACCCCGATGACAAGCCAAGCAATTGTTTCATACTTTAGTAATCTCAAACCTATATACTTTCACGCAATATATGAGGGCGAGCCATGGACATAGCACTATGGGTGGAATAGAATATGATGATGGGGGTTATGTGGAGAAGACAAAAAAGGAGAGAGTCTCACATCAACGAGGCTAATCAATGAGCTATGGAGATGCCCATCGATTGATGTTAATGCAAGGAGTAGGGATTGCCATGCAACGGATGCACTAGAGCTATAAATGTATGAAAGCTCAACAAAAGAAACTAAGTGGGTGTGCATCCACCTTGCTTGCTCATGAAGACCTAGGGCACTTGAGGAGGCCCATTGTTGGAATATACAAGCCAAGTTCTATAATGAAAAATTCCCACTAGTATATGAAAGTGATAAAACAAGAGACTCTCTATCATGAAGATTATGGTGCTACTTTGAAGCACAAGTGTGGCAAAGGATAGTAACATTGTCCCTTCTCTCTTTTACTCTCATTTTTTTCTTTTTTTTTCTTTTGGGCCTTCTCCTTTTTTATGGCCTTTCTCTTTTTTTTATTCCTCACTTGGGACAATGCTCTAGAAAATGATGATCATCACACTTCTATTTATTTACAACTCAATGATTACAACTCGATACTAGAACAAAGTATGACTCTATATGAATGCCTCCGGCGGTGCACCGGGATATGCAATGAACCAAGAGTGACATGTATGAAAGAATTATGAACGGTGGCTTTGCCACAAATACTATGTCAACTACATGATCATGCTAAGCAATATGACAATGATGAGCGTGTCATGATAAACGGAATGGTGGAAAGTTGCATGGCAATATATCTTGGAATGGCTATGGAAATGCCATAATAGGTAGGTATGGTGGCTGTTTTGAGGAAGATATAAGGAGGTTTATGTGTGAAAGAGTGTATCATATCACGGGGTTTGGATGCACCGGTGAAGTTTGCACCAACTCTCAATGTGAGAAAGGGCAATGCACGGTACCGAAGAGGCTAGCAATGATGGAAGGGTGAGAGTGCGAATAATCCATGCACTCAACATTAGTCATAAAGAACTCACATACTTATTGCAAATATCTACAAGTCATCAAAAACCAAGCATTACACGCATGCTCCTAGGGGGATAGATTGGTAGGAAAAGACCATCGCTCATCCCCGACTGCCACTCATAAGGAGGACAATCAAAGAACACCTCATGTTTCAAATTTGATACATAACGTTTACCATACGTGCATGCTACGGGACTTGCAAACTTCAACACAAGCATTTCTCAAATTCACAACTACTCAACTAGCACTACTTTGAAATTATTACCTCCATAACTCAAAACAATCATCAAGCATCAAACTTCTCTTAGTATTCAAAACACTCATAAGAAAGTTTTTACTAATCTTGAATACCTAGCATATTAGGATTATTTAAGAAAATTACCATGCTATTTAAGACTCTCAAAATAATCTAAGTGAAGCATGAGAGATCAATAGTTTCTATAAAACAAATCCACCACCGTTATCTAAAAGATATAAGTGAAGTACTAGAGCAAAGCTATATAACTCAAAAGATATAAGTGAAGCACATAGAGTATTCTAATAATCTCCGAATTATGTGTGTCTCTCTCAAAAGGTGTGTACAGCAAGGATGATTGTGGTAAAATAAAAATCAAATACTCAAATCATACAAGCCGCTCCAAGCAAAACACATATCATGTGGTGAATAAAAATATATCTACAAGTAAAGTTACCGATGGAAGTAGACGAAAGAGGGGATGCCTTCCGGGGCATCCCCAAGCTTTGCCTTTTTGTTGTCATTAGATTATCTTGGAGATTCCATGGGCATCCCCAAGCTTAGGCTCTTTCCACTCCTTGTTCCATAATCCATCAAATCTTTCACCCAAAACTTGAAAACTTCACAACACAAAACTCAACAGAAATCTCGTGAGCTCCGTTAGCGAAAGAAAACAAAAGACCACTTCAAGGTACTGTAATGAACTCATTATTTATTTATATTGGTGTTAAAGCTACTGTATTCCAACTTATATATGGTTTATAAACTATTTTACTAGCCATAGATTCATCAAAATAAGCAAACAACACACGAAAAACAGAATCTGTCAAAAACAGAACAGTCTGTAGTAATATGTAACTAGCGCAAACTTTTGGAACTCTAAAAATATCAGACAAAATAGGAAGACCTAGGGAATTTGTTTATTGATCAGCAGCAATTGGAATCAGTATTTTATCACGTACTGGTGATTTTTAACAATTGTTTTCGTGAACAGAAAGTTTCTGGAAATTACAGCAAGATCAAATAACTATCATCCAAGAAGATCCTATAGGGTTAACTTGGCACAAACACTAATTAAAACATAAAAACACATCTAACCAGAGGATAGATCAACGATTTATTCCTAAATGGAAGCAACAAGCAAAAAAACTAAAAATAAAATTGGGTTGCCTCCCAACAAGCGCTATCGTTTAACGCCCCTAGCTAGGCATAAAAGCAATGATAGATCTAGGTATTTCCATCTTTGGTGGGCAATCCACAAGTAGCTCTCATGATAGATTCATATGGTAATTTTATTTTCTTACTAGGGAAGTGTTCCATGCCTTTCTTTAACGGAAATTGGAATCTAACATTCCCTTCCTTCATATCAATAATTGCACCAACAGTTCTAAGGAAAGGTCTACCAAGAATAATAGGACATGAAGGATTGCAATCTATATCAAGAACGATAAAATCTACGGGTACATAATTCCTATTTGCAACAATAATAACATCATTAATTCTTCCCATAGGTTTCTTAATAGTGGAATCCGCAAGGTGCAAGTTTAGAGAGCAATCATCAAAATCACGGAAATCTAGTAAATCGCACAAAGTTTTGGGAATAGTGGAAACACTAGCAATCTATATCAATAACTTTTAGATCTTCATCTTTATTTTCGTAGAAATTTGAAGAACACGCTTTCATAAAGCAATCTTTCTTAGCACGCATCCTAGCGGTTCTTTCTTTGCACTCATCAATGGAAATTCTCATGGCTTTGAGAGACTCATTGATATCAAGCTTAGGAGGTATAGATCTAAGCTTTAAAGAATCAACATCAAGAGAAATTCTATCAACGTTCCTAGCCAATTCATCAACTTTAAGCAATTTCTCTTCAAGCAAAGCATTGAAATTCTTTTGCGAATTCATAAACTCTTTAACGCAAGTCTCAAATTCAGAGGCATCTTATTAAAATTTCCATAAGATTTGTTGTAGGAATTACCATAATTATTAGAGGAATTACTAGGATAAGGCCTAGGATTAAAGTTTCCTCTATACGTGTTGTTACCAAAATTATTCCTACCAACAAAATTCACATCCATAGATTCATTGTTATTCTCAATCAAATTAGACAAAGGCATATCATTAGGATCAGAAGAAACACTCTTAGTAGCAAATAATTCCATAAGTTCATCCATCTTTCCACTCAAAACATTAATTTCTTCTATCGCATGAACCTTTTTACTAGTAGATCTTTCAGTGTGCCATTGAGAATAATTAACCATAATATTATCTAGGAGTTTAGTAGCTTCTCCTAAAGTGATTTCCATAAAAGTGCCTCCCGCGGCCGAGTCTAAAAGATTTCTAGAAGCAAAATTCAATCCGGCATAAAAGTTTTGTATAATCATCCACAAGTTCAAACCATGAGTAGGGCAATTACGTATCATTAATTTCATCCTCTCCCAAGCTTGTGCAATATGTTCATGATCAAGTTGCTTAAAATTCATAATATCGTTTCTAAGAGAGATGATCTTAGCGGGAGGAAAATACTTAGAGATAAAAGCATCTTTGCACTTATTCCAAGAATCAATACTATTTTTAGGCAAAGATGAAAACCAAGCTTTAGCACGATCTCTAAGAGAAAAAGGAAATAGCTTCAATTTAAGAATATCATTGTCCACATCTTTCTTCTTTTGCATATCACACAAATCAACGAAGCTATTTAGATGAGTAGCGGCATCTTCACTAGGAAGGCAGGCGAATTGATCTTTCATGACAAGATTCAACAAAGCAGCATTGATTTCACAAGATTCAGTATCGGTAAGAGGAGCAATCGGAGTGCTAAGGAAATCATTATTGTTGGTATTGGTAAAGTCACATAATTTGGTACTATCTTGAGCCATCGTGACAAACAAGCAATCCAACACACGAGCAAACGAAAACAAGCGAAAAAGAGGCGAACAAAAAAGAGAGGGCGAATAAAACGGCAATGGTGAAGTGGGGGAGAGGAAAACGAGAGGCAAATGGAAAATAATGTAATGCGGGATATAAGGTATTGTGATGGGTACTTGGTATGTTGACTTTTGTGTAGAACTCCCCGGCAACGGTGACAGAAATCCTTCTTGCTACCTCTTGAGCACTGCGTTGGTTTTCCCTTGAAGAGGAAAGGGTGATGCAGCAAAGTAGTGTAAGTATTTCCCTCAGTTTTTGAGAACCAAGGTATACATCTAGTAGGAGGCTATGCGCAAGTCCCTCGTACCTACACAAAACAAATAAATCCTCGCAACCAACGCGATAAGGGGTTGTCAATCCCTTCACGGTCACTTACGAGAGTGAGATCTGATAGATATGATAGGATAATATTTTTGGTATTTTCATGATAAGGATGCAAAGTAAAATAAAATCAAAGTAAAAAGCAAAGGAAATAACTAAGTGTTGGAAGATTAATATGATGAAGATAGACCCGGGGGACATAGGTTTCACTAGTGGCTTCTCTCAAGAGCATAAGTATTTTACGGTGGGTGAACGAATTACTGTTGAGCAATGGACTGAATTGAGCATAGTTATGAGAATATCTAGGTATGATCATGTATATAGGCATCACGTCCGAGACAAGTAGACCGACTCACAAGCATCTACTACTATTACTCCACTCATCGAGCGCTATCCAAAGATGCATCTAGAGTATTATGTTCATAAAAACAGAGTAACGCCTTAAGCAAGATGACATGATGTAGAGGGATAAATTCATGCAATATGATAAAAACCCCATCTTGTTATCCTTGATGGCAACAATACAATACGTGCCTGGCTGCCCCTACATCCTTTGGAAAGGACACCGCAAGATTGAACCCAAAGCTAAGCACTTCTCCCATTGCAAGAAAGATCAATCTAGTAGGCCAAACCAAACTGATAATTCGAAGAGACTTGCAAAGATAACCAATCATACATAAAATAATTCAAAGAAGATTCAAATATTGTTCATAGATAATCTTGATCATAAACCCACAATTCATCGGTCTCAACAAACACACCGCAAAAAGAAGATTACATTGAATAAGTCTCCACGAGAGAGGGGGAGAACATTGTATTGAGATCCAAAAAGAGATAAGAAGCCATCTAGCTAATAACTATGGACCCGAAGGTCTGAGGTAAACTACTCACACTTCATCGGAGAGGCTATGGTGTTGATGTAGAAGCCCTCCGTGATGGATACCCCCTCCGGCGGAGCTCCGGAATAGGCCCCAAGATGGGATCTCATGGGTACAGAAGGTTGCGGCGGTGGAATTAGGTTTTGGCTCCTGTTCTGACCGTTTGGGGGTACGTAGGTATATATAGGAGGAAGAAGTACGTCGGTGGAGCAACAGGGGGCCCACGAGGGTGGAGGGCGCGCCCTGGGGGGTAGGCCCGCCCCCTACCTCGTGGCTTCCCTGTTGGTTTCTTGACGTCGGGTCCAAGTCTCCTGGATCTTGTTCGTTCCAAAAATCACGCTCCCTTGAGGTTTCATTCTGTTTGGACTCCGTTTGATACTCTTTTTCTGCGAAACTCTGATATAGGCAAAAAACAGCCATTCTGGGCTGGGCCTCCGGTTAATAGGTTAATCCCAAAAATAATATAAAAGTGGATAATAAAGCCCAATATTGTCCAAAACAGTAGATAATATAGCATGGAGAAATTAAAAATTATAGACACGTTGGAGACGTATCAAGACACCTAGGAGAGAGGTGGCCTGGTCCTTGGTCGTTGTCCGCGGTTATTTCTTAATAACACACTTAACGAGATTTATATTTGATCCGAGTTGGGTCGTTGGCCCATACGCACTAACCGTCACGCGGGACAAGATATGGGCAACTGGTGTCGTAGTATCAGTCGAAGCTCTTCACATGTCGGCAACGGAGCGACGCGCGTCCGGGTGGTCCGCGTAAGCACCTGCCTTGTAAAGGAGGTCGCTAGGACTGATCCCGGCCGCCCTTGTAACGTGCAGGAGTGCAAAGGGAGATGGGCCCAAGATCCCTTCGCGCTTAGGATGTAGACCGGCGGGCTGGCCTCTCTGTTGAGCTTAGGTAGGGCTATGACGTGTTGATCTTCCGAGGCCGGGCATTGATATGTCTCCAACGTATCTATGATTTTTTATTGTTCCATGCTATTATATTATCTGTTTTGGATGTTTAATGGGCTTTATTATACACTTTTATATTATTTTTGGGACTAACCTACTAACCAAACGCCCAGTGCAAATTGCTGTTTTTGTTGCCTATTTCAGTGTTTCGCAGGAAAGGAATATCAAACGGAATCCAAACGGAATGAAACCTTTGAGAGAGTGATTTTTAGAACAAACGCAATCCAGGAAACTTGGAGTGGACGTCAAGAAAGAAACGAGTAGGCCACGAGGCAGGAGGGCGCGCCCCCACCCTCGTGGGCCCCTCGTGGCTCCCCTGACCGACTTCTTTCGCCTATATATACTCATATACCCCGAAAACATCCGAGAGCACCACGAAACCCTATTTCCACCACCGCAACCTTCTGTACCCGTGAGATCCCATCTTGGGGCCTTTTTCCAAGAGTTCACGGAGGGGAATCGATCATGGAGGGCTTCTACATCAACACCATAGCCTCTCCGATGATGTGTGAGTAGTTTACCAGACCTTCGGGTCCATAGTTATTAGCTATATGGCTTCTTCTCTCTTTGGATCTCAATACAAAGTTCTCCTTGATCTTCTTGGAGATCTATTCGATGTAATTCTTTTTATGTGTGTTTGTCGAGATCCGATGAATTGTGGGTTTATGATCAAGATTATCTATGAAAAATATTTGAATCTCCTCTGAATTCTTTTATGTATGATTTGTTATCTTTGCAAGTCTCTTCGAATTATCAATTTGGTTTGGCCTACTAGATTGATCTTTCTTGCAATGGGAGAAGTGCTTAGCTTTGGGTTCAATCTTATGTGTCCTTTCCCAAAGGATGTTAGGGCAGCAAGGCATGCATTGTATTGTTGCCATCGAGGATAAAAAGATGGGTTTTATACCTTATAACCTGAGTTTATCCCTCTACATCATGTCATCTTGCCTAATGCGTTACTCTGCTCTTATGAACTTAATACTCTAGATGCATGCTAGATAGCGGTCGATGTGTGGAGTAATAGTAGTAGATGCAGAAATGTTTCAGTCTACTTGTCGCGGACGTGATGCCTATATACATGATCATGCCTAGATATTCTCATAATTATGCACTTTTCTATCAATTGCTCGACAAGAATTTGTTCACCCACCGTAATACTTATGTTATCTTGAGAGAAGCCACTAGTGAAACCTATGGCCCCCGGGTCTATTTTCCATCATATAAGTTTCCAATCTATTTTACTTTGCAATCTTTACTTTCAATCTATATCTTAAAAAATACCAAAAATATTTATCTTATTATCTCTACCACATCTCACTTTTGTAAGTGGCCGTGAAGGGATTGACAACCCCTTTATCGTGTTGGTTGCAAGGTTCTTATTTTTTTGTGTAGGTACGAGGCGACTTGCATGTAGTCTCCTACTAGATTGATACCTTGGTTCTAAAAAACCGAGTGAACTACTTACGCTACTTTGCTGCATCACCCTTTCCTCTTCAAGGGAAAACCAACGCACTGCTCAAGAGGTAGCAAGAAGGATTTCTGGCGCCGTTGCCGGGGAGATCTACCCCAAGTCAAGTCAAGTCAAGACATACCAAGTACCCATCACAAACTCTTATCCCTCGCATTACATTATTCGCCATTTGCCTCTCGTTTTCCTCTCACCCACTTCACCCTTGCCGTTTTATTCGCCCTCTTTTTCCGTTCGCCTCTTTTTCGCTTGTTTTTTGTGTGTGCTCATTCTTTGTGCAATTTGCTGTCATCCTGTCTGAAACCGGGGAGGTTATCGTTGATAAAGATAATAATATGGAAAAATTTGATGCTTTTGATGATCCTCTTAAAGATCCTACTATTTTACACACTAAAAAGTTTTGGATTGGTAGCGGTAATATTATTGGAAAAGGAGTTATTCAAGATTTCTTTACTTGTGCCGGTGCTTTGCCCACTATGGGAGGGTCAATCCTTCATAGAACTAGTAGTCTTGGAGATGCCATATCTTTGCTCATAGTTAAACTTGAAAGACAATTTTTGCATATGCATCCTTCCATACAAAGATTTTCTTAGAATTTTCCAATATTGAGCATTCTTCTGTCAAACGCGCAGCTACTATCTTTTTGGCACATGAGTTCAGATTTATTATGAAAGAAGCCAAGGAAGTTTTTGCGCACTATATGTTGGATGTCGGCCGTCCACCCATAGAGGCTATCCTTTTTAATCAGGAAGATATTATGCTTTCACAATCTTTAGATCATGTTGATTATAATGAAAACCTTAGAAAGAAGGTTCCTACCGATGTTCTAGTCAATAAAATTTCTGAGCTTAATGATAATTTTTCTATTCAGAACAACGGGCTAGGATTTTCTCTTGAACAAAGGCTCATGACTTATTGCCAAAAGAAAGCTTATAATGATGAATTGTTTGTGCAATATAAGGGGCCAAAGGAGGAACCCATACCTCCCGATCTTGATCTTGGGGACTTTTGTCCCATTAAATTTAGCCCTTTTGATTACTTTTTCTTGCCACAAAGAAACCTTGCTGCTGAACGTAGGGAATATGAGATGAGTCTTCGCAATTTGCCCTACTATTATTATGATAATACCTAGATCTATCCTTGCCTTTATGCCTAGCTAGGGGCGTTAAACGATAGCACTTGTTGGGAGGCAACCCAATTTTATTTTTGTTTCTTGCTTTTTGGTTCTGTTTAGTAATAAATAATTCATCTAGCTTCTGTTTAGATGTGTTTTTATGTTTTAAATTAGTGTTTGTGCCAAGTAGAACCTTTGGGAAGACTTGGGTGAAGTCTTTATGATCTTGCTGTAAAAAACAGAAACTTTAGCGCTCACGAGATTAGCTGCCATTTTTTATTGGAGAGTGATTTTAGGTTGATTATTTTTGCAGATGATTAATAGATAAATTCCTAACGTCCACCAATTTAGTTCAGAATTTTTGGAGTTTCATAAGTATACGTTTGATACAGATTACTACAGACTGTTCTGTTTTTGACAAATTCTGTTTTTCGCGTGTTGTTTGCTTATTTTGATGAATCTATGGCTAGTATCGGGGGGTATGAACCATAGAGCAGTTGGAATACAGTAGGTTTAACACCAATATAAATAAGGAATGAGTTCATTACAGTACCTTGAAGTGGTGGTTTGTTTTCTTTCACTAACAAAGCTCGTGAAATTTTCTGTTGAGTTTTGTGTTGTGAAGTTTTCAAGATTTGGGTAAATATTTGATGGATTATGGAATAAGGAGTGGCAAGAGCCTATGCTTGGGGATTCCCAAGGCACCCCAAGGTAAAATTCAAGGACAACCAAAGTTTAAGCTTGGGGATGCCCGAAGGCATCCCCTCTTTCGCCTTTTGTCCATCGGTAACTTTACTTGATGCTATATTTTTATTCACCACATGATATGTGTTTTGCTTGGAGCGTCTTGTATGAATTGAGTCTTTGCTTTTTAGTTTAGCACAATTATCCTTGCTCTACACACCTTTTGGGAGAGACACACATGAAACGGAATTTATTAGAATACTCTATGTGCTTCACTTATATCTTTTGAGCTAGATAATATTGCTCTAGTGCTTCACTTATATCTTTTAGAGCACGGTGGTGGTTTTATTTTATAGAAATTATTGATCTCTCATGCTTCACTTATATTATTTTGAGAGTCCTTTAGAACAGCATGGTAATTTTCTTTTGCTATAAAATTAGTCCTAATATGATAGGCATCCAAGATTGGTATAAGAAAAACTTTCATAAAAAGTGCATTGAATTGCGTGCATGATTATTGTACGATTGAATCGGGGGCGTCATATAGAAGTGTGCCATTACTAACAATTTTACTCAAATTTTTTTTAGAATTTTTTTTTCAATTTTTTTCAATTTTTTTGTTTTTTCTTAATCTCGGGTCGTTATGGCTTAATCTCGGGTCAATATGCTTAATATCAAGTCAAATCGCACTCTGTGGCCAAACTTCCTGAAAGGTCACCCATCCTCACACTACTCCAGCCCGAGCACGCTTAACTTCACAGTTCTATCCAACCCCGGCACCAGCTCACTTCACAGGCACTTGTTGATATATATATATATATCATATCAATCCTATTAAACCTTGTTGATGTCTAGGACTTTGTTCATGTTCATGAGTGTGATGAAGTTTTGAAAAAATAATTCAAACTTCCCGGTCATATTACGTATCATATTTTGAAAATAAAATCCAATTTTTTTTTTGAAACCAATTTTTTTTCTGTTACTAGTGGCGCACCTAGTTTGAATTTTTTTTTCCATTTTTCCCCCTCTAGATCTTAAAAGCCCCGTATCTTTCATTATGTTAGGTTTTTTGGGGATTTTGAAGATGTTGAACAAAGTTCCCCTGTTCAATTCGTATGTAACTTTTCGAGTAGATGATTTTTCATACAAAAAACTTTTTAACCCGAGTTCGTATGCAAAAGTTATGCCCATTTTACTAAATTCCAAAGAGATTTTGCAAATAAAGTCAAAATTCATATTTGTAAATTTTCCCAACAACTAGAACACATATCACATGGGAAACTTATTTTCTTTTATTTTTTTGACATTTCCATAATTTTCTTTTATTTTTTTAAAACTGAAAAGGCGGTCCACAGGGGGGGTGGGGGGGTGTGCATTTAGCACGAGGGTTACTAATGGTGGTGCGCCATTACTAACAATTTTTGTTTTTTTCAAAACTACTAATACAAGACTGTATCTGTGCGCCCATCAAGAGATAGGTGGCGCACCATATACACAGTGCGCCATTAATGTCCATATCATCTATAGCCCTTTTCCTAGTAGTGCAAGCTTCAAGAGGAAATTGATGCATTTGAAGAAGCACCTAAGGCCTTGGTCAAGTGGGTTCCCAAGACTACATCAAGTTCTACTTCATCAAGTACAACTACGACTCCAAGGATTCCCATCAAGATGGTGTGGATCCAGAAGAAGAAGAACTAGAGAGTTCTTGAGGGTGACTCCGCCAATGTACTTCACTTTTATTATTTTGGCGAGAACAAGTGCAAACAACTTCCACATATTGCACTAGTTCAAGGAGTCACAAACCCTCTTGTTGGTAAGAAAAGGGACAAGGTAACCTAATGCTTTCATGGACATCATCTTGTGTATGTATCACTCTATGTCTATGGATATCCTTGTTTGTTCCTTGTGGGACTAAACCGTGTAGGTATTGAAAGTGCAACTCACTCCAATGGATTGCTCCAAATGATCTACATCAACATTGAGCATCTACATCTTCAACACCTACATGAAGTCATCATCGACAAAACCCAAGGTTAGTTCATTCCTTTTAGGGGGGATATCACATCTAGGGGGAGCTTTACTCTAACCAATGAGCTAAAGCAACTCTAATGGTGTGAACACAACAATGCTTTATGTAAAAGTGGTAACCCCACTTGTGCTTAAACGATGAGTATGACCTATGATCAAGTGTTCTCATTTTACTCCTAAGTCAATATACTCATATATAGATGACCTAGTCATCGCCAAATTGCTTGATAGATGCTAGAGTGTTTGTGCATGCTTTTTCACATATTTCATTTGTCATTTTAATTGTGTGAGCATGGATGCATATTTTACTCATTCGAGTACATCCATTTGTTGCTATTATTGTTTAGCTCTTTCTCTTTTGCCAAATGGATGGACAAGAATGCCTAAGAACACCCTGTAGCTATCTATGCTTTTCTCGTCTCAAACTCTATTCATGCTACATCACAAAGTTTGATCAAGTCAGATTCGAACCACTCTGTGTGAGGAGCACTCGGAGATCCCGATTCATTATAGACTTAAACCTCAAAAACCTCTTTGCGCATCTTGGTCTGGCCGATTCATCCTTTTCGGTCCTACCGAGTCACCAAGTTGATCTAGGGTTTTCAATCTCGATGCAACCGATTAGAACTTTTCGTTCACACCAAGTTGCGATGAATCGCTTGCAGTTTGCATCTCGGTGCCACCGAGTCGCTCCACTCGGTCACACCGGCTGTGGTCAGGTTATTTATACCGCTGGGTCAAAATTTGGAAATTTCTCCAACCCCTTCGCCTGCCAGAACCTACTCTGCCTCCTCTGGTCTCCGGATCATCCTCTCGTTGCCAGCGACCTCCCACCACTGGTCTCCGCCGCCGTCAACGGAAATCTTCTCCGATGTTGTCGCCGTAGCAAGTTCGTCGCCGCACTAGGGTACGGACTTGATCATTGTGCTAATCTTTAACTCCAATTCTTAGCACATTGATTTCCATGTTTCTTGCTATAATTGAAATCATCCTGTCCAGTGAAAACGTCCCGTAGATTAGGTTTGATTTGAAAATTTAGGGTTAGGTCTCCACCGAATTCATCTCGGACCGACCGAGTTGTAGAAATCGGTCTCACCAATTTTGGCTTAGGCCAGAGCACACACATTTTTGGTCCGACCGAAAATTGCAAATCGTTGTGACCGAGTTTGATTCTCTGTGAAACCCTAGCAGTCTCGGTACCACCGAACTATGACTCGGTCGGACCGAGTTCACTAGTTCAGGTTCCAAAAGCTGCTTCGGTATCACCGAGTTTACATCGATAGATCCGAAATGCTTTCTGTGAAGAACTAAAACTAAGTTTTTAAGTCATATGTTTTGCAAAAACTCCTGCACTTTGTGATGCTCATCTACTCTACCTCATCTATAACCTATTCACAGGGTCTGCTGACAGTTTGCCTGCAAGATGTCTGACCAAAGTGACAGCCAGAACAAGTCAGAGGAACAAGTTCAGTTGAGTGAGGGCACTAGTCCCTCTAGCAGCTATGATGATGGCAGCAGGAGCACTCCCAGCAATCTGCCAAAGGCTGCCACAAGGACAAGGAAGAAGAGGACTTCTGACTCTGAGGATGAAGATTATGTGGCTGTTGAAGATGAAGCCACTTCAAAGAAGAAAGTGATGAAGAAAGAGTATGGCTCAGCTGCTGCAACTAAGACAGGTCTGAAAACAAAGATGCCGGCAAGAAGACAGCCCATGTCTAAGCCAAGAAAAGTTGCCCCAGGTGAAACCATGAATTTCACCATTGAATCTAAAGAAGAAGCAGCTGGTGAGGATAAGAGGAAGAAGAGGGCCAGAACCACTACTGCCAGAGTTCTTGGGAAGCCCTCAATGAGGAAAGATTATGAAGAAGAGGAAGAGGAAGAGGATGCAGCACCAGCACCCAAAGCTCAAAAGCTTATGGGAGATGCAATTAAGGCAGGGGCTGCTCCAGCTCCAAAGCCAAAACCGAAGAGGAGCACCAGGAACATCCCTGCTGAGGAGAAGAACAAGGCCCCAGTGCCTCCAGTTGCTGAAGAAGAAGAGGAAGATGATTCTGTTGTTTTGAGGAAGCTGAAGCCCAAGATCCCTGATCACAATGATGCACACCCAGTTGCAGAGAACATGAAAATCAGGAAGGATTCATGATTGAGGCTATGGAGAGAGTCTGATCCATATGCCACCAGGAGAAGGACTGCTGTGGACTACAGATTCCACACTAAGGAACAACAGGACTTCTATGAGACTGTTTTACTTGACAAGAAGCCCATAGTGTGTGACATGAGATGGGTTGACTGGGAATTCATTAAGGAAAATGAGGATCACTTCCCTGATGTATATGACAGCTTCAAGGCATGTGGAGTTGATGAGTTTGTGGCTTAGAAGTTCACCAAGTGGAATGATGAGCTCATTATGCAATTTTACTCCACTGCACACTTATATCCAACTGGAAGGATTGTGTGGATGCCTGAGGGTACTAGGTACCAGTCTACAGTTGAAGAATGGGCAAAACTCATAAATGCTCCTGAGGAACATGAGGATGACTTGGATGTCTATGCCAAGAAGAAGAAAGACCACAACTCTATGGCCAATATGTACAAAGAGACCCCTGATGCTGCTTTAGACACACATAAGTTTGGATACACTATTTGTTGTCTGAACTGCCAACAATCAATTGGATTCTGAGGCACACACTTCTACCCAAGTCAGGTGATCAGAAGATGATCAGAGGACATGCTATCAACTTGCTGCACATATTTGATGTCCCACAAAAGTTCAAGGTTATGAGCCTGATTGTGGAAACAATCAAGAGGACTGTAGCTGATCAAAATAGAAGTTGTGGATACGCCCCACACATCTAGGAGCTCATCAACTCAAAGATGGGCAAAGGCAAGTACATCTTGGACAAGGAGCATCTACCCAACTATCCTGAATTTGAGGACAACACAGTTGTCATGACTGAGAATGAACCATCATCTGTGCAAGCACAAGAGAAGAAAGCCAAAGCTAAAGCTGAGAAAGCTGCAAAGATGCCAACTACGGAAGAGGCATCTCAGGTCTTCTTGAAGAGCAAGCAAGATCAGCTTGGATATCTGATCCAATCCACTCTGAGTATTGAGCAGGGCCTGGCCACCCTGACCAAGAACCAGGAGAGCTTGGAAAGGATTGTTGAGACAAAATTCTATGACCTTGATGTCAAGATCACAGAGATCCAAACTGAAGTTGAGCAACTTCTGGAGGAAGCAGAGGAGAAGAAGGGCAAGTCTACCACAGATGCATTTGCTAGAGTGCCCAGAGGACAGAGATCTGCTGCAGTGCCAGTGACAGACACTAGAGCTACAACATCAGCACCAGCAGCTACAGCTCCAGTTCCAACTCTAGCAGCTACTCCACCAGCTCCAGCCACTTCATCAGAAGCTTTCGTCCTTGGCGTTCTCTCAACACCACCTCCCGAAGATCAAGCCTGAGAGTCTTTTAGCACTATGCATTTTCAAACTTCTTGGTAACTTGTTGCCAAAGGGGGAGAAAAATGTATAGATCATAGGCTTCGAGAGAGGGTGTTGGTTTTTATCTCTTTGCACTCTTTTTGGTTGGTTTGAAACTTTACTGCGTGCTTGTGTGATACTACTTTGTGTCCTTGTGAGATACTTATTTGGTCAAGTGTTTGATCATATGCTACCCTTAATGCTTGTTGGATAATGCTATCTTTCATATCCTATTATGATCTTTCACTTTGCTTGGTGATCAGTGCATGCTTTTAATCTCTATCATTTTGAGCGCTCCACCAAGATGTATGTGACATGGAAGAGTAACCAATGATCCTAATTGATTGTGCATTTGCATTCAAAAACCAAACTTAAATAATGCACAAATTTAGGGGGAGCTCTTGCTTATCACATACTTCTCAAAGTGACGATGTTTTTCAATCTTATTTATCATTTGTCGAAGCTTTGATCTATATGTTGTCATCAATTACCAAAAACGGGGAGATTGAAAGTGCAACTATCCCTGGGTGGTTTTGGTAATTCCTAACAACATATAGCTCATTGAGCAATGCTATTCCAAGATAAATATTTCAGGAAAGCTCAATGTTTGTCATGGCGTGGATTAGAAGGTGGACCCTTCAAAATGCTAAGGACAAAGGATTGGCTCAAGCTCAAAGCACAAGACTCTACATTTTCTATTTTAGTGATCCAAGATCACATTGAGTCTATGGGAAAAGCCAATACTATTAAGAAAGGATGAGGTGGGATCTTGCTCAAAATTCTTAGTGATATGCTCCAAAACCCACCACTGCTTTCTCATATCCACATATGTCCTAAACCAAAAATTCCAACTCGGCCCCACCGATTCTTTCCATCCGGAGCCACCGAGTTCAGTTGACATAGCCACTACCAGAAACCCTAATCAATTCGGTCTCACCGATAGGGATCTCGATCTCACCGAGATGGGATTGCAAACTCTCTGTTTCCCTTCGTAACGTTTCGGTCAAACCGAGATGAGCGATTGGTCCCACCGAGATTGCAATGCAAACTCTCTGTTTCCTTTTAGTAACATTTTGGTCCAACCGAGATGAGCGAATCGGTCCCACCGAGTTTGCCTGGCCAACTCTCTGTTTGGCTATTACCAAAATCGGTCTCACCGAGTTTGTGTAATCGGTCTCACCGAGATTACGTTATGCCCAAACCCTAATGACATCGGTCCCACCGAGTTGACATGTCGGTCCCACTGAGAATCCTAACGTTCACATTTTGAACTAAATCGGTCCGACCGAGTTTGGTGATTTGTGTGTAACGGTTACATTTTGTGTGGAGGCTATATATACCCCTCCACCCACTCTTCATTCGTGGAGAGAGCCATCAGAACATGCCTACACTTCCAATACATATCTTCTGAGGGAGAACCACATGCACTTGTGTTGAGGTCAATATATCCCATTCCAACCACATAAATCTTGATCTTTAGCCTTCCCCAAGTTGCTTTCCACTCAAATCTTCTTTCTACCAAATCCAATCCTATGAGAGAGAGTTGAGTGTTGGGGAGACTATCATTTGAAGCACAAGAGCAAGGAGTTCATCATCAACACACCATTTGTTACTTCTTGGAGAGTGGTGTCTCCTAGATTGGCTAGGTGTCACTTGGGAGCCTCCGACAAGATTGTGGAGTTGAACCAAGGAGTTTGTAAGGGCAAGGAGATCGCATACTTCATGAAGATCTACCCTAGTGAGGCAAGTCCATCGTGGGCGACGGCCATGGCGGGATAGACAAGGTTGCTTCTTCTTGGACCCTTCGTGGGTGGAGCCCTCCGCGGAGTCGCGTAACCGTTACCCTTCGTGGGTTGAAGTCTCCATCAACGTGGATCTACGATAGCACCACCAATCGGAACCACGGATAAAAAATCCCCGTGTCAACATTGTGTTTGCTCCCTCAAACTCATCCCTTTACCTTCATATACAATTGTTTTACATTCTGCTGCTATACTCTTAGAATTGCATGTGTAGGTTGATTGCTTGACTCGTGCTAAGTTGCTAAAATATGCCAAGAACTAAAATTGGGAAAATGCTAGATTTTTATCAGGTCAAGTAGTCTAATCACCCCCTCTAGACATACTTCCGATCCTACACTTTTTCCTTGTGCTCCACAGCTATGACTGTGCTGACCACCGACTGGTGGCGGCGATGTAGAGGAACATGGGCTCCTTCGCAGTCGGAGCCGCCAGGACAGGCGGGGTGGTCAACATCCTCTTGAGCTGAAGAAAAGCTTCATCCGCCTTGTCATTCCACTCGAAAAAAGTGGTCTTCTTTATAAGCTGGTATAGGGGAAGAGCCTTCTCGCCCAGCTGACTGATGAAACGGCTGATGGATGCCAAGCAGCCAGTGAATTTTTGTACATCCAATAGTCAGGTGGGTTTCTCCATCCTCTCGATGGCCTTGATCTTCACGGGGTTGCACTCTATGTCGCGCTCTGAGACCAGGAAGCCAAGAAGCTGGCCGGCTGGTACTCCAAAGACACATTTCTCCGGGTTGAGCTTGATTTTTAAATCGGCGCAAGTTTTCAAAGGTTTCCTTGAGGTCTTCTAGCAGCGTGCCACGCTTCTCCGTCTTCACCAGAACATCGTCCACATAACATGGGCGTTTCTGCCGAGTTGCTTGAGGAGACATTTCTGCATGCAACGCTGAAACGTGGCGCTGACATACCTTAAGCCGAACGTCATGGTCAGGTAACAGAAAGCTCCGAATGGCGTGATGAAGGCGGTCCTCAGCCTGTCGACCGGGTTCAGCTTGATCTGATGATACCCTGAGTATGCATCCAGAAAACTCAACAGCTCACATCCGGCTATGGAGTCTATCGCTTGGTCAATTCTTGGCAAAGCAAATGGGTCTTTGGGGCAAGCTTTGTTGAGGCTGGTATGATCAATACACATGTGCGACTGCTTATTCTTCTTCAGCACAAGAACCGGGTTGGCTAACCATTCTGGAAAGAACACTTCCATGATGAAGCCGGCTGCTAGAAGCCGGGCTATCTCTTCTCCAATGACTCTTCTCTTCTCTTCTTCTCGACAAAGCGGCGAAGGGCTGCCCGACCGGCTTGGCATCAGGTCGCATATGTAGCTTGTGCTCGGCGAACTGGCCGAACACCCGGCATGTCCTTGGGAGACCATGCAAAGATGTCCCGATTCTCACGGAGGAAATCGACGAGCTCGCTTTCCTATTTGATGTCAAGGTTTGCACCTATGACAGCGTGTCTCTCTGGGTGCTCCAGCTCCAAGGGTATGTTCTTTGTTTCTTTTGCCGGCTTGAACGGGCCCTCAGCTTCCGACTCCGTGGGGTTGGGTGACATTTCCGGCTGCTTGCCTGCCATTGCCACAACCCGGTCAAGGAGCCGCTTCTCTGCTGCGATTTCAAGGGACTCGGCTAGCTGGCTGCTGTCTGCTGCACAGGCGGACCACTTCTTGTAGTCTATGGTTATGGTCAGGATTCCCTTGGCGCTCGGCATCTTCATCTTGAGGTAAGCATAGTGGGGACCGCCATGAACTTGGCCAGAGCAGGCCGGCCAAGTAGCGCATGGTAGGGGATCTCAAGGTCCACCACCTGAAACCAGACTGGCTCTCGGTGGAAGTGATCTTTGTCCCCAAAGAGGACGTCTATCTGTGTCTTGCCGATTGGTGAGCAGGAAAGGCCAGGAACTATGCCATGGAATACAGTCCGACTAGGCTGAAGCTGCCTCTGTTTGATTCCTAACTTCTCCATGGTGTCTCGGTACAGGATGTTGATGTTGCTGCCGCCATCTATCAGAACTCGGGAGAAGCGAGCAGCCCGCCTCACTGTGGCGAAAGTGGCATCCAAAACTAGGGCATAAGAACCCGGTGAGGGCATCACCTCTGGGTTGTCAGCTCTGCTCCAACTGATAGGCTTCTCAGACCAATGCATGAACTCGGGAATCTCTGATGCTACTACATGTACTTCTTGTTGCTGTTGCCGTCTGCTGCTCTTATCATCGGCCACGCTGGTGAACACGACATAAGCTCCGTGCTCTTTAGGATACTCGTCTTGTATGGCCCCAACTGGCCGAACCGCCGGCTGCTGGGGAGGAGGTGGAGGCGGTGGCCTAGCAGGAGGAGGAGGCAGGAGTCCGTCACCCTTGGCAATCCTGGTGAGCCAGTGGAATTTCCGAGTGGTGTGGTTGGACAGCTACGCGCCGCTGTGAAATTTGCAGGGTGCATCAAGAGTCTGCTCGTATGAGAAGGCGGGCAGCCAGTTGGGCTTGCCGCCCTTCTGACGCTTGGGTAGAGGCTGCCCTTCCGGCTGCTGGTCTTCGACTGTCGCCACTTGCCGGCTTGTGGAAGCCGGCTGCGTGGCCTTGTGCTTGTTGTTTTTCGGTTGCTGACGCCGACTGGTGTCGCCAGCCGGAGTCCGAGGAGCTTGAGGAGCCACTTTGCCAGATGTGTCAACTTGGATCTCCGCGTTCATGGAAGAGTCGGTCGTGGCGTACTTGTCTGCTATGATCAGCAGTTCATTGAGGGTCGCCGGCTCGTCGCAGAGAAGCTTGTGCTTGAGGAGGGTGCCCTCTCGGCACCCGACAGTGAAGTACTGGATGGCCTCCACCTCGTGCATGCTCTTGCAAGAGTTGCGCAGCTCGGCCCAGCGCGTGAGGTAGTCGCGAGTTGACTCGTGGGGGCCTTGGACACACAAGGAGAGCTGGGGAGGCTTGGGCGGTCGCTTGTACATGCTGGTGAAGTTGCGGATGAAGGCTTGGGTGAAATCAACCCAGCTATTGATGGTGCGGGGCTTTAGTTTGTTCAGCCATGTCCGGGCCATGCCTTGGAGCATGAGCGGAACGTACTTCACGGCAATGCGCTTGTTGCCGTTTGCGATGCTGACGGCTGTGGAGTAGTCGACCAACCAGTCCTCCGGCTTCATGGAGCCGGTGTACTTGGGCGTATCTCTCGGGAGCGTGAACCCTTTAGGGAAGGGCTCATCTCGGATGCGGGGGCCAAAACAAGGCAAACCCAGCTCGTCTTCTTCTAGTACCAGGGATCGGTTGAGGCGGTCGATCCGGTGGCGGGCGTCATTCTCTTCGACTCCTTCCCGGCGGCCAAGGCGGTCGCCGAGTGTCGGGTGGTTAACAGGCGGCGGGGAAGCGTGCCTCTCCCTGCGGCAGGGGGGAGGGGGAGGCAGACAGTCGCCCCGTCGTTCTATTGCTCTTGGGCGGCCGTCTTGGTCGCGCTCGATGGTGATCCGAGTCCGGCTGCGGCTGGCAGCCGTCTCCTTGTCTCTTCTATCGCGGACGCCACCAGTTGGCGTCCGGGATGTCGCGCCTTCATCTCGGCGAGGAGGCGGATCATCGTTCCGCCGGTTGGGCGCTTCAGCGCGGCAGCTGGCCTCTTGCTGCTCGGCAGCTGCATCAAGGAGCTGCTGGACACGCTCCGTCATGTGGCGACGCTGCCGCCTCGAGCTTGTTCAGCTCGCTCGTCCGCCGCTGGGCAGCTCGTATGTTCTCTGCCGGCATGGCGTAGATGGGACAATCTGTCCCGAACATGCTGGCAATGGTCGCACCGCGCTGCCGGATCATATCGATGCGGCTAGGCCCACCAGGAGCCAGCGTGCCGCCGACGGCACGGTCCATCTCACGCTGATAGTCCTCCGAAAGGCGTCTCATGCTGGCCAGCCTATTGGCGCTTTCGACGAGTTGGACGCAGTGCGCCTCCAGCGTCTCGGCGTCGGCGTCTTCTGGAATGGGCGCGGTCAGGTCTTGCAGCGCCGCATGCAGCGGATCCTGGCCACCTCCGCCAGAGTGCTCGCCGTGGCTGATGACGAGCACCTCCGTGACAGTGTTGCCGCTGTTGTCCGCGCGAGGGAGCGGCTCATTGTAGACAACCACGTTGGTGGGGAATGTGTCAAGCGACGCCGTGTCGGAGTCGACAAGCATCGGGTTGGTGGAGCCAACCGACTCCAAGTCCGCAGCAGGCTCGCTGGCGACGTGGAGCTGATCGAGGAGGCTGGCAAGGCGGCTCTCGGGGCCTTTCGTGCCTGCGTCTTATACAGGCTCGTCGGAGAGGCGAATCTCACCAACAAGATTGGCGAGGCAGCTCGCCGCGCAGACGACCTCTGCGTCATGCAGCGCGCCGGCGTAGACGTCGTCTGGCATGCCGGGCTGGCTACGCTTGACCGGAAGGAACAAGGTTCCCGTCCAGAACAGGTCTCCGGGAGATAGTGCACCTCGCCCCATGGTGGGCGCCAAATGTCGGGGGTTGGGTGTGACATATGCCAAAGGATGGCTTATCATGGTGGGAGCGAGTAGAACGTCGTCGGTGCCTGGAAGCGGGATGAAGCGTAGACACGAATGCCGGCACACTTTACCCAGGTTCGGGGCTCTCCTAGGAGATAACACCCCTAGTACTGCTCTGCGGGGTCTCCGCATGATCACTAAGGCACTAGTGGATACAATGATGCTCCTTGAGCTGTGTGCTAGAGGTAGAAGAAGGCAGGCTAGCTCTCTCCTTCCTCTTGGTATGAGTCTAGTTCTAACAGGTTGGGAACCTTTGCATGGGTGCCCTGGGGGTTTATATAGGCCTACCCCCAGGGGTACAATAGTAATCTGGCCGGGAGTAGGACCCGGCCCTCAGTGTCTCTGGTCGTCGGCTTCTCCGCCGCCTGGTGGGCCCCCCTCGGCCCAGTGCAGTGCAGAGCCGACAGGCCCGCTCCGCCCGCCGCAGGTCTTGCCATTGATTCAGAAGCCGCAATGCTAATGACGTATGCTTGGGCAGGGGAGCGTGGCTACAGTCCCGCCGCCTGGTGGGACATCACTGTAGCCACACCGTGTGTCGTCTTGTTAATGGTACATGGACCCCGAGGGAGGACTGGGCCGGCTGCTAGAGGCCGGCCTCCCTCGGGTCTGACTGGTCGGGCTTCCGCCTCCTTCCGGGCTCTTGCTGCCTGGTAGGGCCCGCCGCCTGCAGGCCGTGCCGACAGGCCGTCGTGGGAACAGGGCTCCGCCTGACAGGAGCTACGTTAAGGGTGGAGTGGCAACAGTGCTGCGTCGTGCGGAGATCTCTGCCTGTACGGGGCACTGTGGCCGCGCTTTGCCCAGGATATGGGGTATATGGGCTACGCTGTAGCCACATCCTGTCTTGTCTTCTTAATGGGGGCGCTGACTTTGAGAGCACTGCGGGCCGCCTGCTAGGAGCCGGCCTCTCTGGAGGCCGCCTGCTAGGAGTTGGCCCGTCTTGGTGCCGCCTTCCGGAGCTTGGCCGTCTTCTGGCCGCCGGCCGCTTGGGCCAGCCGGCCACCAGAAGGCGGCGCTTCATCTTGATGTCTTGAGGGGCGCAGCCGCCCCCGATGTCTAGAAGGCTCAGGGACTCGGGTTAGGCTACCCGTGGCCCATTACTCCAAGAGAGGAGGAACCCTCCTTGCAATGTCGAAGACAATCTGCGTGCCGGATACATCGTCATTGAAGCCTGGTTCAGGGGCTACTGAGGGAGTCCTGGATTAAGGGGTCCTCGGGCAGCCGGGCTATGTGACGTGGGCCGGTCTGATGGGCCATGAAGATACAAGACAGAAGACTTCTACCTGTGTCCGGATGGGATTCTCCTTTGCGTGGAAGGCAAGCTTGGCGTCCGGATATGAAGATTCCTTCCTCTGTAAACTAACTCTGTATAACCCTAGGTCCCTCCGGTGTCTATATAAACCGGAGGGTTTAGTCTGTAGAGGCAATCAGAATCAGAATCATACAGGCTAGACATCTAGGGTTTAGCCATTATGATCTTGAGGTAGATCAACTCTTGTAAACCCCATATTCATCCAGGATAATCAAGCACGAAGTAGGGTGTTACCTCCATCAAGAGGGTCCGAACCTGGGTAAACATCATGCCCCTGTCTCCTGTTACCTTCGATCCTTAGACACTCAGTTCGGGACCCCCTACCCGAGATCTGTCGGTTTTGACACCGACACTGCTCGCGGTCGACCCAGCTCTGCCCGGTTGGGGAATCCACCGTACTGACGGATTTTTCTCTTGGACAACAAGGTACCTAATTTAATGAGATATTATCTCATCTCTTATCCTAGTTCATCTGCCTCCTTTAATCACCCGGCGAAAATCGTTGTGAATTCATTTTTATTCAAGCTGATTTGAGTGGTTTCTTTCATTCATAGAGTGTACAGTGCGCGGATACATCAGGACTTTACGGCTTCCGCCAGACATCCGTGGAGTTCCATCTCACCGTACCAGATGACTTGAGGATGTGCGCGGTATGTTCAATCTCACCCTAAATCGGTTGGCATGGCCAACTTTCCTGAACATATACTAAATATTTCTACATTTGGGTACAAGGTGCCACATGCACTATATACGTCAAAGGGGATTTTCCCCCTCTTCTTTCCATATTAGGCAAATTAATGATGTATCATTCTTTCGTTTACTCTCATATTTCCATGACATCATGTTTACCCTATCTGTTTAGTTATAGATTTTTGTCCTTCGATTTCAACTGCTATACGGTTCTTTCAATTTGGGCCCATATTTGCATGTTACCATATTTTCTTTAACAATCCTACCATTTTCTGCAGTGCGTCCCTTGCTATGCAACAAAATCTGGAGTGCACAATCTTTCCCTTTACATAAATCAAGACTGCAGGGATGTCATACTGAACACAAACCATGGATTTACAATTGTTGCTACTGTAAGACTTGATGAATGTGGTGACTCCTATTTTGGCACTGGCCTTTTTTAAAGAAGTTTCTAAGTTTTATGTATTGAAAGATGGCACTAAAATTGCACTGCACATAAAAGAGCCTGGTCAAGAGATATATGCTAACTTCCCCGATGATATCATCCGCTCAGACTTTGTTTGAAGTAAGTTTTCTTTTCAAGTATCTGCATGTTGACTTACCCAGCAATATCAAATGAATTGTGTAGTATTTAAGCAACCAATTGTTATTCCATTTTCTTACTATATTCCTACCTAATGACTTGTAGTTACCAATACACTTTTCTATTGCCCTGTTTTAACTAAATATTCCCTGTACTCACACTTCTATCAGAAAGCACCACTGACAAGGAGAGTCCATAGGTGGAGAACGAGGCTACCAACAAGTGGAGGCGGGGCGAGCAAGAACCACAAGTGACTCCAGTAGTCCTAGACTTCATCAGTAGCCTCCCTGATGATATGTTGACAGCCATCATCTCCCTCCTCCCAATCAAATATGGGGCGCGAACAACCGTCCTTTCCCGGCAGTGGCGCCCCCTCCACCCCTCTCGACCTCATTGACACCCACGAGCTCTACCATGGCTATCGCAAAAGCTTGGTTGTGTTCTCCAAGATCCTCGGCAGTCACCCTGGCCCAACCAGAGGCCTTAGAATGGGCAAGTTCTGTTATAATGGCAAGGACTGAGCCAACCTTGACGACTGGTTCCGATCCCCCACCCTAGATTAGCTCGAGGAGCTCACTTTTGATGATGGGCATATGCGCTCGCTGCCAACGTCTGCGCTCCGCCTCGCGCCCACGCTGCCCGTCGCCAAGTTCAGGAACTGCCATCCCCACCTTAATGATGTGCCTGCTCCTATTCTACCACGACTAAAGCACCTCGAGGTCATCGTCGTCTGCCTCCCAAACGGTGACATGGAGCGCCTACTCTGTGGGTTTACTGCACTCAAGTACCTTCGTCTTCAGGCGATCAATGGGTTGAGTAGCTTCCACATCACCTCCATGACTCTCCGGACTATTTATGTGTGTTGCCGGTGCAGCAAGAAGACATCACAAGATATGTACCATGTTATGGTCATTGAGGACACACCTGCACTTGAGAGATTACTTGTAGTTGATCAAAAAGGTCCAACAAGAATCAATGTTATTTATGCGCCGAAATTGACAGTGGTGGGCTACTTGTCTGACAAATACTCCGAACTTGTTATTGGATCTACATTCGTTCAGGTACAACATCCGCCTTCTACCTCTCCTTCTAGAAATTAACATTATTTCTAATTTTGAAGATGTATGTTCGTCTATCATCCAGAAAATGCTTCCGACAAGCTTGACCCCGAAACTGTGCACAGTGAAGGTCTTGGCACTAGAATCTATCGGCCCCAACCTGGAGCAAGTTGTCAGTTTCCTGAGATGCTTTCCGTACCTAGATAAGCTATATATCGAGGTGATGTTCCTTTCCAGTTAAATGTTAACCATAAGGGAGTTCAATTTGTGACACCTTTTTTCCAGGTTTACAATGATAATGTACTATGATTTCTGAAGGATTTTTTGGAGGATTTCAGTACATACATGTCCCCCCATATTGGTTGCTTGATCCATATGGTTACAATCCATAAGCATTTCTCCTTTGGATTCATCTGTACTAGTTTTCTTAGGGAACTTTTCATCCACTCCAACCTCTTGTGAAGAAGGCTACATTTTTCTAGATTGTAATCAAATGCCCATGTTAATCATGTCGGATCGAAGATGGCATGTTAGTGAATTTTACAAATCCTGCAAACCAAATAGGCCTGTAGTAGTGTTCAAAACTGCATGTAGGCACTAACACGTTTTCTTCTTTTCCAGATAAGATTAGGCTCGGTGGTGGATAATGCGATACGATATAACAATCACATCGAATGCCTAGATCTGCATCTCTAAGAAATTACTTTAAACTCCTGCCGAGGGACCTTACCGGAGATTATATTCATCTCGTTCTTTGTTGTCAGAGAAAGGGTGCTGAAGGTAATGAGGTTTGCCCTACATTTATTTCACAAAAATGAATGGTTTCTTGATCAGCGCCGACGGCTGCAGCAGAATGGAATAGGCTGCAAAAATGCTAAATTTCATTTTGGAACTTCAGATGACAGAGTAATCAGAAGTCATCATGTCAACCCAATACATGGCTTCTCAATGGCTGACCCCTTTGCAAAAAAATTTGAGGTTTTGAAGCTAGACTAAGTGGTAATATTAGTTTGAACCTCTCTGATATCCATGTTTAGCGGATCAGGGCGAGCGTTTGTGGCTGATGAGCTGAATTTCATTTCTAATATCAGTTTGAACCTTGTAATATTCGTATTTGAGCCATATAACTCCGGAATTTGAACTTTGTAATATTTTGAGCTTTTGTGGTACAATCATTGAAATGGCATCGTATGAGACTCGTACATTGGTAGCACTATTTTGACCATAATATGCAATCGACTTAGATTTTATTAACCATTCTAGAATCTGTTTACCTTGTCGATCTCATAGCACACGATCTGTATAGCTAACTCGACCATGATCTTCGACATTATTGCACACAGTTGGTTTCTTCAACCGTGTGCCCTGTAGATCGCAGAATTAATTATCACACTCGAGTGTCCATCATCACCCTTCTGTGCAACTTTGACCTCATCACCCATGGGTAAACTTATGACCGAAGTCATTCCACACACTTTGTTTTTACAAAGCTTTTTACCAATAAACGCCCACGATTTGTCCCTCTTCTAGCCGACGCTTGGCCAAACTAGCCGGGCGGGAAGCTTGCGTGGTAAACTGCGCGGTAGCGCGGGAACAGGCTCACCGACGATACATTTGGCGCCTCTTCGAGCCCACGCGTGGTCAAACGAAACGCGTGCTGTGTGGTGTTGTCAAGCGTCCACTGGAATCCTCCGCTATTAACGTCGTGACAAGACGTGACGATTACAGGCCGGTTGGCACCCATATATTATAGCGGCCATTTAACCCTTGTGTCTCTTCAACCTTTCGATCGCGCCCCACCATTGCAAGAAGCACACCCACCATGACAAATTCTTAGAGCGTATCCTGCGCGGCTCCAATGGCGCTCCGAGCGACTGCCGACGACGAGAAGCAGTTCACCATGCATGCCGTGCTGGACACCGAAAGAAAGTTCACGGAGCTCTCGGTGGTGTACACCAACAACCCGGTCTGGGTGGAGCACTCCATCCACATCATGGAGTTGTTGCTTGCCGATGAGAAGTACAAGGTGTTCGGGTTCGACCTCAAGTACACCCGCGCTCATGCCGGGTCTCATCCAAAGGTCGTCGTCGCCCAGATGTGCATGCGCAACCACGTCGTCGTCTACGACTACTTTACCTCCTAGCCGAACAATCAGGAACATAGGGGTAATCACAGGAGCCAGGCAACCCAGCCTGGCCGAAATCTTAAGTCAAATTGATGCATATTTATGGCTTTATAACGATAATTACGGAAGGCAATGCTTGTATAATCAATACAAACACTGATGATATATGTTTATTTTGACTCCATTGCGACCGTTTATCATTTGATAGTGGCCCATTGTCGGCTTCTACCCCTTTGTAGATGCTACACAGGGTGTTTCCGCAGTAACAAGACAACCCTTAGCCGATGTCTCGATGCCCGGAGGTGGTTGTGTTAGCGGAAACCAGGAAATCAGATATGCAGGCTTTATAACTTTCACTTAGTCATAGGAGCTTAAAGTTGGGAGGCCAGTTACTAGACCCCGGTTAGTATTAAGCGTTAGCCGAGGTCAAGCCATTAACACTTTGGCCAATGTTATGAACGGCCCGTCGTTTAACACAGGGTGACCTCCATCGATCTTATAGTTTAACATAGTCATCGGACCGCTGACTAGTTTACGCTTATTGTGACAGTCAGTTTTCGGCTTTCTCCACTGAGGTGCTTAACCATGCGAGTTGGAAGCACAATCACAGTGGTTCTCCCTTTGCACACCTAGCCGAACAAAGCGGAATGTAGGAGGCAAACACGGGAGCCGGGAAATCCAACTATTGACCGAAGACACAATTCGAAACTGATGCATATAAAGCAATATTCGAGAACGTTTTGCCGAAGACTCCTCGGAGTACCTTGGCTTTTGGTGGGTTCGACTGTAGTCCAGCCCCCCGTTGATGTTTTCAATGCTTTAAAGGCGTCTGGCATTGCACTACTTGGGAACTAGTCCCAATGTGGTGTGTGTATTGTTAACGCCGAAGTGTAGTTCGGCGAGATCTTCCGAGCTGAATTATAATGCTGGGCACCTCGGTCATGAGGATTTAGACCATGAATCTAACTCGTTCCCGAGCTAGACCGGATTAGGATAAAACATCACCAACATCGCCGAACTACATTTAACTCGTGACGTGGTTGGAGCATCGTGAAGGATAAATCATCACCAGTTCGTGATGCTCATCATTAACAATATAAAATGAGTTAGATTTAAACTCACTGAATCATTTACTAAGCAACCAACACATCAACCTCACTGAATCATTTACTAAAGAATTTAAATTCCATCCTCGTGAGTCTAGGGTGTCGTTTAAACTGCATGACAATCCATTTACCATACCTCTAGGGAGATTTGCTTATGGCTGCAAAATTCCATTTTGGGGCTTGCTGGACGAACCGCCTAGATCTGAGTAAGAGACATTCTTGACTAGCCTCTGCTATGGCGAGACTAGAGGAGTGACACAAGGTAGAATAAAGAGCATTCATTTTCCCTCAATTAAATACTTTGCACTATTTAATGGAAAATGCATTGTAGGCAAACAAGATTGTATTACACTTTGTGCTCCAGATTTGATCCTCATACGCACCGCTCTCACTGGTGACAAAAGTTATAACCTTGGAGCAATTGTTGCACGCAGGTTGCAAAACAACGCTGGTAGTGGATATTTTTATGGTCGAATTTATGCCACACACTTAGCAAGAGAGCTGGGTGTTTCACCTTGGCCTTATGACCCCGTCCTTCCCACGCAGTACTTGGACTTTGATGCAATGTGTAAGTGCATCTAGTGCCACCCCTTGTTGGTTTTGGTGTATTGACGTCAAACCTGGTTGAGGACTAATGTGTTTGTGAGAATTGCAGGATAACACAGGTAGTAGTCCATCACTGATTCGGTTTACCTACCGGAGATGACCCCTAAAAATGTCTGAAGACATTGAAGACAATGGTGGTATGTGAAGATATTCACATTGAAGATTATGACAAGGGAAGACATGTGTGAAGACTATGGAGCGCGAAGACTTACTTGTTTCGTTGTTTCCTTTTCTTCTTTGTTGAGTCATAGGAACCACCGTACTGTTAAGTGGGGTCCCAGTGAACAAAGTCAGAGTGACTGAAGTGATGCTCAACCAAATCCTATGTCTTCGAGTGAAGACAATGAGAGCAAATCTTATCCAGAGCTGGATGAGTCAGCTCTACTTGTAGCCCAAGTCAAGCTGTCGCGTGTGTTAGAAATCTGACCGTTGGAACCCGTGTTATCTCCTTAGTGACCCAGGGTCATTTCGGACAAATCAGGTCGGGTTGCCTAGTGGCTATAAATAGCCCACCCCCTACACCATAAATTGGTGGCTGCTCAGAGTTAGTGCACGGCTTTTGTCGTTTGAGAGCAACCCACCTCTGAAGCTTTTGAGAGAGAGAGGAATCCTTGCGAGGACAAAGCCCAAACACCCAGAGCCAAAGAGTGTTAGGCATCATTGAAGTCTTTCTGTCCGCGTGACCTGAAGACTTGTTACACTTGAGGAATGTGAATCCTCCAACCGGTTAGGCATCGCGTTCTGAGCATCCAAGAGTCATTGTGGATCGCCGGTGAATGAAGTTTGTGAAGGTTTGGAAATCTACCTTGAAGACTTACCATAGTGATTGGGCGAGGACTGGGTGTCCTTAGCTCAAGGGGAATAAGGTGAAGACACGGCTTCTGAGTTAAATCTCAGCCTCCCTAACCAGACGTACAGTTGTCACATCAACTGGAACTGGTCCAACAAATCATTGTCTTCTTCAAGTGACTGGTTCTATCCTCTCCCTCTCTTTACTTACAGTTTGTCTTCGTGAAGTCATTGCCTGCCTGTGTTACCTGTTTGACTTCACTGTGTTACTTCTATTGTTGATTGGCTTCATACTATCTTCCATCCTGATCTTTACTACCTGGCTGCTATTAGTCTTCGTGCTTTCACTTCATTGATTACTTGACTATGGCTTGCCTAGTGTAGTCTACCTTCCGCTACATGTCAATAGGTTCATTTCTATTGTTTGTCTTTGAAACTCCCATGTTTTGAAGACTTCCATAAAAATCGCCTATTCACCCCCCTTTAGTCGATAACTAGCACTTTCAATTGGTATCAGAGCAAGGTACTCCCTTGTTCTGTGTAATTCGGTCTAACCACCTGGAGTTTTAGCTATGTCGACTGCAGGGATAATCAAAGTCTCCGCTGCGTGCCCCGTCTTCGATGGAACTGAATATCCTCTTTGGAAGAATAAGATGCGCATGCATCTTGAAGCCATTGATGTCGACCTCTGGTATGTCGTCAAGAATGGTTTTCCCAAAACTGGTGAAGGTGTCACCCCTGCTGATGTCAAGAAGTTCATTCAACTGGATTATACTGCCAAGAACATCATCTGTGGTGATCCGACCAAAGGGCAGTATGGTCGTGTGAGTGCTCTGGAAACGTCGAAGCTAGTCTGGGACTGGCTCTCCAAGGTCAACGAAGGCGTTTCAACCCAGAGAGATCAAAGGATCGGTGTTCTTCGCAACCTCTTCAACCGCTTCAAGAGGAACGATAATGAGAATGTCCATCTCACGTTTGATCGCCTCACTGACATCACAAATGAGCTTCGTGCTCTTGGCGCCACTGAGATCACCAAGCATGAAATCATCAAGACACTCCTGAGATCTCTTGACAGCTCATTCAACACCCTTGCCTTGATGATACAAGAACGCCCTGACTTCAAGACACTCGATCCATCTGACATACTTGAGAGGCTCAACACACATGAGTTCCAGCTATCTGAGAAAAGAGATATCTATGGTCCAAACTATAGCCGAACTCGCGCTTAGAAGGAAAAAGCTGTTTCCTCATCTGAAGAAGAATCTGACTGCAGTTCTGGTGATCCTGAAGACATTGGAAAGGAGCTTGCTATGCTTGTGAAGAAGTTCCAGAAGTTCACTCAGAAGAAGGGCTTCAGAAAGTCTTCACGATCCAAGTCAATAAATGATGAAGCCTCCACTCATGATTACAAGAAGAGAACATGTCACAAGTGCAAGAAACCTAGACACTACATCTCTGAATGTCCACAGTGGGACAATGAGAACAACAAGAAGAAGAAGAGCAAGGAATATGATTTTGTTGACAAGAAGAAGAAATCCTCAAAGTCTTCTTCCAAGTCTTCGTCCAAGTCTTCATCACACAAGAAGAGCTCATCCGCAAGGCTCGTGCTTTTTTTGGCAAGGAGATGGATTCAGAGGAGGAGTCTGCTTCTGAGGAGGCGGAGGTGGAGTCTGAGGAGGAGTCCGACTCTGGCGTTGCAAGTTTGGCTCTAGCTACAACCTACGTTGCCAAGTCCATCTTCAACACTGAAGACAATGGCCCCATCACCAATGCTGATGCTAATGACAAGGACGAATCTGCTCCCACCTACTGCTTCATGGCACGTCGTGCCAAGGTAAAATCAAGCGATGCTTATTTTCAAACATCCAGTGAAGATGACTCTGATTGTGAATCCAAACCTAGCTAAAAAACACTTGCTAAAATTGCAACTGAACAATAGAAAGATATGGAACATACTCAAAAACTGTTAGACAAAAGCGATGACCTGTTGGACGCGGAAATGACTCGATCTCAGTCCTTAATTGAAGACATAAAAAATCTTCATGTTAAGTACTAGGAACTTGAAAGTCGTCATGAAACGCTCTCAACGACTCATGAAAAGCTTTCCTATGATTATCTTCAAAGGAAGCAAGAACTTGAGAAATTAAGAGCAGCTCATGAAAATCTTCAAAAGGAGAATGAGTCACTTCACGCTCAACAGATCAGTCCCGCTCAGGAAGGTTTGAACCACCATGTCTAAAATGCCTTGAGCATGATAACGCTACTTCTATTGCTGAATGTTCTACTGCTACTACTGTTGCAATATCTTCAACTGTTGATGTGGTAACTAACCCCTCTGCTGAGGATACCACTACTATTGCTGATGAAAATGCTAGGTTGAAGACATTGATTGAAACAGGGATGTACAAAAGTCTCAAAGGGCATCAAACACTATGCGATGTCCTGAAAAAGCAGATTCTGAACCGAAACCCTAGGAAAGAGGGTGTTGGGTACGAGAGGAAAATGAATGTTGATGGCTCTTACTGGAAGCCTGAGCAGTACCCCAAAACTACATGGGTTGCTGCAAAGGAACCTTCAGTAGATCCATCCACCTTATCTGGCTTCACTTGTGCTAACCCTATTATCATTGATGAATCCTTTGATGCAAACTATAAACTGTTTAAGAATCAGAATGGTGAAGTGTTTGCCAGGTATATTGGTACTAACTGCAGGAATGGGCCACCAATGAAGAAGATCTGGGTTCCCAAAAGTTGTCTTGAGAATCTTCCTGTGAATGTCATCATGACACCGCCTGGGAAGAAGACAAATCCCAGACCAAAAGCTTCATTTGGTCCAAAGGCTTCATACAGATACAGGACTCACCTGAGTCACCCTAACGCCAATGTTTTACAGGGAAATCATACTCATACTTATGAATATGAGTGTTTTTCTTCAAATTTCTATGTTCATAAAACTAAGAACTTTTCTGTTTATTCCTATGAGTATCATTCATATCCTGCAAGGCTTTTGCTAGGGCTCCAAAGCCAAAGTTCTCAGATGCTGCACTTAGACTCATTGCTTCTAAGCCACCCCTGAAGATGTGGGTGGTTAAGAAGAATTAACTTTCTTTTGCAGGGAAAGGTCTCCAGCCGGAAATCAAAGGCGTCTGATGCTATTGCTAAGGACCTAAAACATCTTGTAGGGCGCAAGATCAAATGCCCAAATGGTCTCACTATGTATATTGTTCCTGAATCACTTGCCAATCATCCTATCAGTCCTAATCTTGATCTGAGCTTTGATAATCCTCTTGTGCATCAAATTTTTATGCTTCACAATACTCTTGGTGAAGCCTATCCCCCTAACTGTACCGTAGGGTATGACACCTCATGCTTCAGAATGGATTATGGATAGCGGATGCACTAATCATATGACTGGTGATCGAAGTCTTCTCATGGACTCAACCTTACGTCCATCTGACAAGAGTCACATCACATTTGCTGACACGGGTAAAAGCAAGGTATTGGGTCTAGGTAGAGTTGCAATCTCAAAGGATCAGCACATGGATATAGTGATGCTTGTTGAATCCCTTGGCTTCAACTTAATATCTGTCTCAATGCTTTGTGACTTGAACATGATTGTGATATTAGGAAAATATCGTTGTCTTGTACTACTGGAATCTGACAAGTCTCTAGTCTTTGAAGGGTATCGAAAGGATGACTTGTACATGGTAGATTTCTCAGCAGGACCACAACTTGCCGTATGTCTTCTTGCAAAAGCTTCAGAGTGCTGGCTCTGGCATCGGAGGCTAGGGCATGCTGGCATGAGGAACTTACACACTCTCGCAAAGAAGAAGCAGGTCATAGGCATCGAGGGCATCAAGTTCAAGAAGGATCACTTGTGCGGTGCATGCGAAGCTGGAAAGATGACAAGGGCCAAGCATCCCTCGAAGACAATCATGACGACATCTCAACCCTTCGAGCTGCTACACATGGACTTATTTGGCCCTACTCACCACTCTACTCTCACTACTACTGCTTGTCTCTTTGGCTTCATCATTGTTGGTGATTATTCAAGATATACGTGGGTGCACATAATTCTCTACAAGACTGAAGTGCAGGATGTCTTCGCACGCTTCACCAACCATGCCATGAACAACTATGGCGTCAAGATCAAGCATATCGGAAGTGACAACGGCATAGAGTTCAAGAACACCGGCCTTGACCTCTACACGGATACATTGGGCATCACTCATGAGTTCTCAGCTCCATACACACCTCAACAGAATGGCATCGTGGAGTGCAAGAACAGAACACTCATTGAGATGGCTCGGGCGATGCTCGATGAATACAAGACTCCAAGAAAGTTCTGGCCTGAAGCCATTGATACTGCATGCCACGTCATCAACCGTGTTTATCTTCACAAGCTTCTGCAGAAGACATCCTATAACTCCTCACTAGTAAGAAGCCAAATGTCAGTTACTTCAGAGTATTTGGTGCTAGGTGCTGGATCAAGGATCCACATCACACTTCAAAATTTGCACTGAAAGCACATGAAGGTTTTATGCTTGGTTACGGAAAGGATTCACACTCCTACAGAGTCTTCAACCTCTTTCACTATAAAGTGGTTGAAAGCGTGGATGTCTTGATTCGATGAGACTAATGGCTTGCAAAGATAGCACATGCCAAATGTGCTAGATGAAGTTCCACCTAGTGAATCCATCAAGCTTATGGGAACTGGTGAAATCATACCGTCTGAAGCACAGCCTGAAGAAGAACTTATCATTTCTGCACCTAATCAATCTGAAGACAATGCTCAGCCTGAAGACAATCCTCCTGACGATAACAATGATTAGCATGAACAAAATCTTCGTCCGGTTCATCCTCATGTTGCAAATGAAGTACAAATTGAGAAGATAATTGACAGCATCAATGCGCCTGGTCCACTCACTCATTCAAGAGCAACACAGCTAGCAAATTTCTGTGGGCACTTTGCATTTGTCTCAATATCTGAACCCAAGAAGGTTGCTGAAGCCTTCATGGAACCTGAATGGATTCAAGCTATGCAAGAAGAGCTTCAACAGTTCAGGCTGAACAATGTGTGGGAACTTGTCAAGCGTCCTGATCCTCGCAAGCACAACATAATAGGCACAAAATGGATATATCGCAACAAGGAAGATGAACATGGTCAAGTCGTCGGAAACAAGGCCCGTCTTGTTGCTCAAGGATACACTCAAGTTGAAGCGATTGGCTTCGATGAAACATTTGCTCCCGTTGCTAGGCTCGAAGCCATTCGCATACTACTAGCCTACGCAAATAATCACAACATCCTTCTGTATCAAATGGATGTGAAGAGTTCTTTTCTCAACGGCAAGATTGAAGAAGAAGTGTATGTTGCACAACCTCCTGGCTTTGAAGATCCAAAACATCCTGACATGGTATACAAGCTTACCAAGGCACTGTATGGCCTCAAACAAGCCCCTCGCGCTTGGTATGACACACTCAAAGACTTCCTGAAGAGCAAAGGCTTCAAACCTGGTTCTCTAGATCCTAACACTCTTCACGAAGACATATGATGGTGAACTGTTTGTGTGCCAAATATATGTGGATGACATTATCTTCGGCTGCACCAACCAGAAATATAGTGATGAGTTTGGACACATGATGCAAGAGCAATATCAGATGTCCATGATGGGTGAACTGAAGTTCTTCCTTGGTCTTCAAATTCGTCAGCAAAGCAATGGCATCTTCATATCTCAAGAGAAATACCTCAAAGATTGCTTGAAGAAGTTTGGAATGAAAGATCGCAAAGGTTACAGGCGCCAATGCCAACCAAGAGTCATGTGGGTCCCGACGCCAATGGTAAAGAGTTCGATCGGAAGGTATACCACTCCATGATTAGTTCTTTACTTTATTTATGTGCATCTAGGCCAGATATCATGCTCAGTGTTTGCATGTGTGCTCGATTCCAAGCGGCACCAAAGGAATGGCATCACTTAGCTGTGAAGCGAATTCTTCGATATTTGGCTAACACCCCAACACTAGGATTATGGTATCCAAAGGGCTCAGAGTTTGATCTAGTTGGATTCTCAGATGCGATTATCTTTGGTGACAAGGTGGATCGCAAGTCTACATCGGGCACATGTCACTTTACGGGATGATCACTTGTCTGTTGGTCTTCAAAGAAGCGTAAGCGTATCACTCTCCATACGAATCTAAATACATTGTTGTTGGATCTTGCTGCACTCAGCTTCTATGGATGAAGCAAACACTCAAGGACTATGGCATCCATCTGAAACAAGTACCACTCTATTGCGACAACGAAAGCGCCATCAAGATTGTGAACAACCCAGTTTAGCACTCGAAGACAAAGCACATTGAAATTCGTCATCACTTTCTCAGAGATCATGTCATAAAGGAAGACATTGATATCACACACGTCAACACTGAAGAGCAATTGGCAGATATCTTCACAAAGCCCTTGGATGAGAAAATGTTTTGCAAGTTGCGGTGTGAGCTAAATATCTTGGAATCCTCGAATGTCACAGTGATCGGTAGCACATCCTAACACTTATGCATGTTGATGACTTAGATGTGCAACACACGAAGTAATGTATGTATTCAATTAATTAAGACTTACACTCACGAGTGTGAATACATTAATCTGTAATTTGACTTGGAGCGCCACGATACTTGTCTTGCGTAATATGCAGGTCTAATACTTCCTATACGGCGGGTAACGCCACCACCAAACTTTTGTTTGAAGTGTTTCTCTTGGCGTTACATTTTTAAAGTCTTCGCATTTGGTTTGTCTTCAATATTGACATGACTTCATGTTTATCTTCACACTATTGATTTGGTCTCATTTTGATAAATACATATATTAGTGTTCTATCCTCCACAACATTCACTTATAGCTATGTCTTCTCGATTGAATCTTTTGGACTAAGTGAATGTGATCGGACCCTAACCTCTCTATGCTCTCTTCTCAAATCTATCTATCCAAATCATATGCATTCTATTGAAACTGTCGAATATCTTCTCTGCATCCTTGTCGGCAAGATACGAGACAAACATTAAATCTGTTTTAAATGCTCAATCCTTATTGCCTGAAATCCGGAGAAGCCAGAACGACCACCCGTCAGTCCAGGCGTGCATGGAAACATGGAAAAACATCCAATGTGTTGCATGTTCGCCACGTGTCCCTCAGATGTGAACCGCCAGGGGCACCTGCATAATTACGTTGTGCCATCCCTCTCCTTATAAATACCCATCCCATCGCTGTCAAAATCTTTCCTCCACCTCTCCACCTGGACAAACCCTAGCGCCACCGCTAGCTCACGACGACGCCGACGACGAAGTGCTTAGCTGTCGCGACCTCACCGACGCCGTCCTCACGCCGGCCGCGGACATCGTCTTCTCCGCCGTCGCTGTAGGTGTCCTCCGTCGCCAAGTTAGGGCACAGAAGTTTGAACTGCTCGGCTTGATCTTCTACTCCGTCTAGCAGTTCATCGTGTGGTAAATTAAAACTCTCTTTTTACCGTCTTTTTGATCTGATAGATTCATCCTTTCTACCAAAAGTGGTTTCTGCCTCCACAAATTTGGATCTATCCTGTTCTGCATCTCGTATTATGCCTAGTATATTCACTTATGCTTCACACATAGTTAGATTCCTCACTTGTACCTATTCTTGGATTCGTACAAATCTGGAACCAACTCTCAACATATAAGTGAATGTCTTCGCGCTATGAGGTCAATGTCTTCTAAAATGATTTATCTTGTAAATCTTCCGAGAATGCATATGACCTCTTCCCCTTCCCTCGCATCTCTAATGCTGTCACAGGTACATGTCCGTGGGAGAATCCCTTGGTTCTCATAGTCTGCATTCATTTGCAGAATTCTTACAGCATCATATCAACTCTCCCGAAGCCAGTTCATGTCTGACCAGCAGACGGAAGCCTTTGATAGTGTTGAAGCCATTCAGTCTGAACTTCATGGCAACATATAAGTCAGCAAGGAAGGGAGGCAGACAATGCTGTGGGGGAACATCAGAGATTTGCCGCCTGACCTCTATGAGCTATACAAGACAGATCCTGAAGAGGATTACAATCAGCGCAAAACTCGAATCCAATGGATTCGAAGATATTGGGCAGAACAATAGTACAAGTACAGGTTCGTGACCCAGGAATATGCTGAGAAGAATGCCATCAAGCGACCCTGGGGAGACATCTTGTACAGAAATCTTCCACCCAGGTCTAGAGTGAAGCCATTGAACAAGGCCTCTACCCTTGCATGGTCCGTGGACCACAGCTTCTTGATGCCGACCCATCTTCATTGCAATGGTGTCGTGACGACAATCTGTTCAAATCCAACTTTCAGTTTGCCAAGAACTCTGCCAAAGAGAACAAGAAGTCACGGGGATTAGACTTCATCCCCGGTCCCTCTGCTCCTCGTGCCAATGGCACACGCGAAGCTGAACCCAATCTTGTTCGGCCCTTCTACAACCTAGAAGGTCTCATCACTCATATTATGGTTCAAGGGACAGTCGTGGATCAACCTGCAAATGACGCTGATTCTGACGAAGTGCCTGCACCACCGAAGCCTAAGAAACTGAAGAAATCCAAGGCTTCGAAGCCTTCCACTGCACCAAGAGCTTGTGACGAAGCCTCATGCTGCTCCTCCTGCACCAAGTGTGCAGTCTGAAGATCTCTCACGCATCTCGAAGTCTGAGAAGAAGAAGAAGAATAAGAAGAAGAAGCCCATGCACACTCCTGGTCCAGCTCTGACCCGTGCTGCCGTTCTGAGGAATGAGAACGACGCCATTGATCTGTCGAGTGACGATGATCTTGCTGATGATGCTCTTGAGCAGCTGATAAAGAACAAGCAAGAGGCGGAAATCTTCAATGATTTGCCTCTCTTTGACATGGAAGTGTTGAACAACTTCATTGATGAGTGGTTTGACACCCCAAATCTCAGCTGTGATGATCTTCAACTTCTGATTGGCCTCAGCGTCTCCTTCCATGGAGCCATTGCTCCTGAGCTGGCTCTAGCTCACAAAATTGTTTAGCTGAAGCACAAGATTGATTATGAAAAGGCTCAGTTCAAGAAGCATGTGGCCAAGCTCAGCGTGACAGACGTCCAAAACTTCAAGACTATGATGCATGAGCTCAAGGAAGCGTTTCACAAGAAACGAGACGAAGCCAAAGGTTCTCGAGAGCGCATGAAGCTCTTGGATGCCAGATGTGTTCAAGCCTACATTGAAGCTGAGAAGCGCAAGACACTTGGGCGTCCTGGCATCGACCCCAAGATGGCTGCCAAGCAGAAGAAGTCATCTGTGGACCAAGCTGAAGCATCCAGGAAGGAAGAACCTTGCATTGTCTTCCCCGCCAGTATGATAGGCGTGAAGCCTAAGGTCCCCACAGTGGCTTTAGAGCTCAAGAAAACAAGGGCATATGAAGTCGAAGCCAGAAAGTGCAAGACCAAGAACACCACTGACGAGACTCCACCTGCCAAGAAGCGTAAAACCAAGAAGAAAGATCAGGCTGCTCCTACAGAGCCCCTTGTTGTCGAGCCAATTTCTGTTGCTCGTCCTGCATCTACACAACAAGAGCACCGTTTGATAGTTCATGAGCCTGCTTCCCCAGAGGCTCCTGATGCTGAAGACATTCCAGCTGTCAACCCCACCGCAGCTAAAGACGTTGGTCCCCAAGACAATGTAGAAGATGATGAAGTCCTTCCTCAGATCGAGCACAATGTGGTATCATCGCCTGTTCTCACGAACAACGAACTCATCAGCATTGGTGCGTCCTTTGGCGTAATCGCTCGGGGATGATTCATGGGCTGATCACCCTCAAGACTCCCCGGTGAAGAAGAATCACCAACTACTCCCCAACTCAAGTCACCACTCCGGTGCTTGAAGATGATGACTTTGGCCCAACCTATTCCATCTCCACAAGCGTCTTGACGTTCCATGAGCTTCGTAAAGGACCAAGGCCACAAGTCACTCTGTCGAGTGTTCCAGAAGGAGAAGAGCACCAATCAGTATCACGCCAAGTATTTCCTGAAGCCTCTCCTACTGCGAACATCCCCGAGTCTGAAGCCAAAGCGGCTGAAGATATTCCGGCTGCATCAGCCGATGAACAAGAAGAACCAAGAGATGAAGAAGAACGTGTTGCTACACCCCAACCAACCCTGAAGTTGTTCTCGAGGAGAACATGTTCGACCCTCCAGCTACTCGAGTGGAGGTTGATAACATTGAGGCGACCACCAACACAAATACTGAAGCCAATGACGTAGTCATGACTGAAGCTAATGTGGCGCCTGAAGTTAATGTGGTGCCCAAAGTGATTGCACCTGAAGCCAATGCTTTTTGATGCAAATCTGCGACTGAAGCCACTTGCCTTACTTTGCTCTGTCACAGCCTCCAAGGCCACACACTATCGAGCAAGCATTGATCATGGTTAGTTGGTCACTGTCAGATGGCCCATTCTGGTTCCTCCACCTGCTGCTGGTCCGCAATTTGACTATCATGTCGAGCACAGGCCTTAGGTCCAGAAGCCGAAGCCAAGGTTGCCCAGGTTTCCAGGTACTGCCACTTCACCAGGGTCATTCAATGCAAATGGCTTCATTGCGCACAACACTTTATTTGATAGTGCCAAGAACCCCTATTCCAAGCCAAGGATTTCATCTGATCGGTTCTGGAGCTATCGGTAGCATTACTATTCTTGTGTTCTCTATGACCAAGGCGCATCTTCCCACATATCGTCTGAACCTTTGAAGCCATTTCTGGACTACCACGCCTAGAAGAGGCCCTTATTTGCTTTCGTGATCTTTGGTCTTCTAAACTTTGTGACCGATAAGGAGCATTGGAATGAAGAGCTTACGCTACAATTTTATGCTACCCTCCACATTCCACGGCTACAACAGGGATCCGAAGACTTGGGTCCTTGAGTGGATGACGAGCAATGTCCATCATGAAGCCAAAGCTCTTGATATCATTGAGCTAAGCGGCCTACCCACTCTAGGTGAACTTTTTGAGCACTGGTTGTCGACTTCACCGCAATGCATTGGAGAGCATCTTTCATAAGCAGAGCCCAACATGAACCAAATGCTAAGCATGATGAAGCCTACGCCATGCGATCTGAATACCCAAGAGAATTCTTTGGTGAAGACCTAGAGTATCTGCCCCGCACGATCTATCATATCATAAGGCGAACTCTATAACCCATCAAGGGACATTCTTCTACAGTGAAGCTTGAAGGAGCAATGAAGACTTTGATCTTTTATACCTTCAATGGCATCAGCTTCAATGCTCAAGACTTATTTATCAAGCAATTGGTTGCATTAGGCTCTGATCTCTTTGGTCTGAGATTCTACGCTCCATGGGTTGTGCGCCTTATCAAGCTTCATTCAGCTGTCAACTACCAGCCTTCTGCTAACAATCATCTGATATTTATGCCAGAGGTTGATATGTCAGTTGAAGCCATATACCCAGAGCTTGCCAAGGAGCCTGTTTGTCTTGACAATGTTCATCACCAAAGTTTCACACAGCCCGTTGAAGGAGTCGAGCGGGTCACTCGTGTTTATCCTCTGGTGGCAATACCGTGGCCCTCATCGTTGCCAATCTGAAACCCTTTGAAAGCACCATTGCGCCAAAGGCCTCGGAAGCGATCTACGTGTTCTTAATGACCGAGCTTCTCGTTGCCTACATCGAAGCAGGATAAGCATCACTCTTTGGTGAAGCAGCGGATGCAAAGCCTCTTGGTGGGCGTCAATCGTATTCGCAATCTTGCCACCAAGAATGCATTTGTCACACATGAAACCTGTCGGAGGTCTTGGAAGAGTTTAACATTGTTGAGTCTTTGAAGCGAGATCTTCAAGGCGATGGCTTCCTTTGCAAGATTCAAGTTTGACTCAACTCCTCCAAGGAATGCTGTCTTGCGTCGGACTCCCTCTCTTGAAGCTGACTATTCCTCCTTAGCTGCAACGGTGAATGCCAGAGTCATAGATGATCAAGACGATGCTACTTCACCACCTCCAACAAGCGTGTATCGACCTTTGCACCAAGTTCTTACGCTGCCAAACGCCAACAAGACCCTGCAGCTTCTCCTACTCCTTCTGAGAACGAGAGGCTCTATGTCTTCAAACCTTTTTGGTCCTTACTGACAAAAGGGGGAGAATCATATGAGTTGATAGTCTTCAAGCGGGTCCATATGGGCGGTTGCTTCATATTTTGCCTAGTGTTTACAACTCTCGCTTTTGATACATTTGGTTCTTTGAGTTGTAACACTTAAACTTGATGGTCGTCTGCTACTTGTTTGCTACTCTATGATGCGATGATAAATTCCGCGTATGCGATGATAAATCCTGCGAAGTCATATTCTGAACGTCCATTTTCATTTGCATGTCATTATCTTCATTATATCAAATCATGCATGATGAATTGTCTTCATAAGTTGTAGAGGATCTCCACAAGTACAACCTGCCATGTGCATTTGCATTCCAAAAGCAAATTACTTATATGCACATCTTGAGGGAGCTTGTTGCTACTTATGAAGACAATATCTTTAACCTTTACAATTTCACATACTTTTATCCCCATTGAAAACTTCAACCAGTTTGTCATGAATCACCAAAAGGAGAGATTGTAAGTGCATCTAGTGCCACCCCTAGTTGGTTTTGGAGTATTGACGACAAACCTGGTTGAGGACTAATGTGTTTGTGAGAATTGCAGGATAACACATGTAGTAGTCCCTCATTGATTCGGTTTACCTACCGGAGATGATCCCTAAAAATGTATGAAGACATTGAAGAGAATGGTGGTATGTGAAGATATTCACATTGAAGATTATGACAAGAGAAGACATTGCGTGAATACTCTGGAGCACGAAGACTTAGTTGTTTCGTTGTTTCCTTTTCTTCTTTGTTGAGTCATAGGAACCACCGTACCGTTAAGTGGGGTCCCAGTGAATAAACTCAGACTGACTGAACTGATGCTCAACCAAATCCGATGTCTTCGAGCGAAGACAATGAGAGCAAATCTTATCCAGAGCTGGATGAGTCAGCTTTACTTGTAGCCCAAGTCAAGCTGTCGCGTGTGTTTGAAATCTGACCATTGGAACACGTGTCAGTTCCTTAGTGACCCAGGGTCATTTCGGACAAATCAGGTCGGGTTGCCTAGTGGCTATAAATAGCCCACCCCCTACACCATAAATTGGTGGCTGCTCAGAGTTAGTGCACGACTTTTGTCGTTTGAGAGCAACCCACCTCCGAAGCTTTTGAGAGAGAAATCCTTGCGAGGAAAGCCCAAACACCCAGAGCCAAAGAGTGTTAGGCATCCTTTGAAGTCTTTACGTCGCGTGACACGAAGACTTGTTACACTTGAGGACTGTGAATCCTCCAGCCGGTTAGGCGTCACGTTCTAAGCATCCAAGAGTCATTGTGGATCGCCGGTGAATGAAGTCTGTGAAGGTTTGGAAGTCTACTTGAAGACTTACCAGAGTGATTGGGCAAGGACTGGGTGTCCTTAGCTCAAGGGGAATAAGGTGAAGACACGATCTTCTGAGTTAAATCTCAGCCACCCTAACCAGACGTACAATTATCACAACAACTGGAACTGGTCCAACAAATCATTGCCTTCATCAAGTGACTGGTTCGTCTTCTTGAAGTCATTGCCTACATGTGTTACCTGTTTGACTTCACTGTGTGACTTCTATTGTTGATTGGCTTCATACTATCTTGCATCCTGATCTTTACTACCTGGCTGCTATTAGTCTTCGTGCTTTCACTTCATTGATTAGTTGACTATCGCTTGCCCAGTGTAGTCTACCTTCCGCTGCATGTCAATAGGTTCATTTCTATTGTTTGTCTTTGAAACTCCCATGTTTTGAAGACTTTCATAAAAATCACCTATTCACCCCCGCCCCTCTAGTCGATAACTAGCACTTTCACTATGAAACGTCATAAGATCCTTAGTGGGGAACCTCATGATTTTACTTATAACTTGTTGTTTAATAAAAAGTCCGTTGTGAACACATTTTTCCTGCACCTTCTCTCTTTGATGTTCACAACAAGGGAAGATATTATGTTCTTGAGAGTGATGCCTGAGCACATAACGCGGAGGATTCATCAAGAAGGTGATCTTCCGTTTTGGTTTTCCCCACAGCATCATAACTGATGATGGCACTAATTTATCCAAGGGAGCTATGAAAGAGTTTTGTCAACGTGAGCACATTATGCTTGATGTGTCATTGGTTGCTCACCCCCAATCCAATGGTCAAGCGTGAAGAGCCAATCAAGAAATTTTGCGAGGCATCAAGCCCCGGCTTATGGTTCCTTTGCGAGGGACGCCGGGTTGTTGGGTGGAAGAGCTGCCTTCTGTGTTATGGAGTATCAATACTACCCCCAACAGATCTACGGGTTACACGCCTTTCTTCATGGTTTACGGGGCAGAAGCGGTTCTCCCTAGTGACATCCGTCATGAATCACCTGTGTGGCGGCTTATGTTGAAGCTGATAATGAAAAAGCACTTCAGGATGCACTTGACCTGTTAGATGAGGAGCATAACATAGTGGCGGCTCGTTCGGCGATTTACGAGCAAGATTTGCGCCGTTATCACAGCCGCAGGGTTAAGACCAGAACCTTTCAAGAAGGTGACATGGTGCTCCAGCTTATCCAGGATCAAACTGATATGCACAAGCTATCCCCACCTTGGGAAGGACCCTTTGTGGTCAGCAAGAATCTGAACAACGGTTCGTATTACCTTATCGATGTTCGAGACCACAAGGACTCACACACACGTCGGAGGAGGAGACCCACCGGCCGTGGAATATTGCTCATCTTCGGCCCTACTACACTTGAGCCATCGGCTCTTACAATGTATATATTTTCACAATGTACATATTATGATGATAATAATAAAGTTAGGCATCCCTGATAAGCGGGGCCTCTGCCATTTATCTCAAAGAATAACAAGTATTTCTTTTTACTTCAAAAGGTCACTTGGGGGCTTCACGATGCGTATTGAATCATAGCTGTGATTATCCCTCTTGATCGGTGCAATGCCACCCTTATGGTCACTTGGGGCTTCACGATCGTATTCGAATCATAGTTGTGAATATCCCTCTTGATCGGGCGCAATGCCACCCTTTATGGTCACTTGGGGGCTTCTGATCGTATTGAATCATAGCTGTGAATATCCCTTTTGATCAGCGCAATGCCACACAACACTTGGGGGCTTCCTGATCGTATTCGAATCATAGCTGTGAATATCCCTTTTGGTTGGCCCATGGCCACAACCCACTTGGGGGCTTCCTGTTAAAACATAGGTGTATTCACCAAAGAGAACATAGCGTTACTACCCATGTGAGCTGGTTGGGAACACCAGGTGTAATCACCAAAATCGTCCGGGTTATCCTGCATTGTCAAAACTGTCACTCCGACCGAGTAATCTGGAATGGCAAGCCGATTACTTGATAGTCATATTTGAACTTATCACAGTTAAACCGGTAGTCGTGTGAGGACAGATTCACAATAAAAGGATAACTCAGTGGCTTGGCAGCCCATGACAGCCTCGTTTTTTCTCTACTTGATTAAATTATTGTGCATCTTTTGGGTTTATATTTGGTAAATATTGACACACAGCTCTGGCCATATTTGAGTCTACCTGTGGTTCTTGATAAACCGCCCTGGCCATATTTGAGTCATACTTGGAAGCATGGCGATCCAAAATTTTTGGGATATTACCCCTTACTGCATTGGTCTGATAAACCGGAAGTTCAATCACATGTCACGGGTATGATATTTATTAACCCGGCCCTGGTTATGAATTATTTTGTTTACGTATGATCACATATGGGGTATGATGACCCATCCTGCAGTAAACCGTCAGGACACTTGTAATGTGATTATATGCAGGAACAGATTCACATGGACGGTATTTTTAATGCAAAACGACAGATCTTAAGTTTCAAGGTCAATAGTGTCATGCAATATAACTTATGCACGATGGCATATCAACTCTAAGAGTTTTAGATAAGCCTATTACAAAAGCATCTGGTGCCCAAAAGAATGATTGTTTAAACAAGTCTTGCAGAAAGCAGATGCTAAACCAGCCTCCGGTTTATGAATCTTGGCCTGGTTGACTTGAAGGTTGTGGATCATCCAGCGCCGGTCATCTTCCTCCTCTCTACCCAGTGGTTGGAAGTCAATGGTTATCCAATCAATCCCATTTAAGGCTTTGAATACAGCTTCGTCACTTATAAGTGTGGAGGGGTCAACATCAGGGGCATAAGTGTGCTTACGGATTGAAGGAGTAAGATTTGGAGCATCATAAGTTGGCGCTTCAATTCTCTTATTGTTGGCATCATAAACCGACCGATAATATGAAAGATCGGTCTCTTCAGCCAATTTACTAGCCAGTGGACGCATTTCCCTCATAATGGCAGTGAGGTCCTCAGTATTGAAATCTGACCCGTCTTCCTTTATGCTCGAGCAGCCGTTTGCTAAATCGGCCAGATCAAGATCAGATATCCATGCTTTGGCCTGAGTTAGTGTGGTAAGAGCACCCGCTCTTGCAGCTGATTTCTTTAGTTCTTCAAATCGTGCAGGCGTCATCGACAGCCTTTCCAACGTCTCTTTGATCAAGGTTGGGGGCGGTTTGTTGTGGGAAGCTGTGCAGATAACCCGTTGTACGCCGGTATATAACTGTTCTATGAGTGTATAGGCGGCTTTCAGTTTTTTCCGCATATCTGCGCCAAGATGAGCAACACGAGTTCCTGCATCATCAAAAACATCTGTAAATTGGCAGTCTATTAGATAACACATGTTTTAAAGCTTATGAAGAAGCTATTTACCAAAAATGGCAGCAGTCATGGAATTTATCTGTTGTTTTAAGCTAGTAAGATCTGTCGATACCGGCTCAAGGGCCGCTTCAGCATCCTCAGCCCTCTTCAGCAGAGTTGACCTTTCTGTATCCCAACCTGCCCGATCATTCTTGAAGCTTTCTTTCAGTTTTTCCATTGTTGCCAAGGCACTGGTCAGTTCATCCTTGGCCTTGGAAGTCTTTGATTGTTGAGATTGATATTTTCTTGAAGATCGGCGATTTGGGATTTCTTCTTGATAAGCTCAACCTACAAGAGGCAAGCAATTTATGAGATGACAATGCATATTTGAAGTCCCAAGCATATAACAAGTAATATACTTGGCACTTGGGGGCTAATGTCTCTTGCTTCTTATAAACTTTTTTACAAGTCCCAAGCCCAATACAGGTATTATCCTTGACACTTGGGGGCTAATGACTATTTGCTCAAGACTATGGATTTTTATTTTTCAACCATCAGCTAGATGGTAAACCGGTTTAAGAAGGTTCTAAGCGATAATTTTGGGTCTTACAACGTCATTAGTCTCAACTTAACATATTTGTTAAGTCGACCCTTGGGGGCTACACAGGCAAAATTGAAGTCTTATTATTCTAAAGTTTCGGTACATATTGAAGGTATAAACCGGCCCTTGGGGGCTACATAGGCAAATTTGAAGTGTTTTTATTCTAAAAGTCCCGGTTCATATTGAAAGTATAAACCGGCCCTTGGAGGCTGTTGGAGTTGATCAATATGGTTATTGGAAGTTTACAACACATTCTATTCTTTTATGTCCTATAAACTTGGCGGCTAAGGGAAGTATCTTCATACAAAGTCAATAGCATTTGCCTCATATCGCTCCTTCATCAGATTTAGTAAACCGGCTTCATAGTCACGGCTTGTATACAGACGGTTTAAAAACCCAGAATGAATATCTTGGGCACTGAGGTGGGCATAGCTTTCCAAGTCTACCTTCTACTTGCATTTATCAACAGCAAAAATTTCTTCTTTGGTGTTGTGTATGGATAGAGTAGTGGGGTTGCCCGGGGTTGTATAACTAACACCAGTGACCACAACATCGTCGGTCTTGTCATCAACAACTTTAGTTGGGCTTGGCGGTTTATCAGCATTGCTCATCGGGTCAACTTCCATAGGCTCAGCAAAGACTGCATGATCTTGCGGTGGTGGATCGTCAGGAGTGATTTCAACATTTGGATTAAAAGGTTCCGGGGTTCTTTCCGGATCAGATGGATTGGGGTCATCAACCGGTTTATTCAGTTTGGCCTTCTTGCTGGGTCTGGCCTGGGCCCTGAAAATAAGACGCAAATAATAGGTTAGTATAATGATCAAACATAAGATACAAGGAGTGAAAAAACATGCTCACCCAGGAACAGTTTTGAGGGTTGGGATTTGTGTTCCTGTAGACTCGCCAGAGGAGGAATGAGAAGTCCCCTGATAGTTTGAATCAGACGGGTTAAGAGGTTGTCGAAAATAACCCGCCTTGGGGTAAAGTATGTTAGAAATATGTAAGACCTCTGGACGGAGTTTGCAAAGCGGAGTGTTTGGTAAACGGAAGAAGTGATCACATTGCCGCTATGTCGGGTCATGCGGTGAAGCTTCGTGTTGCTGTTTCTTCAAAAGAAAGTTTGGATCCAAGTGAGCTAGAGGGTGAGAAAATCTTACTTTCCGGCATGCTTGTCGGGTTTTCTGTGTTGGCAGAGGTTCTGAGCCGGAGGAAAGAATAATTACCTCTGCGTCACCTGCATGGCTAGCCTCTGCGTCATCCTGATAACAATTACTGTCAATGAGATGTATGAAAAAGGAGCCAAGTGAATCAATTTCTACCTCTGACTCATGGTTATCATTGTCATCGTCAATGTTTAACTCGGCGGACTCGACGGTTTTCTTTTTGGTGGGCTTTTTATTGGCCTTGGTCTTGTACGAGCTGTTTTGGCGGTTTATCCTGTGGTTTCCTCTTCCATAATGGATTATCATCCTTATAAGATTGAAAATATCATAAGGAATATTAAGAATATGGATTAAGAAGGAGTTGGGCAATACTTACAGCTGGCGGTTTGTTTGAAGCGCAGAAAGGACTAAGCCCTGTTTTGCTACACTTAGCCACTGGTTCATTCAACATTTTCTTGACGGCTTCCGTAATTTCTGCGTCGGATAGCTGAATATCAATGTGGCGTTGGGGGTCTTTCACATCCCTTGTGTATTCACACATTAAACCGGGGCAACGGCTTAAGGGCAAAATACTCCAAGACACCCAGCAACGGACAAAATCAACGCCTGTTAAACCGTTTGCTACAAAGGCTCGGAGTTTTGAAAGATGTGGTGCATACTAAGCCCGTTCCTTTGCACTGAGTCTTTGGGGGAGTGGATGTGTACTGGTAAGCCGGTGAGCACGATAACCTGGCAGAGGATTCTCGCCAGCTGGAGATGCATCTCGGCAATAGAACCAAGTCTGTTTCCAATCTTTGGGGTGGCTATGATGATTAGCATGAGGGAAGCTGACATCTTTTCTCTTTTGAATTGAAACCCCGCCAAGTTCAGTATTGGGCCCATCCACAAATTCCGTACGGCGGTTTAAATAGTAGAAATCTCTGAACGTGTCAACTGTGGGCTCCTCTTGAAGGTGAGCTTCACAGAACACTTGAAAATTGCAAATGTTGGAAACGGAGTTAGGTCCAATATCTTGAGGGTGAAGTTGGAGGAAATGAAGCACATCACGGAAATTTTTTGATCTGGGAGGGCTGAACCCTCGACTCAGATGGTCAGCAAAAATGACCACTTCCCCATCCTTGGGTTCAGGAGGATTTTCTAAACCGGGGGCCCTCCAGTGGATGTCTTCCTTTTTGGCTAAAGCGCCAGTAGTAACATACCTATTCAGATCTTCCTCTGTAATCCGGGATTGAACCCAGTTACAGGAATAAAATGACCTGGCCATTTGTTTGATGACCTGAAAGAAAATCCGTGCCGGTTTAAGGTTCATGGTTAATCCGCTGCAGGTTAAGAGGCAGACAGTGATGAAGCATGCATAAGTGTTAAATCGGAGATTAACATTATCAAATTACAGAGATGAGCTATTGGCGGTTTAAGAGGGGACTAATGGTACCTGGCGGGTTATTATTTTCTGAGTTAAACTGCCTATGCAGATATTGAAAGTATAGATCTGAAGATGGAAAATTGCTAAGTGATGAAAAACAGGTTTCACAAATTGATATCACAATTATGGATCTACCGCGTGTCAGAAAATGAAAATATATTCAGACCTAAATATTGGTGCTGGTGCTTGAGTAGTTCATAAGGTCCAGATTGGATTTTCTATTCAAAAGAGGCAGCTCGATGATGAAAAAGGAACTATGGCTATTGCCACACAAGAAAGGTATCAAGTTGGAATTGAGTATTCGTGCTACAGCGAAGAACAACGAAGAACATCGACGAGCTTCCACGAACTCGTGTAAACCCTAATGAGATCTACGGAGGGGGAAGAGGAAGAACTTACCGCGACTGTTGGGCGGCGGAGGCGCGTGAGTGGAATCTGGACCAGTCAGGTTGATGCAGCGGCCGATGTTGAAGCAGAGGTGATCGACAGCGGCGGCTGGGCTCGGGCGCAGGACGTCGCAAGGTAGAGGATGAAGACGAAGTGGCCGAGGGGGAAAAGTGAAACGGGGCTCCTGGCCCTATTTATAAGGGAAAGGATGAATGACAGGGGCGATAATTGAGGAGGCCGAAAAATGGGCATCTAATATTATGGCTGCCTCGATTGTTGGGTTTCCATTAAAAAGAAAGGTATATATAAAGATTTTGGGTCCACTGTAGATTTAATTACAAATGACGTCACGATGAATTAGCATAATCCAAAGAGACGACGTCATGGTGAGTTATAAGGTTTGCAGAGATAATGAACAAGGATTTTTTAAGATTGACATGAACAAGTTCAAATCAACCTGGGGCCTAATGTTGGGGATATAACTATTGAGTATAAACCGCCCAGGAGGGGCCGGGTTATACTCATGGCGATTTAACAGTATTGAAGCCCATGAAGACATAGAAGATGGCAATAAGGAGAGTTACTAAGAAGGCCCAAAGCCCAGAGGCGGGTTAGGGCCCATAAATGTAAACCGCCATATGTGTATGACTTGTGTTGTAAGGTATGAAAGAGTAGATACCAAGTCAGACACGTTTATGAACCGGCCAGGATTCTGTGAGCCGTGGGGCGTCAACCTGTGTATATAAAGGGACGACCCGGCGGCGGTTTAGGACAAGAAAGAAGAGGTTGAAAGCTAGGTCAATCATATTCGCTCCCTGGTAATCGAGACATAGTCAATACCACCTCAAATTGGATTAGGCTTTTACCTTCACCGCAAGGGGCCGAACTAGTATAAACTCCTTGTGTCCTTTGTCCCATTTAACCCCTTTAAGCTAACCAAGTTGCGATGGCTCCACGACTAAGTCCCCACACTAGGACATCTGCCGTGACTATTCCACGACACAACGGTTGTGGTTGCGCGGCGGGCTGAGGAGTCTACACCTAGAGCCTCCCTGAGCTATCACTCCGGCCATTATGTAGGATACTGACGGTGATTAACAAGTTAGGCCAAAAGCCTAAGCTTGGGGGAGTACATGTTTCCACTGACATTACATTTATGTTCACACATTCCATTCCAGTTGTCGGTTTCCACACTTTTTCATTGTATTGTCCATGTTAGATTTATTTTCTCGCCTTCTTCTTGTGTGTTTGAAAACCTTTGAGAAAATCCAAAATTATTTCCTGCTTCTTTTTGATTTTTCTTCCTAGTTTAATTACTTGTAGTATTAAAAAGAAAACCCAAAAAGATTTCCTTGTTCTTCTTTTGCTTGTTGGGAGTTTTCCTGTGTAAATAGTTTTTCTTGTTTTTGTTTTTTCCCTTTTATTTGCTTGATCAAGAAAACCCAAAAACCCCAAAAATATTTCAAATGTGTTTCTCTGATTTTCTTTCCCATTTTACTAAGCCATACCGAGGAGAAGACCACGATGAAAATGTTGAGTGGCTCTCATTTGCATTATTGTTGATCTAACAAAAAGCCCATATTACTTTGTCTTCTCCTTTTGAATAAATTATTTGCAGATCCCAGCTTAGTCCACGGCACTCTTGTACTATTATCATTTTCATATCATTCAGTCGTGCAAGTGAAAGGCAATAATGAGATATTTGATTAACTAGCCATGGCAGAGAGAAACGGGTATGAAATCAACTTGTTCTATTTTTTTAAATATGTTTAACCTAGTATCCATGATTTAGCCTATTATGATCAAACATGTTTGCAATGACAATTAGAGACTATAGTTTCTCATGCCATGCTTAAGTAGCTAGGAGTGGATAATGATTTATCTTGGATGTCAACATTGCGTTAAAATAATTGTGATATAGTATGATGATATGGTATCCTCCTCTGAATGTTCGAGTGGCTTGACTTGGCACATGTTCATGCCTGTAGTTGAATCAAAACCAACATAGCCTCTATGATATTTATGTTCATGGTGTTCATATCCTACTCACGCTAGTATCCAATGTTACTTATGCATAATGCATGTTCATGACCGCTTTCGCTCTCTAGATGGCCGCTTCTCAACCTAATTGCTAGCCTTCACCTATATTAAGCGGAATTACCGTGGCACCCCGATCCGCATGAAACAGGGGCCTTCGCCCGTCGACCGAGGATAACACCGACGCATACGAGGTCCAAGATACAGCATTCCAGGTACAAGAATATTCATCAAATACATGTATAGAAGAGTACATCATTGATGAATACAATTATCTGGCACAGCCCTAAGGCTATTTAAAAGGGGGCCGAAGTCTTGGTTTGGCGGCTCATCAACTCTGGCTGGGCTCCACAACTCACAGGACTGGCAAGATTACGGCGTAGCACGACGGAACAAGCGAACAATCCAGGCATGACCTACAAGCTGGCATGACATGCCAGGTCAGTACATTGAATGTACTTGCAAGACAACCACATACATAACATCCAAACAAGCGAGAAGACAAAGCAAGAACCAAGCGCATGCAACAACCTATCTCATATCAATTACTAAACATGGCATGATATAGGTCAACTAAGCATGAACATGGTGTCCATTGACACTAAGATCCCTAAGTCTAAGGTTTTTAGATTTGAAAAATTTTGGGTGGATATGCCAGGCTTTATGGATTGTGTTCGTAACTCTTGGGAGGCCCCAGTTTTTTCTGATCTCTCTGCTTCGGCTGTTCTCACAAGAAAATTCAAATGGCTCAGATATGATTTGAGGGCTTGGAGTAAGAAACTCTATTATATCAAGCAACTAACGTTGGACTGCAGTAAGGTTATCATCTTTTTTGATCAGCTGGAGGAAGTTAGACCGCTAGTAAGGACGGAGTTTAATTTCAGAAGAATTGTCAAGCTGCACTATGAGAGTCTGCTGAAATTACATTATATCTACTAGAAACAGCGGTGCACGATCAGATATATTGAGGTGGGTGAGGAGAACTCCAAGTTCTTCCATGCCCATGGCCTCTGAACGCATGTGGAGGAACTCCATAGCTAGCTTGAAAACCGCGGGAGTGGCTGATCCTGTATCAGACCATGATCAAATGGCGGGAATTCTGTGGGCTTCCTTTAAAAATAGAATGGGCCAAGCTCAGGGCATCACAATGGGCTTCGACCTACCAAACATAATCCAGCCCGTCCCAGGACTGGAAGAATTGCCTCAGCCTTTCTCTGATGAGGAAATTATGGAAGTGTTGAAGGAGATGCCACCTGACAGAGCACCTGGTCTAGATGGATTCTATGGCCTGTTTGTTAAGCGTTGCTGGCCGATAACTGAGTAGGATTTTCGCCGTCTTATCCAGGATTTCTATGAAGGGAAATTGTCTCTTGAGAACATCAATGGCTCCCTCATTACTCTCATACCCAAAATGCTCTTTCCTGAGGGACCTGGTGATTTTCGGCCTATCTCTTTGACTAACACCTGTTTGAAATTTCTTACCAAATTGTTAGCCAACAGGTTGCAAAAAGTGATCCTCAATTGTATCCATAAAAATCAATATGGGTTCCTGAAGAGTAGATCCATCCAGGACTGTTTAGCTTGGGCCTTTGAATATATACATCAGTGCAAACAGTCAAAGAGACCCATTATAATTCTGAAAATGGATTTTGCGAAGGCGTTCGATACTGTGGAACATGAGGTCATTTTACAAATGCTTAAATTCAAAGGCTTTGATGATAAATGGATCGGATGGGTTAAGGACATACTCTCTTCAGGCTCTTCTTCTGTCCTGCTCAATGGCATACCTGGTAAACAGTTTAAGTGCAAATGTGGTGTCAGACAGGGTGACCCTCTGTCACCTTTGCTGTTTGTTATTACTTGCGATCTCCTGTGATCGGTGATCAATCGGATGTTCTCCCATGGAACCTTAACTCTCCCAATTCCTTCAAATGACCATGATTTCCCTATAATACAGTATGCTGATGACACTGTTATTTTCTTGTATGCCAGAGATGAGGAGCTGGTTGCTCTTAAAAATATGTTGTTCACCTTTCAGCAATCTCTTTGGGCTAAAAGTCAAATTTTCAAAGTCTTCCATGATTCCTTTAAATATTGATGAGGAGGAAGCTGCCGGGTTAATTTTCTGCTCGGTTGTAAAGTTGGTCGGCTCCCTTTCACTTATCTGGGTTTACCACTTGGTACAACCAGGCCCAGAATTGTGGATTTTATGCCCTTAGTTGATGCTTTGGAAAGGAGACTGACAGCTAGTTCCTCCATCCTTAACCAAGGCTCCAGACTGCAGCTGTTAACTTCTGTCTTGACATATATGCCCATATATTTCCTCTGCAGTTTACGACTACCACCTGGCATTATTAAGCAACTGGAGAGGATCTTTAGACAGTGCTTGTGGAGAGGAAATGGGGATGCTCCAAAGCAATCTTTGGCTGCCTTGGATCTAGTTTGTAGGCCAAAGGAAAAGGGAGGACTTGGGTTGATTAATTTGCACATCCAAAATAAGGGACTCCTTCTTAAGCATCTCCACAAAATTTTCAATAAGGCTGATATTCCATGGGTAACTTTGATATGGGATAGTTACTACGCTGATGGTATACCACATGCTACAACCCAGTTGGCTCTTTTTGGTGGAGAGATATCCTCAAGCTCTCTAATGCATATACTGCTATTTCATCTGTGCACATTAATATGGGAGACTCTGCCCTTTTCTGGTCTAATGCTTGGCTAATTGGTGGCTCTTCCAGACCCCTGTGTTGGAGATTACCTTGGCTCTTCTCCTTTGTTATCAATGATATGCTCTCTATGCATGAATTCCTCATTTCTCAGGATCTATAGTCAATGTTCTTCTTGCCACTGTCACATGAGGCTGCTTTGGAATTGCACGTTTTGGAAGCTTGGATCCTAGATTTACACAGGGACATCACTCTGGCAGATGTTTGGGTATGGCCTGCGAAATCTGGTGGCTACTCTGCCAAGAGTTTTTACACTCTCATGCACTATCGTTTGCCAACCATCTTACCATGCAAGTGGTTGTGGGATAGCAAGTGCACCATGAAGATCAAAGTCTTTGGTTGGTTGTTATTCTTCGATAGGCTTAACACCAAGGACATGCTTATTCGTAAACATTGGAGATCCCCTTTGGATGACAATCTTTGTGTTATCTGCAACGAATTTGTCTATGAGGAAAGGTTGCATCTGTTCTTCAACCGTAACTTCAGTCGCAGAGTGTGGAATTATCTTTCAATTGATAGGACCAGGGGCTTGGAGATCCAACAATGTATACAATAGGCAAGACTAGGATTTAAACACCCTTTCTTCTTTGAGGTTATGCTCACTGCAGCTTGGAATATATGGATACTCGGGAATGGAAGGACTTTCAGAGGGGAAAATGCAACCTTTGCTGCTTGGAGATGTAATTTTGTACATGACCTTACTCTTCTAGCTCATAGAATGAGAGTAGATATTAGGACCAAGTTGTCTGCTTGGATTAACTCTCTGACTTAAAATACAGGTAGGTAGGTAGGTTCTGCTTTTCTTCCTTTTAACCCTTGTAATTTTCCACAGCTTGTACAGTTGATACTTTGTTCTTAATAATAAAGGGTTGTGGAGCTTTGCTCCACGGTAAATATTCAAAAAAAAAACCACATCATAGCATCTACTAACATGGTAATAACATGGCATATCAAAACCTGCTTCTAACATGGCAATAGCAAAACATAGCATATCACCTCAATCATGGCATGATTTAACATAACAATCAAAGCATGGCATGGCATCACAAAACTATGCTGAATACAAACTACCGGTCATATCCAATGCAGACATAGCATGTTAACTTTATGCAACTATCTCCTGTTTTGCCATGGTTCTTTAAATGCAACCATATTACTCATGCAATGTAACCAAACTTGTGCACTGAGTCCCTCGGACTCTCTTACCAACGGATTGCCTCGCAACCAAACAGTGATCATGCATGGATCACAAGCGGAACCCTACTCGTTTCAACGGGTTACCTTGTAATCAAACGGTGATCTTTCCAGCGATCACTACCATGACCAACACTTGGTCTCCAACACTCACCGAGACCTTGTCTCGTGATCATATCAACACATCACCGTGACTTCTCACGACTATCCCATAGTCCAAATCACCACATTCTTGTAATCACATTATTATCACATTAGTCATTTAAGGTTTATCCTCCATTTCGACCAAGACCCAATAGTGTGACCTACTACGAACTGTGTTGCTATCGATAGACTTTATAAACACTCTGCACAGGTAGCACACTGTACCCACACCATGGAACCCATCGCCTCGTCATCCTATTCGGGTGGACCAACGGCATTCTGACGAAACCGACCTACTGTCATGACACTCTCCCGGCCACTCCGACTCACTCCCCACTGGGCTAGTACTGGGTGGCCCCGTGTCTACCAAAGACACCAACGGCCACCGTCGTGGCAAAACATAAACGGTCCCAAACGGGGACCCGGTACCATAACAACAACAACGGGCACACAAGGCGTATGTCCGCCTACTTGATCATGGTAGCGGGCGCCCATAACCTTCCCTCGTTGGAGGTACCGGCGAGAGGCACGACAATAGATCGCATTAAGGCCTTCCCATAAAGGCAAATGTGGCTGCACTGAAAAAGTTTGATTTGGTGGCACTATGACTCGATCCCATCAATGACGGAGGAGGTTTGTTATTATTAAGTCATTTTATTTCCTTCTCCATCAACATGAACATGAATGCAACAATGAGCATACATCATACAAATGCTTTAATAAAATATCGAGCTTCTCAAGTGAACAACTACAACATAAAGAACATGACAATACCAAGTACTAACATATCCATGGTGTATTACAATCATCATAGCATTTTATAACGATGTCATGAAAATAGAGTAGAGTAGTTACATGGCATTATCAATAACAACATTCTAATTAGCATGGAAAAAGATATCATGAAAATACAAACATGCATTATAGGCATAATGAAATGACTGCAAACAAAAACGATAAGAAACAACTGCAACTACACACACAATGTGCAAGCAAAGTCAACATGAAAGTTCGGGGCTCATGATAAGAGGTTGGCTTTCCTGGGGGTCGACAAATACTCCAGGAAGAAGTGTGAAACGATTGCGGAAAGATTTGCCGGAAACAGTTCTCTCTCGGAGGGGGCTGTTTACGGGCAAGGGAAAAATGGTCATTTTCACTGTGTGAAAACATTATGAAAATGATACCAAGGGAAAGAGCTCGACGAACAGAGAACGTGAGCGTTGGAATCACCTCAATCGGAGTTACGGTTGAAAAGTTGTGGTTGTTCACTTTTTAGGTAGAAAAATGCACTAAGGCAGTGAACGTTCACAAAATAAGCATTTCGGCGGGCGAGGCTGAAAACAGAAAGCGTCTTTCTGAGAATACGTCTTCAGAGAAGTGAAAACGCATTTTCATCTAAATAAACAAATGAATGCACTTTCTAACCTAGGAAACGTATTCGCCTGATTACGCCTTCAACCGGTAGCGGCCCAAGCGTCCACTTATCCGATGTGGCACCGCATTCTCGCACCGACAGGTGGGTCACGCGGGATGGGGCCCGCCTGGCCCTAGCGTCTTCTTCCTCCCACGCGGGCTCTTGCGAGGCCGATGAATGGGGCATGCCCCGACGGCGATCGCCGGCGACTCCGGCCATCTCTCGGGTCGTGCGACCTATCGAAATGCGTAGGACAGAGAGGCGCATCTTGGGGTGGTGATTCTTGGCCGCTGAGGCCAGCACAATGAGGGCTTCTGCGGCGGAGCAGGGCTTGTTGCCGGTGGATCGGGTGCTTCAGTGGTGGGGATGAGGGGCTGAGGCTCTGAGGGGAGACTCACGGAGCATGGGGATCACGATGGTGGAGGAGCAACGGCGAGGGGAGCTCGGGATCACCGGAATCAGGCGAGACTCGAGGCGGCGGCTATGGTGACGGTGGTGGTCAGAGAGGCGCTCCGGGATCGGCGAGAGGCTCGGGGAGGGATGGTGGACTGCGAGAGAGCTCGAGGGCGCTATTTATAGCCGTGGGGAGAGCTCAGGAAGGAGGGGAGGAGGTGGCGCGCGGGAGGCAACGTGTCCATGCGCCGGCGAGGGGCGCAGTGTCGGCAGGCGCGGCCAAGGCTCACTGGAAGCGGTGGGAAGGCGACGAGGAGGAAGCAGACGCGGCGCAGAGGCTCACGGAGACGAGCAACGCTCGCGGACGAGAGGGAGAAGAAGACAGAAGCGAGGAAGAAGACGATGGCTACAACAGCACACAGTTCGGTCGTTGGCACGGCTCACCGGAGAAGAAAACGAAGGGGGCCAGAGGTCCAGGTGGAAGACGACGATGAGGGGGAACTTAGGACATTAATGGCAAGGCCAGAGCCGGTCGGAGTAGCGATGCCGACGGGAACAGTGGCTAGACCACCGTTTTGGGCAGGCTACACTCATGATCACCACTAGCAAGGCGCGCTCTGGAGTTTTTACTGAAGCCAGCTCATGTCTACCACGTAGTCCTTCGAGGATAGAGTGTTACTACGGTAAGGAAATGGGCAGAGACAAATGGAGCTGAGTAAACTGAGCTCCACAAGTTTGCTGTTGCAAACTTGACCACACCCTAGAGAGTAAACCAGAGAGGTTAGAAGGTAAATTTGATGTTTGGAAGTCTTAGGGTAACAAGGACTACTGTCCTAGGAATTATGAGATCATTAGGACAAAGATTTAATATAGTTGCAGTGCAACTACCAAATCTGGTCCAGAAACTAGATGATGAACAAGCACTCACTAGGAGTGTTGGATTGTGCTAAAACTTGGCACAACTTGATGATTTGGATATATAATGATGCTGTAAAAATCTCATACCAAATGGAGCTTCCAAATTGGTACTTCCTTCACAACTGTTATTTCTGGCCAAAAGCTTCAGAAATATCCTCAGGGCAGTTGGCTAGATGAAATGAGCCAAAATCTTGTGGAGATAGGTTATATGAGTAGGAGAAAGCCTGGGAATATTTTCAGCCATAATGAAGCAAGATAAGATGCACTTGCTTCACAAACTGAAAAATTGGACATAAACCAAGAATTGCTCTTGTGCTCACATAGTTCAATGAAATGAATTGAATTTAGGTGGAGGCTAATGATTTTAGAATGGGATATCACGTGATCTACTTGATGTATGTTTTGGTGATCAACTTGCGGGTTCCGTGACCTCGTGAACTTATGCATAGGGGTTGGCACACGTTTTCGTCTTGACTCTCCGGTAGAAACTTTGGGGCACTGTTTGAAGTTCTTTGTGTTGGTTGAATAGATGAATCTAAGATTGTGTGATGCATATCGTATAATCATACCCGTGGATACTTGATGTGACATTGGAGTATCTAGGTGACATTAGGGTTTTGGTTGATTTGTGTCTTAAGGTGTTATTCTAGTACGAACTCTAGGGTAGATCGAACGGAAAGAATAGCTTCGTGTTATTTTACTACGGACTCTTGAATGGATCGATCAGAAAGGATAATTTGAGGTGGTTTCGTACCCTACCATATTCTCTTCGTTTGTTCTCCGCTATTAGTGACTTTGGAGTGACTCTTTGTTGCATGTTGAGGGATAGTTATATGATCGAATTATGTTATTATTGTTGAGAGAACTTGCACTGGTGAAAGTATGAACCCTAGGCCTTGTTTCCTAGCATTGCAATACCGTTTGTGCTCACTTTAATCACTTTCTACCTTGCTGTTTTTGTATTTTCAGATTACAAAAACCTATATCTACCATCCATATTGGACTTGTATCACCATCTCTTCGCCGAACTAGTGCACCTATACAATTTACCATTGTATTGGGTGTGTTGGGGACACAAGAGACTCTTTGTTATTTGGTTGCAGGGTTGTTTGAGAGAGACCATCTTCATCCTACGCCTCCCACGGATTGATAAACCTTAGGTCATCCACTTGAAAGAAATTTGCTACTATCCTACAAATCTCGACACTTGGAGGCCCAACAACGTCTACAAGAAGAAGGCTGTGTAGTAGACATCACCTTGCACGAGAGGGGCGGTAATAGGGATTCCCAGTCCCGAATTTGAATTGCAAATAATTAAACAAAACTCCCCCAGGATTGTTGCTGGTATGAACGGTACCCATTGTTTCAGACAATCTTTGGAGTGTGATTGTAGGTGGAGGGGGAGTAAACCTTTACTTTATCGCTTGGGAACCGCCACTAATGTGTTTTAGCATGGAAGATACCGATAACTAATGGTCGTGAAGCAAACGAGAAGGGTGCATTTCTCAAAATTTCATTTACCTCTGTTTTCAAAACTTGAGCTCGGGCACCGCTGCAAATCACTGCTTCCCTCTGCGAAGGGACTATCTATTTACTGTTATGTTGTGTCATTACCTTCTCAAATAAGCACCAAAACTTGAGAGCACTATTTTCCTCCTCATGCATTGTGTGTAACTAATGTTGGGTGCATCATGAATGGATCTTTTCTACCATGAATTACAATGTTTAGTCACTTCTTGAACTTTCAAGGTGCTCTGTATTTATCTTTTGCGGTCTCAGAAAGGGCTAGCGAGTTACCACTATTGTCATATTATATCATGGTTGTTTTGATAAAGTGTTGTCATTTGAATGGTTATTATTGCTCGCTAGTTGATTATGTCATTGATATGAGTTAATATATTTTTTAAGAGTTATTGTCGACATGGTTAGTCATGATCTTGGCTGAAAACCTGGGTGCTAATTAAGCTTATTTATGTAAACAAGAGCAAAAGAGTTTGTAAAAGTTCTTCTTTTTCACTTTCAGTTTATCAACTGAATTTCTTGAGGACAAGCAAAGGTTTAAGCTTGGGGGAGTTGATACATCTCCATCATATCTACTTTTCCTAACGCTTTCCCTCTTGTTTTGGACTCTAATTTGCATGATTTGAATGAAACTAACCCGGACTAATGTTGTTTTCATTGGAACTACCATGGTGTTGTTTTCTGTGCATAAATAAAAGTTCTCGGACTGGAACAAAACTTTTCGAGGAATTTTTATATAATAAAAGATAATTTCTGGAGCCAAGAACCACCGGAGGGGGCACCTGGGCGGGCACAACCCACCAGCGTGCGCCCCCTCCAGGCGCGCCCAGGTGGGTTGTCCCCACGTGGTGGCCCCGCAGGCCTCAACCCAGATACTATAAAATCACATTTTAGGAGAAAAAAAGGGTGGAAGAATTATCGTGTTTCACGAGATAGAACCGCTGCCACCTCCTGTTCTTCATTGGGAGGCCAGATCTAGAGTCCGTTTAGGGCCCCGGAGAGGGGGATCTTCAATCTTCGTCATCACCAACCCTTCTCCATCGCCAATTCCATGATTCTCCCCATCGGGAGTGAGTAATTCCTTCGTAGGCTCGCTGGTCGGTAGGAGTTGGATGAGATTCATCATGTAATCGAGTTAGTTTTGTTAGGGCTTGATCCCTAGTATCCATTATGTTCTGAGATTGATGTTGCTATGACTTTGCCATGCTTAATGCTTGTCACTATATTGGCACGGGTGCCATGATTTCAGATCTGAACCGTTTATGTTATCACCATTATATCTATGTTCTAGATCTGATCTTGCAAGTTATAGTCACCTACTACGTGTTATGATCCGCAAGCAACCCCGAGTGATGTAAGTCAGGACACTTCCCGGTGATGGTCGTAGTTTGAGGAGTTCATGTATTCACTATGTGCTAATGCTTTGTTCCGGTTCTCTATTAAAAGGAGGCCTTCATATCCCTTAGTTTCCGATAGGACCCCGCTGCCACGGGAGGGTAGGACAAAAGATGTCATGCAAATTCTTTCCATAAGCACGTATGACTATTTACGGAATACATGCTTACATTATATTTATGAACTGGAGCTAGTGCCGTATCGCTTCTAGGTTATGACTGTTATATGATGAATATCATCCAACGAATTCACCGATCCAATGCCTACAAATTTCTCTTATATTGTTTCTGCTAAGTTACTACTACTACTGTTACTATTGCTGTTGCTACTGCTATCAAAACTATCATACTACTTTGCTACTGATCACTTCGCTGCAGGTAATTAATCTCCAGGTGTGGTTGAATTGACAACTCAGCTACTAATACTTGCAAATATTCTTTTTCTCCCCTTGTGTCGAATCAATAAATTTGGTTTGAATACTCTACCCTCGAAAACTGTTGCGATCCCCTATACTTGTGGGTTATCACCAGACTATATGATTTTGTAGGGATAACTTTCTTTGGTCATGTTATTTTGAGAAGACACAATTGTTTTATTAGTATGATTGAAGTATTATTGTTTTTATGTCAATATTAAACTTTTTTTTAAATCTTATGGATCTTAATATTCATGCCGCAATAAAGAAAATTACATGGATAAATATGTTAGGTAGCATTCCACATCAAAATTTCTGTTTTTATCATTTACCTACTCGAGGACGAGCAGGAATTAAGCTTGGGGATGCTTGATACGTCTCCAACGTATCTATAATTTTTTATTGTTCCATGCTATCATATTATCTATTTTGAATGTTTTATATGCATTAATATGCTATTTTATATTATTTTTGGGACTAACTTATTAACCCAGAGCCCAGTGCCAGTTTCTGATTTATCCTTGTTTTTGAGTTTTACAGAAAAGGAATATCAAACGGAGTCCAAACGGAATAAAACTTTACGATGATTTTTCTTGGACCAGAAGACACATGTAGGACTAGGAGACGATGGCAGAAGAGTCCCGAGGGCTCCACAAGCCCTCGGGGCGCGACCCCTAGCTTGTGGGCCCCACGGGACTCCTCTAACCCGAATATTTGGCCTATAAATTCCCAAATATTCCCAAACGACCAGAAGCGTCCACCAAAATACTTTTTGCCGCCGTACCATTTTGTACCCGTGAGATCCCATCTTGGGACCTTTTCTAGCACCCTACCAAAGGGGGATTCGATCATGGAGGGCTTCTATATCGACTCTAATGCGATTCTGATGAAGCGTGGGTAGTTTACCACAGACCTAGGGGTCCATAGCTAATAGCTACATGACTTCTTCTCTCTCTTTGATCCTCAATACCATGTTCTCCTCGATGTTCTTGGAGATCTATCCGATGTAATCTTCTTTGCGGTGTGTTTGTCGAGATCCGAAGAATTGTGGATTTATGATCAGTTTATCTATGAATATTATTTGAATCTTCTCTGAATTCTTATATGCATGATTTGATATCTTTGTATTTCTCTTTGAACTATCGGTTTGGTTTGGCCAACTAGATTGGTTTTTCTCGCAATGGGAGAGGTGCTTAGTTTTGGGTTGAATCTTGCAGTGTCCTCACCCAATGACAAAGTAGGGGTAGCGACGCACGTATTTTTATTGTTGCCATCAAGGGTAAAAAGATGGGTTTTTCATCATATTGCTTGAGTTTATCCCTCTACATCATGTCATCTTGCTTAAGGCGTTACTCCGTTCTTATGAACTTAATACTCTAGATGCATGCTGGATAGCGATCGATGTGTGGAGTAATAGTAGTAGATGCAGGCAAGAGTCGGTCTACTAATCTTGGACGTGATGCCTAAATAATGATCATTGCCTGGATATCATCATGATTATTTGAAGTTCTATCAATTGCCCAACAGTAATTCGTTTACCCGCCGTTTGCTATTTTTCTCGAGAGAAGCCACTAGTGAAATCTACGGCCCCCGGGTCTCTTCTTTATTCTATTTGCGTTCGCGATCTATTTTTATTTTCTTTTATTTTCAGATCTATTAATACAAAAATACCTTGCTGCAATTTTTTTATTTTATCTCGCGTTCCCGAGATCTAGTTATCAATCTACTACAATTTTATCTGTATTTTTACCGTGAGGGATTGACAACCCTCTCTACGCGGGTTGCAAGTATTTGTTCTTTCTGTGCATGATTTGTTTACATGGTGTTGCATGGTTCTCCTACTAGTTCGATAACCTTGGTCTCATCACTGAGGGAAATACCTACCATTGTTGTGCTGCCTCATCCCTTCCTCTTTGGGGAAATACCGACGTAGTTCAAGCAAACATCAGGGAGCAATAGTACATCCTATCCTGACTAAAGGTAGTCTTCGCCTGCAAAGCTTCTGGTCGTGATGCAGTGGTGGGCTCGGCGATGACAACCGTCCTGCCGAGCTCGTGAGGCTGGGGCTTGCATAGAGATCTCTGCTCCTCGGGAGGCACGCTCGGGAAGCTGCCCCTCAGGAGGTCTTGATGACGTTCTCCTCGCGAGGTTAGGGGCCCTCGCGAGGGTCTTGCCCTTGGGGTCCTGAAGCTAGGCCGTACCGGGCTGTCGATGAAGCCACGTCCTGGGCCTCAGGCAGGCAAGTCTGGGTACCCCCAATCCCAGAACGCCGACAGTAGCCCCCGGGCTGAAGGCACGCTTGGCCTGGCTTCGGAGCAAAGATAAGGGGTGAAGGGAGAAGTGCCGCGGGCCCAATAGCATGCAGGCCAGGCTTGACGCGTGGCTCACGATGGGACGCAGACGCCTCCTGTCGGTGTCAAAACCAGGAGATCTCGGGTAGGGTGTCCCGAACTGTGCGTCTAAGGATCGAAGGTAATAGGAGGCAGGGGACATGATGTTTACCCAGGTTCAGGCCCTCTTAATGTAGGTAATACCGTACTTCCTGCTTGATTGACTTTGATGAGTATAGGGGTTACAGGAGTTGATCTACCTCGAGATCGTAGTGGCTAAACCCTAGATGTCTAGCCTGCATGATTTATGATTCCCCCTACGGACTAAACCCTCCGGTTTATACAGACATCGGATGGGGCTAGGGTTGTACAAGGTCGGTTTACAGAGGAAGGAAACTAAACATCCGGACGCCAAGCTTGCCATCCACGCAAAGGAGAGTCCCATCCGGACAAGTGGGGAGGTCTTCGATCTTGTATCTTCACGGCCCATCAGTCCGGCCCATATCACATAGCCCGGACGCCCGAGGACCCCGAGTCCAGGACTCCCTCAGTAGCCCCTGAACTTGCCTTCAATGATGACATTACATCCCGTTTCATGTCTTCGCCTTTGCAAGGCGGGTTCTCCATTGTACCTCGGATAGTTCGGCTTCACATTAAATACCACACTCTTCAACTTCTGTGCCGCCGCCGTCTTGGCTTCCACGTGTCAGATGAATACGAAGGGTCTAAACATTTTTACAAATAATCCCTTGACCATGCAGGGAAGCCGTCTATTTAAAGTGACGAGATCTCAGATGCCATTCCACACCACACAGAAATTCTTAGATCTTCCCACAGGAAATCACCCAAACATGGCCAGCGCTCCTAGGTCCTCCTCATGCCCTCACGGCCCTCGAAAAGGCAACTGGGAAAGTTGTTCGGTATCCCACGTTCATCTGAATAAACTTCAGATACAGGGATACCTGTCTCCCGCGGATCTAGTCCCTGTTCGGGCTGGATTAACTTCCATCAACGGCGAAGCCCTGGCGGATAATTTCCCCAATCCCACTGAAGGGGAGCGGGTGTGCTTTGTTTCCTTCTTGCTGAGAGGCGTAGGATTTCCAATCCACCCTTTCCTCAGAGGTATCCTAGAGTACTATGGCCTCCAGCTGCACAATATCACGCCGGCCTCTATCCTGCACATCACGGGTTTCGTTGCCCTTTGCAAGTTGTTCCTAGGCTGCGAGGCCCATTTCGAACTATGGAGGAAATTTTTCTGCCTCGTCCCTGCTCCCAAAAGGGATCCATATTCGAGGTGGGCGGCGCCGAAGTATGGTGCATAGCCGGGACAGGATATCTGTCTGGCACTCCGAAGAAGGCATCCAAAGAGTGGCCCTCGGAATGGTTCTACATCGAAGACGTTGTTCTCCCGGATCCCATCCGGCGTGGTCTTCTCGAATTCTCCACCACTCCTTTAAATAAGCGCACCAGCTGGCGTCCCCGAAGCCTCAAGGAAGAGGACAATGCGGAGGTGTGACACCCTGGATTCAATCATACACTAATCATACACGCAAATGTGTACGATCAAGATCAAGGACTCACGGGAAGATATCACAACTTAACTCTAGACACAAATTAAAATAATACAAGCTTTATATTACAAGCCAGGGGCCTCGAGGGCTCGAATACATAAGCTCGAATACACAAGAGTCAACGGAAGCAACAATATTTGAGTACAGACATGAGTTAAACAGGATGCCTTAAGAAGGCTAGCACAAAGCAGCTCGATCGAAGAGGCAAGGCCTCCTGCTCGAACCTCCTAACTACTCCTAGTCGTCGGCGGTCTCCACGTAGTAGTAGGCATTAACGGTGGCATCTGGCTCCTGGGCTCCGACATCTGGTTGCATCAAACGGAAAGAAGAAGAAAGGGGGAAAAAGGGGAGCAAAGCAACCGTGAGTACTCATCCAAAGTACTCGCAAGCAAGGATCTACGCTACTTATGCATCGGTATCAATGAAATGGGCTATATCTGTGGACCGGACTGCAGAATGCCAGAAGATAAGGGGAAAGCCTAGCCTATCGAAGACTAGCATCTTCAAGCAGCTCCAAGCATCTTGCAGCATCAGAAGAGATAAGAGTAGCATAAAGTAAAGTAGTAGTAGTGTTATCAACCTCGGCGAGATCCTTTCTCGACTCCTGCGAGAAAGCAATCCCGAAACCATACTATCCGATTGTCACCTCAAGTATCCAGTTCTAGTTGTATCGATCGGGATACAACTCCAAGTGTCCATTACCGTAGGACGGGCTATCGATAGATGTTTTCTTCCCTGCAGGGGTGCACCAACTTACCCACCACGCTCGATTAACTCCGGCGGACACACTTTCCTGGATCATGCCCGGCCTCGGCCAAACAATACGCCATGATACGTCCATTTTGCATCATGCTTTTATATCGATATTTATTGCATTATGGGCTGTTATTACACATTAGGTCACAATACTTATGCCTATTCTCTCTTATTTTACAAGGTTTACATAAGGAGGGAGAATGTCGGCAGTTGGAATTCTGGGCTGGAAAAGGAGCAAATATTAGAGACATATTCTGCACAACTCCAAAAGTCCTGAAACTCCACGAAAGTTATTTTTGGAAATAATAAAAAATACTGAGCGAAAGAAATACCAGAGGGGGCCCACACCCTGGCCACGAGGGTGGGGGCGCGCCCTACCCCCTGGGCGCGCCCCCTGCCTCGTGGGCCCCCTGTTGGCCCTCCGGTGCCCATCTTCTGCTATATGAAGTCTTTCGTCCGAGAAAAATCATAAGCAAGCTTTCGGGACGAGACTCCGCCACCACGAGGCGGAACCTTGGCGGAACCAATCTAGGGCTCTGGCAGAGTTGTTCTGCCGGGGACACTTCCCTCTGGGAGGGGGAAATCATCGCCATCGTCATCACCAACGCTCCTCTCATCGGGAGAGGGCCAATCTCCATCAACATCTTCACCAGCACCATCTCCTCTCAAACCCTAGTTCATCTCTTGTATCCAATTCTTGTCTCTGAGTCTGGGATTGGTACCTGTAGGTTGCTAGTAGTGTTGATTACTCCTTGTAGTTGATGCTAGTTTGTTTATTCGGTGGAAGATCATATGCTCAGATCCTTTATGCATATTAATACCCCTCTGATTATGAACATGAATATGCTTTGTGAGTAGTTACGTTTGTTCCTGAGGACATGGGAGAAGTCTTGCTATTAGTAGTCATGTGAATTTGGTATTTGTTCGATATTTTGATGAGATGTATGTTGTCTATCCTCTAGTGGTGTTATGTGAACGTCGACTACATGACACTTCACCATTGTTTGGGCCTAGAGGAAGGCATTGGGAAGTAATAAGTAGACGATGGGTTGCTAGAGTGACAGAAGCTTAAACCCTAGTTTATGCGTTGCTTCGTAAGGGGCTGAATTGGATCCACTTGTTTCATGCTATGGTTAGGTTTACCTTAATACTTCTTTTGTAGTTGCGGATGCTTGCAATAGGGGTTAATCATAAGTGGGATGCTTGTTCAAGTAAGAACAACACCCAAGCACCGGTCCACCCACATATCAAATTATCAAAGTACCGAACGCGAATCATATGAACGTGATGAAAACTAGCTTGACGATAATTCCCATGTGTCCTCGGGAGCACTTTTCTCTATATAAGAGTTTGTCCGGGCTTGTCCTTTGCTACAAAAAGGATTGGGCCACCTTTTGCTGCACTTCTTTATTTACTTTTGTTACTTGTTTCTCGTTTTGAATTATCTTCTCACAAAACTATCTGTTACCTATTATTTCAGTGCTTGCAGAGTATACCTTGCTGAAAACCGCTTATCATTTCCTTCTGCTCCTCGTTGGGTTCAACACTCTTACTTATCAAAAGGACTGCGATAGATCCCCTATACTTGTGGGTCATCACGCCGCAACCCGACCTAGGATTAATAGAGAGGTCAGTACGCCGGACTAAACCTATGCCCCCAGGCGTCATGGGCCATCGCCCCGGGAACTCTTGCATGTTGCGTGGGCGGCTGGTGAGCAGACCTAGCTACCTCCTTAAAAAAGGCAGGAGCTTTCCAGTCCAACCCGGCGCGTGTCGCTCAGTCACTGACGTCTATTAAGCTTCGGCTGATGCATACGACATAGAACGCCCATACTATGCCCACCTGATGGTTAGTGCTATTAGGCCAGAGGCCCCTCGAATCAAATATCCAAATCATAGTGGATTAGGAACGCGGCGGTAACAAGCGAGACTCACAAAGATGTGACCCCGTTGCCCCGTCTCGAGGACTTGCGGCAAGGGCTAGGAATGCCCGGCCACGCCTCGTAATTATCTCGCGGGCACCCTCCAGGTCAACCCGTCTCCACATCACACGTGGGTACCCCTCAGGGTCAACCCGCCTTTCCAAGTAACAGTTGTAAAGTCCAAGTATCCGTGTGTTCAAACATCAAGGGGAAAACCCGAGGAATCACCCCCGGTGAATTCCACTCGATGTAATCATCAAGGTGAACGTAAGAGGATCCACCCTCGAGGTTCACACTTGAGGGGTTGCACCGCAACGAGCCGTATCGGAAGTGGTTAAGGAGGAAATCACCCTCGATGACCAAAACCGAATAGCTACACTCTGTGGTTAACATCGGAAGTCTTGATGAGGTCTCACCCTCGGTACTCGATAGTAACCCGGTAGTGTCGAGCAACTAAGGGAAAGTGATGTGCGGTGCGGGGCTGGCCTTCGATCCTGTTGATCGGTGTTCGATGATGAAGCGAGGCAACAAGGACAAGGTGGGGGTCGCGATGGATCACTAACCAACCTATACTAAGCGGTTTAGGATAAGCGGTAGGTAACAATAAGCAGGTTACAAAAGCGGGCTATGCATCGAATAGGAGCAAACAATAACAAGAGCAAAATCTAATGCAAGCATGAGAGAATGGAATGAGCGATATCGGGATGATCAAAGGGGGCTTGCACTGGAAGCTTTCTTTGAAAGGGAAGAAGGGTCGTCGTCGACGTAGTTGATCATAGGGGCAGCATCAGTCTCGGGGTCTACTGGAGAGAAGAGGGGGAAGAAACAATAAATATGAAGCAAAAAAAGCATCATAAAACATAACATGGTAAGACGCGGTGTTAGGTTGAACTAACGCAGTGCTAGACGTTGCTGACGGAGAGGGAAAACATCCGGAGGGGTTTTCCCGGGTTTGGCATTTTCCAGATAGACGAAAGAGACGGGACGGTTCCATGTTCAGCATGTTAGGGGCATGTGACTGATGAACGGACCACGTATTCGGATTCATTGGATTTTTCTGAGCAACTTTCATGTATATTCATCTGACTTATGGATTATTTTAAATGAATTTCCAAAGTTTTAAACCGTATTTTGGAATTCCTGGAATTAATTAATAAATCGAATTAAATAGCAAAATGGCTATGGGTACCCAAAAGTGTACCCAGCCAGAGTGTGCATGAGGCTGACAGGTGGGGTCCACGGGGTCTAGTCAAGCGATTGACCCGATCAGCTGATGGCCCGGTCATCAGGTCAAACAGGGCCAGCTTGTCATAGATTGGGTCAACCCAATCAACAGTTTGACTGGTCAAACTGGATAGGGGACCCACATGTAAGTGTCAGAGGGGTAAAACAATTAGTCTAAACTAATTTAAACAAGTGGGTCCACATGTGTAATGCCTAAAATCCGATGCGCCAGGTGTCTCCCAGTTATTCATCGTCTTTGCCATGTCATTCGCTTGCGTGTTGCATCTTTGCCATGTCATCAGGTGAATTGCATCATCTGACACTTTTACACGCACATGTTGCACCTCTCAGACCTCGTTTCGTGAGTGGCATAAAAATGTTCTTGGAATAAGATGAAACTTGGCGTGTGGTGTTGTTTTAGAGTAGGTAGACCACCTGCCAATTTTCGTTCCATTTGGAGGTCGTTTGACGCCCCCATCGGTTAACCGGGTAACCGTAAAACCCCCTTCTCTTTGCAGCCCAGCACCCCTCCACAACAGCGCACTAGCCCATCTAAACCCTCTCCATGCTCTCCGTCGTTGGATCATGATCGTGTGGGAGAAAACCGCTCCTCATTTGGACTCTCCTAGCTCCCTCTACCTATATAAACACTTGCCCCCTTCAAAATCGCAGTCTAAACCGTAGCCCTCTTCTTCCTACGTGCCGCCGGACGCATCCGCCGGCGGCCGGACATGTCCGCCGCTCGCAGCCACGTCTCCGAAACCAATCACTCGCCGCCACCTCAAGCACTTGCCGCCGCTTGGGACCTATCGCTGCCGCCACATCGCCAGCTCGCGCGTGCACTAGCCGCCTCCAGCAGGCCCATGAAGCCGATCATGACCCTCCCGGCCAGCGCCTCCGCCGCTCGGGTCAACGCCTGACCCAGCGCACCCACCGCCCCATACGTCCCAGCGCCGCCGCCGCCGCTTCGTCGCCGCCTTGCCCGTCTTCAAGGCCGTAGCCGTGCGCTTCTGCTGACTTCCGGCGTCGCCCCTCCTCGCGGATCCGACATCCCCAAGGCCAGATCCGCCCATCCTCGACGTCCGTGCCCGGATCCGGCGACCTCGTGCCTCACCGGACCTCCCTCGAGCCCCTCCGGCCACCGTCTCCCTCTTCTCCGGCGGAATTCCGGTGAACCTCGGGAAGTCCCCATGATTTTCATATTATGTGTGCACCTTTGACCTGCCATAAGTTCCTGCTCATAGATCTGTTGTGCATTTATGATATATCACCATGTTCACTGTGAGATGCTCTACATTTCACTCCATTGTGCCATGCTTGTTTGAGTCCATATTGATGTCCTAATCTTCGTTGCAAGAGTGCTATATGATGTTAACCTGCTGAGATTGTTATAACTTGCTGTTTTGTCTTTTTGATTGCATTTTGTCTGTGCATCTTTTGTGCATCATGTCTACATGTTTTAGGAGCATATTCTTTCCTTATTTACAGGGTACAATCCATGTATTTTTATATTTCCTGTAGTGAGTGCATCAAGCTTGTGAATTGGGCTACTTGCTGTTAATGTTCTGTCATTGCTGAAACTGCTATATCATGTTGCTAGGTTTTATTGATATTACCATCAATTATATGCATAATCTGGAGATATTCACGAAGGATGTTTTGTTATAAATGTGATGATCTATCTACACGTGGCTTTCTGTGCAATTATAGGGTGATGTAGCTTGTTGTAATCTTGCTCTCAAATAGCTAAACAATGTTGTTGTCAGCCTGTTAACATTAAGTTCAGTTTTGCCATGTGTTTCGCTAGTGGTCCATGCATGCTATGAACTTTCTCTTGCCATGCTTACCTTCATAATTATGACATCTCACTGTTGATTGACTTCACTTGCCATGAAATGCCTTGTGGTGAGTGGTACAAGCTCACCAACATGCCTACTTATCGTTGAATCTGTCATCATTTGCCATGTTTGCATGGATGCTACCATATTTTCTGTTGATCTTCGGAGTAAGTTCAGTAAGGGAGTTTGTTTAATTGCTTTTAGTACCAGCATTCCATGCATTTTTTTGCCATGATAAGTTCCTGTAGCATGTTGTTTAGTAGCTCTAAACATTGCAACCTGATGTTATTTCTGCCATGTCCAGTGATTTCTACCAAGTCTGTGAACTGTTATTATTTGCAATCTTGCCATGTCCTTTTGAGCATGTTCTACTGATTTATGGAGATAGCTCAGTGTTCATGTTTTGTCATGCTTTACCTGTACATCATGTCCATGTCTTTTATTTTTATTTTGAGGTGCTGTAGCATATTGTTTTTATGCTTGCTAGATGCCTAGTTGCTGTTTTAGACAGCTTGTCCTTAAAACCTGTTTCATGTGTATGTGTTGAATCGTTGCTCCGTTTTGAGTGTGCTCTATATGAAACTTGCTTAGTTTTGCATGTAGTTTCATGTTACCTTGTAGCATTCATGTTTTGAGTGTGTTTGCTTTATGTTTGAATGCATTTTGCATCAATGTCATGTTTAACTTGTTTTCCTCATCTTCTAGGCCGTAGCTCCGAATTAAACGAACTTTATATTTAACTTGACTAGAAAACCGTGTAGATCATCTTGATGCATCAACTTCAACATTAGAAAACTGTGTAGATCATCTTGACCAATTTTGGAATTTGCATATGAGGACTTACCGGAATTGTTATATGTTGTTTCCGGCCTCATTTAAACTTGCTTGGATGTGTTGTTCTTGTATGCATCATCTCTTGCCATGAGTAGCATCAAATGGACTTGTCATGCATCATACTTGGTTGAGCATCATGTCATGTTTATGTGTTGTGTGTTTACCATGTTGTTTGCTTGTTTCCGGTTGTGCTCCTTCCCGTTAGTTCCTGTTTCGTTGTGATCGTGAGGATTCGTTCGTCAACGCTTGGTTCGTCTTCGTGGCTTCATCTTCTTCATGGACTCGTTCTTCTTCCTAGTGGGATTTCAGGCAAGATGACCGTCACCTTGGATCTCGCTACTATCATTGCTATGATAGTTGTCTCGATGCTATCGCTATGTCGCGCTACCTACCACTTGTTGTCAAGCCTCCCAAATTGCCATGAAAACCTCTAACCTTTTCACCCTTCCTAGCAAACCGTTGTTTGGCTATGTTACCGTTTTGCTCAGCCCCTCTTATAGCGTTGTTAGTTGCAGGTGAAGATGAAGTTTGTTCCATCTTGGAACATGGATATGTTGGGATATCACAATATCTCTTATTTTAATTAATGCATCTATATACTTGGTAAAGGGTGGAAGGCTCGGACTTAAGCCTGGTGTTTTGTTCCACTCTTGCCGCCCTAGTTTCCGTCATACCGGTGTTATGTTCCTTGATTTTGCGTTCCTTACGCGGTTGGATGTTATGGGAACCCCTTGACAGTTCGCTTTGAATAAAACTCCTCCAAAGAAGGCCCAACCTTGGTTTTACCATTTGCCTCACCACCACCTACTTTTCCCTTGGGAGTCGCTCTCGAGGGTCATCTTTATTTTAACCCCGGGCGGTGCTTCTCTAAGTGCTGGTCCGAACTAGAATCCTTTGCGCCACCTCGGGGAAACTTGAGGGCTGGTTTTAGCTGTATGTAGTGTTCATCCGGTGTTGCCCTGAGAACGAGATATGTGCAGCTCCTATCGGGATGTCGGCGCATCGGGCGGTCTTGCTGGTCTTGTTTTACCATTGTCGAAATGTCTTGTAACCGGGATTCCGAGTCTGATCGGGTCTTCCTGGGAGAAGGAATATCCTTCATTGACCGTGAGAGCTTGTGATGGGCTAAGTTGGGACACCCCTGCAGGGTATAAACTTTCGAGAGCCGTGCCCGCGGTTATGTGGCAGATGGGAATTTATTAATATCCGGTTGTAGAGGACTTGAAGTGGACTTAATTAAAATACACCAACCGCGTGTGTGATCGTGATTGTCTCTTTTCGAGGTTGCTCGAGAGGAGAACACGGTTGGATTATGTTTGAACGTAAGTAGTTCAGGATCACTTCTTGATCATTATTAGTTGGAGACCGTTTGCGTAGTTTCTCATCTTACCCTTGTATTCGTAAGTTAGCGACCATACATGCTTAGTCGCTGCTGCAACCTCACCACTTTACCCCTTCCTTACCCATTAAGCTTTGCTAGTCCTGATACCCAGGGTAATGGGATTGCAGAGTCCTTGTGACTCACAGATTACTACAACACCAGTTGCAGGTACAGGTTATACGATGATCATGTCGCGAGAGCGATGTTTATAGTTTTGGAGTTCTCGTTCCGCTTCTTCTTGTTCGAGGGATAGGATCATGGTCGGTAGCTTGGGCTAGCAGGGTGGATGTCGTTTGAGCTTCTGTTTGTGTTTCATCCGTAGACGGATGTTGATCTTATGTATGATATATTGATGTATTTTTGCGGCATTTGTATGCCTTGTATGTATCCCCATCTATTATGTAATGTTGATGTAATGATATCCACCTTGCAAAAGCGTGTCAATATGCAGTTCTATCCTTGGTGGGACCTTCGAGTCTCTTTAGGATAGTATCGCATATTGGGCGTGACATGTTGGTATCAGAGCCTCGACCGACCATAGGAGCCCGCTTGATTGAGCGTGTAGTTTGGCCGTAGTTGAGTCTAGAAGAAAACTTTTTCAGAGTCTAGTTATATCGGAGAGTAGGACTTGTTTTTACTCCTCTGCCCCTTCATCGCTCTGGTAAGGAATCTTGACGTAGGTGTTTTGATATACTCCTCTTCCCCTTCAAATTTTTTTAGGATCTCGCGGTTAGTTCTCGTTCGTTGCGATGCCAGCTCTTTTCATCCGGTGCTTTTCTTGTCAAGTTGATGCAATCCCCTTTGTCGTGGAATTGTCACGGCAGATGTCCTAGTGTGAGGACTTAGTCGTGAGGCCAACGCATCTACGCGGTAGCTTGAAGGGGTTGATCGGAATCGAGAGACACAACACGCAAGACCAAGATTTAGACAACTTGAACCCCGGAAACATCATCCGGAATAGCCCTACATGTCTTTGTTTGTGGCTAGGTCTCATTATGCTCATGAGGGAGTCATCGTAAGCCGGCTCTCCTCTTTGTGTCTAGCCCTAGATATTGTTTCTTGTTGCTTGTCCCTCTTTGGGGAGCCCTGCCCCTCCTTATATAAGTTGAAGGGGCAGCTTACATGTAGAGTCCTATTACGATTAGAACTAACTTATTCTCTATTACAAGTCGGATACACGTGCTGGTCTTGCTTCCTCATAAAGGAAATATTCCTCATGCCTTCATCTTAAGCCGGCCCACCATAATATGAGCCGACCCTCTTGGGCCTTGGGCCTAGTCTTCTATGTGACCATACGTTAGGTCACCCGTGAGTCGTCGACGGTGAGCCGCCAGAGCCGTGAGTCGCCAGTCCTCTGGCGGGTCATCGGTGAAGCGCCAAGCCCGGCCGGGTCATACCGCGGGGTATATCCCCGACATTAGCCCCGAGTTTAATTTCGATTTATCCATGTTAAACTGATCCTGTAAAACAAACACAAGAACAAATTTAACAGATTGTGTTCCGGGTTAAGAATTCTTGTAAGCCAGCACCTGATCATCCTTAATTCCTTGTGCTCCGGGTTAAATATTATCCTGAGCCGGGACCTGACTATCCTTAAGTCCAATTGTCATTTCCTTCATCTAGAAAATCCGGGTCAATAAGCTAGCTTCATACTCGATTTGCTGATGTTGGTTTCTCACAGAAAAATATTGTGAAGAATAATCCACTTGAGTCGGCTTCCAAAGGCGCCGCTTAATAAACATATTGGACTCAAGATTCATCTTGTGATCCGCCCGGTTTATAGATGTAGAGGTGGCGAGCAAAATTGCCGGCTTGTAAATATTGATAACACGGGTCATAAGCTATTCTTGATGCGGGTTAATCTTATGATGACGTCGGGTCATAAACTTTGCAGTTTTCTCTGATAATAATATAATACCTGATTTGCTCAAGACTGATAATTTGAAGTTATTCCTCCCTTATATGCATATCACCTTAGCCCCCAAGTCTTAGGGTTGTCATGCTTGCAACAACACAGGACTTGTAATTGCCTTATGCTCATAAAGATTTCAACCGATTATAGCCCCCAAGGGCTGGGTCATTATGCAATAATGAGCGGGGACTTTGTAAATATGATCATGTAAACTTGAGCAACAGCGTGTAGCCCCCAAGGGCCGGCTCAATAAGATATTACTTGGTGGGACTCTGTATATGATTCATTGATAATACCATCAAATGATGTAATCTCCACCATGGGGCTTGAACCCACGTCCACAAGGTTAAGAGCTTTGTACTCTACCAACTGAGCAGTGGATCCTTCAATAATAGATGAAAATTTGTGTACCTTGAATTTGTTGACAGGAGCAATTGGTAGCCCCCAAGGGCCGGCTCATTATGATGTGATGAGTCGGGTCCTCAATAAGACTAATAAAAATGACTTTGCATTAGCCCCAAGTGTCATGGTGCATGCTTGCAGCGACATGAGACTTGCATATTTGATATAATCCCAATCTGAATAATGTAGCCCCCAAGTGCCGAATTACGTGGCTTTGTGGCGACTCGGGAATATTCCTTCAATTTTATAATAAATGATATCCATTTATAAAAATAATAGCCGTTGCGATAAAGCGACTTTGAAAACCTCAATCATAACACTGGTTATTGGTAATCACAATAGAAATCCAGCCATGTTGGCTATTCTAGATTTGAATAATATAATCCGGTATGAAAACCTCAATCATTCAATATCATCATGAAAATCCAGCGAGTTTTGGTTATTAAAGATTTGAATACCTCATCGGTTGACAAGTAAATCCGGAGTTTAAATACCTGGCGGCTCTTGGCCGATGACGACTTAATGCCCATTCATTGTAAGACGGAATTCATCGGTTGACAAGTAAGTCATAATTGTGCAAATACTGCACAGAGTTTAAACAACATATGCCCTGGTGACTTAATGTCAAGAGCCAGAGCGGGTAACCACCCAAATGTAGTCTTACCCTGCACACAAGTAGATCACAAGAACCCTTGGCGGTTTACCGCGAGGCGAATCATAATACCTCACATATAACCACTTTGATATTGAAATTGTACTGCCAGTTTACATGACCTGTGCAGTAAGGGTGATAACCCAATCCTTAGAAGCTAATGCTTCCACATAGATGATGATTGTCATAAGCCGGCGACTTATAGTCAAAAGTCAAGCCGGGTTAAGCATAAACACTTATATACATTTGAGATATAATCCAAAAAGGTCTCAAGTCAAACCCAAAATAGTTTGCAAAAAAGACTTAAAAAGTTTAAGGCTTCTGATACGTATACAATCAGAAAACCGTTCCAAAGGGGTTGAGCTAAGATTCGAATACGATCATATAGCCCCCAGTGGCTCTGGCGTTGCCAATCAGGTGGGTACCGACGGCTATGTTCTCTTTGGTTCGAATACGACCTATGTCTGAACAGGAAGCCCCCAAATGACCTTGAGAGTTGTTTAACGACGCTGATTCGAATATGATCCATGTCGAACCCAAAAGAGGTTAAGCTATGATTCAGATACGATCAGGAAGCCCCCTAGTGAGCTTGGCATTGTGCCGATCAAAAGGGTTTCGACAGCTATGTTCTTTTTGGTTCGAAAATGACCTTTGTTTGAACAGGAAGCCCCCAAGTGACCATATATTAGCATTGCACCGATCAAGAGGGTACCGACAGCTATGCTCGATGAGCAGGAAGCCCCCAAGTGACCATAATAAGATAAGCCGTAAGGCAGGATACCTATGTTTGAACCGCGCATCATGGCAGCAAGTTCTTTTTGGCAACCTTTAATTTTCTTAGAACTCGAACTTGCGAGAGATTAATTCTTTTGAACCGGAACTTTAAACGGATTTGAAAGCTTCAAAATTTGTGAGGACAAATTTACCTTGAGCCGGATTTTGAACCGGATTTGAGAGCTTCAAAAATTTGTGAGGACAAGTTTACCCTGGGCCGGATTTTGAACCGGATTTGAGAGCTTCAGTGCTTTGTGGGAGAAAGATGTCTCTTGAACCGGATTTTAAACCAGAGTCCTTATTTTGAGCGGAAATCTTACGGCTTTTAAATTTTCATCGATCTAGCGGTAATCTCCGAGGCCGGGTTATTTTTCCCTTCAATGACCGGAGTTCTTGAATTCATTGAAACCGCTAATTTTGCCGAGTCATACCATTGTAGCCCCGAGTCTCAAGATGACTCGAGGAGTTGGCAGATTCTTCATATTTGACCATAGCGGAAGGTATACATCATTGGCGTTGATAGCGCGATGTGAATCCACGAAGGTTGAGGTGACTGCGGCGGGTTATAAATGATCCCGTATGAGCCGTGTCAAGACCTTTCGGCCAATGGCTCCTTCCTACGGGCTGTTTGAAGTTTAACCAAACTATAGTGGCGGCGACTTATGCGACTGCCCATTGAACCATCCAGTGCAGACGGCGGCTGATAATATATGATAATTTGCCTCCAAATTGTTGGAAGAAAACCGGGCTTCCCAAGTAGTGACTTGCTCATATTCAATAAATAGCTCATCCAGACAAGTGCAGCCCGGTGTGTTGATGTAGACCAGGCCGCGAGAAACGTACGGTAAAGACGACCGTAATATCAGAGGCGGCACAGACAGATGAGTCGGCCGTGGCACCGTAAGCGGTCTTTGGCGAAGTTAACCACGTCGTTTTGATGTAGTGGACAATTGTCCTGCATCAACAATATTGCAGACCAAGGCAAAGATAAACTGCTCTTCGACAAAAATAATATGTCCCAATAAAATATATTTTAGATGGATACCACCTGACTCGTCCGGACAGTAAATGAGTCGGCTGCAGCGTTGTAAGCCGGTGCGGACGGAAGAGTCGATCATGATGTCAGAAGTAAGGCCCGACGAAGTAGTCGAGTCGACGCCCAGCGTTAGGCAGCAGACGCATGTGAATCGGCCGCGGGCGCGGATGACGAGTCAATCGCATGCGTTGACGTAGCGGGGGTGACGACTCTCTCGTCCGCGCTAGTGCAAAAAATAATATTGGCGCACGTCCCTTTGCGACACCTTTGTAACGAATAATAGTCTTGCGAAAAAATAGCATAGACCAGAGTAATTTTTCTCAAACAATTTAATATGTGCTGATACTATATAAAAAGAGAGCACACGGTGGTTTGTGCACGGATGAATAGGGACACCGGTATTGGATAAAGTTGGGCGTAATCGGATGAAAAAGATAGCCTCACTGATGCACGCCTAATTTTGGCAATTGTACTTTGGCTCGATTTTTCTTATGGCTAGCCTTGACGCCCCTTTTTTTAAACGCCTTCATCCAGTGGTATTTGCCTTAAATTGATTGCAGCTTCACGTAATCACGTGACCGAGTACTAGTAGTACTTGGATTTGACTAGTCTCCACCACAGGAAAAAATAACAACAGCACCAATTCCTTCAGGTCTTGAAGCTGCAGGTGGATGGAAGTCAGCACTCGGCGGCTCGTCGCCGTTCCCACGACAACAATGGGTTAAACGCAGCGGTAGTGCAGGTAGCGAGGCGGAACCAGCGAACGGGTGGATCCGTGGCGAGCACAACAGCCGTGGTTTGGCATCGCGGGGCGATGTCTGCAGCGACTCGGCGAGAAAGCGAAGCGGCTCAATGACTCATCGACCACGTGAATCAGAGGCGACAGCGACTCTCCTGCTGCTTGAAACGGCAGAGGCAATGGCAAGGCGCGGCCGGCCCGATGACGCAGGCCCGGCGGCTGAGGCGGAGGCAGAAACTGATTCCCTGGCTTCACCCACTTCCAAAACTGCAGGCGATTTTTTTCTTCTTCCTATGAGGATGACTCGGTAGTGGCTCTTGATGTAACAATCGATCTGTCTCCTAAATCTTCCGTGAGCATGTACGTACTAATATTCTGGTCATCCTTGAGTGGATCTCACGTAGGGTAGAAAAGGCACAAAGTGTTCAGGACTAGTACTCCAGTATTTTAGCGAAATATCACCTGATTTCATCGGGGCTTGAGCCTGAAACCTAGTAGCAGAAACTTTTGCGCAACTTGGCGGATCGGACTGCAGAAATTTTTGTCGGTCTTGGCAACTTGTACCCTGTATCAATTGATGTCGGACACGGGACTTTGTTTTGCAGTGGCCACGGAAATTAACCCGGATTCGATGGATCCTCTGGTCGCGTGTGCTGGTGCATCACAACCCTAATTTTCTCTTGGTCTGTCGCTTTCACTGTTTGTTGACGATGTTATCTTTTGCGCTGGCTTTTCTCCATCCGGCACATCGCGAACTTCTTGATCCCTGAAGAAATCCCTTCAAGAACTCAACACCACCATGCGCAAGCCCCACGATGGGCACCAACTGTCGTGGAATTGTCACGACAGATGTTCTAGTGTGAGGACTTAGTTGTGAGGCCAACGCATCTACGCGGTAGCTTGAAGGGGTTGATCGGAATCGAGAGATGCAACACGCAAGACAAAGATTTAGACAGCTTGGGCCCGGAAACATCATCCGCAATAGCCCTACATGTTGTTTGTGGCTAGGTCTCATTATGCTCATGAGGGAGTCGCCGTGCTTGGCTCTCCAATTTGTGTCTAGCCCTAGATATTGTTTCTTGTTGCTTGTCCCTCTTTGGGGAGCCCTGCCCTCCTTATATAAGTTGAATGGGCGGCTTACATGTAGAGTCCTATTAGGATTAGAACTAACTTATTCTCTATTACAAGTCGGATACAAGTACGGGTCTTGCTTCCTCGTAAAGGAAATATTCCTCATGCCTTACATCTTAAGCCGCCCACCATAATATGAGCAGCCTCTCTGGGCCTTGGGCCTAGTCTTCTATGTGACCATACGTTGGGGTCATCCGTGAGTCGTCGTCGACGGTGAGCCGCCAGACCCGTGAGTCGCCGGTCCTCCGGCGGGTCATCGGTGAAGCGCCAAGTCCGGCCGGGTCATACTTCCGGCCGGGTCATACCGTGGGGTATATCCCCGACACCCTTCATCTTTTGCAAGACCAGTCCTTATTTCTTTCTCAACGACGTTGTTCCCCGTGTGAAGTTGTCCTTGTTTTTTTCCACCCGCCCACCCTTCTTCTTCTCGGAGCCGGAGTCCGAAATCGAGTATCCATCCTACTCGTGCGAAGCCTTTGCATTCTCTCCTCAATCATTTCAACCGGCGCTTTTCTATTCAATTATTCGTTGTTCCAGTTGCCTGTGTTTTTTCCCACCCTCCCACCCCTTTTCTTCCCTCAAGTAGCTATTTCATTCATGCGGAGCCTCTTCAGTCTTTCCTCAATTGTCTCAACCGGTGAATTCTCGTCTAGTTAATCATCGTTTGTCTCGTTTTCTTTCCAGTGGATTCAACTCAATTTTCTCAATTTGATCATATTAGTTTTTTCGTTTCAAATGTTTCCATTTGATCGTTATCCTCTCGCCATTTAATCCTTTCGGAGTGCTGAAGACATCGCAGAAGATTTGTGTTTGCATTCAAATAATTCGAGGTTGTCACCTCATTCAAGTCTTTCAGTTGTTCCGGTGCTTCATCTCTCTCTTCAACAATCCTTTCCAACAATGCTTCTTTTTAGTGGGCCCTAACCCACAGGTCTTTTTCCAGGTTCTTACCTTACTCTTCTAATTTTCCCGGAGTTATTCTCAAACTCTTTTCAAAGTATGACGTAAGTATGGATTTCATCAGTCATATACCTTCTCCAAGTTCGCTTTCAAATTCTTTCATGTTCGGTTCAACCTTCCCTTTTTTCATTCTCCCGGAGTATCTCAACAATTTTGGTGGTGTTTCTTGTCGTCATTCTCAACATTTGAAGACCGTAGAAGAGTTTTCTTCCGCTATTCAGATTCGTGGTTCTAACTTCATGTTACCCTCTCAAATTGTTTCCAATCGTGTGAATCTTTTCTTTCCCATCCAGAGTATTTCAGGAGTTGTTTTTCCGTTTCAATTATCCGGAGGCCTCCATTTCAGAAGATTCCTTCGTTCGTTCCATGATTGTACCGGTGCTTCGTTCAAGCATTCTTTAATCAGTTCACGATCTCTTCGTTCTCTTGTTTCCAAATTCCCTCAAATATTTTCTTGCTTGCTCTAGTTCTTACCGGCGATTCATTCTCTTTTCTTCGTTCGTTTTCATTTCTAACGGTGGTTCGTTCAAGATTCCTTTTCATTTGTATTCATATCATTTAATTCGTTCCTTCCAAATCCTACCGATAGTTCATGAAGACTCCCTTGTGTTCGCGCTATATCCCCCCTTTTATATTTTCCAACGTGAATAAGTAGTATGCAAATCCATTGCTTCGCCTCAATTTAATTGGTGGAGGATGAGCATAACATAATTCTTATTCTTCTTTCATCTAGTTGAATTATCTCTTCTTTTCCGAGATTGTTCATGATGAATAATCTCTTGGTTCTAAGTTGTTCATCTTTTCCCTTCCAGAGTTCCAAGCTTCTCACTTGTCTCGACACGAAGCCCCATCTAAATCATCGCAAGGCTTTAATCTTATACCTTTCATCCTTCAATTCTATCTCATCATCCATTTGTTACGGGTTCTTCACGGTGGTTCGTCAGTATTTAATTCATTTTTCAAGTGTTCATCAAGATTCTTGTTGGAGGAGCTCAAGTATCTTCTTCTTCTTGCTTCTCGAGGTGCAATTAATTCTCCGTATTCTTTTGAAGTGGAGTTTTGCATTTCTTCATTCTTCTCAGCTATCAATATTTTCCGATTGTGGTCGGTTGTCACCTCATAATTTTTGAGATGTTATCCCTAAGTCCACAACAAGCTTATTCTTTCCATTGTTGATTTTCTCAACAACTCCGTTCAATCCTTCCTTCTAAGGTTGCTTTCAATTTCATTCATGGTAGAAGTTGTCATCTTCTTCCCCGTTCTTCTCATTCCACTCTTTCAAGTCTTCCGGAGGCATCGTGTTGTTCCTCTCGTCAAGTGTTATTCCATCTTCTCAAGTTCATGTTCTATTTTTTTCTATGTTCAGCCGGAGTGCTGCCGAAATTCTTTCGCTCTTATTCCTTTTCTTTCTTGTTCTAACCGGAGTGGTTTCAGAGTTCGTCATGTTCACTGATTTGTTGATTCTCGTCATACTCGTCGTTCCTCTTTCCTACCCAGTACTCTCAACTTTGTTCATCCTCTCTCTTTTGTTCTTATTTCACATCATCCCTTTTCTCTCCTGTCTCGTTCCTAAGATCTCGGGACGAGATCTCTTGTTAGTGGAGGAGAGTTGTAACGCCCCAAATCCGATACGCCAGGTGTCTCCCAGTTATTCGCCGCCTTTGCCATGTCATTCGCTTGCATGTTGCATCTTTGCCATGTCATCGGGTGAATTGCATCATCATGTTTTCAAAACTTGCATCCGGTCTCTTTCTCCGTTGTCCGTTTCGTCATCTGACACTCTCACACGCACCTGTTGCACCTCTCAGACCTCGTTTCGTGAGTGGCATCAAAATGTTCTCGGAATGGGATGAAACTTGGCGTGCGGTGTTGTTTTAGAGTAGGTAGACCGCCTGTCAATTTTCGTTCCATTTGTAGGTCGTTTGATGCCCCATCGGTTAACCGGGTAACCGTAAAACCCCCTTCTCTTTGCAGCCCAGCACCCCTCCACAACAGCCCACTAGCCCATCTAAACCCTCTCCATGCTCTTTGTCGTTGGATCACGATCGTGTGGATGAAAATCGCTCCTCATTTGGACTCTCCTAGCTCCCTCTACCTATATAAACACTTCCCCCCTTCAAAATCGCAGTCTAAACCCTAGCCCTCTTCTTCCTCCGCGGCGCCGGACGCGTCACGGCCGGTTGACATATTCGCCGCAGCCACCACGTCTCGGAACCAATCACTCGCCGCCACCTCGGCCACCGCCGCTTGGACATATCGCTGCCGCCACGTCGCCCAGCGCCCTTCAGCCGCCGCCTCCAACGCGGGCTCATGGTTCACCACGGCCCTCCCGCCCAGCGTCCGCCGCCCGGTCAACGCCTTGACCCAGCGTGCCCGCCGCCCCGCCGTCCGTGCTGCCGCCGCCCGTCTTCGACCGTGTCGGCGAGCTCTGCCACTCGACTCCGGTGCCGCCCCTCCTCGCAGATCCGGCGGCCCCAAGGCCAGGTCCGCCCATCCTCGACGTCCGCGCCCGGATCCGGCGACCTCGTGCCTCGTCGGACCTCCCTCGAGCCCCTCCGGCCACTGTCTCCCTCTTCTCCGACGGAATTCCGGTGAACCTCGGGAAGCGTGCCGAGGAACCCTAGATCCATTTCGCGAGTGTTATATTTCACCAAGTCCCCAGGTTTATCATATTATGTGTGCATCTTTGACCTGCCATAAGTTCCTGCTCGTAACTCCGTTTTGCATGTATGATATATCAAAATGTGCATTGTGGGATGCTCTACATTAGTTCCATTGTGTCATGCTTGTTTGTCTCCATATTGATGTCCTAATCTTCGTTGCAAGGGTGCTATATGATGTTAACCTGCTGAGATTGTTATAACTTGCTGTTTTGTCTTTTTCATTGAATTTTGTGTGTGCATCTTTTGTGCGTCATGTCTACATGTTTTAGGAGCATATTCATGCCATCGTTACAGGGGTGCAATCCATGTATTTTTATATGCCCTGTAGTGAGTGCATCAAGTTTGTGAATTGGGCTACTTGCTGTTAATGTTCTGTCATTGCTGAAACTGCTATATCATGTTGCTATGTTTGATTGATGCTACCATCAATTATATAATCTGAAGATGTTAAATAAGGATGTTTTGTTATACATGTGATTATCTATCAATCCATGCCTTTGTGTGCAATTATAGGGTGCTGTAGCGTGTTGTAATCTTGCTCTAAAATTGCTAAACAATGTTGCTGTCAGCCTGTTAACATTAAGTTCAGTTTTGCCATGTGTTCTGCTAGTGGTCCATACACCCTATGAACTTTCTCTTGCCATTATTAGCTTGACACTTATGCCATCTATCTTTTGGCTGACTTCACATGCCATGAAATTCCTTGTGGTGAGTGGTACAAGCTCACCAACATGCCTACTTATCGTTCTTCCTGCCATGTACTGTTTTTTTCACCGTCTGAATCTGTCATATCATTTGCCATGTTTGCATGGACGCTACCATCTTTTCTGTTGATCTTTGTAATAAGTTTATTAAGGGAGTTTTTTTAATTGCTTTTAGTAACAGCATTCCATGCCTTTTTTGCCATGATAAGTTCCTGTAGCATGTTGTTTGGCAGCTCTAAACATTGCAACCTGATGTTATTTCTGCCATGTCCAGTGATTTCTACCAAGTCTGTGAACTGTTATTATTTGCAATCTTGCCATGTCCTTTTGAGCATGTTCTAGTGATTTATGGAGATAGCTCAGTGTTCATGTTTTGTCATGCTTTACCTGTAAATCATGTCCATGCCTTTTATATTCATGTTGAGGTGTTGTAGCATATTGTTTTGATGCTTGCTAGATGCCTAGTTGCTGTTTTAGACAGCTTGTCCTTAAAACCTGTTTCATGTGTATGTGTTGAATCGTTGCTCCGTTTTGATTGTGCTCTATATGAAACTTGCCTAGTTTTGCATGTAGTTTCATGTTACCTTGTTGCATTCATGTTTTGAGTGTGTTTGCTTGATGTTTGAATGCATTTTGCATCAATGTCATGTTTAACTTGTTTTGCTCATACCTTCTAGGCCGTAGCTCCGAATTAAACGAACTTTATATGTAACTTGACCAGAAAACCGTGTAGATCATTTTGATGCATCAACTTCAACATTAGAAAACCATGTAGATAATCTTGACCAATTTTGGAATTTGCGTATGAGGACTTACCGGAATTGTTATATGTTGTTTCCGGCCTCATTTAAACTTGTTTTGATGTGTTGTTCTTGTATGCATCATCTCTTGCCATGAGTAGCATCAAATGGACTTGTCATGCATCATACTTGGTTGAGCATCATGTCATGTTTATGTGTTGTGTGTTTACCATGTTGTTTGCTTCTTTCCGGATGTGCTCCTTCCCGTTAGTTCCTGTTTCGTTGCGATCGTGAGGATTCGTTCGTCTACGCTTGGTTCGTCTTCGTGGCTTCATCTTCTTCATGGACTCGTTCTTCTTCCTAGTGGGATTTCAGGCAAGATGACTGTCACCTTGGATCTTGCTACTATCATTGCTATGCTAGTTTCTCGATGCTATCGCTATGTCGCGCTACCTACCACTTGTTGTCAAGCCTCCCAAATTGCCATGAAAACCTCTAACCTTTTCACCCTTCCTAGCAAACTGTTGTTTGGCTATGTTACCGTTTTGCTCAGCCCCTCTTATAGCGTTGTTAGTTGCAGGTGAAGATGAAGTTTGTTCCATGTTGGAACATGGATATGCTGGGATATCACAATATCTCTTATTTTAATTAATGCATCTATATACTTGGTAAAGGGTGGAAGGCTCGGCCTTATGTCTAGTGTTTTGTTCCACTCTTGCCGCCCTAGTTTCCATCATACCGGTGTTATGTTCCTTGATTTTGCGTTCCTTACGCGGTTGGGTGTTATGGGAACCCCTTGACAGTTTGCTTTGAATAAAACTCCTCCAGCAAGGCCCAACCTTGGTTTTACCATTTGCCTCACCACCACCTACTTTTCCCTTGGGAGTCGCGCTCTCGAGGGTCATCTTTATTTTAACCCCCCGGGCCAGTGCTTCTCTAAGTGTTGGTCCGAACTAGACTCCTTTGCAGCGCCCCCTCGGGGAAACTCGAGGGCTGGTTTTAGTTGTACGGAGTGCTCATCCGGTGTTGCCCTGAGAACAAGATTTGTGCAGCTCCTATCGGGATGTCGGCGCATCAGGCGGTCTTGCTAGTCTTGTTTTACCATTGTCGAAATGTCTTGTAATCGGGATGGCCATGGATGCGCGCAGCCGAGCTCGGGATAAATTGTGGGAGACGATGGAGCGGGGGGTGGCTAGGGTTCGGCGGGTCGTGCACGACGTTCTTATCCACCAGGAGGACCGCGGGATGCTCGACACGACGACGGTAGCGGCCATGGTGGGGTGGATCGTGCCACGCCATGGCCTCTGTCTCCTCTCTCTCGAGAGGAGGAATGTAGAAGAAGGGGAAAAGGTCGTGGTGGGCTGGGCCATGTGCACTTTGTGGTCACATATGGCCCGAAGACACGGTAGGATTTTAGTCTTTTCCTCTTTTACATTTACCTTATTCATTTCACCACTGTTTCACATTTTAACTTTGTACCAAATGAGTTTTTTCAACATGAAACTTGTCCCATAAATCAAGCACATTATTTATAGGAGTCACAAAAAGTTTGAGGCCAAAAGGAGTTGTCTAACCATTTTTAGCAATTGAAAAGGCCAATCTTAAATGCTGCTGGACCACTAAATAATTTCCAAGGGCACTTTGGGAATCCAAAAGAGGTTGGTTCCAACATGAAAAATATGCAGGGATTATTTGCCACACTTTGAACATTTTAGTTTTCGTGTTTGACAAATTTGAATTTTTGACTTTGAATTTGAGTTTGAACATGAACAGTGATTTGGATCAAGTGAGGATTAGCAGCAGTAATATAATGACGTGGCACCATTAGCAGGGGTTTACTGTAGCTTAATTGTCCGGATGTCACAATTCTCCTCCACTACAAGAAACCTCGTCCCGAGATTTAAGGGGTGGACTAAGGGGGAAAGACTCGGGAAGGACGGAGCTCAACACAAGATAGGTACCTGGGGGCTACCTCAGTGAACGTGCCATAGAGGAATCTCTCGAGTTTAAATTAAAGAAAGTCATCAAGAGCAAGGTAAGGAGCTGCAATAACAAGTTTCCAGCGGGTAGGCAACCGTTCGTTGCCTGAAACAAAGGGTAAAAGGGGTTCAGAGCAATGGGAATAAGTATCGCGTCTGATACCAAAATAGGTCACTAGGAATGTGGCTCGTGATTTACATACGAAGCCAAGTGCGAGAAGCAATTTTGGAAAACAGGGATGTACATGAGAGTCACGTTTTGATCCTGTGGAACTGTGGGTTATGGGCCCACCATGTGGGTGAAAAGAAGGAAAGGTGCTATTCATTTTGCACGGTCATGATAGCAAGGCATGTCAGAGGGTAGACTGCCAGTTATGTCGGCAACAATCGTCGGTACCATGGGCGAGGGACGAAGAGAACCATTCTCACGCTTTCGTTGAGCGAGGCGGACCAATAGGCAAAGTTCTCGTCCATCGGTGGTTACCGAATGTCGCCCACAATAGTAATGTGAGCTCTTCTTGACAGTTTGTACACCGATGTGTTTACATAAGCAGGGAAATATTACTACTTATATCATATAGATCACAAGAAATATTATACAAAACAACAGAAAGGAAAAATGTGATTATCCGATTAAACACGCCAATGGAAAGGAAAATGTGTTTAAACACAAGTATTAGGAGTATATCCTTCAGAAGAACAAGTAGAGCGGTGATATACGACAGCGGCATGACAAGTAGATATGCAAGAAGGTTGTCGATGTTAACACGAATCATCGAGAGGGCAAGGATGGTATGTATCATCATGAATTCGATTCATAACACCGGAAGAGCTTCGAGAATGTTGATTATGATCATGACACATTTGTCGAGAGATTTCATGAAGATGTAATCGATCGGCGATGACATCAAGTCAAAGGAATGATGAAGCGAAAGCTTATTGGAACCACGGGTATGACACATACTCGAAATCAAGCTTGCTGTTCAAGGCGAAATGATATGATGAGGAATATCAACGTAGGCTTAGCTCATCATCGGAAAATGTGCTCCGGGAAGAAGGACCAGGTAGCACAGTTAAAAATTTATACGATAATGATATAGCCGATCATGGTAGGAATGACTTGAAGGATTATTAAACTTCGTAAGCAACAAAAATTACTTAGAGTTATAGAATCAGAGTGTGGAATCGATTCACTTATCGGCGTTCTCGAGTGACTAACAACTCAAAACCCAGGGAAATCTAAAACCGATGAGAAGCAATACCATAAGAAGACTCGTAGGAAGGAACATGGTTCTTTGTTATTCTTGAGATACTGGAGGGTAATACTTGTTGGAAGATCAAAATAGAGGTTCCGAAGATGCATTTATCTACAGAAGACAAGTGCTTTAACTTGTCCGAGAAATTTAATCAAAGGGGAATAATTATGGTCAGAACCACGGTTGCAAAGGATCAAATCCTCGATATAAGATGATCTTATACCAAGGGGATAATTAATTTTAAGAGAAGCTTCCATGATAAGATCTACATCGAGTCCATGGGCATGAACACAAAGTTCAAGGTCGACTCCCACTTCTTCAATGCATATCATTTTATTTACTTCTCGCTTTCGATGAAGCTGTAGTGTTGAAATGTTATCTGGCAAAACACCAGTGGAGTAAGACTTGTTAAAACTCTCGAGGTCAAACGGATTATGGGAGGCATAGGTTCAACCCATAGGGGCATCTTAGGAACATATTCCACAAACTTCAGAAGTAAACATCACAAGCTCGAAAGCAGAGCATGGTTGACAAAAGGAGAGGATACAATTACCAAGGCATTATGTATCTGGGAAAGAACTTCACGAGGTTCTTTGAATATGAAGGACATTGTCGGATATTGTCCCAACAAAGGATTTGGCGGTCCACAACGGAGCTGATGTGAGTATCGATTACTCAATCGGAGGAAGAAAAGAATGTAAGGTATCGAATTATAGAAACAATGACTAATTCCAAAGTTTAATTAACAAAGGAATTATGATTTCTAAAATGAAGGATCGTATGCATCGCTGGATCAAATGATGGGTAAGTTGAACAGAATTAGAACGACAATCAACCAAGGTTTGATTTACCGAGATCCAGCTCATATAAATAAAGACGTCTGAGCTAGAAGGATGAATTCTAGGATTCGACTGATGATTGCAAGCATTCGCAACAGATTGAATCAAGGGACTCAAATGGCATATGCAAGGGATGTCAACGAAGATCGCTAAACATATGGAGTTAACCATTATGCAAGCAGCCAAGAATTTCAAGAGTGATAAGCTGCGGAGGATTCTCAGGAGATCAGTTAGTATTTGAAAGTATTCTAGGAATCACAGGAACCACTGAAGATGAACGAATCCCTGATAAGCGTGAGGAGTTATCCGCAGTGCGGAAAGAAACTGCAAGGCAGTAGGCTCAAATGATTCTTGGAACAAAGGAAGGTATTCTGGGGTACCTTGTGAAAACAAGGGCGACTGGGAATAAAGATACAAACGGCAAGGATGTGTAGTTATCCACGGGGATTTATCAGTGATAGGGAACTTCAAAAACAGGGGGCTCAAGGTTCTCGGGAACTTCGAGGAGTATCTTCGGAGTCTTCTGATGATGACACGCCATCTTCTGGAATGAGGGGGGGGGGGGCTCTCCGGGAGAAAGCGGTTTCGAGAACCTAGGGTTAGAGTTAGTAAAATATTTAACCCGAATAGACGAGAGATCAGAGTCCTAGAGTAAAGGCGAGGAATAAAATATCCTAATACCACCCAATAGCGATGTGGGCCCGTAAGCCACACAGCCAATGTTAGTAAAAGTTTTTCAGTGACTAGACTCAACTTCGGCCAAGGAATTGGAAAGGGGGCTACCTACAGGCAGTCGCCTCTGATACCAACTTGTGACGCTCTCGATTCAATCGTACACTAATCATACACCCAAATGTGTACGATCAAGATCAAGGACTCACGGGAAGATATCACAACACAACTATAGACACAAATTAAAATAATACAATCTTTATATTACAAGCCAGGGGCCTCAAAGGCTCGAATACACAAGAGTCAGCGGAAGCAACAATATCTGAGTACATACATGAGTTAAACAGGGATGCCTTAAGAAGGCTAGCACAAAAGCAACTCGATCAAAGAAGCAAGGCCTCCTGCCTGGGAACCTCCTAACTACTCCTAGTCGTCGGCGGTCTCCACGTAGTAGTAGGCATCGACGGTGGCATCTAGCTCTGAGGCTCGACATTTGGTTGCATCAACCGAAAGAAGAAGAAGAAAGGGGGAAAAGGGGGAGCAAAGCAACCGTGAGTACTCATCCAAAGTACTCGCAAGCAAGGATCTACGCTACATATGCATCGGTATCAATGAAATGGGTTGTATCTGTGGACTGGACTGCAGAATGCCTAGCCTATCAAAGACTAGCATCTTCAAGGAGCTCCAAGCATCTTCTGACATCGTAAGAGATAAGGGTAGCATAAAGTAAAGTAGTAGTAGTGTTATCAACCTCAGCCAGAGATCCTTTCTCGACTCCCTGCGAGAAAGCAATCCCAGAGACATACTATCTAGTTGTCACCTCAAGTATCCAGTTCTAGTTGTATCGATCAGGATACAACTCTAAGTGTCTGTTACCGTAGGACAGGCTATCGATAGATGTTTTCTTCCCTGCATGGGTGCACCAACTTACCCACCACGCTCGATTAACTCTGGTCGGACACACTTTCCTGGGTTGTGCCCGGCCTCCGCCAAACAATACGCCGCAACCCGACCTAGGCTTAATAGAGAGGTCAGCATGCCGGACTAAACCTATGCCCCCAGGGGTCATGGGCCATCGCCCCGGGAACTCCTGCATGTTGTGTGGGCGGCCGGTGAGCAGACCTAGCTACCTCCTTAAAAAAGGCAGGAGCTTACCAGTCCAACCCGGCGCGCGCCGCTCAGTCGCTGACGTCTATTAAGCTTCGGCTGATGCATACGACACATACTATGCCCACGTGATGGTTAGTGCTATCAGGCCAGAGGCCCCTCGGATCAAATATCCAAATCGTAGTGGATTAGGAACGCGGTAACAAGCAGAGACTCACGAAAGATGTGACCCCGTTGCCCCTTCTCGAGGACTTGCGACAAGGGCTAGGAATGCCCGGCCATGCCTCGTAATTATCTCGCTGGCACCCTCCAGGTCAACCCGTCTCCACATCACTCGCGGGTGCCCCTCAGGGTCGACCCGCCTTCCAAGTAACAGTTGTAAAGTCCAAGTATCCGTGTGTTTAAACATCAAGGGGAAAACCCGAGGAATCACCCCCGGTGAATTCCACTCGATGTAATCATCAAGGTGAACGTAAGAGGATCCACCCTCGAGGTTCACACTTGAGGTTACCTGACGATCCGTATCGGAAGTGGTTAAGGAGGAAATCACCCTCGATGACAACGACCGAATAGCTACTCTGAGGTTAACATCGGAAGTCGATGAGGTCTCACCCTCGGTACTCGTAGTAACCTAGTAGTGTCGAGCAACTAAGGGAAAGTGATGTGCGGTGCGGGGCCTGGTCTTCGATCCGTTGATCGGGTCTTCGATGATGAAGCGAGGCGACAAGGACAAGGTGGGGGTCACTGATGGATCACTAACCAACCTATACTAAGCAGTTTAGGATAAGCATGTAGGTAACAATAAGCAGGTTACAAAAGCAGGCTATGCATCAGAATAGGAGCAAACAATAACGGTAGCAAAATCTAATGCAAGCATGAGAGAATGGAATGGGCGATATCGGGATGATCAAAGGGGGGGGGGGGGCTTGCCTGGAGGCTTTGCTGAAAGGGAAGAAGGGTCGTCGTCGACGTAGTTGATCATAGGGGCATCATCAGTCTCGGGGTCTACCGGAGAGAAGAGGGGGAAGAAACAATAAATATAAAGCAAACAAAGCATCATAAAACAAAACATGGTAATACACGGTGTTAGGGTGAACTAACGCAGTGCTAGACGTTGCAGACGGAGAGGGAAAACATCCGGAGGGGTTTTCCCAGGTTTGGTATTTTCCACACAGACGAAAGAGAGGGGATGGTTCCATGTTCAGCACGCTAGGGGCATGTGACAGATGAACGGACCACGTATTCGGATTCATTAGATTTTTCTGAGCAACTTTTATGTATAAAACTTTTTCATCTGACTTATGGATTATTTTAAATGAATTTCCAAAGTTTTAAACCGTATTTTGGAATTCCTGGAATTAATTAATAAATTGAATTAAATAGCAAAATGGCTATGGGTACCCCAAAGTGTACCCAGCCAGAGTGTGCATGAGGCTGACAGGTGGGTCCACGGGGTCTAGTCAGCAGTTGGCCAGTCAACTGTTGACTAGTCAATGGGGTCAAACAGGGCCCGCATGTCATAGACTGGGTCAACCCAGTCAATAGTTTGACTGGTCAAACTGGACAGGGGACCCACATGTAAGTGTCAGAGGGGTAAAACAATTATTCTAAACTAATTTAAACAAGTGGGTCCACATGTCACTGTAGCAAACTAAATTAAAGGCTTAATTAGCAGGAGGATTAGTACTAATTAATTTTGGGCTAACAAGTCAGCCGGTCAACATAGGGGGGGTTTCCTCACGCACGCGTAGAGGCGGGATGGCAGCCATGGTGCTTCGCCGTGGTCGTGGCCATGACCAGGAGAACACGCCAAGGAGCGAGGCGGGCGAGGCGGCGAGATGCGGTGGGGTGCAGGCGTGGTGCGTGGCTTGGCCGAGGCCTGCAGCGCGGTGCGGCAGGGAGGTGGGCTGACAGAGCGATGGCGGCGATGGCCGGCGGCAAGGCGGCGAAGGCAGCAACAGTGATGGGCGGCGGTGGCTGTGGGACAGTGGCGCAGGCGGTAGTGGTCGCGGCCAGCGTGGGTGGGGCGCGCGAGCGCGCAGTCAGGGGCTCGCGGATGGGAGCTCCGGTCATGGCAGTGGGGGCGGCTTACGGCGATGAATCGAGTGGGGAAAGGAAGGGGGATGAGGCTCACCAAGGGGAGGTCGACGGTGAGCTCGAGACGGGTCGGGGGCTTGCCGGAGCGCGGGACGACGGCGAGACAGTGGCGGGGGCCGACGGAGCCGAGGTTGAAGAAGGGGACCGATGCATCGCCTCGATGCGTCTCTGTTCGGGATCTTCATGGAAGAGGTTGAGGACGACGAGGGGAACCAACTGGACGGCTTATCGCGGCGCAGGAAGGACGAGGTCGCAGCTAGGATGGCGGCGGGGCCATGGATGCGCGCAGCCGAGCTCGGGATCAATTGTGGGAGACGATGGAGGGGGGAGTGGCTAGGGTTCAGCAGGGTCATGCGCGACATTCATATCCACCAGGAGGACCGCGGGATGCTCAACACGGCAGCGACAACAACCATGGTGGGGGTGGATGCGTGCCATGCCATGCCCTTGTCTCCTCTCTGTCTGGAGGAACAGAAGAAGGGGAAAATTCCGTGGTGGGCTGGGCCATGTGCACTGTGGTCACATATGGCCCGAAGACACAGTAGGGTTTTAGTCTTTTCCTCTTTTTACATTTCTGCTTATTCATTTCACCATTGTTTCACATTTTAACTTAGTACCAAATGAGTTTTGTTCAACATGAAACTTGTCCCATAAATCAAGCACATTATTTATAGGAGTCACACAAAGTTTGAGGCCAAAAGGAGTTGTCTAACCATTTTAGCAATTGAAAAAGCCAATCTTAAATGCTGTTGGACCACTAAATTATTTCCAAGGGCACTTTGGGAATCCAAAAGAGGTTGGTTCCAACATGAAAAATATGCAGGGATTATTTGCCACACTTTGAACTTTTTAGTTTTTTTGTTTGACAAATTTGAATTTTGACTTTGAATTTGAGTTTGAACATGAGCGATTGATTTGGATCAAGTGAGGATTAGCAACAGTAATGTAATGATGTGGCACCATTAGCAGGGGTTTACTGTAGCTTAATTATCCGGGCGTCATAGGAGGTTAAGAGGCTAACAAGCAAGATCAGAGTCCTTGCCAACTCCGAACTGTCCATAATCGAGGTAATGGCGATTTTCATAACACAATGTGTTCAGCCACTCCAATCCAGAGGGCTTCCCATGTGGCATTAGAACGGGGAGGACGACGCCTCCCGCTGTGGCCGCAAGGGTCCAGATAATTTTGCCTCCCTGGCCGATATGTTGGCTGATCTTTTCAAAGGGGAGAAGGAAGACTTCACTTGTTTGAAATGCCGGGAAGGTTTTCCCATGTACAACCCCGTCCACTGGGTGAGTGTTCATCGATCATTGGCTTCACTTAATCTCTTTCCCGAGTTGCACTAGTCGAATTTAATACGGCTATTTTTACAGGAGTGGAGAAAGGTCGTCGAGGGGATCCACAGCCCCGCTCCGTAGCTAGAGGTCCACATTAGAGACCTAGATCCCGGATATGAAGAAGATCCTGATATATTTATAGAGCTCTAGGAGGGAGTCTTTTATCAGGCGAGCTACGACGGCACGGAAGTGGCCATTATAGCTGATTACCCCGGCCTTCTCCCCTCCTCCCATGTAAGTACCCAAGAGAATCTTCTCCAAAATAGTTTTCTCCTTGCGCCTCACCCACCGCACTATTTCGTGCTCCAACCGGGCGGTGCTCGTCTCGCCACGCCGTATTAGAGGCGTCCCTTAATAGGGTGACGCCTGCGCAGGGCGTGTCTTCGAAAAGAAAAGCGGATGGCGGTACGACCGAGCCCCCACCTTCACCAAAGAGGTATTGTTTTTAATACGCACTAGGCGGACATACCGGTTTGTGACGTTTCCTGCTGTGCCACATTTTTAGGAAGAGCATACGCCGAACTATGTCCGGAGAAGTCGCCGGTCCTGCATCCACCAATCTGTCCCCCGACCCTGCCCCAAGGACTAGGTTTGATACAGGTGCAATGCCGGATTGTCCTCTCCCCGAGGATTCAGATAATGTATCCATCACCAACTCCGAAGTGGAGAGTGCGATGAACCATCACACGTGAGGGCGGCTATGCGCTGCACCCAAATTTCATCAAAGAGGCGATCGTCTCCATCGTATCTACTTTTCCAAACACTTTTGCCCTTGTTTTGGACTCTAACTTGTATGATTTGAATGGAACTAACCTGATCGGTGTTTTCAAGAGAATTGCCATAGTGTTATTTATGTGCAGAAACAAAAGTTCTCGGAATGACCTGAAACTTCACAGAACATCTTTTCGGAAATAATAAAAAATCGTTGCAAAAGATGAAGGACAGGGGGCCCACCACCTATCCACGAGGGTGGGGGGCGTGCCCCCCACTAGGGCGCGCCCCCTACCTCGTGGGCCCCCTGAGGCTCCTCCGACACCAACTCCAACTCTATATATTTGCTTTCGGGGAGAAAAAAATCAAGAAGAAGAAATCATCGCGTTTTACGATACAGAGCCGCCACCAAGCCCTAAAACCTCTCGGGAGGGCTGATCTGAGTCCGTCCAGGCTCCGGAGAGGGGGATTCGTCGCCGTCATCATCATCAACCATCCTCCATCACCAATTTCATGATGCTCACCGCCGTGCGTGAGTAATTCCATCGTAGGCTTGCTGGACGGTGATGTGTTGGATGAGATCTATCATGTAATCGAGTTAGTTTTGTTAGGGTTTGATCCCTAGTGTCCACTATGTTCTGAGATTGATGTTGTTATGACTTTGCTATGCTTAATGCTTGTCACTAGGGCCCGAGTGCCATGATTTCAGATCTGAACCTATTATGTTTTTCATGAATATATGTGTGTTCAAGATCCTATCTTGCAAGTCTATAGTCACCTACTATGTGTTATGATCCGCAACCCCAAGTGACAATAATCGGGACCACTCGGTGATGACCATAGTTTGAGGAGTTCATGTATTCACTATGTGCTAATGCTTTGTTCCGGTTCTCTATTAAAAGGAGGCCTTAATATCCCTTAGTTTCCATTAGGACCCCGCTGCCACAGGAGGGTAGGACAAAAGATGTCATGCAAGTTCTTTTCCATAAGCACGTATGACTATATTCGGAATACATGCCTACATTACATTGATGAATTGGAGCTAGTTCTGTGTCAGCCTATGTTATGACTGTTACATGATGAACCGCATCCGGCATAATTATCCATCACCGATCCAATGCCTATGAGCTTTCCATATACTAGTTTATGCTTATTTACTTTCCGTTGCTATTGTTACAATCACTACAAAACACCAAAAAAATTGCTTTTGCTTTCATTACTCTTTTGTTACCGTTACCACTACTATCATATTACTTTACTACTAAACACTTTGCTGCCAGATATTAAGTTATCCGGTGTGGTTGAATTGAAAACTCAACCGCTAATACTTGAGAATATTATTTGGCTCCCCTTGTGTCGAATCAATAAATTTGGGTTGAATACTCTACCCTCGAAAGCTGTAGCGATCCCCTACACTTGTGGGTTATCAAGACTAATTTAGCGCCGTTATTTGGGGAGCATAGCTCTATTCTTTGAGTCACTTGGGATTTATATCTGCTGGACACTATGAAGAACTTGAAAGACGCTAAGACAACAATTTATCCCTCAACTATGAGGGAGGTAAGGAACTGCCATCTAGCTCTGCACTTGATTCACCTTACATTATGAGTAAGCTTGCGGCACCTAAACCTACTTCTGCTATTCGTTCTGATATGTCGCATGTTATTGATGATGCCACTTCTGCTATGCATGATACTTATGATGAAACTACTTCTATGCCTGATAATAGTGTGCCCCTTAGTGAATTTCTTGATGAACAAATTGCTAGGGCTAGAGAGAAAGAAATTATTGAAACTGATTATATTGATGAAAGTGATGATGAAGATAGGCCTGTTATTCCTGAGGGTTATGTTTTTGATAAAGAAGCTTCTGCAGCTATTTTAGCTTGCAAAGATAGTTATGAACTCAAGAGGCTATTAATTAAATGGAACAAGGAATCTCTTAGAGATAGAATGAAACCTGAGCCTGCTTTTGCTACTTCACCTATCCGTGTTGCCGATAAGGATTATGAATTCTCTGTTGATCCTAATATAATTACTTTGGTTGAATCTGATCCTTTTCATGGCTATGAATCTGAAACTGTTGTGGTACATCTTACTAAATTAAATGATATAGCCACCCTGTTCACTAATGATGAGAGATCTCGCTACTTTTATATCCTTAAAAATTTTCCGTTCTCATTAAAGGGTGATGCTAAGATATGGTTTAATTCTATTGATCCTAGTTGTGATGCGTAGTCCCAGGATATGATTTATTACTTCTACGCTAAATATTTCCCTGCTCATAAGAAACAAGCTGCTTTGAGGGAAATATACAACTTTTAATGCAAATTGAAGAAGAGTCTCCCAAAGCTTGGGGAGGCTTCTCAAGTTACTTAATGCTTTGCCTGATCATCCTCTTAAGAAAAATGAAATACTTGATATCTTTTATAATGGACTAACCAATGCTTCCAGAGATTACCCGGATAGTTGTGCTTTGGTTCTCTTTTTAGGAAAGAACACCGGATGAAGCTGAAATTCTATTGAATAATATGTTGACAAATGAAAATAATTGGACAAATCCTGAGCCAGCTCCTGAGCCAATTACTGAGCCTATTCCTAAACCAACTCCAAAGAAGAGAGGTGTTCTATTTCTCAGTCCTGAAGATATGCAAGAGGCAAAGAAATCTATGAAAGAAAAAGGTATTAAAGCTGAAGATGTTAAGAATTTACCTCCTATTGAAGAAATGCATGGTCTTAATTTACCGCATGTTGAAGAAACATATGATCTTGATCCATTACCTATTGAAGAACCACCTGATCTTGATAACCCGACACAGGTAGTAAAGGTAAATTCTCTCAATAGATATGATAGAGCTGAAATCCCTCCTACTAAAATTGCTAGCCAATGCTTGGATGAGTTTGATAACTTTATGTTTAAGCAAGAAGATTTCAATGCTTATTTTGGTAGACAATTAAAACAAAATACTTATATGATTAAACACTTGGGTGATTATATGGCTAATGTTAGAGGTGAACTTAAACTTGTTAGCAAACATGCTTCTATGGTTACCACTCAAGTAGAACAAGTACTTAAGGCTCAAAATGATTTGCTCAATGAAATGAATAGTAAGAAAAATGATTATGCTGTTAGAGTGGCTACTAGAGCTGGTAGAATGAATCAGGAACCTTTGTATCCTGAAGGCCACCCTAAGAGAATTGAACAAGATTCTCAGAGAAATAATATTGATGTACCTAGTTATTCTAAAAGGAAGCAAAAGAAAAATGATAGGACTTTGCAAACTTCTAGTGAACCTATTGTTGAACCACCTGATAATCCAAATGATATCTCTATTTCTGATGCTGAAACACAATCTAGTAATGAACATGAACCTAGTGAAAATGTTAATGATGATGTTCATGATGATGCTCAACCTAGTAATGATAATGATGTAGAAATTGAACCTGCTGTTGATCTTGATAACCCACAATCAAAGAATCAACGTTATGATAAGAGAGACTTTGGTGATAGGAAACATGGTAAAGAAAAGAGAACCACGGGTTCGTAAACCCATGCCTTTTCCTCCCAAACCATCCAAGAAAAAGGATGATGAGGATTTTGAGCGCTTTGTTGAAATGATTAGACCTATCTTTTTGCATGTCACGATTAACGGATATGCTCAAAATGAATCCTTATGCTAAATATATGAAGGATATTGTCACTAATAAAAGAAAGATACCGGAAGCTGAAATTTCCACCATGCTTGCTAATTATACTTTTGAGGGTGGAATACCAAAGAAACTTGGAGATCCAGGAGTACCTACTATACCATGCTCCATTAAAATAAATTATGTTAAAACTGCCTTATGTGATCTTGGATCCGGTGTTAGTGTTATGCATCTCTCTTTATATCGTAGACTTGATTTGAATAAGTTGACACCTACTGAAATATCTTTGCAAATGGTCGATAAATCAACTGCTATACACTGTCGGTATTTGTGAGGATGTACTGTTGTGGTTGCAAACGTTACTATTTTAACGGACTTTGTTATTCTTGATATTCCCGAGGACGATAGTATGTCTATTATTCTTGGAAGACCTTTTTGAATCTTTGCGGTGGCTGTTATTGATTGCAAAAAAGGCAATGTCACTTTTCATGTTAATGGTAATGAGCATACGGTACACTTTCCGAGGAAACAACCTCAAGTTCATAGTATCAACTCTACTGGAAAAATTCCATCGATTATATTTGAAGGTTTTGAATTTCCTCTTCCCTCTTGTCAAGAAGAAATACGATATTCTTATTATTGGGGATGTGCATATCCCGTTGAGGTAACATAATGTTATTCGAAATTTCTCCGGTTCCATGTTATTCTGAATGAGTTTGTTAACAAGACTTGATCAACCTTGTTAGTGGATTCCTTTTGATGAGCATGAGATGGGTGAAACTTGAAGGCACAACCTTATGTACCCTCTTTCTAGTTTCTGTTATTTAGTTGAAATAAAGTAAAATAGTATTTTTACATGCTTTTCTGATTTATCCGTGCAATATAAAAATACCCCGAAAATAAAAGTCCTCCAAGTGCCATGCCAATTTAATATGATTTTTTTCTGGAATATTTGAGGATTTATGGAACTGAAAACACTGCGGGGGGAGCTGCCACCTAGCCACGAGGGTGGAGGGCGCGCCCTACCCCCCAGGGCGCGCCCCCTGCCTCGTGGGCCCATGGTGGCCCTCCTCCACTTATTCCTGCACCCATCCACTTCTTCCTCCCACAAACATGAATATCTATCTCAAGCACGAGTTCTAGCTCACTTTGCTGCGATTTTCGATCTCCTTGCTCAAAGCACCTCTCACAAAACTGCTTGGGGAGATTGTTCCTTGGTATGTGACTCCTCCATTGGTCCAATTAGTTTTTGCTCTATTGCAAATTTGTGCTGCCTAGGTGACCATGTTCTTGAGCCTGCATGTCAAATTTATATGGTTCCAAGTAGTTCTAATGCATGATATATCCTCTAGGCACTTGTAGGAGTAGTTGCTATCAATTTTGTTGAGCTTGGCTCACTTTTGTTTGAAGTTACTAAAACTTTCAGAATTTTTCAGAAAATAATGAAGAGATTTTTGAGGGGCTCATCGAGCCAAGCTTCGAAGGAAAAGCAAAATGAAGAAGCTACGAGGCCCAAATTTAATTTGCCTCGTCATGGAGGTCGGGCCGTGTGAATGGCCTTCCGATGATTTCTTGAGAGCAGCCGGGATTTATGATGATTTCTATTCATTGGCTGAGAATGTTGGCCTCACCGACTTCCTTCGCGACCAGCATCACCAGTATCTCTTACTCACTAATACTTTCGTGCAAAGCTTCTACTATTTTCCTAAGGAATCACCTCCTTCAATAGAGTTTCATTTATATGATGTTGTTGAGAAGATGCCATTATTTTTGCAAGGTTAGCAAAATACCCTATGAGGGTACCTTAGATGAACCACACCGTAAAGATGTGGATGAATTTATTGACACCATCACTGTGGGGGAAACCAGAAAAGTTTCCGATGCAAGAATCACTAGCATACATTTTCCTGTTTTATGCTACTTCGCCATATTTGCTAGTCGTTGCTTAATTGGTCGCGGAAACTGTGGAAACCTTAGTGTTCCTGATATTATCATTTTGTTCCATGGTTTATTCCGCGATAACACTGTTAGTATGGGTGGAATTATTGCTAAACGGTTAAGTCTGAACCGTACAAAGGGCCCCATCTTTGGAGGTATTTATGCTTCACGCCTCGCTGCACATTTTAACATACCTATTAGGCTTTATGAGAAAGAAGAAAAATTGCTGCCTAGTGCTTATTTAGATTATAAGAGTATGCTAGCGCATGATTTTATTGTTAAGAATAGGGAAGGGGAGCTTAAATATAAATTGTACTTTAACCCTGAGACTATTACCATGCCTGCTCCTTCCTTGTTTAATTTTGAAGGTCCTTATCTCGTTTCGTGGACGGCCATTCAAGCCTACCGGAACCTACACCAACCCCGGAACCGGAACCACAATATGAGCCTCCACGATAGTCTGTTTATTCTTGGGATCCGAAGATGGCTGCCAGCCAGTGGCAGTCAGAGTCCTCTTCATCGTAGTATGACCCCAGCTACACCTACGGATATCCATGAGCCATCCTCGGCAATGAACCAACTTAGGCCAAAGCCTAAGCTTGGGGAATCTGTATTTCCCACTGACATTACATTTATGTTCACACACACTCATTGCTAGATGTCGGTGCTCATACTCTTTCACTGTAATATCCATGCTAGTTTATTTTCTTTTTCCTTCTTTCTTATTGTGTGTGTGTTAAACCTTAAGAAAAACAAAAAAAAAATTAGTAGTAACTTTTAATTAGTTTACTTTTCTTGCTGTAGTAGTAATTAAAAAGAAAACCCAAAAATATTTCCCGTTCTTCTTTTGCTTGTTGGGAGCTTTCCCGTGTAAATAGTTTTATTTCTTTTCTTTTCTTTGGGGGTCGATAGGAGAAGACCATGATTAAACTGTTGAAGTGGCTCTTATATGCATTATTGTTGATTTAACCAAGAGCCCATATTGCCTTGTCTTCTCCTCGCTTATTGAATACTGGCAGATTCCAAATTAGTCCAATGCACGTGCACTCTTATTATTATTCACTTCGATTCGTCGCAAGTGAAAGGCAATTATGACGATGTATGATGGATCTGATCGAGATGAGAAAAGCTGGTATGAACTCGACCTCTCTTGTTTTTGTAAATATGATGAGTTCATCGTTCTTGATTCAGCTTATTATGAATAAACATGTTTGCAATGACAATTAGTGGTCATAGTTGCTCTTGCCATGCTTGATTAGCTATGAGTCATAATGATTTACCTTGCGTTCCAACATGCTATTAAAATGGTTGTGATGTGGTATGATGGGGTGGTATCCTCCTTTGAATGATTTAAGTGACTTGACTTGGCACATGTTCACACATGTAGTTGAAACAAATCAACATAGCCTTCACGATATTTATGTTCATGGTGGATTATATCCTACTCATGCTTGCATCCAATGTTTACTAATTTTAATGCATGTTCATGACTGTTGTCGCTCTCTAGTTGGTCGCTTCCCAGTCTTTTGCTAGCCTTCACTTGTACTAAGCGGAATACAGCTTGTGCATCCAATCCCTTAAACCCCAAAGTTATTCCATATGAGTCCACCGTACCCTCCTATATGCGGTATCTACCGCCGTTCCAAGTAAATTTGTATGTGCCAAACTCTAAACCTTCAAATAAACATTCATTTTGTATGCTCGAATAGCTCATGTATCAACTAGGGCTGCCCTTATCTTCCATGTTAGGCGGGTTATTCTTAAGAGGAGTGGACTCCGCTCCTCATTCACGAGAAAATGGCTAGTCACTGGGATGCCCAGTCCCATGCTTTATGCAAACTAAATCAAAATTAATTGCAAACAAAACTCCCCCTAGGACTGTTGCTAGTTGGAGACACTCGTTGTTTCGAGCAAGTCATGGATTGATGCTTGTTTGTGGAGGGGGAGTATAAACTTTACCATTCTGTCTAGGAACCGCCTATAATGTGTGTAGCATGGAAGATATCGCCATCTCTTAGTTGCTATGTTGACAATGAAAGTATGCCGCTCAAAATATTATTTATCTCTATTTCAAAACCGAGCTCTGGCACCTCTACAAATCCCTGCTTCCCTCTGCGAAGGGCCTATCTATTTACTTTTTATGTTGAGTCATCACCCTCTTATTAAAAGCACTAGCTGGAGAGCACAGCTGTCAATTGCATTCATTACTATTAATTACAATGTCTAGTCAGTCCTTGATCTTTAAAGGTGCTCTGCATTTATGTTTTGCGGTCTCAGAAAGGGCTAGCGAGATACCCTCTTGTTATATCATATTATGATTGTTTTGAGAAAGTGTTGTCATCCGAGATTTATTATTATCGCTCGCTAGTTGATCATGTTATTGATATGAGTAAACATGAGACCTCAAAATTATTGCAAATGTAGTTAGTTATAATCTTTGCTGAAAACTTGAATGCTGGCTTTACATATTTACAACAACAAGAGCAAACAGAGTTTGTAAAAGTTTTTCTTTCTCTTTCAGTTTATCAACTGAATTGCTTGAGGACAAGCAAGGGTTTAAGCTTGGGGGAGTTGATACGTCTCCGTCGTATCTACTTTTCCAAACACTTTTGCCCTTGTTTTGGAGTCTAACTTGTATGATTTGAATGGAACTAACCCGGACTGACGTTGTTTTCAGCAGAATTGCCATAGTGTTATTTATGTGCAGAAACAAAAGTTCTCGGAATGACCTGAAACTTCACGGAACATCTTTTCGGAAATAATAAAAAATTATTGCAAAAGATGAAGGCCAGGGGGCCCACTACCTGTCCACGAGGGTGGGGGGCGCCCCCCCCCTAGGGCGCGCCCCCCTACCTCGTGGGCCCCCTGAGGCTCCTCCGACGCCAACTCCAACTCTATATATTTGCTTTCGGGGAGAAAAAAATCAAGGAGAAGAAATCATCGCGTTTTACGATACAGAGCCGCCGCCAAGCCCTAAAACCTCTCGGGAGGGCTGATCTGGAGTCCGTTCGGGGCTCCGGAGAGGGGGATTCGTCGCCGTCGTCATCATCAACCATCCTCCATCACCAATTTCATGATACTCACCGCCATGCGTGAGTAATTCCATCGTAGGCTTGCTGGATGGTGATTGGTTGGATGAGATCTATCATGTAATCGAGTTAGTTTTGTTAGGGTTTGATCCCTAGTGTCCACTATGTTCTGATATTGATGTTGCTATGACTTTGCTATGCTTAATGCTTGTCACTAGGGCCCGAAGTGCCATGATTTCAGATCTGAACCTATTATGTTTTCATGAATATATGTGTGTTCTAGATCCTATCGTGCAAGTCTATAGTCACCTACTATGTGTTATGATCCGGCAACCCTGAAGTGACAATAATCGGGACCACTCCCGGTGATGACCATAGTTTGAGGAGTTCACGTATTCACGATGTGCTAATGCTTTGTTCGTGTTCTCTATTAAAAGGAGGCCTTAATATCCCTTAGTTTCCATTAGGACCCCACTGCCACGGGAGGGTAGGACAAAATATGCCATGCAAGTTCTTTTCCATAAGCACGTATGACTATATTCGAATACATGCCTACATTACATTGATGAATTGGAGCTAGTTACATGTCACCCTATGTTATGACTGCTCCATGATGAACCGTGATCCGGCATAATTATCCATCACCGATCCAATGCCTATGAGCTTTCCATATACTGGTTTACGCTTATTTACTTTCCCGTTGCTATTGTTACAATCACTACAGAACACCAAAAATATTGCTTTTGCTTTCATTACTCTTTTGTTACCGTTACCACTACTATCATATTACTTTGCTACTAAACACTTTGCTGCAGATATTAAGTTATCCAGGTGTGGTTGAATTGACAACTCAACTGTTAATACTTGAGAATATTCTTTGGCTCCCCTTGTGTCGAATTAATAAATTTGGGTTAAATACTCTACCCTCGAAAGCTGTTGCGATCCCCTACACTTGTGGGTTATCAGAGGCAATTAACGCTTTCAGCTCAGCGGATGCATACATCCGAGCTGCTCGGGATGGGCTTGCTGGAGCCACTCACCAACTTTAAAAGGATATGCGGGTAAGAACTATTGTGTAGATTTAATAATCATATGCCAGTAGCCCCTGAGCCTTGAAGCAGTTGGCCCAACTGATTTAAGGGTCGTTACGCCATGAGGTACTCACGGAGAAGAATAACACATTATCCAAGGAGCTAGAAGAATGCCGAAGTAAGCTAATTGTTGCCACCGTCGAACTTGAAAATTTAAAGAAATCCAAGGGGGCACCTGATGGTAAGCACAACAGTATCCGGACAATATTATTCCGTACCCACAATGATTCTAACTATGCATTGTTTTTGTATGCAACGGTAGGATCGTCAGACCAGTTGGACGAGAAGCTAATGGCCGCTCAAGCGGGAAAAGAACATGCTGAAGGGAAAGAAGCCGCTAGTCAACGTGTATTAACACGGACCATTAATGAGAAGAACAAACTACAAGATGCAAACACCAAGCAAGCCGAAGAGCTGAAGGACATACGAGCCCAATTGGCGGATGCCTTGAAGGAGAGAAGAAAGCTGAAAGGTGGCATATTCAGTATGCTCTTTAACCTCACTTTCGTACGGTTCGCTGATGGAAAGTTTAACAAGTTTGTTTCTGTAGGTGTGCTGACTATGCGGCCCAAAGGAGAAGTGTCTAGATTTCAAGGCGATCTGCTACAAGAGCTGTCCAAAGTGCATGAGCGAGATCTGAAGGCAATGAGGAACATCGCTAAGGCTTTATGGCCATCCGATTCTCCTCCAGGAAGTATGGAGGAACTCGTGAATTTATTCAAGGGAGCTCGTCGTCGTTTTGGGCTATGGAAGATATCAGCATGCCGAGAAGGCGCACGAGAGGCCTGGGCCATGGTGAAAACACGGTACACCGGAATTGATCTGAATCATATGGCCCGGGTCAGACCTCGGGGACCAGATGGACAAGAAATTCATGTTAGCTTGGTGTACAACCAAGTAAAGATAGCCACCCAGTTTTCACAACAGGATTGTAAACTAGACAACTTATCGGCAAACGTATCTCCAGTCAAATTGTAAAACGATTGTCATGGCAGACCTTCTGCTTCAACCTCCGAAACCCAAGGTTTGGAGTGTTTCCGAATACTATACCGTCGGTAAACACCGAAGTATGTTCGGAAACCAGGCAGTACGGTCATAGTTGCTTGAACAGACAAGTTGTATTCGAGGAGTTATGTTATATTACATCTGGTCGTAAGAAACATCTTCTAGAGAGAATAGTTCCGTTAGGGGTTCCTCTCCCTGGGCAGCATGCGTTGTTGTGCATGCCTAAGTTGTGATGCTAAAAATCACAGTACACGTTATATTTTGGGGGCTTATATTGCAATGAGGGCAGTGCATCTTTTGTCTGCCGACTAATTATTCCCTTAAGAACGCTAGCTTTCGGCTTCACCCGTCTGAGGTACACGTCCGGATAACCCCGCTGTAACAATCATAGAGGTGCTCCCTTTATGCCCTAGCGAACAAGCGGGAACGTAGGGCATAAGCACAGGAGCCAGGCAACCCAGCTTGGCAAAAACTTAAGTCATAAAGGTGCATATAATGGCGAAGGAAAGACATATATAAGAAGACAACACATATATACGGTGAGCTTGATGCTCAAAAAAGAATAATAATAAGCTTATGTGAAAAGAAGCCCCCAGGTATTGTGGGGTACGTACATTTAAGGATGTATAGCCCTTGAGTGTGCGGTTTATCCGAACACGAGCTAGAAGTCATATAAAAACGAGAAAAAAGAAAAAAGTGAAAAGGAGAAAAGAAGGAACGAAAAAAAGGGTATATGTGCGGACTTAGGCGTAGAATCTTCGGAGACGGGCGGCGTTCCATGGGTTTGGCTCCAAGTGATTATTCGAAGCTATGTGAAGGAGGTAGGCTCCTCCAGTGAGGACTTCATATATAATGAAGGGACCCTCCCATTTGGGCTTGAGTTTGTCCTTTTTCTTCTCTGGTAGGCGTAGAACAAGTTCCCCAACATTATAAGTCTTTGCCCATACTTCTCTGCTTTGATATCGCCGAGCCTGCTCTTGGTAGAATGCGGAACAGGGCTTCGCAACATCGCGCTCCTCCTCCAGGCCGTCCAGATCATCCTGTCGATCGAGCTTGGCTTCTCTCGCTTCGTACATGCGCACTCGAGGTGAGTCATGAATAATGTCGCAAGGCAAGACCGCCGTCCATTAGGACTTCTGTGAATTGGAGTCCGTAGATTATAGGATCTAATATCAGGGCAGTCCATCCTGCGTTCCGGATACTTCCGGAGTAATCCTGATGATCAAAGATGATTGGTTTTGACAACCAATGTCGGGACTCATTTGGGATAGGCCGTGCGACGTATTTCTAAGGGCGCCGCTCGATTTTCCCTTTTGTCACTTGAAGTGAGTTTACTGTTTTGACTTCTTGTGGGAAATTCTTTTTGTTTTCACGGTGCTTTCGCTTGTGGGGTTCGTCATCGCCCTCGCTTGGTGTGTCGAGCCCCTTGTGTTCGGCATTGAGTTTGCTGGACTGCTTGAAGACCCAACAATCTCTGTGGGAATGGTTTGCAGGCTTCCCGGGGGTACTGTGGATTTGGCATATTTTGTCCAAGATTTTGTTTCAGTTGGGTAGCTCGTGGCTGTTATCCTTGAGGGGCAGTTTTTTATGATTCTGCCGAGTGCTTTTGAATCCGGTGTTAACTGCCGTGCTCTTCGGGCTATTTCCCCTTGTCCGGCGCTGGTCCTTGCTGCGTCGTGGTTTCCCGTTTCCATCTCTGACTTCGGATGTACTTGGGTCATTGGTACTACATCTTGCCATTAACTATCCTCTCCGCGCATAAAAGCGGGTCATGAGGCTTGTTAGTGCGGCCATTGTTCTTGGCTTTTCCTCGCCAAGGTGCTCGGCGAAGCCATTCGTCTCAGACGTTGTGTTTGAAAGCTGCTAAGGCTTGGCGTCCAGGACAATCGACTATTTGGTTCTTTTGGTGAGGATTCTGTTCCTGCATTTGCGGTGCGACTCTCCGGGTTGTTGATTTAAATCGTCTCGCATCCGGAGGCGCACTCATAAGTCCTGAAAATTTGCCGAAAAGCATCCTCGAGCTCTTCCCAACTTCCAATAGTATTTTCAGGAGGCTTTTAAGCCGTGCCGTCTTGGCCCTTTGAGCTTGAGGGTAAGTATTTTTATGGCGTGGAGATCATCTCTTCTAGCCATGTGTATGTGGAGGATGTAATCCTCAATCCGGACTCCAGATGCATTGTTCCGTCGTATGCTTCTATGTTTACGGGTTTAAATCACTGAAATTGTGATCCAGCAGACTCATCGGTGAAACATAGGGGGTGTCGCACCCCTATATTTGGGTGTGTCGTGATGTCCGGATATTTGGTGTGTTGCATTGCTTAGAAGAGCTTGCTTTCTTGGCCCGTAGATGGACCTAATCGGGCCATCCTTTTGATGTGAATCCTTATGCGGATCGCGTGCGGCTTGTGTCTTGGCGCCGCTTGCCGCTCTATGCTTGTCATGTGGTCGTCTATCCGACCTGGCGGCCTCTTTGTTCTTTGATTGCGGGGCTCTAAGGCCTCCTCATCGAATTCGCCGTAGTTTGCGCTTGGGTAGCTCTTTGTTTGGCGATCGCCAGATTTGTCTAGCGGTGTTGAGTACTTTGCTCCATCTCGATTACGAGTGCATCTTCCGCTGTTTTGAGCTTCCGCTTGCTTTTTCAGGCTACCGCAGCGGGCGACGAGCCTTTTGTGGAGGTTATTCTGCTCCAACAACTTGTCCGGTGTGAGATCGTCCGGGATCGTTATCTTCGCCGGGGACGGGTTGTTTATCCAAGTTGTCCTGTTCGGACGGTTGTTCAATGGCATGTTCATCGTCCACCGGTTCGACCTGCTCTATGGCTGGGTCTGTATGGCCGCCGTCTTTGTCGAGGCGGGACTTTGTGCGGCGCTTTAAATGCGCCGTCTTGGACCGCCTTTTAGGGATTTATCCTTCAGAAGCGTCCGTTGTTCCTCGTCGTTACTTCCTTTAGGTGTATCCACCATGTATACATCGTGAGATGGGGTGGCTGTCCAGTACCCTGTAGGTGCTGGTTCGTGGTTATCTCCTACATCATCGTCCATACCTTTAATGTCTTCGGAGTCCAAATTGAGCACGTCGTTTAAACTTTCGACAGTGGCTATGAAGTGGGTGGTGGGTGGGTGTTGAATTTCTTCGTCGTCCGCATCCCAACCTTCCTGACCATAGTCCGGCCAGGCTCTCCTGATAAAGAGAGAGACTTTAGTGAATTCAGGATGTCGCCAAGGGGCGAGTGCTGAAAGATGTCCGCGGCAGTGAACTCCATAACCGGCGCCCAATCGGATTCGATTGGCAGGGGCGTGGGAGGTTTGGAGTCCGGAGAGGAGTCCGGCACCTCGGAGTCACGGGCTTCGCAAAGGACAGAGATGGTGTTCGGCTCAATCGCTGTAGAGATTGTAGCCCCCGAGGCGGTGTCCAGCCACTCGTGCTCGATCGGCGGAGTCGGCTCCGAGCTAAGGGTCGGGCCAGACGGGCAGTGCTTGACCTCGAGGCACCTTTGAGCAGAGCTAGATCGTGCCCATCGAGACAGTCTTGGCAGCGCTTGGTTGTGGCTCGAATCCGTCGAAGATCAAGTCTCCGCGGATGTCGGTCGTGTAGTTCAAACTCCCAAATCTGACACGATGGCGGGCGTAGCTTTCGATCTGCTCCGGATGGCCAAGTGAATTGCCCCAGCAGTGCAAAAGTCGCCGAATACGAAGATCTGTCCGGGGAGAAAAGTCTCACCCTGGACGCGTCGTTGTTGATGATCAAGGAGCCATCGGGCCTAAAGGTGACGACACGGAAGGAACTCTCAATGAAAGCACCAATGTCGGTGTCAAAACCGGCGGATCTCGGGTAGGGGGTCCCGAACTGTGCGTCTAGGCGGATGGTAACAGGAGACAAGGGACACGATGTTTTTACCCAGGTTCGGGCCCTCTCGATGGAGGTAAAACCCTACTCCTGCTTGATTAATATTGATGATATGGGTAGTACAAGAGTAGATCTACCACCAGATCAAAGAGGCTAAGCCCTAGAAGCTAGCCTATGGTATGATTGTTGTTCGCCCCACGGACTAAAACCCTCCGGTTTATATAGACACCCGGAGAGGGCTAGGTTACACAGTCGGTTACAATGGTAGGAGATCTATGTATCCGTATCGCCAAGCTTACCTTCCACGCCAAGGAAAGTCCCATCCGGACACGGGACGAAGTCTTCAATCTTGTATCTTCATAGTCCAGGAGTCCGGCCAACGGTGATAGTTCGGCTATCCGGAACCCCCTAATCCAGGACTCCCTCAGGGGGGATCTCACATCTAGGGGGAGCTTAACTCTAATTGAGTCAAAGCAACTCTAATGGTGTGAACACATCAATGCATTATGTAAAAGTGGTAACCCCACTTGAGCTTAGACGATGAGTATGACCTATGATCAAATGTTCTCATTTGACTCCTAAGTCAATATGCTCATTATAGATGACCTAGTCATCGCCAATTGTTTGATAGATGCTATAATTGTTTGTGCATGCTTTGTGACATATTTCATTTGCCATTTTATTGTGTGAGCATGTTGGTTGCATATTTTACTCATTCGAGGACATCCACTTGTTGTTTGATTGATTGGTTTCTTTTTCTTTTGCCAAGTGGATGGACAAGAATGCCTAAGAACCTTCTCTAGCTATCTATGCTCTTCTCGTCTCAAACTCTATTCATGCTACATCACAAAATTTGATCAAGTCAGATTTGAACCACTCTGTGTGAGGAGCACTCGGAGTCCCCGATTCGTCATAGACTTAAACTTTCAAAACTTCTTTGTGCGTTTCGGTCTGACCGATTCCTCCATTCGGTCATATCGAGATCACTAAGTCGATCTAAGTTCTCAGTCTCGATGCAAACGATTTGAACTTTTCGGTCACACTGAGTTGCTGTAACTGTCAACAGTTATGCATCTCGGTGCCACCGAGTTGTTCCACTCGGTCACACCGACAGGGTCGGGCTATATATACTCACGGGCAAAAATTTGGAAACTTTCTCCAAACTCCTTCGCCACAAGCGCCTAGCTCGCTTCCGCCTCCGGCGTCTCCGGATCGTCCTCCTCGTCGCCAGCCGCCTCCTGTCGCTGGTCTCCGCCGCCGTCAACGGAATTCAACCCCGCCGTTGCCGCCGTAGCAAGGCAAGACCGCCTCCGCACCGTAAACCATGAAGAAAGGTGTATACCTAGTCGTGCGATTGGGCGTGGTCCGCAGCCCACAGAGTATGGAATCAAGTTCCTCAACCCAGTGCTTGTCTGATTCTTGCAGGGATCGCACTAGTCTGGGTTTGACGCCGCTCATTATCAGGCCATTAGCCCGTTCGACCTGACCGTTTGTCTGAGGGTGATATACAGAGGCGTAATCGAGCTTGATGCCCAAATTGGCGCACCAAGTTTTCACCTTGTCAGCCGTAAAATTAGAGCCGTTGTCAGTAATAATACATGCGAGACACCATAACGATGTACAACACCGGATATAAAGTCTATCACCGGTCCGGCTTCGATGCGTTTTGGACTGGTTTGGCTTCTATCCACTTAGTGAACTTGTCGACCATAACTAACAAATATTTCTTCTTACGGCTTCCCCCTTTAAGGGGTCCGACCATGTCCAGCCCCCAGACCACAAAAGGCCAAGTAATGGGGATGGTTCAGAGGCGATGGGCGGCATATGGCTTTGATTGGCAAAAGCTGGCATCCAACGCAGCTGTTGTCACGAGGTCCTATGCGTCTGCTCGGGCCGTGGGCCAAAATAAACCCGTGCGAAAGGCCTTGCTTACAAGGGCCCGAGCTGCGGCGTGATGGCCACCAAGACCAACGTGTATTTCAGCCAAGAGTTGTCGTCCCTCATCTTCGGAGATGCATCTTTGAAGGACTCCGGTAATACTTTTATTGTATAGTTCTACTTCATGAAATTTTTAGACTTTCGAGCATCAAACAATACGACGGGCCTTAGTCTGATCATTAGGGAGATCCTTCCTGGTGAGGTAGGCAAGGAGAGGTTCAGTCCATGGGGCAATTACAGCCATGGTTTTATGGGCCGACGGTGTTATTTCGGTGCCCGAGCCCCCGATGATATCGGAACTGTGTTCGGAATCTGGGGGTATGATCGGCTCCGGACTAGTGTTGCCGCTCTCGTCCTGCCACACCACGGATGTCTTGAAGAGCCTCTCCACAAAGGTGTTAGGTAGGATGGGTTCACGTTTAGCACCCATGCGAGCAAGGATGTCCGCTGCTTGATTACTCTCTCGAGCCACGTGATGAAACTCGAGCCCTCAAACCGAGCTGATATTTTGAGTACGGCGTTGTGGTAAGCCGCCATCTTCGGATCTTTGGCATCGAATTCTCCGTTTATTTTGGATATTGCGAGGTTTGAATCCCCACGCACCTCGAGGCGTTGTATGCCCATAGAGACGGCCATCCGGAGATCGTGCAATAGGGCCTCATATTCGGCTGCATTGTTAGAGTCTGTATACGTATGTTGTAGCACATAACGGATCGGTGTCTCCTATGGGGGATGTCAGGACGACACCAGCCGCAAGTCCGGCTAGCATTTTAGAGCCGTCGAAGTGCATCACCTAGTTGGAATATGTGCCGTACTCTTTAGGGAGTTCGACCTCTGTCCATTCGGCGACGAAGTCAGCCAACACCTGATATTTAATGGCTCAGTGTGGCTTATATGTTATTTCAAATGGTAAGAGCTCAATGGCCCATTTGGCAATCCGGCCGGTGGCGTCCTAGTTTTTTATGATATCATTAAGTGGTACTTCGGAAGCCACCGTTATCAAGCACTCTTGAAAGTAGTGTCGCAGCTTTCGGGATGCCATAAAGACCGCATACGCTATCTTTTGATAATGTGGGTATCGGGATTTGCATGGTGTAAGAACCGTCGATGCGTAGTATACTGGTTTTTGAAGTGGGAATTTATGTCCCTCTTCTTCTCGTTCGACGACGAGCACTGCACTCACCACCTGGTGAGTTGCAGATATGTAGAGCAACATGGATTCGCCGACGTTTGGTGCGGCCAGGATTGGATTGCTTGCTAACGAAGCTTGTATTTTTTTCCAGTCCGGCTGTTGCAGCATCCGTCCACGTAAAGTGGTCGGTGCATTGGAGCAGGCAATACAATGGCAATGCCTGTTCTCCTAATCTGGAGATAAAACGGCTCAAAACTGCCACGCAACCAGCTAGCTTTTGGACCTGCTTGAGGTCTGTTGGTGTAGCCAATTGTGACAGGGCTAGGATTTTTGTTGGGTTTGCTTCGATTCCTCTATTGGAAACAATGAACCCAAGCAGTTTTCTGGCGGGAACGCCGAAAACGCACTTTTCCGGATTAAGCCGTATGTCATATGTTTGGAGGTTGTCGAATGTAAGGCGTAAGTCGTCCACCAATGACTCGACATGCTTAGTTTTGATGACTACATCATCTACATATGCCTCAACTGTCTTGCCGATTTGCTTTTCCAGGCATGTTTGAATCATGCGTTGGTAAGTGGCGCCGGTGTTTTTGAGCCCGAAAGGCATAGTGTTGGAGCAGAAGGGCCCGTATGGGGTGATGAATGCTGTTGCGGCCTGGTCGGATTCCTTCATCTTGATTTGATGGTATTCGGAGTATGCATCAAGGAAACACAGTGAATCGTGTCCTGCGGTTGCATCAATAATCTGGTCAATGCGAGGTAGTGGGAAGGGATCCTTAGGGCATTCCTTATTAAGGTCTTTGAAATCGGCTACACCTGCACCGTGGATTTATCCTTCGGCACCATGACCAGGTTTGCTAGCCAGTCCAGATGTTTGATCTCTCTGATAAACCTGGCTTCAAGTAGCTTGGCTAGCTCCTCCCCCATAGCTTGTCGTTTGGGTTCGGAAAATCGCCGCAGCGTTTGCTTGACTGGTTTGTATCCCTTATTTATATTGAGACTATGTTTGGCCAGCCAACGTGGGATTCCTGGCATATCCGAAGGGTGCCAGGCGAAGATGTCCCAATTCTCACGCAGGAACACACATAATGCGGCGTCGACCATCGGATCCAGCTGTGCCCCAATGGAAGTTGTCTTCTTGGGGTCCGTCGGGTGAACTTGAAATTTGACTATTTCGTCTGCTGGTTTGAAGGAAGTGGACTTAGGTCTCTTATCAAGGATTACGTCATCCTTATCCACTGTGGAACGGAGGGTGGTTAATTCTTCGGCCGCAAGGGCCTCTTTTGGATAGTGCCTCGAGGTCCGTAGAGGAGGTTTTGTTTTCAGTGCGGAGTGCTGTGTTCGGATTACTGGTGCTAGTGATAACTCCGGTGGGCCCAGGCATTTTGAGCTTCATGTACCCGTAAAGGGGTATGGCTTGAAAGCGTGTGAATGCGTCTCGACCCAACAGGGCGTGATACCCGCTGTTGAAAGGTGCCACATGGAAGAGTAACTCTTCGGACCTATAGTTCTCCGGCGTGCCAAATACCACGTCGAGTTTAATTTTCCCTTAGCATGTTGCTTCCCGACTGGGGATAATGCCTCGAAAGGTTGTATTACTTTGCTCAATGTGACTCCTTTCCATTTGCATCTTATTGAGCGTGTCTTCGTAGATAAGGTTCAGTCTGTTGCCGCAGTCCATGAGCATGTTAGTGAGCCTAAAGCCATCCACGATTGGGTTTAGGACCAAAGCGGCTGGTGCCCGGACTGCTCGGGATCTTGGTTCGTCATCGGCATTGAAAGTTATCGCCATATCATTCCAAGGATTTATTGCTGCTACTTGGCAGACTTCGGCGAGGTCACGGATCGCCCTTTTACGCTGATTATTTGAGGAAAAGGTCTCGAAGACCGTAAATACCTTGAGATCGTCGTCCTCCGAAGAGTACTTCTCTGGGGTAGTGATGGTGAGGATACCCTCGCCACTCTTGGCCACTTGCCGGAGTATCCAACATGCTCGGAGGATGTGTGTTGGTTCGGTATTCGGCGTCATGTGTATTTGACAGGGCCTGTCGAGCCATTCCTCAAGGACAGTTCTATGTCCCGTAAAGGGCTTGATTTTTTTGTCCACGGGATGATGATGAGGTGCCCCGCGAGGGAGCATCCTTTTCGCCCGTCCGCGAGATGGCTTAAAGGCATGCGGTTCACAGTGAGCTGTCTGAGTTTTCCAGGCGCTTTCCATTGCGCAGTACTTCTGTATTATGTGTGCCAAATCTGCAAAGTGCAGTACCACGGCGGTTGAGGGCATTAAGGAGCCCGTCATCCGTGCAGTTGGTGCAAAATATCGAATCGCGGCTGTCAGAATAAAGCAATCTTTGACCTTGTTTTTAACAAGGAGGAATCAGGCCCAAAAGTGATGGACTGTTTCCTGAGGCTGCTGCCGTATATTAGGTTGCATATATTCGGAGGACCGGAATTGCTTGGGGAATATTGCTTGTGGTGGGTGGGCGGGGTTAAATCCGGACCCAGACCACTGTGAAGTACGGAGTTTGAAGAATTCCCGAGGTTACCAGCCTGGGCTCCGGAGTATCCGGTGAGTTCTCAGGCTCAACGCCTGATCCTATGTTTGAGGACAGGAAGTATCCCCCCAAAGATGGGTATCCGGCTCTCCGAGAGAAATCCGAACATAGTTTGTTCTCAACGTAGGAGAATAGTTATTGTGGGCTTGTTCCTCCACAACCGCTACCTGATGGGTGATCGGTGGAGATTTTATTTCTCTCTGATCAGGTTTAAGCCCAATCAGATCATAGTCAGATGCGACCCCCAGGGCAGCAATGCAATCTAGGAGTTCGTTCAAAGATGATACATCTGTCGGATCCATTTTGTCGGAGTATTCGTGGCCGACATGGAGACGATTTTGGGAGGTTTCCTTTGGATTAACGGCCAAACGGGCGCCCATGGTGAAGCTGCCAAGCCGGAGGGTTTGTCCTGAAACTAGGGCTCCTCCAGAAGTGATACTGTCCTTGATGACAAGGCGAGCCATCAGTCCTTCTGTCGACGACACAGAGGAACTCTCAATGAAAGCACCAATGTCGGTGTCAAAATTGGCAGATCTCGGGTAGGGGTTCCCGAACTGTGCATCTAAAGATCGAAGGTAACAGGAGGCAGGGGACATGATGTTTACCCAGGTTCGGGCCCTCTTAATGGAGGTAATACCCTACTTCCTGCTTGATTGACTTTGAAGAGTATAGGGGTTACAAGAGTTGATCTACCCCGTGATCGTAGTGGCTAAACCCTAGATGTCTAGCCTGTATGATTTATGATTCCCCCTACGGACTAAACCCTCCGGTTTATATAGACACTGGAGGGGGCTAGGGTTGTACAAGGTCGGTTTACAGAGGAAGGAAACTACACATCCGGACGCCAAGCTTGCCATCCACGTAAAGGAGAGTCCCATCCGGACATGGCGGAAGGTCTTCGATCTTGTATCTTCACGTCCGATCAGTCTGGTCCATATCACATAGCCCGGACACCCGAGGACCCACTAGTCCAGGACTCCCTCACCTCCACTTCCCCAGTTGCCTCGGCAACTGCCCAAACTGACAAAAGACAGGGGCGCACATCAGGGCCATCATTGCCTCGCCACGTGCCCGTTCTCCGCTCCTCCTTCCTTGCGCCCTGCCGACCCAATCTTTTGTCGCCACCCTCTCACCGCGCCGCATGGGCCCTAAGAGGAGGAGGAGTAAGGCCACGGTGGCGAAGGATTGTCAGGCGGGGCCAGAGCCCACTCTGAGCCGGTGCACAGTGCTCAATCTCGAAGGGATGGACAAAGTCCACCTGGTGGTTGCCGCCAACTCAAATGACTGGAAGGCGACGAAGATTTGGCCTGCCTCCCGCTCTATGAGCGACCTAGAGGCCACCATCATCGCCCTTCACCTCCACGCCCTCTTCGCCGACCTGTTGCTGCTGTTTTCGGACTTCTTCAACGTCGTGATCTCGCACTACCACATCCGGGCGTTTCATCTAGATCCAGGGTCCATCATCCTCCTCTTCGCCTTCACGTTCTTATGCGAAACCTTCGTCGGCATTGCCCCCTCGGTGGCGCTGCTCCACCATTTCTTCTACCTCCAGTTGGTCGCCGACGTGCGGTGCTCTAGGTGCATTTCGCTTCGTCCGGCGAGCGTGATGGCGGGTGAGGGCATCGGCATTGAGCTCCACCCAGATGCCGAGGGGTTTCGGAAGCAGTGGGTGTACATCGACGTCATCATGCACAGCCCCCTTCTCCAAACCCCGTTGGCTCCTGCAGAACCGATCTCCGGGTGGGAGCACGAGAGGCTCGTTGACACGAGACTCGCGCGAAGTCACAGCCAGCAAGCCGCCGTGAGGAGAGTGGGCGAGACAACGATGATGGTGGTGAGGGAGTTCGTCCGGTGGAGGATCGCCTCCTCGGCGCCACTCTCATCCAATTTGGGCCTTCACTGGTCACGAGGACCCCATGAGGTTCCACGTGCCTTCCCTACCCTCAAATGTGCTCAGCAGGGTACTCCACCTCCTGGTCGGAGGGGAGGCCGATGCTTTTCCTCGGGGGGGGGATCCCCTTGTATGATTGCACGAAGGGGAGAGACTTTGCCAGGGGGGATGTCGCGCTTTGATGAGTGGGGGTTGATCCCCGAGGGCCTCGAGGGGCCTCAAGACAACCCCATTCTGGTGGCCCCGAGCACCGGGGGCCCTGAGGCCGAAGCTCTGCGAGCGGTTGTGGATAGGCATGCCGAGTCGCCTGCCGCACGGCGGTCAGCCCCCTCATCTCCAAGCGACGGAGGCGACGCCATGCTCAGGCGCACGGTCGCTACGCCGATCGCTAGGAGCCACCCACTAAGCTTTGGCGCGTTGAGCCCCGGTCCCCGTGCTGCCCGAAAGAGGAGAAGGCTCGAGGGCCGTGTCGGCCCGGCCCTGCAGGCTTCGAAGAAGAGGAGATGGTTCGCCATGGATGAGTAGGTCCCCAGCTTCCTTTTATTTCCGCATGACATGCTTTTCTGAGCCCTCTATCCTCAGGTACCCCTCTAGCGAAGGCTCAAGGGCACCTTCAGCACCGGCTCCTGAGGATGCTTGCCTCGTGGTGGCCCCGCGCCTCGTGAGTTGCTCAGCGGGCCACAGTGGGGCAGCCACACGCCAGCCGTGGCAGCTCCCGGAGGGCCTTGACCTCTCATTCCCAGCGCTCTTCCCTGGGCACGACATCAGGTTCTCAGAATCAGTGCCGAGGCTCCCCCCGCAGACCTTGGTCGGCGTCTGACTCCCCCGCGAACCAATGCCTCCTGTGGGCAGGCGTCAAGGCTTATGCGCAGGCCCCGCCTCAGGCCGAGGGGCTACAAGAGGGGACCACGATTCCGGGGTCCTCGTCGAACGAGGCAAAATGTCGGGATGAGGGCTCCGCAGGCCCAAAACAAGGTTCGAACTCCGGGCGTGAACGAAATCCCTAGTAAACTGTTGCCTCAAGCTCATCGCCCTATGGCTTGGTCCCGTCGAGTTCATGCAAGTGGGGAGAGGGATTAACACGGAGATTTACCTGTGTTCGGCCACCTTGCGGTGTAAAACCCTACTCTTGCTTTTTGGTGGATTGTCCTCACGAGGAAGCTGAGGATGAACTAGTACAAGACTGATGCCTCGGGAGGGCTCAGGATCTGGTGGGTTCGATCCCTCACTAAGGCGGAGACTAGCCTATATTTATACTGGCCATGGTCCTCTTCCCTTGGAGAAGGCGAGAAGTGTCGGATTACGGGTTCCGGCAAACCCTTGAGGTTCGAACACTGGGGTGCGCATGGTGAACTCTCTCCCCCTATCCCACTCTCGCAACGATCTCAAGGCCTAGCTCGCCGAACCCAAGGAACAAGGGACACAATAGTTTATATTGGTTCGGGCCATCGATGTGGTGTAATACCCTACTCCAGTGTGGTGTGGTGGATTGCCTTGTAGGCTGAGGATGAACAAGTACAAGGGAAGAACAACCTCCCGAGGAGAGGTGTTCTTGAGCTCGTGAGCTTGTGTGGTTGAGGATGATCTGAATGATCTGTCCCCCCGTCTCCCGATTCGTCCTCCCTCTATGATGGTGGCTAGTCCTATTTATAGAGGCACTGGTCCTCTTCCCAAATGTTTAGGTGGGAAGGGATCCCACAACGGCCAATTTGAAGGGGGAAAGCTAGTACAAGTTATCCTGACTAAAAGTGGTCTTCGCCTGCCAAAGGCTCTGGTGGTGATGTAGTTGAGGGCTCTGTGATGACCTCTGTCCTGCCGTCCTGCTGGTCTTGGTCTTGTTGCACCGATATGGAAACCTTTACCTAATGCCTCGGGACTCCTCGCCTGCTGAAAGTGCTAGTTATCAACTAGAGAGGGGGTGAATAGGCGATTTTTATGAACGTCTTCAAAACATGGGAGTTTCGAAGACAAACAATTGAAATGAACCTATTGACATGCAGTGGAAGGTAGATTACACTAGGCAAGCCATAGTCAAGTATTCAATGAAGTGAAAGCACGAAGACTAATAGCAGCTAGGTAGTGATGATCAGGATGGACGATAGTATGAAGCCAAACAACAATAGAAGTCACACAAAGAAGTCAAACAGTAACACAAGCGGTGCAATGACTTCATTTAAGACAAACTGTAAATAAAGAGAGGGAGACGATAGAACTAGTCGCTTGGCGAAGACAGGATTTGTTGGACCAGTTCCATTCTGTCAGAAAATTGTATCGTCTGGTTAGGGAGGTTGAGATTCAACCCTTAAGACCGTGTCTTCACCTTATTCCCTTGAGCTAAGGGACACCCAGTCCTCGCCGAATTACTCTGGTAAGTCTTCAAGGTAGACTTCCAAACCTTCACAGACTTTGTTCACCGCGATCCACAATGACTCTTGGATGCTCGAGAATGTGACGCCTAACCGGGCCGGAGGATTCACAGTCCTCAAGTGTAACAAGTCTTCAGGTCACGCGGACAGAAAGACTTCAGTGATGCCTAACACTCTTTGGCTCTTGGTGTTTGGGCTTTGTCCTCGCAAGGATTTCTCTCTCTCAAAAGCTTCGGAGGTGGGTTGCTCTCAAACGACAAAAGCCGTGCACTAACTTTGAGCAGCCACCAATTTATGGTGTAGGGGGTGGGCTATTTATAGCCACTAGGCAACCCGACCTGATTTGTCCTAAATGACCCTATGTCACTAAGGAACTGACACGTGTCCCAATGGTCAGATTTCAAACACACGCGGCAGCTTGACTTGGGCTACAAGTAAAGCTGACTCATCCAAACTCTGATAAGATTTGCTCTCATTGTCTTCATCAAAGACATAGGATTTGGTTGAGCATCACTTCACCACTCGACTTTGTTCATCGGGACCCCACTTAACAAAGACGGTAGTTCCTATGACTCAACAAAGAGGAAAAGGAAACAACGAAACAACTAAGTCTTCGCGCTCCATAGTCTTCACGCGATGTATTCTCTTATCATAGTCTTCTATGTGAATATTTTCACATACCACCATTGTCTTAATGTCTTCATTCATTTTTAGGGGTCAACTCCGATAGGTAAACTGAATCAAAGAGGGACTACTACCTGTGTTATCCTGCAATTATCACAAACACATTAGTCCCTCAACTAGGTTTGTCGTCAATACTCCTAAACCAACTAGGGGTGGCACTAGATGCACTTACAATCTCCCCCTTTTTGGTGATTGATGACAAACTAGTTGAAGTTTTCAACGGGATAAAAGTATGTGAAATTGTAAAGGATTAAGGTATTGTATTCATAAGTAGCAAAAGGTTCCCCCTGAAGATGTGCATATAAGTAATTTGCTTTTGGAATACAAATGCACATGGTAGGTTGTACTTGTGGAGATCCTCTTCAACTTATGATGACAATTCATCATGCATGATTTGATATAACGAAGTTAATGACATGCATAATGAAAAATGGACGTCTGCAATATGACTTCGTGCGGGATTTATCATCGTACATGCGGAATTTATCATCGCATCACTGAATAGCAAACAAGTAGCAGACGACCACCAAGTTTAAGTGTTACAACTCAAAGAACCAAATGTATCAAAAGCGAGTTGTAAACACTTGGCAAAATATAAAGCAACCACCCATATGGACCCGCTTGAAGACTATCAACTCATATGCTTCTCCCCCTTTTGTCAGTAAGGACCAAAAAGGTTTGAAGACATAGAGTCTCTACTCGTTCCCATGAGGAGTAGGAGGTGAAGCAGCAGGGTCGTCGTTGAGGTTAGGTGGTGCAGAAGAACTTGGTGCAGTGTCGATACGCGCCGAAGTTGGAGGTGGTGAAGTAGCATCATCTTGGTCATCAATGACTCGCATTCACCGCTGTACCGAGGAGGAATAGTCGAGTCTTCAAGAGAGGGAGTCCGACGCAAGACGGCATTACTAGGACGAGTGGAGTCAAACTTGAATCTTTCAGTGAAGCCATCGTCTTGAAGATCAGCTTCAGCACTGAGTAAAGTCAAACTCTTCCATGACCTCTGACAGGTTTCATGAGTGACAAATGCATTCTTGGTGGCAAGATTGCGAATGCGATTGATGTCCACCAATATGCTTTGCATCTGCCGCTTCAGCCAGTAGTGATGCTTATCATGTTTCTGATGCAGGCGACGAGAAGCTCTCGGCCATTGAGAACACGAGATCGCTTCCGAGGCCTTTGAGCAATAGTGCTTTCAGTGGCTTCAGTATGGGCATGGTGAGGTAAGCGTGTATTGCCAGCCAAAGGATAAACACGAGTGGCAGCCTGAACTCCTTCAATGGGCTGTGTGAAGCTTTGATGATCAACATTGTGAAGACAAACAGGCTCCTTGGCAGCCTCTGGGTATATGGCTTCAACTGACATATCAACCTCTGGCAAAAATATCAGATGGTTGCGTACAGAAGGCTGATAGTTGACAGCTGAATGAAGCTTGATAAGGCGCATAACCCATGGAGCGTAGAATTTTAGACAAAAGAGGTCAGAGCCAGATGCAGCCAATTGCCTGATGAAGAAGTCTTGAGCATTGAAGCTGATGCCATTGAAGATATAAAAGACCAATTTCTTCATTGCTCCTTCAAGCTTCGCTGCAGAAGAATGTCCCTTGATGGGCCATAGAGTTCACCTTATGATATGATAGATCATTCGGGGCAGATACTCTAGGTCATTAACAAAGAATTCTCTTGGGTATTCAGCATCACGTGGCAAAGGCTTCATCATGCTCAACATTTGGCTCATGTTGGACTCTGGCTTCTGAAAGATGCTCTCCAAGGCATTGTGGTGAACTGACAACCAGGCTCGAAGAGTTCACCTAGAGTGGGCAGGCCAGTTAGCTCAACGATATCAAGAGCTTTGGCTTCATGATGGACATTGCCTGTCATCCACTCAAGGATCCATGTCTTCGGATCCATGTTGTAGCCACGAATGTGGAGGGTTGCATAGAATTGCAGCAGAAGCTCTTCATTCCAATGCTCTTTATCAGTCACAAAGTTCAGAAGATCAGCATCACAGAAGTAGTCAAGGGCTTCTTCTAAGTAGGGCAGACCAGCAATTGCTTCACAGCTGAGACGCATATGTGGAAAAATGCGCCCTTGATCATAGAGAACACATGAATAGTAACTGCGCTGCTGATAGCTCCAGAACTGATCAGAGGAAATCCTTGGCTTGGAATAGGGGTTCTTGGCACTATCAAAGAAAGTGTTGTGCGTAATGAAGCCATTTGCATTGAACGACCCTGGTGAAGTTGCAGTACCTGGAAACCTGGGCAACCTTGGCTTAGGCTTCTGGACCTGAGGCCTGTGCTCGACATGATAGTCAAATTGAGGACCAGCAGCAGGTGGAGGAACCAGAATGGGCCATCTGACAGTAACCAGCTGACCACGATCAAATGCTTGCTCGATGGTGTGTGGCCTTGGAGGCGGTACAGGAGCAGTGGCAGTGGCAGTGGCATTGACTTCAGGCTGCAGATTTGCATCAGGTGCAGCATTGGCTTCAGGTGCATGAACTTCTGGCACAACATTAGCTTCGGCCATGACAATGTCATTGGCGTCAGTTGAGTTGTTTGTGGCCGCCTCAGTATTGTTAACCTCCACTTGAGTAGCTGGAGGGTCAGACACGTTCTCCTCAAGAACAACTTCTGGGTTGGACGGGGGTGTAGCAACACGTTCTTCTTCCAATCTTGGCTCTTTCTTGATCATCGGCCGATGTAGCCGAGTGTCTTCACTACTTTGGCTTGCAGACTTGAGATGTTCGCAGTTGGAGAGGCGTCAGGAAATACTTGGCGAGATACTGATTGGTGCTCTTCTCCTTCTGGAATACTCAAAAGAGTAACTTGTGGCCTTGGTCCTTTGCCAAGCTCGCAAAAACGTCATGCGACGCTTTGTGGAGATGGAGTTGTCTGGGCGACAAAGTCTTCATCTTCAAGCACTAGTGTGGTGACTTGAGTTGGGGGAGTACTTGGTGATTCTTCTTCACAGGGGGAGTCTTGAGGGTGATCAGCCCATGAATCATCCTGAGCAATCAAGGCCAAGGGACGACCACTAATGTCGATGAGTTCGCTGTTCGTGAGAACAGGCGATGATACTACATTGTGCTTGATCTGAGGAAGGACTTCATCATCTTCTACATTGTCTTGGTGACCAATGTCTTCAGCTGCGGTGGGGTCAACAGCTGGAATCTCTTCAGTTTCAGGAGCATCTGTGGTAGCAGGCTCGTGAACAATCAAACGTCTCTCTTGTTGTGCAGATGCAGGACGAGCAACAGAAATTGGCTCGACGACAAGGGGCTCTATGGGAGTAGCCCGATCTTTCTTCTTGGTTTTTCTTTTCTTGGCTGGTGGAGCTTCATCGGTGGTGTTCTTGGTCTTGTGCTTTTCCAAGCTTCAAGCTTCAAGCTGCCCTTGTTTTCTTGAGTTCAAGCCACCGTGGGGGACCTTAGGCTTCACGCCTGGCCACATCAAGGGAAGACAATGCGAGGTTCTTCCAGCCTGGATGCTTCAGCTTGGTCCATAGCAGGTTTCTTCTTGGCAGCCATCTTGGGGTCGATGCCCCCAAGTGCCTTGCGTTTCTCAGCTTCATTGTAAGCTTGAACACATTTGGCAGCCAGGAGTTTCATGCGCTCTCGAGAACCTTTAGCTTCGTCACGCTTCTTGTGAAATGCCTCCTTGAGCTCATGCATCATTTGCTTGAAATTCTGAACATCAGTCACACTGAGCTTGGCCACATGCTTCTTGAACTGAGTCGTTTCATAGTCAATCTTGTGCTTCAGTTCAACAATTTTTTGAGCTAGATCCAGCTCAAGAGCAATGGCTCCATGGAAGGAGACGCTGAGGCCAATGGGGAGTTGAAGATCATCAAAACTGAGGTTTGGGCTATCAAACCACTCGTCAATGAACTTGTTCAGAATGTCCACATCAAGAGGGAAGATCATTGAAGATTTTTGCCTCTTGCTTGCTCTTTATTATCATCTCAAGAGCATCATCGCCAAGATCGTCGTCACTAGACAGATCAATGGCTTTGTTCTCATTTCTCTAATCTGCAATGGGGTCTTGCTTGACCAGCAGTTTGCATGGGCTTCTTCTTCTTCTTCTCAGACTTGGAGATGCGAGAGAGATCTTCAGACTGCCCACTTGGTGTAGGAGGAGCAGTGGCGGAGGCTTCACCATGAAAGCTCTTGGTGCAGTGGAGGGCTTCGAAGCCTTGGGTTTCTTCAGCTTCTTAGGCTTCGGTGGTGCAGGCGCTTCGTCAGAACTAGCGTCTTCAGCAGAGTGATCCACTGCAGCCCCTTGAACCATAATGTGAGTGATGAGACCTTCAAGGTTGTAGAAGGGCCCAACAATATTGGGTTCAACGTCGCGTGTGCCATCGGCACGAGGAGCAGAGGGACCTAGGTTGAAGTCTAATCCTCGCAACTTCTTGTTCTCTTTTGCCGAGTTCTTGGCAAACTGATAGTTGGGCTTGAACAGATTGTCGTCACGACACCATAGCAGAGAAGATGGGTCGGCATCAAGAAAGGCCGTGGTCCACGGACCATGCAAGGGTAGAAGCCTTGATCAATGGCTTCAGTTCTGGACCTGGGAGGAAGATTTTTGTACAAGATGTCTCCCCAGGGTCGCTTGATGGCATTCTTTTTAGCATATTCCTGGGTCACGAACCTGTACTTGAACCATTGCTCGTACCAATATCTTCGAATCCATTGGATTCGTGTTTTGCGCTGATTGTAATCCTCCTCTGGATCTGTCTTGTGTAGCTCATAGAGGTCAGGTGGCAAATCTCTAGATGTTTCCCCACGGCGCTGTCTGCCTCCCTTCCTTGCTAACTTATCTGTGGCCATGTAGTTCGGGATCAATGGCTTTAAAACTGCCAAAGGCTTCCGCCTCATCGGGTCGACAGAACTAGCTTCGGGAGAGTTGATATGATGTCGTAAGAATTCTCGCAAATGAATGCAGACTATGAGAACCAAGGGATTCTCCCACGGACATGTACCGTGATAAAGATTAGAGATGCGAGGGGAGGGGAAGATGTCATATGCATTCTCAGAAGATTTTGAAGATAAATCAGTTTAGAAGACATTGACCTCATAGCGCGAAGACATTCACTTATATGTTGAGAGTTGGTTCCAGATTTGTACGAATCCAAGAATAGGTACAAGTAAGGAATCTAACTACGGTGAAGCATAAGTGAATATACTAGGCATAATATGAGATGCGTAATGTGATACATCCAAATTTGTGGAGACGAAACCACTTTTTGGTAGGAAGGATGAATCTATCGGATCAAAAAGACAATAAAAAGAGATTTAATTTACCACACGATGAACTGCTAGACGAAGCAGAAGAGGAGGCCGAGCAGTTCGATCTTCCGTGCCCTAACTTGGCGACGGAGGACACCTACGGTGGCGGCAGAGAAGACGATGTCTGCGGCCGGTGTGAAGACGGTGTCGGTGAGGTCGCGGCAGCTAAGCGCTTCGTCGTCGGCGGCGTCGAGAGCTAGCGGAGGCGCTAGGATTTGTCTGAGATGGAGAGGTGGAAGAAGTATTTTGACCGCGATGTGATGTGTATTTATAAGGAGAGGGACGGCATGCACAATTACGCAGTGATTCTCGGGCGGTTCACATTCGAGGGACACGTGGCGAACATGCAACACATTGGAAGTTGTTCCATGTTCCCACGCACGCTGGACTGTCGGGTGGTCGCTCCGCTTCTCCGGTCTCGTGCAATAAGGATTGAGCATTTAAAACAGATTTAATGTTTGTCTCTGTATCCTCTACTGACAAGGACGTAGAGAAGACATTCGATGGTTCCAATAGAATGCATATGATTTGGATAGATAGATTTGAGAAGAAAGCATAGACAGGTTAGGGTCCGATCACATTCACTTAGACCAAAATATTCAAACGAGAAGACATAGCTATAAGTGAATGTTGTAGAGGACAGAACACTAATATAAGTATATATCAGAATAAGACCAAATCAACATTGTGAAGATAAACATGAAGTCATGTCAATATTGAAGACAAACCAAATGCGAAGACTTAGCAAATGTAACGCCAAGAGAAACACTTCAAACAAGATTTTGGTGGTGGCGTTACCCATCAGATAGGAAGTATTAGACCCGCACATCGACGCACAATTATCGTGGCGCTCAAGTCAAATTCCGCATTAATGTATTCACACTCGTAGTGTAAGTCTTCATTGATTGAAGATATACATTACTTCGTGTTGCACATCTAAGTCATCAACATGCATAAGTGTTAGGATTTGTGCCTCGATCACAGACATTCAAGGATTCCAAGATATTTAGCTCACACCGCAACTTGCAAAAAACTTTTTCTCATCCAAGGGCTTTGTGAAGATATCTGCCAATTGCTCTTCGTTGTTGACGTGAATGATATCAATATCTTCCTTCATAACATGATCTCCGAGAAAATGATGATGAATTTCAATGTGCTTTGTCTTCGAAAGTGCTGAATTGGGTTGTTGGCAATCTTGATGGCGCTTTCGTTGTCGCCAGAGAGTGGTACTTGTTTCAGATGGATGCCATAGTCCTTGAGTGTTTGATTCATCCATAGAAGCTGAGCGCAGCAAGATCCAACAGCAATGTATTCAGATTCAGCAGTGGAGAGAGATACACTATTCTGCTTCTTTGAAGACCAACAGACAAGAGATCGTCCCAGAAAGTGGCATGTGCCTGATGTAGACTTGCGATCCACCTTGTCACCAGCATAATCAGCATCCGAGAATCCAACTAGATCAAACTCTGGGCCCTTTGGATACCATAATCCTAGTGTTGAGGTGTAAGCCAAATATCGAAGAATTCGCTTCACAGCTAAGTGATGCGATTCCTTTGGTGCCGCTTGGAATTGGGCACACATGCAAACACTAAGCATAATATCTGGCCTAGATGCACATAAATAAAGTAAAGAACCAATCATGGAGTGGTATACCTTTTGATCGAACTCTTTACCATTGGCGTCAGGACCTAGATGACTTTTAGTTGGCATTGGCGTCGTGTAACCTTTTGCGCCTTGCATTCCAAACTTCTTCGTAGTCTTTGAGGTATTTTTCCTGAGATATAAAGATGTCATTGCTTTGCTAACGAATTTGAAGACCAAGGAAGAACTTCAGCTCACCCATCATGGACATCTGATATTGCTCTTGCATCATGTGTCCAAACTCATCACTATATTTCTGGTTGGTGCAGCCGAAGATAATGTCATCCACATATATTTGGCACACAAACAGTTCACCATCATATGTATTCGTGAAGAGTGTGGGATCCAGGGAACCAGGTTTGAAGTCTTTGCTCTTTAGGAAGTCTTTTGGGTATGTCATACCAAGCGCGAGGGGCTTGTTTTAGGCCATACAATGCCTTGTTGAGCTTGTATACCATATCAAGATGTTTTGGATCTTCAAAGCCAGGCGGTTGGGCAACATACACTTCTTGTTCAATCTTGCCATTGAGAAAGGCACTCTTCACATCCATTTGATACGTATGATGTTGTGATGATTTATGGCGAGGCTAGCGACGCGAATGGCTTCAAGCTTAGCCACGGGAGCAAATGTTTCATCGAAATCAATCCCTTCAACTTGAGTGTATCCTTGAGCAACGAGACAAGCTTTGTTTCTGATGACCTGGCCGTGCTCATCTTGTTTGTTGCGATATATCCATTTGGTGCCTATTATGTTGTACTTTATGTAGGGTCGACGCTTGACAAGTTCCCACATTGTTCAGCTCGAACTGCTGAAGCTCTTCTTGCATAGCTTGAATCCATTCAGGTTCCATGAATGCTTCGACAACTTTCTTGAGTTCTGATATTGAGACAAATGCAAAGTGCCCACAGAAATTTGCTAGATGTGTTGCTCTTGAACGAGTGAGTGGACCAGGCGCATTGATGCTATCAATTATCTTCTCAATCTGTACTTCATTTGCAACACGAGGATGAACTGGACGAAGATTTTCCTCGTGCCGATCATTGTCATCGTTAGGAGGATTGTCTTCAGGCTGAGCATTGTCTTCAGGTTGATTAGGTGCAGAAATGATAAGTTCCTCTACAAGCTGAGCTTCAGACGGTATGGTTTCTCCAGTTCCCATAAGCTTGATGGATTCACTCGGTGGAACTTCATCTATCACATTTGGCAGGTGCTCTCTTCATGAGCCGTTAGTTTCACCGAATCAAGCACATCTACGCTTTCAACCACTTTATAGTGAAAGAGGTTGAAGACTCAGGAGTGCGTAATCCTTTCCGTAACCAAGCATAAAACCTTCATGTTCTTTCGGTGCAAATTTTGAAGTGTGATGTGGATCCTTGATCCAGCACCTAGGACCAAATACTCTGAAGTAACTGACATTTGGCTTCTTAACAGTCAGGAGTTCATAGGATGCCTTCTTCAGACACTTGTGAAGATAAACACGGTTGATGACATGGCATGCAGTATCAATAGCTTCAGGCCAGAACTTTCTTGGAGTCTTGTATTCATCAAGCATCGTCCGAGCCATCTCAATGAGTGTTCTGTTCTTGCGCTCCACGATGCCATTATGCTGAGGTGTGTATGGAGCGGAGAAGTCATGAGTGATGCCCAATGTATCTAGGTAAAGGTCGAGGCCGGTGTTCTTGAACTCTGTGTCGTTGTCACTTCTTATGTTCTTGATCTTGACACCATAGTTGTTCATGGCACGGTTGGCGAAGTGTCTGAAGACATCCTGCACTTCAGTCTTGTAGAGAATTATATGCACCCACGTATATCTTGAATAATCATCAACAATGACGAAGCCATAGATACAAGCAGTAGTAGTGAGAGTAGAGTAGTGAGTAGGGCCGAATAAGTCCATGTGTAGCAGCTCGAAGGGTTGAGATGTCGCCATGATTGTCTTCGAGGATGCTTGGCCCTTGTCATCTTTCTAGCTTCACAGGCACCGCATAAGTGATCCTTCTTGAACTTGACGCCCTCGATGCCTATGACGTGCTTCTTCTTTGCGAGAGTGTACAGGTTTCTCATGCCAGCATGCCCTAGCCTCTGATGCCAGAGCTAGCACTCTGAAGCTTTTGCTAGAAGACATACGACAAGTTGTGGTCCTGCTGAGGAATCTACCATTTACAAATCATCTTTCCGATACCCTTCAAAGACTAGAGACTTGTTAGATTCCAACTATCACAATCATGTTCAAATCGCAAAGCATTGAGACAGACATCAAGTTGAAACCAAGGGATTCAACAAGCATCACTTTATCCATGTGTTGATCCTTTGAGATTGCAACTCTACCTAGACCCAATACCTTGCTTTTACCAAAGGTCAAGAAATGTGATGTGACTCTTGTCGATGGACGTAAGGTTGAGTCCATGAGAAGACTTTGATCACCAAATATATGATTAGTGCATCCGCTGTCCATAATCCATTCTGAAGCATGAGGTTTCATACCCTATAGTACAGTTAGGGGGATAGGCTTCACCAAGAGTATTGTGAAGCATAAACATTTGACGGACAAGAGGATTATCAAATCTCAGATCAAGGTTAGGACAGATAGGATGATTGGCAAGCAATTCAGGAACGAAATACATAGTAAGACCATTTGGGCATTTTATCTTGCGCCCTACAAGATGTTTTAGGTCCCCAAAGAATAGCATCGTATCGCCTTTGATTTCGGTTGGAGACCTTTCCTGCAAAAGAAAGTTAATTCTCCTTAACCACCCACATCTTCAGGGGTGGCTTAGAAGCAATGAGTCTAAGTGCAGCATCTGAGAACTTCAGCTTTGGAGCCCTAGCAAATAGCCTTGCAGGAGATGAATGATACTCATATGAATAAGCAGAAAAGTTCTTAGTTTTATGAACATAGCGGTTTGAAGAAACACGATCATATTCATAAGTTTGAGTATGATTTCCCTGCAAAACATTGGCGTTAGGGTGACTCGAATTGAGTCCTGTATTCAGATGAAGCCTTTGGACCATATGAAGCTTTTGGTCCTGATTTTTCTTCTTCCCAGGCGGTGTCAAGATGACTTTTGGGAACCCAGATCTTCTTCATAGGTGGCCCATTCCTGCAGTTAGTACCAATATACCTGGCGAACACTTCACCATTCTGATTCTTAAATAGTTTATAGTTTGCATCAAAGGATTCATCAATGATAACTGGGTTAGCACAAGTGAAGCCAGGTAAAGTGGATGGATCCACCAAGGTCCCTTTGCAAAGAACCCATGTGGTTTTGGGGTACTACTCAGGCTTCCAGTAAGAACCATCAACATTCATTTTCCTCTCGAACCCAACACCCTCTTTCCTAGGGTTTCGGTTCAAAATCTACTTTTTTAGGACATCGCACAGTGTCTGATGCCCTTTGAGACTTTTGTACATCCCTGTTTCAAGCAATGTCTTCAACCTAGCACTTTCATCAGCAATAGTAGTGGTATCCTCAGCAGAGGGGTTAGTTACCACATCAATAGTTGAAGATATTGCAACAGTAGCAGCAGTAGAACATTCAAAAACAGAAGTAGCGTTATCACGCTCAAGGCATTTTAGACATGGTGGTTCAAATCCTTCCTGAGCGGACTGATCTGCTGAGCTGAAGTGACTCATTCTCCTTTTGAAGATCTTCATGAGCCGCTCTCAATTTCTCAAGTTCTTGCTTCCTTTGAAGATAATCATAGGAAAGCTTTTCATGACTCGTTGAGAGCGTTTCATGACGAATTTGAAGTTCCTTGTACTTAATATGAAGATTTTTTATGTCTTCAATTAAGGACTGAGATCGGGCCATTTCCGCGTCCAACAGGTCATCGCTTTTATCTATCAGTTTTTGAGTATGTTCCATAGCTTTCTGTTGTTCAGTTGTAATTTTAGCAAGTGCTTTTTAGGTGGGTTTGGATTCACAATCAGAGTCATCTTCAATTGATGTTTGAAAGTAAGCATCGCGTGATTTTACCTTGGCACCACGTGCCATGAAGCAGTAGGTGGGAGCAGAGTCGTCCTTGTCATTAGCCTCAGCGTTGGTGACGGGGCCATTTTCTTCAATGTTGAAGATGGACTTGGCAACGTAGGCCGTAGCTAGAGCCAGACTTGCAACGCCAGAGTTGGACTCCTCCTCAGACTCCACCTCCGCCTCCTCAGAAGCAGACTCCTCCTCTGAATCCATCTCCTTTCCAACAAAAGCACGAGCCTTGCCAGATGAGCTCTTCTTGTGTGATGAAGACTTGATCTAAGACTTGGAAGAAGACTTTGAGGATTTCTTCTTCTTCTTGTCATCGTAATCATATTCCTTGCTCTTCTTCTTCTTGCTGTTCTCATTGTCACAATGTGGACACTCATAGATGTAGAGTCCAGTTTTCTTGCACTTGTGACATGTTCTCTTCTTGTAATCATGAGTGGAAGCTTCATCATTTCTTGAGCTGGATCGAGAAGACTTTCTGAAGCCCTTCTTCTTAGTGAACTTCTAGAACTTCTTCACAAGCATAGCAAACTCTTTTCCAATGTCTTCTGGATCACCAGAACTGCTGTCAGATTCTTCTTTAGATGAGGAAACAACTTTTGCCTTCAAAGTGCGAGTTCGTCCATAGTTTGGACCATAGATATCTCTTTTCTCAGATAGCTGGAACTCATGTGTGTTGAGCCTCTCAAGTATGTCAGACGGATTGAGTGTCTTGAAGTCAGGGCATTCTTGTATCATCAGGGCAAGGGTGTCGAACGAGCTGTCAAGTGATCTCGTGGAGTGTCTTGACGATTTCATGCTTGGTAATCTCAAGGGCGCCGAGAGCACGAAGCTCATTTGTGATGTCAAGAGGTGATCAAACATGAGCTGGACATTCTCATTGTCGCTTTCTCTTGAAGCGGTTGAAGAGGTTGCGAAGAACACCGATCCTTTGATCTCTTTGGGTTGAGACGCCTTCGTTGACCTTTTGGAGAGCCAGTCCCCGACTAGCTTCGACGCTTCTAGAGCACTCACACGGCCATACCGTCCTTTGGTCGATGACCACAAATGATGTTCTTGGTCAGTAGAATCCAATTGAATGAACTTCTTGACATCGCCAGGGTGACTCCTTCACCAGTCTTGGGAACACCATTCTTGACGACATACCGTAGGTCGACATCAATGGCTTCAAGATGCATGCGCATCTTATTCTTCCAAAAGAGGGATATTCAGTTCCATTGAAGACGGGGCACGAACGGAGACTTTGATTATCCCCTGCAATGGACATAGCTAAAACTCCGTGGTTAAATCAATCACACGTAACAAGGGAGTACCTTGCTCTGATACCAATTGAAAGTGCTAGTTATCGACTAGAGGGGGGTGAATAGACGATTCTTATGAACGTCTTCAAAACATGGGAGTTTCGAAGACAAACAATAGAAATGAACCTATTGACATGCAGCGGAAGGTAGACTACACTAGGCAAGCCATAGTCAAGTATTCAATGAAGTGAAAGCACGAAGACTAATAGCAGCTAGGTAGTGATGATCAAGATGGAAGATAGTATGAAGCCAAACAACAATAGAAGTCACACAGTGAAGTCAAACAGGTAACACAAGCAGGCAATGACTTCACGAAGACAAACTGTAAATAAAGAGAGGGAGACGATAGAACCAGTCGCTTGGCGAAGACAGGGATTTGTTGGACCAGTTCCAGTTGCTGTGATAACCGTATGTCTGGTTAGGAAGGCTGAGATTTAACTCACAAGACTGTATCTTCACCTTATTCCCCTTGAACTAAGAACACCCAGTCCTCTCGCAATTACTCTGGTAAGTCTTCAAGGTAGACTTCCAAACCTTCACAGACTTCGTTCACCGGCGATCCACAATGACTCTTGGATGCTCAGGACGTGACGCCTAACCGGCTGGAGGATTCATAGTCCTCAAGTGTAACATGTCTTCAGGTCACGCGGACAGAAAGACTTCAGTGATGCCTAACACTCTTTGGCTCAGGGTGTTTGGGCTTTGTCCTCGCAAGGATTTCTCTCTCTCAAAAGCTTCGGAGGTGGGTTGCTCTCAAACGACAAAAGCCGTGCACTAACTCTGAGCAGCCACCAATTTATGGTGTAGGGGGTGGGCTATTTATAGCCACTAGGCAACCCGACCTGATTTGTCCTAAATGAACCTGGGTCACTAACGAACTGACACGTGTCCCAACTGTCAGATTTCAAACACACGCGGCAGCTTGACTTGGGCTGCAAGTAAAGCTGACTCATCCAGCTCTGGATAAGATTTGCTCTCATTGTCTTCGCTCGAAGACATATGATTTGGTTGAGCATCACTTCAGTCACTCTGACTTTGTGCACTAGGACCGCACTTAACAGTACGTTGGTTCCTATGACTCAACAAAGAGGAAAAGGAAACAACGAAACAACTAAGTCTTCGTGCTCCATAGTCTTCACATGATGTCTTCTCTTGTCATAGTCTTCAATGTGAATATTTTCACATACCACCATTGTCTTCAATGTCTTCATACATTTTTAGGGGTCAACTCCGGTAGGTAAACCGAATCAAAGAGGGACTACTACCTGTGTTATCATGCAATTCTCACAAACACATTAGTCCCTCAACCAGGTTTGTCGTCAATACTCCAAAACCAACTAGGGGTGGCACTAGATGCACTTAAACCTACGCCTGCCTCTTTAGCACCAGAGAGGCAGTCGGTACTGTGATCTCCGCCGAGCCCGCCTAGCACCCACCTGGCCTTGGTCGTCATGGCTCACGTCACGGGAACCTCACGAGGTACCCCTCGCCTTGATCTCTCCGCTCCTCGCGAGCCAGCCTAGCGAGGCTGCCCCTAAGGAGGTCTTGTGTCGTCCACCTTGCGAGGCTTGGTCCCTCGCGAGGGCCTTGAGTGTTTGCTGATGAAGATGGGCCATACCAGGCCGTTAGTGGAGCCACGCCGTGGGCCGCAGGCAGGCAAGTCTAGGGACCCCCATTTCCAGAACGCCGACAGTAGCCCCCGGGCCCAAGGCGCGCTCGGACTTGGCTTCGAGGCGAAGCCAACGGGCAAGTGCGGAGCGCCGAGGGCCCCGACCGCTTGTGGCCTTGATTAACGCGTGGCAATTGACGGAACGTTGGCGTCTCCGCTTCCCCACGCTGCCTCGGCAACTGCCCGACTTGACGAGTCCCTAGTGCATGCAGAAAAGCCATCATTACCTGAGATCGTGGAGGTCGTCGGTTGGCCTCCTCCTACTATAAATGGGGAGGGGGCGGAGCCCCAGTTGCCCATCTCTTCCTCCATTCCTCTTGCTTCTTCTTCCTCTTCCTCGCTCCACCATCTTGCAGCAACACCCATAGCGCCAACGAAGAGGTTCTCGGCCGCGTAGAAGGGGAAGGCTCGCCAAGAGGGGCCCGGATCTCCTCCGCCCAAGAGTGGGGCGGTCGCCCTCGCAAGCACGCCGCGACCCCCGTTGTGGTTCCTCGTGGGCGAGGACGAATCTCTTCGGGGTCCGGTGCCACTCCGGGCGGCCGAGGCGGCGTTTCTCCACCTGGTGGAAGCCGCCTGAGGTGTGGCGGTCCCGTCGGCAAGGGGAGGCGCGCCATGGTCGCTCGGCCTCCCTAGCCACGCTTCCACTCGCCGGAGGTGATGCCAGAGTTTGTTGTGTGGTCCGAGAACCCGACCGGCACCTGGCTCCAGCTTCCGTGCTCCTTTGCCGGTGAGCTAGCGACCACGGGTCCCGGCGGCCTCTGGCTGCAGGCGGACGGCTGCTGCACCAAGGCCTCATTGGTCGCGGTGGAGATCTTCATCGCGGGCAATGTTGCCTCGCCCGCTGGGCAGACGCTTTCTCAGCAGATGGTCCGAGCAAGCGGTGCACCCTTGCTATGTCTCGAGCTTATGCGTTGGTTTTCCCCAAGAGGAGGGGATGATGCAGACAAGAGCGTAAGTATTTCCCTCGATTTTTGAGAACCAAGGTATCAATCCAAAGAGGAGGCCACGCCAAGCAAGTCCCTCGTACTTGCAATAAAATGATAGCTACTCGCAACCAACGCGATTAGGGGTTGTCAATCCCTTCACGGTCACTTCACGAGAGTGAGATCCGATAGAGATAATATTTTGGTATTTTTTGGTATAAAGATGCAAGGTAAAAAGTAAAAGTAAAGCAAGTAAATAAAGTGATGGAGATTGATATGATGAAAATAGACCGGGGCCATAGGTTTCACTAGTGGCTTCTCTCAAGAGCATAAGTATTCTACTGTGGTTGAACAAATTACTGTTGAACAATTGACAGAATTGTGCATTGTTATGAGTTTATCCAGGCAATGATCATGTATATTGGCATCACGTCCGTGACAAGTAGACCAAACGATTCTCAAGATTCTACTACTATTACTCCACTCATCGACTGCCTATCCATGCATCTAGAGTATTAAGTTAAAGCCAGAGTAACGCTTTTAAGCAAGATGACATGATGTAGAGGAATAAATTCATGCAATATGATAAATACCCCATCTTGTTATCCTCGATGGCAACAATACAATACGTGCCTTGCAACCCTTTCTCACACTGGTAAGGACACCGCAAGATTGAACCCAAAGCTAAGCACTTCTCCCATTGCAAGAACTACCAATCTAGTTGGCCAAACCAAACGGATAATTCGAAGAGACTTGCAAAGATAACTTAATCATACATAAAAGAATTCAGAGAAGAATCAAATATTTTCCATAGATAAGCTGGACCATAAACCCACAATTCATCGGTCTCAACAAACACACCGCAAAAGAAGATTACATCGAATAGATCTCCACGAGAGAGGGGGAGAACATTGTATTGAGATCCAAAAGAGAGAAGAAGCCATCTAGCTACTAGCTATGGACCCGAAGGTCTCAAGTAAACTACTCACACGCCACTCCGGAGGGGCTATGGTGTTGATGTAGAAGCCCTCCGTGGTGGATGCCCTTCCCATGAGCTCCTAACAGGCCCCAAGATGGGATCTCATGGATACAGGAAGGTACGGCGGTGGAATTAGGTTTTTGGCTCCGTCCCCGATATGTTGGGGGTACGTAGGTATAAATAGGACGAAGGAGTACATCAGTGGAGCGTCAGGGGGCCCACGAGGCAGTGGGCGCGCCCAGGGGGGACGGCGCGCCCCCCACCCTCGTGACCGCCTCTGGCACTCCTTGGAGTAGGGTCCAAGTCTCCTGGATCACGTTCGGTGAGAAGATCACGTTCCCGAAGGTTTCAGTCCGTTTGGACTCTCGTTTGATATTCCGCTTTCTTCAAACACTGAAATAGGCAAAAAACAGCAATTTAGGCTCGGGCCTCCTGTTAATAGGTTAGTCCCAAAAATAATATAAAAGTGGAAAATAAAGCCCATTATAGTCCAAAACAATAGATAAAGTAGCATGGAGCAATAAAAATTATAGATACGTTGGAGACGTATCGGGCATCCCCAAGCTTAATTCCCGCCGTCCTTGAGTAAGTAAATGATAAAAAGAGAATTTTTGATGCGGAGTGATACTTTGGCATAATTTCAATGTAAATCTTCTTAATTGTGATATGAATATTCAGATCCAAAAGATTCAAGACAAAAGTTCATATTGACATAAAAATAATAATACTTCAAGCATACTAATCAAAATAATTATGTCATCTCAAAATAACATGGCCAAAGAAAGTTCATCCCTACAAAATCATATAGTTAGGCTATGCTTCATTTTCGTCACACAAAGATGTTCCCAACTTCTATACCCCTGATGACAAGCCAAGCAATTGTTTCATACTTAAATAATCTCAAACTTTTTCAACCTTCACGCAATACATGAGCGTGAGCCATGGATATAGCACTATGGGTGGAATAGAATATGATGATGGGGATTGTGTGGAGAAGACAAAAAAGGAGAATGTCTCACATTGACGAGGATAATCAATGGGCTATGGAGATGCCCATCAATTGATGTCAACATGAGGAGTAGGGATTGCCATGCAACAGATGCACTAGAGCTATGAATGAATGCTCAACAAAAGAAAACTAGTGGGTGTGCATCCAACTTGCTTGCTCATGAAGACCTAGGGCATTTGAGGAAACCCATTGTAGGAATATACAAGCCAAGTTTTATAAACGAAAATTCCCACTAGTATGAAAAGACAACTTATGAGACTCACTATATGAAAAACATGGTGCTACTTTGAATATATGAGACTCACTACATGAAGAACATGGTGCTACTTTGAATCACAATATAAGAGACTCACTACATGAAGAACATGGTGCTACTTTGAAGCACAAGTGTGGAAAAAGAGATAGTAGCATTGCCCTTTTCTTTTCTTTTTTTGGGCCTTTTTTTGGCCTTTCTCTTTTTTTTTTTGGGCAATGCTCTAATAATGATGATCATCACACTTCTATTGATTACAACATAAAGATTACAACTCGAAACTAGAACAAGGTATGACTCTATATGAATGCCTCCATGATGTACCGGGATGGTGCAATGAATCAAGAGTGACATGTATGAAAAATAATGCATGGTGGATTTGCCACAAACACGATGTCAACTACATGATCATGCAATGGCAATATGACAAAAGTAATGTATGTCATAATAATGATGAACGGAACGGTGGAAAGTTGCATGGCAATATATCTCGGAATGGCTATGGAAATGCCATAATAGGTAGGTATGGTGGCTGTTTTGAGGAAGATATAGGGAGGTTTATGTGTGATAGAGCGTATCGTATCACGGGTTTGGATGCACTGGCGAAGTTTATGCCAACTCTCAATGTGAGAAAGGGCAATGCACGGCATCAAGAGGCTAGCAATGGCGGAAAGGTAAAAGTGTGTATAATCCATGGACTCAACATTAGTCAAAGGAACTCATATACTTATTGCAAAAATTTAGAAGTCATCAAAAATCAAGTACTACGCATGCTCCTAGGGGATAGATTGGTAGGAAAAGACCATCGCTCGTCCCCGACCGCCACTCATAAGGATGCACAAGCCAGGTACACTTCATGTTTCAAATTTGTTACATAACTTTAACCATACGTGCATGCTACGGGATTTACTAACTTCAACACAAGCATTTCTAAAATTCACAACTACTCAACTAGCATGACTTTGATATTATTACCTCCATATCTCAAAACAATTATCAAGCATCAAACTTATCTTAGTATTCAACGCACTCAAAAGAAAGTTTCACATATCTTGAATACCAAGTATATTAACATTAAGCAAATTACCATGCTATTAACGCCTCTCAAAATAATCTAAGTGAAGCATGAGAGATCAAGTTTCTTTAAAACAAATCCACCACCGTGCTCTAAAAGATCTAAGTGAAGCACTAGAGCAAAAATTATCACGCTCAAAAAGATATAAGTGAAGCACTATGAGCAAACTATCAAGCTCAAAAGATATAAGTGAAGCACATAGAGTATTCTATCAAATTTCAATTCATAAATGGCTCTCTCAAAAGGTGTGTACAGCAAGGATGATTGTGGTGAACTAACAAGCAAAGACTGAAATAATACAAGACGCTCCAAGCAAAACACATATCATGTTGGTGAATAAAAATATAGCTCCAAGTAAATTACCGATGGAAGTGGATTTAAAGAGGGATGCCTTCCGGCATCCCCAAGCTTTGACTTTTGGTGTCCTTGGGTTATCTTGGGGTGCCATGGGCATCCCCAAGCTTAGGCTCTTGCCACTCCTTTTCCATAATCCATCAAAAAGAATTCACCCAAAACTTGAAAACTTCACAACACAAAACTCAATAGAAATCTCGTGAGCTCCGTTAGAGAAAAAAACAAAAGACTACTTTAAGGTACTGTAATTAACTCATCCTTTATTTGTATTGGTGTTAAACCTACTGTGTTCCAACTTACCTATGGATTATAAACTATTTTACTAACCATAGATTCATCAAAATAAGCAAACAACACACGTAAAACAGAATCTGTCAAAAACAGAACAGTCTGCAGTAATCTGTAACTAACGCAAACTTCTGGAACCCAAAAAATTCTACCAAAATTAGAAGACTGGGAAAATTTGTTTATTGATCAGCTGCAATTGGAATCAGTATTTTATCACGCTCTGGTGATTTTTAACAATTCGGGCACTGAGCACAAAGATTCTGGAAATTACAGCAAGATCAAATAACTATCATCCAAGAAGATCCAATAGGTCCAACTTGGCACAAACACTAATTAAAACATAAAACCACATCTAAACAGAGGCTAGATGGATTATTTATTCCTAACCAGAACAAAAATACACAAAATGAAATTGGGTTGCCTCCCAACAAGTGCTATCGTTTAACGCCCCTAGCTAGGCATAAAAGCAAGCATAGATCTAGGTATTGCCATCTTTGGTAGGCAATTCTTTAATGAGGCACCTTCCTCCTTTAGAATTTTCTTTCTTTATAGTAATTATCAAACTTTTAGGCACAAGATCGAAAAATTCATTCGTGGCAAATCGTTCCTTAATGATAGTAAAAAGATCGGGATGAATACTTATAGATTTAAGATCCGCATTTTCCTTACTAGATGATTCACCCTTATTTTTAGGAACATACATAAGCTTGGCAATTTTAGTGGGAGGACTAGGAGTATTCTTTACGGAAGAAAAAGCGGTTCCCAATTTGGTAATGATACCCTCAAGTTTATCGATTCGAGTAGAGTCTAGATTTATTTTCTCATTAACCATGGGTTCCTTCTCCTTAATATTTTTCAAAGTCATTCCTACCTTAGATTCATATTGAGTAATTTGATTATGGATCTTTTTATCTAGATTTTCTATGGATTCAATGGTAGCAACTTTGTTTTCAATAATTTCAAGCCTTTGCATAACATGCTCCAAAGTTAACATAGTGCCATTAACCAAAAGAGGAGGTGAGCCAAATAAATCTATTAAAGCATTATAAGAATCAAAAGTATGGCTACCCAAGAAATTTCCTCCGGTAATGGTATCAAGGATATATCTATACCAAGGATTAGCACCTACGTAGAAATTATGAAGAAGAACCGAAGTAGATTGCTTCCTGGTAGATCTATTTTGAGCGTTGCAAATTCTATACCAAGCATCTTTTAGATTTTCTCCCTCCCTTTGCTTAAAATTTAGAACTTCACTCTCGGGAGATAACGGAGAAGATATGAGTCATGATGACAAGCAAGCAAACTAACACACGAGCAAACAAAAGGCAAAGGGAAAAAAGAGGAGGAGATTGGGAAAGAGAGGGCGAATAAAACGGCAAAGGTGAAGTGGGGGAGAGGAAAACGAGAGGAAAATGGAAAATAATGTAATGAGAGAGATAGGGATTGTGATGGGTACTTGGTATGTTGAATCTTGCTACGTCTCGAGCTTGCGTTGGTTTTCCCCGAAGAGGAGGGGATGATGCAGCACAGTAGCGTAAGTATTTCCCTCAGTTTTTGAGAACCAAGGTATCAATCCAGTAGGAGGCCACATGCCAAGTCCCTCGTACCTGCACAAAACGATAGCTACTCGCAACCAACGCGATTAGGGGTTGTCAATCCCTTCACGGTCACTTACGAGAGTGAGATCTGATAGAGATAATATTTTTGGTATTTTTGGTATAAAGATGCAAGGTAAAAAGTAAAAGTAAAGCAAGTAAATAAAGTGATGGAGATTGATATGATGAGAATAGACCCGGGGGCCATAGGTTTCAATAGTGGCTTATCTCAAGAGCTTAAGTATTCTACGGTGGGTGAACAAATTACTGTTGAGCAATTGATGTAATTGAGCATAGTTATGAGGTTATCCAGCAATGATCATGTATATATGCATCACGTCCGTGACAAGTAGACCGGAATGATTCTGCATCTACTATTATTACTCCACTCATCGACCGCTATCCAAAGATGCATCTAGAGTATTAAGTTAAAACAGAGTAACGCTTTAAGCAAGATGACATGATGTAGAGGAATAAATTCATGCAATATGATAAATACCCCATCTTGTTATCCTCGATGGCAACAATACAATACGTGCCTTGCAACCCTTTACATCCTTTGGGTAAGGGCACCGCAACATTGAACCCAAAGCTAAGCACTTCTCCCATTGCAAGAACTACCAATCTAGTTGGCCAAACCAAACGGATAATTCGAAGAGACTTGCAAGGATAACTTAATCATACATAAAAGAATTCAGAGAAGAATCAAATATTTTCCATAGATAAGCTGGATCATAAACCCACAATTCATCGATCTCAACAAACACACCGCAAAAAGAAGATTACATCGAATAGATCTCCACGAGAGAGGGGGAGAACATTGTATTGCGATCCAAAAAGAGAGAAGAAGCCATCTAGCTACTAGCTATGGACCCGAAGGTCTGAAGTAAACTACGCACACTTCATCGGAGTGGCTATGGTGTTGATCTAGAAGCCCTCCGTGGTGGATGCCCCCTCCGGCGGAGCTCCGGAACAGGCCCCAAGATGGGATCTCGTGGATACAGGAAGGTACGGGCGGTGGAATTAGGTTTTGGCTCCGTCCCGATCTGTTGGGGTAATGAGGTATAAATAGGAGGAAGGAGTACGTCGGTGGAGCGTCGGGGCCCACGAGGCAGGGGCGCGCCTGTGGGAGGGCGCGCCCCACCTCGTGACCGCCTCCGCACTCCTTTTGGAGTAGGATCCAAGTCTCCTGGATCACGTTCGGTGAGAAGATCACGTTCCCGAAGATTTCATTCCGTTTGGACTCCGTTTGATATTCCGTTTCTTCGAAACACTGAAATAGGCAAAAAAATAGCAATTCTGGGCTGGGCCTCCGGTTAATAGGTTAGTCCCAAAAATAATATAAAAGTGAAAATAAAGCCCATTATAGTCCAAAACAATAGATAAAGTAGCATGGAGCAATCAAAAATTATAGATACGTTGGAGACGTATCAACCCTCCACTTCAAGTCCAACGGCGCCGCGACCCTCTTCGTGAGGGTGTTCGGGAAGAGGCAGTCGCCTACTTGTTGGATGCTGCCTGAAGGCAGAAGGTGGCAGACGTGCTCGGCCTTGGCGACGGCCGCGACGAGGATGAGGGCGAGCTCGCCCTCGATGATGGCCGTGGCTCGTCCGGCAGCGGCGGCTCCTCCTCCGGCGAAAGCTCCAGCAGCGGCAGTTATGACCAACCGCCCCGTCGCCAGGCTTGCTTGGAGGACAGTGGCGGGTCATCCCGTCGTCGCGCCCCAGTGAAGTGCAAGGAGGGCTCCGGCTGAGTTTGGGGAAGCGCTGGGAGCTGATTCTCGTGAGTAGCCGCGAGCGTAGGAGCCGCTTTTGCTTGTTTTTTCTTTCTTTTCTTCCTGCATCACAAGAAACAAGTATCACGGGGCCCAGCAGTACATGATGAACCGTGAACGCTTTTTCGCCTTATGCTATGTTTATCGCTTCTGGGTTGTGTTGTGGTATCGGTGCTTTACGTAGGCATATAAGGATAACTTAGCTCGATACGTCTAAAGTAGCTTCCACCTTGTGAGGGCGCACACCTCCCAACACCTGATGAGACTTCCCTGCTGCAGACTTGGGAGGCGTCGAGATACTGCAAAAGTTCGTTAAGAAACCCTTATTCCTCCTTGCTCGGGGCCCAGTGCGTGCTGGTCATGGCCTAGCGCACCACGTCGCGGTACCCGTGGGGCATAGACTATAATAAGGGGTGCACCGGTCATGAGCTCGAACGAGGGCGCCTCATGGAGACCGAGGCGACGCGAGACTGTCCCAGCCTCGCGAGGCGTCAAGAGGGAGGCGTCGGGCAAAACAGAGAACTGTGAGAAGAAACAGAGGGAAAAGGGAATCGAACCAAGCCATCGAGAAACACCAAAATTCAAATTTCCATTAAAGAGGGGCAAACCAACTACGGAAAGCAAATGAACAGCCGCGTCCCGCACAGAGTCTAGTCTTCTCACCAGAGCGGAGCTAAGTGCTGCCACTAGGATGTTGGAGGGAGCCCCCGAGGCCCGAGGGCGGCACTCCGGAGACTCCGGGGCGTGTACAGCCCCACTCATTATTACGTGAGAGTGTCACGAGGGGAGACCTTCACAGGCACTGCGCCTTGCTTCATGGGTAGAACTTCCGGAGGTGCTAGATGTTCTAGGCGTTCTGGATGGGGATCCCGTCCTGTGTCTCCAGGCGCACGGCGGCAGGCCTGAAGACATGGGCAATCCTAAACGGGCCCTCCCACATGGGCGAGAGCTTATGCAGCCCTTGCCTGGAGAGCACCCATCTTAGGACAAGATCGCCCACCTCCAGCATCCTGGAGCGGATGCTGCGGCAGTGATACCGCCGCAGCGCCTGGTGGTACCTTGCCGCCCCGAGCGAGGCTTGGCGGCGGCGTTCCTCCCCCAACACGAGGTCCATCCCCCGCATGGCGTCCTGAGTGCCTCGTTAAATGCCAGGACCCGCGCGGAGCGATGCTTGACCTCATGAGGGAGCACCACCTCGGCTCCGTAGACGAGGAAGAACGGAGTCTCGCCTGTTGGCTTGGTGGCGGTGGTGCGGATGGACCACAAAGACGGACTGGGCTCGTCGTGCAGCCCCTGCCGCAAGCCTCGAGCTTCTTCTTGAAGGTCCTGGTCTTGAGGCCTCTCAAGACCTCCGCGTTGGCGCGCTTGGCCTGGCCATTGCTCCTATGGTGTGCCACTGAGGCGTAGCATATCTGCGTTACAAGGTTAGCACAATATGTCTTGAAGAGATTGCTAGTGAACTGTGAGCCGTTGTCGGTGATGATGCGGTTAGGGACCCCAAACCCGCTCACGAGACCCTTGATGAACTTAACTGCGGACCCGACTGGGATGGTGCGAACGGCCTCCACCTCTGCCCATTTGGTGAACTTGTCGATGGCGACGTAGAGGTAGCGGTAGCCCTCATGCGCTCGAGGGAACGGACCTAGGATATCCACCCCCCCCCCAGACCGCAAATGGCCATGAGAGCGGGATAGTCTGGAGGCCCTGAGCTGGCTGGTGGATCTGCTTGGCGTGGAATTGGCAGGCCTCGCAGGATTTCACTAGGTCGGCTGTGTTGTTGAGTGCCGTGGGCCAGTAGAACCCGCTGCGGAACACCTTGCCAACCAGGGTGCGCGACGACAAGTGATGCCCTCAATCTCCGTCATGTATGTCAGCTAGCAGCTCGCCCCCTTGCTTCTTGGAGATGCATCGTAAGGAAACATCATTCAGCCGTTTTCTGTAGAGCTCACCATCTTGGATGTAGTATGCCGTGGCTTGCTGGACCACACGCTCTGCATCCTCCTCCTTCTCCAGCAGCGTCCCTTGCACCAAGTATGCTCTGAACTCTTGATCCGGCACCCCTCACAGGGCTCAAGTGCCAGGAGCAGGCGAGCTCCTGAGGTCGGGCCACAGGCGGGGGCCCCTGAGGTCGGTGGTGAGGGGAGCTCCTCCTGAGGTGGTACGAGCTCGGTGGCAGGGAGAGCCGTCGAGGGCTTGAAGAGTCGCTCCTCGAAGACACCAGGTTCTTGGGGCTGGCACCTCCACGCCCTCTTGGCGATCTCATCGACCTCCTTGTTGGTGCCGCGCGGTACATGCTACAGTTCCAGGCCCAAGAATTGCTTCTCCATCTTGCGCACCTCCACAAGGTACGCCTCCATGTGCTCGTCCCTTGGCTCGTACACCTTGTTAGAGAAGTTGACGAGGAGCTGGGAGTCGCCCTTGATGGTGAGACGCTTCACTCCCAAGGCCGCCTCTGCCTTGAGGCCGACAATCAACCCCTCGTACTCCGCAATGTTGTTGGAGACCTTCTCGCCCCGCTGGAAGCAGAGCTGCAGGGTGTAGTAGAGCTTGTCTTGAGTGGGCGAGATGAGCACCAGCCCCCGCTCCTTGGCGTGCGAAGGCGCCGTAGAAGTACATGACCCAACCATCTGGTGCTTCACTTCCTGGCGAGAGAGATCGGCTCTTGCCAAGTTCAGGTTCCGGGCTGAACTCGAGCTGAAATGCCTGTAGTTTGATGTTCCACTCGGTGACCCTTCCCGCAGCATTAGTTCTCCGGAGCACCCTCTCCAATGGGTAAGCTGAGACGACCTTGATCGGGTGGCCTTGGAAGTAATGGCGCAGCTTGTGTGAGGCCACCAGGAGCGCGAGCAGAAGCTTTTGTGGCATGGGATACCGTGCCCTCGTGTCCCGCAGTACCGTGCTGACGAAGTACACCGGGTGCTCAACGAGGGTAGGAGCATCAATGGAGTCCGCAGCTACCGGAGGTTGTGACGCCTCTGGAGGTGGGGTGACCTTTGGAGCTTGGTTATTCATCGAGGCCTCTCTAGGCCTTGGGACGCCGTCTTGTGGGGCATGATCGTCGGTGGGCATCGTCTTGGCCTCAGTGGCGCCGTCTTGTGACCACGCCGTCCTGGCCGAAGGTGCGGTACCGCGCGGCGGGTTCTTGGCCTGGTGCTCCTCCCGAACTGCCACCAGTGCCACACTAGTGGAGTGAGGCGTAGCGGCCGGATAGAGCACCAGAGGCTCGAGGGGGCGAGGTGCTATCATCACCGGTGGGCTGGTCAGGTATCTCTTGAGGTCTTGAAACGCCAGGTCTGCCTCCTGGGTCCATTCAAACGGGCCCTTCTTCTTCATCAGCTTGAAGAATGGCACGACACGCTCCCCCAACTTGGAGATGAAGCGCCCAAGCAAGGTCACACACCACGAGCTTCAGCATTTCCTTGAGAGTTTGCGGTGGGCTCATGTCTTCTATTGCCTTGACGTTCTCGGGTTAGCCTCGATCCCACAATGGGACATGAGGAAACCAAGTAGCTTGCCGGAGGGGACACCGAACACACACTTCTCTGGGTTGAGCCGCAAATCCACCTGGCGCAGGCTAGCGAAGGCCTCCTCCAGGTCCTGAATCAGGGTTCTTGCCTCCCGAGATTTTACCATGATGTCGTTCATGTAGGCTTTAGCGTTTCTCCCGAGCTGATGGCCCAGGGCGATGTGCATCAGCCGCTGGAAGGTCGTCACGGCATTGTGCGGTCCGAACGGCATGCAGGTGTAGCAGTACACCCCACAAGGGGTCAAGAAGGTCGTCTTCGCTATGTCCTCCACCGCCATCTTGATCTGGTGGTAACTTGAGAAGGCATCTAGGAAGCACAGCAAGTCGCATTCGGTGGTGGAATCGACTATCTGGTCGATGTGTGGGAGCGGGAATGGATCTTGAGGGCAGGCCTTGTTGAGGTTGGTGAAGTCGACACACATGCGCTCCTTCCCGCCTTTCTTGGGCATGACAACTGGGTTTTCTAGCCACTCCGGATATCGTACCTCGCGAATGACGCCTGCTTCTTGCAGCTTGCGGGTCTCTGGATGATGAAAGTCTGCTTCTCTGTAGATTGCCGTCGTGCCTTCGCTTTCACCGGCGCACATTGGGGCAAACCCTCAGGTGATGCTCTATAACCCCCCTGGGGACCCCTACCAGCTGCTTGGGTTCCCAAGCGAATACTTCCTTGTTTGCCCGCAAGAAGTCCACCAATTCCCTCTCTTGATCTGGAGCGAGGTCGGCACCTATGGTGAAAGTCGCCCCTGAGGCCCCATCCTTGTCGACTGGCACTTGCTTCATCTTGGCCCGATCTTGAGTGAACAGCTGCTTCTTCTTGGTCGCGAGCCCTTAGCCTCGGGAGCGGCCTTATCGGCCGGACAGGCTGCAGCTGCAGTCCTGAAGGCGAGCTTGAGGGCTGTCAGGGCTTCCTTGGTGTCTCCAGCTACGGTGAGGACGCCTTTGCTCCCTGGCATCTTCATGAGGTTATAAGCAGGATGGGTGGCCGCCATGAACTGGGCCAAGGCCGGATACCGAGGATGGCATTGTACGGGAGGCCGATGCGGACGATGTCGAAGTCGATAAGATCGGTGTGGTAGTTGTCGCAGGTGCCGAAGGTCACGGGGAGGCGGATCTGCCCTAGGGGGCTGGTGGAGCCGTGGCCGGCTTCGGAGAAGGGCTTGGTGGGACGGAGCCGTTCGTGCGGTACGTGAAGCAAGCCGAAAGCCTCCACGGAGAGCACATTAAGGCCGGCCCCACCGTCAATGAGGGTCTTGGTGACGGCTACGTTGCAGATGGTGGGCGTGCAGAGCATTGGGAGAGCGCCTGAGCTTGCAGTGCTCGCGGGGTGGTCGCTTGAGTCGAAGGTGATGTCGGCCTTGGGTGCCGCCCATCCTGGAGGGGGGCCCTGCTGCACAGAGGCGGCGCCGATCTGTCGGAAGAACTGCTTGACATGGCGGCCTGAAGGTGGCGCCTGCGAGCCGCCGAGGATGGCTGCCATGGCAACAGGTACGGGCGCGAAGCGCGCAACGAAAAGGCCGCGCAGCTCCTCCCAAGAGGCCACAGAAGATCCCGGTAGGCTGAACAGCCAGGCGCGCGGCGCGCCAGTGAGGGCCATGGGGAACCAGTTGGCCCTGACCTTGTTGTCGCCTCCAGCCTCCATAATAGTGTCCTCATACGCCAGCGGGAAGGCCGACGGGTCCGCCCAAGTCATAGAGGTGGCATCTCCGCCTGAACTTAGCGTACTGCACCACTGCCGCAAGGCAGGGGCGAGGACCCTGAGCCCCATGGTGTCGCCGCGGGCGTCTGTCGGTCTAGCTGGAGGAGCGGCGCCGACCATGGGGGTCGAACGAAGAGGTGGTGTTGTGGGAGGAGCGAAGCTTCGGCGCGCCTACTCGGGCGCGCCAAATGTCGGATTACAGTTCGGAAACCCTTGAGGTTCGAACACTGGGTGCGCCACGGAGAACTCTCTCCCCCTATACCACTCTCACAACGATCTCAAGGCCTAGCTCGCCGAACCCAAGGAACAAGGGCACAAGAGTTTATACTGGTTCGGGCCACCGATGTGGTGTAATACCCTACTCCAGTGTGGTGTGGTGGATTAGCTTGTAGGCTGAGGATGAACAAGTACAAGGGAAGAACAACCTCCTGAGGAGAGGTGTTCTTAAGCTCGGTGAGCTTGTGTGGTTGAGGATGATCTGAATGATCTGTCCCCCCGTCTCCCGATTCGTCCTCCCTCTATGATGGTGGCTAGTCCTATTTATAGAGGCCCTGGTCCTCTTCCCAAATGTTTAGGCGGGAAGGGATCCCACAACAGCCAATTTGAAGGGGGGCAGCTAGTACAAGTTATCCTGACTAAAGGTGGTCTTCGCCTGCCAAAGGCTTTGGTGGTGATGTAGCTGTGGGCTCCACGATGACCTCCGTCCTGCCGTCCTGCTGGTCTTGGTCTTGTTGCACCGATATGGTAACCTTTACCTGATGCCTCGGGACTCCTCGCCTGCACCTGCCTCTTTAGCACCAAAGAGCCAGCCGGTACTCTGCGCCACTTGGCGCCACCCGGCCTTGGTCATCATGGCTCACGTCACGGGAACCTCGCGAGGTACCCCTCGCCTTGATCACTCCGCTCCTCGCGAGCCAACCTAGCGAGGCTGCCCCTGAGGACGTCTTGTGTCGTCCACCTCGCGAGGCTTGGTCCCTCGCGAGGGCCTTGAGTGTTTGCCGATGAAGATGGGCCGTACCAGGCCGTTAGTGGAGCCACGCCGTGGGCCACAGGTAGGCAAGTCTGGAGACCCCTGTTCCCAGAACACCGACAAGAAGGGTTACCACAACGGCCAAATTTGAAGGGGGGCAATAGAACATCCTATCCTGACTAGAGGTGGTCTTCGCATGCAAAGATTTTGGTCATGGCCTTGATGGTGGGCTCGCCGATGACATCCATCCCTGCCGAGGCTCGTGGTCTTGGTCTTGTAGCACCAAAATGGAAACCTTTAGGGATCCTCGGGAACCCTAAATGCGTCTTTTCCCCCCTTAGCACGAAGAGGAAATTGTCCCGGATCGCGCCATGGCCCCCGATCGTCTCCGTCGTATATACTTTTCCCAAGACTTTTGCCCTTGTTTTGGACTCTAACTTGCATGATTTGAATGGAACTAACCCGGACTGACGCTGTTTTCAGCAGAATTGCCATGGTGTTATCTTTGTGCAGAAACAAAGTTCTCGGAATGACCTAAAAATCAACGGAGATTATTTTTGGAAATAATAAAAAATACTGGCGAAAGAATCAAGGCCAGGGGGCCCACACCCTGTCCACGAGGGTGAAGGCGCGCCTGCCTCGTGGGCCCTGAGCTCCACCGACCTCAACTCCAACTCTATATATTCGTGTTCGTGGAGAAAAATCAGAGAGAAGGATTCATCGGGTTTTACGACACGGAGCCGCCGCCAAGCCCTAAACTCTCTCGGGAGGGCTGATCTGGAGTCCGTTCGGGGCTCCGGAGAGGGGAATCCGTCGCCATTATCATCAACAACCATCCTCCATCACCAATTTCATGATGCTCACCGTCGTGCGTGAGTAATTCCATCGTAGGCTTGCTGGACGGTGATGGGTTGGATGAGATTTATCATGTAATCGAAAGTTAGTTTTGTTAGGGTTTGATCCTAGTATCCACTATGTTCTGAGATTGATGTTGCTATGACTTTGCTATGCTTAATGCTTGTCACTAGGGCCCGAGCGCCATGATTTCAGATCTGAACCTATTATGTTTTCATGAATATATGTGAGTTCTTGATCCTATCTTGCAATTCTATAGTCACCTACTATGTGTTATGATCCGGCAACCACGAAGTGACAATAATCAGGACCACTCCCGGTGATGACCGTAGTTTGAGGAAATCATGTATTCACTATGTGTTAATGCTTTGGTCCGGTACTCTATTAAAAGGAGGCCTTAATATCCCTTAGTTTCCAATAGGACCCCGCTGCCACGGGAGGGTAGGACAAAAGATGTCATGCAAGTTCTTTTCCATAAGCACGTATGACTATATTCGGAATACATGCCTACATTACATTGATGAATTGGAGCTAGTTCTGTGTCACCCTATGTTATGGTATTACATGATGAACCGCATCCCGCATAATTCTCCATCACCTATCCAATGCCTACGAAGCTTTTCATATATTGTTCTCCGCTTATTTACTTTTCCGTTGCTACTATTACAATCACTACAAAACCCAAAAATATTACTTTTGCTATCATATCAGTTACTTCCATATTACGTTGCTACTAAATACTTTGCTGCAGATATTAAATTTTCCAGGTGTGGTTGAATTGACAACTCAACTGCTAATACTTGAGAATATTCTTTGGCTCCCCTTGTGTTGAATCAATAAATTTGGGTTGAATACTCCCTCGAAACTGTTGCGATCCCCTATACTTGTGGGTTATCAAGACTATTTTCTGGCGCCGTTCTTTGAGGGAGCATAGCTCTATTCTTTGAGTCACTTGGGATTTATATCTGCTGGTCACTATGAAGAACTTGAAAGACGAGAAAACAAAAATTTACCCCTCAACTACGAGGGGAGGTAAGGAACTGCCATCTAGCTCTGCACTTGATTCACCTTCTGTTTTGAGTAAGCTTGCGACACCTAAACCTGCTTCTGCTATTAATTCTGATATGTCGCATGTTATTGATGATGCCACTTCTGTGATACTTATGATGAAACTACTTCTATGCTTGATACTACTCTATCACTTGGTGAATTTCTTGATGAACAACTTGCTAGGGCTAGATAGAATAAAATTATTGAAACTGATAATATTGATGAAAGTGATGATGAAGACTCTCCCCCTAGATATGAATTGCCCATTGTGCACGAGGGATATGTTATTGATGAAGAAACTGCTAGAGACTTTCTTGCTTGCAATGATAGACGTGATCTTAAGAAATTATTAGCTAAGATGAAACAAAAAACTTTGAATGCTAGAATGAAATATGATCCTGCTTATGCTACTTCACCTATCTTTGTTATTGATAAGGATTATGAATTCTCTATTGATCCTGATATAATTACTTTGGTTGAATCTGATCCTTTCTATGGCTATGAATCTGAAACTGTTGTGGCACATCTTACTAAATTAAATGATATAGCCACCCTGTTCACTAATGATGAGAAAACCCGCTGCTATTATATCCTTAAGATATTTCCGTTCTCATTAAAGGGTGATGCTAAGATATGGTTTAATTCTCTTGATCCTGGTTGTGTGCATAGTCCCCAGGATATGATTTATTACTTCTCTGCTAAATATTTCACTGCTCATAAGAAACAAGCTACTTTAAAGGGATATATATAATTTTGTGCAAATTGAAGAAGAGAGTCTCCCACAAGCTTGGGCGAGGCTTCTCCAATTACTTAATGCTTTGCCTGATCATCCTCTCAATAAAATGATATCTATTGAATAATATGTTGACCAATGAAAATAATTGGACACTTCATGAACCAACTCCTAAGCCAACTCCGAAGAAAAGGGGTGTTCTATTTCCCAGTCCGGAAGATATGCAAGAGGCAAAGAAATCTATGAAGGAAAAAGGTATTAAAGCTGAAGATGTTAAGAATTTACCTCTTGTTGAAGAAATACATGGTCTTAATTTACCGCCTGTTGAAGAAATACATTGTCCTGATAACCCGACACATGTAGTAAAGGTAAATTCTCTCTATAGATTTGATGAAGGTGATATTCCTCGTTATAAGTCTGCTAGCCAATGCTTAGATGAGTTTGATAATTTTATTGTCAAACAAGAAAATTTCAATGCTTATGTTGGTAAAGAATTAAAACGCAATGCTTATATGATTGAACACTTGAGTGATATATGTCTAGAGATAAAGGTGAACTTAAACTCATTAGTAAACATGCTTCTATGGTTACCACTCAAGTAGAACAAGTACTTAAAGCTCGTAATGATTTGCTCAATGAATTAAATAACAAGAAGAATGATAATGCTATTAGAGTTGTGACTGGAGGGGGTAGAATGACTCAGGAACCTTTGTATCCCGAGGGCCACCCTAAGAGAATTGAGCAAGATTCTGAGAGAACTATTGTTGATGCACCTAGTCCTTCTAAAAGGAAGAAAAAGAAAAATGATAGGACTCTGCATGCTTCTAGTAAACCTATTGTTGACACACCTGAGAATCCCAATGATATTTCTATTTATGATGGTGAAACACAATCTGGTAATGAACATGAACCTAGTGATAATGTTAATGATGATGTTCATGTTGATGCTCAACCTAGTAATGATAATGATGTAGAAACTGAACCTGCTATTGATCTTGATAACCCACAATCAAAAAATCAATGTTATGATAAGAGAGACTTTGTTGCTAGGAAGCACGGTAAAGAAAGAGAACCATGGGTTCAGAAACCCATGCCTTTTCCTCCTAAACCATCCAAGAAAAAGGATGATGAGGATTTTGAGCGCTTTGCTGAGATGATTAGACCTATCTTTTTGTGTATGTGTTTGACTGATATGCTCAAAATGAATCTGTTGGGGAACGTAGCAGAAATTCAAAATTTTCCTACGTGTCACCAAGAACTATCTATGGAGAAACCAGCAACGAGGGGAAGGAGAGTGCATCTACATATCCTTGTAGATCGCTAAGCAGAAGCGTTCAAGAGAACGGGGTTGAAGGAGTCGTGCTGTCGTGATCCAAATCACCGGAGATCCTAGTGCGAGCAGACGGCACCTCCGTGTTCAACACACGTACAGCCCGGTGGCGTCTCCCATGCCTTGATCCAGTAAGGAGAGAGGGAGAGGTTGAGGAAGACTCCATCCAGCAGCAGCACAACAGCGTGGTGGTGGTGGAGGCGTGGCAATCTGCAGGCTTCGCCAAGCACCGCGGGAGAGGAGGAGGGAGGAGGTAGGGCTGCGCCAGGATAGGTCAAACTCATGTGTATGCAGCCCCAAATACCTCAACTATATATAGGGAGAGGGAGGGGCTGCGCCTCCCTAGGGTTCCCACCCCAAAGTGCGGCTGCCCCCAAAACCCATCTAGGGTGCGGCCAAGGGGGAAGAGGTGGAAACTTGCCCCCAAGCTGGGTGGGCGCCCCTCCCAAACCCTAGGCGCCTTGGGCCCTTGTGGGCGCACCAGCCCACACAGGGCTGATCCTCCCACACTTGGCCCATGCAGCCCCTCCGGGGCTGGTGGCCCCACTTGAGTGGACCCAGGGACCCTCCCGGTGGTCCCAGATGCGTGCTACCGATAAAACCCGAAACTTTTCCATGACCAAAACAGGACTTCCCATATATAAATCTTTACCTCCGGACCATTCCGGAACTCCTCGTGACATCCGGGATCTCATCCGGACTCGAACAACATTCGGTAACCACATACAAACTTCCTTTATAACCCTAAGCGTCCATCGAACCTTAAGTGTGTAGACCCCTACGGGTTCGGAACCATCACAGACATGACCGAGGCGTTCTCCGGTCAATAACCAACAATAGGATCTGGATTCCCATGTTGGCTCCCACATGTTCCACGATGATCTCATCGGATGAACCACGATGTCAAGGACTCAATCAATCCCGTATACAATTCCCTTTGTCTAGCGGTATTGTACTTGCAGAGATTCGATCGTCGGTATCCCGATACCTTGTTCAATCTCGTTACTTGGCAAGTCTCTTTACTCGTTCCGTAACACATCATCCCGTGATCAACCCCTTGGTCACATTGTACATTATGATGATGTCCCTACCGAGTGGGCCCAGAGATACCTCTCCGTCGGCGGAGTGACAAATCCAGTCTCGATTCGTACCAACCCAATGACACTTTCGGAGATACCTGTAATGCACCTTTATAGCCACCCGATTCGTTGTGACGTTTGGTACACCCAAAGAATTCCCTACGGTATCCGGGAGTTGCACAATCTCATGGTCTAAGGAAATGATACTTGACATTAGAAAAGCTTTAGCATACGAACTACGATCTTTGTGCTAGGCTTAGGATTGGGTCTTGTCCATCACATCATTCTCCTAATGATGTGATCCCGTTATCAATGACATCCAATGTCCATGATCAACGAGCTAGTCAACTAGAGGCTTACTAGGGACATGGTGTTGTTATGTACCCACACATGTATCTGAGTTTTCGATCAATACAATTATAGCATGGATAATAAACGATTATCATGAACAAGGAAATATAATAATAATAATAACTAATTTATTATTGCCTCTAGGGCATATTTCCAACAGTCTCCCACTTGCACTAGAGTCAATAATCTAGTTCACATCGCCATGTGATTAACACTCATAGGTCACATCGCCATGTGACCAACATCCAAAGAGTTTATTAGTGTCACTAAACTAGTTCAAATCATCATGTGATTAAGACTCAATGAGTTCTGAGGTTTGATCATGTTTTGCTTGTGAGAGAGGTTTTAGTCAACGGGTCTGCAATATTCAGATCCCTATGTATTTCGCAAAACTTTATGTCATATCATAGATGCTGCTACCACGTTCCACTTGGAGCTATTCCAAATTGTTGCTCCATTATATGTATTCGGTATCTCTACTCGTAGGCTATCCAGGATAGGTGTTGTTAAGCTTGCATCGGCGCAACTCTTTTACGTCGAACTCTTTAGCACCTCCATAACGCAGAAACATATCCTTATTCCTCTAAGGATAATTTTGACCGCTATCGGTGATCCACTCCTTGATCACCTTTGTACCCTCTTGCCGATATGTAGCAAAGGCACACATCGTGTGGTACACAGAATAGCATACTATAGAGCCTATGTCTAAGGCATGAGGGACGACCTTAAATCCTTTCTCTCTTTTACTGCCCGTGGTCGAGCTTTAACTCTTAACTTCATACCTTACAACTCGGGCAAGAACTCCTTCTTTGGTGATCCATATTGAACACCTTCAAGATTATGTGTAGGTATGTGCTCATTTGAAAGTACCATTAAGCGTTTTTTATCTATCCTTATAGATCTTGATGCTCAATGTTCAAGTAGCTTAATCCAGGTTTTCTATTGAAAAACACCTTTCAAATAACCCTGTATGCTTTCCAGATATTCTACATCATTTCTGATCAACAATATGTCAACAACATATACTCATCGGAAATTCTATAGTGCTCCCACTCACTTCTTTGGAAATACAAGTTTCTCATAAACTTTGTATAAACCCAAAATCTTTGATCATCTCATCAAAGCACACATTCCAACTCCGAGATGCTTACTCCGGTCCTTAGAAGACCTGGTAACTTTAACATCCTTAGGATCGAAACCAAAAACTTTCTGATTGTATCACATACAACCTTTCCTTACGAAGACTGGTAAGGAAACTCGTTTTGACATCCATCTGCCAGATTTCATAAATGCAGCTAATGCTAACATGATTACGACGGACTTAAGCATTGCTACGGATGAGAAAATCTCATCGTAGTCAACTCCTTGAACTTGTGAAAACTCTTACGCCACAAGTCGAGCTTCATAGACGGTGACATTACCGTCACGTCCGTCTTCTTCTTAAAGATCCATTTATCTCAATGGCTTGCCTATCGGGCAAGTCCACCAAAATCCATGCTTTGTTCTGATACATGGATCCTATCTCGGATTTCATGGCTTCTAACCATTTGTCGGAATATGGGCCCACCATCGCTTCTCCATAGCTCATAGGTTCATCTAGCAATATGACCTTCAAGACAGGATTACTGTACCACTCTGAAGTAGTACGCATCCTTGTCACCCTACGAGGTACGGTAGTGACTTGATCCGAAACTTCATGATCACTATCATAAGCTTCTACTTCAATTGGTGTAGGCGCCACGGGAACAACTTCCTGTGCGCTGCTGCACACTAGTTGAAGTGATGGTTCAATAACCTCATCAAGTCTCCACCATCCTCCCACTCAATTCTTTCGAGAGAAACTTTTCCTCGAGAAAGGACCCGTGTCTAGAAACAATTACTTTTGCTTCCGGATCTTGAGATAGGAGGTATACCCAACTGTTTTGGGTGTCCTATGAAGATGTATTTATCCGTTTTAGGTTCGAGCCTATCTCGATGAAAGTTTTTCACATAAGCGTCGCAGCCCCAAACTTTTAAGAAACGACAACTTAGATTTCTCCAAACCATAGTTCAAACAGTGCCGTCTCAACGGAATTACGTGGTGCCCTATTAAAGTGAGTGCGATTGTCTCTAATGCCTAACCCATGAACGATAGTGGTAATTCGATAAGAGACATCATGGTAGGCACCATATCTAATAGGGTGCAACTATGATGTTTGGACACACCATCACACTATGGTGTTCCAGGCGGTATTAATTGTGAAACAATTTCCACAATGTCTTAATAGCGTGCCAAACCTCGTAACTCAGATACTCATATCTATGATCATATCTTAGACATTTTATCCTCTTGTCACGATGATCTTTAACTTCACTCTGAAATTACTTGAACCATTCAATAAATCAGACTTGTGTTTCATCAAGTAAATACACTCAGTATCTACTTAAATCATCCGTGAAGTAAGAACGTAACGATATTCACTTTACATGCCTCGGCACTCATTGGACTGCACACATCAAAATGTGTTACTTCAACAAGTTGCTATCTTGTTCCGTCTTCATCAAACCGAGGCTTTTCAGTCATCTTGCCCATGTGGTATGATTTGCACATCTCAAGTGATTCAAAATCAAGTGAGTCCAAGCGATCCATCTGCATGGAGTTTCTTCATGCGTATACACCAATAGACATGGTTAGCATGTCTCAAACTTTTCAAAAGCGAGTGAGTCCAAAGATCCATCAATATGGAGCTTCTTCATGCGTTTATACCAATATGACTCAAATGGCGATTACCACAAGCAGGTGGTACTATCATTTACTATCTTATATCTTTTGGCATGAAAATGTGTATCACTACGATCGAGATTTCAATAAACCATTCATTTTTAGGTGCAAGACCATTGTAGGTATTATTCAAATAAACAGAGTAACCATTATTCTCCTTAAATGAATAACCCGTCTTTGCGATAGACATAATCCAATCATGTCTATGCTCAGCATAAACACCAAATAACAATTATTTAGGTTTAACACCAATCTCGATGGCGGAGGGAGCGTGCGATGCTTGATCACATCAACCTTGGAAACACTTCCAACACATATCGTCGGCTCACATTTAGCTAGTATCCGTTTATTCCGTAGCTTTTATTCGAAAGTTACTAACACTTAGCAACCGAACCGGTATCTAATACCCTGGTGCTACTAGGAGTACTAGTAAAGTACACATTAACATAATGTATATCCAATATACTTCTATCGACCTTGCCGACCTTCTCATCTACCAAGTATCTAGGGTGGTTCCGCTTCTGTGTCCGTTCCTCTCATTACAGAAGCACTTAGTCTCAGGTTTGGGTTCAACCTTGGGTTTCTTCACTAGAGCAGCAACTGTTTTGCCGTTTCATGAAGTATCCCTTGTTGCCCTTGCCCTTCTTGAAACTAGTGGTTTTACCAACCATCAACAATTGATGCTCCTCTTGACTTCTACTTTCGCGGTGTCAAACATCGCGAACACTTCAAGGATCATCATATCTATCCCTCGATATGTTATAGTTCATCACGAAGCTCTAGTAGCTTGGTGGCAATGTCTTTGGAGAAACATCACTATCTCATCGGAAGATTAACTCCCACTCGATTCCGGTGATTGTTGTACCGGACAATCTGAGTACAAGCTCAACGATTGAGATCTTCTCCCTTAGTTTGTAGGCTAGAAAAACTCTGCCGGAGGTCTCATACCTCTTGATGTGGGCACGAGCACGAAATCCCAATTTCAGCCCTCGGAACATCTCATATGTTCCATGACGTTTCAAAAGCGTCTTTGGTGCCTCAATTCTAAGCCGTTTAACATTACCGAACTATCACGTAGTCATCAAAGCGTGTGTGTCGGATGTTCGCAACATCCACGAGACCACGTTCGAGGTCCAAAGCACACCGGCGGTGCATTAAGGACATAAGCTTTCTCTTGACCGCATAATTGCTCTGTCAACTTTCAACTATATTTTCTCTAGGAACATATCTAAGCAGTAGAACTAAAGCGCGAGCTATGACATAATTTGCAAAGGGCTTTTGACTATGTTCGGGATAATTAAGTTCATCTAATGAACTCCCACTCAGATAGACATCCCTCCGGTCATCTAAGTGATTACATGATCCGAGTCAACTAGGCCGTGTCCGATCATCACGTGAGACGGACTAGTCATCATCGGTGAACATCTTCATGTTGATCGTATCCACCATACGATACATGCTCGACCTTTCGGTCTCTTGTGTTCCGAGGCCATATGCATGCATGCTAGGCTCATCAAGTTAACCCTAAGTGTTTCGGCGTGTGTAAATCTGGCTTACACCCGTGGTGCTTGAAAGCAACGAACTTTACGCAAGCGGTGCACACGCTTAGGGGAACACTTTCTTGAAATTTTAATGAGGATCATCTTATTTACTACTGTTGTTCTAAGCAAATAAGATGCATAAACATGATAAACATCACATGCAATCAAATAGTGACATGATATGGCCAATATCATTTTGCTCCTTTTGATCTCCATCTTCAGGGCTCCATGATCATCATCGTCACCGGCATGACACCATGATCTCCATCATCATGATCTCCATAATCGTGTCTCCATGAAGTTGTCTCACCAACTTATTAATTCTACTACTATGGCTACCGGTTAGCAATAAAGTAAAGTAATTAGATGGCGTTGTTCAATGACACGCAGGTCATACAATAAATTAAGACAACTCATATGGCTCCTGCCGGTTGTCATACTCATCGACATGCAAGTCGTGATTCCTATTACAAGAACATGATCAATCTCATACATCACATATCATTCATCACATTCTTCTTGGCCATATCACATCACATAGCATACCCTGCAAAAACAAGTTAGGCGTCCTCTAATTGTTGTTTGCATGTTTCACGTGGCTGCTATGGGTTTCTAGCAAGAACGTTTCTTACCTACATAAAACCACAATGTGATATGCCAATTGCTATTTACCCTTCATAAGGACCCTTTTCATCGAATCCGTTTCGACTAAAGTGGGAGAGGCGGCACCGCTAGCCACCTTATGCACCAAGTGCATGTCGATCGGTGGAACACTGTCTCACGTAAGTGTACGTGTAAGGTCGGTCCGGGCGCTTCATCCCACAATACCGTTGAAACAAGATTGGACTAGTAACGATAAGTATATTGAACAAAATCAACACCCACAACTACTTTGTGTTCTACTCGTGCAAAGAATCTACGCAATAGACCTTGCTCATGATGCCTTTGTTGGGAGCGTAGCAGAAATTCAAAATTTTCCTATGTGTCACCAAGATCTATCTATGGAGAAACCAGCAGCGAGGGGAAGGAGAGTGCATCTACATACCCTTGTAGATTGCTAAGCGGAAGCATTCAAGAGAAGCAGGGGTTGAAGGAGTCGTACTCGTCGTGATCCAAATCACCGGAGATCCTAGTGCCGAGCAGACGGCACCTCCGCTGTTCAACACACGTACAGCCGGTGACGTCTCCCATGCCTTGATCCAGCAAGGAGAGAGGGAGAGGTTGAGGAAGACTCCATCCAGCAGCAAAAGATAACAGGCGTGGTGGTGGTGGAGGCGTGGCAATCCCGCAGGCTTCGCCCAAGCACCTGTGGGGAGGAGGAGGGAGGGAGGTAGGGCTGCGCCAGTGGAGAGGTCAAACTCATGTGTATGCAGCCCCAAATACCTCAACTATATATGGGAGAGGGAGGGGGCTGCGCCTCCCCTAGGGTTCCCACCCCAAGGGGTGCGGCTGCCCCCAAAACCCATCTAGGGTGCGGCCAAGGGGGGGAGAGGGGGAAACTTGCCCCCCAAGCTAGGTGGGGCGCCCCCTCCCCAAACCCTAGGCGCCTTGGGCCCTTGTGGGGGGGGGGGGCGCACCAGCCCACCTGGGGCTGGTCCCCTCCCACACTTGGCCCATGCAGCCCTCCGGGGCTGGTGGCCCCACTTGGTGGACCCCCGGGACCCTCCCGGTGGTCCCGGTACGTTACCGATAAAACCCGATACTTTTCCGGTGACCAAAACAGGACTTCCCATATATAAATCTTTACCTCCGGACCATTCCGGAACTCCTCGTGACGTCCGGATCTCATCCGGGACTCCGAACAACATTCGGTAACCACATACAAACTTCCTTTATAACCCTAGCGTCATCATGAACCTTAAGTGTGTAGACCCTCACGGGTTCGGGAACCATGCTGAGACATGACCGAGACGTTCTCCGGTCAATAACCAACAGCGGGATCTGGATACCCATGTTGGCTCCCACATGTTCCACGATGATCTCATCGGATGAACCACGATGTCAAGGACTCAATCAATCCGTATACAATTCCCTTTGTCTAGCGGTATTGTACTTGCCCGAGATTCGATCGTCGGTATCCCTATACCTTGTTCAATCTCGTTACGGCAAGTCTCTTTACTTGTTCCGTAACACATCATCCCGTGATCAACCCCTTGGTCACATTGTGCACATTATGATGATGTCCCTGCCGAGTGGGCCCAGAGATACCTCTCCGTCAACCGGATGACAAATCCCACTCGATTCATGCCAACCAGCAGACACTTTCGGAGATACCATAATGCACCTTTATAGCCACCCGATTACGTTGTGACGTTTGGTACACCCAAAGCATTCCTACGGTCTCCGGGAGTTGCACAATCTCATGGTCTAAGGAAATGATACTTGACATTAGAAAAGCTTTAGCATACGAACTACGATCTTTGTGCTAGGCTTAGGATTGGGTCTTGTCCATCACATCATTCTCCTAATGATGTGATCCCGTTATCAACGACATCCAATGTCCATTGTCAGGAAACCGTAACCATCTATCGATCAACGAGCTAGTCAACTAGAGGCTTACTAGGGACATGGTGTTGTTATGTACCCACACATGTATCTGAGTTTCCGATCAATACAATTATAGCATGGATAATAAACGATTATCATGAACAAGGAAATATAATAATAATAACTAATTTATTATTGCCTCTAGGGCATATTTCCAACAGAATCCTTATGCTAAGTACATGAAAAATATTGTTACAAATAAAAGAAAGATACCGGAAGCTGAAATTTCCAGCATGCTTGCTAATTATACTTTTAAGGGTGGAATACCAAAGAAACTTGGAGATCCAGGAGAACCTACTATACCATGCTCCACTAAAAGAAACTATGTTAGAACTGATTTATGTGATCTTGGAGCCGGTGTTAGTGTTATGCCTCTCTCTTTATATCGCAGACTTGATTTGAATAAGTTGACACCTACTGAAATATCTTTGCAAATGGCCGATAAATCAACTGCTATACATGTCGCTATTTGTGAGGATGTGCATGTTGTGGTTGCGAACGTTACTGTTTTAACGGACTTTGTTATTCTTGATATTCCCGAGGACGATAGTATGTCTATTATTCTTGAAAGACTTTTTTTGAATACTGCATGGGCTGTTATTGATTGCAACAAAGGCAATGTCACTTTTCATGTTAATGGTAATGAGCATACGGTACACTTTCCAAGGAAACAACCTCAAGTTCATAGCATCAATTCTATTGGAAAAATTTCATCGATTATTATTGGAGGTTATGAATTTCCTCTTCCTACTGTCAAGAAGAAATATGATATTCTTATTATTGGGGACGTGCATATCCCCGTCGAGGTAACATAGTGTTATTCGAAATTTCTCCGGTTTCATGTTATTCGAAATGAGTTTGGTAACAAGACTTGATCAACCTTATTAGCGGATTCCTTTTGATGAGCATGAGGTGTATGAAGTTAGAAAGCACAAACCTTCTATACCCTTGTTTTACTTTTCATAATTTAGAATAAATAAATAAAGCAAAAATAGTATTTTACATGGGTTTTCCGAATTATCCGTGCAATGAAAATACCCCGAAAATAAAAGTACTCCAAATGCCCTCAAAATGAAATATGATTTTTTCTAGAATATTTGAGAATATCATGCACTTGAGAACATAGCAGTGGGGAGCAATCACTGGCCACGAGGGTCCAGGGCGCCCACCCCTATGCGCGCCCCTCGCCTCGTGGGCCCTCCCTCCACTTATTCCTGCACCCACACACTCCTTCTTCCTCCCAAAAAATCACCAACCAGCTCAAGCACGAGTTCTAGCTCATTTTGCTGCGATTTTCGATCTCCTTGCTCAAAGCACCTCTCACAAAACTGCTTTTGGGGGGATTGTTCCTTGGTATGTGACTCCTCCAATGGTCCAATTAGTTTTTGTTCTAGTGCTTTATTCATTGCAAATTTTTGCTACCTAGGTGACCATGTTCTTGAGCTTGCATGTCAAATTTATATGGTTCCAAGTAGTTCTAATGCATGATATAGTCTCTAGGCACTTGTGTGAGTAGTTGCTATCAATTTTGTTGAGTTTGGTTCACTTTTATTTGAAGTTACTAAAATTTTCAGAAATTTTTCAGAGGAAGAAATATGTTTAGGAAAATGTACCAAGGTGGCCCTTCAAGGAAGCAAGGACCCAGGCTCACAATGCGCGATGCCGACGATGAACCACCAAGGGAAGCCCAAGTGCGGGCTTTTGAATGGCCTTCAGAGGATTTCATGGATCGAGCAGTAATCAAAGAAGAATTTAACGCATATGTGCGTAACGCTTATCTTGTGAGATTCGAGGCAGACAAGTGCCGTCAGTACCACTATCTCACTGATTCCTTTGTGAGGAGGTTTGAATTTTCATCATCACGCAATTCTCAAACTATCATGTTTGATCTTTATGAAAATTCTTATACTATGGACTTAGAGGATTTTAATACTGCTTGCAAACTTCCACAATGGGGTAGCACTAGTGAGCCCCGCAAATCTGAGTTTAGAGATTTTCTTGCTAGTATAATTGTGGGAGAATCTAGAGATATAACACAAGCTACCATAGGGAGCATTTTCCTGCTATACATTATTTTGCTCTCTTCATAGGTAGGTGCATAAATGGTAAGGATGAAGCATGACACATGTGTCCACGACCTCAGTGTTCTCGTGGAGTCTTTGTATTAGGAGATAAACATTATAATTTGGGAGCCATTGTTGCACATAGGTTTGCATAATAATAGATTTAATGGAGATTTCTTTGGTGGAATTTATGCAACCCGTTTAGCTAATTTTCTTGATATACCTATTCGTGATTATGATATGGAATTGCCTCCTTATTATCTAGATTTTAATGCCATGGTTCACCACCGGTTTGTTGAGAGGAATGAACCGCCTCTCCAGTACCGACTAATCTTTGACAGGCGTCACGCCATCAATATTGTTCTCCCTGCTCCTACTCTCTTTGATTTTTCAGCAAAGGGAGATATGTCATAACAAGGAGGAGGCAAATGAGTACGAGAGGAGGACAAGGGCAGCTCGCCTCCAAGTCAGTAGCCCATGATGCAAGAGTCAGCATCTCGGTCTGACCAACTACAACTTTGGATATCAGCCCGGGCCAGTGGCCATAGACCAACTTAGGCCAAAAGCCTAAGCTTGGGGGAGTACGTATTTCTCACCAACATTACATTTATGTTCACACATTCATGCTAGTTGTCGGTCCTCATACTTTTTCATTGTAATATCCATGCTAGTTTATTTTTCTTTTTATGCTTTCTTCTTGTGTGTTTGATAAACCTTAAGAAAAAAAATTAGTAGTAGCTTTTAGCTAGTTTACTTTCCATGCTGTAGTAGTAGTAATTAAAAGAAAACCCAAAAAGATTTCCCGTTCTTCTTTTGTTTGTTGGGAGCTTTCTCGTGTAAATAGTTTTATTTCTTTTCTTTTCTTTGGGGGTCGATAGGAGAAGACCATAATGAAAATGTTAAAGTGGCTCTCATATGCATTATTGTTGATTTAACCAAGATCCCATATTGCCTTGTCTCCTCCTGTTTATTGAATGCTTGCAGATTCTAGCTTAGTCCAATGCATGTGCACTATTATTATTATTCACATCGTTCGGTCGTGCAAGTGAAAGGCAATTATGATATATGATGGACTGATTGAGATGAGAGAAGATGGTATGAACTCGACATCTTTTGTTTTTGTAAATATGATTTGTTCATTGTTCCTGATTCAGCCTATTATGAATAAACATGTTTGCAATGACAATTAGAGATTATAGTTGCTTATGCCATGCTTAATCAGCTAGGAGTTTATAATGGTTTATCTTGCGTGCCAACATGATATTAAAATGGTTGTGATGTGGTATGATAGGGTGGTATCCTCCTTTGAATGATTCAAGTGACTTCACTTGGCACATGTTCACGCATGTAGTTGAAACAAATCAACACAGCCTTCATGATATTTATGTTCATGGTGGATTATATCCTACTCATGCTTGCACTCAATGTTTATTAATTTTAATGCATGTTCATGACCTGTCGCTCTCTAGTTGGTCGCTTCCCAGTCTTTTGCTAGTCTTCACTTGTACTAAGTGGGAATATTGCTTGTGCATCCAATCCCTTAAACCCCAAAGTTATTCCATATGAGTCCACTATACCTTCCTATATATGCGGTATCTACCTGCCGTTCCAAGTAAATTTGTATGTGCCCAAACTCAAAAACCTTCAAATGAAATTTGTTTTGTATGCTCGAATAGCTCATGTATCAACTAGGGATGTCTCAGATCTTCCATGCTAGGCGGGTTATTCTCAAGAGGAGTGGACTTCGTCCTCACTCACGAGAAAATGGCTGGTCACCGATGCCCAAATCCCATGCTTTATGCAAATCAAATTAAAAAAATTGCAAAAAAAACTCCCCCGGGACTCTTGTTAGTTGGAGGCACTCATTGTTTCGAGCAAGCCATGGATTGATGCTTGTTGGTGGAGGGGGAGTATAAACTTTGCCATTCTGTTTGGGAACCACCAATAATGTGTGTAGCATGGAAGATATCGCCATCTCTAAGTTGTTATGTTGACAATGAAAGTATGCGCTCAAAATATTATTTATCTCTATTTCAAAAACCGAGCTCGCACCTCTACAAATCCCTGCTTCCCTCCGAGAAGGCCCTATCTATTTACTTTTTATGTTGAGTCATCACCCTCTTATTAAAAAGCACCACTGGAGAGCACCGCTGTCATTTGCATGCATTACTATTAATTTATATTGGGTATGACTATGACTGGATCTCTTTACCATGAATTACAATGTTTAGTCAATCCTTGATCTTTAAAGGTGCTCTGCATTTATGGTTTTGCGGTCTCGCAAAAGGGCTAGCGAGATACCATCTTGTTATATCATATTATGATTGTTTTGAGAATGTGTTGTCATCTGATATTTATTATTATTGCTCGCTAGTTGATTATGCCATTGATATGAGTAAACATGAGACCTAAGTGTTGTTGTGAATGTGGTTAATCATAATCTTTGCTGAAAATTTGAATGCTGGCTTTACATATTTACAACAACAAGAGCAAAGAGAGTTTGTAAAAGTTTTTCTTTATCACTTTCAGTTTATCAACTGAATTGCTTGAGGACAAGCAAAGGTTTACGCTTCGGGAGTTCATACGCCTCCGTCAGATTCTACTTTCCAAACACTTTTGCCCTTGTTTTGGACTCTAACTTGCATGATTTGAATGGAACTAACCCTGACCGACGCTATTTTCTTTCAAAGCAGAATTGCCATGGTGTTATCTTTGTGCGTAAACAAAAGTTCTCGGAATGACCTGAAAATCAACGGAGATTATTTTGGAAATAATAAAAATAATGGTGAAAGAATCAAGGCCGGGGGCCCACACCCTGTCCACGAGGGTGGGTGCGGCACTGCCCCTGGTGCCCCCCATCTCGTGGGCCCCGGAGCTCCAATCGACCTCAACTCCAACTCTATATATTCGTGTTCGGGAGAAAAAAATCAGAGAGACGGATTCATCACATTTTACGATACGGAGCCGCCGCCAAGCTCTAAACTCTCTCGGGAGGGCTGATCTGGAGTCCGTTCGGGGCTCCGGAGAGGGGAATCCGTCGTCGTCATCATCATCAACCATCCTCCATCACCAATTTCATGATGCTCACCGCCGCAGCGTGAAGTAATTCCATCGCAGTTTGCTGGACGGTGATGGGTTGGATGAGATTTATCATGTAATCGAATTAGTTCTGTTAGGGTTTGATCCCTAGTATCCACTATGTTCTGAGATTGATGTTGCTATGACTTTGCTATGCTTAATACTTGTCACTAGGGCCCGAGTGCCATGATTTCAGATCTGAACCTATTATGTTTTCATGAATATATGTGAGTTCTTGATCCTATCTTGCAAGTCTATAGTCACCTACTATGTGTTATGATCCGGCAACCCCGATATGACAATAACGGGACCACTCCCGATGATGACCGTAGTTTGAGGAGTTCATGTATTCACTATGTGTTAATGCTTCGGTCTGGTACTCTATTAAAAGGAGGCCTTAATATCCCTTAGTTTCCAATAGGACCCCGCTGCCACGGGAGGGTAGGACAAAAGATGTCATGCAAGTTCTTTTCCATAAGCACGTATGACTATATTCGGAATACATGCCTACATTACATTGATGAATTGGAGCTAGTTCTCTGTCACCCTATGTTATGATCGTTACATGATGAACCGCATTCGCATAATTCTCCATCACCGATCCAATGCCTACGAGCTTTTCATATATTGTTCTCCGCTTATTTACTTTTCCGTTACTATTACAATCACTACAAAACCCAAAAATATTACTTTTGCTATCATATTACCGTTACATTTCCATATTACTTTTGCTACTAAATACTTTGTCTGCAGATATTAATTTATCCAGGTGCGGTTGAATTGACAACTCAACTGCTAATACTTGAGAATTTTCTTTGGCTCCCCTTGTGTCGAATCAATAAATTTGGGTTGAATGCTCTACCCTCGAAAACTGTTGTGATCCCCTATACTTGTGGGTTATCAGCCCCCGCCTGGCCTTGGTCGTCATGGCTCACGTCATCTTGAGCCTCATGAGGCTGGGGCTTGCATAGAGATCTTCGCTCCTCGGGAAGAGGGCTCGGGAAGCTGCCCCTCATGAGGTCTTGATGGTGTTCTCTCATGAGGCCGGGGGCCCTCGCGAGGGTCCCCGCCTTGGGGTCCCGGCTGGGCCGTCTTTGAGGCTGTCAACGAAGCCACATCCTGGGACGTAGGCAGGCAAGTCTGGGTACCCCCAATCCCAGAACGCCGACAGCGTGCCGCTAAACCGCTGACGTCAGTGAGCTTTCGGAAGAAATGTACGACGCAGAGTGCCCATACTTATTCCCGCATGGTGGTCAGTGCGAAAAGGCCAGAGGCCTACTCGGATCACATATCCAAACCATTAGTGTCTTGGGAGCGCATGGTAACAAGTAGAGACTCATGATCATGTGACCCATTCGCCCCGTCTCATGGACTTACGGAAAGGGCCCGGAATGCTCGGCCGTGCCACGTAATAATCTCGCGGGGTGCCCTCCTGGTCAACCCGACTCCACATCACTCCCAGGTACCCCTCGGCACCGAGCTGGCTTCATCATGGTTCTGGGGGTAAAGTCAAAGTAACCGTGTGTCCAAAACACCAAGGGAGAATCCGAGGAATCACCCTCAAGGATTCACACTTGAGGTGTTGCACGACAGAGTCATTATCGGGAGTGGTGAAGGAGGAATCACCCTCCATAGACCGCGACCGATGAACTACACTACACAAATCTCATCAACAGTGCTATACGAGGTATCACCCTCGGCACTCGATAGTAGCTCTGCAGAGTCGCATACAACTAAGGGGTGTGAGGTGATGTGTCGGCTGCGGACGTCGATCACGTTGATCAAGTCATTTGGTAACCCTGCAGGGCCAACATGGTCATGGTGAGGGGTCAGTGGTGGATTACTAACCAACCTATACTAAGCATATAGAATGACGAGTAAGGTAACAATAGTAGGTTACAAAAGTAGGCTCTGCATCAAAATAGGAACAAACAAACAACAATAGAAAAATCTAATGCAAGCATGAGAGAGAAGGAATGGGTGATATAGGAATGATCAAGGGGGGTTTGCTTGCCTGGAAGCTCCGTTAAAAGGTCCGTCGTCAGGGGTAAGGTCGGCGTTAGGAGCGGCCAAATACGGTCTCGGTGTTCACCGGAGAGAAGAGGGGGGGCACAATAAATATAAAGCAAACAAATGCATCACTTTGTATGACATGACAATATGCACGTGCTAGTGGTGATCTAGTGCAGTCCTACACGTTAGATTTAAGGAAAACATCTAACAATGTTTTCCCAACGTTTGGCATTTTCTGGACAGATGAAAGAGGGGGAAATATTCCATGTCGTCGTGCTAGAGGCATGTGACAGATGAACGGATAGCATATTCAGATTCGTTGGATTTTTATGAGCAACTTTCATATATAAATTATTTCCATCTGAGTTACGGATTATTTTATATGATTTTTCAAAGTTCAAATGATTTTCTAGATTTTCTGAATTTTCTTTAATTCGAATTAATAAAAAAATTGCTATAGGTACACAGGAGTGTACACAACAATGTGTGCATGTGTATGACATATGTGGGCCCTCGCTGATCGCTTAGTCAACAAATAACAGCCAAAGTCGATGTGGTTGACTGGTCCAATTTTTTACATATGGGGCCCACATGTCATAGAGGGGCTTATTTGATCGTATCCACAGAAATAGTACAGGGGGCCCACATGTCATAGAGGGGCTTATTTGATCGTATCCACAGAAATAGTACAGGGGGCCCACCTGTCATAGGGACATTTTTCTAACACACTGATTTAATGGGTTAGTTAGTAGATGGGCCCCATTTGTCATACACTAATTAGGATGGGGTTAGCACTAATTAGGGTTAGTTCCTAAACTAACTGGGCCAGTCTCCATTGACAAGAGCTCATGAAAAGCAAAGCAGTAATGACGGAGTCACCAGAAGGCTTAGGGCAGCTAAGAGAGCGCCGACAAATAAAGCGGGCAGGGGCACAAGGCTACGCGGGCGGGGCGGTTGCGAGCGGCAGGAGGCGCATAGCCGGCGAAAGCAAAGAACGAAAAGTGGAAGCGGTGCGGCCGAGCGGCCCGGAGAGGCGGAGTCTAGCGCGGCCGGCGGTTTTGCAGGTCACGGGGGAGGCGACCGAGGCGTGGCCGGGCGTGGTAGCCAATGGCGAGCTCGGCGAAAGCATGGGCCGGGTGGGTTCTGCGAGCGAGACACGCGACGGTGAAGGCGCGGAAGGCAGCGGCGGCAGGTTGCAGCCGAAGCGGCGGTGCACGTAGGCTGGCTCACCGGGGCGGCCGAGAGTAGTGGCGGACGTGGCTGCACGCGCACGATGCACAGCAGCAGCAACTGCATGCACGTATGCGTACGCGGAGTGTTCGGGCATGACGGGAGACGCACAACTCCGTGGCACCCAAATCGAAGGGGGGGGAAAGGGGAACCCGAGGGAGGAGGCTCACAGGACCCTAGAGGTGAGCGAGGCGTGCTCGAGGAGAGCCGGGAGGCGATGGTCGGCGACGAATGGCGACGGGCGATGACGGGCGGCGCGGTGGCCTCGGGCACGGCCAAAATCCGTCGTGGGAGGGCGAGGGGAGGTGAGGGGCGCGAGGAAGAGACGCTAGGGCTTGGGGTGGCTAGTTGGGCAGGCCTGCTTGGGTTTTCCCAGGTTGACCAAGGCTCGGGGGCAGGGGGTTTCTTTTCCCTTTTCCTTTTGTTTTCTTTTTATCTTTTCCATTTTCCTTGTACTTAAATCGGTTTACTATTTTCTATTTTATTTACACATTGTTTTTAGATTTATAAAATACTACAATAGTTCCAAAAATAGTGTTACAAAATATGCCACTACCATAAAATGTTTGGCACTTCAATAAAATAGTTTATGCGTTTTTATAATTTGAAAAAGGCATTTAAATAATTGTTTTATCCTCGGTTTTAATTATTTTAGGCATTTAAATATTTTATGAAAAGTTGATTTTACATTTTATAATAGCTTTCGAAAATTTTGCAATATTATGAACACTTCTGTTTTGCTGCTTGGATAATTAATATTTTGACTTTATGTTAAATTTGAAGTTGGGGTTGAAATATTTCTTAATTGTTTTTCTTAGGGGTGTTACAGTGGTGAACTACTCACGCATAATCAAAAGGCGGCAAGGATGATGTACAAGAGGTCCGTGGTTCGATTCCTCCGACAGAGTACAAAAAGGCTCCATATGGATCATGGAAGAACAGAACCTTCTTGGCAAGTGGAAAAAAGTGTTTAATTGGCTCTCGTGTGGTTTCCCAATATTTAAGAATTTATAGAAGTGAAATTAGGTCAAACGGAGCCCCGTAGGGCCAACAAGGTAACAGGGCACGCCTACCCCCCTGGGCGCGCCGTTTTGCCTTGTTGTCTCCTCCGTGGTCGTCTGGTCTCCTCCCTTTTTTGAAAAATATCGAGACTTTATTCATTAGATATAAGAAGTATATCGTTCATGAGGATCATTACAATCTCATCTACAGGTTCCTCAAACCGCATGTAAGTCAAAGAAAATCTAGCTAATTTAGCAAACTCATGAGCTACTTTATTTGCTTCTCTATTTCAATGTTCGAATCTAGTAATACTAAAATCACAAGCATAATGAAAACAATCGTCGAGGATTGCTGTTGCCGCACCCGCTCATTGTCCTCCATCATGCATAGTATAAATTACCTCCAGGTTATCTGAGTTAATAATAAGGCGATTACATCCCGCCCTTTGCGCTAGAGTTAAACCAAACTTGAGAGCAAGGGCTTCCGCCATCAGCACATCTGCGTAGTAATCGATCTTCCCATTCCCTCCAGCAATGAACCTGCCTTTGTACTCTCTCAGGACCGCCCCCATCGTTCCCCTAAGCATATCATGGTCAAAACAAGCATCAACATTAAGTTTCACAAAACCTGTAGGGGGACAGGACCATCCTTCCTTCTTAATGGTAGCCTTGGACGATGAAGCATTAAAAAAGTTTGTGGTAAGTGCTAAAACACGCATTGAAATCTGCAAGGCATTTTGGGTTGTCTCCTTATGCACTAACTTCCATATTTCCCACCATAACTACCATGTTGAGACAACAATCATCTCACGCACATTGTGGTGACCTATCTCCTAAAATCCTGGTCCGGGAGAAGTAGTAAGTACTCCAACACTGCCTCTCCAGCATGGTCTACCTCTCACGCTTTATCGATAATATCAATTATCCCTAGCCTTTTCCAAACCTCCTTTGCTTTCTTACAATGGAAAAACATATGTTTTGTATCTTCTAAGCCTTCTGAGCAAGTGGGGCAAGTGGGCGAAACCTTCATATGTCTATTAGCAAGCATAACCCGACATGGGAGAGTTCCATGAAGCATGCGCCATATAAAAAAATTCACTTTTGCCGGGCAAGATAACTTCCATGTCTTACTCCAAATAGGGTTAATTGTGGTTTGCCCCATTCCATTGGAGTATTTTAATTTGTTACCATACTGATTTTCCCACTCGATGGAATATGCTGACCGAACCGACAACATTCCATTTTTTGTATAGCTCCAAGCAATAAAATCCGGCATATCATATTGTGAGAGTGGAATTGAAAGAATCTGTTGTATATCGATGGGCCACATAGTTTGTTTGATGAGTTCTTCATCCCAATTATTGGACACGGATCAACGAGATCACCTACCTTGGTTAATGATGCCCCCTTCGGTGTTACAATTCTCTTATTAGCACAGTTTGGGATCCAAGCATCTTCCCAAATATTTATTTTTTTGTCCATTCCCCACCCGCCAGATATAGCCTCTTTTCAGGGTAATGATGCCTGCCATATGCCATAATAATCTGTCATGTAAAAGAAGAGCCTTTCCTTTGTTTAGCATTCATCAAGTCACCATCGTAGTAGTACTTTTGCCCTTAAAATAGAAGCTAACACAAAGAATCGTGGTTATCGAAGACGCCACGCTTGTTTAGCGAGCAACGCCAAGTTGAAACAGTGAATATCTCGAAATCCCATGCCTCCTTGATTTTTAGGAACACACATTTTCCACCAAGATATCCAATGCATCCTTTTCTGGTTCTCCTCGTCTCCCCACCAGAAATGCGCTATCACGTCAATGATTCCTTTACAATTTTTTTAGGAATTTCAAAGACCGACATTGCATAGGTGGGTATGGCTTGGATCACAGCCTTGAGCAGGATTTCCTTCCCCCCCAGTGGACAACAATTTCTCCTTCCAGCCACTGATTTTCTTAAGAATTCGTTCAATCGTAAATTGAAATTGTCTATTTTATCCATCCCCACATTTGTCGGGCAGGCCCAAATATTTATCAGTAAGAGCCTCCTTCATTATATTCAGTGTTGTACATAATTGTGGTCTAATCTCCACCTTCGTATAGGGGCTAAAGAATATGCTGGATTTTTCAACGCTTACCAATTGTCCTGATGCCTTACAGTATAGCTCAAACGCTTCTTTTAGAGCTTCTGCATTGTGTTGGTTTGCTTTCATAAGTGTAAGTGCATCTAGTGCCACCCATAGTTGGTTTTGGAGTATTGACGATAAACCTGGTTGAGGGACTAATGTGTTTGTGAGAATTGCAGGATAACACGGGTAGTAGTCCCTCATTGATTCGGTTTACCTACCAGAGATGACCCCTAAAAATGTATGAAGACACTGACGACAATGGTGGTATATGAAGATATTCACATTGAAGACTATGACATGAGAAGACATGGTGTGAAAACTATGGAGTGCGAAGACTTAGTTGTTTCGTTGTTTCCTTTTCTTCTTTATTGAGTCATAGGAACCACCGTACTGTTAAGTGGGGTCCTAGTGAACAAAGTCAGAGTAACTGAAGTGATGCTCAATCAAAATCCTATGTCTTCGAGCGTAAGACAATGAGAGCAAATCTTATCCAGTCTGGATGAGTAAGCTTTACTTGCAGCCCAAGTAAAGTTGCCATGTGTTTGAATTTCGACTGTTGGAACACGTGTCGGCCTTCATCGAATCCAGGATCATTTCGGACAAATCAGGTCGGGTTGCCTAGTGGCTATAAATAGCCCACCCCTACACCATAAATTGCTTGGTCTGCTCGAAAGTTAGTGCACGGCTTTTTGTCGTTTGAGAGCAACCCACCTCGAAGCTTTTGAGAGAGAGAAATCCTTGCGAGGACAAAGCCCAAACACCTGAGCCAAAGAGTGTTAGGCATCATCAAGTCTTTTACATCCGTGACACGAAGACTTGTTACACTTGAGGACCTGTGGAATCCTCCAAACCGGTTAGGCGTCGCTTCTCGAAAGCATCCAAGAGTCATTGTGGATCGCGGTGAACTAAGTCTGTGAAGGTTTGGAAGTCTACCTTGAAGACTTACCAGAGTAATTGGGCGAGGACTAGGTGTCCTTAGCTCAAGGAATAAGGTGAAGACGCGGTCTCATCGAAAGTTGAATCTCAGCCTCCCTAACCAGACGCATGCTTGTCACAAAGAATCGAATCCTGGTCCAACAAATCATGTGTCCTCAACAAGTGACCGGTTCTATCCTCTCCCTCTCTTTACTTATTAATTTGTCATCATTGAAGTCATTGCCTCGCTTGCTCTACCTGCTTGACTTCAATCGTGTGACTACTATCGTTATTTGGCTTCATACCATCTTCCATCCCGATCCTTACTACCTAGCTGTTATTAGTCTTCGTGCTTTCACTTCATTGCATACTTGATTATGGCTTGCCTAGTGTAGTTTACCTTCCGCTGCATATCAATAGGATCATTTCTATTGTTTGTATTTGAAACTTCCATGTTTTGAAGACTTTCATAAAAATCGCCTATTCACCCCCCTCTAGTCGATAACTAGCACTTTCAATTGGTATCGTGAGCAAGGTACTCCCTTGTTTTTTGTGTGATTCGGTTTAACCACCGGAGTTTTAGCTATATGTCGATCGCAGGGATAATCAAAGTCTCCGCTGCTTGCCACCGTGTTCGATGGAACTAAATATCCCCTCTGGAAGAATAAGATGCGTATGCATCTTGAAACCATTGATGTCGACCTACGGTATGTCGTCAAGAATGGTGTTCCCAAAGGCCCGGTGAAGGTGTCACCCCTTCTGATGTCAACAAGTTCATTCAACTGGATTCTACAGCCAAGAACATCATTTGTGGTCATCTGACCAAAGGACAGTATGGTCGTGTGAGTGCTCTAGAAACGTCGAAGCTAGTCTGGGACTGGCTCTCCAAGGTCAACGAAGGCGTCTCAACCCAAAGAGATCAAAGGATCAGTGTTCTTCGCAACCTCTTCAACCGCTTCAAGAGAAACGACAATGAGAATGTCCAGCTCATGTTTGATCACCTCACTGACATCACAAATGAGCTTCGTGCTCTCGGCGCCACTGAGATCACCAAGCATGAAATCGTCAAGACACTTCTGAGATCACTTGACAGCTCGTTCGACACCCTTGCCCTCATGATACAAGAACGCCTGCACTTCAAGACACTGATCGATCCGTCTGATATACTTGAGAGGCTCAACACACATGAGTTCCAAATTATCTGAGAAAAGAGATATCTATGGTCCCAACTACGGCCGAACTAGGTGCTTTGAAGGCAAAAGTTGTTTCCTCATCACGAAGAAGAATCATTGACCGCATTCGATGATCCACAAGACATTGGAAATGAACTTGCTATGCTTGTGAAGAAGTTCCGTAAGTTCACTAAGAAGAAGGGCTTCGTAAAGTCTTCATGATCCAACTCAAGAAATGATGAAGCTTCCACTCACGACTACAAGAAGAGAACATGTCACAAGTGCAAGAAACCTGGACACTACATCTCTGAGTGTCCACAGTGGGACAATGAGATAAAGAAGAAGAAGAAGAGCAAGGAATATGATTATGATGACAAGAAGAAGAAGAAATACTAAAATTCTTCTTCCAAGTCCTCATCCAAGTCTTCATCTCATAAGAAGAGCTCATCTGGCAAGGCTCGTGCTTTTGTTGGTAAGGAAATGGATTCAGAGGAGGAGTCTGCTTCTGAGGAGGTTGAGGTGGAGTCTGAGGAGGATTCCGACCCTGACGTTGCAAGTCTGGCTCTAGCTACAGCCTATGTTGCCAAGTCCATCTTCAACACTGAAGACAATGGCTCCGTCACCAACGATGAACCTAATCACAACGACGACTCTGCTCCACCCTCTATCGCTTCATGGCACGTGGTGCCAAGGTAAAATCACGCTGATGCTTACTTTCAAACATTTAGTGAAGATGACTCGATTGTGAATCCAAACCCAGCTACAAAACACTTGCTAAAATTGCAACGGAACAATGTAAAGCTATGGAACATACTCAAAAGCGGTTAGATAAAAGCGATGACCATTGGATGTCGAATGACCCGTTCTCGGTCCTTAATTGAAGACATAAAAAATCTTCATGTTAAGTACCAGGAACTTGAAAGTCGTCATGAAACGCTCTCAACAACTCATGAAAAGCTCTCCTATAATTATCTTCAAAGGAAGAAAGATCTTGAGAAATTGAGAGCAACTCATGAAGATCTTCAAAAAGAGAATGAGTCACTTCGCTACCAATGTAGATCAGCTTCTCAGGAAGGATTTGAACCACCATGTCTAAAATGCCTTGAGCGTGATAACACTACATCTGTTGTTGAATGTTCTACTAATGCTACTGTTGCAATATCTTCAACTGCTGATGTGGTAACTAATCCCTCTGCTCACTACAAAAAAAAGACACATCCGTGACATTTTGGGCCGAACAAAAATATTTGTCATACATATGGCACTTCTATGACGATAATTGTGACAAAACCCAGTATCATCATAGATGTGGTGGCCTCCTACTTCTATCACAAAAAATCATGACAGAAAATGGGCTTTTAAGTCACGGGCGAGTGGAGACGCAGCTGCATGACATTCTTTGGGCCGTCCATGACGGAAAAACCGCGGTAGAAGCGTAGGGGAGGAAAATTTCGGGAGTTCCGGTTACGATTGGGAGGTCGAGGGCGAAGCGATGCGTGTTTCTCGTACATGTACGCTGCTGGCGTGTATGCGAGGCGTTGGCTCTAACTCAACTCGAAAGCGAAGGCGTTGGGCTCTAACTGAACCCGAGCGATTGCACTCTGAGCCTACAGTTACGCTACATCGAACCCGGAAAGCGATCGATCGATGGCTGTTAATCAACCCGATCGAGCGATTCGCTTCGCTCTATCGCTGCTAATCAAGCCGGTCGATCTTGCCTCTAGGATGAGCGATGTGAGCGTTGTGGGGTTTTGGATGAAGGAGCGGTGGCGTTGCCTCTGGATGAACAGGACCCGTGGTGTGGAGGGCTGGATGAACAGTAGACGGTGGAGGGTGCCGTTGAGGGGTGGTTGAACAGACCCCGTGGTGTGGAGGGCTGGATGAACAGTAGATGGTGGAGGGGTGCCCGTGGAGGGTGGTTGAACAAGAGCCGGTGGAGTAGCGCCAGCGGTGGAGGCTGGATGAACGAGGAGCCCGTGGAGGCTGGAGGAGGTCGACGGTAGCTTTGTGGAGGCCGGAGGAGGTCGACGGTGGAGATGAACAAGATCCCGTGGAGTCCTGCTTTGTGGTACGCCACACCTCCCGATGAACAGGACCCCTGCTTTGATTGTAGGAGGTCCGGTCCGCTTTTGGCGGCACGCCACACCCCTCCCGATCAACAGGACCCCGTTTCGGCCGTAGGGAGGTCCGTTTCATCCGTTTGCGACACGCCACACCCCTCCCGATCAACAGGACCCCCCTTTCAACCGTAGGAGGTCCGTTTCCTCCATTTTGTGGTACGCCACACCCCTCCCGATCAACAGGACCCCCGTTTCGTTCATAGGAGGTCCGTTTCCTCCATTTTGTGGTACGCCACACTCCTCCCGATCAACAGGACCCCCGTTTCGACCGTAGGAGGTCCGTTTCCTCCGTTTTGCGGTACGCCACACCCCTCCCCATGAACACGATGCATTCCGTTGCCTCCCCATGAACACGACGCATTCTGTTGCCTCCCCATGAACACGACGACGACGCTGTTTCTCCGTTCCGACCCAGCCATGTACACGAGCCCTTGCTGCATTGTCGTGAGTAGGCGTTCGAGACCTCTGCCGTATGTACGTGACGCGGGTCAGATTCTCTTTCTTGCACCCTGGCCGCTGTAACGACGCAGGCCACATGGTACGTAGCGCCTCTACTACGACACGTCTGGCGCCTCTACTACGACCGCTAATGCGGCGCCGCATCTACATTGACCAAGATATATATGCGTACGCACGTTCGCGACCCGAATGACAACGCTACGTGCGCTTCAACCAGGTGGGTCTCGACCGTCGGGCACTTCCTTGCACTGCGAAGATGTAGTTGATGGGTCCCAGCAATGGGGGCGAATCGTTTTGGTTTTTGCCGGACGCACTTCCTTGCGTGCGAATATGTAGCTGGTGGGTCCCGGCGGTCGAGAACAGATTGTTTTTTGCCGGACGCACTTCCTTGCGTGCGAAGGTGTAGCTGGTGGGTCCCAAAGGGTCGGTGGAAACATTTTTTTCGCGAAATACGGTGGCCCATCTGGTGGGTCCCTGCTATCAGGTGGAGGAAACATTATTTTCTATGTAATAAGGAGGCACTTCCTTGTTGCCGCCGTGGACCCAGCTGTCAGCCTCTCCACGTACAGTCCACGTCCGATGGAAGTCGTTCCTTGACCATGTTTACCACGTCGCGCCGAGAGCACCAGGCGGTGGACGGCGGTGAGGCCCTAGGAAGGGGACGGCGGAGCCGGGTGAAGACGCGGCGGTGGATGCCACGTGGAGAGGAGTATGAGGTTCACTCGTTCGGCTGCGGTGTGAGGGTCATCGTCACCGCAGGGCTGGCCGGCAGAGGAATAGTAGGGGGCGATGAGGCCTCGGCTGGCACCTGCAGCAAAACCCACGGGAGGCAGGAGCAAGCGGCACGACCGGCGCTGCTTTGGGCGGCCGGAGCAAGAAGACCAAAGGTTGAAGAAGCACTACGGCCGTTGGATGGACATCATACCAATCCGGAGCTAGAATCGTTAATATTGACTAAGTTGACACAGCCCTCCGTCCCCGTCAACTTAGTAGGCCCACAAGTCAGCCTCCCGACAAGGTGGGTCCCAGCTAGCAGGGGGAGTATTCATTTTTTGTGCGTAATAAGGAGGCACTTCCGGTGGGTCCAAGCCGACAATGAGGGGAACATTTTTTTTCACGAAATCGGTGGCCCGTCCGGGTGGGTCCCCAACATCGAGAAATGTTTTTTTCACAAAATAAGGTGGCCCGTCCGGTGGGTCCTCGCTATCAGGTGGAGGAATAATTATTTTGCGCGTAATAAGGAGGCACTTGCTTGCGGTCGCCGTGGACCCAGCTGTCATCCTCTCCACGTACAGTACTCCTCCGATGGAAGTCGGTCGTTGACCATGTTGACCACGCCGCGCGGAGAGCACCAGGGCAGTAGACGATGGTGAGGCCTAGGAAGGGGACGACGCGGAGCTGGGGAAGACACGGCAGTGGAAGCCCGCGCGGAGAGGAGTATGAGGGTTCACTGGTTCGGCTGCGGTGTGAGGATGCCATCGCCGCAGAATAACAGGGGGTGTGGGTGAGTGGAGGGATGGCCTGGCCAGCATTGGGAGGAGTAGTATGGGCGGTGAGGCCTCCGCGGAAGCACAACCGCCACGGGAGGCAGGAAGCGGTGAACGACCAAAGCTGCTTTGAAGCGGCTGGACCAAGAAGACCAGAGGTTGAAGAAGCACTACGGCCCGTTGGATGGACATCGTGACGGTCCTTGAATCTAGAATCGTTTATATTGACTAAGTTGACAAACCCTTGGTATGCTCCAACTTAGTAGGCCCATTGTGTCAGCCTCCGAAACGGTGCGCCCCAGATGTCAGGGGGAGGAATCATTTTTTGGGCGGCCAAAGCTAAGAATATCCAAGATTGAAGAAGAAGCACGACATCCGTTGGATAGACATCCAACGGCCACTGCTGCGAGGACCGTGTGCTGACTATAATAAGTTGACAAAGCCTTGCATACGCATCAACTTATTTTTTTAGGGGATGCGTCACTTAGTAGGCCCACAAGTGTGTGGTAGAGAACTTATAGCCCATTTGCGTTTTGTAAGAATGTACATCCCAGTTTTGAATTCTAATGGAATTTACAACAGCCCATTTACAGTTTGTTAAAAGTACAACCCATTTTCTAGCTAGGACAACGATTAATAATTTCAACCAACCATTGAAGACAGAATTCAATAAAATTTCGCACATTTTGATGGGATCCAAATATTTTATCCCGAAATTTCTAGTCGATTAAATATAAATTTGTATTACGTAAAAATCCAACGAAACATTATGCTGCGTGCAACAATGAAAATTTAAGATTTGCAAAATCCATAAATAATATTTTATAAACTAATTTCGTGTTTGGTGCATTTTTTATAGTTACTGCCCAGGTTTATAATTACATCCCATTTATTATTTTTTAAAGCCCATTTTCCTGTTAAGCCTAATGCATCCCTCCTAGGAAAGATTTGCAGCCAGTAGTGAGGAGAATAACAAGTTGACCTTGCTCGGTATTCCTCAAAAAGACGTATAGCTGGGCTAGCCATTTTCATCTTGAAAAAATTAGTATCTGGGCTGGATATCTCGGCCAGGCTAGACGGGCCACGTGACGCCTTGATTAATACCCTGCTCTCCTCTGAACAACAACGAATCATCGCCAAGAAAATTCTCTGCAGTGCTCACGCCTCAAAAACACAAATACTGCTCGAGCTGCTTGGTCCCGGTATTGCCGCACCTTGTGCAATTCTCTCATTTATATTGACTACATAGGTTGACAATGGTGTGCGACCGTGATGTCAGGAATCAAAGAGAAAGCAAAAAAAATAGTTGTACATAATAAGGAGGCACTTGCGTACGTACGGCTATGGCCCTAGTGGGTCCCTAGTGTCATCCAGTCAAAATAAATTCATCTCTTAAATCCTCATGTTCGTTGACGATGTTAACAATGCTCGGCGCCATGGCGAGCGCAACAACTCGAAGGACAACGGAGAGGGCCTCGTGGGCCCTACGGATGGTCTGAGTAGCACTCACGCTTCATTCAGTAAGCCAGGATCATCGGACACCTATGTGCACCTTCGAGAAACTGAGACGGCATGAAACGGTAAGGCCACGCTTGGGAGCTCTGGTTTATTTCAAACCTGTATTAACATACAAGTGTAATTTACTCGTCATCGGAAACAACGCGTAAAATACAGGCGTAATGAAACCGAGGGCCCGAGGTCTGTATGTAAAACCGGTGGGTTACGCGTGTAATTTGAGAGACCAGTGTATATTTTATGAGCACTGCTATATGGATGACATTACCAGACGATACATGCACGACGTCTGCCATCGTCTGAGTGTCGTTCATGGGCAAGGCTGAAACAGCAGATAACGGCTGGATTAGCAATCGTCCGAGTGTCGTTCAGCGTTTTTATCGTGTGTGAAGTACTTCCGATATTTTACTAGTCTAAATCGACCAACCAAGCGCCTTTGCTCGAGACCATCTACTTTAATTTACAAGCGTCAGTTTTACAAGTGGTTTTGGTTGGAAAACGACGTCCAATCACGGCCTAATATCATGAGTTGGTCGGAAGATCATATGGTTTCATGTCTAACCTACCCGACTTGTCGTATAGGCTATGAATGGAACATCAGACGATGAACTTCTTAAGCACGGAAACAACAGAAGAGGATGATCTTCTTAACAAGCAAATCACTGGCATTAGATCGACATGCAAAACAATACGAAGCATTATTCTCAGGAGGCACGGTGAACAGCTCGTGATGCCGCATGCCACAACATTCCAAGCTTTGTGTTTGCAATCAAACACAAGGCTTGGCATTACATAGACAATATTCAGAACAAACTCTTAACATAGGAATATCTCAGCAGAGTAACTATTTACTTCTAAACTGAACACAAGAACAGGAAAAAACACTCGACGTTGCTCACAGCAAGGGTGTCCCACTCAAAAATATCAAACACATGTCTTCTGGCTAACATCAATGAGCAAATTTTGACAAGGTTTTCCAATTCCAATATATTAAACTAACATCTTCTTGCTAACATCAATGATTAAACTTTGACAAGCTTTTCCCATTCAAAATATGTAATGCCTATGATCGTGGAGTCCTGTCATAGCTTCTTGTACTTGTTTGGGCACTTTTTGCCAGGGCACTCCACGTGTTGTTAAATTGCCAATGGTCTCTCAAGGACTAGTCATGTCACGGTGTCTAATAATACTCTATAAAGCTTCTCGGTCATTCCTTCGTAATGTAGCGCAAACAAGGATCGCTTCTTTCTGCAAAGTGGAACGACCAACTGGACCCAATAATGCAGCAGTTTGCCTCGGACACATTGGCTCCTTTTATGCAGTTCAACTAAAATCGAAGTCGGAATAAAACCGAGCTTTAATTTTGATATCCCTGTAAGCAACAATAGGTATAAGGGAAACAATTATCGAGAAATAACGGTTGATGACTTGTACTCCCGTAAGAAAAGCATCTAATGATCTACTTTATCTTAATGGGAAACAAAGCAGAGAGTAGCAATTCTCCATTAGTGTGATTCATTCATATTGACCGAGACATTATCTTAACAACGCCTTTGTTTCAACATGTATAAAGAACGACAAAGCGAAAAGTACCATTCCTAAAACAATGCAACTGATTCATTTTAACAGAGAAATTATCTTCACAATACCTTGGTTAAACATGTAGAAAGAACTACAAAGAAGGATAGTACCATTCCTAACAAGTGTTGCAGTTTTGAACTAAGATTCAGTAGTTAATTTATTCTGAGAGTGGCATTGCTTAATTTTACCAGCGGCATTAGATTAACGAAAAGCATAAACAGTTCCAGGGGAGAGTGGGCACAACAACGTATGTGCTTCCATCTACTTATAAAGGGGGTGATGCAAAGTTCGTTGTAACAAAGCAACAAGCATCATGTCTGGGTTGGTCCCATTTTGTTCACTACTTAATGGGAAAAGACAGCAATACAATAGCTTCAATTCAATATTTATTTAAAATAGTACCAAAACAAGTAGCACAACATCTCAAAGCACACTGCACAGCAGGTGGATGAAGGCCCAGATCGACCTTTCATGAGACGGACAAGATAAAATACTTAATCTGCCAACACGAATAGGAAATCCAATCTCGCTTTTGTGCGGTTGCACTAAAATCAAGCAAAGTGTTTCACAGAGCGAAGCAAAAATGTCATAATAGCAACAAGTTGAATAGATATCCCTGTTTAAACAGAGGCAAAAAAGGAATCAATTACCGCTAATAAAGGAGGATGAAACATGCGCCACAAAAATGGTAATCCCGCCAATCCCTAACAAGTGTTGCAGTTTTGAAATAAGATTTAGTAGTTAATTACGAGAGTGGCATCAATTATCGGGCTTATAAAGGGGTGATGCTGAATTTGTTGTAACAAAGCAACAAGCATCATGTCTGGGTTGGTCCCATTTTGTTCACTACTTAATGGGAAAAGACAAGAATACAATAGCTTCAATTCAACATTTATTTAAAACAGTACCAAAACAAGTAGCACAACATCTCAAAGCACACTGCACATCATGTGGTTGAGACCAAGATTTGAAACAACTCGCCATTTAAGACCGGAAACAAATATCGATCTCCTTTTGTGCAGTTCCACCAAAATTAAGCAAAGACACCGGTGTGACATTCAAGTTGAACTGCACAAAATACTCTTAAAACATAAGTGTTTCGAGTAGCGAAGCAAAATGTCACAATAGCAACAAATTGAATCGATACCCCTGTTTTAACAGAGGCAAAAAAGGAAACAATTACTTGCCGATAAAGGAGGATGAAACAAACAAAGGATGTAAAGAAGCATCTAACTTATCTTGGATGGAAAACAAAGTAGGATAGTAGCATTTCTCAAACGGTTGCATTGATTCATATTAACAGAGACATTCTCTTGAAACAACATTCGTTAAAAAATGTAATTTACTTTTAATAGTGGCATTGCTTCAATTTTCCGACGGCATTCTTAGATTAACAACAGCAAAATAACTGTATGGGACATGCCAGCACCATGTGTGTCCCAATGTATAACTGGGTGATGCAGAGTATGTAGCCAAGCAGCATATATGCGCTGGTCCCATATTTGTTCTCTTTGAACCTTCTTCCTATGTGAGGGCAGCAAATCTAGTCCTACACAAACTACCCGACCCCGCTTTCTTTCCCTTTTCAACAAAGAGATCGGGTCCCTTACAGATGTGTGTACCGGGTTACCCCTTTTCCCTTTTCGACGACAAGCGGCTGGATAGCCAGTCTATACCACTTTCCGCCTCCTTTCCTCATTGAACCACGCCCTAGATTCTTGCTCCAGCCCACCGCATCCTTCTTTCCTCTTTGAACCAAGACCTAGATTCGACTACGTAACCTAAAAAGATCCACATGCAGCTAGAGCAACGACGGGTTTCAAAGAAACTTATACCTTAGGGTCGCCGGGATGTGGCAAGGCGTGTGGCGGGCGGCGGATCTGCCCACACTACGCATTTACAACGCAGGAAGAAGGTCGATGGCCTCCCAAGACAAAGCGCCGGGTGAAAGAGAACAAAGGCAGTGGCAAAGTGGATTGCCTCCTCGCCGAAGGCGATAGAGTGAACGTTGCACCTCCTCCCCTTCCCGGTCTTGACGGGATACGGACGCCTCCTTCACCACCGTGAGGGGAGAGAGAGACAAGAGGCCAACGCAGCCTTGTTTAGATCTGGTCAAGAGAGGGTGAGAGACTGTGAATATAGCAAACCCTAGCAAATGAACGCCGAGCCTCCAAGATGTAACATATATGTAGTGCGGCGAAGCGTGTGGAGAGTGCAAACCCTAGCGAACAAGCGCCGAGGCTCCCGCCATATATACTATTTAGTAGTACGGATCGAGCTCCAGTGCCTTCTAAGACTCGCTTTTGGCTGTATGACAGTGAGCTACCACATTTTGGGCCCACCTGTCATAAATCCAAAGGCAAAGCACTAAGTCAATGAAGTCAAAGGCCCATATAGTACTCTCGTGTATCTGACTAATATATAGTGGAGTGGTTTTCTTATTATCTCCATAACAATCGCTTTAAATTGTGTAAGTACGAAACTAAACTCTTTATTTAATGTACGATGAAGAAAACTAGTACTACTTCCGATGAACTAACGATCCACGCCCACGCATCCCGGTCGCACTTCTCGTCCTTCACGTGTGGTACACTACCCTCCCTTAAGTGAACAACCACATGCGCCCAAATTATCGGAAACGTGTGAGAGTGTGTACAAATAAAGAATTTTAATTTCAATTATCGGAAAGGTTTGAGAGTATTACAAAGTTTGACTTCAGTCAAATCTAATATCTTGAGTAAATAAAATGGAGGGCTACTACGTACATCCGGGTTTTAGTCCACACCATTTTTAAATCAAAGTTAATAGCTGGACAAATAAAATTACAGGAGCTGGAGACAAAGTTGTGAGAAGGCTTAGAAATCAATACAAAACTTATTCTCTTAGAACTAACATCGATCCTTCTTCGAGGAAACATTTGGTTCATAGCCAATTGTGTGATAAAATTGCACTAACGTGAAAGACGACTGCGTCTCCAACGCAACCAAGGTGAACTGACGAAGGATATCATCTTTGTGCGTAACAAGCAAAGAGCACTGATGGAAGACAGCTTGTTTTCATTAAAAATTGATCAGCTTCACCAGCCGACGCAACCATGAGGCGCAACCATGAGCATCGATAGGTCATCGTGGTGATGCATCATCCATTTGGCATCAAGTTTGGGTGAGGCACCTATGAAGTTCGACAAATCCTCACTGTGGTCTGCTTCTTCTTAGTAATCAAGCTCGAGGAAGGAAGAATCACGTGGCGAGGGACAAAGTGAGGCGGAACAACAATGGCCATCCAATTTTGTGCAGTTCCACTAAAATTGAGGAAGACATGCCCGGGTATGGAGACACGCATCATTTGTTTCCAAAAATATAAAAAAGGGTTAGCAATGACATCTCAATTGTCAATAAAATTAATGAAAAGTACACCAACAAAATGTAAGCATCATAATTATCTTGATGGGAACTAAACCAGGATACCCGAGAAAAAAGCATTTCTTCATTTAACCCGGTGATAGTACTACCACCATATGGACAATGACCGCACAACCACCATGTACTTTTGTCGAAACAACATGTATACCTCCACCGAGGCATAAATCGTGACAATTTTTCGAGTGGCATTTCCTTTATAATAGTACTAGTAGGTGATGTTGGACCAATGCCGACGAACCCTAGCTACTATGCATGGGGAGCTGGGAGTAGTCGCATAGAAGAAAACCAAGACGCAGCCGACTTGGGGAGCTGGACCAAGACAAGAAATTATACCTCGTGTGGACAAGATGTTGTTTAGGCGGGCGAGGCGGATCTGCCCACACGACGGCAGTGAAGAAGGCGCGGAGGATCTTCGTCCGCGCCGCTGCCGGCTCGAGAGGGCAGTGCGCATCGGCTTCCTCTCGCCGCGGAGACAACGCTCAATGCTGCACCTCCTCACCTCCCTGCAGCTGGACGGGATTCGCCGGATCTGTGACCACCGGTGAGGAGAGAGATAGAGTGGACACTGTCATCTTGTTTTGATATGGAGAGGGTGAGAGAGCGAGACGCCGAGAAACTCTATCAAACAAGAGGCTATAATGGAGTAAAAAATCTCTCCATAGCGGTGGTTTTAAATAGAATACGCGTGTTGCCGGAAAAAAAGAAAAGCGAAAACTGGCGGACAATTTTTTAAGGGTCCGTTTAGGACACATCTAGATGTGACATAGTTATGTCACATCTAAGTTGATGTCCACTGCTTGTGGTCTATTTTTTTCCTAATTTTTTTGTTTCTTGTTGCTACATTATATACTTGTGGGAGCTTAGATGTGATATCCTTAAATAACATCTAGATGTGAATTAGACAAACTGATTTTCTAACGTACCAAGAAAGAAAACTTCGATCAAAAACACGCCCCGCCTGTGTCGCGAGAGTCGTCGCGCACACACATACAGACATAGACATGCATATCCGTGTTTACATAAAATTCCATTTCCATCTCCATCTCCAATCATATTTGTCCAACTGGCACATTATTTACGTTGATAATTATATACGCAGCAATATTAACATACAACATCTCTTGTTTGCGCACGTGCGGACCGCTGCCACGGCCGGTCCTGACCAACCCGAACCCTCTTCATCACCCGCGCGTGCTTCACGCCCAAAACGGTCAGTGCCGCATTCATGCCCGGCCAGAGCGGATGCGACCTCTCACTGACGCCGGCATTGAAGTGGCGCGCCGGTCGAGAGAGCGTCGCCCGCGCCGCTTCTGGGTGCACGCGGCTGCTCTGCGTTCAAAGGTCGCAATAGTCGGCTACAACATGCATGTAAAAAGTTCTTGGGAGTCCGTGCTATAGCTAGTTGTCCTCCCCCAACTCGTCAATCTCTTCCAGATGGTGCTAGTACTCCATGGCGCGATCCATCGACAAGCGGGCGGAAAGTTATCGTGATACTCGGTTTTGCGGTGAGTGGCATGTCGGCGACCGTGTGGGGTCGAGCCGTGGAGGAGGGTGAGACACGAACACAACAGACGTGATTTAAACCTTGGTTTTGCTCGATGGCACGATCCAATGAAACAAAACGTTGGTTTCTCTCCGTTTCCATTTTTTTCTCCGGAAAAACGGAAACTTTCCACTTCATTTTCATTCCTATTCCAAGGTTGCCCCATTACAACATTCCATCAAATACAAAGGAAAACTAACTCGCATGCTGACGCATCTCAATGATTCATAGATCATAGCCAATATTTACTTCACAACTAAAGAAAAAAGTTGTGAGAGCGTGTACGAAAGAAAAACTACTGATGGGGTCACTACGACTTAAACCCTAAACCCTAAACAAGATTTAATTTCCTGGCCGTAGAACTCGTCGAAGGAAAGACTTTAGCACCCTCGGATCATACGATGCTTTTGTGCAGTTCCACTAAAATTCGACCTGAGCATCCCTGATGGCAAAGATAGTGAAGAAGTGTGATTAGAATAATAGTACTGGCACTAGTTCATGAGACATAAACTCATCACAAGTAGAAGCCGGTAGAAGTAGAGAAAGATCGACATGGAGATGGAGCTACGATAGTGGAGCAAGCCGGCTCCAAAAGGAAGATAGACTACCTGGGACGTCGGGTCAGTAGCTAGAAGAGGCGGTTGGGACGCGGCATCGGCCCATACCATGTGACCCCAATTGGGACGCAACGAATGTGGGTTTTCTTCCTCACCGATGTCGACCGCGTCTACGTAGAACATTGTTCCCTTCCCCCAGCTGCGGGATCAGGCCTGTCGTTCTATGCTTGAGAAGAGAGCAACCTAAGCAAGCAGACTTGTAGCTTAGGCTCCTGCTAGTGTATATATAGTGGTTTTCTTTTTCTCTCCATATCAACCATTTTATATTATGACGTGTCATTCAATGCTGAAATGATGGTTGCTTCTTCCGACTAACTTATCGTGTGATTTGGCTGCTCCTTAGTGGCCCCTACATGTACTCCCCCTACGTGTATGCAACTTGACTACATGTACACATGGACGCAAAAACACGCAGACGCCTCTAATGCATGCATGTCCGAGCACACGACGGAACACACACGGTCACGCTGAAGTGCTCAACCTACACGTGCATGCACACACATACTCAGTCAGGGTGAGCTAGTGACCGTATAAACCCTGGAAACTATATATATTGAGCGCAATGAGCGTATTATGAAGTCCACTTTCCGTATTTTTACAAAAATATACAAAGTGATGCATGATGTATTTATCTCGCTTTGAAATTAAGCCATATTAACCGGAGAGGAGGCGGTATGGACTAGCATTACTTTGTTGTGTCCCGTCAACTTGCCGAGCGAGGAGAAGGTTGCAGGGGATCGGAGAAGCTTGCGCGCGGTGGCTCGCAGGACAAGGAGAAACTTTTGACTAATGCAAGATCTCCCTCGCTCAGGCGGTGGACGTGCAACAGTTAATTCAGTGTCAGATTGCCAGAAGCACACACTATACTACTAGTGCTACTATTGTTCGACTTCCCGAATAGGCGAACAGCCAAGCGCAAAGTTTACTAGTACTACTACTATAGTCTATAAAGGTACGAACTATACTAGTACTAGGAACCGGATGGAGAAGCGTCTGCACTCTTATTATAATTTTAAAATGTGATAAAGCAATCTTCAACACATTTCGTTCTCTTCGAGGGTTCTTGCATGTGATAATGGAAGTTGATTGCATGGAACACTCACCACAATTCTCGCTAATTCTGGCTCATATCCTGTTACAAATAGTAGCGCCGTGTAATATTTCCTCTTTTTTGTTATTCAGCATGTAAACAGGTCAACAAACCTTGCGGCGCATCTTCGTGCGAACCGTGCTTGCTGCACTTTGAATGTGGCCGAGAGCTGGCTTGATGAAACACCTCGCTTCCTACTTCCTTTTTTGCGGGGTACCTTGCTTTCTAGTAACCAGTGTCTTGGCTGATCGTCCTAAGAATGCTTATATATGAATAAAGCTCTCTCATTTACCCGCAAAAAAGATTAGGCCATATTAATGCTTAGGAAAGGAGGAGATGCGGACTAGCTGTACTTTTTGGTGTGTCCCGTCAACTCGCAGAATGAGGAGAAGCTTGCAGGACAAGGTGAAGCTCGCTTACGCCTTTTGACTAATGCAACCTACCCTCGGTGGACATGCATCAGTCCATTCGGTGTCAGATTGTCAGAGGCATACAACATGAAGTACCCAACATGCGGAGTACCATCATTGTTCGACTTCACGAAGAGGCGAAGAGCCAAGCGCAATAATGCGACTAGTACTACTACTAGAACCGCATGGTGGAGTGTACGTACTCTTATTTTTTATCTCCGATAAAGTACATGTTTATTCCGAGAGAAGGGCGGAAAAGCGGCAGCCCAACATGTAATGAATGATATCGATAAACCAACCATGAACTAATATATCTAGGCCTTCCTGCGAGCCCGTCTGTGTGTTCTCGCTCCTCGTCTCTCTCAAGGAACGGCGGGTTTGCTCTTTGCCATCAATTGAGATCGGTTTGCTCACACTCATGTCCCACATGTCAGTGATATGCCAAGAGGAGGTGCGTTGACCGACTGGCCATACGCGTACTTGGTTTTGCACCTTCATACTACTCCTCCCTCCGTCACAGTTTACAGGGCACGCTTCATTATGATGCATTTCTCTCAATGCATTTCCACCACCATAGAGACTTTAGACGCGTTCGGTTTAATGCGCAATTAATTAGGGCGTGGTAACCGCAATCAAGTCCACAATTTTGTCTCCATGTACTGTACTACTACGGAGTGGAGTAAGTGCATGCATGTGTGTACCCGGGGTGGAAGCACTGCATGCATGTGTGTACGCATTATTCCCTCTAGTAATAGACGCCGTGTTATAACTACCAATGCTATTTTTCAGGTCGATCGCTAGTCGCCTTGGTCCCACCAATTTTTTTCTTTTTCTGAAGCGCGCTGTATAAATAGTGACGGATGGAGTAGTAAGAGCGGATTCAAAGAAGAGCGTATTGATGGTTGCTTCTTCAGAGAACTTACAGTGGGAAAGGTGGGGCTTATGATTTGACTGCTCATTACTCACTATTAATGCGGCGCAACGACTGGGTTGAGTCTCCCATGCGGTTGTGCACTACCCCCTCGGTTCTTAAATATACTCCGGAGTATTTATCTTTCTAGAGATTTCAACGAGTGACTACTCAAATTTTTGTCTTTTAGAGATTTCAAATGGATCGGGCACATGATGTATATAGACATATTTTAGAGTGTAGATTCACTCATTTTGCTCCGTATGTAGTCACTTGTTGAAATCTCTAGAAAGACGAATAGAATATTTAGGAATGGAGGGAGTACACATCTGAAGCAAAATGAGTGAATCTACACTCTAAAATATGCCCGTTTGAAATTTGTAAAAGACAAATATTTAGGAGCGAAGGAGTATAATTTTGTGCATGGCACATGGGCCCGGATGATGAAGAGGCTTCTGGCAATGCTATCAAGCTTCCATCATTTGTGTACATAATTGATGTACTATACAAATAATTTTCCAGTGACATGAAATTGTACAATGGCGTGAGCTTTCAGCTTTTGTTTCGCGTGTCTTGCCATCGACGCTCTTTCGGAAACAATAAAAAACTAACTTCCTTGCTAATGCATGTCAATTATTAGCAGATCAGAGCTAATAATTACATCACAACTGAAGACAGAGTTGTGAGGAGGTGTTAAATTAAAATTGATCCATGCTTTCATTGGCGAGCAACGTCCCCCAGCCTCTGTCCTAAATCAACAAGGCATGTTGGGAAAAAAAGTAGATGTCTGGAGCATGCAACATTCCGATCATTTTGTGCAGTTCCACTAAAATAGAGCTGAGCGTCCCTATTCCAAAGATATTAAGTGTGATTACGATAATAGAGGACTGTTGATGAAACAATAAACACACAAATAGAAGCCGGTCACCTTTGCGCCTCTCTTAAGACTAACTAGTTGGAGAAGATTAGGCTCGAGTTGGATGAGGAGGATAGAGCAAAACCAATCTCCCTTTGTGCACTCGCACTAAAATGTAGAGACGTTGCCCATGTGATATTTTAGTACAACTGCACAAAACACTCTTAAGAAAAAAGTGGTTTGTGCAGTTCACCAAAAGGTCGCAATAGCAACGAGGTGAAATGGATAGCCATGTTTGCAAAAAAGAGGTAGAAAGGAAACAATTCTTCGCCAATAACGAGTTGATGACACATGCATTTACGACAAAAAGAAGCATATTCCTTGTCCTAAGGGAAGATAACAACACGGTTGTGTTTGTCTAAAAGCAGTGTGAGGACGAGAATGCAATATGGAGTGTATGCGCCCGGACGGAAGCTACGTTTTGGGCAAAGAACTATGGAAGATCCACATGCGGCGGCGTGGGAAGGCAGGCGATGGAGCAAGGCCGGAGGGGATACCTAGAGGTCGTCGGGATGTAACTAGGTGAGCGGCGGTGGCGGAATCTGTGAGCGGTGGCGTAGGCCTGCCGCGCGCCAGAGCTTGGTCGAGAGAACGGCGTGTACCGCCAGATCAGACGCAGTCTTGCCTCGGCACCGTCGAACGGAGAAACAATGCACTTCCTCCCTTTCCCCCGGCGGACGGGATGCGGCCGGATCAGTGAACAATGGTGAGAGAGAGAGAGAGAGAGGCCACCACAGCCTTGTGTGAGATACTCTGAAGAGCGACAAACCGAGCAGGCGAGGCTCCATTGTATACAAGTGAGCGGACTACCTTTTTCTCCATAAAAATCGCTTTATATTCTGTGTAATGCGTGCCATTGAGCGCTATAAATTTATTTTTAAAAATAACGCGACAACGCGTCAAGTCGAACATTGTTTCGCGGTACGCCAGTGGTACACGACCTCCTAGGTAAACAACCACTCAAAGCGTTTCAAATTAGCACGTGGGCTGCCATTTCAGAAAGAAATGAGCTCCACCCATGTACCTAATGGGTGTGGCTGGGCATGAAGCGTGAGTAATGCGCACGGTGCACCTATTCTCTTCTTGTATCACGTACACCACCCTACGTGGGGTTGTGTGAGAGAGATACAAACCTAGAGAGATATAGTGTGTGGGTTCTTGAGAGTTTTTTTTTTGGGGGGTCAATCAAAAATGTAACATATGCAATGTGTGTGAAATAGAGTCCTGGATATAACATATATATAGAGGCGATCCACGAGAAGAGAGTGGAGGTATCATCGGCTTGAGGTGTCCATAGAATCAAGAGAGGGATGATGTGTGTGTGTGCGCCGCACGATCGATAAAGAGTGCCATCGAATTTGTGTGTGCCCACGTCAAAGATATAGAGTGGCTGGCCCTCTTTGGAACGTGAGATGGGACATGGGCGCTTTGTCTCTGTGGCATGGATACCTACCTGCAGCTCGACTATCGGTGTGTGGTGGGGAAGAGGGAGGCCCAATTAACTATAGAGGTACAATGGCTGGTATGTGTGTGGAGGAGGAGAGAGGCCTACCTCATGTATTAAGGAGATCGATGCCTCATGTATTAAGGGAGATCGATCGGCATCCGTGCATATGTGCAGGAGAGGAATAAGGTTGGGAGAGAGACAGAGCTAGAGTGTTGAAGGGGGTGGTAGTGGAGTTGCTTCTAACAAATTGTGGGATAGGATTGCTAGACAAATGGAGGACACGCCCGCAATATCAATAAGAGAGGAGATGGCTGCTTGTTATGCATGCGTGCGTGTGAGGAGAGACGGGTCCGAGGCATGCCACGAATGATGAGGGGGACGATGTGGTTGTGGTAAGCAGACGTAACTACATAGGAAGATCAGTCGCCTTTGTTAGAGAGAAAGGAGAGACATAACTTGTGAGAATGCGTCGATCGATGGGGGGGTAGTTAAAGTCGATCTAGGTATATGTTGGGAGATCGATCGGTATACATGCATGTGTGTGTTAGAAGCAAATGAGGCATGAGGAGAAGGATAGAGAGAGAGGGATGCATGTAGGAGGTGGTACAAGAGGCATACTATATCGAGGGGAGGAGTGTCGAGTACGAGAGCGATGAAAAGAGTGGTGGGAGTGAGGAATGGGCGGTGACAAGAGAAGAGGGAAGCTTGTGTTTGTGCTAGGCACACACACGGCTAGAGAGGCATATCGATCGATGTGTGCCGTAAAGAAGGAGCTGGGGGGCCTACACACACCATGGATGAACGACCTAAAGTGAAAGAGGCAATTTGTGCGATGGAGCTAGAGAATGCCGAGGGAGGGTGAGAGGGATGCGGGCGTGTGCATGCACAAGAGAAAGTTAAGCGCTAGCTACAAAGATAAGAGGGTTGTGTGGGTGTAAAAGACGAATAGAGATCATATATACTTCATTATAAAAAGCGAATTCGGATATTTGAAGAATTTATCATAGTGTTTCAAACCGGCGCATGTGTGAATATATATAACGTGATACACATGGTGTGGTTATGAACATGTTATACTACATTTAATATATTTTATCTCTACTCTTATAAAAAACAGAGTTGTTGATTATGATGTGCCTGCCATCCTGCATTATAGGCCGTCCGATTTATATCTGGCGGATAGCAAGGAAACTATGATGGTTGAAGTTGGCAACAATCATGATTATAGATTCTTATTGAAATAGAGAAACGAATTCAAATTTAGTTCGAATTGCAGCGGTAGTATAGACATTTGGAATGCACTAAAATGTTGGTATGAGTAGGTAACATGCATTATACAGCAAGCGAAAAAATTTAATCGGACATAGCATGGATTCATACTCCCTCCTTCCATCTATATAGGGCGTAATGAGATTTTTAAGACCTCCTTTGACTATTGACAAGATTAATAGTACATGACATGCACAATGTGAAAATTATATCATTGAAAGAACCTTTCACACACGAATTTAACGGTGTGCTTTGTGTAAATTGCATGTCATATATCATTGCTCTAATATTTGGTCAAAGTTAGCATCGAAAAACGCATTAGGCCCTATATAGATGGAAGGAGGGAGTAGCTTGGAATAGCATTTGTATAGTAAAACGGGGCAAGACTCTCTCTTTGTGTGGTGTGAATAGTTTTTTTTTTGGTTGAGGGAAGTGCGAATTGATTTGGTACGTACAAGTAAAATATTACTACACGTTAGGCTTGTCCCTAAAATTCAACCAGCGTCTTGTTATATCCCTGAAAATTCAGATATCGTGCTCCCAAAATCGGGCGCCTTCACAACCCGCCTTGCTATACGAAGTAAATTACAGCATGAAAAACTCCCTCCAGCCTGCCAAATCCCGACACATTTAAATCCCCTTCTAACCTCTGGTAGAAAGGGCAGCTAGTTCAAATCGTTGGGGGGTACTTTTGTAACACACCCTACATTTTGGACAAGCGTGTCCCTAAGTCATGCTTCACCCATCCCATCACCCCTTTTAAGCCATTCGAAATCCCAGGCCGCCATAATCTCTCCGCTCTGGCATGAACCCCACCCTCCTCCGTCCGCCACGTCACCACCGCCAGCCGGAGCCTCTTCCCCGATGACATTGTCCACTTTGCAACAGCTCGGCGTCCCTCGTCCACCTCCCGGATGGGGATCCGGCTATCCATCTCGTTGTCCCGTGGTTCAGCCGCCCTATCCTCCACCTCCAAGGAGCTGCTCCGGCGATCGCCTGCGTCTATTGCGGTTGCTCCATCCCCACTGGGCCGCCTTAACCTGCTCCCACCGGAACGCAGCATCCTCACCGACTCCTCGGGACGGCCGAGGCCTACTGGCGCCACCAAAGAGGTTGTACACTCATCGCGATCGCACCTTCTCCTCTTAACTTGACCTCCCGCCGACGGTGCTCCATCCCGCACCCCCCATGGAGTAGCTACCTTGAAGCCGGGCGCCCTGGTGACATCTCCACGGCGCTCTCCCCGATCGAGGCCCCTTGGCGGCGGCGGGCCATACCGGCCGGATCTGCTTGCTGTTCTGCTCGCTCTGCTTCGCTCGCCAGCTGCTGCTACTCCAATCTCGCTTGATCGCTCGTCAGCCAGCTGCTCTTGCTGCTCTCCCCTCGCTCGTCTTTCTTTGCTACCTGCTCAGAATTATGCCACACTTGATGTTGAATCGACTTTTGGGTCACGGTCGATTTTCAGGGGTTGGGGGGCTCACGGAGTTAAGGAAGAACCACCCAGCTGGGACGGGGGCTCACGAGAGGTACCCCACTTTCTATGTTTGGGTTCGGGGTGGGGGTGGGGGGCCTAGAGGGCTGGGTGAAGGCGGTGGCGAAGTTGTTTGGGCGGCGAGGCTGACTGGGGCAGCGGTTTGGCCGGGTGGTGGTCGGCACTGTGGGTGCAGGTTGAAGATGAACTGCAGGCCCTCCCTAAACTACATGTCAAATGCCTCTCTGCTACCATTGATTCAGTTTTGACAGTAGCATTCAGATTCCACAGTAAATTTTAGTTTTGATAGTTAAGTTCAGAGTCAATAGTTTTTACCTCATCTCTTGTAGTCAGGTGGTTTTTGGTGATGTTAATTTTACATACATTTTACATCATCTATTGGAGATGCTATTAGAATCCCACTTGAGGTTGTGATGTTTGTCTTGTCTTTGCTTGACCTTGGCGTCCCTTCGGCTCACCGGAGCTGCTCCAACGACGAGCGATCCATCACAACAGTGAGCAGGTTCTGGCGCCGCTCTACAGATTCCTCGAGATCTTCCTCCACACCATCGACAGCCACCTCTTGCCTCCAAGCCCCTTGACCAACCCAATGATGCTTTGAGGTCGACACTCGCCATTTCTGACAAGAGGTTGTACATTTGTTGCATCACTTATTACTATATATTCACGTCGATCCACTGGTTGTTACCATCACTCTAAATTTCTGATGCTCTCCTTACATAATCTCACCATATTTTTTCCGTATGCATGTCAGATATTGTACACAGTCATGCTGAACATGTAAAGAAAAGAGAAGAGTTTTCTTGCGGCAATACAATGTCATCACAGACATTGCTCCATGGTGGGTTCAATGGCAAACCCCCCCACCCCTCTCCGTGATTGTAATCGAGGAGGAAGATATACGTTACGAGGCAGATTCGAGACGTCACCGACCACTCCTATTTACCCCCAAGGTGTTTGCTCTACCTTGGCATGATGATGTTAGTCGATTATCATGCATATGTTCCCTTGCAGTGCCTACTTTTGACATCATATATGTCATCTGCTTAGTTTAGACATGTTCTGTAATGCCATCTGTTTAGTTTCTATATCATTGTCGGATTTCAGGTTCCGGCAGACCCTTAAGGTTCGAACTCTAGGGTGCGCGCGGAGATCTCTCCCCTACGATCTACGTCTGATCTCCTCATGTGACCTAAGCTGGAAATGATGAACAACACAAGGGACACGAGATTTATACTGGTTCGGGCGACCGTTGTGGTGTAATACCCTACTCCAGTGTGTGGTGTGGTGGATTGCCTCAGGGGCTGATGATGAACAAGACAGGGAAGAACAATTTGCGAGAGGTGTTCTTGTGTTGGTGCGATGATCTGTTTGGGTGAGTTCGATCGCCTCTCTCTCTCTCTCTCTCTCTCTCTCTCTCTCTCTCTCTCTCTTCTAGGGTTCTATCAGATCGGATCCGTCTCCGTCCGATCCCCCTACTCTGTGGTGGCTAGCTCTATTTATAGATGCTTTGGGCCTCTCCCCAAATAATGAGCGGGAAGGGCGCCAACAATTGGCCATTTTGAAGGGGAACATCTAGTACAAGTTATCCTGACCAAAGGTGGTCTTCGGCCGCCAAAAGCACCGGTGATGACGCCAGTATTGGGCTCCACGGTGACCTCCGCCCTGCCGCTCTACTAGTCTTGGTCTCGTTCTGCCGGAATGGTAACCTTTGCCCGATGCCTTGGCTCGTGCTTGCCCCCCTTTGCACCGGCGGGGAAACAAGGACACCTTTGTGCAGGCCGGCGCGCCGCAACACCACTTTGGTCTCCATCGTCATGGCTTGCGTCATGGGCTCCTCGCGAGGTACCCCCGCCTTGATCTCTCCGCCTTCTCGCGAGCCTGCCTGATGAGGCTGTCCCTGAGGAAGCTTCCTGTCATCCACCCCGCGAGGCTTGGCCCCTCGTGAGGGTTGAGGGAGTCCCGGACTAGGGGGTGTCCGGATAGCCGGACTATCATCACGGCCGGACTCCAAGACTATGAAGATGCAAGATTGAAGATTTCGTCCCGTGTCCGGATGGGACTTTCCTTGGCGTGGAAGGCAAGCTTGGCGATACAGATATGTAGATCTCCTACCATTGTAACCGACTCTGTGTAACCCTAACTCTATCCGGTGTCTATATAAACCGGAGGGTTTTAGTCCGTAGGACAACAACTACTAACATCAACAATCATACCATAGGCTAGCTTCTAGGTTTAGCCTCCTTGATCTCGTGGTAGATCTACTCTTGTACTACCCATATCATCAATATTAATCAAGCAGAGTAGGGTTTTACCTACATCGAGAGGGCCCGAACCGGGTAAAACATTGTGTCCGTTGTCTCCTGTTACCATCCGCCTAGACGCCTGATTCAGACCCCCTACACGAGATCCGCGGTTTTGACACCGACATTGGTGCTTTCATTGAGAGTTCCTGCGTATGTCGCCACCGATAGGCTGATGGCACCTTCAATCATCAACAACGACGCGTCCGGTGAGACTTTTCTCCCGGACAGATCTTACGTGTTCGGGCGGCTTTGCACTCTGAAGCCAATTCGCTTGGCCATCCGGAGCGGATCGAAAGCTTCGCCCTGGCCATCGTGTCAGATTTGGAAGTTTGAACTATACGGCCGATATCCGCGGAGACTTGATCTTCGACGGATTCGAGCCGCAGCCAAGCGTGCCGCACTGTCTCGATGGGCATGATCTAGCTCTGCAGCCGAACTGTGCCCTGGAGGCTGCACCAGTATCCGCTCCGACCCTTGATTCGGTGCCGGATTCCCCGATCGAGGATGAGTAGTTGGACACCGCCTCGGGGGCTACAACCTCTACGGCCATCGAGCCGAACTGCATCCCTGTCCTTTGCGAAGACCTTGACTCGAGTGCGGACTGCGTCTCCAGACTCCGAACCCTCCGCGCCCCGCCCAATCGAACCCGATTGGGCGCCGGTCATGGAGTTCACGACGCGGACATCTTTCGGCACTACGCCCTTTGGCGACATCCACGAAATCACTAAAGTCTCTCTCTTTATCCGGAGAGCCCTGGCGGACTACGGTCGGGGAAGGTTGGGATGCGGACGACGAAGAAATTCAACGCCCACCCACCACCCACTTCAGTAGCCACCGCCGAAAGTTTACACGGCGTGCTCGACTTCGACTCGGAGACATCGGCGGTATGGACGGCGATGTAGAAGACAACAATGAGCCAACACCTCTAGGATGCTTTGGACAGCCACCTCATCTCACGATGTATACATGGTGGACACACCTAAAGGAAATGAAGACGAGGAACAACGGATGCTACGAAGGATAAATCCTCGGCGATCAAAGCTGACAGCGTGAACGCCGAACAAAGTCCCGCCTCAACAAAGACCCAGCCATAAAGCAGTGGCGAACCGGTGGATAACGAACACGCTTATTGAGCAATCGTCCAGAACAAGACAACTTGGATAAACAATCATCCCCGGCGAAGACAACGGTCGAGACGATCGGCGTCCGGACAAACTATTGAGCAAAAGCGACCTCGAGAAAAGGCTCGCCGCCATCACTGGCGTAGCTTTGAAAAAAGCGAAGCGGAAGCTCAAAACAGCGGAAGATGCACTCAGGATCGGATGGAGCAAAGTATTCAGATCACATGAGACAAATCTGGCTGACGATCGCCGAACAAAGAGCTACCCGAAAAGAAAGCTACCGCCTGGAATTGACGAGGAGGCCTTAGAGCCCCCACAATCAAAAGCAGGAAAGCCACCCGGTGGGATGGACGACCTCACGGCAAGAAGAGAGCGGCGAATGGTGCGCACACAAGACAATATGTGATCCGCGCAAGGATTCACATCAAAGGATGGCCCAATTAGGTCCATCTACGGGCCAACAAAGCATGCTCGTCAAAGCAATGCAACACGCCAAAATTCCAGAAGATCACGGCACACCCAAATATAGGCGCCGCTGCGCCCTATATTTCACTGATGAGGTGCTTTGGATCATGAATTTCAGTGAGATTCAAACCCGTAAACATAGAGGCATCTGACGGAACAATAGACCACAGGTTTGGATTGAGGATTACATCCTCCATATACACATGGCTAGAGGAGATGATCTCCACGCCATAAAATAATTACCCCTTAAACTCAAAGGGCCAGCTCAGCATTGGCTTAAGAGCCTCCCCGAAAATACCATTGGAAGCTGGGAAGAGCTCGAGGATGCATTTCGGGAAAAATTTCAGGGGACTTATGTCCACCCTCCGGATGCGCATTTATCTAAGTCACATAACTCAACAGCCGGAGAGTCAGCACGAAATTCTGGAATAGGTTCCTCACTAAAAGAACCAAATAGTCGATTGTCGGACGCGAAGCCTTAGCAGCTTTCAAACACAACGTCCAGGACGAATGGCTGCGCCAGACACCTCGGCCAAGAAAAGCCAAGAACAATGGCCGCACTAACAAGCCTCATGACCCGCTTTTAGCGGGAGAGGATAGTGGCTAGCAAGATGCAGCACCAGCTGACCCAAGTACATCCGAAATCAGGGATGGAAATGGGAAACCACGGTGCAACAAGGACCAGCGCCGGATTAAAAGGAACAGTCCAAAGAGCACGGCAGTCAACGCCGGATCCAAAAGCTCACGACAGAACAACAAAAAACTGCCCCTTAAGGACAATAGCGATGAGCTATCCAACTTTAACAAAATCTGGACAAGATATGTCAAATACCACAGTACTCACAGGAGGCACGCTAACCATACCCATCGAAACTGTTGGGTCTTCAAACGATCCGGCAGAGCAACGCCCGAACACAAGGGCTCGATACACCAAGTGAAGATGATGACGACGAGCACCACAAGCGAGCCCGGAAAACAAAAGACTTTCCCACAAGAGGTTAAAATCGTAAATTCACTTCACGTGATCAAAGGGAAAAACAGACCGGCGCCCACTAAAAGCGCGCCGCACCTTTGGTTGTCAAAACCAATCACCTTCGACCATCGTGACTATTCAAAATATCCGGAATGCAGGATGGACTGCCCTGATATTGGATCCTATAATCAACGGATTCCAATTTACCACGAAGTCCTCATGGATGGCGGCGGTGACATAAACACGATATATCGGGACACAATCCGCAGGATGGGGATAAACCCAACCAAAATTGGCCGTAGCAACACCTCCTTTAAAGGAGTAATGCCAGGCCCATATGCCCATTATGCGGGCTCCATACTGCTAGAAGTTGTGTTCGATTCATCCGCAACTTCCGTCACGAAAAGGTTACTCTTCCATATCGCCCCATTTAAAAGTAGCCATCAAGCACTATTGGGACGCTTGAAGCTTTCGCCCGCTTTTAACGCATAATACCGCATTATGCATCTCTAACACTTAAAATGCCCGGTCCACGCGGCATCATCTCGTTAAAAGGAATTAGTAAGTGTTACTCGAGCACGGAAAAACGGGAGACTGTCTTGACGGCCACACAGCTATCCGGCTCTACTAGGGAAGAACCCGAACTGGTCATTCAAACTCCGGACACGGCTAGACGAGTCCGGCGCCTACTAGCGGCACACCCCCATACAAGGGGCTACATGCGCGTATAACAAGAGACAATAAAAGCTCAACTTTTCTTGAACCATACTTTGTTTATTTACTATTAAGTACATATTTTGCACGATCCTTTTCTTTTAAAACTAAGTTCCTCTCTTTTACAGATGAACAACATGCTACACCCGTCCGAGGATCGGCTGCATGGAGACAGTAGCAGGCGTCGCGATGAGGGACCCGTTACAAGGATTCTTTTCAGATTAAGACCCTGCATAAACCTTTGTTCACATCTCTTGTTGATATACATCCCCGGTTCCTTACTATAACCGAGGAGGAGGCTGGCGCTTTGGCATTGACCGCACTAGAATTTTTAGCATACACGGACATCGGGGCTTAGGGCATTACTCGCCCATTTTCATAAAGACCGAATACCTTAGGGAGTATTCGCGTCTCGAGTTAGGACTTATATGCATCAGCTCGAATCATGTCTTTGGTCAAATGTTGGGTTGCCGGCTCTTGTGTTTTGCTACCTTATGTTCCGTTTTCACGGCTAATGCGGCACCAGGAGAACCACTGCGATTGTGCCCGGTTGGCCCGGCGAAAGCACCTCGATGGAGAAAGCCGAAAACTGATCATCATGATAAAGCGAGAGACCGTCAACCACTCGATGACTTATGAGAATGTTTAGGATTCCTCCGCATTAACGAAGGACCGGTTTTCGGTCGGGGCACATACGCACTTTTCCCAATTCGGAGAGTGTGGTGCCCCGAGGCTATATCGTAGCCCCACCCTCGAACTCCCATGGCTAAGTGAAAGTGATAAAGCATTATAGTCCGGTTGCACTGGTTTGCTACGCTATCACCTCCTTAACAGGACCAAGACGTTGGATCAAGTGTGAAAAAGCGCTTTTACGTGCAAACACCCCGCACTATGTGCGTGGGGCTGAAACAAGGACTGCCATCTTTCAGGTTATATACACATATACATAAACGGCCGCACAGGGAGTAGTTTACTACTTGAACGCACAAGTATAAAAAGCTCTTATATTGAAACATTGTTTTCACAAATCATACATGTCATCTAAAACATAATATCCTTCGAGCACTGCGTCTCTATTAAACGAGCGCCCGGTAGGACTTCTTCAAAGTAGTGCTTTCGGCGGTACTCGGCTTCCGTCCGAAGTCTTGGGATGCAACATCGGTGGCCTTCATCTCTGCCCAAAGTATGTCTTGACACGGGCGAGCCATCCACGCTCCTCAATACACGCCGATCGCCTCATTTTTAAATCGATACGCGGTACCGCACCAAGGAACTGCTGCACTAAACCAAAATAGCTCTTGACTAGGGTCCGCTTTGCCACAAGTGAGTCGAGACATGCTTCATGGCAAAAGCCGGACAACCGATTCAGTTCAGCCCATTCGCCAACCGATCGGTCGGTGACAGAGGACGATCCGGACTATGGAATTGAGACCAATATAGCTCTTCCCTTACATGCCCTTCCGCCCTGGAAGTGCTTAACTGTCTGCCTTTTCGCCGCCAAGTCCGTATAAGCATCCTCCTAACTCCACAACTTATCCAATTGAGCATACTTTGGATCTGTATTTTCTCCAGCAAAAGCAGTTTTCGGCCCGCAATTGCCCGGCCCGACTCAGCTCCTCCTTGGCAGCTCTAAACGCCGCTTGGGCACTCTTGGATTCGGGCGGCGGCCTTTTAGGTTCTCTTGTTCCGCTTGACGCTCTTTTTCAAGAACCTCGCAGCGATCGGTAGTATTCCTTAACTTTTTGGCCATATCGTCCATTTCCTCTTTGCTTCGGCAGTGAGCAGCCCGTTCGGCTTCTAGCTCTTCGGCTGCCTTTAAAGCAGCCGCATTACAGACCCGGGCTTGCTCTTTTGCTCGGCGAAGTTCCGCCGCAGCTCCTCCACCTAGCGGCACCATCTGCATTAAGCATCACGAATAGTAAGACATGGGCGCCAGCCCCCTTACAGTGTCCGCACCGAAGTCGCATACCTTGTGACTCGTCGAACCGTTTATTGACCAGCGTGATGTCCGCATCCGCCTCGTCAAGTCGCCCGCATTAGTTCGGCATATTCATCGATCCGGCTGGCCTCCAGACGCCACGCCACCTGTTTAGGAGCGGCGATATGTTATAACTGAGAATTTGATCCTCGGCACGTTGTCAATTTTGATAACATACCGAGTCTCAGGGGCTACTATCTATACAGGGCGCATTTTATATGCATAACTATCAGAAGGTACATCATTTTTACGTACCTCAAACCCCGTCGATAAGCTTCGACGGCTTCATGCAATCCGCTCTCCATGGATGCAATTCTTTCAATCACCGTACCCATTAGAGCACGGTGATCATCTGAAATAACCGCTTCGCCCGAGAAGATCCTTGACTCCTCCGACCGCACACCACTTGGCGCGGATCTTCCGCCCTGCCGGACTTAGGGGAACCCTCCATGGCGACACCTGGGTCGTCCGCTTCCTGAGGGTACGACAAGTGGGCGTTTAGCTCTCCATGATCTCCGGAAGAAGATCCCCGAAGATGAGCTCACTGAGAAGGGCTGAGGTCCGGACTACAAGGTACAATTTCGGTTATCTTCATGAATAAATATAGGGATGTTCCTTATTTACAAGACCCCTTCTTTTTAACTTACGGCTCGCTGGAGGGCTGACCCACTTGGGGAAATAATGCGGCTGGGTTACTTCCGGCGCCCGGACTCTTGTCAAGATCCCTTTCCCTCTTTGAGGCCTTGACCTCCGGATCTTCCGAAGCGGTCCTCTTCTCTCCTCGGAAGGTGGGACTCTTAATCCCTCCTCCCTTGATGGCCTCCTTCAAGAGGCGATCGCTTCCCGCTCCCCCTTCGCCTTCTTCAAAAGCGCGACCTTCAACATCTTGGTCAACATGGGATCCCGCGTGGTCTCCGGGAGGGAGCCGGACACCTTATTAACTTCGCCTTGGCTATCCATTCCTGTTCAAAAAACAGCTCCTTTAAAGGGTACATATATAAAATAAAAGAATGAACAGCTTGTCCGGTTACAGGACTACTTACTTGAGCATCTGGGCGATTGCAGCTTAGTCCTGCGTCCTCGGTCAAGTCCGGACACTTCTTTTGTGCTCCGAAGAACAGTTTATACATCTCCATGGGCGTCGTGCCCATGAAGTTTTGGAGAGCTCGTGGTCCCTCCGGATTGAATTCCCACAGGCGGAGGGGGCGTTCTGAGCTGAAGGTGCGGATCACCATAACCTGCGCCACTTTGCAACCAGTTGATTCCTCTTTCCTGGAGGTCTCGAATACGGCCCTGCAGCAAGGAACGATCCTTGGATGCCCCAGTCGAGCCCCTTGTTGACCCATGATGCCAGCCGCTGTGGTGGACCTGGCGAAGGCGGGAGGCGCCCGCCCATTTGGTGCCCACACAGGCGGTGATATAAAACCACCCCCGTTGCCACAAATCAAGCTCCTCTTGAAAAGAGCCCTCGGGCCACGGAGCATCAGCACATTTGCTTATGACCGCCCCTCCGCACTCTATTTGTTGCCCCTCGATCATCTTTGGCTCCACCTTGAAGGTCTTGAGCCACAATCCAAAATGGGGGTAATATGGAGGAAGGCCTCACATACAACAATGAATGACGAGATATGGAGGATGGACTCGATTCAAGTCATGGAAATCAAGCCCATAATAAAACATGAGCCCCCGCACAAAGGGATCCGTCGGAAGCCCTAAACCCGAAGGAAGTGGGACACGAACACCACGTTCTCGCGGGCTCAGAGTGAGAATGACCTGCCACTGAGCGGGCAGCCTATCACGAGATCTACGCCGGTTAGGTGTGACTGGCGTTCGCAATGCTTTAGCACATCTTCTTACATTACGAGAGGAAGACATCCATCGGCCGTGTTGGTCGGATCCGGACATCGTCGAAAGTCCGAAGCGCCCTAAATCTGAAGCTTTGGGTGTTGGAACTCGGCCGAGGCGAACTTCGATGGAGGGTGTAAAAAGAAGGGCCTTGGTCTCATTATAAAGAGGTTGAATACCAAGAGCCCACCCGTGGTCGATTAGGACTCTCCTTTGATAGAGGAGGCAGCTAACGGGCGGTTGGGTTACCCACGTCCGTATTGATGAGAATCCGGAATAAGGGGGCACGATCTACGCTTTGATAAGACGTGCCAAGGAAACTGCCTCACTAAACACGCCGAGGTGGAGCAGTAAAAAGCGATTCATATAAAGGCTTGGCCGTGGTGTGATGTCACGCCCGCTGAATACGTCAGCCAGATCATGCAAAAGTTATTCTCTCACGGTGTTATGTGGAACTTGTTTTGCAGAGCGGACACTATTCTTGTGTTCAAAACCTTCTATGAAGTATTCGGAGGAGGAACCCGCCTTGCAATACCGAAGACAATATCTTGGCGCGGACTCATCGTCGTGAAGCCATGTTCGTGGCTCTTGAGGAGTCCGGACTAGGAGGTGTCCGGATAGCCGGACTATCGTCACGGCCGGACTCCAAGACTATGAAGATACAAGATTGAAGACTTCGTCCCGTGTCCGGATGGGTCTTTCCTTGGCGTGGAAGGCAAGCTTGGTGATACGGATATGTAGATCCCCTACCATTGTACCCGACTCTGTGTAACCCTAACCTATCCGGTGTCTATATAAACCGGAGGGTTTTAGTCCGTGGGACAACAACTACAACATCAACAATCATACCATAGGCTAGCTTCTAGGGTTTAGCCTCCTTGATCTCGTGGTAGATCTACTCTTGTACTACCCATATCATCAATATTAATCAAGCAGGAGTAGGGTTTTACCTCCATCGAGAGGGCCCGAACCTGGGTAAAAACATTGTGTCCCCCTTCTCCTGTTACCATCCGCCAAGATGCACAGTTCGGGACCCCCTACCCGAGATCCGCCGGTTTTGACACCGACAAGGGTCTTGAGCTTGAGCTGATGAAGATGGGCCGTGCTAGGCCCCCACTTGAGCCACGCCGCAGCGCGAGCAGAGCAAGTCACGGGGACCCCCTGCCCGAACACCAACAAGAGCCCCGGGCCCAAGGCGCGCCAGGGCTTGGCCTAGCAGAGAAGCGAAGGGGCAAGCGCGAAGCGCCACGGGCCCCAATAGCCTGTGGCCTTGGGTGCCGCATGGCGTTTGATTGGACGTGGGCGTCTGCGCTTCCCCACGATGCCTTGTTACGCGCCCGGCTAAGCGGACCCTTAGTTGCACACAGTTGTTCCTCCTTTCCGCTGCTCGCTTGCCTCTTAGCTTTCCTTCTTCCTCGAGCTCCAACCTCCGTCGCCAATCCGGCTTGAGTTCTTCCCTCTCTCCACCGCCATGGCGCCCACGAAGAAAGGAAAGGGAAAGAAGCCCGCGCCTTTGCCCCGCGCACCTCCGGTGGCGGCCCCCACTGTTGATCGGTCGATCATCCTCAATCCAGAAGCTTTGAACAAGGTCCGCTCTGCCCTTGCCACTATCTTCAGCGAGTGCGGCGGGGACCGCTGTGCGCTTTGCATCCCATGCCTCCCTTGATAGGATGCGTCACGGAGGTCCAGATTCTTTGCCCGATGCCCTATGGTAGTGCGGATTCCCCCTTTTCCACCTTCTTCAATGCGGTGCTCTCCCATTATCAGATCCGCATGATGCACCTCGAGCCGGAGTCCATTACCCTTCTGGCTGTCTTTGCTTTTGTTTGTGAGGCGATGATAGGCATTCCTCCTTGAATTGCCTGCTTTGCGCCCACTTCTTTTTCTTCTTTGGCGACCAACTCAGCGCCTTTGGTGCGTGAGCTTCTTCATTTGTGCTAGAGACGGCCACTTGTGGATCGACTTCGGCCTTCCTCCTCCTGAGGCCAGGTTCAGAGAGCGGTGGCTGTACGTGGACGCCGGAGTGCCCAACCCCTTGCTCTCGCACCGACCTCGCCCTCTGTTCCCAACCCAGGCTGGGATCATGAAGTGCTCGCGAGCCCCCGGCTCGCCTTCGTCTGGCGCCACTTCCAGAGTTTGAGGGCGCTCGATGTGACAGCATCCAAGGTGGTGAAGGAGTTCCTCCAATGTCGCATTGCTCCTCTCCAGCGCCACTCTCACCGGATGTGGGACTTTGCGGGGCACAGAGACCGCATGCGGCTTCAGGAGTAGGACTTGGCGCCTGAAGTGCTGCGGACGGTGCTCAGGGTCTTGACTGGCGACCCTTCCCCAGGCAGCCTTCGGCATGATGGCGCCCTCTTGTATCTTTGCTCTGGCAGGGCCGATTTTGTGAGGCAGATGCCCAGCTTCGACGAGTGGGGTCTGCGCCCGGCTGGCTTCACGGGGCCCCGTGAGAACCCAGCCTCCGTGGGTGCTCCCCCTGCCACCCACAGCAGCCCTTCCTTAGGCGACAGGGCGGGGAGACGAGAACCGGCGGGAGTTGAGGCGACTGATGTCGAGGTGCCGACGCCGCGAGAAGCCTCGAAGGCGGCGTCTCCCGAGGCCCGCCCTGGAGCGGCGGCAGGTGCGGAGTTGCGGCCTATGGTTCCTGAGGCCGGGGCTCCCGAGGCCCCAGCCGTTCCTCGCGAGGCGACGCCTGACGGCGCCCCCCAGGCAGACTCCTCCGGCGCTGATCATCTTGACGCTTCTTCCGCGCCACAGGCCGACCCCTGCGCCAAGCGCTTAGGTCGGTTCCGCATAGACTTCGAGGCCCTCCGCAAGAGGAAGGAAGCCTTGGGTGGCGACGACCGCCCTTGCCGCTTGTTGAAGCGCAGGAAGTACTTTGCCATGGACGAGTAAGTCTTCTTCTTTCTCTGCTCATTTACTTTGCTATCCTGCACTGATTGTGGCCTTTCGTGCCCCTGCCTGGGGTCGCACCTCAGCCGTGTCGGCCCGGAGCCAGCCTCCCAAGCTTCGCCTTCTCCGCTGGCCCTGGGCGCGCCGAGCTCGAGCGGCACCCCTGCTGCTAGACCGGTTGGTGGAGTGGTCCGTTCCATAGGGCACCTCGAGCCCTCTGCTCCGTATCCTTTCTTCATGAGTCCTCCTGGGGCACATCCGGCTTGCCCCGCATTCCTCCTCCGATCATAGATGGTGAATGGCTGAACTCTGTCTGTGGCTCCTCCTCCGCGGGCGGACTGATGCCAGGACGGATTCCCAGAGAGGTCTATTCGGCGATGGCTAGGGCGCCAGCCCCCAGCCCTGCGTCGGGAGAGGGCGTGCCGCCTCGGGGCCCTCCGCATACTCCGGCGGCAGAGGGTGATGCGGAAGACGTGCTCAGGCACGCTCGGGAGTGTCGCGCCCTTCACGAAGAGTTCCTCCAGGGGGCGGCGGAAGCGGTGAGCCGGATCGGGGCAGAGCTTGCTGACGAGGATGCGTGCCTCGAGGCCGAAGGTTTGCGCCTTGCTGAGGAGAGGCGCAAGCTGAAGTTAGCCGTCGCCCTCGCGCGTCACCAACGTGATCTCAACAACGCGAAGGTTGAAGCATCGCTGGTGGCTTCGCGGGAGGCCTGCTCCCAGGCTGTCGAGGAGGCTCGGGAAGCAGACCGACGGCGCAAAGATGGGGAGGAGCGCGCATGGGAGCTCCAAGCCTGGAGCAACTCCCTGGAGCGGCAAGTGGAACTGCGCCAGGCGGCCCTTGAGTCGATGCAGGGGGCCTCCGTTGACCGGGCGGAACTTCTGAAGCGCGAGGAGGCACTGACTCTGGAGGCCGCCGAGCGCAACCTCGACCTTGAGCGGTTGGAGACGAGGGAGTGCCTGGTGGCTCAGGCGGAGGATGATGTTGCCGCGCGCGAAGCCCGGGCCCAGGAAGAAGTCGATCGCCGCGTGGCGGAAGCTCGCTCGGCCTTCGAGCGCGAGTACAAAGCAAGGTTGGGGCTGATCAAGGCCAAGGCTGAGGGTAGGACCGTGGCCCTCAGGTCCAAACTGGCTAAAATGACACGGCGTGCGGACTCCTCCGCGGCCGCCCTCGGTGCAGCACAGGCGGAGCTGGCCTCTTCCCGGGGCTGCTTCTGCTCCAACAGAGGGTTGATGATGCCGAGGCCACCGCGCAGCGAATGAGGACGAGATGCGTCGGCGGCGGGTTCTGGAGCATGAGCATGCCCCCATGCTTCGAACGCTCAGAGAAAGGGCCAACACAGCTTTGGGCAACATCTGCGAGGCTGCCGCTAAGGAGCCGCACGAGGTCAGCTACGCCGACAACCTCCAGTTTTTCACCGACGTGGTGACGCTTCTGGAGAACCGCTCCGAGAGGTCCCATTGGCTTGTCGAAGAGAGGAGCCGAGCCTTGCTCGGGCATGCCTTTTCCCGTGTCTTCAGCTATCTGCAGGGCAGGGACCCCCACTTCGACTTCAACGCTGCCATCGCACTCGTGCCCATAGCCGTCCGGGGCGACCTGACGCGATGGGTGGAGCACAACGTGGACGCCCTCGTCAGCGCCTTTGCGTCTGATGACAACGACGTGGTCGTGGCCACCATTGAAGGCGGCGTTGTGGACGAGCCTCGCACCGACGGTGATGCTGGCGGTGGCGGCGACAATGTCAGCGACGCCAGTGAAGCCTCCGGGGATGCCCCAGAACACGCGGTGAGTGATATGTTCGACTGACCGTATGTCGCTGCTGCCTTACCCTGCACGAAGAAGGTTCGGGCTTGGCTCTGAAGAATGTAAGAGCATTTTGGGAGGGGAGGCCCCTCATGTAAAGGTTTGCAATCAGTACCCTGGTAAGCATAACGTTGCGTGTAACCTTAGCCGCTGGCCCGGTGATGGGTCAGCTCACTTGTTTACCTTTCGACCCCGACGAGTCCCGAGCGGGCTTGCGGGGGGCCGCCGTGCCTCGGGTGTCTTCTGGTTAACCCATTGATCCTCAAGGGACGAGAACCTCCGGAGAGGGTGTGGTGACAATGTCCTGCCCGGCCGAGGGCGTGCCTGCCAGCCCGGCTCGCGAGGGGCTCGCGATGGGAGGCAGCCGACGCTAACTTTGGACGCAAAGCCGAAACCAGAACACGAGAGATTGCTCGAACGAGACTAAACACCCCTTCCCCAAACACACGCAAGTCTCCAACTCAAATCCAACTTAAATCCAAATCGAAGAACTTTGTCAACAAGGAAAGGCAAAAAGCAAAAGGCCGCGTCCGGCACCTAGTCTAGTCTTCGACGTCTTCTCACCAGCATGAGCTATAAGTGCCGCCATCAAGCGTATGAGCCCCGAGGTCCGAGGGCGGCTCTCCGGAGACTCCGGCATGTACAGCCCCACTCATTATTACGTGAGAGTGTCACGGGCGGCGAAGCTTCACAGCATTGGGCCTTCTTCACAGTACTTGGCCTTGCTTCATATTGCCAAACGAGGGCCCTCGCTTGCGCCTCGCTCTACCGCCATTGACTACATCGGAACCAAGGACGACGCCAATGGGGTAGAAGCAATGCCGCCAGTTCCCAAGCGACCACGGGTCTCTTCCAAGGGGGCAGCCTGGGCACCTCCCGGAGAGGGCCTACCTCCTGAAAGCGCCTTGCTCCGAGCGCCGCGGGGACGAACCCGAATCTCGGCCCCTCCATTGCAGCCCCCTGCGCCCTCCTCCTGAGGGGTATGAGGCTGCAACATTGGGGCGGCCATCTACTGCGGCGACACAGATCTCCCTGCGACCCATGGTTAGCATAAGCTTGCTCTCGAGGAATTAGTGGTACCCGATATGGCTGTTGCCGGTGCTTGGTTGTCGAGGCTCTCTTGGGGTTCCCGAAAGAGCCTCAACTTTTAGCTAGCCGCTCGCCCCAGCCTGGCCCGAGGAATGAGCCATGATCTTCTTCCTGTGCGCACCCCTCATCCACCATGCGGGGCACATAAGCTTCTGGGGCCACCGCCCGTGGGCTATGCACCGCTTGAGCGCCGTCTTGGGGAGTGATGGCGCCATGTCCGCCTGGCCGAAGGTCAGCGGCGATGCACCCTTCGCTGGCTCGAGAAGGGGCCGGCGCGACTTGTCGCCCGGTGCCGACGGAGGTGTTGGCACTGAACAGGCCCTGGAGTCCGCTTGAAGTTGCGTGCGCGCGCACGATGCCGCCATACGGCCCGCCTTTGGTCTGGGGTGACAGCTGGACGCAGAAAGGAGGTGCTCTTGAGGCGGCGGCGTCCAGGGGCTCGGCTACTCGCTCCAACAACACGTCGCGGCTGCCCTCCAGCAGCCGTCACCGTAGCAGCTCTCGGGCCACCGTGAGCGCCGCCACAGAGTTCGCTTGCCCGTCGGGTGTACGGGCGCCGTGGGCCGCGCGTGGTTTGAGGCCCTTTGCCGCGCCCGCACTCGCTGTGGTGTGAGGGCAGCGCGCCCGTCGTCGCCAGCGCGCTTCTCGCAGCGCCCTGCGGAGCACGGGCTGCCTGAGGCGCAAGGTTGAGGTCGCCCTAGGCCGGCGACACGGCGTGGGCGGGCCATGCTGCCTAGCGGTCGGCGTTGGCAGCCGGGGCGCTTGACATCTGAACGGCGAGGCGACGGAACGCGATGCGGAGGAAGAAGGATTCCGGCGCACCCCTACCTGGCGCGCCAAATGTCGGATTTCCGGTTCCGGCAGACCCTTAAGGTTCGAACTCTGGGGTGCGCGCGGAGATCTCATCCCTACCGATCTACGTGCGATCTCCTCGTGTGATCTAAGCTGGAAACGATGAACAACACAAGGGACACGAGATTTATACTGGTTCGGGCCATCGTTGTGGTGTAAAACCCTACTCCAGTTTGTGGTGTGGTGGATTGCCTCAGGGGCTGATGATGAATAAGACAGGGAAGAACAGCCTCGCGAGAGGTGTTCTTGAGATGGTGCGATGAACTGTTTGGGTGAGTTCGATCGCCTCTCTCTCTCTCTCTCTCTCTCTCTCTCTCTCTTCTAGGGTTCTATCAGATCTGATCCCTCTCCGTCCAACCCCCCTACTCTGTGGTGGCTAGCTCTATTTATAGAGGCCCTGGGCCTCTCTCCAAATAATGAGCGGGAAGGGCGCCAACAATTGGCCATTTTGAAGGGGAACATCTAGTACAAGTTATCCTGACCAAAGGTGGTCTTCAGCTGCCAAAAGCACTTTGGTGATGACGCCTGTCTTGGGCTCCACGGTGACCTCCCTCCTGCCGCTCTGCTGGTCTTGGTCTCGTTGCACCGAAATGGTAACCTTTGCCCGATACCTTGGCCTGTGCTTGCCCCCTTTGCAACAAAGGGGAAACAAGGACACTGTGCAGGCCGGCGCCCGCCTGGTCTCGATCGTCATGGCTTGCGTCATGGGCTCCTCGCGAGGTACCCCCGCCTTGATCTCTCCGCCTTCTCGCGAGCCTGCCTGATGAGGCTGTCCCTGAGGAAGCTTCCTGTCGTCCGCCCCGCGAGGCTTGGACCCTCGCGAGGGTCTTGAGCTTGAGCTGATGAAGATGGGCCGTGCTGGCCCCCCACTTGAGCCACTCCGCAGGCCCCAGGCAGGCAAGTCTGGGGACCCCCGTTCCCAGAACGTCGACAATCATATATGGGAATTATGCAGAATCATGTCTTTTAGCCATCCATAATATATGTGAAATGTGCAATGCCATCCTGTTTAACCAGGCATCATATATTTGAATGATATCTTGCCCATTCTTTTCTTCATTACATTTCCATTTGTCGACAATGTTTATACATTAAACTACTCTTCCCTGTGAATCAGCCATTTGGGTGGGAGATGGAAAATCTGGAGTGAAAACAAGGCCTTCAGAGCGGGCAGTGCTACACTGTCAAGGCATCTCTTGTTGGGTCCCGATAAATGCTCTTCAGAGATGGATTCGAGAGACGATGACCAATCCTATTCCCCCACTGAGGTGTATACTCTAACTTGGCACGGTTATACTGCTCATATCATGCATACGGTGTCTTGCATTGCGTAGTTTAGACATCATATACACAATATTCAACATCATGTTCTTAGTTCAGACATCATATTGAATACCCTCTGTTTAGCATATAAATCACATATGTGAATTAAATGATGTGATCCTAATTACTTAGATAACATGTAGATGAATTATGTCATGCGATCCTGTTTAGTTATTCATCATATCTTTGAATTATGTTATGCTATGCTATCTAGTTTAGATAGACATCATATATGTGAAATTATGTCATGCTATCCATTTTAGTTAAACAATATACATGTCAACTATTTCATGCCCTCTTTTTCCACACTATCTATTGCATCATCTCTCATACAATGTCTGTACATTCAACTATGTTTCCTGTTTATCAGCCATTTGAATTGGAGCGGGTGATGCCGTTATATAGCGGACTAAAAATACGGTCTTCAAATAAAAGCAGTGCTACCTCTTGGTGGAGATAGCACCCGGTTGTACATGCACAAGAACCAGCCCTACCACACATAACCCAAACTCTCACAGTTGTACCCCTCTTTCTGATGAAGGCGGACAGAGAACCTTCACCCAATCTAACCTCAACCCCACCGATAGTAACCAGTTCTCGCTGACACAGCACCATCTCCACCATAGAGCTCCCAAACAAGAGCAGTTAGTAAGGCAGCTCCAGTGCCCAAAGGGCCAGTACTATCATGGCGAACCCCAACTCCACTAGTTAGTACGCCTATTCCTGTGGAGGAAGCACAACCAGCTAGTCGTAGTTTAGCATCTATCGCATTTGATGTTGTTAAATCGTATGTGCGTATCTTCCCATCTTGGAAATATTATCTCAAGATGAAGGAAAATGTCACAGTGGCAGGTGTTTGTCCGTGAGTTATGTGTAAGTAATGTTATTCATGGCAATTACTTTGCTTCGGCCCCATACATCCTACCTCCATGATGGTTATAATACAACAAATTTTCCCATTTTTCTCTATAGAGAAGGACCGATTTGGAAACTCGGGATGAGGTAACCTGTGCTAATACCTCTGTTATCTTCAAGAATGCTTGGTGGCGATGTCGAGAATTACACGAAGAAAACGTACTTCACCGGCAAAGAAACTCATCAATTCTCTTATGTTCTCCTGAGACACATTTACTGGCCGATGACTGGGAACGCCTTGTTCTTTACTGGTCCCGAACCAAGAATGTGGTAAGGTCTATGAGCTCATTTTCTATTTTTAAGTATTATATTCTTGCGTCTTACTATACTATTCATGTAGAACAAGTGCCTAAACCTGAAGAACAACTGTTCTAATTTAAGATTCCATTGCTAATTTGCTTTGCTCTTGTATCACTGTATTTACTCATACAAACTTATTTTTAAATTGAAGGATCCAATCAGAACTCTAATGGCACAGCAGGTATGTTCACGCATGTTTCTTTTAACAGTTTGCTCTTATCAATAGCTTCGTTGATTTCAATTTCAATTGTGTATACAGTTGACTTTCATATCATGCACATTACTAGCATCACAATGAGCCAATAGTGTTGTTGTACATGTAGACCCATGGTACCCATCTGAAATCTTGTTGTGCCGTGTAGTTTCCCATGCTTTGTATTCTTTCACTGCTGCTTTGTCTTGAACTGGTATGATTTGAACCGTGTCTCTATTTTGATTTGGCAAGACAATGCAGTGACCATAGGACATAGTTATATGTTTGTTTGATGCTTTTATTATGTACTAGTACTTGGCAATAGAAGACTTGGTAGTTTAATCCTGTCCACCTTACTAATAAAATTTGGTTCACCGAAATGAGTTTCATATACTAGTACATGCTAAACTTGTTATGTGTCTCGCTTGTTTCTTCTTTTAGAATCTTGTCGGCGAATATTGGGGAAGAGTGCCTTATTAAGCAATGGTAAAGGAAGTAATGCGAGATAAGGTTCGTGATAGTGACACATCCTTGTTGGTCTCCAACAAAGCTGATAAAACAGCTAAGGAAGACTATCTTGAAGATAGCGAGACAACCCCAAAGTCCTATCTTGGTTTAGTGTTCGAAAGCATCGCCACTACCGCTTGCACAAGCTATTCAAACTCACTGACTCAATCAGATCGGTTTCTTGACTCACACCAACAATCTGAAACACAACGATCAGATGTGCTGCGACAAGAAGCGGAAGGATCATGGAAGTCCTCGGAGCATTCGGATGCATACTTTCCGTGCAACAATGTTAAGCGTTGGAGGATATTAGCACCAAAACAGACAAAGCTAATCAGCTTGCTAAGCTTATTGCCGCATGGTGGATACCCAGATAACGCTTCTTGAGCTCTTCCGAAGTTGTTTCAGTTTATGCTCTTGTTTTGCCATTGCTGCGTTTATTTGCAATCGGTGGCCAATTTTGACGGCCCAAAGGTATGTAATGTGCTTTGTTCCCTATATTTGCACCGGTGGCGAACTTTGATGCCCAAAGTGGATGTAATATGTGTAATAGCGGTAATAGGCTAGCGTTAATTGCTTGCTTATTTAGTATCTTATTGTCTTGTTTAGTTGTTTGCTTGTAGTCACCGTGGGGCAGCTTCTTTTTTCCTGTTTTTTTTTTCTAGTGGCCACAATAGCCTATTTTTGGTAACTAGGCCAAAATAATCATGGCAACACACGGACTGTTGTAACCATGGGCCTCCTGCAGGCCGTATGATCCATGGGCCTTCATCCGGCCGTAGGATCCATCGGCCTTCTATATGGGCCTTAGGGTCCATGGGCCTTCTACGGGCCGTAGGGTCCATGGGCCTTCTACGGGCCGTACGATCCATGGGCCTTCTACGGGCCGTACTATCCATGGGCCTCATACGGGCCGTAGGATCCATGGGCCTTCTACGGGGCGTATCATCATTTCGCCAATCATGGGACGTACTATTCGTGGACCATAACGGGTCGTTAATAGGCCGTATTTGATAACTCTATGAAAACAGCCCAATGGGTTTTTTACATGAAAACAGCCCAACGTATTAACAGTCCGCAAACGGGCCGACTGTAAGGACGGGCTGAATTTGGCCCACAAGCGTAAAAATGACAAGAACGGGTCAGATGTAAATCGAATGTCTGCAAATGAGCCTAAGAATCAATGGGCCCTGAGAAGGCCGAAAGATAACTTGGGTTGGAAACGGCCCAATGGAATAACGGGCCGTTAATGGGTATAAAGTGATACAATGTTCATTACGGGCCAGTTTTACCACGGGTCATTAATGGGCCAAGAGTTACAAAGGTCCTCATATGGTTCGAAAGAATTCATGGGCCACACATGGGCCGGAAGTTAAAACGGGCTGAATCATATTGGACGGCCCAGATGACGCTACTGGGCCTAATTCGGATAGGGCGAACGGGCCTGGGTTAGCGGGTCAGTAAATGGGCTATATGCTAATGCCGTTAATAGCTTTTCCGGGCCGGCCCGCCACCTTTTGACCAAGTTAAACGGGCCGGCCTTTTCACAGGAATGGGCCTCTATTGGGCCGTGCCACGTATATCATAGGCGCCTTCGGTCCAATGAGCGGATGACATCTGTCCCAATGGTGAGCCGACACGTGTTTCCTCCAGCCAATGATGATTTTACACGTGGAAAATCCCCATGGTCGGGGCTGTTAACGGGTTATCGGATCCAAAACCCGACCCGATAGCTTAACGGTGTTCCGTTACGATGGATGCCACGTGTCGGTCACCCTTGACGAAAGCACTTCTGTGACGCGTGATTTATCGTCATGGAAGTGGACACTTCCGTGATGATAATTTTGGTAATGTCATGGAACACTTCTACGACAGCACAGGTATGACTATCTTGATTCTGTCATAAAATCATCATGGATGTACATGCATGACAAAAAACGCGACCTACTGTGACAAACACGTATCATCACGGAAGTGTATTTTTTGTAGTGGTTGAGGATACCACTACTATTGCTGATGAAAATGCTAGGTTGAAGACATTTCTTGAAACAGGGATGTACAAAAGTCTCAAAGGGCATCGAGACATCGTGCGATGTCCTCAAAAGCGGATTCTCGAACCGGAACCCTAGGGAAAGAGGGTGTTGGGTTGAGAGGAAAATGAACATTGATGGATCCTATCGAAGCCCTCGAAAAGCACTTCAAACCACATGGGTTGCTGCAAAGGGACCTTCATTGGATCCATCCACCTTATCTGGCTTCACTTGTGCTAATCCTATTATCATTGATGAATCCTTTGATGCAAACTTTAAACTGTTTAAGAATCAGAATGGTGAAGTGTTTGCCAGGTATATTGGTACTAACTGCATGAATGGGCCATCTATGAAGAAGATCGGGGTCCCCAAAAGTTGTCTTGAGAATCTTCCTGTGAATGTCATCATGACAGCACCTGGGAAGAAGACAAATCCCAGACTAAAGGCTTCATATGGTCCAAAGGCTTCATACAGACAGAGGACTCACACAGGTCACCCCTAACGCCAATGTTTTGCGTGGGAAACCATACTCAGACTTATGAATATGAGCGTGTTTCTTCAAAACGCTATGTTCATAAAAATAAGAACTATTCTGTTTATTCATATGAGTACTATTCACCTCCTGCAAGACTATTTGCTAGGGCTTCAAAGCCAAAGTTCTCAGATGCTGCACTTAGACTCATTGCTTCTAAGCCACCCCTGAAGATGTGGGTGGTTAAGAAGAATTAACTTTCTTTTGCAGGGAAAGGTCTCCAGCCGAAAATCAAAGGCGTCTGATGCTATTGCTGGGGACCTAAAACATCTTGTAGGGCGCAAGATCAAATGCCCAAATGGTCTCACTATGTATTTTGTTCCTGAATCGTTTGCCAATCATCCTATCAGTCCTAATCTTGATCTCGAGCTTTGATAATCCTCTTGCCCGTCAAATGTTTATGCTTCACAATACTCTTGGTGAAGCCTATCCCCTAACTCAGCATCAGAGGGTATGACACCTCAAGCTTCGTAATGGATTATGGACAGCGGATGCACTAATCATATGACTGGTGATCGAAGTCTTCTCATGGACTCAACCTTACGCCCATCTCGACAAGAGTCACATCACATTTGGTTTGACCTTTGGTAAAAGCAAGGTATTGGGTCTAGGTAGAGTTGCAATCTCAAAGGATCAAGACATGGATAAAGTGATGCTTGTTGAATCCCTTGGTTTCAACTTAATGTCTGTCTCAATGCTTTGTGATCTGAATATGATTGTGATATTTGGAAAATATCATTGCCTTGTACTAATGGAATCTAACAAGTCTCTAGTCTTTGAAGGGTACAGGAAAGATGATCTGTACATGGTAGATTTCTCAGCAGGGCCACAACATGCCATATGCCTTATTGCAAAAGCTTCAGAGTGCTGGCTCTGGCATCGGAGGCTAGGGCATGCTGGCATGAGGAACTTACACACTCTCGCAAAGAAGAAGCATGTCATAGGCATCGAGGGCGTCAAGTTCAAGAAGGATCACTTGTGCGGTGCCTGCGAAGCTGGAAAGATGACTAGGGCCAAGCATCCCTCGAAGACAATCATGACGACATCTCAACCCTTCGAGCTGCTACACATGGACTTATTTGGCCCTAATCACTACTCTACACTCACTACAACTGCTTGTCTTTATGGCTTCGTCATTGTTGATGATTATTCAAGATATACATGGGTTCACATAATTCTCTACAAGACTGAAGTGCGAGGATGTCTTGGGCAACCATCAGCCGTGCCATGAACAACTATGGTGTCAAGATCAAGCATCTCAGGAGTGACAACGGCACTGAGTTCAAGAATACCGGCCTCGATCTTTACTTGGATACATTGGGAATCACTCATGAGTTCTCAGCCTGCATACACACCTCGTGAGAATGGCATCATGGAGCGCAAGAACAAAACACTCATTGAGATGGCTCGGACGATGCTTGATGAATACAAGACACCAAGAAAGTTACGGCCCGGAAGCTATTGATCTTGCATGCCATGTCATCAACCGTGTTTATCTTCACAAGCTTCAAGAAAACATCCTATGAACTCCTCACCGGTAAGAAGCCAAATGTCTCACATTACTTGAGTATTTGGTGCCAGGTGCTGGATCAAGGATCCACATCACACTTCAAAATTTGCACCAAAAGCACATGAAGGTTTTATGCTTGGTTACGGAAAGGACTCGCACTCCTACAGAGTCTTCAACCTCTTTCACTATAAAGTGGTTGAAACCGTGGATGTGCGGTTCGATGAGACTAACGGCTCGCAAAGAGAGCACCTGCCAAATGTGCTAGATGTAGTTCCACCCAGTGAATCCATCAAGCTAATGGGAACTGGTGAAATCATACCATCTGCAGCACAGCCTGAAGAGAAACTTATCATTTCCGCACCTAATCAACCTGAAGACAATGCTCAGCTTGAAGACAATCCTCCCAACGATGACAATGATCAGCAAGAGCAAAATCTTCGTCCTGTTCATCCTCGTGTTGCAAATGAAGTACAGATTGAGAAGATAATTGATAGCATCAATGCGCCTGGTCCACTCACTCGTTCAAGAGCAACACAACTAGCAAATTTACATGGGCACTTTGCTTTTGTCTCAATATCTGAACCTAAGAAATTTGCTGAAGCCTTCATGGAACACGAATGGATTCAAGCTATGCAAGAAGAGCTTCAACAGTTCAAAATTGAACAATGTCTGGAACTTGTCAAGCGCCCCGACTTCGCAAGCACAACATAATAGGCACAAAATGGATATATCGCAACAAACAAGATGAGCATGGTCAAGTTGTCGTAAACAAAGCTCGTCCCATTGCTCAAGGATACACTCAAGTTGAAGGATTGACTTTCGATGAAACATTTGCTCACGTGGCTAGGCTTGAAACTATTCTCATCTTTGCTAGCCTATGCTAACCATCACAACATCTTGCTATATCAAATGGATGTGAAGAGTGCATTTTCTCAACGGCAAGATTGAAGAAGAAGTGTATGTTGCACAACCTCCTGGCTTTGAAGATCCTAAACATCCTGATATGGTGTACAAGCTAAACAAGGCACTGTATGGCCTCAAACAAGCCCCTCGTGCTTGGTATGACACGCTCAAAGACTTCCTGAAGAGCAAAGGTTTCAAACCTGGTTCCTGGATCCCACACTCTTCATGAAGACATATGATGGTGAACTGTTTGTGTGCCAAATATATGTGGATGACATTATCTTTGGTTGCACCAACCAGAAATACAGTGATGAGTTTGGACACATGATGCAAGAGCAATATCAGTTGTCCATGATGGGTGAGCTGAAGTTCTTCCTTGGTCTTCAAATTCGTCAGCAAAGAAATGGCATCTTCATGTCGCAAGAGAAATATCTCAAAGATTGCCTGAAGAAGTTTGGAATGCAAGACTGCAAAGGTTACACGATGCCAATGCCAACCAAGAGTCATCTGGGTCCTGACGCCAATGGTAAAGAGTTCGATCAAAAGGTATACCGCTCCATGATTGGTTCTTTACTTTATTTATGTGCATCTAGGCCAGATATTATGCTTAGTGTTTGCATGTGTGCTTGATTCCAAGCGGCACCAAAGGAATTGCATCACTTAGTCATGGAAGCGAATTCTTCGATATTTGGCTTACACCCCAACATTAGGATTATGGTATCCAAAGGGCTCAGAGTTTGATCTAGTTGGATTTTCGGATGTTGATTATGCTGGTGACAAGGTGGATCATAAGCCAACATCAGGCACATGTCACTTTCTGGGACGATCACTTGTCTGTTGGTCTTCAAAGAAGCAGAACTGTGTATCACTCTCCACTGCTGAATCTGAATACATTGTCATTGGATCTTGCTGCACTCAAAGCATCTATGGTCAAGCAAACTCTCAAGGACTATGGCATCCATCTGAAACAAGTACCACTCTATTGCGACAATGAAAGCGCCATCAAGATTGCCAACAACCCAGCTTCAAAGACTCAAGACAAAGCACGTTGAAATTGGCCATCACTTTCTCAAAGATCATGTCATGAAGGAAGATATTGATATCATACACGCCAACACCTTTGAAGAGCAATGGCGCGATATCTTCACAAAGCCCTTGGATGAGAAAAAGTTTTGCAAGTTACGGTGTGAGCTAAATATTTTGGAATCCACAAATGTCCTGTGATCAGGCATACATCCTAACACTTATGCATGTTGATGACTTAGATGTGCAACACACGAAGTAAAGTATATCTTCAACCAATGAAGACTTAAATTCTGAGTGTGAATACATTAACGCGGAATTTGACTTCGGAGCGCCACGATAATTGTGCGTCATGTCTGGGTCTAATACTTCCTATATGTTGGGTAACGCCACCACCAAATTCTTTTGTTTGAAGTGTTTTTCTCATGGCGTTACATTTTTTATGTCTTCGCATTTGGTTTGTCTTCAACATCAACATGTCTTCTTGATTATCTTCACTATGTTGACTTGGTTGCATTCTGATATATAGGTTAGTATTCTGTCCTCTACAGCATTCACTTATAGCTATGTCTTCTCATTTGAATCTTTTGAACTAAGTGAATGTGATCGGACCCTAATCTCTCTATGCTTTCTACCTCAAACTCTATCTATCCAAATCATGTGCATTCTGTTGAAACTGTCGAATGTCTTCTCTGCGTCCCTGTCGCTAGAAGATACTGGGAGACAAACATTAAATCTGTTTTAAATGCTCAATTCTTATTGCTCTAAACCCGGAGAAGTTGAACGACCATCCGATACAGTCCAGTGCGTGGGAACGGGACAACTCCATGTATGTTGCATGTTCGCCACGTGTCCTTCAGATGTGAACCGCCCGAGCACTCGCGTAATTGCAATCAGGTCGTCCCTTTCCTATAAATGCACATCCAATCGCTGTCAAAATCCTTCTTCCACCTCTCCACCTCGACAAACCCTAAGCGCCCACCGCTTAGCCTCGACGACGCCAAATGGCTAAAGCGCTTTAGATGTCGCGACCTCTCCGACGCCGTCTTCACGCCGCCCCGAACATCGCTCTTCTCCGCCATGTCAGAGGTGTCCTCCGTCAGCCAAGTTAGGGCATTTGAAGATCGAACTGCCCGGGCCTCCTCTTCTACTCCGTCTAGCAGTTCATCGTGTGGTAAATAAGAGCCATCTTTTTACCGTCTTTTCGATCCTATAGATTCATCCTTTTTACCAAAAGTGGTTTCTGCCTCCACAAAGTTGGATCTATCCTGTCTGCATCTCATACAAGGACTAGTATATTCACTTATGCTTCACACATAGTTAGATTCCTCACTTGTACTTATTCTTGGATTCGTACAAATCTGGAACCAACTCTCAACATATAAGTGAATGTCTTCGCGTTATGAGGTCAATGTATTCTAAACTGATTTATCTTCAAAATCTTCTGAGAATGCATATGACCTCTTCCCCTTCCCTCGCATCTCTAATGTTGTCACAGGTACATGTCCGTGGGAGAATCCCTTTGTTCTCATAGTCTGCATTCATTTGCGTAATTCTTACAAAGATCACATTAACTCTCCCGGCGTTCCTCATTCGACCAGCGAGACGGAAGCCTTTGACAGTGTTGAAGCCATTCAGTCTGAACTTCATGGCAACAGAGAAATCAGCAAGGAAGGGTGGCAGACAGCGCCGTGGGGGTACATCAATGGATCTGCCCGAAGATCTCTATGAACTATACAAAACTGATCCCGAAGAAAGCTATGGTCAGCGCAAGACACGAATCCAATGGATTCGAAGATATTGGGCCGAGCAATGGTTCAAGTACAAATTCGTCACCAAGGAGTATGCTGAGAAGAATGCTATCAAGCGTCCTTGGGGTGATATTCTCTATAAAAATCTTCAGCCCAAGACCAGAGCTGAAGCCATTGCTCAGGGATTCTATCCTTCCATGGTCCGAGGGCCACAGCCTGCTGATGCCGACCCATCGTCATTGCTATGGTGTCGAGACGACAATCTGTTCAAGCACAACTTTCAGTTTGCCAAGAACTCGGCCAAGGAAAACAAGAAGTCTTGGGGATTAGACTTCAACCCAGTGCCCTCTACGCCACGCGTCGATGGCACACGAAGTCGAACTCAATCTTGTTGGGCCCTTCTACAACTTAGAAGGTCTCATCACTCATATTAAGGTTCAAGGGGCAGACGTGGATCAACCTAAAGACGACGTTGACTCTGACGAAGCGCCTGCACCACCGAAGCCAAAGAAGCCGAAGAAACCTAAGGCTTCGAAGCCCATGCACTCCTCTAGTTCTGCTCTGACCCCTGCTACTATCTTGAGGAACGAGAATGACGCCATTGATATGTCAAGTGACGACGATCTTGCTGATGACGCTCTTGAGCAATTGATAAAGAGCAAGCAAGAGGCAGAAATCTTCAACGACTTGCCTCTCCTTGACGTGGCAGTATTAAACAACTTCATTGATGAGTGGTTTGACACCCCCAATATCAGCTTTGATGATCTGCAACTTCCAATTGGCCTAAGCGTCTCCTTCCATGGCGCCATTGCTCTGAGCTAGCTCTTGCTCGAGAAAATTGTTGAGTCAAGCACAAGATCGATTTTGAAAAGGCTCGATTCAAGAAGCACATGGCCAAGCTTCAGCTGTGGCGTATGTCCGTAACTTCAAGGTCATGCTGCATTAGCTCAAGGAAGCGTTTCACAAGAAACATGATGAAGCCAAAGGTTCTCATGAGCGCATGAAGGCTCCTGCTACCAAATGCGTTCAAGCTTACAATGAAGCTGAGAAGTGCAAGGCTCTTGGGCGTCCTGGCATCGACCCTAGGATGGCTGCCAAGAAGAAGAAGCCATCTGTGGACCAAACTGAACCATCCAGGCGGAAAGAGCCTCGCATTGTCTTCCCCAAATTAGTATGACAAAGTGAAGCCTAAGGTCCCCACAAAGGCTTCGTAACTTCAAGACAAGGGCAGCTGAAGCCAAGGCCAGAAAGCGAAAAACCAAGAACACCACTGATGAAGCTCCACCCACCAAGAAGCGCAAGACCAAGAAGAGCAATCGGGCTGCTCCCGCAAAGCCCCTTGTAGTCGAGCCAATTTCTGTTGCTCGTCCTGAATCTGCACACCAAGAACGTCGTATGATAGTTCATGAGCCTGCCTCCACAGAGGCTCCTGAAGGTGAAGACATTCTAGCTGTTGACCCCACCGCAGCTGAAGACATTGGTCATCAAGACAATGTCGAAGATGATGAAGTCCTTCCTCAGATCGAGCACAACATGGTATCATCGCCTATTCTCACGAACAGCAAACTCAACAGCATTGGTCGTCCATTGACGCCAATTTCTCAGATGACTCATGGGCTGATCACCCACAAGAATCCCCCACAAGAAGAAACACCGATTTACTCCCCAACACAGGTCACCACTCCGTGATTGACGATGATGACTTTGAGGCCCAACCAACTCCATCTACACAAGCGTCGCCGCCAGGTTTCAAGAAGCTTCAGCAAGGACCAAGGCCACAAGACAATCTGTCAAGTGTTCCGAAGGAGATCGGCGCCAATCTGTTTCACGCCAAGTGTTTCCTGAAGCCTCTCCAACTGTGAACAACCCTGAGTCTGAAGCCAAAACGGCTGAAGTGGAGGTTACCAATACTGAGGCGGCCACCAACACCAACACTGAAGCCAATGACATTGTCATGGCTGAAGCTAATGTGGCGCCTGAAGTTAATGTGGCGCCTGAAGTCAATGTGGTGCCTGAAGTGATAGCACCTGAAGCCAATGCTGCACTAAGCCAATCGGCCACTGAAGTCACCGCCCATCGCTTCCTGCATCTGCCTCCAAGGGCACATACCATTGAGCAAGCATACAACTATGGTCAGCTGGTCACTGTCAGATGGCCTATTCCGGTTCCTCCTCCTGCTGCTGGTCCCCAATTTGATTACCATGTCGAGCATGTGCCTCAGTCCGTAAGCCAAGCCAAGACTGCCCAGTGTTTCTGTGCATCGCCACTTCACCAGGGTCCTTCAATGCTAATGGATTCAAAGCACACAACACCTTCTTTGGTAACGCCAAGAACCCCTACTCGAGGGCAAGGATTTCATCTGATCGGTTCTGGAGCTATCAGCAGCGCAGCTATTATTCATGTGTTCTTTATTATCAAGGGTGCATCTTCCCTCATATGCGCCTTTGACCTGTGAAGCCATTGTTGGATTGCCTTGCCTTGAAGAAGCCCTTGACTGCTTAGTGATGCGGGCTTGCTCAACTTTGTGACCGATAAGGAGCATTGGAATGAAGAACTTCGCTTCAATTTTATGCTACCCTCCACATTCAGCGGATACAACAGGATCCGAAGACTTGGGTCCTTGAGTGGATGACAGGCAATGTCCATCATGAAGCCAAAGCCTTTGACATCATTGAGCTTACCGCCTGCCCACCTCCAGAGAATTATATGAACCTGGTTGTCAGCTTCACCGCAATGCTTTGGAGAGCATCTTCCATAAGACAGAGCCCAACATGAGCCAAATGATGAGCATGATGAAGCCTCTGCCACATGACGCTCATTACCCAAAGGAATTCTTTGTCGAAGACCTAGAGTATCTGCCCCGCACCATTTATCACATCATCGCGAACTCTATGGCCTGTCAAAGGACATTCTTCAGCAGCAAAACTTGAAGGAGCAATGAAGACTTTGGTCTTTTATATCTTCAATGGCGTCAGCTTCAATGCTCAAGACTTCTTTATCCGACAGTTGGCTGCATCCGGCTCTGATCTCTTTGGCCTGAAGTTCTACGCTCCATGGGTCATGCACCTCATCAAGCTACACTCAACTGCCAACTATCGCCCTCCGCTGCAACCATCCGATCTTTTCGCGCCAAGTTGATATGTCGAGTTGAAGCCATATACCCAGAGCCTGCCAAGGAGCCTGTTTGTCTTCACAATGCTGATCACCAAAGCTTCTCGCAACCCATTGAAGGAGTCCAAGCAGTCACTTGTGTTTATCCATTGGCTGGCAATACTCGCTTACCTCACCGTGCTCAAACTGAAGCCACTGAGAGCACTATTGCTCAAAGGCCTCGGAAGTGCTCTCGTGTTCTAAATGACCGAGAACTTCCTGTTGCACTGCATCAGAAACAAGATAAGCATCACTTATGGCTGAGGCGGCAGATGCAAAGCCTCTTGGTGGACGTCAATCGCATTCGCAATCTTGCCACCAAGAATGCCTTTGTTACACATGAAACCCGTCGGAGGTCATGGAAGAGTTTGACATTGCTAAGTGTTGAAGCAGATCTTCAAGACGATGGGTTCACTGAAAGATTCAAGTTTAACACCACTCCCCCAAGGAATGCTGTCCTACGTTGAACTCCGTCTCTTGAAGACTCTGACTATTCCTCGTCCACTGCAACGGTGAATGCCAGAGTGATCGATGATCAAGATGATGCTACTTCAACACCTCCAACTTCAGCGTGTATCAACACTGCACCAAGTTCTTCTGCACCACCTAACCTCAACGACGACCCTGCTGCTTCACCTCCTACTCCTCATGGGAATGAGTAGAGACTCTATGTCTTCAAACCTTTTTGGTCCTTACTGACAAAAGGGGGAGAAGCATATGAGTTGATAGTCTTCAAGCGGGTCCATATGGGCAGTTGCTTTATATTTTGCCTAGTGTTTACAACTCTCGTTTTTGATACATTTGGTTCTTTGAGCTATAACACTTAAACTTGATGGTCGTCTGCTATGTTTTCTGCTATCCTGTGATGCGATGATAAATTCCGCATGTGCGATGATAAATTCCACACTTAGTCTTTTTGCAGACGTCCATTTTTCATTATGCATGTCATTATCTTCGTTATATCAAATCATGCATGATGAATTGTCTTCATAAGTTGAAGAGGATCTCCACAAGTACAAACTGCCATGTGCATTTGCATTCCAAAAGCAAGTTACTTATATGCACATCTTCAGGGGGAGCCTTTTTCCACTTATGAAGACAATACCTAAATCCTTACAATTTCACATAATTTATCCCCGTTGAAAACTTCAACCAGGTTGTCATCAATCACCAAAAAGGGGGAGATTTTAAGTGCATCTAGTGCCACCCCTAGTTGGTTTTGGAGTATTGACGACAAACCTGGTTGAGGGACTAATGTGTTTGTGAGAATTGCAGGATAACACAGGTAGTAGTCCCTCATTGATTCGGTTTACCTACCGGAGATGACCCCTAAAATGTGTGAAGACATTGACGACAATGGTGGTATATGAAGATATTCACATTGAAGACTATGACATGAGAAGACATTGCGTGAAGACTATGGAGCGCGAAGACTTAGTTGTTTCGTTGTTTCCTTTTCTTCTTTATTGAGTCATAGGAACCACCGTACTGTTAAGTGGGGTCCTAGTGAACAAAGTCAGAGTAATTGAAGTGATGCTCAATCAAAATCCTATGTCTTCGAGCGAAGACAATGAGAGCAAATCTTATCCAGAGCTGGATGAGTCAGCTTTACTTGCAGCCCAAGTAAAGTTGCCATGTGTGTTTGAAATCTGACCGTTCGAACACGTGTCAGTTCCTTAGTGACCCAGGATCATTTCGGACAAATCAGGTCGGGTTGCCTAGTGGCTATAAATAGCCCACCCCCTACACCATAAATTGCTTGGCTGCTCAGAGTTAGTGCACGGCTTTTGTCGTTTGAGAGCAACCAACCTCAAGCTTTTGAGAGAGAGAAATCCTTGCGAGGACAAAGCCCAAACACCCAGAGCCAAAGAGTGTTAGGCATCATCAAGTCTTTCATCGTCTGCGTGACTCAAGACTTGTTACACTTGAGGATTGTGAATCCTCCAAAGTTAGGCGTCGCGTTCTCGAGCATCCAAGAGTCATTGTGGATCGCCGTTAACTAAGTTCGTGAAGTTTGGAAGTCTACCTTGAAGACTTACGAGTAATTAGGCGAGGACCGGTGTCCTTAGCTCAAGGGGAATAAGGTGAAGACGCGGTCTACTGAGTTGAATCTCAGCCTCCCTTGTTGGGGAAGGTAGCAGAAATTCAAAATTTTCTACGCATCACCAAGATCAATCTATGGAGTAACTAGCAACGAGAGAGAGGGGAGTGCATCTTCATACCCTTGAAGATCGCGATGCGAAAGCGTTGCAAGAACGCGGTCGGTGGAGTCATTCACTAAGCGATTCAGATCGCGGCCGAATCCGATCTAAGCACCGAACAACGGTACCTCCGCGTTCAACACACGTACAGCCCGGGGATGTCTTCTACTTCTTGATCCAGCAAGGGGAGAAGAGAAGTTGAGGGAGAGCTCCGGCAGCACGACAGCGTGGTGGTGGAGTTTGCGGTTCTCCCGGCTGTAGCTTCTCGCCAAGCACTACGGAGGAGGAGGAGGTGTTGGGGAGGGAGAGGGCTGCGCCAGGGGAAGGGTCAAGCTCCCATGTGCCTCCCTACTATATATAGGGGTGGAGGGGGCTGGTTTCTTGCCCTCCAAGTCCATTGGGGCGTTGGCAAAGGTGGGAGGAAAGAAATCCCATCATTTCCTTCCCCACCGATTGTTATCCCCTTTTTTTAGGGATCTTGATCTTATCCCTTCGGGATATGATCTTATTCCTTCTAAGGGGGGATCTTGGTGCGCCTTGACCAGGGGTGTGGGGCCTTGCCCCCACTACCCACGTTGATGTGGGTCCCCCATGCAGGTGGGCCCCACTCCGGAACCTTCTAGAACCTTCCCGGTACAATACCGAAAAATTCCGAACATTTTCCGGTGGCCAAAATTGGACTTCCCATATATAATCTTTACCTTCGGACCATTCTGGAACTCCTCGTGACGTCTGGGATCTCATTCGGGACTCCGAACAACATTCGGTAACTGCACACTAATTCCCATAACAACTCTAGCGTCACCGAACCTTAAGTGTGTAGACCCTACGGGTTCGGGAATCATCTTGCGACATGACCAGAGACAGCTCTCTGGCCAGTAACCAATAGCGGGATCTGGATACCCATGTTGGCTCCCACATGTTCCACGATGATCTCATTGGATGAACCACGAGGTCCAGGATTCAAGCAATCCCGTATACAATTCCCTTTGTCAATCGGTACGTTACTTGCCCGAGATTCGATCGTCGGTATTCCAATACCTTGTTCAATCTCAAGCACGGCAAGTCACTTTACTCGTTCCGTAATGCATGATCCCGCCGACTAACTACTTAGTCACATTGAGCTCATTATGATGATGCATTCTTGAGTGGGCCCGAAGATACCTCTCCGTCTCACACGAAGTGACAAATCCGATCTCGATTCGTGCCAACCCAACAGACACTTTTCGGAGATACCCGTAGTGCACCTTTATAGCCACCCGATTCACGTTGTGACGCTTTGGCACACCCAAAGCATTCCTACGGTATCCGGGAGTTTCACAATCTCATGGTCTAAGGAAATGATACTTGACATTAGAAAAGTTTTTAGCAAACGAACTACACGATCTTGTGCTATGATTAGGATTGGGTCTTGTCCATCACATCATTCTCCTAATGATGTGATCCCATTATCAATGACATCCAATGTCCATGGTAAGGAAACCATAACCATCTATTGATCAACGAGCTAGTCAACTAGAGGCTCACTAGGGACATGTTGTGGTCTATGTATTCACACATGTATTACGGTTTCCAGTTAATACAATTATAGCATGAACAATACACAATTATCATGAACAAGGAAATATAATAATAACCATTTTATTATTGCCTCTAGGGCATATTTCCAACAGTCTCCCACTTGCACTAGAGTCAATAATCTAGTTCACATCACTATGTGATTGTAATGAATCCAACACCCATTGTGTTTGATCATATCTCGCTTGTGAGAGAGGTTATTAGTCAACGGGTCTGAATCTTTTAGATCCGTGTGTGCTTTACAAATCTCTATGTCATCTCCTAGATGCAGCTACCACGTGCTATTTGGAACTATTCCAAATAACTGTTCTACTATACGAATCCGGTTTACTACTCAGAATAATCTGGATTAGTGTCAAAGTTTGCATCGGCGTAACCCTTTACGACGAACTCTTTTACCACCTCCATAATCGAGAAAATTCCTTAGTCCACTAGTTACTAAGGATAACCTTGACCGTCATTGTCACTGTGATCTATTCCTCGATCACTCTTGTACCTTATAACCGACTCATGGCAAGGCACACTTCAAAAGTGCGGTACATGATAGCATACTATAGAGCCTACGTTCACGAGCATATAGGGGACGACCTTCGTCCTTTCTCTCTCTTCTCGCCGTGGTCTTGTCTTTGAGTCTTACTCAATATTCACACCTTATAACACAACCAAGAATTCCTTCTTTGTCGATCTATTTTGAACTCCTTCAAAATCTTGTCATGGTATGTATTTATTTGAAAGTACTATTAAGCGTTTTTTGATCTATCCTTATAGATCTTGATGCTCAATGTTCAAGTAGCTTAATCCAGGTTTTCCATTGAAAAACACTTTTCAAATAACCCTATATGCTGTCCAGAAATTCTACATTATTTCTGATCAACAATATGTTAATAACATATACTCATCAGAAATTCTATAGTGCTCCCACTCACTTCTTTGGAAATACAAGTTTCTCATGAACTTTGTATAAACCCAAAATCTTTGATTATCTCATCAAAGCGTATATTCCAACTCTGAGATGCTTACACCAGTCCTTAGAAGGATTGCTGGAGCTTTGCATACTTGTTAGCATCTTTTAGGATTGACAAAACCTTTTGGTTGTATCACATACAACCTTTCCTCAAGAATATCATCGAGGAAACAATGTTTTTTGACATCCTATCTGCAAGATTTCATAAATCATGCGATAGAATCGCTAATATAATTCCAACAGACTCTTTAGCATCGCTACGGTGAGAAAGTCTCATCGCAGATCAACTCCTTGAACTTGCTCGGAAAACATCTTAACGACAAGTCGAGCTTTCTTAATGGTGACACTTACCATCATTGTCCGCCTTCCTTTTAAAATCCATCTCAGACTCAACAGCCTTACGACCATCGAGTAGTTCTGCCAAAGTCTACACTTTGTTTTCATACATGGACCCTCTCTCGGATTTTATGGCCTCGAGCCATTCATCGGAATCCGGGCCCACCATCACTTCTCCATAGCTCGTAGGTTCATTGTTGTCTAGCAACATGACCTTCAAGACATGATTACTGTACCACTCTCAAGTAGTACGATCCTTGTCACCCTACGAGGTTCGGTAGTGACTTGATCCGAAGCTTCATGATCACCATCATAAGCTTCTACTTCAATTGGTGTAGGCGCCACAGGAACAACTTCCTGTGCCCTGCTACACACTTTGAAGTGACGGTTCAATAACCTCATCAAGTTCCGCCATCCTCCCACTCAATTCTTTCGAGAGAAACTTTTCCTCGAGAAAGGACCTAATTCTAGAAACAATCCCTTTTGCTTCCGGATCTGAGATAGGATGTTTACCCAACTGTTTTTGGGTGTCCTATGAAGATGCATTTATCCGCTTTGTGTTCGAGCTTATCACCTGAAACTTTTTCACATAAGCGTCGCAGCCCCAAACTTTTTAAGAAAGCGACAACTTAGGTTTCTCCAAACCATAGTTCATACACGGTGTCGCCTCAACGGAATTGCGTGGTACCCTATTTAAAGTGAATGCGGTTGTCTCTAATGCCTAACCTATAAAACGATAGTGGTAATTTGATAAGAAACATCATGGTATGCACTATATCCAATAGGGTGCGATTATGATGTTCGGACACACCATCACACTATGGTGTTCCAGTGTATTAATTGTGAAACAATTTCCACAATGTCTTAATTGTGTGCCAAACTTGTAACTCAGATATTCATCTATATGATCATATCATAGACATTTTTATCCTCTTCTCTCACGATTTATCTTCAACTTCACTCTGAAATTACTTGAACCTTTTAATAATTCAGATTTGTGTTTCATCAAGTCAATATACTCGAATCTACTCAAATCATCTGTGAAGTAAGAACATAACGATATCCACCGCATGCCTCGGTGATCGTTGGACAACACACATCAAAATGTATTACTTCCAACAAGTTGCTTTCTTGTTCCATCTTCTTTGAAAACGAGGCTTTCAAATATCGTGCCCATGTGGTATGATTTGCATGTCTCAAGTGATTCAAAATCAAGTGAGTCCAAACGATCCATCTCAGTATGGAGTTTCTTCATGCGTACACACCAATAGACATGGTTCGTGATGTCTCAATCTTTTCAAAAATGAGTGAGTCCAAAGATCCATCAACATGGAGCTTCTTCATGCATTTTATACCAATATGACTCAAATGGCAGTGCCACAAGTATGTGGTACTATCATCACTATCTTGTATCTTTTGGCATGAACATATGTATCACTACGATCGAGATTCAGTAAACCATTCATTTTAGGTGCAAGACCATTGAAGGTATTATTCAAATAAGCAGAGCAACTATTATTCTCCTTAAATGAATGAACGTATTGCGATAGACATAATCCAATCATGTCTATGCTCAACGCAAACACCAAATAACAATTATTTAGGTTTAACACCAATCTCGATGGTAGAGGGAGTATGCGATGCTTGATCACATCAAGCTTGGAAACACTTCCAACACATATCGTCATCTCACCTTTAGCAAGTCTCCGCTTATTCCGCAGCTTTTATTTCGAAGTTACCAACACTTAGCAACCGAACCGGTATATAATACCCTGGTGCTACTAGGAGTACTAGTAAAGTACACATTAATATAATGTATATCCAATATACTTCTGTCGACCTTGCCAGCCTTCTCATGTACCAAGTATCTAGGGTAGTCCCGCTTCGTCCGCTCCTCATTATAGAAGCACTTAGTCTCGTGTTTGGTTTCAACCTTGGGTTTCTTCACTAGAGAAGCAAATCGATTTGCCATTTCATGAAGTATCCCTTCTTGCCCTTGCCCTTCTTGAAACTAGTGGTTTCACTAACCATCAACAATTGATGCTCCTTCTTGATTTCTACTTTCGCAGCGTCAAACATCGCGAATATTTCAAGGATCATCATATGTATCCCTGATATGTTATAGTTCATCACGAAGCTCTAGCAGCTTGGTGGCAATGACTTTGGAGAAAACATCACTATCTCATCTGGAAGATTAACTCCCACTTGATTCAAGTGATTGTTGTACTCAGACAATCTGACCACAAGCTCAACGATTGAGCTTTTCTCCCTTAGTTTGTAGGCTAAGAAACTCGTCGGAGGTCTTATACCTCTTGACGTGGGCACGAGCCTGAAATCCCAATTTCAGCCTCAAACATCACATATGTTCCGCGATGTTTCAAATCGTCTTCGGTGCCTCAATTCAAAACCGTTTAACATTCTTGAACTATCACGTAGTTATCAAACGTGTATGTCGATGTTACGCAACATCCACGCATTTACGCTCGAGGTTCAAAGACACCGAGCGGTGCATTAAGGACATAAGCCTTCTACGCAGCAATGTGGACGATCCTCAGTTTACGTACCCTGTCCGCATAATTGATAATATTAACTTTCAACTAAATTTTCTCTAGGAACATATCTAAAATAGTAGAACTAAAGCGCGAGCTACGACATAATTTGCAAAAACCTTTTGACTATGTTCAGGATAATTAAGTTCATCTTATGAACTCCCACTCTGATAGACATCCCTCTAGTCATCTAAGTGATACATGATCTGAGTCAACTAGGCCATGTCCGATCATCACGTGAGACGGACTAGTCATCATCGGTGAACATCTTCATGTTGATCGTATCCACTATACGACTCATGTTCGACCTTTCGGTCTCTTGTGTTCCGAGGCCATGTATGTACATGCTAGGCTCGTAAAGTCAACCTAAGTGTTTTGCGTGTGTAAATCTGGCTTACACCCGTTGTATGTGAACGTTAGAATCTATCACACCCCATCATCACGTGGTGCTTCGAAACAATGAACTTTCATAGCGGTGCACGCTTAGGGGGAACACTTTCTTGATATTATTATGAGGGATCACCTTATTCACTACCGTTGTTCTAAGCAAATAAGATGCATAAACATGATAAACATCACATGCAATCAAATAGTGACATGATATGGCCAATATCATTTTGCTCCTTTTGATCTCCATCTTGAGGCTCCATGATCATCATCGTCACCGGCATGACACCATGATCTCCATCATCGTGGTGTCCATGAAGTTGTCTCGCCAACTATTACTTCTACTACTATGGCTAACGGTTTAGCAATGAAGTAAAAGTAATTACATGGCGTTATTCAAAGGACACGCATGTCATACAATAAATGAAGACAACTCCTATGGCTCCTGCCGGTTGTCATACTCATCGACATGCAAGTCGTGATTCCTATTACAAGAATATGATCAATATCATACATCACATATATTTCATTCATCACATCCTTCTTGTCCATATCACATCACATCGGCATATCTTTTGCAAAAACAAGTTAGACGTCCTCTAATTGTTGTTGCAAGTTTTTACATGGCTGCTATAGGTTTCTAGGAAGAACGTTTCTTACCTACGCCAAAACCACAACGTGATATGCCAATTGCTATTTACCCTTCATAAGGACCATTTTCATCGAATCCGATCCGACTAAAGTGGGAGAGACTGGCACCCACTAGCCACCTTATGCAACAAGTGCATGTCACTTCGGTGGAACCTGTCTCACTTAAGTGTATGCGTGTAAGGTCGGTCCGGGCGCTTCATCCCACGATGCCGCCGAATCAAGATAAGACTAGTAACGGCAAGTAAATTGACAAAATCGACGCCCACAACTACTTTGTGTTCTACTCAGCATAGAAACTACGACAGACCTAGCTCATGATGCCACCGCTGGGGAAGGTAGCAGAATTCAAAATTTTCTACGCATCACCAAGATCAATCTATGGAGTAACTAGCAACGAGAGAGAGGGGAGTGCATCTTCATACCCTTGAAGATCGTGATGCGGAAGCTTTGCAAGAACGCGGTCGGTGGAGTCGTTCACTAAGCGATTCAGATCGCGGCCGAATCCGATCAAAGCACCGGACAACGGTGCCTCCGCGTTCAACACACGTACAGCCCGGAGACGTGTCCTCCTTCTTGATCCAGCAAGGGGAGAGGAGAAGTTGAGGGAGAGCTCTGGCAGCACGACGGCGTGGTGGTGGAGCTTGCGCCTCCCAAGCAGAGCTTCACCAAGCACTACTACTACGGAGGAGGTGTTGGGGAGGGAGAGGGCTGCGCCAGGGGAAGGGTCAAACTCCCATGCGCCTCCCCACTATATATAGGGGTGGAGGGGGCTGGTTTCTTGCCCTCCAAGTCCATTGGGGCGTTGGCAAAGGTGGGAGGAAAGAAATCCCACCATTTCCTTCCCCACCGATTGTTATCCCCCTTTTTTAGGGATCTTGATCTTATCCCTTCGGGATATGATCTTATTCCTTCTAAGGGGGGATCTTGGTGTGCCTTGACCAGGGGTGTGGGGCCTTTCCCCCACTACCCATGTTCATGTGGGTCCCCCATGCAGGTGGCCCCCACTCCGGAACCTTCTAGAACCTTCCCGGTACAATACCGAAAAATTCCGAACATTTTCCGGTGGCCAAAATAGGACTTCCCATATATAAATCTTTACCTCCGAACCATTCCGGAACTCCTCGTGACGTCCGGTATCTCATCCGGACTCAGGAACAACATTCGCAACTGCACACTAATTCCCATAACAACTCTAGCGCCACCGAACCTTAAGTGTGTAGACCCTACGGGTTCGGGAATCATGCGAACATGACCGAGACAGCTCTCTAGCCAATAACCAACAAAGCAGGATCTCGGATACCCATGTTGGCTCCTACATGTTCCACGATGATCTCATCGGATGAACCACGATGTCAAGGATTCAAGCAATCCCGTATACAATTCCCTTTGTCAATCGATGCGTTACTTGCCCGAGATTCGATCATCGGTATTCCAATACCTCGGTCAATCTACGTTCACCGGCAAGTACTTTACTCGTTCGTAATGCATGATCCCGCCGACTAACTACTTAGTCACATTGAGCTCATTATGATGATGCATTACCGAGTGGGCCCAGAGATACCTCTCCGTCACACGGAGTGACAAATCCCGCCTCGATTCGTGCCAACCCAATAGACACTTTCGGAGATACCTCGTAGTGCACCTTTATAGCCACCCGATTCGTTGTGATGTTTGGCACACCCAAAGCATTCCTACGGTATCCATTGGTTGCACAATCTCATGGTCTAAGGAAATGATACTTGACATTAGAAAAGCTTTTAGCAAACGAACTACACGATCTTGTGCTATGCTTAGGATTGGGTCTTGTCCATCACATCATTCTCCTAATGATGTGATCCCGTTATCAATGACATCCAATGTCCATGGTCAGAGGACCATAACCATCTATTGATCAACGAGCTAGTCAACTAGAGGCTCACTAGGGACATGTTGTGGTCTATGTATTCACACATGTATTACAGTTTCCAGTTAATACAATTATGGCATGAACAATAGACAATTATCATGAACAAGGAAATATAATAGTAACCATTTTATTATTGCCTCTAGGGCATATTTCCAACATCCCTAACCAGACGTACAGTTGTCACAGCAACTGGAACTGGTCCAACAAATCCTGTGTCCTCAACAAGTGACTGGTTCTATCCTCTCCCTCTCTTTACTTATAGTTTGTCATCGTGAAGTCATTGCATGCTTGCTCTACCTGTTTGACTTCACTGTGTGACTACTATCGTTATTTGGCTTGATACCATCTTCCATCCTGATCCTTACTACCTAGCTGCTATTAGTCTTCGTGCTTTCACTTCATTGCATACTTGATTATGGCTTGCCTAGTGTAGTTTACCTTCCGCTGCATATCAATAGGATCATTTCTATTGTTTCTCTTTGAAACTTCCATGTTTTGAAGACTTTCATAAAAATCGCCTATTCATCCCCCCTCTAGTCGATAACTAGCACTTTCAATAAGAATCAATGAATCGTCTGCAAATAGGAGATTTGTGATAGGTGGGGCATCTCTACAGACTTTTACACCTGAGATAGTTCCAATTTCCTCTGCGTGTGTGAGTAAAGCATTCAGACCCTCAGTACATAACAAGAAAAGGTATGGCGACAACGGGTCTCCCTGTCTCAACCCCCTTGTGGGCTTGAAACTCTGACTTTCCTCTCCATTTATCCTAACCCTGTACTCAACCGTTGAAATACATTGCATAATAAAGTTCATCCATTCTTGTCAAAAACCCAATCTCAACATAATTTCCTTCAAATAAAGGCCACTCAACTCTATCATAAGCTTTGTGCATATCCAGTTTTATCACGCAGATGCCTTCTATTCTTGATTGTGTGGAAACACTCACAGGCTACTAAAATATTATCTGTTATCAATCTGCCAGGCACAAAGGCACTTTGAGTTAGGCTATTAATATCTGGCAGGAGAACCTTCAAACGAGAAGCCACCATTTTTGCCATGATTTTATATACCACATTACATAAGTGATCGGCCTAAATTGGGTTACCTTTTCTGGTGAATTAACCTTTGGGATCATCACAATCGATGTATTGTTCCAACTGGCTGGAATAGTGCATGTATTCATCGCTTGCAAAACCTCCTCAATTAGGTCGTCCCCTAACATGGGCCAAAATCTTTTATAGAAGATAGCATGGAGTTCATCCGGCCCGGGGGCTTTTAGATCCCCAATATCGAACAAAGTCTTGCTAACGCCTTTCGAAAGATAAGGGGCAGAAGAGCATTGTTCATTTCGGAAGAAACTTTCGACAAACAAGGGACAAGACCTCTTGGCTTGGACATTGAATTTCCGATGTGAAGAGTTTTGCGAAATAACTAGTGATGTGATCCTCGTAGCTCCTTATCCTCTCTCCGCACTTCGAGTCATCCAATAACTTCTTGATATTATTTCTCTTCTTCCTAGCCATTGCTTTGCGTTATGGAAGAAAGATGTGTTATGGTCGCTGTGCATCAACCAGTTTGCACGACCTCTTTGTAGCCGTAAAATTTCCTCCTGGTCTAAGAGGTTTTCAATAACCACAATTATCTCCTTCATCGGCAATGAGACTCAAATTGATTCGGGCTGCATCGCATGATCTCGCTTAACTCTTTTCAATTTCTTAATTCTCTGCTTTCGCCCTTTAAAATGCACAATCCCAGCCAGAAGATCAAAGATGCACGGCTCTCGCTCGATCTCGCAAGAGAAGGCCCAATACCAGCTAACTTTGCTTTCTCCCAAGATGCCTTTAACGATTTCATTAACAATGTCTTCCTCAGAACCACCTAGCTTCAAATTGTTTTTACGTCTCCGCTGGTTGCTTGAAAATATTCTCGCCCAGATAATCAGATCCGGCAGCAATGGCGATGGTCGGAATGAACATGTTCTTCATTAATCACCTTTATGCCGAGGGAATTTGAGTGCCCACCCTATATTACATACCGCACTATCAAGACGCTCACGAATATCACCTCTCGCTCCAAGTAAAAAGGTCGCCGGTGTAACCTAAGTCCTCTAGCCCACAATCCATAAGGCATTCACGGAACTCCCTCATCATACCGCTTTGGTCTCGTGATTACCACCCTCTTTTTCCGAAGAATATAATATTTCATTAAAATCCCCAAAATTACCCAAGGATGGTCCCCCATCGTGAAGATTGCGAATATCATCCCGTGATATGTTATGCTCATTCTAGTTCGACGGCCATAGAAGCCCGTGAATCGCCATTGCACAATATTTTCATTCATAAATAAAACATCAATAAAATAAGGCGATACATAGTTCAACTCAATTTTATTTGACTCATAACAAAACATAACAAGGCCACCGGCCCAACCATCACTCTCCACTACAAACCTAGAATCAAAGCTTAAGACACGACGTAGCTCATCGGCTTTACATTTATTCAAATGAGACTCCGAAAGAAAAACTAAATATGCCTTTATACGCACCTGTAGTTCTAGGAGCTCGCGAACTGCCGTGTTGGAGAGCATGCCACGGCAGTTCCATCCTAAGATTTTCATTTTGCCCGGCGGACCTCCTCCTCGGAGGCCGCCGATGCACCATTTTTGCCTTTCTCTTCTCCAACAGACTCCACCCCTTGCGGAACATACTCCTCCTCCTTCTCATCAGTTTCCTTTGCAACATGTGTGACCACACCATCCATGTTCTGCACCGCTTCAACTCGACCTGTACACACTCGCTTTGAGGGGCCGGTAATGTCCCTATATAATATACGCTCATAACTATCCAGCGATTTCTCGAAAGAGAACTCTAGATCACTACCCATCGGGCGACATCGAAAAACGCTCCTTTTTGCCTAGGACTTGTGTGCGGGCGTTCTCGGATCGCTTTCTTCCCCCTTTCTTGTTATATTTTTTCTCACTCTTTCTAGGGTGGCTCCGCGTGTGAGTTTTAACAACGCTAAATTTGAAATTAGCAATATCTGTAGCTGTCTCACTCCTAGCCACTGCAAGTCTCGCAGCAACTGCACCTGAAAGTGCTTCAAGTATTCCAGGTTGGAATAGGAGCTTCCCCGTTTCAGTATCAGTCGAGTGGCCCATGATGGCCGCCCCCATCTCCTGGCTTGCCCGAGCCACTGAATGCTGTTGTACCGAACTAGGCACACAAGGCAGCTCGCTGGTCAGGGCCACATGCAGTGGCGGTTGGCCCTCCTGGCCAAAAGGAAATCCCCTGCAGGGGTTCTTGAGCATTGCCGACTCCCGGCCCTCCCGGCCGAGACTGCATGTTTCTGACGCCTTCACCTGGCCCGGTTCGGTGCACTGCAAACTCCTTCGTCGCCATGGTTGCCGAAGAGGCAGGACAGAGACTCTTTCTCGTAGACATGAGTTCTCTCACGGCCGAGGCCACCTTGATGACGTCCATAGTCTTGACGGCCTTGTTGATGTCGATGCCGGTAATCGGAACCTTCTCTCCACGGGAAGATCCCCCAACATCAAGAACTCTTCTACTTAAACCTTGTCCTTTACAGTAAGCTTCTACCCTAAGATTTTTAGGGAAGGTAGTCACTCTCTTATCACTAGGAAAATTACAAAATCTCTCACATGTATGGCCTACGATCCCACAACACTCACAATACAAAGGTAGTTTTTCATACCGTACATCATATTTGACTATTTTCGAGCTATCCAAAGGAATAAACTCAATTGTACTCTTCAGTGGTTCGTGCAATAAAACTTCCAACCGCACACGCATGAATTTTTTCACAATGACATGGTTGCGGTGTGAAACCTCTAGCACCTCTCCAATTTGATCCCCAAAAGACCAACCCATGCTTTTGGCCTTGAGCTCAAAAGGGAGGCCGCATACCTGGACCCAGATGGCCATTACGCCAAGGTCGATCTCGGTCGGGTCGCCCTTGCCATCAAACTCAGCGAAGACGAGACCATCCCACTTATAGTGCCACGGCTGCGCCTTTAGCACGAACCGTCGATCACCCTCGGCGGCGAAGTTGACGACAAACATCCCGTCATCAGAGGCCACCTCCTGGACGGTGACCACTCCTTGGTGTTTCCACGTTGTTGCCCGGAGTTCATTGAAGATGACGTGTGGGTTGGCCTGGAAAGGGGACAGGAGCCGGCCAACCACGAGGTGACTGCTGACGGCCTTGCACGCTGCATCCATGTCCAGAAAAAAATCGTCAATTTTTTTTGTAGCGTTTGGACTTCGTTTGGTACTGATTCTCTAGAAAACCAAAAACAAGCAAAAAATATCAACGGACACTAGGCACGAGGTTAATAGGTTAGTCCCAGAAACGATATAAAATAGCATAAAAATTAATATAAAACATTCAAGATTGATAATATAATAGCATGGAACAATTAAAAATCATAGATATCTTTGAGACGTATCACCCACCGCCGCCGGATTTCATGCGTCGTGACCCCCATTGGCTTAGCCTTGTCATCCCACGCCTCCCGTAGTCGTGTTCCCCGCCACCGTGCAAACTCCTTCCGCCGTCGGCATGAAGCAAAAGTGGCAAGGGGACCGCGTTGTCCATGGAGCCATGCCCGCCACCGTGCCAAATTCTTGCTTCCTCCCATCTCAGCCACCAACTCGAGGACGAGTGTGTCCTCCACTCCCTCCGGTGGACGGGCGCAGTCGCAAGCCAAAGAGATGATGAAGAAGGCGGTGGCAACACAAGGACGTGCACCTCCTCCGCCCAATCTGGCGGCCCATGTGCCTTGCGATCCCGTCAACTCCATCGGCATCCACAACGTGTTCGAGGAAACGCATGTGAGGTAAAAAACACTTTGTTCCGATGAACTTTGGTTCGTTTGCTTAGTGTTTCGGTCATTGGAATTTGTTGCTATATAACGTTCATACATCATATGCGGATTGTTGTAGGAGAACCGGTGAACATAACGAGTGCTCCACTTGAAGCATGGTGGTGGTGGTAGTAGTTTTGGAGGTGGTGGTGGTGATGCTTTTGGCAATTGAGGTGGTGATGGTGGTTTTGGAGGTGTTGATGCTTTCAGGAATGGAGGAGGTGGTGGTGCTTTGGCCAATGGAGATGGTGGTGGTGTTGGTGCATCAGCCAATGGGGGGATGGCGCGCTTACGGCAATGGTGGTGATCATTCTTCAACCAATGTTAATGATGATGATGGTGCTATGGCCGGTGGTGGTGTGGACGATCTTGGCAACATTGATGTTGCTTGATTTGATCATGGTTAATTATTAATTGTGCTCATTCTTATGGACAAACTTGCTACTTCTTATACGAGTATTGCACTAGTATTTTGGATTTGTACATTTATGTGAATTTGTAGTTGAAGTCAATATGAATATCAAAATGATTTCCGCACCGTGAGTTTTTAATGCACGGGTTTACGAGATCTGTTCAGCGCGGAGCCCTAAGCGGTACCATAAATCACTTTTCTGGGCGAACCCTAAAGCGGTTTTTGCAGGAATGACGATTTACGGGATGTGCCAGAGATGCTCTAAGCTACCAAGAAACTACAACATGCCAGCCAATGCGCTACAATCATATAGAAGTAGTATTAAAATAGAAATCCAATTCGCTCCGGGATCATACATTTCTGCACACAAAACTGTTTTTTCATAAATGGAAAAGGGAATAGATGTATTCATTGTCACCCTAAATGATACCTGCAAAATTTTAGGAGAAAAGCTTAAGCATTTTGACCTATGCAAAAAGAAAAGAACAAGTAAAACACCAAATGTTACACTTGTTTTTTCTTTACACTGACAAAGCGCTAGTATTCTGTTTCACATGAAAATTATCAATCATGTTTGTTACACTAGCAAGAACATCAATAAAAAAATCAGAATTTATAAAATTTATTTACTACTCCCTCTGTTTCAAAATAAGTGACTTGACTTTGCACTAACCTATTATTTTGAATTTAGCATATGCACCCCAAAGCTTGCATGCGGCCGCACTGCTCGCGATCCAATGCCCCGCGCACGACGGATGTGATCACCAAATCAGTCGGTTCAATCCAATCTTTTTCCTTTGCACATTGAAGCTCTCACGTATCTCTCGCTTTGTTTGAGCTGTCGCTACCCTCAGCCAATGCATCATCAGTTCTTCATCTCACAGACAAATCAACCTTCCAAGCAAGCCACAGCCAGCAAGTAACGCTGACAGGAACGATGGTTCAAGTAAAACAGCATGCAGCAAGAAACCAGCATTGTAGCCCTTTCTTATAACTTGAAAAACTGTATTTTTAGTAGAGTTAGTATTGATTTTCTCGATTCAGAAGCTAAACCAGGCTTGCTGACCGGTGGTAATCATGTTGAGTTTACTGAAAGGCGTCATGCTTCAGAATTGAGAGGGCTGGCAGCCACATCCCGCCCGCTTGCACCTGACGCATGAGGCATAGCGGCGAATCGCCAGATAGCATTTCTCCCTAAAGAAATATGAGAGCCTTTAGATCATATAAAGGGGTGATCCAAACGCTCTGATATTTCTTTAGAGGGAGTAGTGGCCAATCAAATTCGAAACCCAACTTTCCAAAGGGACCACAACATCGGAACACTACTGGAGGAGATGAACAGAACACATTAGTATTTGGGGTTTCCATCACGTCCGCAGCTACCAAGCTGCAACATCGAAAAGTTTATTCCACACTAATTAAGTTAAACATGATACATACATCAAACTTAAGGCGTCACACTTCATTTAATCAACGAAAACACTAACGCCCACACATGTGGGCGTTACCCAACTCGCCCACACGCCTGAATCGTCGTTCACTGTCTTTTGCACGAATCTTGACACGAAAAGGTGGATTTGATGTGCCACGTAGGACGGGGCTGGTGTGTGGGCGTTAGAGAGTTTGCCCACACACCCGCACCATGCTGTTTGCCAGCTGCGCTGTGTGGGCAAACTGCTTTTTGCCCACACAGCCCACACAGCCACCACCTAGGTCATGCGCGTGTGAGCAAACTGCTTTTCGCCCACGCGACACTCCTACCTTGTGGATAGCAACTGCAGTTATGCGAACGCGGCAACTCGGTACACACATGGCAACTGTGATTCTTTGCTACACAAAGAATCGCAGATTCTGTGAAACGTGACAACTCGGTACACACACACAAGGCAAGCTGTGATTCTTTGCTACACGGCAACTGCAGTTGCGGCGCGCATTAACAACCGAGATAAACACACATGGCAACTGTGATTAACAATACATGGCAACTATGGTTGGACCACACGTGGCAACTAGGTAAACACACTTGGCAACTACTGTTTTGACCATATGTGGCAAGTAGTTAATCACGCACGGCAACTACGGTTTGATTACACGCGGCAACTATTATAAATTAGACATGGCAACTATAGTTAACCAAAACAGATAGAGTTGCCATGCTTTTATAACTACAACTAAATCGTCATCCCGCGGAGTACTTAACATAGCTGCGCCAGGACGTGTGGGCATTTTTGCTTCGTGCCACACACACGGGGTGAAGATGAGTAGTACTTGTTAGACGTATAGCACGAAATATCCGCGCCCACACATGTGGGCAATTCTAATGTCCGCGCACACACAGCCCGTGTGGGCTGCCTCCTGCATACACCACACACGGTGTGTGGGCGCATGTCGTATATGCCACACGTGTGGCAGTTATCGGCGTCCTTAATCAATACAGCGGTATTGCCATCAGTATCTTCATCAATGACTCTTCTCAAGATCAGCCTCATGAGCCTTCCAGTCATCCAACCTCTTCTTACCCTCAGCCTTCCATTCCTCCAACTCCTTGGTGCCCTCTTTTGCCTTTTTGCCGCTAGAAATTGCGTACGGTATCATTGTTCCCATACCATAAGTGAAAGCGAACAGCATCAGAATAGGACCGACAGGTTCAAGAAGCTCACAAGTTGTCGACTTATCCCAAATGGAAAAATAAGCGGCGTCCCTGCGGCATGAACCAGATCCTTTGCATGATTAGTATAGAACATATAATGGACAAACCATACAATTTCACAGCAACAAAACAAATTATAGGCCTCCTTTGGTTCATAGGATAGGAATAGTATAGGAATAGGAAAATCATAGGAAGTGGGATGGCATGCATCTCAACTCCTATAAAGAAAGAGATGTCATTTGATGCATAGGATAGGAATTTTTCGATTTTGTCTAGGCTAATGGTCTGTAGGAACTTTGGCCTCCTTTGGTTTGGAGGAATCTCATAGGAATTCTAGAGGATATGATTCTTATAGGATTTTTTCCTTTAGAGCCCTTTGGTTCACAGGAATGGATTCCTACTCCTACATAGGATTGGTTCCTATCCTCCACATTTCATAGGAAAATAAAAATGAGCCTAGACTCAATGGAAAATTTCCTTTGGTGTCAACCAAATGACATCTCGTTTCCTATTCCTACTCATAGGAATTGAGATACATGTCATCTCATTTCCTACAAAATTCCTATTCCTACGATAATCCTATCCTATGAACCAAAAGAGGCCTTTGAAGGAATTCTATAGGATGGGATTATCAAAGAAAAAATTCCTTTGGATCCGTTTGGTTTGTAGGAATCGATTCCTATTCCTATGTAGGATAGGAATCAATCCTTCACATTTCAAAGGAAAAAAAAACATTAACATAGACTCTAGCTGTGTTTGCTTCACAGGATTTTGAAACTTTTCCAGAGGTATGTCCATTTCAAAGTTTTATTTCCCTTGGTAGCGTTCAGATCAAAGAAAATATTTACAGTACCCCTATGGAAAGGTTCGCTCATATTGGTCATTCCAAAGGATTATGTAAATCTGGTCTGGTCTCTTTTTTGAGCGGAGGCCCGAAGCAGCCATGATGCAAGTTGAATAAAAAATTACTTTCACATGACAGTGAGAGAAGCTAAACCAGCATGCAATGAATAAAATAATATATACTGTTGCATTACTAGTACGAACACCTCAGGAACGTTTCCAATGAACCAAACATCTCTCCTTTTACCATTCGTCTGTTCTGGGTCACGCAGGATTGCACTGTACAGCCAACTCCATTCGTGTACTTTTTTATATTCCTTTGTTTTCCTAACCTGCATATCGAACAGGGCCTCAATGGAAAAATTCCTATCCTATGCATCAAATGACATCTCTTTTCCTATAGGAATTGAGATACATGTCATCTCACTTCCTATGAATTTCCTATTCTTATGATATTTCTATCGTATGAACCAAAAGAGGCCTAATGATTTTTTTTCCTTTGAAATGAGAAGGATTGAGGCCCCGTTCGAAACAGATGTGTAGAAAACAAAGGAACAAAAACCTTTATAGGAACAGGATCGAGGTGCTGGTACAAACCTATGAGACAGAGAATCAAGGGTAGTAGAAAATCAAGACGTTCGCTTCACAGGAAAGGGAAAATGGAACATGCAAAAGTCTGGGACCCACAAATCGCAGCACATGACAGAAACACCCCATGTTGTGGGCCTCTAGTAGTAGTAGCTTTTCCTGTGTCTCGTATTGGGACTCCGCCCCAGAAAGACCTCCAAGCAAATGTTTTATTTCCCGTGAAATCAGAGGCTATAGAAACTATCCTCCGGAATTATAGCAGTTTGTTCCTGCAAACTGAACGCTACTTCCACAAAACTTTCCTCTGCTTTTTCTTCCTGCACTTTTCCTCCATAATTCCTTCAAACTGAACGCAGCCTGATTCCTATCCTATATATAGGAATAGGAATCCATTCCTACAAACCAAAGGGCTTCAAAGGAAATTTTCCTACAAAGTTCCTATCCTTCACAATTCCTACAATATTCCTATGAACCAAAGGAGGCCTAAAATACGTGATCAACCTAGGAAGTAACAAATCCACAGTTGCATTGCATGGCACCAATAAAAGAACAGCATCAATAATACCATAGATTAAATCCTAGTTATTAATGTTACACGGATTAAATTAGAAATGCAAGAAAGGGCTCGCACTTAGAATGCCAATTGGAACTCTTAACATGGTGTTGTAGATAAAGTTTATTTTACAGGTTACAATTCCTAGGATGACAATTGTAGAAGTGGACTTTAATGTAACAAAAGGGGGACGCGGTTTCACCATCCATTTTAAGCACAATAATTATTTTGTGTCAAAGAGAAAGACTAATCTATTAGCAGTTGCTACATATGAAGTTCTCCAAAATCTTAACTTTGCCTAATACCTTCTCGAGACATGTGTACCTATCTTATTTGAAGCATTCGTTAAGTAATATGCATTGTTCTAGTGAATATACTCCTAAAGCTTTGGCAGAATATGAAGGAACATGGATTTGTTTGAACATCTGCATAACTCCCTGGAATACTAGTGAATTCATCAAAATTACCATGGAACATGTTGTGATTACCTAGTACCTACTAATAATAAACTTTCTTGAGGTTAAAAAAATAAGCTTGATGTCAAAAGGTATACCAATCTATATACTTGTTGTTGCTAGCCCTATAATCTTAGAACCTGAATCTGAGATCTAGACGTAAAGGAGGGCTGGCATTTAAACGTCAAACCCTAGCACAAAATACTCTTATCTAACAGTTCCGCTAATCTCATGTTTCGTATTATGTCCAAGATTCTTACAACCTTTTATGATGTGCTCTATAAAAGAAGATTTGCTAGTCTGATGGCACCAACGAGCCGAAATCACCCATGGAGGATGGCGATGAAACCCTAGGCCTCCAGTGACGGTTCTTATGAGTAGATCGTCCAACAGAGTATGGTGCTAACCTTGAAGCCAGGGAGAAACCGCTTGCCCAGGGTGTCCGCAGTTGGGTTTCCCTCTACCTGAAGAAGCGTCTGGGAGGCGGGGTGGCCGACACGGGCGACCCGCGCCAACACCGAACGCGCCGTCGCCGTCGCCATCGTCATCGCTTACTCCGCCGAGGCCTCCTGCTCTTCCTCTCCCTCCCTTCCTCTCGCCTCGCACAGCCGCAAGACTCGCTAGGTTTCCCTTTCTCCCCACGGATGCATTACGGATGCGGCGCACTCGACCAGACATATGTAGAGGGGAAGCAACTAATTAGGGTGTGCCGGAACCAGCGGTCAGTTTTTTTTCCAGAGAAACAGCGGTCAGTTTGTTTTTTTCAGAGAACAGCGGTCAGTTCGGACGTTTTGGCTACTGCCACGGGCTGTTTTGGGTTGCTGCCCATTGCCGGCTGACCCAAAATATTGGTCGTCCACCGTGCTGTTTGGACGAGGGAAAAATAAACAAATATTCGATGAAAACTGATAAAACCACGAGAAAATGATGTTTTGGAGGTTCAAAAATATGGGATGTTAAGAGGTTGATGTCCTATTGCCATGCAAAAATTTTAAGTTCAAACATGTTATCGGATGTGAGATATGGAAAAAGACAAAATCAGCATTGAATTGTGTCGAGCGGTAATGTCACTATTCATTACTGAATTTGTTTTTTCTCATAGCTCGTGATCTTGTAATGTGTTTTTATTTGAAATTTCACATGACAATAGAACATCATCCTCTTTACATATCACATTTTTTTTAATAGTTTTTTGAAGTTTTCACGAAGTTTCCTTTGAATGTTGGTTTCTGTATCGATGTTTTGGCTTGCCCAGCTCATCGTAGTGCTTCTAGTCTAAATCTATGCCAACTTTTTGGTGAGACTTCGGCGGCCATATTGCTTGCAAATTATTTGGCAAGCCCTTCTTTATCGTGGCTTCCTTGGCAAGAACCAAACATCCCATCGTGCAGATAGAAGCATTCTTCTTGCCGATTTTATTTGTCTCCTCCGAGGAGCCATCAAGGTAGCCGGATCTGGCTACCACGCAAATGACGGACCCACCACAATCCATCAATGCATCGCCTCGCATGTGTGGTTGAACACGTATACCTGCACCACAGGCCAAAGTGCGGCAGGCATCCAGGGAAGGATTCGCATAACAAGACGTAGCACGCTATGTGAAGGATGGAGTTTGGGGAAAGACGGTGCAGTTGAAGGTCGTAGAAGTGAAGAAAATATGCCCTAGAGGCAATAATAAAGTTGTTATTTATATTTCCTTATATCATGATAAATGTTTATTATTCATGCTAGAATTGTATTGACCGGAAACTTAGTACATGTGTGAATACATAGACAAACAGAGTGTCCCTAGTATGCCTCTACTTGACTAGCTCATTAATCAAAGATGGTTAAGTTTCCTAGCCATGGACATGTGTTGTCATTTGATGAACGGATCACATCATTAGAGAATGATGTGATGGACAAGACCCATCCATTAGCTTAGCACTATGATCGTTTAGTTTATTGATATTGCTTTCTTCATGACTTATACATGTTCCTATGACTATGAGATTATGCAACTCCCAAATACCGAGGAACACTTAGTGCGCTATCAAACGTCACAACGTAACTGGTGATTATAAAGATGCTCTACAGGTGTCTCCGATGGTGTTTGTTGAGTTGGCATAGATCGAGATTAGGATTTGTCACTCCGTGTTTCGGAGAGGTATCTCTAGGCCCTCTCGGTAATGCACATCACTATAAGCCTTGCAAGCAATGTGACTAATGAGTTATTTACGGGATGATGCATTATGGAACGAGTAAAGAGACTTGCCGGTAACGAGATTGAACTAGGTATGATGATACCAACGATCGAATCTCGGGCAAGTAACATACCGATGACAAAGAGAACAACGTATGTTGTTATACGGTTTGACCAATAAAGATCTTCGTAGATTATGTAGGAGTCAATATGAGCATCGAGGTTCCGCTATTGGTTATTGACCGGAGATGTGTCTCGGTCATGTCTACATAGTTCTCGAACCCGTAGGGTCCGCACGCTTAACGTTCGATGACGTTTTATATTATGAGTTATGTGATTTGATGACTAAAGTTTGTTCGGAGTCCCGGATTTTTTCACGGACATGACGAGGAGTCTCGAAATGGTCGAGAGGTAAAGATTCATATATTGGAAGGTTGCATTCGGACATCAGGATGGTTCCGAGTGATTCGGGCATTTTTCCGGGGTATCGGGGGGTTACCGGAAACCCCTGGGGGAGGATTGGGCCTGCATGGGCCATAGGGAAGAGGGGAGGCAGCCCACAAGGGGTAGCCGCGCCCCTATAGGGAGTCCGGATTGGACTAGGGAGGGGGCGCATGCTGATGACATGTACCTATGGTAGGGCAATTGACCTGATCTAAGTACCCTACTTAAGGACACTGCCCTACAGTCAAAGACATCCAAAGGACAGCAGATTCCGCCAACTGGAATCTCCACAGGAATCGACCCACTGATCGAAAGTGTTCACTCGAGATACCCCAATTCCATTCGACCATACCAGAATCCACTCGGAGAATGTAGGTCTAAGGTCACTCTGAATGACAACGGTCGGACGTTCACTCCGTAGTCTTAATGGTCATTTATGTAACTTTAATGCTGGCGTTACCAGTAACATTCCTATCTTTATGTACATTGAACCCTGTGTAACTAAGGGCCTCAGAGGTCTAGCAAACTCTATATAAGCCACCCCCCTCCTCATGCACAAGGGTTCGCACTTCAGAACTACACACACATAATCCAATCGACCAAGCTCCCGAGCACCGAGACGTAGGGCTGTTACTTCCACCTTGTGAAGGGCCTGAACTCAAAACTCTTGTGTGTACAACCTCACCATAGCTAGGATCTTGCCTCCTCATACCTACCCCCCATTCTACTGTCAGTCTTAGAACCACGACAGTTGGCGCCCACCGTGGGGCAGGTGTCTTAGCGACTTTCCGGTGAAGTTGCAATTTTTTTCGATTCCCATCATCATGGTTTCCGGCGGTGGTTTGGCTGAGGGCCGCGAGATCCGTCTCGGCGCGCTCATCTTCGTTACCCGGCGACTCCGCTGGCTCTAGGAGGCCCCTCGACGCCGAGACACTCCCCGTTCGCGGGCGACGCACTTCTGCGCGTGTGTTCACGACGTCCTTTTGCGGCAGCCGTCGACTCAGTATCGGTCGGCTCCCGCAGTTTCTTCGCTTCCCGCTATTCGTCGCCGTAACCGATCTGGTCACTCGCGGCTCCAGCGGTGGGTGAAACACGCGGTGGCAGGCCAGTCGGCCACCCCCCAAGTCGCGGAAATCGAGCCCGACGAATCACTCTACGGCCTGTTTGATCTGTCGACTGGCTCCGTCGAGACCTTATCTGAGTGCGAAGCAGCGATCCCGCGGCAGAAATCTTGACGGTCGACACGCCGTGCAGCCCGCCTGGTTTCCGTCGCAACGGTGGCGGCGATCCGTCGTGCGTTCACGAAGAGTACCACCGCGAAACCCTTTCTTCACAGCAGAGGGAGGACCTTCACCGCCGCAACATGGAGGCGCTCCACACGCCCATCGTTGAGGAGACCTCTCGAGGCTCGTGCCTCGGAGGAGGCGGCTATTAATTTGGTGGCGCACTCAACCTGAGAACCTTCAAAGACGCACTTTCGGCAGCGTGTTCGGCAATGATCCCTCGAGTCCGGTCGGCCAGCGACAACTTTTCTGCCTTAACCTCTGGTATACCGCCCTCCGATTCAAAATCTCACAGCTGCGACCCAGAGAAGCGGAGTCTATTCAGCCTTCCCGATCGGAGGCTGGTAGGGGTTTGATGCAGATCCGGGCTTTGCTCCGGGCAGCAGGAGAGCAGAACACATCAGTGTCTCAGTCGCGGGACAGAATCCATAGCAGATCCATGATGGCTGATATAGTCAAGTCGGATCACATCCCAAGATCGCCTCAGAGGCGTGAGGGATGTGGGCATCGTCAAGGGCAATACTTGGGTCGGAATCATGAACAGTTTGATAATCGTTTCAGTCGCGATGACCATCGTCGAGTGCCTACGCCCCCTCCGAGGGGCGGGTCATATGTGACAGACGCCCATACAGTGATGAGCGGAGATTGCCAGTCGACCCAAGGGAACCTGGGTTTGATGCCAGGTCGATTTTGGTGGAAGGTCCGGTCGGCGAGGAACCGGCACACAGAGAAGGGCAAGGCAGAGATCGCCGGAGTGGAAGCGAGTTCACATTTCAGGCCCGAGTGCTTTAGCAGAGCCATCGAGCAGCCGAGATCCCTCCCAACTTCAGGTTGGCGGCCGGAGTTAGTAAGTTTACCGGTGAGTCGAAGCGACACTTGGCTCAAGATTACCGAGTGGCTGTCTGAGATCGGTGGTGGAAATGATGAAGTAGCTATGAAACATCTTCCTCTGATGTTAGAGGTTTCGGTCAGAGCATGGTTGAATCAGTTGGCTCCTGGCAGTATATTCAGCTAGGAAGAGTTGGCCCGAGTGTTTGTCAGAACTTTCGAGGGTACTTGCAAACGACCAGCAGGATTGACAAAATTGCAACATTATGTACAGAAGCCGAATGAGACTCTGAGAGATTACATTCAGAGGTGGACCACTTTGCATCACACGGTGGAAAATGTATCTCAGCATCAAGCAGTTTGTGCCTTCAAGGAAGGCGTTTGGCATCGAGAGCTAAACCTGAAATTCGGTCGGACAGGAGATATGACTCTAACCCGACTGATGGAGATTGCCACTCGGTATGCCAACGGAGAAGAAGAGGATCGACTCCGTAGTGGAAAGGGCAAACCAGTCACCCAAGACACTGGAGGAGGTCGGACACAGAAACGCAAAGCCGAGCCAGCAGGGCCTGGTGAAAATGCAGCAGTTGTGACCCAAGGGAAGTTTAAGGGGAAGCCCAAAGGGCCTTGGATCCCTAAGAAGGTGAAAGATCAAGTAGGAAATGATGTGTTGGATCTGCCATGTCACATTCACACCAAGAAGGACGAAGAGGGAAATCTGATTTATCCTAAACACACCACTCGACAGTGTCGGCTCCTGATCCAGCAGTTCTGAGAGAAACAACCCAGTGAGAAGGAAAAGGAGTCGGACAAAAATGAGGACAAGGAAGAAGACGATGATGGTTTCCCCAATATCAACTCCACTTTGGTGATTTTTTCTGACGTTGAAAGCAAAAGTCGATTGAAGGTCATCAACAGAGAAGTAAACATGGTTGCTCCGGCAACACCAACATATTTGAAGTGGTCCAAGACTCCCATCACATTCGACCAGTCCGACCATCCCGCGCGTGTTGCCACCCGCGGAAGTCAAGCGTTGGTGGTCGACCCGGTCGTTGGGGGCACCGACCGACTAAAGTATTGATGGATGGAGGCGATGGCCTCAATATTCTGTATCTTTGAGACCCTCCGAGGAATGGGCATTCCGATGTCCAAACTCAGGGAAAGCAACATGCGATTCCATGGAGACATCCCTGGGAAGAAAGCCGATTCACTCGACCAGATAACTCTTGACGTAGTTTTCGGTGATTCGACCAATTATCGTAAGGAAAAGTTGACGTTTGAAGTTGTGGATTTTCACAGTGCTTATCATGCTATCCTGGGCAGGACCGCATATGCTCATTTCATGGCTCGACCATGTTATGTGTACCTCAAACATTTAAGTCGACTAGTGAAACAAAGGCAGTTCATATTCACCCGACTGATCCCAATGCTGCTCCGAGTCACATCTCAACAATGCTCGACGACAAATAGGAAGAAGCGCTCATCCAGTTCCTCCGTGAGAACTGGGACATCTTCGCATGGAAACCTTCTGACATGTCAGGTGTGCCCAGGGAACTGGCTGAGCACCGTTTGCAGGTCGACCCAAAGGTAAAACCAGTCAAAGAGCACCTTCGATGGTCCACCATACAGAAGAGAAAAGCAATTGGCAAGGAAGTGGCTCGGCTCCTAGCAGCTGAGTTCATCCGAGAGATTTACCACTCTGAGTGGCTTGCCAATGTCGTCATGGTTCCTAAGAAAGATGATTCACTCCGTATGTGTATCGACTTCAAGCATATCAATCGGGCCTGCCTGAAGGATCACTTCCCTCTTCCTCGCATTGATCAAATAGTCGACTCGACTGCGGTATGTGAGCGGTTGTCTTTCCTGGATGCATATTCCGGGTACCATCAGATCCGACTGTATGGACCCGATGAAATAAAAACAGCTTTCATCACCCCACTCGGGTGCTTTTGTTATGTCACCATGCCCTTTGGACTCAAGAATGCTGGTGCCACATTCATGCGCATGATACAGAAGTGCTTGCTCACTCAAATCAATCGGAATGTGGAGGCATATATGGATGACATCGTGGTTAAGTCACGCAAAGGTTCCGGCCCGCTGACTGATCTTGCTGAAACCTTTGCCAATCTAAGGAGATATGATATCAAGCTTAATCCGTCGAAGTGTACGTTTGGAGTTCCAGGTGGCAAGTTACTCGGTTTCCTTGTTTCCGAACGTGGGATCGATGCAAACCCAGAGCAGGTTGGTGCAATTCTCCGAATGAAACGCCCCGTGCGTGTACACGACGTTCAAAAGCTTACTGGTTGTTTGGCTGCTTTGAGTCAATTCATTTCTCGTCTCAGTGAAAAGGCACTGCCTCTTTACCGATTGATGAAGAAATCTGACAAGTTCGAGTGGACTCCTTAAGCTGACGCAGCATTTGCAGAGCTGAAAACCCTGCTTTCCACCCAGCCGGTGCTTGCTGCCCCAACCAGCAAAGAGCCTTTACTGCTTTATATTGCAGCCACTGGACAAGTTGCCAAGACAAGACTCACGGTCGGCGGAAGAAGAAGGCAAGGCCTACAAGGTTCAGCACCCAAGTATACTATATTTTTGAAGTTTTAACCCCATCCAAGCAAAGGTACCCGCATTATCAGAAGCTTGTCTATGGGATTTACTTGGCGACAAAGAAGGTTCCACATTACTTCTCAGGTCATTCAATTACAGTCGTCAGCAACGCTCCATTGTCAGAAATATTGAATAACAGAGATGCAAGTGGTCGAGTGGCTAAATGGGCGATTGAACTCTTTTCACTGGATATCAAGTTTGAGGCAAAGAAAGCAATCAAATCACAGGCAATAGCAGATTTTCTCGTCGAGTGGATTGAACAACAACTGCCGACTCAGATTCAGTCGGAACATTGGACTATGTTCTTCGAGGGGTCCAAGATGTTGAATGGTTCAGGTGCTTGGGTAGTCCTGGTATCTCCGCGAGGCGACAAGCTCAGTTATGTTCTCCAGATTCACTTCGACTCTTCCAACAATGAAGCTGAATATGAGGCACTTCTGTATGGGTTGCGTATGGCCATTTCACTCGGCGTCCTGCGCCTAATGGTTTACGGCGACTCAGATTTGGTAGTTAATCAAGTGACGAAGGAATGGGATGTTAGGAGTCCAGCTATGACCGGTTATTGCAATGCAGTGAGGAAATTAGAAAAGAAGTTTGAGGGGTTAGAGCTTCATCATATACCCCGACTGAAAAATCAAGCAGCCGATGACTTGGCAAAGATAGGTTCCAAGAGGGAGCCTGAGGGAGTCCCGGACTAGGGGGTGTCCGGATAGCCGGACTATCGTCACGGCCGGACTCCAAGACTATGAAGATACAAGATTGAAGACTTCGTCCCGTGTCCGGATGGGACTTTCCTTGGCGTGGAAGGCAAGCTTGGCGACACGGATATGTAGATCTCCTACCATTGTAACCGACACGTGTAACCCTAACCTATCAGGTGTCTATATAAACCGGAGGGTTTTAGTCCGTGAGACGGAAGAACAAGAATCATACCATAGGCTAGCTTCTAGGGTTTAGCCTCCTTGATCTCGTGGTAGATCTACTCTTGTACTACCCATATCATCAATATTAATCAAGCGGAGTAGGGTATTACCTCCATCGAGAGGGCCCGAACACAGGTAAAAACAATGTGTCCCTTGTCTCCTGTTACCATCCGCCTAGACGCCAGTTCGGGACCCCCTACCCGAGATCCGCCGGTTTTGACACCGACATTGGTGCTTTCATTGAGAGTTCCTCTGTCGTCACCGGATAGGCCCGATGGCTCCTTCGATCATCAACAACAATGCGGTCCGGTGAGACTTTTCTCTCCGGACGGATCTTTGTGTTCGGCGGCTTTGCACCGCGGGCCAATTAAGCAGCCATCTGGAGCGGTCGAAGCTTCGCCGCCATCAGGTCAGGTTTGGGAGTTTAAACTATACGGCCGATATCCGGAGACTTGATCTTCGACGGATTCGAGCCGCGAGCCAAGCGCGCCGCGACCGGTCTCGATGGGCATGATCTCGCTCTCAGCGAGCGATTATACAGGCTCGAGGCCGCACTAAAGATCCGCTCCGACCCTTAATCCGGAGCCGGAGTCCCAGCCGGTTCCCATGGCCACAAAAAGCTAGCGGTTCCCCGATCGAGGATGAGTGGTTGGACACCGCCTCGGGGGCTATAATCTCTACGGCGATCGAGCCGAACTCCATCCCTGTCCTTTGCGAAGACCTCGACTCCAGGGTGCCGGACTCCTCTCCGGACTCCGAACCCTCCAGCGCCCGGCCAATCGAATCCGATTACGCCCGGTCATGGAGTTCACGGCGCGGACATCTTTCAGCACTCGCCCTTTGGCGACATCCTGGATTCAATAAAATCTCTCTCTTTATCCGGAGAGCCCTGGCCGGACTACGGTCAGGAAGGTTGGGATGCGGATGACGCAGAAATTCAATGCCCACCCACCACCCACATGGATATTCCAAAAGACCTCAAACAAATACAAAAATTGACGGGATGTGTAGCGGCTCTAAGCCGCTTTATCTCCCGTTTAGGAGAAAAGGCACTACCTCTTTACCGCCTCCTCCGCCGCACCGAACACTTCGAGTGGACGGATGCCGCCACGGCCGGACTCGAAGAAATAAAGGCCATTTTGGCAACAACTGTCCGGCCGCGCCCAACATGGGCGCACCAATGCTACTATATATCGCCGCAACACATCAAGTTGTCGTAGCGGTGCTCGTTGTCGAACGAGAACGGACGGACACCGGTTCCCTGTTCAAAAACCGGTTTATTATATGTCCACCGTCCTAACTCCATGCAAGTCCGGTACCCACACTATCAAAAGATAGCATATGCGGTGTTCATGGCATCCCGGAAGCTGCGACACTACTTTCAAGAGTGTTCGATAACGGTAGCCTCCGGCACCTCTTAACGACATTATAAACAACCACGATGCGTGGTCAATTGCTAAATGGGCCATAGAGCTCCTTCCATTCAACATAACTTATAAGCGTGGCGAGCTATTAAGTCGCGAGTTTTGGCCGAATTTCGTGGCGAATGGATCGGCCGAACTCCCTAAAGAGTACGACGCATACTCCAATTGGATCATGCACTTTGACGGCTCGAAAATGTTGGCTGGCACGAAGGGCTGGCATCGCCCTGGCGTCCCCCAACCGGGAGACCGCAGTCCAATACGTCCTTCAGATAATGTATACGGACTCCAACGCAGCCGAATCTGAGGCCCTTCGCAATGGCCTCCGGATGGCGATCTCCATGGGCATTCAACGCCTAGAGGTGCGCGAGGATTCAAACCTCGCAATATCTCAAATAAGCGGAGACTTTGGCGCCGGGGAATCCGAAAATGGCAGCATACCGCGGATGCGGTCCTAAAAAATGTCGGCCGCAGTTGAAGGGCTCGAATTTCATCATATAGCCCGGGATAACAACCAGGTAGCGGATATATTGGCACGCATCGGTGCAAAACGCGATGCCGTCCACCCAATATCTTTTGGAACGGCTGTTCAAGCCATCCGTATTACTATGGGAAGGGAGTCCGGCAATAACAATCCGGACCCAACCGCACCGCTGACGCCAACACTCGACACAACCGAGGCTCTGCCCCGAGATAACACCCTCTGCTCACGAAATAATGGCGGTTATCGCCCGTGGATTTGAACCATTCCTAGCCTACCTAACTAGGCAGGAACTCCCGAAGACCAAAATGAGGCTCGCTGCATAGTACGGCGTTCTAAAGCATATAAAGTCCATGAGGGAGAGCTTTATAAAGAAAAGCACTACCGAGTCCTTCAAAGGTGTATCTCCGAAGAGGAAGGGCGAAACCTCATGGCTGAAATTCATGCCGGACCGGGTGGGCACCACGCTGCAGCCGGGCCCTTGTAGGCAAGGCCTTCCAGACAGGATTTTATTGGCCCGGCGGCACAGGCGGATCTGTTGGACTTAGTCCAACGATCGTCGGTTGCCAGCTTTTGCTAACCAAAGCCACATGCCACCCACCGCCCTTAAAACTATACCCATAACTCTGGCGGTTCGCGATGCAGGGGCTTGACATGGTTGGACCCCTCAAGGGAGGAACCCACAAGCAAAAATACCTATTGGTCATGGTGGACAAATTCACCAAATGGATAGAGGCCAAGCCAGTTAAAACGGCCGAATCCGGACCGGTGATAGACTTCATATCAGGGGTAGTGCACCGTTATGGTGTCCCCCACAGTATCATCACTGATAATGGCACCAACTTCACAGCCGATGAGGTCAAATCATGGTGCAAAAACATGGGCATCAAGCTCGATTACGCCTCAGTCTATCACCCTCAAACTAATGGTCAAGTCGAACGGGCAAACGTTCTAATCATGAGCGGCATTAAACCTGCATTAGTGCGGTCCCTCAAGGAATCTAACACGCCTTTGGGTTGAGGAGGCTCGACTCCGTACTCTGGGGGCTGCGGACCACGCCCGAATCATACTCTTGGATTTACACCATTCTTCATGGTGTATGCGGCGCAGAGCGGTCTTGCCCTGCGACATAATACATGACTCACCTCGGCGTGCGCATGTATGAAGAAAGAGAAGCCGAACTTCGATCGGCGGGACAGTTTGGACGCATTGGAGGAGGAGGCGAGGCGTGGCAAAAGCTTCGTTCCGCATTCTATCAACAGCGAGCTCGAAGATATCAAAGCGAGGAAATGCGGGCCAAAGCTTATAACGTTGGCGAACTAGTTCTACGCTTGCCGGACAAGAAAAAGGACAAACTTAAGCCCAAATGGGAAGGTCCCTTCATTATCGACCAGGTCCTGACCGGTAGACATACCGTCTGCGAAACACATCGGATAACCGACTCGAGGCGAACCCATGGAACGCAGCCCGTCTCTGAAGATTCTCGCCCTAAGTGCGGACTCCAAGTTCGTCTCCTTCCTCCGTCCGCATTCTTTATTTTTGCTTTTTGCTGTCTTTTATTTCTCTCCTTCCTCCTTCTTCTTCTTGCAGCCTTTAGAGGCTCGTTTGCGCTTTTTCCGCACACACTTGATGCGCTATCCACGCTCATTATACCTGTTGGCTTCTTTAACAGAAGCTTATTTATCTGAGCTTCATGCCCGACATGTGTTAAACTTCCGCATATACCTTTTATTCACCATTATATGCATCGATATGACTTAAGTTTTGGCCAAGCTGGGTTGCTGGCTCTGTGCTTACCCCCTACATTCCGATTGTTCGGCTAGGTGGTAAAGGGAGCACCTCTGTGATTATTCTTGCCGGGTCGGTCACCGGATGTGTACCTCGGTACTGGTGAAGCCGAAAGCTAGCGTTCTTAAGGGAATATTCGGTCGGTGAATTGAAAGATGATTTTTAACTTTTTACCCATCTGCCCCCAGATGATTTTCTGCTTTCATAGCAGCTTTGACATGCACTTTAGGGCATGCACCCCAGCGAAAGGAACCCTTAACGGAACTATTCTCCCGGAAGATGCTTCTTACTACCCATGTAATATAGCATAACTAGTTGGGCACTTATGTCGATACAGCAACAATGACCCCTACGCCTTTGTCTCCATGCATACCCACGGTTCTTATATAACCATGAGGGTATTCGGACACACCTGCACTATTGGGTCCGGAGGTTGAAGCGAAAAGGTCCGCTCGACAAGCGATCTACAATCCGGCTAGAAGACATTTCTTTCATGTCATATTTTTACATAGTCAATTCAACTCATTGTATTCCTCCTCAATGCCATCTAATAGGCTATCTAATTTACAATCTTCTTTGGGAATACTTGGCGACCAATTCTACTTGGTCAGACACTAAGCTTACAGGGATCTCCATCCCATCCGCCCCACAGGTCCGACCTCGGCCATGTGGTTTGGGTCAACAACCGTGTACCGTGTCTTCACCATGGCCCGAGCCTCCTCGGCGCCTTGACGGCAGGCCGATATCTTCCATAGCTGGAAGCGCCGCTGCGTGCTTTGAAGCCGCTCCGCTTGACTCCCCAATGCCTTGAGCAGGGAGATAGATAGCCACAAGGCTTGGCCGATGCCTTTCATCACCTGCCGGACTCGTTAAATGCGGTGACATAATTCGGGAAGGAGATCACCCGAAGAATTGGGCATCTCCTCCTCGGGACGACCTGTAAGCAAACCTACATACATGTTTATGTTAGTCGCCTTCCTCGCTTGAACTCTTTCAAAGTTCGCTCAAGCACTTACTTGAAAATGCCGCGATGAAGCCGCCGATTCTCCTTTACGGAGTCGATAACCGAGCACGAGCGTCCTTCAGTTCCTCACCCAGCTTGGTGTTGGCATCTTGGAGGTTATTCTTCTCCTGCCGCACCCTTGTCAGCACGCTCTCGCCAGCCTTTAACTGGCGTAAGAGTTGTTGCTTGTCCGGATCTAGTCCGGCGCCATCTGCAATGTTTTTTGTTAGTTTTACACACCCGCCGCACTTCCTAAATTATTTATCTTTTGAAACGTATATTACCGCCGGGGCCTCTGTAGCTCCCCTAGCGACTAGTGCAGCCTCAAGTTGGGCTTTGCACTCTTTGAGCTCCTGAGACAGTCGGGTATTCTTTTTGTAAGATCTCAAGATAACAAATGATCCTTAAATCAGTTATTCTAACTATTTTAAGTCTCGGGGCTCTTGGCATATATAACTGCTAAATTTACTTACCGTATGTCCTTCACATACCGCTCCGTGGCTCTGGCTAGTCCATCTTTGGCGGCACGGAGGTGCGCATCTCCCGAATCAAAGGCATTCAAGGCCTCCTGGGAGAAACACGCGTCACGAAGAACTGTCCGGCGGCGCCTGTGGTTCAAGGCGCTCTCCACCTCGGAGTTGGTGGCGGACAACATGTCGGCATCCTCTGTCGGAGGAGCATCCGACGCACGTCTCGTGCTCGCCTCTGCTACCCGGACCCGGCTTTGAAGCCTGGCCGGTGAAGGTTCGATAGGCAACCTCTCCGGACTCACCCCGGCGAAAGCACTCTTTTCTGAAAAGAGTATCGGCGTGAGTGCGCCTTCCGGGAATCAATACTGGGAGTATGGTGACATGCCATACCGTTGCGGCGGAGTTTCGATCCGGACCGCACTTCTTTTTAGCCTGCGGGGCCGCACTGCCCTTTGTTGGCCAGCCGCCGCAGGCTCGGCTTCCTGCCTCGGAGGTACCCCCTGCGAAGCACCATTGGTATACGGTGATCGAAAATAAAGCATGGATGGGTCGTTATCAGGATTTTGGGATCTCGGTCTCATTTATCTGTGAGGCTGGAAATATTCCGGGGTAATCAGGCCGTAATGGCGACCAACGCATTGTCGATTCTATGTTGGTAGAATACCCGTCGATCAACTCCACCTTTATATCCGGATCCTCTTCGCGAGTCGGATCGAGGGACCGTTCGGATCCTCGGGTTGTGGGGGCGGCTGTGTATCTTCTCCACAGTCCGGTGCAGTTCTGTGCAAAAACCATGAAATGAGATATTTAACTACGGGAACATGGATCGGACAGATCACAAAGATGTTTGCTTACCCAGCTTGAGGTTATTCGAAGAAAACTCCTTCAGTGGGTTGAGACGGAGGAAGTCCTCCTCCTCTCCTTTGTACATGGCAGACAAGGTCTTCACCTGTTCGGTGACCGATTCCGGCCCTTTGCGGCCATGGCGGGTGGCGTTGTCCTCCCCGTTGAAGTCCCACATGGGGTGGCCTCTGTATTGAAGCGGCTTTACTCCCCTCATAATGTAGATTGCCATGACTCCTGTCATGGTCAAATCCGGCATGAGCCAGTAACCTTATTCGGCTCATCAAATAGCAGACGTCTGGTCATCTTCTCTCCGGGGCTCCGGCGCCCGGCAAAGGCGCTTCTTCGAAGGAGCATTACTGAACTCCTAAGGCCGATCCGAACAGGATCCGCAAATGGCGTCCTCCATGTAGAACCATTCCGAAGGCCGTCTTGGACGCCTTCTTTGGGGTTCCGGACAGGTATCCGGTCTGGCGATGCGCCATAGCTCGGCTCCGCCCACTTGATATATCGACCCCTCATGAGAGCGGGGTACTAGGCAGAATATTCTCTTCCACGGTGCGAAGTGAGCCTCGGCGCCCAAGAAGAGCTCACAAAGAGCCACGAACCCGCAATGTGCAGGATGGAGGCAGGAGTAAGATGGAGCAATTGGAGGCCGTAGAACTCCAAGAGCCCCCGGAGAAATGGATGGATGGGAAATCCGAGGCCTCTTACTAGATAAGAGATGAAGCATACCCGCTCTGCTTTAGAGGGATCGGGGACGTTCTCCGCTTGCTTTCCGCCCTTGTAGGTGGCGAGTCCGGCTCGAACCGGAACCAAGAAGGCCGGGGAGAGAAATCCCTTGGTTTGGAGTATAACTAGCTTGCCATGCGGGACTGAGCATTTCTCCCAATTTCCTGGCTGAGGGCTAGGTGCGCGAGAAGAGGAGCCGCGTCGACTGTCCATGATGGAATGGGCTTTGGTCAAAAGGCGCTCCGATGAAAGCTTGCAAAGGGGGGATGGTGTGATTCAGATCTGGTTCCTCGCTCCTTTTATGGGCGGCTCATTTACGCGGCTAGGGGAAATTGTAAAAATGCCACGGCTGTTCGTGATTCATTCAAACACGTGGAAGATGGCCATTATTGGGCGTAGAAGCCGAAGAGCGCAGCATTTATCAGAAGCCGGACACTATTCGACAAGTATATGGAATTTGGAGAGGAACCCGCCTCGCAATGCCGAAGACAATCAACGCACGGACTCATCGTCATTGAAGCCTGGTTCGAGACTCTTGAGGAGTCCCGGACTAGGGGTGTCCGGATAAGCGGGACTATCGTCACGCAGTCGGACTCCAAGACTATGAAGATACAAGATTGAAGACTTCGTCCGTGTCCGGATGGGACTTTCCTTGGCGTGGAAGGCAAGCTTGGCGTCACGGATATGTAGATCTCCTACCATTGTAACCAGCTACGTAGCAACTAACCTATCCGGTGTCTATATAAACGAGGAGGTTTTAGTCCATAGAGACGGAAGAACAACAATCATACCATAGGCTAGCTTCTAGGGTTTAGCCTCCTTGATCTCGTGGTAGATCTACTCTTGTACTACCCATATCATCAATATTAATCAAGCAGGGTAAGGGTATTACATCCATCGAGAGGGCGAACTGGGTAAAAACATTGTGTCCCTTGTCTCCTGTTACCATCCGCCTAGACGCACAGTTCGGGACCCCCTACCCGAGATCCGCCGGTTTTGACACCGACAGAGCCCATTCCCAGCAATGTGTATTTGGAGCATATTCACTCGCCTTCAGTTCAAGAAGATCCTTTAACCAAAGAACCCCCACAGCCTAAGAGCTCCACTGATCCGACTGAAGTTGAAATCCCAGCCGTGGTCGACTTGGTCATGGAGGTCTTGGTCATCATTCCTGATTGGACAGTGCCATACATTGCATATATTCTTAGGAAAGAACTCCCGGAGGATGAAGAAGAGGCCGGCGGATCGTGCAATCGATCCAAAGCCTTCTACTGTGATGGGTGGTCAGCTTTATAGAGAGAGTGTCATCGAGTCGATCGAAATGCATCACGCTAGAAGAAGGCGAATGATCCTCAATGATATCCACTCGGGGACCTGTGGTCACCATGCCGTCCTCGGACCATCGTGGCCAAAGCATACCGAGCAGGTTTCTTGGCCACATGCTAACGAGATGGCGAAAGAGATGATCGACAAGTGTGAGGGATGCGGTTCTACTCCAACATGTCTCACAAACCTGCTTCAGCTTTGAAAACCATTCCACTCGTCTGGCCATTTGCAGTTTGGGGATTAGATATGATCGGACCGTTGAGGACTGGCAGGAGTGGCTTCAGCCATGTGCTCGTAGCAGTTGACAAGTTCACTAAATGGATTGAAGCTAAACCTATCAAAAACCTCGAAGCAAGTACTGCTGCCAGTTTCATCAGAGGGTTAACATTCAGATATGGATTTCCATACGGCATCATCACGGATAATGGGTCAAACTTTGATTAAGATGAGTTGAGCTTTCTGCGCTTCCCAAGGCACTCGCTCGATTATGCTTGATCGCCCACCCACGGTCGAATGGGCAAGCGAAAAGAGCAAATGGTTTGATCCTCAAAGGGCTGAAGCCCGATTGATCGTGATCTCAAGCATGCAAGAAAGCGCTTGGGTTGATGAACTACCATCAGTACTTTGGGGATTGAGAACAACTCCAAATCGGTCGACTGGCCGCACTCCATTCTTCCTAGTCTACGGGGCCGAAGCTGTACTTCTGAGTGACTTGCTTCACAATGCGCCCGAGTGGAACTTTTCTCAAAAGCCGAAGCAGAACAAGCTCCACAAGATGCTGTTGACCTTCTGGAAGAGGAAAGAGAGATGGCTCTAATCCGGTCGACCATTTATTAGCAATACCTTAAATCGATTCCACGCTAGAAAGCGTGAGAGGTCGAGGCATTTCAAGAGGAGACCTGGTTCTCCGAGTGGATCAACAGCGGCCACACAAGCTTGCTCTGCATGGGAACGTCCCTTCATCATCACCAAGGTGCTCCACAATGGAGCGTATCACCTCTATAATGTGGAGCACAATAAAGACGAGCCACGTGCTTGGAATGCAGAGTTGCTCCGTCGTTTTTATTCTTAAGCATTCAGACTATTGAGTTGTAATAAGAAATACCTTTTTAGTTTGTTTATCAAAGACACGCTTCTGATCTTCTAAATGATTGTTATCGATTACACATGTGTTTGAAATCCCCCAGTGGGTGGCTTAGCTGCGAATCCGTTTCACCTAAGTTTGAAAAATCCTACCAAGTGAAGAGCAAGCCTCTCCCTCGGGGGCTTAGCCGTGAATCCATTTCGCCTAAGTTTGAAAAATCCTACTGACTGAAGAGCAAGCCTCTCACTCAGGGGCTTAGCCGTGAACCCGTTTCGCCTACGTTTGAAAAATCCCACCGAGTGAAGAGCAACCCTCTCACTCGGGGGCTTAGCTGCAGTCCAGTAGTCGCCTAAGTTTGAAAAATCCCACCGAGTGAAGAGCAAGCCTCTCACTCGGGGGCTTAGCTGCAGTCCAGTACTCGCCTAAGTTTGAAAAATCCCACCGAGTGAAGAGCAAGCCTCTCACTCAGGGGCTTAGTTGCAGTCTAGTACTCGCCTAAGTTTAAAAAATCCTACCGAGTGAAGAGCAACCCTCTCACTCGGGGGCTTAGCTGTAATCCAGTACTCGCCTAAGTTTGAAAAATCCCACCAAGTGAAGAGCAAGCCTCTCACTCGGGGCTTAAATTGCGATCCAGACTTGCCTAAGTTTGAAAAATCCCTCTTGAGTGAAGAGCAACCCTCTCACTCGGAGAGGCTTAGAATGGTCGATGCTACTTAAGTTTGAAAAATCTCACTGAGTGAAGAGCAACCCTCTCACTCGGGGGCTTAGCTGCAGTTCCATACTTGCCTAAGTTTGAAATACGCTCCGAGTGAAAAATGATTTTCTCTCTCGGAGACTTGGCCACACGCTCCATCCTAATCCGCAAGGACGACGAGGTGCTGCTACCTCTTGAGCACTGCGTTGGATTTCCTTGGAGAGGAAAGGGTGATGCAGCAGAGTAGAGTAAGTATTTCCCTCAGTTTTTGAGAACCAAGGTATCAATCCAGTAGGAGGCTACGCCAAGTCCCTACTTTTTGCACAATACAAATAAATCCTACTTAACCAACGTGATAAGGGGTTGTCAATCCCTTCACGGTCACTTACGAGAGTGAGATCTGATAGATAATATTTTTGGTATTTTTGGTATAAAGATGCAAAGTAAAATAGAAAGCAAAGGCAATAATAAAGTGATGGAAGATTAATATGATGAGAATAGACCCGGGCCATAGATTTCACTAGTGGCTTCTCTCCAGAGCATAAGTATTTTCACGATTGGGTGAGCGAATTATTGTTGAGCAATTGACAGAATTGACCATAGTTATGAGAGTATCTAGGTATGATCATGTATATAGGCATCACATCCGAGACAAGTAGACCGACTCACCTTTTGCATCTACTACTATTACTCCACTCATCGACCGCTATCCAAAGCATGCATCTAGAGTATTAAGTTAATGAAAAGCAAGTAACGCCTTAAGCAAGATGACATGATGTAGAGGGATAAATTCATGCAATATGATAAAAACCCCATCTTGTTATCCTCGATGGCAACAATACAATACGTGCCTTGCTGCCCCTCATCCTTTGGGAAAGGACACACGCAAGATTGAACCCAAAGCTAAGCACTTCTCCCATTGCAAGAAAAACCAATCTAGTAGGCCAAACCAAACTGATAATTCGAAGAGACTTGCAAAGATAACCAATCACACATAAAAGAATTCAGACAAGATTCAAATATTGTTCGTAGATAACTTGATCATAAACCCACAATTCATCGGTCTCAACAAACATACCGCAAAAAGAAGATTACATCGAATAGATCTCCACGAGAGAGGGGGAGAACATTGTATTGAGATCCAAAAAGAGAGAAGAAGCCATCTAGCTACTAACTATGGACCCAAAGGTCTGAGGTGAACTACTCACACTTCATCGGAGGGGCTATGATGATGTAGAAGCCCTCCGTGGTGGATGCCCCTTCCGGCGGAGCTCCGGAACAGGCCCCAAGATGGGATCTCGTGGAGTCTGAGAAGGTTCTTGGCGGTGGAATTAGGTTTTTGGCTGCTGTTCTGATCGTTTGGGGGTACGTAGGTATATACAGGAGGAAGAAGTACGTCGGTGGAGCTTCGTGGGCCCCACGAGGGTGGGGGTGCACCTAGGGGGTAGGGCTCCCCCTCTACCTCGTGCCCACCTCGAAGCTTCCTTGGCGTAGGGTTCAAGTCTCCTGGGTCATGTTCGGTGAGAAAATCACGTTCCCGAAGGTTTCATTCCGTTTGGACTCCGTTTGATATTCCGTTTCTTCGAAACTCTGAAATAGGCAAAAAAACAGCAATTCTGGGCTGGGCCTCCGGTTAATAGGTTAGTCCCAAAAATAATATAAAAGTGGAAAATAAGGCCCAATATGGTCCAAAACAGTAGATCATATAGCATGGAGCAATAAAAAATTATAGATACGTTGGAGGCGTATCGAGGCATCCCAAGCTTAATTCACCTTTCTAGTCCTCGGTAGGTAAATGATAAAAAAGAATTTTTGATGCGGAGTGCTACTTGGCATAATTTCAATGTAATTCTTCTTAATTGTGGTATGAATATTCAGATCCGAAAGATTCAAGACAAAAGTTCATATTGACATATAATACTTCAAGCATACTAACTAAGCAATTATGTCTTCTCAAAATAACATGGCCAAAGAAAGTTTATCCCTACAAAATCATATAGTTTAGTCATGCTCCATTTTCGTCACACAAGAATGCTCTCTTCATGCACAACCCTGATGACAAGCCAAGCAATTGTTTCATACTTTAGTAATCTCAAACTTATAAACCTTCACGCAATACATGAGCGTGAGCCATGGATATAGCACTATGGGTGGAATAGAGTATGATGATGGGGGTTATGTGGAGAAGACAAAAAAGGAGAAGATCTCTAATCATCTAGGCTAATCAATGGTCTATTGAGATGCCCGTCGATTGATTTTATTGCAAGGAGTAGGTATTGACATTCAACGGATGCACTAGAGCTATAAATGTATGAAAGATAAACAAAAGAAACTAAGTGGGTGTGCATCCAAGTTGCTTGCTCACGAAGACCTAGGGCAATTGAGGAGGCCCATTGTTGGAATATACAAGCCAAGTTCTATAATGAAAAATTCCCACTAGTATATGAAAGTGACAAAACAAGAGACTCTCTATCATGAAGATTACGGTGCTACTTTGAAGCACAAGTGTGGAAAAAAAGGATAGTAGCATTGCCCCTTTTTATTTCTCTTTTTTTGGGGCCTTCTTTTTTTTTGGCATTTCTCTTTTTTTGGGGACAATGCTCTATTAAATGATGATCATCACACTTCTATTTATTTACAACTCAATGATTACAACTCGATACTAGAACAAAGTATGACTCTATACGAATGCCTCCGGCGGTGTACCGGGATATGCAATGAATCAAGAGTGACATGTATGAAAGAATTATGAATGGTGGCTTTGCCACAAATACTATGTCAACTACATGATCATGCTAAGCAATATGACAATGATGAATGTGTCATGATAAGCGGAATGGTGGAAAGTTGCATGGCAATATATCTCGGAATGGCTATGGAAATGTCATAATAGGTAGGTATGGTGGCTGTTTTGAGGAAGATATAAGGAGGTTTATGTGTGAAAGAGCGTATCATATCACGGGGTTTGGATGCACCGGCGAAGTTTGCACCAACTCTCAATGTGAGAAAGGGCAATGCACGGTACCAAAGAGGCTAGAATGATGGAAGGGTGAGAGTGCATATAATCCATGGACTCAACATTAGTCATAAAGAAATCACATACTTATTGCAAAAATCTACAAGCCATCAAAAACCAAAGCACTACATGCATGCTCCTAGGGGGATAGATTGGTAGGAAAAGACCATCCCTCGTCCCCGACCGCCACTCATAAGGAGGACAATCAAAGAACACCTCATGTTTCAAATTTGTTACATAACGTTTACCATACGTGCATGCTACGGGACTTGCAAACTTCAACACAAGCATTTCTCAAATTCACAACTACTCAACTAGCACGACTTTGATATTATCACCTCCATATCTCAAAACAATTATCAAGCATCAAACTTTTCTTAGTACTAGTTGACCCGTTGCGCCAAATGATGCAGAGACCCGCTAAAGACATGTTGTCGAGGAAAATAGTTTTATTTTGCAAGGACCTATTCGATATCGGTAGTAGAAAGCTCATTTGTTAAACCATGGTATATTGGAAATATGGTTATCAGACTGCGAAATCCGTGTTTGAAAGAAAAAGTATAACATGTACAAACCATCTAAGGAAGCATTGTTTTAGTTGAAAATATGGTTATCATGGACCCATTGCTCGTGCCAAATCATGCTAAATCCATGTGCGCAATGGAAAAAATATCCATGGTTTAATCCCCTTTAATAAGAAACATGATGGATTGTTGTCTACGATAAGATGTACATACACATTTTAATTTAATAGCACAAACCCATTTAAAATCATGTATGCAAATGGCAGCCCCACTAACACATGTGCTTTAAAAAAAATCCATGTATCAATAGACTTATTCATGGGCAGTCATGTATGCCACCTTAAACGCCTGATGTGTACATCTCTTTATTAGTTTTGTATGTGGAGAAGAGTTGATACTTACGGCCTTTTCAGGTTGTTTTCGTTATCATCGGTGGAGAAATATCAATTAATCTTCGGAACTTTGCCTTTTCCATGCTCTAATGCACTGCATCTTGGTTGGTTGTCTCGAATGTTCGGAATTTGTGCTTGAGCTCACTTGATGGATGGATGGTAAATTAATCTAGCTTTTGTGTTATGGAACAAAGACGAGGAGCAAGTTGTTTTTAAGTTAGGTGAACATTGCCGAGCCACCACAAGTTTGCTCACTTATGGATGTCCTTTGAAACAACTTGAAAACTATTCGACAGCCAAAAGTTTTTGCAAAATCGGATACTTTCAAAGAAAGAAAGCGCCATTACAAAGACAGGTTTTGAAGACTACATGTAACGAGCAGTTTTCCATCCTGCATTAGCAAGTAGGAGAAAATGTCAAGGGCTGAAAAAAGAAGAATGGGGTATTTAACTATGAATCTGGACCGGAGAAGAGAGTTGACTGCCATACAAAATTTCCTTCTCTAAGACTTGATATCTACAATACAAGCGGAAAATCAGTTCAATATTGGAAAACTATAGTGAATACAATAGTAAAAAATGTACAAAGAAGTCCCAAGAAAAAAAATCAAAACCTTTCGTATTTTTATTTTTTTGCGGCATAAAACCTTTCATATTACGATTAATCTTTGAAGATTTTCCCAACAATTAGATCAGCCATATATCGCCCGAGAGAGTCAATTGCCCATTCACTTTGGTCACCAAAGAACAACAATTTAAGGAGCATAAGTCGACTAATTACAACTGCAAATAAGTTGACTACAAACCTTCCTGGCTATTACTCCTTCCGTTCCCAAATATAAATCTTTTTATAGAGATTCCAACAAGTGACTACATACGGAGCAAAATGAGTGAATCTACATTCTAAAAGATGTCTACATACATCCGTATGTTGCAGTCAATTTGAAATGTCTAAAAAGACTTACATTTAGGAAGAGGGCTACAACCAGATCCGGACCCAGGAGATAATCCTTAGGTACAGGAAAAAGGGGAGCACGACAGCCTAGAGATAAAAACGAGGTTTCACATGCCCCGATGTTGTTCGAAATGCATGACAGGAGGATAAAAGACTTATCCTGGATCTACGGCCCGGCAATCTCAACTTGCCACGGTTGGATCATTGTTCCTGCAGCCCGGCAACTCTGGTTCTTGCCGAGTCGGAACGCAGTCCGTTTCTTTCTTCCAAGTAGCTAAGCGAAGTGCTCATGTGCCTGCGAACCAAAAGAGGACGGAAAAGAAAAAGCAGATAGGCCAAGACTTTCGACCTCTAAGCTAGGGGTTAGTCGCTGCTGAGCACTATCAACCCTAACCAAGGAAGAGACTCGACCTAGCATGCATGCTATGACTTAGGGCGCCAGCGCTTCATTTATTTATGCTCAGGGTCTGCGCCTGGCTTTGTACAAAGGGTCACATGCCTTGCCGGCAAAGCTGCTTGTACAAAAGGTGGCTTGCTTGGGAGGCCTGGCAAGCGCCTTCTGATTAAAACTTGCGAAGATGCTTTCGATGTTTGTCGGTGTAGAAAAATAGGGGCACATTTTTGTACCCCTTTACCTATGCATAAGCGGTCGAGCCGCCCACGACCGCACCAAGCAGAACAAGGGAGGTGAGCCAAGGTAAGACCGAAGCCCAAGACAATCAAAGCAACGCCAAGGCCAAGACCACGAAGAGCAGAGGGACGAAGCAGGTTCCCCCGGCAAGACCCTTGTCCGGCGGCCTCAGCGGCGCCGGCAAGACCCTTGTCGGGGCAGCTCGCCCCACACCAACAGAGCGAGCCACCCTTGAGCCCACGGCCCCCAGCGCCATCATTAGCGTGGGGCCAGGGCTCGGAAAGGCACCTCTGTGGTGGCATGCAGATCTTTGTGAAGACATATTGAAGATCAGATGAGGATTGGAAGATGATGACTCTCGGCAAGATCCTTGCCGAGGAGGGCCACCAGACCCCCGGCAAGATCCTTGCCGGGGACGACAGCACGCCACGGCAAGACCCTTGCCGGGCCACCCGGCAAGGCCCTCGCCAAGGACGCCGGCGAGGCCACCGCCAAACCCTCGCCGATCAAGCTTCCACCACCGTTCACATGCAGCTGCAAGCCCAACCAGCTGGGCAGGCACCTGCGTGGCAACATGCAGCTCCCAGGTCAACTCATCGAGCGCCTGCGTGGCGGCATGCAGATCTTCGTGGAGGCTCCGCCACCATGCCACCTCAGCTGCCTGACTGCCTACATGGTGCCACGCACCTCACTAGCCAGGGCGTGTGTCAAGACGAGGAGGAGCGGCGACGGACGGGACGGGCCTCAGCCCCGTCCCCAATAAAGCAAGGGGACACCTAAGCTACGCATTAAATGCGTCTTGTCCTGTAATACGAGTGATAAGCTCGGTGACCAGACGCCTTTCCACCTCCCTGTGTCACCGTGGCATCCCCTTTCAACTATAAAAGGAGGCCCATGGCATCTTGGAGAAGGATTCGCTCTTCAACCACGCCTATGACCACAGCTAGTTAGAGCTCAAGAACTCTGAAATACATCCACCAAAGCAGGACTAGGGTTTCGCATCTTCACGGCCCGAACTCTGGGTAACGATCCTTGTGCTGTCTACTAGCCACCTGCTCTCTTCGCAACCTCGCGCCGGCAATTAGCTGTAGTAGGGATTCTTGTGATCCCATAGGTGTTGTTCCACACCGACATCTTTTGGCGTGCGGTGGGGGCCCAATGGTGAGAATGCAGTGCGTAGTAGTTAGCCTAGGAGTTCTTCGTCGCCATGGCCCTTAAGAAGAAGACGACCACGGCGATCGGCTCATTGGGAATCGAACGGCCCGTGCCGGTGCGGATGAGCAGCGGACGATCGCAGACGAGACCCGGCCGCGCCCGCGAGCACCAGCATCGCCCAGGCAGTCGGAGCCTGGCGAGCGGCGTCGTTCGTGCGCCAGATGACCGACTACACGTTGCCGGATCCAAAACGGAGCTGGGCCCCCCGCAGGCGGCGCGGGGCCCTCCGGGGGTGTTGTTGTGCCGACTCCGCGCGGCGTGGCGACCTTCGAGGATGCATACACGGCGACCACCGCGTTCTTCCCATGGTGTCGCGCCGAACAGCGTCACCACGTTGGTGACCACAGGCACCGCCATGGGAAAGAGCCCACGTCGCTGTCGTCGGCAAGATGAAGGGTTCAACCGCTCGCCAAGCGCTTCGCGAAAATGGCACGCATTGACTGGTCGTGATGGAGCTCCTTCTAACGTAGTTAGAAGTCGAAGCGCCGCCGCGATCCACGCATTGTCGCCGCCGCCCGCCAGCGGAAGCTTAGCGCGCGCGGCATTGCTCTCGATTTCCCTCACCCGCGAAGAAGCTCGATGAGTGGAGGGCCACCGTCCGGAGCCTTGTCGCCGTCGCCAACAAAGACAATCTGTGACCAACGGGGCCCTCGGGTCGGCGCCCCACCGAGCCACCACATGTTGGCGCTGGGAGGACCGAGGGAGCTGCGGCCACGGTGCACTCTCCTCCTCCTCGCCAGCCGCCGCGAGCGTCGGCCCGTCGTGATGACGCTTGTGATAACATCTCCATAGGGTCGTTCGACCCGCGGACCCTCCGCGACCAGCGCGAGGTCGCTTCGAGCGAGCTCACGAAGGCCTTTCGAACCACCGTCGGCGTCGGCGTGCGGTACACGCCGCCCGGTCGGACAAGCGGGCAGGACCGCTATGGACCACCGGCACACTGGGGCTCGGCGGCCTACCTTACGAGGTGGGCTGCCCGGCCTTTACCCGAGAGCTGCAGCAGTTCCAGTGGCCGTCCCACCGCACGTTCAAGCCCGACGTTGGCGAGAAGTACACTGGTAAAACCCATCCGTTCGAGTTCCTCAGCATCTACACCATCGCGATGCAGGCTGCTGGGGCTCATGACGACAAGGTGCTTGCCAACTATTTCCCACTGGCGCTCAAGCCCAATGTGATGTCTTGGCTGATGCACTTGCCGGTGGACTCCATTTCTTCTTGGTCGGATTTGTGCCATGAGTTCGCTAGGCGCCGCAGCAAAGGCCACCAAGCTCATGGCGGCCGAGCCATGATTCGCACATCATTCCCGTGAAGGAAGGAAGACCCGCCGACGTACATCCAGAGATTCAGCCGCGCGGTACAACATCCCCGACGCTCATCTGCCGCCATTGTGGTTAGCGCTTTCGCGCTGAACATGCGCAATCGCAAGATGCGCCAAGAATTGGCGATGACCAAAGTTAAGGGCGTGGCGAGCTTCTACGTTACGGCGATAGGTGTGCCCGGGCTGAAGAGGGAAGGAAGTACCCCGGCGAAGATGCCGGTGCGGAAACCGACTCTACCGATGAAGACGCCACTATCCCGGTGAGGAAGGGCCGGCGTCGCAACAGGAAACGCAAGGGCAAGGCCGTGCTTGCCGTTGAGGGGTCTGACGACACCGGTGCCGACAAGAAGGTCAAAGCAGACGCCCCCGGCAAGGAGATTGCCGGGTGCGCCGCTTTCGGAGCCTTGGCGGCTACCGACAAGCGAGCGCTCGGCAAGCAATACTGCAAAATCCATCGCACCAAGGGCCACGACCTCCAGAACTGCGGCAAGTCGAGCTGCTTGCTGAAAAGCAAAGGGCTGAGTATGAGAGGCGGGACAAGGAGAAGGACTAGGACAGTGCGGAGGGGTCCGGCAAGAAGCGTGGCGGCCAAGGAGGCCACCCCGGCAAGGACAACCAGCAAGAGAGGCCCTCCCGGGACCGTGACAAGAAACATGAAGACGACGATCACGACGAGGACGACGAGTCTGGTGAGCAAGGGTTCCAAAAGGCTACGGAGGCCATGTGTGTCGATGGCGGCGCCTCGCTGCAAACCTCTCACCGCCAGCTCAAGCAGTGGGCGTGAGATTACAGCAGCAGAGCTGTCGTTCGGCCTTCGAGAAAGCCGCTTGAAGTGGTCCAAAGACGCCTCATCTTTTGACGCCGAGATCACCCTGACCGCACTACCGCGGTCGGGTGCTTGCCATTGTTGGTCTCACCAACGATTCGCAACCTCACAGTGAATAAGATGTTGGTTGATGGTGGGGCCGGCCTGAACCTGATCTCGCTTGTCGTGATCAAAAAGTTGCAACTCCCGGATGGAGACCTCGAGGAAACGGGCACGTTTCAAGGGGTCAATCCGGGGAGGAGCCAGCCGAAGGGAAAGGTTACATTGCCTGTGATATTTGGAGGAGAGTTGAACTATAGGACGGAGAGGTCCGTCTTCGACGTAGCCGAGATCCCCTTGCCCTACAACGGAATCCTTGGCTGCCCGGCACTAGCCAAGTTCATGGCGGCGTCACACTACGCCTATAACATGCTGAAGATGCCCGGGCCTTGACCATCATCTCCGTCCCCTTCGACAAGCGGGGCCTTGATCTGCTACCGGGCCAGCTCTACCGGGAAGCAGTTGCAGCGGCACCCGCCAAGGCACCTGCTCCTGCTGCTGAAGCATAGGCAGGAAAGAAGAAGCCCGGCAAGACCACTCGCACCCACTCCAAGCAAGCGCACCTCCTCGAGGTTGTGCTACCGTCGAGGACGTGCCAGAGAGCTCTATCGACGAGAGCAAGAGATCCAGGGCCGAGCCGCTGCAGACCAAGAAGGTGCCCGTCGGGGAGGATGACACGGGAGGGGCCTTCACCATAGGCTCCGCCCTCGACAGCGAATAGGAAGGCGCGCTCGTCACTTTCCTGCTGGCGAACGTCGACGTGTTTGCATGGCAAGCATCCGACATCCCGGTGTTCCTGTGGAGGTGATTGAGCACCACCTGGCTGTCCGCCTCACGTGCGCGGCCAGTCAAGCGAAGGTGAGAAAGCAAGCTCTGGAGAGGCGAGGAGTTCATCACAGAGAGGAGATCAGGAAGTTGGAAGCGGCAGGTTTGGTGAGAGGAGGCTCCACCCGGCGTGGTTGGCCAATCCGGTAGTGGTGCGCCGAGGCGAATGGGAAGTGGAGACTGTATTGATTACACAGATATCAACAAGGCTTGCCCTAAGGACCCCTTCCGTTGCCACGCATCGACAGTTGTTGACTCCACGGCCGGTGTGACCCGTTATCATTCCCGACGCCTACTCAAAGGCTACCACCAGATCTTCATGACGAGAGAAGAGCGTAAGAAGACATCATTCATCACCCCATGTGGTACGTATTGCTTTTTACGGATGCCTTTCGGGTTGAAGAGTGCTGGCTCAACGTTCGCAAGGGCAGTCCAAATTGGTTTTGAACCTCAGCTCCATAGAAATATGGAGGCATACATGGATGACATAGTGGTCAAAACCAAGGACGGGCCAACTCTTGTGCAAGATCTGGAAGAGACATTTGCTAACCTGCCAAAGATCAACCTCAAGTTGAACCCTGAGAAGTGTGTCTTCGGCGTTCCATCCGGCAAGCTTCCTGGGTTCTTTGTGTCACAGCGCGGGATATTGAGCAGATCGAGGCGCCCAAGCGGATCAAGGATGTGCGTCGGCTCACCGGCTGCGTTGCCGCCATGAGCCGATTCATCTCCAAGTCCGCCGAGCGCGCCCTTCTCTTCTTCAAAATCTTGAAGAAGGCAGGCCCAAGAGAGTGGACCCCGGCCGAGGCAGCACTGCGAGGATCTCAAGAAACACCTTTCCTCCATGCCAATAATCGGGTTGCGCTTTAAACCACAAGAGCCATTGCTACTCATGATTCATGGCGGCGACGAATCAAGTGGTCAGCGCCGCCTTGGTACGGCACAGCGAGGTCGACGAGGAGGCAATGACGTTGGCCAGGCCGAATGAGACGGAAGCCAAAGATTCCCGGCGGGGCTGGCGCCCGACAAGACGCTGCCCCCGGCGAAGTCCTGGTGCCACCATGGCAAGGCTCACCAAATCAAGTGGTGGTGCCATAGAAGAAAATGATGCAAGACCCGACTTTGTCAGCTCCCTCTTGCAGGGGCTAGGTCGAGGTATTCCTGGCAGTAAAATTGCTCTTCGACCTCCTTATGGCCTCGAGGAAGCTGCGTCCACTACTTCCAAGCCCACGAGATCACTCGTCACCCGCCTCCGCAACGGATCTTGCGATAACCCAGACGTTAAACCGGAAGGATTGTGGAATGGGCCTAGAGCTATCAAGTTTCCTGCTTGAAGTTTGAAAGTACCTCGACTATTCAGAAGGCGGAAGTCTTGGCGGAGTTCATCGCAGAATGGACCTCGACACCGACGTAAGAAATCCAGAGACCACTCTCCCGGCAAGGAAGCGAGACCACGATGGATTCATGTACTTTGATGGGGCTTTCTCGCTGCAAGGTGCCCGGCGTGCATACTCGTCGCACCCACCGGAGGAACATTACCTCAGAAATGCGTGATTCAGATGCACTTCCCGTGGAGATGTACACCAACAACACCGTCGAAAGTACGAAGGATTGCTTGCCGGTCTCAGTATCGCGGCAGACCTCGGGTTAAGAAGCTCATCATCAGGGGTGACTTGCAGCTCGTTGTCAGGCAGGTCAACAAGGATTATCAGAGCCCATTGATGGAAGCATACGTTGATGAGGTGAGGAAGCTAGAGGAACGCTTTGATGATCTAGGCGAGCACATCTCCCCCGAGCGGAGAACGGCATCGCCGATTACCTGTCAAAGCGTGCCGCATTCAAGCTACCTATGGAACCAGGTACCTTTTTGCTCCGGCTAACTCAACCATCCGTCGAACCATCAGCAAGGTAATAAAGCGTGAGGAAATCAGGTCCCGACAAGTACTTTCCTACCGAAGCCTCACAGGGCTGCCGGGCAAGGGTGCTTTGCCATGACGTGACTTGTACCGCCCAAGAGCAATCGGGTTCGGCTGTATGCCAAGCCTGCCGAGAGAGACACCGCTCCCATGGCGGAAGAAATGCCTTTGGTCCTGCTGCCGAGCCCAGGCTCTCCGGCATGGGCGCAACATACCGCCCCACTTCCTCCAACAGGGGAGCTTCTGAGGAAGCAGGAAGAAGCAGAGAAAGTAGCCCAGTCCGGGCCATACAGAATAGTCGCCGACGACGTCCTGCCTGGAGGAGGCCAAACGGTGTGAAACTCAAGTGCATCCCGGGAGGAAAGGACAGGAGCTGTTGGAGGAGATACATGGAGGCATATGTGGCTCCCACATAGGGTCAAGGGCCCTTGCGGGAAGCGTTCGGCAAGGTTTCTTCGCCCACCACCCTCCTGTGATGCTACGCAGTAGTAACCAAGTGTGAAGCGCATGGGGCCCATTCAAAGAAGCTTCATCAACCAGCTCAAGCTCTTCAAACAATCCTCTCTCTCCTGGCCATTCTCGGTCTTGGGGCTCCATATCCTGGGCCCTTTCCCACACAATATTGTCGGGGCTTTGAGTACTTGTAATGCGTTGTAATCGATAAGTTCACAAAGTGGCCTAAGTGGAAGCGATGAGGAAGGTGATCGTCGATCCAGCCGCCAAGTTCTTCAAGGACTGGTCTACCGCTTTGGTGTGCCAAACCGAGTCATCACCGACAACAACACGCAGTTCACAAGCCACACCTTCATGCAAGACATCCAAGACCTCTGACGAAGGTCTGCTTTGCTTGTGGCACATCCATGGAGCAACGGCCGGAGAGAGGGCAAATGCTGAAGTGTTATGAGGCCCGAGAACGAAGACCTTTAACAAGCCGCACAAGAGTGGAAGGCGCTGGAATTGATGAGTTGCGGGTTCTTTGGTCGATCAGGACGATGCCAAATCGAGCCACCGCCAGACACCTTTTGCCACAGGGCGTATAGCAGTTCTCCCCACGGAACTCATATACGGGTCACCTCGAAAGTGCCTCACTAATGATGAGCTTGAGCAAGAGCAGCCAAGATGATGCGACGCTCCTCGAGGAAGATCGTCTTCCGGCGGCTATGAGAGCTGCACGCTACCAAAGAAGCCTTTGGCGCTGCTACCATAGCCGCAAGGTTCATGCCCAAGCTTTGAGGAAGGCGACCTTGTTCTTCGGCCTACCGCCAAGAATTCCAACGAGCCAAAGTGGGAAGGCCCTTATCGGTGTAATACGAGTCACCAGGCGCATCCGCTTCGAGATCAAGATGCCGCCTGGTGGGCAACTCCTGGAACATCGAGCATCTTCGCAAGTTTTATCTATAACGCGGCTTGCCGGGCCTCCCTAAGCCACCTTTTGTACAAGCTTTGCCGGAAGGCATGTGACCCTTTTACAGAGCCAGCGCAGACTCGAGCATAAATAAATGAAGCTGGTGTCTAAGTCATAGCATGCATGCTAGGTTGAGTCTCTTCCTCGGTTAGGGTTGATAGTGCTCAGTAACGACTAACCCTTAGCTTAGAGGTCGAGTGTGCGTCTATCTGTTCCTTTTCTGTCCTTTTTTGGTTCGCAGGGCACATGAGCACTTCTGCTGAGCTACTGGGAAGAAAGGAAACGGACCGGCGTCCCGACCCCGGCAAACCAGAGTAGTCAGGGGCTACAAATTCGAGGATCCAACCGCGGCAAGATAAGACTGGCGGGGGATGCAGATCTAGATAAGTCTTTTTATCCCCTGTCATGCATTTCGAAACAGGACTGGGGCATGTTAATCCTCGTTTTTATCTCTAGGCTGCCGTGCTCCCTTTTTCCCTATACCTAAGGATTATTTCGGTCCGGATTTGGTTGTAGCCGCTGACAAAGAAGGAGGTAGAAACGAGGGAGCACGAAGCCCACTTCTTCCTTGCTCTCGCCAAGGGCGCCAAACGGTCGAATGGAGTGGGGAACGGAAAGGCTCAAGGTTGCGGCGAAAAACGCTATCTTAAACAAATAACGAGGATTCACTCCTTGTCGCGGATTTACCCACCAACGAAAAGCCCAACAAGCATCCCTTTTTCATTAAAAAACATCCCATACAGAGGTACAGTTCAGATTTAAATGAAAGACATGAATCAGGAGGGGATTACAAGATTTGAATTCAACAAGGCCCAAGAAGCTACAGATTAAAAAAGAGATAAGGTGCTCAGAATCCCTTTCTTGTCCCTCTCCTCGTGAGGCAGGTCAAGGAGGCGGTGAGGCAAAGGGGCGCCTAGGTGAGCTACGAGCAGCGTAGAAGCACCAAGAGAACACTCGGTGACCGCCCAATGGCGGGCCTAAGGATGACGGTGCTGGAAAGGAGCCGGAAGACGAGGTGGACTTAGGACCGGCAAGATAGTGATGAAGGCGCTGCGTACCCGTGTATTCGAGTTGACGGCCTTGCCGCCTGGGTCCTCTTCCTCTTCCGCAACCTCCCGACGCCACCGCCCAAGGAGACGGCCCCAAGAAGTTCAAGGAGCTTGCCCGCCCAGCAAGAAACCCTATCGGAGGAGCTGCCAGTGCAGATGTTGCCGCTGCCGCATTCGCCAGTAGCGGCTGGGCGTCTGCCGCCTAGTCGGACTTGTCCTCGCCTGCCCCCCTCGTCGCTTTCGCCGAGGACGAGCTTCCATCGCCAAAATCTCCATCGCAGGAGCTTCCACGCAGCATTTCAGATGAGTTCCAAACTCTTCAAGACCTTGACGGAAAGCAGGCCGCCCTCCATTAATTTGAAGTAGAGGACGAGCCCCGCCGCTGTGCTGTGGATGCGGGCTAACGCCTTCCATCCACGGGCGGAGATACATAACTTCGAGGAGCCAGGAAGTCGATGTCGCACCGCGTGCCCCCTGCTCCCACAGCCCTCATGTGCAACCTCGGGTGCAAAGGCGGCACGCTCCATCACCCGAGCAAACGGAGTAGGGAGACCAAGACGAAGACGCGGGGGCCGGCGGAGCCTGATGAAGAACTCCGAAGGGTGCTCTTCAACGTGGCCCTCCATCGGGAAGGGCATCATTGGCGGGGGCGAAGCCGGCGCGCCACCCCGTCCTCCTCTTCCCCGAGCGCTACGGCCTCGCCTGCCGCCACTGCCTCGCCTCCCCTTCCGCGGTCGGTTCCACCACCACGGGCTCAGGAGGAGGAGGGACGCGCTGTCGAGCGGCGACCCTCCCCGCCACCGTCGAGGGACCATGATTCCCTTTCTCCATGGCAGGCGAGAGGAAGAAACAGAAGCAGGGGGAGATAGAAGATGGAAGAATGCGGGATGCCATCCCCCTTGCCCCTCTTTATAACAGAACGGGGTTGAGGCTCGGCCGCCCCGCTCGGCCAATCCAGACACCGGAGGCGCAGGGAATCAGGACCGACCCGCTGCCCAAACCAGCGACGCCCGGTTTCCTGGGCCTTGCCGTTACCCAAGCGCATGAAATACGCATGGCAGACGTGCAGAACTGAGGAGACGGGTGAGGCGACCTCTCCCCACCCTGTGATCGTGGGGAGTGGATGCCTTGAAGACCGCACCCCAGCCTCGCTCAGTAAATGAGCCGAGCCTCAATGCCTCCCTCTTTTTATGGGGAGGGCGCGAGCCGCCTCTTTACTGTGATATGACGCATGCGTGTGGAAACCGCCCCACGCATGCCGCCCACGTCACGCATGCCGCCCACGTCACGCACACCCCTCCATGCCGCGCCACGCGCGCGGGTCGTCGGAGGCGGAGCGCGCGAAGAATCTTACCACGGTAAAAACCGCCCGACCTGCCCGCACACCGTTTTGGGCCTGGCCCAACAACGTGTAACGCTTATGTGTGGCCCAGCCCAGGGCTCCTTATCGTGTACAAAAATAGGGCACATTTTTCAACCCCTTTACCTGTGCACGGGCACGTGAGCCAGCGCTTCACGCACCATACCAAGCCGTAACAAGGAAGGTGAGCCAAGGTAAGACCGAAGTTCAAGACGATCAAAGCAACGCCAAGGCCAAGACCACGAAGAGCGAGGGACGAAGCAGGTTCCCCGGCAAGACCCTTTGTCGGGTCCGCCTCAACGCCCCGGCAAGACCCTTGCCTCGGATAAATAGCTTTACAACAACAGAGCGAGTTACCCTTGAGCTTCCACGCCCAGCCGCCATCATTAGCGTGGGGCGATGTGGCTCGAAAGGCACCTTCAGGTGGCATGCAGATCTTTGTGAAGACATATTCAAGATCAGATGAGGATTGTAAGACGACGACTCTCGGCAAGATCCTTGCAGAGGAGGGCCACCAGACCCCCGGCAAGATCCTTGTCGGGGACGACAGCACGCCACGGCAAGACCCTTGTCGGGCCACCCGGCAAGGCCCTCGCCAAGGACGCCAGCAAGGACACTGCCAAACCCGCGCCAATCAAGCTTCCACCACCGTTCTCATGCAGCTGCCAGCCCAACCAGCTAGGTAGGCACCTGCGTGGCAACATGCATCTCCCAGGTCAACTCATCGAGCGCCTGCGTGGCGGCATGCAGATCTTCGTGGAGGCTCCGCCACCACGGCACCTCGACTACCGACCGCCTACATGGCGCCCACGCACCTCACTAGCCAGGCGCGTAGCATGCCAAGACAAGGAGAACGGCCGATGGGCCAGACCTCGGCCCGTCCCCAATAAAGCAAGCAAGGACACCTAAGCTATGCTTTAAATTCTTCTTGTCCTGTAATTCGAGCGATAAGCTCAGGCATCAGACGCCTTTCCACCTCCTGTAGGTCACCGTGGTAGCCCCTTTCAACTATAAAAGGAGGCCCATGGCATACTGGAGAAGGATTCGGCTCTTTCGAACCACACACTGACCACAGCTAGTTCGAGAGCTCAAGAACTCTCAGAAATACATCCACCAAAGCAGGACTAGGGTTTTATGCATCTTCATGGCCCAAACCTGGGTAAACGATCCTTGTGCTGTCTACTAGCCCTGCTCTCCTCGCAACCCTACGCCCCGACAATCGTAGTAGGGATTCTTGTGATCCCATAGGTGTCTTTCCTCACCGACAATGTTCCAGGAGTTGCTCCTTTCGACGCATCCTCGATCTCTAGCGGACTGGCGCCAGCCTAGTGACTCGCATTACAGATAAGGGCCTTCCCACTCTGGTGTCAACTTGTTGGAATTCTTGGCCGATCGAACGCTACCAAGAAAAAGGTCGCCTTCCTCAAAGCTTCGGGCATGAACCTTGCTGCTATAGAAGCGGCGCAAGGCTTACCGGTAGCGTCAGCTCTCATACCGCCTCAAGATGATCTTCCTCAAGCGAGCGCCCGCATCATCTTGGCGCATGAGGGCTCTTGCTCAAGCTCATCATAAGCGCAGCACTCGAGGTGACCCCGTGATATGAGTGCCGGGAGGAAACTGCTTTCTGCCCCTGTATACCAGGGCAAAAGGTGTATGCAGTCGAAGTGGCCTCGACGGACGTCGTCTCGATTTCTGACCACAAAAGAACCATCGGCAACTCATCAATCCAGCGCCTTCCACTCTTGTGCAGCTTGTCAAAGGTCTTACGCTTCAAGCCTCGCCGCATGATACTTCAGCATTTGCCCTTCTCACTTGGCTACGTTGCTCCATGGATGTGCTATAGAAGCATAAACAAGACCTTGTCACGAGGTCTTGGATGTACTCGTGCATGAAGGTCGCGGCGTGAATCATGCGTGCCATTGTTGGAGATGACTTTGTTTGGCACACCAAAACGGGCAAACCAGTCCCTTTTGAAGAACTTGACGTGGCCCGAGCAGTCACTGCTTCCTCACTGCTTCCACTCTCCGGCCACTGTTGTGAACTTCTTGTCGATTGCAGCGCATAACTGACTCAAAGCCCCCATAGCTGGGAAAGCGGGCCCAATGACTATATCGAGCCCCAGACCGAGAATGGCGGAGAGAGGGATTGTTCGAAGGGCTTGGGCTGGTTGATGAAGCTTCTTTGAATGGAATCGCTTTACGCTTCACACTCTGGGTTACTTAGGTGGCGTCAAGCATCTGAGAGGCAGGTGGGCCGTAAGAAACCTTGCCGAACGCCTTTCCCCGGCAAGGGCTCCTCGACCCCTATGTGGAAGCCAACATATGCCTCCATGTATCTTTGCCAACAGCTCCAAATTCCCTTCTCCCGGGATGCAGGCTTGAGTTTCACACTGCGTCGACCTTCTCCGGGTAGAGGACATCATTCCGCATTTAATCTGTACAATGGTATAGCCAAGGACCGACGGCTCTACTTTCCTCCGGGCTTCTTCCCGCTTCGTTAAGAAGCTCCCTGTTTGGAGGAATTGGAAGGTATAAGCTGCTTAGCCGATGCTTAGGAGCACAGGGCTCGACGGCAAGGACCAAAGGCATCTCTTTCCGCCATGGGAGTGCTTATCTCTCACGCCGTGGCTTCGACACCCTACTTCGGAGCCGATTAGCTGGGCTTGTTTTGGGCAGGCCCAACACTGTTGGAGGAAGCACCCTTGCCGGCATCCCTGTGGGGCTTTCGGTAGGAAAGTAACTTGCCGACCTGATTTCCTTCTTCGTTCTACCCTCACCGATGGTTCGCCGGATGGTTGAGATTAACCGAGCAAAAAGGTACACTGCAGTTCCATAGGGTAGCTTGAATGCTGTGATGCTTTCGACAGTAATCGGCGATGTGCGTTTCCGCTCGGGGACGTGTTCACGCTGGATAACCTTCAAAGACATTCCTCCAGCTTCCCTCACCTCATCTACGTAAGCTTCCATCAATGTTGGCTCTAATAATCCTTTGTTGACCTGCCCGAGTAACGGAGCTGCGAGTCACCCCGACAATGAGCTTCTTAACCCCGAGGTCTCGCCAGCGATCCACGAGGACCGGCAAGCAATCCTCAGATCGAGTAAAGGTTGTTGGTGGACATCTCCACTGGGAAGTGCATCTGGATCACGCATTTGAGGTGTTCTCCATTGGGTGTGATGAAAGCAGCACACCGCACCGGCGCCTTTGTAACGAGAAAGGCCCATCAAAGTACTAATGATCCAGTCGCAAAGGACCGCTTCCTCGCCAGTGGAGAGTGGGTCTCCTCGATTTCCCTCATCAGCGCCGAGGGTCCATTACATGCGGATGAACTCTACCAAGACTCTTTCTCTCTAAATTGTTGAGGTATCTTTCAAATCCTTTAAACCGGCGCTTGGAGCAGCGGCTCCAAGGCCCATTCCACAATCCTTCCGGTTGCGTACGGGTCCTTGTGCAGTATCCGCGGTAATGGGAGGCGGGTGACGATAAGTGACGATCTCGTGTATTTGGAAGAAGTGACGTTAAGCTTCCTCAAGGCCATAAGGAGGCGAAGAGCAATTTTTCACGCCGAATATTTCTCGACCTAGCTTCCCCTCGCAAGAGGGGAGCCGACAGAAGTAATATGGGTGCTGCATCATCTTTCTTTCTTTGGCACCACCTCAAGTCGCACATCATGCTGTGCCGCATCGCATTGGTGGTACCAGATTGCACTGCCAGGCTGCGGTTTGTCGGCACTAAAGGCTCCCTGGGGAATCTTTTGGAATCTTTGGTCCATCCGCTGGTTCTCGCCACCATTGCTGCCTCCCTCGCCGACGTCCCCTCTCGTGCCACCAAAGGCGGCGCAAATAACCACTTGATCTGGCCGCCGCCAGACACAACAGAGTTAAATGGCTCTTGTGGTTTAGGGCGCCAAACTTAAGTATTGGGCATGGAGGAAAGGTATTTTCTTCAGATCCTGCAAAGCGCTGCCTCGGGCTTCTAGGGGGTCCACTTATTGGGCCTGCCTTCTTCAAGCATTTTAAAGAAGGGAAGGGCACCGCCGGCGGACTTGGAGATGAATCGCCTCATGGCGGCAACGCGAGTCGGTGAGCCAAGCAACATCCTTGATCCGCTTACGCCTCGGATCCGCTTCAATAGCGTGGATCTTGTCCTGGCTTGCCCTCGATCCCCAAGATTGATGACAAAGAACCCAAGAAGCTTGCTTTAACGGAACGCCAAGACACACTTCTTAGGGTTCACTTTGATGTTGATCTTGGCGAAGGTTAGCAAATGTCTCTTTCCAGATCTTGCACAAGAGTTGTCTGTTCACCCTTGGTTTTGGACCACTATGTCATCCATGTAGGCATCCATATTTCTATGGAGCTGAGGTTCAAAAACCAATTTGGACTGTTTCCGCGAACGCTGGAGCTGTAAAGCACTCTTCAACCCGAAAAGGCATCCGTAAAAAGCAAATACATACCACATGGGGTGATGAATGTCGCTGTCTTCATCCTCTTTGTCATGAAGATCTGGTAGTAGCCCCGAGAAAGGCCGTTTATGGAATGATAGCAGATCGCGACCCGCCATGTGAGTCGATAATCTGGTCGATGCGTAGCAACGGGAAGGGGTCCTTAGGGCAAGCCTTGTTGATACCTCGTGTAATCAATACACAGCTTCCACTTCACCATTCGGGCTTTGGCGCACTAATGCCACCGGATTGTATAACCACCGCCGGGTGGAGTAATTCTCTCACCAAACCCGCCGCTTCCAACTTCCTGATTCTCTGTGATGAACTCCCCGACTTCTAGAGCCTGCTTTTCCCACCTTCCGCTTGATGGGTCAGCGTGTGAAGCAGAAATAGGGTGGTGCCCAATCACCTCCCCCCGGGAACACCGGGGATGTTGGATGCTTGCCATGCAAACATCGCCGACATTCGGCTTCAAGCCAGGAAGCGCGTACATGAGCACGCCTTCCTATTTGCCGCCGTTGCCGAGGGTGGAGCCTATGGCTAAGGCCCTCCTGCGCCATCCTCCTTGACAAGCACCTTCTTTGGGTCTGGCGCGCTGCTCGGCCTCGGGTCTCTTGCTCTGTTTCTGTAGAGCTCTCCGCACGCCTCGGGACGGGTAGCAGAAACAACACTCCTGTGAGGGTGCGCTGGGTAATGTGAGTGGGTGCGAGAGGTCTTGCTGGCTTCTTCTTTCCCTCCCGGGCTTACAGCAAGAGTAGGAGAAGTTTCATGGGCGACAACCACGTGCAATCGCTTCCCTAGTAGAGCTGGTCGGCGTTAGGGACATCAAAGGCCCTTCCCCGCTTCTGAGGGGACGGAGATGATGGTCAACGGATAGGGCATCTTTTAACATGTTGTAGGCGTGAGGTGTGACCTCTCATGAACTTGGCTAGTGTCGGGCGGCCGAGGATCCCTGCTGAGGGCAAGGATCTCGGCTACGTCAAGATTTCGCATCCTCTCCCGGTCTCTGTAGTTCAACTCTCCTCCAAAACGTCCACCGGCAAAGGCGAACCTTTCCTTCGCTGGGTTGGCTCCTCCCGGATTGACCCCTTGGAACGCGTGCTCCGCTTCTCAAGGTCTCCATCAGGGATTTGTAATCTCTTTGATCACGACAGCGTAGATCAAAGTTCAGGCCGGGCCCCCATTCACAACCAACATCTTGTTCACTCGAGGTTGGGTATCGCTGGTGAGACCAACAATGGCAAACACCGACCATCGGTAAAGCGGTCGTGGTGGTCCTCGCGCCAAAGATGATGGGCATGATGCCGACCACTTCAAATGGGGCTTCGAAGCTGCTTCGAATCGACGGCTCAAGGTTGTCGTAATCTCACGCTACCACCGCTTGAGAGGCTGGCGATGAGAGGTATGTACGAGGCGAGGCAATCGCCATCGACGACATGGCCTCCGCCAGAGCCTTCCGGAACCCTTGTCGCACCAGACTCGCCGTCGCTCCTCGGGCTATGATCATCATCTTCAGGTTGCGCTTGTCGCGTTCCCGGCGGGCCTCTCTTGTCCGTTTTCCTTTGCCGGGGTGGCCTCCCTTGGCCGCCACGCTTCTTGCCGGATCCTCGGCACCATCCTGGTCCTTCTCCCTTGTCCCGCCTTACTTGTACTGCCAGCCTTTTTCTTCTCAGCAAGCAGCTCGGGACTTGTCGGCAGTTCCGAGGTCGTGGACCCTTGTAAAAAGCGATATGGATCTTGGCAAGTATTGCTTGCCGAGCTTCCCTCGGCTTGTCGGTAGTCATCTAACGCTTCCTAAGAGAGGCTACGCACCCGCAATCTCCTCGTTTCCGGGGCGCCGCCTTTGGATCTTCTCTTGCCGGCACCGTATCGTCCGATCCTCAACGGGCAAGCACGACCTGCCTTTATGCTCTTCCTAAGCTGCGACGCCGTCCCTTCTTGTTGGGGTAGCTGCCTTCTTCATCAAGAGAGCCGGTTTCTACCGCCGCCTTTCGCCGGGTACTTCTCTCTGCTTCAGGCTCGGCGACCTATCGGGCGAGAACGTAGAAGCTCGCCACATCCTTAACCTTGGTCATCGCCAAATTTTCACAAGATTCTGGCGGTTATGACGCTCTGGTGGAACGCGCTTAATCATAGCCGGGCGGGATGAAACGCCGGGGATGTTGTATCGCGACCGGCTGAATCTATGGATGTATCATGAGGGTCTCCCTTCCTTCTCGGGATGTTATGCAGATTATCGGCTCGCCATGAGCTGGGCAGGCTCGAAGGCGCCCTAACGTAACTCATGGCGGCAACATATCCAACCAAGAAGAAATGGAATCCACCGCAAGTGCATCAAATTCAAGACATAACATTGGGCTTGAGCGCCATTGGGAAATCAGTCGTAAGCACCTTGTCGTCACTTGTTTCAGCCCGCCATGCGCATCGCTGATGGTGTAGATGCCGAGGAACTCTGACGTATGAGTCTTGCTAAGCAGTATACTTCTCGCCGACGCCCTGCTTGAACGCGTGCGCGGACGGCCATCGAACTGCCGCCGCAGCTCACGGGTAAAAAGGTCGGGCAGCCCACCGTAAGGTAGGCTACCGAAGCCCCGGTGTCCGGGTGAGTCCATAGCGGGTCCCCGCCGCTTGTCCGATCATGGCGTGCGTTGCTGCGCCGGGCGCCCACGTGTCTTGAAAGGCCTTCGTGAGCTCATTCCTCAAGGACTGGCGGTAACTGGTCATGGAGAGGGTCCTGGCGTGTCTGGACGATGCTATGGATATAAAGTTATCACAAGAATCATCACGACGGACGCCCACGACGGTTAAAGCGAGGAGGGAGGAGAGTGCACCGTGGCTATAGCTTCCCCGTCCTCCAGCGCCAAATACAAGATGTGTGGTGGCTCGGTTAAAGGAGCGCCGACCGAGGGCCCCGCTGGTACGCGGATCGCCTCTTGTTTTGCGACGGCGACGAGGATTCGGAGTGGTGGCTCTCCACTGCTGGAGCTTCTCCGCAGCAGGAGGGAAGTCGGTGAGCAGCCGCTATGCTGCGTCAGAAAGCTTCGCCGCTGGGGCGGGCGGCGATAGCTGCGTGGGATTGCGACAAGGCTTCGACGCCGAACCACGCTAGAAGGAGCTCCGTTATGACCCAGCGGCCGCTGCATCGCCATCTTCGCCAGCCGCTTCGGGCGAAGCGTACGACTTCCTTCGCTCTTGGCGTGATGACGACATTTGCGGTTCTTCCCACGGGCGTGTGCTTCTGTGGTCACCAACGGTGATGCTGCCGTTTCGGCATGCACAACGGCATGGGAAGAACGCACGGCTCGTCACCGTGGTGTTCCCGGAGGTCGCCATGCCGCCAGCAGGTGGCGTAACGACACCTTAGAGGGGCCCCTCACGCCGCCCAGGGGCCCGGCTGCCTGCCTTTCAGATCCGCGACGTAGCCGGTCAGCTCGCGGGCGCGCATGACGCCGCCTGGCCACCGTGTCTCGACCGCCTCGGGCGATGCTGGTAAGCCAAGGATCATGACTGGTCGCTGTCTGTCCACCGTCTGGCCACCGGGCCACTTGTCCACACCGCAGGATGGGCCGCTCAAGGCTCCCAACGAGTCGATCACCGCAGTGGGCCGTCTTCTTCTTAGGAGCCAGTGGCGACAAAAGAACTGCTAGGCTAATCTACTAGACCAGGATTCACACAATTATGCCTCACTCCGGGCGCCGCCTAAAGATGTCAAGGTGCAGGAACGACACCTATGGGATCACAAGAATCCCCACTACGGCTGCCGGGGCTAGGGGTTGCAAGGTGAGAAGGGCTAGTAGACAAAGACATGGGTTGTTTACCCAGGTTCGGGCCGGCGAGGATGCGTGAAAACCCTAGTCCTGCTTTTTGGTGGGTGTATATTTCGAGAGTTCTTGAGCTCTCTTTAACTAGCCGGCGTCAAGTGTGGTTCGAAGAGTCGAATCCTTCTCCAAAGATGCCATGGGCCTCCTTTTCTAGTTGGAAGGGGCTGCCACAGTTGGGCACACGGGAGGTGGAAAGGCATGACAAGACCCTCGAAGCTTATCGCCAGGCCACATAACGTGACAAGACGATTTAATGTGTAGCTTAGGTGTCCCCTTGCTTTTTATTGGGGACTCAGGGCTAGGCCCGTTCATCGTCTGTCAGCCAGCCTTCCTTCGCTTTCTTGACACGCCGCTACGACCGCCTGCTGAGGTGCGGTGCCATGTAGGCAGTCGTGCAGTACGAGGTGGCGCGATGGCGGAGCCTTCACAAAGATCTGCGATGCCGCCACGCCAGCGCCAAGGAGTTGGCCTGAGCTGCATGTTGCCACGCGAGTGTGCCCGTCGCCCACCGGTTGGGCCGGCAGCCTTTCCATGTGAACGGTGCAGGTAAGCTTGTTCTACGCGGTTTATGCTCGCGTACCACTACCGCACATACCGGGCGCCCTGGCGGAGGGTCTGTTGCGCCGGTGGCCCGGCAAGGGGTCTTCGCTGCGGATGGCATGCTGGCACGCCCCCTCCCTGGCAAGGACCTTGCCAAGCGGGCGGTCCGGTGGCCTTCCTCGGTAGGGATCTTGCCGAGGTAATCGCCGCTGCCTCGATCTCTCATCCGAACTTGAATATGTTCCTCACAAAGATCTGCATGCCAACCATTGCGAGGTGCTCTTCCCAGCCCCTGGCCCCATGTTGATCACGGCTAGTCAGGGGCCGCGGGGCCCAAGGTGGCTTCGCCTGCTGGTGTGGAAGTTAGGCTGTCCCGGCAAGGGACTGTTGTCGGGTCAGTCCTAAGGTCGCCCTTTAAGGGTCTTGCTTGGGGAACCCTCGCTTCGCCCCTCTGCTCTTTGTGGTCTTGGCCTTGGCGTTGCTTTTGATTGTCTTTGGGCTTCGGTCTACTCTTGGGTCACCTCCCTGTTTTTCTTGGTGTGGTTGTGGGCGTATTCACTGCCAGTGCGCTGTGTAAAGGGGTACAAAATGCACCCTTCTTTTTGTACACCGAATACTAGTGTTTCCACGATTCCAAAAACTTCGTGTGATTTACTAGGTTTCCGTGAATCTGATGATTGTTCTTTAAACTTGGACCTTGCGGATTCCACCATTAAGAAACCTATGGGAAGAATTAATGATGTTCTTATTGTTGCAAATAGGACTTATGTGCCCGTAGATTTCATTGTTCTTGATATTGATTGCAATCCTTCATGTCCTATTATTCTTTGTAGGCCTTTCCTTAGAACGATTGGTGCAATTATTGATATGAAGGAAGTGAATATTAGATTCCAGATTTCCATTAAGGAAAGGCATGGAACACTTTCTCAGAAAGAAAACTCAAGTTACCTCATGAATCTATTATGAGAGCCACTTATGATTGTGGCCAAAGATGGCAAGACCTAGATCTATCCTTGCCTTTATGCCCAGCTAGGGGCGCGAACGATAGGCCATGTTGGGAGGCAAACCCAATTTTATTTTAGTTTTTTGCTTTTGGTTTCTGTTTAGGAACAATAATCCATCTAGCTTCTGTTTATATGTGGTTTTGTGTTTTATTTAGTGTTTGTGCCAAGTAGAACCTTTTGGAAAGACTTGGGAAAGTCTTTGCCATCTTGCTGTAAAGAAAGAAACTTCTTAGCGCCTCACGTAGATTAGCTACAACTTTTTACTGGAGAGTGCTATTAAAATGATATCTTTTGCAGATGATTAATACATAAATTCCTCACGTCCAGCAGTTTATTTTAGGAATTTTGGAGTCCAGAAATTTATGTTAGTTACAGATTACTACAGACCGTTCTGTTTTTTGACAGATTGTTTTTTTTCGTAAGTTAATGAAGCTTATTTTGATGAATCTATGGCTAGTAATGGAGTTTATGAACCATAGAGAAGTTGGAATATAGTAGGTTTACCACCAATATAAATAAACAATGAGTCTATTATGCAGTATTTTGAATTGCGTGTTTTGTTTTCTTCGCTAATGCAGCTCACGTTTAGAGATTTTCTGTTAAGTTTT